>CM028129.1:48147500-50547500 GCA_016271365.2 Neoceratodus forsteri | reverse complement strand
TTACTTTTTTGACAAACAAAAGCGAATAATGTTAAACAAAACATGATAGCATCGTCCTGAGATTATGAAATTTGTTCAGCACAAACATGACTACAAAATGAATGGTGTTTCATTTTTATATACCTTTTAGTTTTTTTATAATTAGCTAAAACACTTGAAAATGATTTCTCCCCATGTCTTTTGCAGAAATCAGTGGTTATGATGAAGAAAGGATAAAAAATGGCTGTAATAGTTTTGTTGGGAAACTGTACTTCAGGACCTGATTCTTAACAGAAGCAACGTAAACCTCCAATTCAAGCTGTTGTGAAACACCATACTTCCTGGTGTTATATGAAATCTGCCCTTACACTTAGAGCTACTGTGGCTTACTCGTGGTAGCAGCAAGTAAGTGGCTCTGGTGGGATTTGAACCTAAATTTGCTGGTTCCAAAGCTTATAATCTAACAATTAGATTCCAATACCATCCCTCTTTCACATTTTAAAGGCTGGTTAGTGAAGCTTAAAGCAGACAGTAGTGGATTGTCATTGTAATTATACTACATATGTTGGGCACTGTGCTGTCACACAGACTCTGTGCACTATAATTGTTTGCACTAAGGTCACTTTATATCCAGTTTGTTCAGTTCTGTACCTTTTATTCTGTATCACTGAATGTATTGTAACTACTTACTGTACCTTGTATATTTTTTACCTTGTTTGTGCCATCTTTAGGGCCTGGGTCATATCTGAAAAAAATCCCTGGGATCAGCATACCCACCTGGTTAGCAAACAAATAAATTAAATAAATAATTAAGTAAGTAAATAAATCAAGGGGAAACAAGTTCCAGGAGTATAATTAAATCTCTATCTCAGTTCCAGGAGTAAAATGATGAAGGACTGTTTCTATGTTACGCATAAAACTGACAAAAAAAGTATAAAATGCAACATATGATAAAGGAATAGATCCTCAGGCCACTGTCAGATACTGTGTGTCTGATACTAGATCAACGGTGAGGGACTCCCTTGGTGAATTCTTTTCATTTCCAACTGTAATAAAAGACTTCTTGTTAATGATCTACTTGGTGTGACCAAAACTTGCAAACGCAAACTTTTCTGTTTTAGCACCTCCAAGAGAAAAAGTCAGCAGGGTGCTGACTGCAGCTGTAATGCAGTGCTATAAATTGCATGGAAATGTATAATATGACTGTGCCAGCAGAAACAGACCACCCGGTCTATCTAAGTCTGCTCGAGTGTGCAGCTAGCACCCCTAGTTTGCAGCTGTCCCAACCCCCATTTGTCATCTCACTGCCACCCCACCTCACCCACCCTCACTCTCCCTGTTCCCTGTCCCATGCCCTTTTGAAACTGTTCACAGATTGCATACCAGCTGCTTGACCCCCTTCCCATTCCCAATTAGTTCTCAGTGGGTAGGGGAATCTGTGTCACATAAACATTTTCCTTGTAGTCCTATAAATGTGGGATTGTTTTACATCACAATAATTGCATCAAAGCCACCCATTGTTCAATATCCCTTATCAGGCTAATGCATTTAGCAGCCATATTGGCACTGACTAAAGTTTGTGTGTTATTAAAGTTATATGGGCCTGGCTGAAACAAGGGGGGAGGGATCCCCTTTTCTATGCATCACTAAAGAAAAACATTAGTCTGAGAACCAGAATGTGTTTAATGTATGAAATAAAATTTTGGATGACTTCCCCTAGGACATGCATTCCACTGCATTCTGTACTGCATCAGTCTGTCTGTGTCAACTCATTTGTTACCTTGGCTAACGACATGCCTCTGTAAAAGTCCTAGTACTGCACCTCAGAAGGCTTGGATCGTGATGTGTGTAAGACCTAATAGAAGTTTTGAAATTCAGCACTCACTGCATTGGGCAAAGTTTCTGTCCACCCCCATGTGGTTTTGATCGATGGGACACACTTTTCTGTTTCCCTGTGCCAAGAGTCTCTTCAGTTGTTCCCTAGCCTCACAGTATTTTTGTTTCCTGTGTAACAAGGCATGCTCTTTTTTTGGGGCTTTGTCTATTGGTGCTGTTAGAGTCTGCCCCTAGGATGGCTGTGTAATTAGGGTCTTCTTCAGGCTTTTTGACTCCCCCCTTTTTCTTTTTAATTTTCTGTCCCTTTCATTGTGTGCTCAGGATGTATATGCAATAAACTTGCCTCCTATCACTACTTTCAGAGTTTCCCACAGAATGGTAGGAGGGGTGACTGGAGTGGCATTCAGGGTAAAGTAGTTCACAATTTCATGCTCAGGCCAGGCATGAAAAGGTGCAGACTTGGGCAAGGGGGGATTCATGCAGCATTTGTTTATGGGTGCACTGACCTACCCCCAGATCAGAGAAAACAGCACAAGGACATGATGACATGTTTTGTTTTGTTTTTTAACCAGGAGAGACGCACTAAGCTAAAGCTTGTTTCCAGGTGTGGCCTGGGAGCACAAGGAAGTTAAATGACTTACTCAAGGTCACACAGTATGCAAGTGGGGGCTGTGGGATCCAAACACAGGTTTCCAGGTTTGCAGCTCAGAGCCTTAAACCACTGCGCTGTACTGCCTCCATATGTAGATACATAGATACATAGACAGTGTCAGCAGATAAGGGCCTATGGCCCTATGTGAAAAAATTAGCCAAGGATATGCCCCACATCACAAAGAGCAGCTCAGAGAATATAGGTATTACATCAGAGTAGCTGTACATGCTGTGTACTGGGGAATAAAAGTTGTAGTCCTTCTTTCCCGGGTGAAGAGCATGCCAAGCATCAAATACACCAACCTGCCTATAGAAGCTTACAAGCTGAGCAGCCACTGCTGGTGCGCCCCGAAATCCTGCTCCAGTTCTGTCTAGTGGGGAATATAACACCAGATTGAGATCCCTCCAACCCAGTAGGACCCCAGTCATAACCTCTGGGTGTTCTGTTCTTATGCTGTCAAAAAAAGTATTATCAGGTGTTTTGGGTGCATCACAGCTACCTGATATGAAGGGTTCACCCTGGTATGCATCCTATATTATTATAAAGTGGCAAGAAAAGAATCTATAAATTTAATTGGCCAAGAGACATCGCCTGACTGAGCCCTAAATCTCTATAAAAGCATGGGCAGGTGCCGAATCTCATTTTCCTCCTCAAAAATTCTACTTACTTAAACATATCACTGCACTCCAAATGAAAGTAAAAAAAAAATCCAGTAGCCACCATCTTGGCAATCTCACCCTTTATTACACTGATATTTAAATATAATTTATCATGAACTGCTCACAATCTTCTTAGTAACGAACTGCATTGCCAGACTTACAGCACAAGGTAAAACATATTCCTCAAGTTAAATAAAGCAACTAATCTCCCACTGCTTAAACTAAACCTTGTGGCCTCTGCACAAAAAAACAACACTGTTACCTTTTCCACCACTAACTCACCATATGTACATAAGAACATGCGAAGAAGCCAGCAGAAGAAGGCCATTTGGTCTATTAAGTCTGCTCATATTGCAGGGTCCATGGCATGAGCTAATGTTCCTGCCTCCCTCCCTCCCCACTCCTCCCATCCTTTCTACCCACGACCCTTACCCTCCCCATGCCTGTCCCAGCCTTTCTTAAAGCTGCCCACTGTCTTCAATGAGATTACCTCTTCTGGCAGTGCATTCCAAGTGTCCTCTCTTTGAAGAAGTGCTTCCTGATCTCCCTTCTAAACCTCCCACCCTCCAGCTTCAGACTGTGCCCCCTCATGTTTTGGTTGTCATACAGCTTAAAGAGACTCTCCTTATCAACTTTATTTATCCCTTTCAAGTACTTAAAGGTCCAAATCATGTCTCCTTCCTCTCTCCTGCTTTCCAGATTACATGTTCAGTGCCCTCAACCTCTCCTCATATGCCTTACCCTGCTGACTGGCTATCATCTTTGTAGCCATCCTCTGGACCTTCTCAAGAGCCAGTTAAAAAAACACATTGTCTCCTCTCCAGGTAACCAAACTAAAATCTGACCTACATTTGTTGTGAGATAAATGTGCTGCTACTGAGCTCCCCACTCCTGCTGCTGACAGTGGGTAAGGGGGGGAGAAGCTGCGGGACTCTAATTCATAATGTGGTAACTTGCTGGGGCAGTCATGGGAGTCCGACTTTTGATGTGGTTCTGGACTCAAGTTAAAATGTCTGCTCCTTGGCTCCCTTGCTCCATTTGTCGAGTTTGTGGGGCAGGACAGCAACTCATATTGTGGCTCTGTTGACAAACATCCCAATTCTCCTGCTGGTGGGGGGGGGCGAAAGTGGCTCTAGATGCTGCTCCAGCTGTGAGTGAACACATCTACTTCTATGCTTCACTGGCCCCATTTGTAGAGTTTCTGGTGACAGAACAGCAACTCATAGCACCACTCTTCGTAAACGTATGTTGGAGCTGGTAAAATAAACCCCCACATGTCTCGGGGCAGACTTAAGGGGGAGTGGAATGGGTTTCTAGGCTGCTCAAACTGTACACAGCATCATTTTGACAGTCCTGTGCCTCATTGGAACTGAGAATAAGAATGTACTGTCATGTGCCTCAGGGGAGAGTGGGGGGGGGGCAAAGAAGGAAGGGGCATCTAGGCTGCTCAAATGGACTAACAGTGAGGGAATACAACTGAAGTTGACAATATTTTCTGTTAACAATAAAATCACAAAGCTAACAAAGACAAAAATCAAAAATCAAGACACTATCTATAAACAACAACACCACCTACTGCACAAACCCACTTAAAGGAGTATTTCACCACTTTGACAATGAATTTGACTTTATACAGATTAAATTAAATTTGATTTAAAAAACTATTTATTTACTGTTTTTTGTTTGAACTATAGCAAACAATTAGCCATTTTATAGGCATAGTAAGCCACTCTAAGATGTGCTTTATTGGATTTTAATGCACTTCCCAAGAACGTAAGGACACTTGGCCTGTGGGCAGGTGCCTCACTGCACCCCTGAGGCATGCATTAAAGTCTTTTAGAAAATGGGGTTAAGATTTTCTGTTCTCTGATTGGCTAATACCCATGCAGGGGGTCAGATTAGCTACCAGCAGAGACTATGAAATAAAAAGTGCCAGTCCAGCCTGCCTCTGCACCAAACCGGTATCACTGTGCCAGTCTGAATTTCAAAACTTCCCAATCACCATGCTTTTGTTTGCTCATTGCTCGCTAAATGAGAGGAGTCAGTGAGTCACCCCCATGCAGTTCAACTCAAGTGAAACAAACTTACCCATTCTGAATGGAAAAAACAATACCATTTCTTTTTTTACAGTAAATCTCGTAGATCTACAATGTGCTGTTTCACAGTTACTACTGCTTGCACCCCTTCTCTGGACACAGGCCCGCTTTACTACTCTGTACTGTTTTTTCGATTATGCAATCTGTAACTACCTGTCTGTGTAAAAGGGCCTCCTTGTGAATGAGCTTGCTCAGTGGAGTTTTCCTACAATAAACTTGAACTTGAACTTAAACTTACTGCCATTAGCCTACAGTGCATTTCCATCTGTGGGAGATGAATTTAAAAAAACTACTAGTAGTCTCATCGTGCAGCCAGAGCTGCAGTATCACACTTGCTCTTCCACTGCTTGACCAAGTCTATTAAAATAATGAAGCAGCAGGGGGCAAACTCAATACAAAAGAAACAGGCAAATTATGTTCAGTCATTTTGTTATTAAAAAAAGAACAGTGTGGAGTGTATAAAACATATTGGCACATCGCAAACAAAACAGCACCCTCTACTGGCAATGCACCAATGCCAGAAAAAAATAGAAGGACTACTTTGCAGAAAATATTTTTATTAATTTAAATTATCTATTTAAACAATTTTTTGTAACTGTAAAAAATATTTTTGCATCCAGCCTGGTAGTGCTGAGGGTTGAGGCACTGGACACTACTCCTCACGCCACACCAGTGACCCAGGTTCAAGAGTAGACTTGGGTAGCCGGCATAGGAGGAGTAGGACTGAGTGTCCAGAGGACTACTATCACTTACTGGGGTGGGTGGGTCCTGCTTCATGCAGCACTGGCAACCCCTGGGATCCTTAGGAGTGCTGCAGACTGCATGGGCACGTAGCAAGGGGTTGGACGGTGGAGGTCATCTGTCACTCAGACACGGGAGCATGCCTGGCAAGAGCAGAACACCATTCCACATCTGTGCCCAGACAACACACAAGCAGCAAAAAAACCCACTCCCTGGATAGGTGGCAGCGTCCTCCAGTTCCCCACCACCACATTCCCAGTGTTGGGTTCACTCCGCTGACTCTCTTGATCCCCCCATCTGCCTGTGCTCCAGCGAGATGGGGTTGATCATCAGACCTTGTAGATGGAGGAGTGTTTTTCCATGATCTCCCAGTGGGGTGGACTTCATGTGGGAGGTAGCACAGATGGAGATGAGTGGTGATTGCCTGAGAGAGGTCCAGAGGTAGCAGCAATAAAAAGAGTTAAAAAAAATTTACAGTATATATATTTTTGCTAAAATACATGCTAAATTCCATTTTTGAAGCACAATAATATCCTCAAGGGTGGGCAGTACAGGCTATATCTGGCCCTCCAGAGACAATAAGGTCCTCCACCTGTGGCACCAAGCCTCATTACACCCCTAGGCAGTTTGGTATTGCCCAATACCGCCCACCCTGTTGGATATTATTGCTTGCATAATGCATATCCTGTCATGGCTTAATACTTACTTTTAACAGCTCTATCTTTACCATGGAAAATTTATTTCAAGCTGCATAGTAACCTCTAGACACAAAGGATGGCCACCACTCCTGGCCTGGTAGAAAATGTATTGTCATGTACTTTCCTCACCCACATCCACCGAAGCATTTCAGCCTCTTTTGAAGGTAAGTGTGTTTTGTTTCTTAAAACAGTGTTATTTCATGTCCTATTTCTCACAGTTTCTTAAGATCCTTCCTATGTCTTATCGGGTTATTTAGACCTTTCAAGTTCCAGCTTAAGAATTTTAGATTACAGTATAACAAGAAGCCATGGCTGAAAATACTGTTGTTTATACCAGCACTTACACCATCTCGCCCTTCCTTTCCTCCTTTACAAACAAGACACTTGCCGTACAATGATCAGAACCCCCCACCTCGGTAGACATTTATACAGAAGTATTAATGACATCAGCAGGTACAACTACTCTGCCGACATTCTGGAAGACAGAAGATGCTGATGTAGCACACAATTCCAAAAAGAAAACAAGAAACAGAAAATCTCAACTAGCAAGGATATACTGCAACCCAATTCAGAGTGGTCCCAAATTTCCTGTCAAGGCAGGTTGAGTACCTCCCCTAATGGAATATATAGTTCTGCTTATGACTGATGCTCCTCGCAGAACCTAAGCAGCCAAGCAACTTATAACTCACTGAATGAGTATTTCTGTTCTTTATTCATGAGGGAGAAGAGCGGACAACTACCTCAGGGGACGAGGAAGGTCAGCAAGGGGGGGAGAGGGTGTCAGATGAGGTAATTACGAAGGGCAGGGTATTTGAAGATC
This sequence comes from Neoceratodus forsteri, assembly GCA_016271365.2. Taxonomy (NCBI): domain Eukaryota; kingdom Metazoa; phylum Chordata; order Ceratodontiformes; family Ceratodontidae; genus Neoceratodus; species Neoceratodus forsteri. The sequence goes on along the minus strand of CM028129.1, from coordinate 50,540,019 downwards.
TAAAGTTTCTGAGGGTGGGTAAGACACCAGTACCAGAGGGCATACACTCCAGGGTGCTGAAAGAAATGGTGAAGGCCTGGCAGGGCCACTGGCAGACCTATTCAATGCCTCCCTGGACACAGGGTGCATACCACAAGACTGGAGGTTGGCCCACATGGTGCCCCTCCATAAAAGTGGCCCAAAGGATGAACTGGACAATTACAGACCGGTAAGTCTCACATCCATTGTGGGGAAGCTAATGTAGACAGTCTTGAAAAAGAGGCTGGTGACCTTTCTGGAAGTCAGTGGGCTCCAGGACAGTCAGTAACATGGGTTTGTCTCAGGAAGATCTTGCTAGACCAACTTAGTTGAGCATTATGGCTGGGTAACAAGGGAATTGGACAAGGGCCATGTAGTGGATGTCCTGTATTTGGACTTCAGCAAGGCTTTTAATTTAGTACTGCATGGGAGGTTGAGGGAAAAGTTGAAATACATGGGGGTGGTGAATAAGATGGTGAACTGGATCGAGAAATAGCTGCAAGGGAGACAGCAGAGAGTGGTGGTGGGTGGGGAACTCTCATCTTCAAGGGCTGTAACAAGCAGGGTACCACAGGGCTTGGTACTGGGCCCAGTGCTGTTTGGGATATTCATAGCTGACATTTCACATGGCATCAGCAATAAGATTAGTCTGTTCGCTGATGATACCAAGATATGGGCAGTGGTGGATGGCATAGTAGGGAAGCAGGAGCTGCAGGACAACCTGACTAAGCTGGAGGAGTGGTTGGAAATGTGGTAATTGGGGTTCAATGCTAAAAAGTGCAAAGTATTGCACTTTGGAGCAAGGAACCCAAGGAGGAGCTACCATTTGGGAGAGGTTCAGTTTGGTACCACCAAAGAGGGAAAAGGATCTAGGGGTGGTTATAACAGGGAATATGAACAATTCAGAACTGTGCAGGAAGGTGGCAGTGAAGGCCAACAGGACGCTGGGGTGTATTGCAAGAGGAATCTCCTCCAGGAGCAGGGAGGTGATCCTGCCTCTGTACAGGTCACTGGTCAGGCCACACCGGGAGTATTGGGTGCAGTACTGATGACCATATCTGAAGAAAGATATCAGATTACTGGAAGGGGTACAGCATAGAGCAACAAAGATGATCCAAGGCTTGGAGGGCAAACCCTACGAGAAAAGGCTGAGTGAGTTAAAGAGCTACTCCCAGGTGGAGAGGAGAGACTTGTGGGATATGATTGAGACCTTTAAGTTCTTAAAGAGGATGAAAAAGACAGGTACTGAAGGGGTATTTAAGTTGAGGTGGGGGAGGGACATCAGTGGGCATGGTCTTAGATTGGAGGGGGGTAGATATAGGAGAGAAATGAGGAGACACTTTTTCATGGAGAGGATTGTGGCTAAATGGAACACTCTGCCTGAGGAAGTGGTATCTTGTAAGACAGTGGGTAGTTTTAAAAGGGGTTGGGACAGGGTGAGAGGGGTGGTAATTGTGAGGGGAGATGGAAGAGGGATGGGAGGGGGGCAGCTGCAAGGTAAGGGTGCTAGCTGCACATTCGAGCAGACTTGATAGACCATGTGGACTATTCCTGCTAGCAGTTTTGTATGTTTGTATGTTCATATAAGAAGCCCCCCCCTTCCATTTAAAAAGGAAGGGATTCCAGGTAGCCAAGTCTAAAGAATCTCTATAATTGGGTCATCCATTAGCACCAAGATAAATGCTACAATGAAAATTAGATGGATGAATTCCACTTTTAATGTAATTTTTTAGAAATATTTTATTAATATCTCATCACACAAACAAAAGACAACGGTTTCGTAGAGAACCCACTTCATCAGGCCACTGTGTTGTTTTAGTTATAATAGGGCAACGATACTTTATCTCGCTAAGGTACCTCTGGACTCAAATAGTAAAGCGCTAAGGATGTAGCGATATCAATTATCTTATTGTGCCAATTATTAGACGCTCATCTTAGTTCAAAACTATGCTGGTGTCAGGGGGTGGCAGGGGACCCTGCAGGCGAAGGAAACAACTCCTGGTGGGGGACTCCATTGTTAGGAAGGTAGAACTGGGGGAGGAAGGGGAGAGGGAGGTAAGGTGCCTGCCTGGCGCCATGGCTTGGAGGTACAGGGAGCGAATCCTCAGGATTGCCGGAGCAGCTGCACAGGGGAAGGAGCTGGATGTCATTGTCCACCTAGGGACAAATGACCTGGCTAAGAAAGGGATTAGAGAAGTGCAGGAAGAGTTTGTAGAATTGGGGAGGGGCCTTAGTCAAGTAGCATGCACGGTAACCTTCTCGGAGGTGCTGCCCATCTATGGCATAGGAGAGGCTAGGGTGTTCCGCACCATGGGATTCAATCAGTAGTTGAAAAACTGGTGTGGAGCTCAGGGATTTGGCTTCATTGGGGACTGGGGGTCCACCTGGAGTGATGCAAGCCTATACTGGCATGATGGGCTGCATCTGTCCGGGAGGGAACCAGGATCCTAGGTGATAGGTTTAAATGCTTCATTGGCAAGCTTTTAAACTAGCCAGGGAGGCACTGGAAAGGAGCAGGAAATCCTAGCCCCCCAAATAAATCATGGTAGTAAGTGCAGCAAACACCAACATAGAGGTTTTCCATAGGGAGAAGGGCAGGGTAAATGGAGAAAGTGACAAAGGCAAGAAGGACAGGGATGGGGCAAAGGAGTAAGGCCATCAGGAAATGGAGGGTAATGAGTACCAATGCTCAGTAGTCCGGGCAACAAGCTCCCCTGAGCTGGTGGCCTTGATGGAAGAGGATGCCTGGATATCGTGAGCAGTCAACAGAAACTTGGTACACAGAGAACCATGACTGGGATGTTAACATACCAGGGTACATAACCTACAGGAGAGACAGGCAGGGAGAAGAGGAGGAGGAGTAGCTCTCCATGTAAAGGAAGGGATAAAGCAACTGAACAAAAGAGTAAACAGGGAGGAGAGGAGGCACTGTGGGGTCACCTTGGAGACTGGAAAGGCACCACAATCTGCACAGGGGTTGTGTATAGACCCCCATGTCAGGGAGGAATGGACAAGGATATAATAGAAGGCATTCTTAGAATGGCAGAGAAAGGGAGATACTATTGATGGGAGACCTGAATATGCCAGATGTTAACTGGAGCACATTTGCTGCAGCCACATCCAAGAGCAGGGCCATTCTTGATGCCCTACAGGTGGCAGGCATTAGACAGCTAGTTTCAGAACCCACTGTGAGGGAGCAATCTTAGACCTTCTCTCAAGCGGGGGCAGTGAGAGGATCTCAGATCTAGAAGTGGGTTGCCATCTGGGGACAAGTGACCATCAAACAGTGTGGTTCATGTTAAACTCAGCTACAGAGTCAAGCCATACAAAAGTAGGGTACTGGACTTTAGGAGAGCTGACTTTGGCAAGATGGGAGAGTGCCTCAGAAAGCACTAGCAAACAGGCTAGAAGGAGATGTGGAGCAACAATGGGAATCATCACAATTGCCATCACAGAGGCAACAAGCCTTTGTGTGAAGCAAATAAACAAATCAAAATGAAAGAAAAAGCCACTATGGTTCTCAAAAGAGGTGGCTGTGAAAGTCAGGAAGAAAAAGATAGCATTCTGGAGGTATAAGGAAACACAGTAGGAGCAGGACAGAGAGCTGTACCAGTTAAGACAGAAGGAAGCAGGGAGGGAAGTCAGAATAGCAAAGGCCCAAACTGAGGAAAAAGATAGCCAACTCAGTTAAGAAGGAGGATAAAACCTTTTATAGGTACATCAGCGAGCGTAGAAAGACAAAGGAGGGATAGTGAGGTTGAATAGAATGAACGGTAATGGGCAGAGGGGACAGTGAAAAGCAGGGATACTGAATGAATATTTCTGCTCACTATTCACAAAAGAGGAGGGAAGTGCCTAATCCAATTAACAGAATCACTCTTGATAGGGGTCGATCCCAGTCCTTTCAAGAAGAAAGGGTTCTGCAAGAACTCCTAAAACTGAAGGTGGACAAAGCAATGGGTCCTGATGGAATTCACACCAGAATTCTAAAAGAATTAAGGGAGAAACTAGTGAAACCACTAGCTACTCTTTTTAATAAATCATGGGAGGATGGTGTGGTACCAGAGGACTGGAGGAAGGCAGATGTGATTCCCCTTCACAAAAGTGGGACCAAGACAGAGGCAGGAAACTACAGACCTGTCAGTCTGACCTCTGTTGTAGGGAAAGTGATGGAGTCACTTCTGAAGGAAAGAATAGTTGAGTACCTAGAGGCCAGTGGAGCACAGGACCCAAGGCAGCATGGATTCACAGCGGGAAGGTCATGTCAGATGCATCTAATAGATTTCTTTGACTGGTGACCAAAGTAGTAGACCAGGGAGGGGCTGTGGACATGGCCTACCTAGACTTTAGCAAGGCATTTGACACAGTCCACACAAAAGATTAATAGTCAAATTAACCAGCCTGGGAGTGGGTCCCAGGGTGGTAGCCTGTAAAACATTGGCTGCACAACAGACACAGAAGGTAATTGTAAATGAGTCCACTCTGAAGAAAGAGAGTTACTAGTGAGGTACAGCAGGGTTCAGTATTGGGTCCAGTCCTTTTTAATGTCTTTTCATCAGTGACATTGCAGAGGGACTGGAAGGAAAAGTATGCCTTTTTGCAGATGACACAAAGATCTGCAACAGGGTTGATACACAAGGAGGCGTGGAAAGGATGAAAAGGGACTTGGCAAGGTTGGAGGAATGGTCAGAAGTATGGCAGCTAGGATTCAATGCAAAGAAGTGCAAAATAATGCATCTGGGAAACAAGAACCCAGGGGAAGAATACACAATGGGTGGGGAGGTAGTAACAACAACAAAAAAGGAAAGGGACCTGGGGGTAATCATATCAGATGACCTTAAGGTTAGCAAGCAATGTGAGAAGGCAGTAGGGAGGGATGGGGGTATACTTGGATGTATAGGGAGAGGCATCACCAGCAGATAACAGGAAGTTGTTTTCCCTCTGTACAGACAGTTGGTGAGACCCCATCTGGAGTACTGTGTCCAGTTCTGGAGACCCCATCTCCGCAAGGACATAGACAGGATAGAGGTAGTCCAGAGGAGGGCAACTAAAATGGTGCAGGGTCTGCAAGAGAAGCCCGTATGAGGAGAAACTAAAGGAGCTTAATATGTATACCCTTGAGGAAAAGAAGGAGAGGGGGACATGATAGAAACTTTTAAGTACCTCAGTGGAATCAACAAAGTCCAAGAGGGTAGCATCTTTCAGAAAAAGAGACTTGCAAGAACAAGGGGACACAATTTAAAGATAGAGGAGGGTCAGTTCAGGGGCAATGTGAGGAAGTGTTATTTCACAGAGAGGGTAGTGGATGCATGGAACAGCCTTCCTGAGAAGGTTGTGGGGTCTAAAACTGTGGGAGAATTCAAGAATGCATGGGACAGACATAAGGCAATTCTTGTGGGGGGTAGGAAGAAATAGGCTGTTGGTTAACTAGGATCTACGTCCTATCCTGTAGATAGGGAAATGGGCAGACTAGATGAGCCTAGCAGTTCTTATCTGCCGTCAAAGTCTATGTTTCTATGTTTCTATGTTTCTTTATCCAGTTCAGAATGGTTTGATATTTTGCACTCTCTCTTATAATGTCCGCTTAATATACACTTCAAATATCCACCTAGACTTCCGAATGTATGTGATCTCGATTTGGCATTTGTGTGGTTTCCAGATAGAGTTTCTGCTCTCTCTCAAGTATTCAGTTTTCAAAACTCAGCGTCTCAATAGGAGTAACTGGCGTGCCGTGAGCCTCGCTCCACCATTATCAATTATCCAGTTACTCCTATTGGCACAATAAGATAACTGATATCGCTACATCCTTAGCGCTTTACTAAAAGAGTCCAGAAGTACCTTAGCAAGGTAAAGTATCATTGCCCTATTATAACTAAAACAACACAGTGGCCAGATGAAGTGGGTTCACCACGAAACTGTTGCCTTTTGTTTGTGTGATGAGACATAAATATTTTTTTTTTTTTAAATTACATTAAAAGTGGAATTCATCCATCTAATTTTCATTTTAACCCCCTCCTTCCAAAGCACTGCAAACTGTAGCTTTGGGCCTACAGAGAAATATAAAATTGTCTGTGAGAGGGTTAGAGATTAACTAACTTATTGTCTCTGCAGCTGTTCTGAGTCCTCCACCACACAACTGCATCTCCCACTCCCAACCCCCACCCTGAAGACATACCTTTCAACCCCTGCCTCAAAAATCAAGGGCAAAATCAAGAACACATGACCAAAATCAGGAACACCTGACCAAAATCAGGAACACATGACCAAAATCAGGAACACATGACCAAAATCAGGAACACTTGTTAAGCAAGCATTTGTCATTGCGGAATGTTTGCTCACTTTTATTTGCTGTTTAGGTATTTGGCCTTCATTCGAAAACAGAATGCAGTATCCTGCACTCTGTCTTACTTATACATTACTTCAACCCCTGCCTCCACCTAGCCAAACTGACATCAGTGAGTGAGGGCAGTTTACTCATCCCCTTAGATCTGCAGCAGTTCCTTTGCTTGCTATATCTAAAGTACAGTATGAATCTGTGATAAGGTCAGTCTCCTCTGCTGTCCCATACTTGTGGAATTCCTTACCCCAGGACATGCTTGAAAGCCCCACTTGCACACTCTTTAAGAAACAACTGAAATCCCTTCTCTGGTCCATGCTTCCTTGTACATGTTAATGATGCACTGTGGCCTTAGAGTAAATAGCAACCCTTGTTTACCCTGCCCTAATTTCTTCTTTTCCCTTGGTCTGCAGTTGTGTTATTCTTATGATGTGTACTGTATATCTAATGTTTGTGATATGTGCAACCTGCAGTAACCAATAGTAGTTGTTGGTATGGTTTCCCTCATGGTATGGCTTTCTGTATATGGTTGTGAATTGTTTTACTTTGCCCAGTTTCATTTGTTCACCTTGCTTGTACTAGGACTTTTGTTCATCCATACCGTTAAATGTATGCACTTACTGTATGATTACCGTGATTATGCACTCTGCTCAATCATAGACAATATCATCCGAAATCAAACACTTAAGCCACTGGCAGAACTATTTCTAAACCAGACATCCAGCTATGAACTATGCTCAGCTGCCAATGTCCATGTTATCATCCCTAGACATCACTCCTCCAAAGGTGCTAGCACCTTCTCCTGCCATGCCCCGGAAAAATGGAACTCCCTCCCTCTACCTATTCATCTGGCATCATCCTATGCCTCTTTCAAAATATTGCTGCGTGACCATCTTGCTGTCTCATGCTCTTACTCCTGTTTCAAATCCACTTAGCCCAGCATATCTGCATAATGTCTTCTACCCCTACAGCATTTCTGAGCTCATTTCCTCAACAAAATAGTTCTGCACTGATCTCCTGTCTCCTAACTGGCCATATTTTAATTTTAATTGTGTCTAGACAGCATCCCTTACCTCACCTCAATTTTCCTATCCCATCCTATCCCAACTCCTTATATTATCTCCCTACCCCCTCAGTACTCCTGTTTCTATTGCATTCCATCTTCCTCGACTATTAAAATTGCACTTTTGCTCTGTTTAATCTCACTAAACTGCAACCTTAATGTTGCCAATAGATTTTTTACTGTTGGTCTCCCATATTTCTATGTTATATAGTTCTGCAGAATCAGTTGTGTCTATTGTTTTCTCCTACCTGCACTGTACTACTATTTTCTAAGCACCTACTATTTATATGATTATACTGACATTGTTCAAAATGTTTTGTTTCTGTAAACTCCTGGGTCATGCCTGAAAATAGTCATTGCTATGGCTAGTGCACCTTACCCGGTCAACAAAAACTAAGTAAATAAATAAATAAATAAATATTCAGTGTGTAACTGTTCCTGGGTCACCACTGATAAAGGGATCTATGGTCTTAGTGCACTTACCCAGTCATAAAAATATAAAATAAATAAATACAAATAAATTGACAGTGCAAAGGTGATAATAAACAGATTAACAACATGAGTTATAATAATGAAAGTATCATGATTGCAAAGTGAAAAGGTTCACACATAATGTTGTCAGTTTCTTAGAATGTGACCTTGTATTTTTGAAGTACTAGTTTTTTTTTGTCCCAGCATATGAACACGACAGGTGTCATTTATTAAATGTGACCCAAAACATTGTCTTGTGGAATGACTGCAAAAAAAGGATTTGGAGTGTGATTTGATAATGACACCTGCGATATTCATTTGATTCAGTAAAAACATGAGTATGTTGAAAATGTGGGTTAAAAAGTAAAAATATTGCAAAATGATGAGTAAACATTGAAAAATGTCAATGTTTGTTTATATTTTTTTGCAGTTTTTACCTCAAATGTTCAACACAGTCTTTTTATTACACCGCCTTATTTTATTTTAGTCTTTGTTAACCGGGTAAAGCCCACTAGGCACAAGTGCCTGTTTTCAAGGGTGACCTGGGAGCACAGGGCGGTTAAGTGACTTGCTTAGAGTCACACAGTATGCAAGTGGAGGTTGTGAGAATCAAACTCACATCTGGTCTGCTGGGTGTATCAAGCTCATTCACACCTCATTCTTCTAAACTCTAGGCTATACTGCCAGACCGTTATAAACATGACAGGTTTCATTTATGAAATTCTGTCCAAAATGTCATTTTGTGGCACAAGTGTGAAAAAATATTTTGGCAAGGAAATGCAAAATGATATCATGTTCATGATGTGGGGAACAAAAATGGCTATGTTAATAATGTGGGGTCAGGATCTGGTCAAATAGCAAACCTAGGAGTGGCCACTGAAGAATTTAAATACTTCTTCGCAACTTTGTCATTTTTTTTTCAGATTTTGACCCACAATTTTCAACATAGTTTTATTATAACCCATCTTATTTCATCCAAAAGGTGATTTTGTGGAGTGACAGTGAAATGTTTCAGAGGGGATTTGAAAAATTGCATCTGCCTTATTCATGAGGTGTGGTAAAAAAATGCTTTCAACAAAGATGTGCAAGAACAAGGGGGCACAAAATAAAGTTAAAGTGAGGGGAGGTTCGAGGGTAACATGAGGAAGTTCTTTTTCACTGAAAGAGTGGTGGATGCTTGAAGCGGCCTCCCAAAGGAGGTGGTAGGGGCAAAATCAGTTAGGGAATTCAGGAATGCATGAGATAGACATAAGGATACCCTAGAGACAGGAATGAAAGGGTGAGCTGCAGATCAACTAGGATCTGTGGTTCTTAATAGGTAGGTGAAATGGGCAGAATAGGTTGGCCACATGGTCCTTATCTGCAGTCAACTTCTATGTTTCTATATTTAGTTGAAACAGCAGACACGCATGAGAGGCTTTGCCTCCTCTTGTCTGAAATATTCTGTGTTTCTATGTTCCTAATTTCAATATTGCTTCATAATTTTGTTGTTTAAGATTTTGACCCCAGATTTTCAAAATAGTCTTTTTATTACCTCACATTATGATAAAGACAAGTGGACTTCTCAAATCCCATCTGAAATGTGATTTCACAGAGTGACTATGAAAGCGCTTCGGAGGGGTTTGAAAAATTACAAATGACACCCACGTTGTTCATGAGGTGAGGTAAAAAAAAAATAAAACTACACTGAAAATGTGGGGTCAGAATCTGGAGAAATAGTGAAGCTATGAGAAAACAACTGAAGATTTTTAACATTGCTTCAAAACTTTGTAGTTTTTGAGATTTTGACCCCAAATATGCAACAGTCTTTTTATTATCCTACCTTATGATCAAGTCAGATGAAATTATCCTGTTCAAAACATAATTTCACAAAAGCGACTATGAAAACAAGTTTTGGGGGAAGTGAAAAATGTCACCTACCTGATTTATGCGGTGGGGTTAAAAAAAGCCATTATGAAAATGTGAGGTACAGTATTAAGAAATGACAATGTTATGAGTAAAAGTTAAAAACATGTTAAAAAGCCATTAACTGAACATATTCAGGCACTTCTCAGTGGGCGAAGAAGCAGCACATTCGAGAAGGAGTAGCACTGAACGGATAGGTAAATATGGAAAGGGGTGGAGGGGAGATGCTGGAGGGGGGTTGGGGTTGGAGGTGAGGCAAGGGGTGTTGGTGGGGAGAAGTCATCCTTGACCATTGTCTTCTTTTGCAAGTTTAATGACAGGGCAAGGCATGGGGGAAGATCAGGAGGTGGGTAGGATATTTGGTAGTGGGAAGGAATTTTATTCCACAAATGGGGCAGGAGGAAGGATTGGGAGGTGGGTTGAATGGTTGGCAGTGAGCGGGTATTTTATTTTCAGTGATAGGGCACAAGGAAGGATTGGGAGGTGGGCTGGATGCATGGCAGTGGATGTGTATTTTTTTCATTGATGGGGCACAAGGAAGGATTGGGAGGTGGGCAAGATACTTGGCAGTTGGAGGAAATTTTACTTTCATTGACAGGGCATGGAAAAAGATTGGGAGATGGATGGGATACTTGGCATGGGAGGATATAATATTTCCATGGATGGGATACTTGGCCGTGGGAAGGTGTTTATTTTTATGGATGGGGCACTGGGGGAAGGATTGTGAGGTGAGCAGGATACTTGATAGTGGAAGGATATTTTATATTTATGGACAGGGTACCATGAGAAGGATTGGAAGGTGGGCAGAATACTTGGCAGTGGGATGCAGTTGTTTTTATGTATCTCTTCTCTGTATAGAGGCAGGGGGAGCTTGGAGCTGATCATGATGCTGCTCAGTTGCTTTCTGGGAGGTGTCATGCAAAAGAAAGGATCAAGCTGCTCTGTGTTAGGAGCTGCTTGGATCAAGCTGCTATGTGTTAGGAGCAGCTCGGATCAAGCCACTCTGTGTTAGGAGCAGCTCAGATCAAGCCGCTGTGTGTTAGGAGCTGCTCGGATCAAGCTGCTCTGTGTTAGGAGCAGTTCGGATCAAGCCGCTCTGTGTTAGGAGCAGCTTGGATCAAGCTGCTCTGTGTTAGGAGCTGCATGGATCACGCATTCTGTGTTAGGAGCAGCTCACTCTTTGAAGTTCTGCCCCACTAGCAGAGAAAAATGTCAGTGAGCAGGCCGGGAGTTAAAGTACGAGACTTGAGCTCCCCTCCACCCAGTTTATCTGTCTAGGCAAATGGGAGGGGGGCATTTCAGTAATACTGTGAGGCTTTGGGCAAGGGTGGGGGAATTAAGTTGAACTGACCTTACAGTCGGTGTCAGTGTCAGCTCTGGATGGAGCTGGAAATAACCACTAATGATAGTTTTTAAAATTAGACACAGGGAAAGCGGGATGCATGCTAAAAACACCTATGGTGGTGGCCAAGAGGGGGGAAGAGGCTTTTTTTTTTACACCCTTAATCAAATACCAAATAGCACTCGAATGGTGGCTTATTCGGTCATGAATATTCAGATAGCCAATTATTTGTGGTATTCGGAAAATAGTATTCGGCTCTTGCACAGCCCTAATGCCTATCCCATGTATTCTGAAACCCACCACTGTTTTCACCCCAACCACCTCTGCTGTAAGGCTGTTCCAGGAATACACCACTCTTACTGTGAAGAAGTACTTCGTCACATCTCTAATGAATCTACCTACCTTCATCTTCATCATATTTCCTCTTGTTCTTGAGCACAATTTTTCTGAAAGATACTGCCCTCTTGCACTTTGTTTACCCTCGTGAGGCATTTAAATGTCTTTATCATATGCCCATCTCTCTCCTTTCTTCCTGGATGTACATATTTAGGTTCTTTAATCTCTCCCCATAGGGACTGTGATGCAGATCCCTCACCATTTTAGCTGTCCTCTTCTGGATCACATCCAATCGGTCTATGTCCTTTCTGAGATGAGACCTCCAATAGTGGACACAGTATTCTAGGCGAGTTCTTACCAGTAATCAATACATACAGTATGCAACATCACCTCCCTCTTTCTGTGGGTGATAACCATCCCTATGCACCCCAGCATTCCACCTTCCCTCCCAACTGGCTTGTTGCACTGCCTGGACACCTTATATGATATGATCACCCCCAGGTCTCTTTCCTACTTGGTGGATATCAGTATGAACCCTCATATTTTGTACTCAGCCCTGGGTTTCCTTGCCCCAGGAGCATTATTTTGCACTTTTTTGCTTTGAAACCCAGCTGCCATACCCTTCAGCATTCTTTGAGTTTCCTCAGGTCACTGCTTATCCTTTCCACCCCCACTAGAGAGTCCACACTATTGCATAGTTTGGTATCATCTGCAAAGATGCAGACCTTCCCTTTCAGCTTCTCTACAATATCAGTTATAAATACCTTAAAGAAAAGTGGCCCCAGCACTGATCCCTGAGGCACCCTGCTGATCAACCTCCCTTCCTCTGAGTGAAATCCATTTACCACCACCTCCTGCTGCCTATGCTTTCACCAATTTCTTACCCAGTTGACCACTTTTTGAGCCACTCCTAAGCTACAAAGTTTACTTACTAGTCTCCTGTGTGAAACAGTGTTGAATGCCTTATTGAAATCTACTAGGATACATACACTGCTCCACCCTGATCTAGTTTCTTGGTCATCCAGTTCAATAATTCTATAAGATACATTTTCCATAACCTCTCACCCATGAGTCCATGGTGACTAAGGTCCCGTAACTGACTGTATTTAAGATATTCCAGAATCCTTTATTTCAGCAGTGATTCCATTAACTCCCCCCCCCAACTTCCTTCTGGAGTCATCATCTGGGGGGGAGCAGCAAGATGGCCGCAATGCCGCTCTGCTCCTCACAGCCCTCAACATGTTTGAGCATTTTTTGGTTTATCTCGATAGCTACCAATCTATTTTTGAGCTGATGAGTGAAACTAATGTTGATTTTCTTATTTTGGCTAATGCAGCATTGCATTTTTGTTTATCAGCGTTATAATTTTGAAGCTCGCTGTTAGTAACTGGCGTTTAGTCAGTAAAGGCTCTGTGCTGATGTCCAAATGCATTTTGAGTGACTGAACTTAAAAGCTTTATTTTGCTCTCAGACTTGTACTTGTTGAATGAAACTCATGTTAATTTGCCTTAAGACTAGTAAAAATGAGTTTCTGTAGTAAACTTAAAAGCATAGGAGTTGTTCTCCTTTAACGGCTGAATTCGCTGATGGCTAAGCCTGCTGGTGTTTCTGGCTATGCATCTGGTCAGAGAGTCCAGAGGTTTTGCAGCCCGTTTTTATCCAGGTATTGGTAAAATGTCAATGAAATGCCTCTAGAGTAATGGGAGGACGGCTAACATCTGTTTGTGCCAGCTTTTTGGGAAAGTTTTTCTGTGTGGCAAATGGCATGCAGGAGCATGGTGTGTACTGAAACTGCTGGCTGCTATAAAGAATAAAAAGAAAATTGTGCGGCTTCCAAATCTGTTTGCTGCTTTCCTGTCTACATTGGTGTGTGCTGGAGGAAGAGAGGGTTAAGAGGGTTAAAGAGTGGCGGACACGGAACAAGCAATATTACATATTTGAACAATATGTTGTTGATCAGCATTAAATGCTTTAACTAGAGGTATTCCATTAGTGCCTGTGGAAGGGGGGGGTTGCTGTATACTGATTTAAGTGAAATTTACAACACTTAGTGGAGCATCCTTCCCTCTTTCTTTTTCAAGTTAAAGAAAATTATAGTGACCAAACTGAAGCAAGGAGAAAGTGGCAAATTGTGAGAAGCCTTTCTGGAGATACTTGAACTCCTGGTTTCTAGGTTCAGGATGAGGAGCAAGGTTTATTGCACCTTAATTGTGTTGCCCACACCTTTCTAAATTTTATAAAGATGCTGATACTGCGACAGTGGAGTTTCTGGGCATGGGGTCATATTGCCAGTTGCCAAAATATCGCAGCAATTCTTGATGTTTTGTGGGGGGCACCACCCCAAACCCCCCCAACTCAAATAATCAACACGGGGGTGGGGGTTGAAAATATACACAAAGTGCAAAATAAAAAAAATGTCCATTTGTCTGGGAATGAGATTCAAACCCCATTCCACAGATGCATCACCTCCATTGCTGCCTATAACTCATCCTGTTGAGCCACAGCAGCTCTTCAGTGGACCCTCCTCCCAGTAGAGCTGTTATCTTCTCCTTGGAAATAGTGACAGGGTGTACAACTGTGCTTACATAATTTTGCCATATTGCACCCTATCACTATATCCACCCATGCTGCCTCTGCTGCACAGTTTTGACCTGCGCCATATTATATATGGCATATTGACCCAGTATGGAGTTTCCATGGAACAAGACCATAAAAAGGTACCTATCTATCACTTCAACCAGTTGCTAAAGTTTTAGATATCATTACGGAGTCTACATTTTTTGAGGTATCTATAATCTCTCAAGTTTCAGTAACGGGGCTTGTTTGCACTGGAACTTATCACATTGTTAAGTAGTAAGCACCTTGACACAACATATACAGTGTTGTTTATGATGTTAAGGACACCAGTGTCATAAGGTACCTGAAACTCAGCCATTTGTTCCCATATGAGCGAACGCTTCTCCAGTCATTGTTATGTTGATTGCGCGCATGCGCAAGAAACATATTGCGGCACTTTCTCTAGATGCAGGTTGTGGAGGCGCTGCACTGTTGTGGCCAATGCCCCCACAGCTTTTAAAGGCTTGGCCCGCTTCTCCCAATGCCATGGCATGCTGCAGCTGACACTAGTTCAGCCAGCGTGCCCCCAACTTGTAAAATTTTAGCTGCTGCAATCAGGGGCCACCTCGTCATTGCAGCGTCAGCCATTCACTGCAATGAGGGAGTGACCCATCATTGCTGGATAGAACGTTGCTACTGTAATATTGTTTGTGAACATGGCGGCGCCTTGCCACTGTGTTCACAAACAATATTAATTCATCCCCAGTGCTGAAGGGGTGCCCAATCCCCCTTGGCAGCATGTGCCCCTCCCCACAGCAGCGTGTTTTTGCCGACGGGGGGCCCCAATCCCCATCGTCTTCCATCCCCGGTGCTATGGCTTGCCAATGGGGGAGACCACTCCCCATCAGCATTATGTCTCCCCTTCCACTTTGATGTGCTGATGGGGGAGCCACTCCCATTGGCATAAGTTCCCTCCCGAAACAGTAGCTGGAGAGTTGTGCCGAGGGGATGCCCAATCCCCCTCGGTTCTTGCGTCCCCTAAGCTTTTGTGCCGACGGGGGTGTCCAATCCCCTGTTGGCTACAGCTGGTCCCCCAACAGTTGGTTGGCATGCTGGGAGCCCACCCCAGCATGCTAAATGTCCAGAAATGCCCCTGTTAAAAAAAAAAAAGTCACCCAATGTCTTTTTTTTTTGTACCTGTAAAGCAAAAAACAGTCCCTCATCAAATCCGGCAGCCCCTCCCCAACCCGCGCCCACTCTCTGCACACTGTGCCTCCCTACACCCCCCTCACCCCATACTTACCTCCAGAGTCCAGCGCGACGATCTTCGGTGGACTGGAAACACATCTGCACTCTTCAAAGCCGATCGCGAACTGAGGAAATGCCGGTAAGCTGTATAATAGCATAAACAGTTTATTTTCAACTTTGATGCATATCTCTGGCATTTTTTGGAATTTTGGCACCAAATTTTCAACATGGTGTTTTTGTGACCCCTCCTCATGAATTCTGGCACTGTCATGGTGTTACTCAGCTCCAAAAGGTGATTTCACGGTCACTGTGCAGAATCACCTTTCAGGACCGATTAATAAAATGACAGTGTCAGTGTTCATGAGGTGGCCTCTCAAAAAGCCTATACTGTAAATTTGGTGGAAAAAATCCAAAAAAATGACTGTTTTACGAGACTGCGATGGTGCAGCTGCTATGCCCACTTGTAACTTTGCAAATTTGCAATATTTTCATTCCAGATTTTCAACATTGGCATTTTTTCAGACCTCCTTGTGAACAGTACAGATGTCATTTTCTACATCCTGGCCAAAATGTGTTTTCGCACTTCCAGGGAAGAATAGTGTGGTTGCTGTGGGAAATCAGTGTTCAGGACAGATTAAGGAAATGGCACTGGCACTGTTCATGAGCAGAGGTCCTAAAATGCCTGTGTTGTGAAAATTGACGAGCATCTCCAAAATGACTGTGTTAATAGTGTATGCTATGAGTTTGCATGCACGCCATAACTTCACAAATTAATAATATTTTCACTCCAGATTTACAACATTGCCATTCTTCTGCACCTCCTTATGAACAGTACAAATGTCATTTTTTACATCCTGGCTGAAATGTGTTTTCTCAGTTCCGGCGCAGAATAGCGTGATCGCTGTGGGAAATCTGTGTTCAGGACACATTATGAAAATGACAGTGACACTGTTCATTAGCAGAGGTCCTAAAATGCCTATGTTGAAAATTTGGTGATGAAAGTCCATAAAATTAGTGAGATACGAATGTGCATTATGCAGTTTCCATGCACGCTCGTACCTTCGCAACTTTGCAATATTTTCACTCCAGATTGTTAGCATTGCCATTTTGCCACACCTCCTTATGAACAGTGCAGCTGTCATTTTTCACATCCTGGCCAAAATGTGTTTTTGCTCTTCCAGCGCACAATTGCGCGGTCGCTGTGGGAAATCAGTGTTCGGGACATATTAAGAAAATTACACTGACACTGTTCATGAGCAGAGGTCCTAAAATGCCTATGTTGAAAATTTTGTGATGAAACTCCATAAAATGACTGTTACAAGAGTGTGTTGTGCAGTTTCCACGCACCCTTGTAAGTTTGCAAATTAGTAATATTTTCACACCAGATTTTCAATACTGGCATTTGTTCACACCTTCTTATGAACAGTATAGCTGTAATTTTTCACATCCTGGCTGAAATGTATCTCCATGCTTCTGGCACAGAATATCGCAGTCGTTGTTGGAAATCAGTGTTTGGGACAGATTAGGATTGAGCAACTGGGGGGGGTGACCGACCTCAACTGAGCTTTGTCAGGACTGCTACAGATTTCTTTGTGGGCAGGAAAAGGCAACAATGCAGGCAGGAGCCCAGTTTAAAAGGGCAGCTTGCAGTGCCGGGAAACACAGAACAAGCAAGTGAGGGAGGGGGATTGAGTGAGCTCAACGGAGCTCTGTTGGGACTGCTGCAGATTTCTTTATGGTCAGGAAAAGTCAGCAATGCATTCAGGGGATGAGTACAAAAGGGCAGCCAGCAGCAGTGGGAGAAACAAAATGAGTGAGTGAGAGAGGGGGTGTGAGTGAGCTCAATGGATCTCTATCGTGACTGCTGCAGATTTCTTTGTGGGCAGAAAAGGGTGGCAATGCTGGCAGGAGCCCAGTACAGAAGGGCAGCCTGCTGTGCCGGCAGAAATGGAATGAGCGAGTGAGACGGGGGAGTGAGTGAGTGAGTGAGGCCAACGGAGCTCTGTCAGGACTGCTGCAGATTTCTTTGTGGGCAGAAAAAGATGCCAACAGAGGCAAGAGCCTGGTACAAAAGGGCAGCCTGCAGCACTGGGAGAAACAGAATGAGCAAGTGAGAGAGGGGGAGTGAGCAAGCTCAATGGAGGTGTATCGTGAGTGCTGCAGATTTCTTTGTGGGAAGGAAAAGGCGGCAATGCAGGCAGGAGCCCAGTACAAAAGGCCAGCCTGCAGCACAGGCAGAAATAGAATGAGCGAGTGAGAGAGGAAGAGTGAGCGAGCTCAAGAGAGCTGTGTCGGGACTGCTGCAGATGTCTTTGTGGGCAGAAAAAGCCGACAATGCAGGCAGGAACCCAGTAAAAATAGGTAGCTTGCAACAGCGGGAGACACAGAATGAGCGAGGGAGGGGAGAGTGAGTGAGCTCAATGGAGCTCTTTTGAGACTGCTGTGGATTTCTTTGTGGGCAGAAAAAGGCAGTAATGGATGCAGGGGCCCAGTACAAAAGGGCAGCCTGCAGCGGCGGGAGAAATAGAACAAATGAGAGAGGGAGGGGGAGTGAGTGAACGAGCTCAACAGAACTCTATCATGACTGCTGCAGATTTCTTTATGGGCAAAAAAGAGCAGCAATGCAAGCAGGAGCCCAGTACAAAAGGCCAGCCTGCAGCGCTGGCAGAAACAACGAATGAGAGAGGGGGAAGGGGCTAGCTCAACGGTCCTGTGTCAGGACTGCTGCAGATTTCTTTGTGGGCAGAAAAAGCTACCAAAAGAGGTGGGAGCCCAGTACAAAAGGGCAGCCTGCAGCACCAGCAGAAACAGAATGAGCGAGTGAGACAGACAGAGAGAGTGACCTCAGTGGAGCTCTGTTGGGACAGCTGTACATTTCTTTGTGGGCACAAAAAAATGCCAACAAAGGCAGAAGCCCAGTACAAAAGGGCAGCCTGCAGTATCAGGAGAAACAGAATGAGTGAGTGAGACGGGGGGAGGTGAGTGACCTCAACGGAGCTCTGTCGGGACAGCTGCAGGTTTCTTTGTCAGGAAAAGGTGCCAACGCAGGCAGGAGCCCAGTACAAAAAGGCAGCTTGCAGTGCTGGGAGAAACAATGAGCGAGTGAGAGAGAGGGAGAGTGAGCGAGCTCAACAGAGGTCTATCGTGACTGCTGTGCATTTCTTTGTGAGCAGGAAAAGGTGGCAACACAGGCAGCTGCCAGTACAAAAGGCCAGCCTGCAGCACTGGCAGAAACGGAACAAGCAAGTGAGAGAGGGGGAGTGAGCGACCTCAAAGGAGCTATGTCAGGACTGCTGTACATGTCTTTGTGGGCAGATAAAGCCAGTAATGAAGGCAGGAACCCAGTACAAAAGGGCAACCTGCAGCAGCAGGAGACACAGAATGAGTGAGTCAGGGAGGGGATTGAGTGAACTTAACGGAGTTCTGTTGGGACTGCTGTGGATTTCTTTGTGGGCAGAAAAAGGCAGAAATGCACGCAGTGGCCTAGTACAAAGGCCAGATTGCAGCAGTGGGAGAAACAGAATAAACGAGTGAGAGAGGGGGAGTGAGTGAGCAAGCTCAATGGAGCTCTATTGTGACTGCTGCAGATTTCTTTATGGCCAGAAGAAGGTGGCAACACAGGCAGGAGCCCAGTACAAAAGGGCAACCTGCAGTGCCGACAGAAACCAAATGAGCGAGTGAGAGAGGGGGAGTGAGCGAGCTCAACGGAGCTCTGTCAGGACTGCTGCAGATTTCTTTGTGGGTAGAAAAAGACACCAACAGAGGCAGGAGACCACTACAAAATGGCAGTCTGCAGCGCCAGGAGAAACAGAATGAGTGAGTGAGACAGGCGGAGTGAGCGACCTCAACAGAACTCTGTCGGGACAGCTGTGGATTTCTTTGTTGGCAGAAAAAGGTGCCAATGCAGGCAGAAGCCCAGTACAAAAGGGCAGCCTGCAGCACCGGGAGAGACACAATGAGTGAATGAGAGAGGGGGAGTGAGCGAGCTCAACGGATGTCTATCATGACTGCTGTAGATTTCTTTGTGGGCAGAAAAAGGCAACAAAGCAGGCAGGACCCCAGTACAAAAAGCCAGCCTGCAGCACCGACAGAAACTGAATGAGCGAGTGAGAGAGGGGGAGTGACCCACCTCAACGGAGCTCTGTCGGGACAGCTGCAGATTTCTTTGTGGGCAGCAAAAATGTGCTAATGCAGGCAGAAGCCCAGTACAAAAGAGCAGCCTGCAGCACTAGGAGAAATAGAATGAGTGAGTGAGACAGGCAGAGAGAGAGTGACCTCAATGGAGCTCTGTCGGGACAGCTGCTGATTTCTTTGTGGGAAGAAAAAGGTGCCAATGCAGGCAGAAGCCCAGTACAAAAGGGCAGCCTGCAGTGCCGGGAGAAACACAATGAGTGAGTGAGAGAGGGGGAGTGATTGAGCTCAACAGACCTCTATCATGACTGCTGCAGATTGCTTACTGGGCAGAAAAAGGTGGCAACACAGGCAGGAGCCCAGTACAAAAGACCAGCCTGCAGTGCCATCAGAAACATAATGAGCATGTGAGAGATGGGGGAGGGAGCTAGCTCAATGGTCCTGTGTCAGGACTGCTGCAGATGGCGAACCGATAGAGCCTTTGTGTGCAGGCTGCTGATGACTGGCAGATTACTGTGCTTTAACTAGGTAGTTCAATCTACCTTCAACATTATCACCTCCCCATGTTTATATATAAAATACATGTTTCCAGTAAACAAGCGTATATGTCAGTCATTATCGTATAAGTTGAATGGATATCTTTCCGTGATTGGTTACAGGATCTGATTGTATATGGCTTGGTGTACTTATGACGTTATGTCAATCTGTGATTAATCTCTTAAGGTTGGCGCCAAAGTACACTTGATAATTTCAATGTGCCCTGGTCTTAGATTAGAAATTAATCGTACGATTGTGCTTAAAAGGGCAGAACCCATGATAATCCTGAGGTGGGCTCTGGACTGCTCACTATGTCCGATGTTGGTTGCTGTGGTGGACCAGCTATATGGATACTGAGGATAATCTCTCTCGGGGCATCCGGACAGTTAGCAGACAGATGTTTTCTGCGATGCTATCAATGCCTGACCTCTGTGACTTTGCATTTTGCGTTCTTTATTGTTTAATTAATGGAGGCACTCTCCCTGCTGGTCAAATGATAATACTTAACCTAAATACAACAGAAGCATTTACAAGATAAAGTTACTATATCTTTTTTGCTATATCTAGTATCTATTAGACCAACTGTATCTCAATATTTGCATACTTTCTGATAGACCTAATCTTAATATACAACTTATCCAATGATCGGTACATAGTATGTTATACATTATATGTACATATTACTTTATATCTGGATCATCCCAGCATGCCACAATTACTATAATTAAGCCAGTACAGACATTATACTCTACAATCTTGTAATGTTATTACTGCCTCCTTAATAATTTTTTTTTCTTTCTTCTTGCTGTAGTACCATATCCTTAACTTGTTACTGGTTCTCTCTGTATTAGAGATGATGCTCGATTTGTTAATGTTAGTCTAACTCAATTACCTCTAAATCTATAAGTGTAAGATAAATACAATATCTATTACTCCGCTCTGGGGTTCTACACTGCTTAAACTATAAACACTTTAGTATTGTTATACAAGTTTTTGCTAGATAAATTGTTATTAGGGAAGACTGGATTGCACTTCACTCTTTTTTTTTGGTATTATCCTATCTCCTAACTGTTAAGCTATGTCCTAGAGAAGAGAGAAGTGGTCTTGGTCCCTATTTCCTTTCCTGTTTTGGACTGACCTTTCTTCTCTGCTCATCTTAGATGACTTTATTGTTCTATTGTTACATAGTTCAGATACTTAAAAGTATCAAGGTTATATTGTTAGTAGAGAGCTGCAGGGAAGGAAATCAGAAAGATTTTATATACCTCTTTGTTCTGATGGTTTTAAATAGTTCTGCCAATAGCTTCTTTATAATTAATATATATATATATATTAAGTTGATCTGCATACCTTTGCTGAATATACTTGGGTATTGGAGTCCCTTGACTTTATATCTATTCTATTGTAGACTGAATAATCTAATGTATGATGGCTAATTTAACATTATATACCTGGAATGTCAAGGGACTCAATGTGCCAAGTAAACGTAAACAAGTTCTCAATCATCTCAGAAAGCATAAAGCACAGATTGCACTATTGCAAGAAACTAAACTTTTGGATGCAGATAACTCTAGACTAAAATGTGACTGGGTTGGTCAGGTATTTGCGGCCTCTGCTTCCTCCAAAAAAAGAGGTGTAGCTACATTAATTCATAAAAACCTGAAATGGAAACCTTCTAATATTTTGAAGGATCCAGATGGTAGGTGGCTTGTTACAATTTTTGATACTCCCTCAGGTCCATTATCTATAGTTAACATTTATGCCCCAAACTCTGATGACCCTCAATTTTTCCATAAGTTGATTCAACTTTTAATTTCATTAAATTTGGTCAACTCTCCCTTATTGATTGGAGGGGATTTTAACTTTACTCTGGATGCATATATGGACAGGAGTAATGGTTCACATGAAAGTCACCCTACAAGTTTAGCTATAGTGTCCCAGTTAATGAAAGATCTGGGCTTATCAGACATTTGGAGGACTCTTTACCCCAGAGATAGGGATTACACATTCTATTCTCCCTGCCACCAGTCTTACAGTAGAATAGACTACTGGTTAACCTCCCCTACAGTTACGACTAATGTAATAGAAGCTAACATTCTTCCTTTACTTATATCTGATCACTCCCTGGGTAAACTTTTATTTACTTGGGGTTCTCCTCCCTTAAAATCCCCCTCTTGGCGATTAGACCCCTTACTACTTAAAGATCCAGAATTTTTAACCTGGATTAAAACACAAGTAGAAGAATTCGTCGCTTATAATGACCCAAGATAAACTTCTATGGGTACTACCTCGGAAGCGCTTAAAGCTACCCTACATGGTAAAATAATTAGTTTTGCAGCACACTGGAAGAAACTTAGGGAACAACAGATTAACAATCTTGAAAACCTACTAAAAGCAAAACAAACATTATATTCAGCTAACCCCCGCCCCGATCCCTCCTCTCCTCTGCATTACGAAATCCTGCAATTATGTATGCAAACCAACGAGTTAATTTCTTGAAAGACAGAAATAGCATTAATAAGAATAAAACAAAACTACTGTGAAGGAGGGGAAAAGGGAAGTAAAATACTTGCCTACAGACTTAGAATGCAACAAATGGAGTGACACATTGCTGCCTTAAAAGATCAGGCAGGAGAAATTCGAACAAATGAATCTTCTATTAAGGAGATTATGGCATCCTTTTATAAAAATCTATACTTCTCTTCCTCCCCAGCATCATCTTTAGATATTACCTCTTTTCTTGACAACTTAGCACTTCCCTGTCTTTCTCATGAGGTAATATGCTCCCTAGATACACCTTTTACTATAGAAGAAGTAAAAAAGGCACTCTTCTCTCTTAAATCTGGACGATCTCCTGGCGGAGATGGTTTCCCAGTTGAATTTTATAAGCTCTTGGCTCAACAGTTATGCCCCTTACTATGCAACGTATTTCATGAATCTTCCAAGAGAGGTTATCAACCTCACACTATGACTGATGCAACTATTACAATTCTCCCTAAAAAAGACAAGGACGTTACCCTTCCGGCGAATTACTGTCCTACATCTCTACTTAACACAGATGGCAAAATCTTTGCCAAGATCTTGGCAAACCGTATAGAACCACATATCCCCAAATTAATTCATAGATCACAGGTGGGTTTTGTCAAAGGAAGGATGGGTTTTGACCATCTTCGCTCCATAATCAATCTAATATATAAGGCCAAATCTCTTAATTCTTCAGCAGCAGTTATTGCTGTGGATTTCGGAAAAGCTTTCGATTCTTTAGACTGGAACTTTCTCTATCTTGTGTTATCGCGTTTTGGCTTTAGCAACCTTTTTTGCTCCTGGATCAAACTTCTTTATACAGCTCCCCAAGCTAGGGTTCTTACCAATTCCACATTATCCCAACCTTTTAAATTAGCTAGGGGCACCAAACAAGGATGCCCACTTTCCCCATCCCTCTTTATTTTAGCTGTTGAAACTCTAGCTACCTTTCAAAGACAGAACAATGATATTAAAGGTATATCCATTGGACACGCGTAATGCACATCATTGTCATATGCTGATGATATGCTCATCCTGCTAGAAAATTTAGAATTATCTGCACAACCACTTACCCGTACACTTAATTTGTTCTCCAAGCTTTCTGGACTAACAGTTAATTACCAAAAAACCGAGGTATTACCATTAAATAAATACTATAAACCTTCCATGAACAATCTCCTTGGATTTCGCTAGGCTCCACAAGGTATCATTTACCTAGGGATAAAAATTTTGTACAATCTAGATAAAACCTGGGAAACTAATCTTCATCCCTTACTCACGGACATCAAAGCAAATTTAACCAAATGGAAAAACTTAAACTTATCTCTTCCCGGTAAAATAGCCGCTATAAAAATGAACATTACACCTAAAATTCTTTATTTGTTCGCTTGCATCCCACTTAAAATCTCTCCTCGTCTCCTTCACAATATTGACAAAATTGTAGGAGACTTTTTATGGGAAGGCCACATACCAAGGCTTAACCGTATTAAATTATGCTCTCATTGGTCTCACGGTGGTTTCGGACTACCCTGGTTTATGGCCTACCTTTGGGCATTCAGAGCCTCACAAACTATCAAATGGTTTTCTAAACCTAATTATAATGTACCATTATGGCTTGACATGGAAGCTTCCTTATCCCCAGGACAGGTCCCTAACAGCTTTATATATTTTACTTCAACCTCTAAAGTAAGAAAACATCCTACAATTAATGCGTCTATCCATTACTGGTTTAGAATGCATAAATGGCTCAAAACCGATCCTACTCCCATATCTTATACACCTATTTGGGGAAACCCAAAAATCACTTTAGGGAACAAATCAATATACTGCAACTCTTGGAAACATAAGAACATACTCTTTCTAAATGATATCTTGACTGACAATGGTAATACGCTAAACTCTTTCAGTAACCTACAAACAAAATGGAATATTCCTAGAAAAGAATTTTGGAAATATCTACAGATTCGTTCTGCTACACTCCCTATTATTCAACAAACCAACAAGCCACTGCCAACCTCCACATACATTAATTTATGGATTAATACCTCATCTGGCTTAATCAGTAAAATTTATAAACAAATCAGAGATGTATTACCGAACCAATCCCTCCTTGCCAGGAATAGATGAAACCTGGCATTAAAGGATAACATACCTGACTCCCAATGGGATGAATGCTGGAAACTTTGCCATAACACCTTTAAAGATATGCGTAGCATGCTTATTCAGTATAAAATTTTACATAATGGTATAGAACCCCCCCCCATCTGCACAAAATAGGTTTACTGCTGAACAACAACTGTTGGCGCTGCAACTCACCAAAGGGTGATCTTTTATATATACTATGGTCATGTAAACCAATATCTAAATTATGGCAATCTGTTCACAACCTAGTCTCCAAAATCATCGGCCACTATATCGCATTTGAACCTAAATATTGTCTACTAGGAGTTATAAATAAAAACATAAAACTAACAAAATATCAGCATAGATGGTTACATATTCTATTTGTACAAGTTAAGAGATTGGTTCTAATGCACTGGAAGTCTCAGTTAATACCTACTTTGACTGATATTCTAAATAGTTTAACCTACACTGCCTCCTTGGAACGGCTCTCATACTTGGCACAGGACCGACTTAATGAATTCTATCTCTGCTGGCAGGACTATTTAAGCTTCCTCCAAACACATAGATGATATGCACCATCAGATTCCTTAACCTGGTATTACTTCAAATACAAACATTTCTTTATAATAATCTTTTCACGCAGCTCTTTTTGTTGATTATAAAATTGTTGACTATCTTAATTTGATTTTCTTACTATCTTTTCATCTACAGTACAGGTATTTAACTACGTATAGATTTAATCATATATACAAAGTCTTTTCTTTATGACTGTAGGCTATACAATTATCATAATGTTAATTGTTATTATAATATGTTAAACATACTATTGCCTGCATCACATACTATATAATGTATGTTTCTACTTGTTTACTGTACCATGTACTATATTTATTGATATGGATAAAGACTCAATAAGCAATTTAACTGCAAAAGGACTGCTGCAGATTTCTTTGTGGGCAGAAAAAGCCACCAAAAGAGGTGGGAGCCCAGTACAAAAGGGCAGCCTGCAGCACCAGCAGAAACAGAATGAGCGAGTGAGATAGGGGGAGTGACCCACCTCAACAGAGCTCTGTCGGGACAGCTGCAGATTTCTTTGTGGGCATATAAATGTGCCAATGCAGGCAGGAGCCTAGTACAAAAGAGTAGCCTGCAGCACTGTGAGAAACAGAACAAGAGAGTGATACAGGGGCAGTGAGCAAGCTTATCGGACCAATGCAATCAACATTCAGCATTGACCAATACTTGTTTTGATTCTGTTTTTATTATGTGGGAGGTGTTTGCTCAAGTTTGCATTTTATGGCATCTAGGACTCCTCGTATAGAGTAGATTTCTTTGTGAGACTAACCTACTGTGTTATGTGACAAGGACTCCTGGCATGGAGCCAATATTTGCCATGGATCTGAATGGACTCTCTGGCTTCTGAATAACTATATTGGAAATAATGGGATGCAAATATCATTTGCTCCCTATGGTTCAATGTTACTTTTTCCTGCAGGAGAAATCTATAGACAACTACCTGCCTGGGAGTATTATAGCAATTGGTTCAGGGAATACTAATTACCCTTGTACTATATTTTAAACTCTATAATGGCAAACTTTAATTGTGCATTATAATGATTCAATGTCTGCTTAAAAAGCTCAAACAGCAGGACTCCCATAAAGGAGCGCTGCAGGCTGTACTAATGTTTAATGATTTAACCTGGAATGGGCCTATCGTTAAATAGCATGAAATATAAATACTTTATTTGTGACCTTTGGGACTAGATCCTTAGTTTATTTTAGAGTTTTAGTTTATTATGCTGTAGTCTTAAAATGTGTAAACATTTTTAAAAAATTCATGCTGATAGTATTCTGAATATGATTAGAGCCTGTAGCTCATGGATTGATTTGTGGGCTCCTGAGTGAATGGTGCTTCAAATGTTTGATTTAAAACAAACGGACGCTTGACTATAATGGAGCCACAATTTTGTATAGTGAAATCAAACGTGCAAATTGTAACCATTTCAAACTTTATTCAAGGTTATATGGTTGTTTAATGTTTCTCAAATATCTATGTATAATCTCCATGGATTTTAGGATATTTAATATAAGATGGTATTGTTCTAAATTGCTAATTATGGCACAAGGATGTCTGGATATTGGTTCTCCATGGGGATTTTATTATATAAGGTGGAAATGAAGGTAAATACAGCATTTATAACTAGGTTAATCATGATTTTCTTTTATTTTTTTATGTCTATAATAAGACTTGTTGACATGTACTTGATTTCTGAATGTTCTGTACATCGCATTGCATGATTTTAGATAGTGCTGTAATGGTTTATAACCGATCAACAATAAACTTACTTAGAACAATTTCCCACACCACCAAAGTTGGGTTGCCAGCCTCTTCCTTTGTACAACTTTTGTGAAGTGGGACTACAGCTGCACTCCTTCAGTCTTCCAAGATCATTCCTGTTTCCAATGAACTGTTAATAGGACTGTCAGAGGTGCAGCCAGTACCTCCCTGAGCTCTCTCAGTACCATTAAGTGGACTCTGTCTGGCCCCATTGGTTTGTCCACTTTCAGATTTGCAAGTCCCTTTTTGGCTCTCTTCCCCAAAAATGGACCAGTGTCCACCTCCCTTCCTTCTAATACTGCTGTTATATTTTGGTGGCCTTCTCTTCACTCTGTAAAAGCTGAATAAAAGTATTTGGTCAGGACGTCTGTCTTTTATTTTATTTATTTCACTTTTGATAATGGGGTAAGTACACTAGACATAAAATGTCTATTTTCAGGCATGCCCGGGAGAGTACAAATGAGAACATTCAATGAAAATACAAGTGCAATGTGGTACAAAAAGTGAAATAAAAACTCACCACAATTAGGTCAGTAACATCATTGGAAATAAATACAAATCAGCAAAATGTACAACAATCATTGTAAAATACAGTTTAATATGGTACGGAAAGGGTACAGTAGAATAACCCATTCACTGTAGGTCATAGACATCACTAGGATAGTACACAATTAAAAATAAATAACAAACATTTTGAATGCAGCAAATAGAAGGCATACGAGGGAATATGCAACATTGAGGAATACCAATCTGCAAGTAGACTCAAATATATTCAAACAGGTTTCCAGCAGCAAATAATAAAATCAAGTAGAGGGAGAACAACATACAAGGTGGACTACCAGGGTGCTTAGGTCAAGAGAAGGAGAAAGAAAGAAAATAAATGGAGCAGTTTACAGGATAAGATGGAGGTGCAGAAATTCAGGTATAGCTGGGGAGCAAGCAGAGCAGAGTTGCAAAAGAAGGACATTGTGGAGAGTGATCAGAGTTAAGTGCAGTAGAGAGCTTGGGTAAAAGCCACCCAGACCGGGAGGAATGGGAGAAAAATGAAGGGAAGGAAATGTAGTGGAGGGAATTCAAGGAGGATGAAAATAATTCCACGAGTCGGTTGTTATAAGGTATGTACGTAGTGCCCTTTTGAAATTTCCATGAATCGTAGACATACTGAGGCCTACTGGTAGAGAGTTCCAGAATTTGGTGGCAGCATGGGAAAAGGCCCAGGTCCCCATTTGTGTTTTGCAACTAGGAATGATTAGAGACATTTGATCCCCTGAATAAAGGTTATAACTTGGGTTCCTTGATGTCAGCATAATACCAAGAGAGGAGGGATGATACTATCGAATGATACTATCTATGAGACATCCAAGAGATAGAGATTGGTGAGCTAAGGGAGAGGGCCAACTTAAGTCACGGTAGAGCTTACAGTGGTGAGTAAGGCATGAGATGCTAAGGCATACCGATAAATACCGTTGTAAATGGTATCTCACTTAAGAAGGAAGCGTTTAGCAGATCCTGAGTAGGTAATCGAGCCATGTGCAATGGCACGAAGTAGAATACCCTGCACAATGGCAGTCCTAGCAGATGGGGTTAGAGCATTGCTTGTGCAGTATGCAATACCAATTTTGGAGTTTACTGCCTTGCATCTAGTTGAAATGTGAAGGTCAAGCGTGATGCCAAGATATGTAAAAGAACTAATATTCTCCAGACGGGAGCCATCAGCATTTGTGATATTCAGCTTCCCAAAGCAATTCATTAATCTGATGGAGGAACCAAATAGCATGGGCTGAGTTTTACTGGCATTTAGGACTAGGTTGTTCGGTGTAAGCCAGTGTTGGATTAATAGGAAGTCGGATGTAAGAGAGGTATTTAGATCAATGATGGATTTTGTGCTATGACAGAGAACCAAATCATTGGCAAAAAGTAGGGACAAGTAGGTGGAGAAGAATTTAGATATATCATTAGTAAAAACAGTTAATAGTAGAGAACCAAAGACAGTCCCCTCCTTCCCTTCTTAACCTTAGAATTCCACCCCTGGTCACCTTTTTGTCACTTACATATGTAAAAATGTCTTGCCCCTTTTGTTACTGCCTTGGCTATTCTTCTGTCAGTTTGTACCATTGTGCTCCTTATCGCTATCCCTGCTTCATTCTGTTTCCCTGATATGCCTCCCTATCCTCCTCCCTCTGCATCTCCTTGTACCTTCTGATTGCTACCCTCTTAGCTTTTACATTCTCCATTACCTCTTTAGAAAACAATAGCAATCTCTTTTTCCTCTTACTTTTGCTGTCTTGCTTGACACAGAGGTTTGTTGCCTCCATTATGGCCCTTTTTTGTTTCCCCCACTATTCCTCCACCCCACCCAGGTCATTCCCCCTGACAGACAATCCCTGAGACATTTACCCATCTTTTTAAAAGCTGCCTCATAAAGTCCAAGACCCTCACTGTTGTGTGGTCTGATTCTGCAGCCATCCTTATACTGAACCACACTGTACTGTGATCACTGGTACCCACATGGCCCACAACTTTGACATCTGCAACACTGCCCCTGTTTGGGAGTACAAGGTCCAGTATTGCCTCATCACAGGTAGGTTCACTGACTAGTTGCCTGATGAATGCCCCCTGAATGGAGCCAGGGGTTTCCCTGCTTCTAGCTGAAGCTGCAGCTGGGAGGCTCTAGTCTACAACTGATAGATTGAAGTCCCCACCAGCAGCACCTCCCCCTTCTCTGCCATCTTGCCAATGGCTTCAACTGTACCTTATCTAACTCTTCCCCTGTTGTGGAGGTCTGTAGATCACACCAGTGTGAATAGAGGTTCCATTTCCTATATCTAGGTTTACCTACACTACCTCTGCCCCCTCTGTATTTCCATTTCTTTAATGACCTACCTAACATAAAGTACCACATCTATAAAAAGCAAAGAATTACAAATCATGATGGAAAGCAAGTCTTCTAAACAGGGAAATGATAAGATGGTGACAGCACACACCACTGTGACCGTTGTGCAGGACACCATTCCCCAAACATCAAAAAAAGCAAAAAATTGCAAAGAACGTCAGAAAGCAACAGAAAACCAGAACAACAAAAAAAGGGTAAACAATGCCATACGGGGGGGGGGGGATCATATCATATGTGGAGGGCAATGGTTGCAATTGCTAGTAATCTAAGAAACAGACTTCTGGACCTCATGGCCACAATGGCAGAGGAAGACCTAGACTGGGAAGCTGTGACAGAAACCTGGTATACAGATAACCACAGCTGGGACACACCAGTCCTGGGGTACAACCTATACAGGAAGGACAAGAAAGACAAAAGAGGGGGAGGGGTGGCAATATACATCAGAGAGGTACTACAAACCACAGAGATACAGGGGTCTCCTAGCAAGACCGAAGCGCTGTGGTTAACAGCTGACACAGGGAGTGGGGCAAACATCAGAATCAGGGTGTTATAAAGGCCCCTAACAGAGGGGAAAAGGACGACAAGGAACTACTCAAAAAATACACAAAATGAGAGACAAAGGTGAGGTGATATTGGTAGGGGATTTTAACCTACCTGACATAAATTGGAAAACACATACAGCAGCAACAACAAGAAGCAGGGACTTTCTAATGACATTGATGGGAGCAGGCCTGAGGCAGCTTGTAGATGCTCCAACAAGGGGAGAAGCCATCCTGGACCTGGTTCTCACCAACAGCGAGAGGGTAATGGGGATTGAAGTTGGATGCCATCTGGGAAATAACAACCACCATATGGTTGGATTCAAAGTGAACATGGCAGAGGACACAAGCCACTCCAAAGTTAAAGTCCTAAATTTTAGGAAAGCTGACTTCCAGAAAGTGAGGGAAAGCATAGAGGGGATCTTAAGAATCACAGAAGGGAGAAGGATGGAAAAATGTGGGAAAGTCTTAAGGGAACTATTAAGACAGTCACAGACTAATGCCCCAAAAGGGTAAGTAAGGCAAAAAAGAAAAGAAACTCTCTCTGGTTCTCAAAAAAAGTAACTATAGTGAAAGGAAAAAAGGCTGCCTATAGGAGATACAAAGCATCAAATAAAGAAGAGGATAAGGAAGCATATAAAGAGAAACTGAGGGAGGCAAGTAAGGTGATTATGAAGGCTAAAGTCCAGATTGAAGTGAAGATTGCAGAAGGGGGACAGTGAGGCAACAAAACCTTTTTTAGGTACAAAAGGGAAGAAAGGAAAACTAAGAGGGAATAGTTAGACTAGCAGTAGAGAATGGGAAACTAGTAGAGGAGGATAGAGAGAAGGCAGAAGTCCTCAAAAGGCACTTCTGCTCAGTGTTTACAAAGGAGGAGGAGGGCAATGGTCCAGAGCCAACTAGTAACAGCACCACTAGACTAGCAGTTGCTACAAGCCCCTTTATGGCAGAACATGTCTTGGAGGCACTAAACAAATTAAAAGTGGATAAGGCCATGGGACAGGATGATATACATCTCTGAATCCTGAAAAAAATGGTGAGGGAACTGGCAGCACCTCTGATGGACCTATTTACTAAATCACTTATGAGCCAAGAGGTTCTAGAAGACTGGAAGAAGGCATCAGTGGTCCCACTTAAATCTGGGAGCAGCGAGGAGGCAGGGAACTACCGCCCAATGAGTCTCCCTTCAGTCATAGGAAATTTAATGGAATCCTTAATCAAGCAGAGAATATTAACATTCCTTGAATCCAGCGGTCAGCAGGATCATAAACAACACTGGTTCATAGCAGGAAGGTCTTGCCAAACAAACCTGATTGAATTTTTCAACTGGATTACTAAGGCAATTGATAAGGGGGGAGCAGTTGATGTGGTCTACCTGGACTTTAGCAAGGCATTTGACTCTGTTCCCCACAGAAGGCTGGTAAAGAAGCTAGACTGCGTGGGGTGTGGCAGGATGTGATAGACTGGGTGAAAAACTGGCTGCATAGGAGAACACAAGTGCAAGTAAATGGCACGTTATCAAAAGTGAGGGAGGTAACCAGCGAGGTACCCCAGGGCTCAATGTTGGGGCCTCTACTATTCAATGTATTCATAGCAAACATTGCAAAAGGGCTTGCTGGGAAGGTGTGTCTGTTCGCAGATGACACCAAGATATGCAATAGGGTGGAATCCCCAGAGGGAATAAAGAAAATGGAATCAGACCTAAAGAAACTGGAGGAATGGTCCAGAGCATGGCAACTGAAATTCAACACCAAGAAGTGCAAAATCATGCACCTAGGAAGAAGCAACCCAAAAAGAGAGTACTACTTGGGTGGAGAAAACTAGCTGCAACCAACCAGGAATGTGTCCTGGGGATCATATTTTTAAATGACTTGAAAGTGGGTGGACAGTGTGAGAATGTGGCACTAAAGGCTAGTGGCATGCTGGGATGCATTGGGAGAGGGATCATGAGCAGAAGAAGGTAGGTGATACTGCCACTGTACTGTCTGCCCCCACCTACAATACTGAGTTCAGTTTTGGAGACCACACCTCAGAAAAGACATTGATTGGATAGAGATGGTGCAAAGAAGGGCAACAAAAATGATACAGGTGCTACACCAGATGACATATAAAAATAGGTTGAATGAATTAAGCATGTATTCCCAGGATCAGAGGAAGGAGAGGGGAGACATGATCAAGACCTTCAAGTACATCAAGGTATAAATAAGGTGCAGATGCAGGAACACTTTCATGTCAAGGAAGGTGTTACACAAGGTCTCTGCACCCTAATTGGTACCCTCAGGGGTACGCCGTAGACAACTAATACTTAGGTATAGGTTATACTAATATATAGGGTTAGGGGCATCTACCATATAAGAGTAGATGTCAGGAGATGAATGCATATTGTTGTAATCCACTTTGCTTGCTAATACACATATATTTTACCATGTATTTTCTGTCTATTTCTTACTTGTTAGATGCCAAGACACCAGTGTCCTTGAAGTAATTATAATATGTAAGACGGCATTGCCATCTTGTGGTGATTTGTACTACTACACTTAGTTATGTAAGACTCCGTATAAGAACTCTTTTGTTCTCAAACTGATGACTTTACAGAATTGTATAATGTTATCTTGGACCGTGGAGCCACCTCTAATTTAGCCAATAGAGCTCATCTCTGTAACTAGAAATGTTTCTATCTTTTGGTAACCATAGTAATTATCATAGGTATATAATATAATGCACAAGCTTTACACCTCGGAGACCCGAGAGACCCCAAGAGACTACAGAGAAACCTCGAGGTGTAGGGAATGCTTAGCACTGGCTCCCGGTCCGTATTGGTAAGAACTGCTTAGGGCAACTGTGATTTATCCCTTTGGTAGTAATAAACGTGTTTATTACTCTAATGCAATGTGTTTGTGATTGCTTGCATTCCCAATATCGTCAAGAATCTGAAAGTGAGGCTTAGACCTCTCAACAAATAGGTGACCTTGTGCAGGCGATATTTGGTGTTTGTAAGTTTTCACTTGTTGCTTAAACTTTTCCCTTTCCCATGGGGACAGTAGGTGTACATTCCCATAACACCTCTCCCATTTTAAAACCAGTTTGTAGTCACTTGCAAAGTCTGGCTGACTTTTTGGGTGTGGTCGATGCCGTCTTGACCCACTCCATAGCAGCTTTGAATTGCAAGCCTTCAACTAATACAGTAGCCCAGCTGTGTTTAAAGTACTCGTGCTGTGGGTCGATATGCAGCACGCTGTCTTTTCCACAGTTTGAATTTTCGTTCCCTCCCACATAATGGCCACAGTACCAGATATCTGCGCAGAACTGAGACTCGATGTCTCAAACTTCCTTGCCTCCCATGGAGGATGGGCTGACTTCGCGCGGGACGCAAGTCAATCCGATAACCCTGTACTGGGGATCTCAACCCAGTATACAGAGATGAGACAATCAACCAATAAGCAATATGCTAATGGGTTGATGGTCACGGCTCTTTACGCTGCTTTGGAAGCCTCCGAAGCGAGATTTCGAACCCTTGATCTGCAGATTTCATCTCTTAAGCAAGAGATTGGTTTGCAGGAAACAGAATGTATTAGATTGCAGCAGAACTTGGAGTCTGAACTCCAAACTCTGCAGAATGAAAAGGGTTCACTATTGCATCATTCAGCCCACGCTGGCAAACAAGAACTGTGTATGTTGAAGCAGGAGTGTGAAAGTTTGAGACATGATAAGAGTCAGGTTGTGCAAATGAATGATTTGATGAGTGCTGCGAATGCTCAGTTGGGTGACGATATGGGTGAGCTTCAGGACCAGATCAATCAGGTACGTAATGACTTAGAAGTAGCTTACAGGGACAATCGCAAATTGAGCGCCGCGTATTGAGTTTTGCAAAAGCAAAAGCAGGATCAGGTTGATATGGATGTTGCAAGTGTGAATCACGATGAATGTAGAACTAAGATGGCGACACTGCGTCATCAGTGAGAGGTTCTGGCTGGACATGTTAAGGCAATGGGAGGCGTAGCCCCTGCCTTTCATTCGTCATTAGAAGGGGAGTTATCTAATGATGACATTTCACAATACAACACCCAGTCACGCCCCTACTATGGCCCAGACTCCTCACCCAGCCATCCACAGCATGGCGGGTCCCCGCCCCCAACTCCCCAGGTCACACATCGGCGACGTCGTGATGCTCATCATGGGAAACGCCAACATGGCGGCGCCCATGATGGGAGGGAGCAGGCCCAAGCCTGGTCACAATGGCGCCTCTGGTAGCTGTTATTAATGTGGAGGACAGGCAGGAAATAGAAACCATGATTGAAAGAGTGATTGGCAATGTTCCTCTTCCTGAGAGAAGTATGAGGGCTATTAAAACCCAGATTAGGCAGCTTTTTCAAGAAGCTGGCACTCAGGAAGGTATTGTCCACACTGAGGCTGAAGCTGCAGCTCATGCAGCCTTAGGTGGTGCTTGAGACACTCTACCTTTGCCTGATCGACCCACAATCCCCTACAAATGAGGCTCACTCTGTTCAGCAAATTGCTGACAGCATTGGTCAGATGAGCCCATCTGACAACCTCAGCTGCCACTTGGAGAAGGTACATTCTAAATGCGAGATGCTCAGCCTCGCTGCAGAATATCAGGTCCAAATACTACGCCAGACCATCGATCCTGGTCTGTGGGCCAAACTCCCTGAAGCTGTTCGCCAGGATGGGAACGCTACCTTTGATGAGGTTGCAGCTGAACTCATTTCTGCTCACTGTCCAGGTGAAGTAGGAGTGATGCTTGCGTTTCCTGTGAAGAAGAATGCAAAAGAAAGTCCAGTGACTTATCACCAGAGACTCTGGATGGCCTACCGAGCAGGAAAGCACCTGGCACAAGAAGCTGCGGATGTAGATCTTATTGAATATAAGACCCTGTTCCTTAGGAACATGATTCCAGCAGTAAGAGAAAAGGTAGAGCCAACCACTTACCCAAATATGGATAGGTTTGCTGATATTCTTTGGAAAACCGAGAGGGTGTATCAACTGTTTACCCGTGATTTGGGCTCCGGTTCCAAGAAGGTAGCTGACGTGGAACCCGCTTTGGGGACCATGACACACTACACAGTGGAAGGGATGGCTCAACGCCAACAGGCCCAACATCTGCCAGCCCCTCCAGCTGGTAATCAACACCCCCAACAGGCCCAACAACAACAACCGCATCAACAACAGCAATGGGGTGGGAACCGGAATTGGCATAAGAACAAGAAGCATAAGGGTAGAGGTAAACCACAACAGAGAACGGGTCCTTCATATAGGGAGATAGCTGAAGAAAATCAGAAATTTCGAGAGCTCCTGGGACAAGTGCACTCTGTGGTGGATGCTGTTCCCACTCAGACATTTGTGGCGGTACAACCGGCAGCCCAGGTCACAACCGGCCATGGAGACACTGGAGGTACAGGGCCTCAGGCCCACACAGGCTTGAACCCAGAGGCTCCTCCCTATATAGCATCAGTACAGCATGGTGAAGTCATTCACACAAGTCAGGCCCAACCTCTGCATGCTTCCAGCAATACAGATTGACAATTACAGGCCCCAGTCCGTATTGTAAACAAGCTGGTCTTGGATACAAACAGAAGGCTCTGCACCGAGGCCGAGGTCGGGGTCCGCCAACAAGTAGTTTTGCTAGATACAGGTGCAGCTGTATCTGTGCTACATGATGAACACCTGGACACATCCCCTTGGTCTACCAGACGGAAGACCAATATGTCAGGAGTCGATGATACTAGGCTGCCTGCATACCGTTCTCTACCCTTACCGGTAGAGCTAGGCCATTTAAAGGCCTCACACACTTTCCAACTGGTGGTACTACATGATCATCCTAGTATTATAGGGATCGACTTCCTTGCGCCACGTGGCTGTGTGGTGGACCTAGCTAACATGCTACTGATACAGATTCAAGGTCAATACCATACCATTTTGATTCCTGATTCACACATTGTGGCAACGGTATCTGCCAATGACAAGGAGTATGACATCATAGATTTGTTCAAGAATCATGAACTTTTTCCAAAACTCCTGCCTATTCTGCAACGACATTTAGAGGCATTTGCAGTTAACAAACATGACTGTGGTAGAATGCACACCATCATTGAAGTGCCAGGCCTGGCACATGAGAGGCAAAGGCAATATCCTTTCCCAACTGAGGCCTTGCCTTCCCTTAGAGAAACGATCAAGTCGCTCCTCAAGCAAGGAGTAATCAGAACTTGTGTTTCCACTGCTAACTCCCCAGTATGACCCGTGAAGAAACCCACAGGCACCTGGAGACTTACTATTGATTACAGGAAACTGAATCAAGTCACTCCCAGTTGTTCCCTAACTGTGGCATCAACACCAGATGTGCTACGACTTCTAACCCCTGACTTGAAATGGTTCAGTGCCCTGCACATCTCCAATGGTTTTTGGTCATTGCCATTGACCCTTAAGAGTCAATATAAGTTTTCCTTCACCTTTGAAGGAAGACAGTACACGTGGACTTGCTTGCCACAAGGATTCCATAATAGTCCATCCCTCTTCCATCTCCACATGATGGATGCCCTCGAGAGTTTCTCTACCCCCAATGTCTCCTACAATATGTGGACGACCTGTTGCTGGCCACAGCCATGCAGGAACAACATCTGGATCTCTTGGACGAACTATTGACTCTCATTCAGAAAGCAGGCCTGAAATGTAACCCAGCAAAAGCACAATTGTGTCAGAAAGAAGTACTCTTTCTGGGTCTAAAAATAACTGACCAAGGTCAAAGCCCTACCTGGAAAAAGGTATAGGGATTGCAAGACTTGCCATTACCTACCAGTGTGGCAACTCTTCAACGCTTTATAGGTATAGTAAACTATTCAAGAGATTTCATTTGTGATTTTGCTCAGAAAGCTGCTCCTCTGTATGAATTACTCAAAAAGGATGTACCATGGACTTGAGGCCCTATTCACACCCAGGCTGTGATGTCACTGAAGCAGGCCTTGGCCTCCGCCCCTGCACTGGTAAACCCCAATCCAGCACTACCATTCCATCTGGAGTGTGCCACCTCTGACATTGCTATGTCAGCAGTGCTGGCCCAGAAAGTGCATGGCACCTTGAGACCCATTGCATATGCTTCACAGCTCTTGACCTCAGTGGAACAGAAGTACGGCTTTTGTGAAAGGAACCTTCTGGCCACCTACTGGGCTGTCAAGCACTTCCTGTATATCACTGGATACTCGCCACTGATCATTAACAGTAACCATACACCAACCACCTTTTTGCTCTCAGATAGAGTGAAGGATGGGTCAGTCTCTAACACCAGGCTGTTGCACTGGTCACTTCTTCTCCAGGACAGGGACATACAGGTACAGCCGACTAAAGTTCCATCTATACTAGCTCGTGGCCTCCTTTTCCAGGGAGAACCCCATGACTGTACACTACAGTCACCTGATCTGCCTGATCCAGGTCCTTTCTTCCCTGCCACGCCACAAGTACTCGAGAGTACCTCTTTGTGCCGTATCTTTACTGATGGTTCAGCATCCTACTATCAGGGAGAGCAGATTGCAGGGATGGGTATTTTGGTGATTTACCCTTATGGGAACACTGTCAAGATATCTAAACGCTGTAGTGTAGCTTCATCACAGTACGCAGAGATGGCAGCTGTGGCCTGTGCCCTCGAGTTCATCCAACATGGAACCAAGGATACCATTATTTTTACAGACTCTAACTGGGTTTGTTGTTCCCCTACAGAATTTCTTCCCTTCTGGCAGAAGAACTCCTTCCTCTCTTCTGATGGCAGTCCAGTGAAGTACAAAGAATTGGTAATATACATACATGCACTGGCACAGAAATTTGCACACAAACTCTATGTACATAAGGTTAAAGCCCACTCTCTACATGACCCCTATCATGCCTTCAATGACATGGCAGACACCCTTGCTAAGGAAGGGGCCCAAGGGGGGATGTCTGGATGATGGACCATCCAGAGGCTAATGCAGCTGTACACACTGCAGCACTTAAGAAGAAATCTGAATCTTTTTCTCCCTTGGACCTCTCCACAGCCCAACATCTGGACACTGAACTCAAGGAGGTGTTCAGATTCCTTGACAAAGGTACTGAAGAAAAACTTCCTACACATAGCCCCTATCAGAGGCATGAATGTAAGTTACGCTTGTCACCAGATGACAAACTCATATGGTTTCAACCAGATGACTCTACCACCAAGTTGTGGGTAGTCCCCAGACACCTAAGACCTGAATTCTTGCACCAAGTGCATGACACTCCTACTGGTGGACACCAGGGAGCAGAAAATACCCTCCAGTGACTTAAGACCACCGCCTGGTGGCCTGGTATCACCAAAGATGTTAAACAGTACATAGACAACTGCCTTGTTTGTGTGCAAAACAATCCCATCCCTACCAAATGAAATGCCAAACTTTTACCACAAAGACATTCTGGCCTTTGGCATGCCATCCAAATTGATTTCATTGGTCCCCTGACCAACACCAGCAGAAATAATAAGTATGCTCTTGTGGTAACTGACCTTTTCTCAAAGTGGGTGGAGGCTTTCCCCACTAAGATATGTACAGCGAAGACTACTGCCAAAATCCTGGTGGAACAGATTTTCTCCAGGTGGGGTCTACCTCTTAAGGTAGACTCTGACAAAGGAACTAGTTTTACAGGTGAGTTGATGAAAGAATCCCTTGAACTCCTTGGAGTTCAGCAGAAGTTCCACATACCTTACCACCCTCAATCCTCAGGTCAAGAGCTTTCTCTTATGCTGCTCCCACTGTTTGGAATTCTCTACCCCGTCGGTTGCGGTTGTGCACCTCCATGGAGGAGTTCAAGAGGGATTTAAAAACTCACTTGTATCAGTTTGCCTTTTTAGATGATTGATTGTGATGTATCATTCTGAGATTGAAGTTTTTATCTGGGTTTTATCTGTGTTTTATTTGTGTTTTATAATCTTTGTACAGTGCCTTGAAATTGGAAAGGCGCTTTAGAAATAAAATTTATTATTATTATTAAGTAGAAAGAGCCAACAGACGGATTAAGCAAATGCTTTCCAAAGTCATTGAGGACAATCCCAAAACCTGGTATTCCCTATTGCCTTTACTCCTTATGGCAATCAGGGGCACACCCTTAGTCACCACCCAGTTCACACCCTTTGAGGTGATGACTGGTAGACAGATGAGATTACCTGAACACCTGTTGTTTGACCTGCACACCCCTACTGCAGACCATGTATCTGTGGACCAGTATGTGGAAAAACTCAGAAAAGACCTCATACACACACACACTTGTATGCTGCAAATTGCATGGGCAAGGCCCAGCAACTATCCAAAATACAATTTGACAAACAT
Source organism: Neoceratodus forsteri (assembly GCA_016271365.2). Classification (NCBI taxonomy): domain Eukaryota; kingdom Metazoa; phylum Chordata; order Ceratodontiformes; family Ceratodontidae; genus Neoceratodus; species Neoceratodus forsteri. Next base: position 50,500,320 of record CM028129.1, on the reverse strand, counting down.
GCACAAGAAGTGGATTGGCAAGTTGGAGATCAGGTAATGGTACTTCAATTTGCACATCCCAACCACTCCTTCTCCAACAAGTGGGAAGGCCCATACTCCATTGTCAACAAGCTCAGTCCGGCAGTCTATCAAATTAGACACCTTCACAACAACAAATTGACTGATAAATGGTTTCATGCAAACCAGCTGAAATTGTATAAAGGAGCTTAACTTACTTTTCCTTACCCCATTGGGCGGAATAGTACTAACATACTAATCTTTAATCTTCCTTTTCAGATACACTGACAAGACGGCTATCTTGTTCCTTTATTTCCTCCTCTCAGGAGTGATCCCCTGCATCCAAGGCATGGTACCGGACCTCCTACGACACCTCGACCCTCCAGCACCTCCAGAGGGAGTATCCAGCAATATACCTGATAGAATGATCACTGTCCAGGAAGGTTCCGATGCTTACCTCACTGCCTCGGTTGTTGCTCCTGACAAATCTACCCTTCGAATTGAGTGGCAAACCACATCACAAAGATAAACTCTCCCCATGGCCAAACTCTCCAAAGGAACTTTTCAGGGTTGGCCCAATGCTAAATTATCCCCAAATGGTTCACTGTCCTTGTTACAAACTGCATTAAGACATTCTGGTTTGTACAATAAAACTGCCTTAATAGATCCTTCTTATTGTAATTCTTTGTCCAAATATTCCGCTCTCAGATTTTGTGCTACACACCACATGGCTTTTGCAGCCATGTACCTCTCTGTGTTACCACTCACTGATAAGCAGCTTTTGGAATGTCCAAAGCATAATCCTGGTCCCCGTAGTGGTCTCACAGCCACTGCCCTCCCAGGTTCTTTGATTAATAATTTACAGTTTATGCATATACCTGTTTTGTTTAATCTGACTTACTGGAATATGAAAGAGTTTGGTATGTGTCACAATACTAATACATCAGCATTTTATAGTACAGTACATTATTGCTTGATAGTTTAGCTGCATTTCAGATTCGTACGCAGGATCCTTTTGCTGGGGTCTATTCTACTGAACATAGAGGCAACTTCAGGAGGAAGCCCTCTCCTGATAATCTGAATCATAAACGTAACAAATGTGAAGTTGACAGTTCTGATGTCACAGGTGCCACAGGTACTGTCACAGGCCTTTTTGGTACGGCTTTGTCTATTTGGAATAAAGCAGACATTGCTGCTATCAAAAGTCATTCTGCTAAGTTCTCTACTGGCTTGGTTAATTTTGTTTTACCTCCATTATTGCATGGTGTGGATGGCCTTAGTCAGGAAGAAAGATACACTGTATACGACATGCACGACATTGCTAAGGCACTCACTGATTCTAAAGATAAGATCAACGCACTCAAACAACAGAACAACAGAGAAGCAGATAAACAATATTGCTAGGGAGATACTCTGCTCTGCTTATGGCTCCTACATTATCACTACCATCAACAACCTCTTCCGTGATCTGGAATCTGGAAGAATTCCTGACATCATACATGATAGATGCATTTCCAAATGATATTGTCTAAGGTGTAAAACCACTAGCTGTGTTTCCATGTGTATGCAACAGACTTTGACTATTCCTCTCTCCACAGCTAGGAATTTGGGGTTTGTGACCAGACACCCTAATATTGGTCCTTGTTTCACTGCTAAGAAATGTTCCATAACAGATACCATGTTTGTTTCTTTCACTGTCTCCTTACCACGCTTTGATCCCACTACAGCCTTGTTCGACAAGCTTGCACTGGTACATTCTATCGGGCACTTGGACGAAGGCATCTACAGAGAACGGCTAGATCTACCACCTCTACTGGTCTATCATTCTTTCCTGGATGCCTGGTTGGCTCCGCACACGGACTGCTGTGCAAAAAAGCGATATATCTATCTGTGCCGCTGTGATGAGTTTGATGTTATATGGCCTGTTTGTGGCTACTCTCCAGACAGCATTGATTGGACTTTCACTATGGATGATGACATCACTGAGAATGGCACCAACTCTTTTGACTCAAATTTGGATCCGGATAAGCTATACCAATCCTATTGTGAGGAGGTTCATCGCCTGTCAACATGGATTTCAAAGACGACTTACACCTGCCCTGTCCAGTTGCAAAAGTGGAGACTGCCTACTGTGCACTCACAGTACAATTCTGATGGTGAATACTGCGTTGTTACAAATTATAAGACTTATACATATGGTTCTGTTACTTGTGCTATTGAATACCCCAATTTCTGTTTTGTTCCCCACCAGAAAACTGTTATTGGACATACTGTTATAACACCCGTCCCCCCTATGGATGCAGATATTATTGATGATAACCCAGATTATCTACTCACACTGTCAGAATACTTGCCATACTTTAATGTACACATAGACCCACTTACACTTACACTGAAATCACTTTTAGACAGGAAAGACACACACCTCATCCACATCAGCAATAATATCACCAAAGCCAATGAAGCTGTTCTTGACTTGATTAATGATGGAGATATGAATAACGCATTAACTAACACTTGGTTAGAAATCACTTTTAAAGGTTTTGTTATTATACTAGCATTTTTGATTTTCACTTTGATTATTATGCTTTGCTGCCTACGGTGTACACTACACCAACACTGTGAGCAGCTCGAGTTCCTTTACAAGGCTCTCGCATTGGGATTGTAAATGACCACTGTTTTCCTTTCCCTAGACATTTGCCTGTGTTGCCCTTGGAGGCAACAATGGAGGGAATTGTCACACAAGGTCCCTGTACCCTAATTGTTACCCTCAGAGGTATGCCGTAGACAGATAATACTTAGGTATAGGTTATACTAATATATAGGGCTAAGGGCATCTACTGTATAAGAGTAGATGTCAGGAGATGAGTGCATATTGTTGTAATCCACTTTGCTTGCTAATACACATATATTTTACCATGTATTTTCTGTCTATTTCTTACTTGTCAGATGCCAAGACACCTGTGTCCTTGAAGTAATTATAATATGTAAGATGGCATTGCCATCTTTTGGTGATTTGTACTACTACACTTAGTTATGTAAGACTCTGTATAAGAACTATTTTGTTCTCAAACTGATGACTTTACAGAATTGTATAATGTTATCTTGGACTGTGGAGCCACCTCTAATTTAGCCAATAGGGCTCATCTCTGTAACTAGAAATGTTTCTATCTTATGGTAACCAGAGTACCAACATGGAGGTGTCGATAGGGAGAAGGGCAGGGGTAAATGGAGAAAGTGACAAAGGCAAGAAGGACAGGGATGGGGCAAAAGGGGGTAAGGCCATCAGGAAATGGAGGGTAATGAGTACCGATGCCCGTAGTCTGGGCAACAAGCTCCCTGAGCTGGTGGCCTTAATGGAAGAGGGATGCCTGGATATCGTAGCAGTCACAGAAACATGGTACACAGAGAACCATGACTGGGATGTTAACATACCAGGGTACATAACCTACAGGATAGACAGATAGAGGAGAAGAGGGGGACAAGTAGCTCTCTATGTAAAGGAAGGGATAAAAGCAACTGAACAAAAGAGTAAACAGGGAGGAGAGGAGGCACTGTGGGTCACCTTGGAGACTGGAAAGGGCACCACAATCCGCACAGGGGTTGTGTACAGACCCCCATGTCAGGGGGAAGAAATGGACAAGGATATGATGGAAGGCATTCTTAGAATGGCAGAGAAAGGGGAGATACTGTTGATGGGAGACCTGAATATGCCAGATGTTAACTGGAGCACATTTTCTGCAACCACATCCAAGAGCAGGGCCATTCTTGATGCCCTACAGGTGGCAGGCATTAGACAGCTAGTTTTGGAACCCACTCATGAGGGAGCAATCTTAGAACCTCATACTCTCAAGGGGCAGTGAGAGGATCTCAGATCTAGAAGTGGGTTGCCATCTGGGGACAAGTGACCATCAAACAGTGTGGTTCACGTTAAACTCAGCTACAGAGTCAAGCCATACAAAAGTGAGGGTACTGGACTTTAGGAGGGCTGACTTTGGCAAGATGGGAGAGTGCCTCAGAAAGCACTAGCAAACAGGCTAGAAGGAGGTGTGGAGCAACAATGGGGAATTATCAAAACTGCCATCACAAAGGCAACAAGCCTTTGTGTGAAGCAAATAAACAAATCAAAATGAAAGAAAAAGCCACTATGGTTCTCAAGAGAGGTGACTGTGAAAGGCAGGAAGAAAAAGATAGCATTCCGGAAGTGTAAGGAAACACAGAAAGAGCAGGACAGAGAGCTGTACCAGTTAAGGCAGAAAGAAGCAGGGAGAGAAGTCAGAATAGCAAAGGCCCAAACTGAGGAAAAGATAGCCAACTCAGTTAAGAAGGGGGATAAAACCTTTTATAGGTACATCAGCGAGCGTAGAAAGACAAAGGGAGGGATAGTGAGGCTGAATAGAATGAACGGTGGGTGGGCAGAGGGGGACAGTGAAAAAGCAGGAATACTGAATGAATATTTCTGCTCAGTATTCACAAAAGAGGGAGGGGAAGTGCCTAATCCAATTAACAGAAACACTCTTGATAGGGGGGGTCGATCCCAGTCCTTTCACAGAAGAAAGGGTTCTGCAAGAACTCCTAAAACTGAAGGTGGACAAAGCAATGGGTCCTGATGGAATTCACCCCAGAATTCTAAAAGAATTAAGGAAGGAACTAGTGAAACCACTGGCTACTCTTTTTAATAAATCATGGGAGGATGGTGTGGTACCCGAGGACTGGAGGAAGGCGGATGTGATTCCCCTTCACAAAAGTGGGACCAAGACAGGAGGAAACTACAGACCTGTCAGTCTGACCTCTGTGGTAGGGAAAGTGATGGAGTCACTTCTGAAGGAAAGAATAGTTGAGTACCTAGAGGTCAGTGGAGCACAGGATCCAAGGCAGCATGGGTTCACAGCAGGAAGGTCATGTCAGACGAATCTAATAGATTTCTTTGACTGGGAGACCAAAGTAGTAGACCAGGGAGGGGCTGTGGACATGGCCTACCTAGAATTTAGCAAGGCATTTGACACAGTCCCACACAAAAGATTATTAGTCAAATTAACCAGCCTGGGAGTGGGTCCTAGGGTGGTAGCCTGGGTAAAACATTAGCTGGACAACAGGACACAGAAGGTAATTGTAAATGGAGTCCACTCTGAAGAAAGGGCAGTTATTATTGGGGTACCGCAGGGTTCAGTATTGGGTCCAGTCCTTTTTAATGTCTTCATCAGTGACATTGCAGAGGGACTGGAAGGAAAAATATGCCTTTTGCAGATGACACAAAGATCTGCAACAGGGTTGATACACAAGGAGCGTGGAAAGGATGAAAAGGATTTGGCAAGGTTGGAGGAATGGTCAGACGTATGGCAGCTAGGATTCAATGCAAAGAAGTGCAAATAATGCACCTGGGAAACAAGAACCCAGGGAAGAATACACAATGGGTGGGGAGGTAGTAACAACAACAAAAAATAAAGGGACCTGGGGGTAATCATATCAGATGACCTTAAGGTTAGCAAGCATTGTGAGAAGGCAGTAGGGAGGGCCGGGGGTATACCAGGATGTATAGGGAGAGGCATCAGCAGCAGAAAACAGGAAGTTGTTATCCCTCTGTACAGACAGTTGGTGAGACCCCATCTGGAATACCGTGTCCAGTTCTGGAGAATCCATCTCCGCAAGGACATAGACAGGATAGAGGCAGTCCAGAGGAGGGCAACTAAAATGGTGCAGGGTCTGCAAGAGAAGTCATATGAGGAGAGACTAAAGGAGCTTCATATGTATACCCTTGAGGAAAGAAGGGAGAGGGGGGACATGATAGAAACTTTCAAGTACCTCAAGGGAATCAACAAAGTCCAAGAGGGTAGCATCTTTCAGAAAAAGAGACTTGCAAGAACAAGGGGACACAATTTAAAGATAGAAGGAGGGCGGTTCAGGTGCAATGTGAGGAAATATTATTTCACAGAGAGGGTAGTGGATGCATGGAACAGCCTTCCTGATGAAGTTGTAGGGTCTAAAACTGTGGGAGAATTCAAGAATGCATGGGACAGACATAAGGCAATTCTTGTGGGGGGCAGGAAGATATAGGCTGTTGGTTAACTAGGATCTGCGGCCTATCCTGTAGGTAGGGAAATGGGCAGACTAGATGGGCCTAGTGGTCCTTATCTGCCATCAAAGTCTATGTTTCTACGTTTCTATGAGTAATTATCATAGGTATATAATGTAATGCATAAGCTTTACACCTCGGAGACCCGAGAGACCCCAAGAGACTACAGAGAAACCTCGAGGTGTAGGGAACGCTTAGCACTGGCTCCCGGTTCGTATTGGTAAGAACTGCTTAGGGCAACTGTGATTTATCCCTTTGGTAGTAATAAACGTGTTTATTACTCTAATGCAACTTGTTTGTGATTGCTTGCATTCTCAATATCGTCAAGAATCTGAAAGTGAGGTTTAGACCTCTCAACAAAGGGAACAGAACAAGGGGGCATGATCTGAGACTGAAAGGGGGAAAATTCAAGACCACTAGTAGGAAGTTCTTCTTCACTGAGAGGGTGGTGGATGCCTGAAACAGCCTGCCTCCAGAGGCCATGGGTGCCAAAACAGTCAGGGGGGTTCAAGAGAGCTTGGAACAGACACAAAGGTATCATTCTCCAGATGGGCATATAGGGAAGGGGGTAGAAATGATAAACCTTGGGCAGACTAGATGGACCTTGCAGTCCCCTTCTGCCATCATCTTCTATGTTTCTATGTTTCTATCCCCTCCTTTCCATCCCATTCTATCCTTCCTGAACAGAGTATAACCTGGTACGGCCATGTCCCAGTCACATTTTTCACTGCACCATGACTTGGTAATTGCCACAATCTTCAGGTCTGCCTCTGCCATTGTGGCCTCCAGGTCTGGAATCTTATTCTCTAGACTTCTAGCATTGGCACACAGCGAGGACAGCAGGGTATGAAAGGGAATATGAATTCCCCTATTACAGAGACCATCTTTTACCCCATGGAATGCTGGTTTGCAATCCAGGACTGACTTGGGTTAATCTGGATAAAATCATATTTTGTGGAAATCCACCCAATTGCCTTCTAACTCTCTATCCTTTTCTTAGGATGAGCTCCTTATTCTGGAACTGGAGCAGTCTGAAGATGAACAGTTCCAGTTTTTCAGATGCTGATAGATTCCCTGTTTGGGAAGGGGTGTATTCTGTAATGATCTTTGTGTGGTTTTGCTGGTTCTGATTATTCTGGCCTGGTTGTTGTGTATAGTCATCTTCTCTTTGTATCTGTGAAGTTTATCACTGAAACTTCATGGAGAGATGGAGGCAGATGGTTAGAGAGTTGGCCGGGAGCAAAAAGAGATGAGGCAGTCATCTTAACCAGGCACACGTGTGACCTCCTATTAAACTCATTTTTCTTACATTTTTGAGTACATAAGCAAAATGGAAATGGGACAATAGCAACTGGTTCTGAGGGCAAGCCCCCTATACAATTGCCACCTAATTGCCAATTTCATTTTAGCAATCAAAATCTCCTCTGGGATACATAAACACATGTGTAAGTCATTTGGAGATTATAGGGGCAGCAAGTTTCAGTATAATAGGGCTGACTATGTTCAACCCATACCCTTAAAGGGGCACTGACACTGTCAGCTTTACCCCTCGTTTTTTGCTAATTTTCTATGATTGGGTCTGTATGCACATAATTGTTCCACGGTTTCTGTAGAATGCGTCTCAGTAAAGCCCAATGAAACCACTTACCAATTTTTGCGAAATATGTATTATTTGTAGTCCTGTCATCCTGACTTAAAGTCTCCATGCGACTGGAAGCCGAGTCGTGTTGAGAACAAGCTGAGGACACACGTCTACCTGTAGCACTGTTCTGTTGTGCATATTTTAATGTGGCCATGGTAGAAGACATACAATATAATTGCACTAGTTCTTCTTTACAGGCATCTTTATTAGAAAGTTTCAAGTTATTAGACATACCCACAAATATCCTGGACCCAGCCGGGATTCACAATCCCAAAACTTGATTGTGAAACTATGTACAACCCCAACTATATACATACACAGCTGATGGGGTTGACCTCCAAAATATTGACAAAAACTGTAACAGTCCTGCCTGAGAGAAATCATGTCAATAACTTTTCCTATCCCACAGAAGTAAAGCCCCTGATACAGAAGTACTATTACCCTCTAGATGTTAAGAACTTAGACCATGACCTGGGCAACATTACTTGCAGGAGGTGGCCCCAAGCTGTGTCCCCTGGAAAGAGAGAGAGTCCACCTCCATCCTTGAACCTAAGCAGACCAAAACCCTTATCTTATTACCAATTTACTAGTACCTATGCAACCCAAAAATGATTGCAAAAAGAATAATATATCCACTCAAGACATAAAAGATTCTAAAATAAGCTATACATTTCTCTTAAATAATAATCTCTTGCTGATCCCAACCCGACAGACAAGCCTGTGTTTGGGTATTATTAACCTTCAGTGAGTAGATTGCCTCCAGAGCCAACCATCTTTTTTTGATGTAACCCGTTCCTTCCATCCATACAAGCATGCCTCTTTATTCTTCCCAAGGCACAAATAAGATCTCTCGCCCATTGTTCATAAGTATAGATATAGTCATCCTTCCAGTGTCTCAATATAGCAGACTTAACTATCGCAGACATCAAAGATAAATGATATTTAGGTGTGGTCCCTTGTATCTGCGACGTATCTCCTAAAATAGATATTTCGGGCAATATAAATTCTGAATAATCCAACAGAGGGTCCATCTGTTGTTTAATTTCAACCCAAAGAGGTGCAACCTTACTGCATTCCCACATCACATGTAGGATATCACCGGAACCTAATCCACATCTAAAACACAGGTCTGTCTGTCTAAGGTGTCTATCATATAGTTTCACAGGAGTAAAGTACATATTAGAAACAATAAAAAAATTGCATAGTCTTATACATGGGGATAGATATGTACTTGTGATTCCTCCATATAGTGTCCCAAGCAGGCCTATGGGGGGACCAATGTTCTATCCCAATATGAAACCCTGATGGGAGAATTCAGGCTGACATAGTTCAAAAGCACTTTGTAGACTTTAGATTAAGAGTGAGAAATGGGATCCGCTTCCTTCAGACTGTTCCATGTGAACAGATTTCCTGGTGGGCCCCTGAACCTTTTCCAGACCCCTTCCAGCATTTTAGTAAGCTGTAACCTTTTGAAAAAGTGCATTGCATCACACTTACCTGGGAGAACCACCCTATTATCCTTTATAACATCCATTAATTGTAGGCTCAGGAGCTGAGCTGCCCAACGCTGAGTAATAACCTTACCAATCAGAAATTAGGGTTGCCCAGTAAAGGCTGTTCTTGAGACCTCATTTGATCCCTTCTCTGGGTAGGAGTAAGAAATAACCACCAGGCCATTGCCGATTTAACGATTGGAGTCAGGGATGCGTTTTTAAGGCATTTCTCTGGACTAGCTTAGAGAAACGTCTCTGGAGAGAGGCCTGAGTCTTGTAATATTTGCCTCTCTATTTGTAGCCATATTGGAATGTATGTCCCTTCCACTAAGTTACTAACCCATCGACTCATAAGGCCCATTTGTCCCGCCACATAATACAGCTGAAGATCAGGCAGCTTGATCCCCCCCATATTAAGCGGTAAGCACAGCACACTATGTTTTCTCCTAGGAGGCCTGGAATTCCATAAAAATTCCGATAACAGTTTCCTGACTTTTACAAACCATAATCTGGGAATGTGATATGGGGCTAAATATATTGGATATAATAACTTGGGCAAAAGATTCATTTTAACTAACCCCAGCCTAGCTGCAAAATTCAAAGAAAGCTTATTCCATCTAAGCATGTCCCCTTTAATCGCTGACAAAATCATATCCATGTTTATTGCCGCACCCTCCTCCATATGAGCCGTGATCCATATACCCAAGTATTTAATCCTGTCTGGTGACCAGTGTAACTGTAATGGTTCAAAATCTGCTCTGCTGACACGTGGTGTCAAAGGTAGAATTTGTGTCTTGCTCAAATTTAACTTATAATTCGAGACTTTAGAAAATTGCCCAATAATTTCAACTGTCCTCTTAAAAGTTGAGGCTGGTTCTTGCAAATGAAGCAAGATATCATCTGCAAAGACTGAAAATTTTAGGTCCCGCCCTGCTATTGTGAGCCCCTTGATGTTAGCATCATTACTGATTGCCCGTAACAGAGGTTCTAGATAAATATGAAACAATATTGGCGAGAGGGGGCATCCCTGTCTGGTCCCATTCTCTAAGTGAAGCTCCTGTGAAATATACCCATTACATAACACTCTGGCCGTGGGAGCCACGTGTAGGTTTTTAATACCTCTGAGAAACCCCTCAGGGAAACCCATCCTCTCCATTGTAGCAAATAGAAATGGGTGGGAGACCCTATCGAAGACCTTCTCAGCGTCCAAAGATATCAAGAATAGGGGAAGTTGGGAATCCAACGCCAGACCAAGTATGTGGTTGAGCTTCCTAAGGGCATCCTGTGCCCCCCTACCAGGCAAAAATCCCACCTGCTCATGGCTAATTAAATTTGGGGCAATATTCAGTATTCTATTAACTATGATCCTCATGAGAATCTTAATGTCTTGATTCATCAAGGCTATGGGTCTATAACTACCAGGTAAATCCTTAGGCTTGTCTGGTTTTAGAACCAGGGAGATATATCCCTGGTAGAGGGGATGGTGGCACACCCCTACTTGAATTACATGGCCAAAAATTCCTTCAGCAGGGGGAGTATAGTATGGAGATGTGTCTGATAGAACTTAGCCATTAGGCCATCTGGCCCCAGAGTTTTGCTGGATGGCAGATACTGAATCACATCTATTATCTCAGATTCTCTTATTGAGGCCGCCAACTCCCTAACCTGTGCAGCATCCAATGCTGGTAATGGTATTCCCTCTAGGAAGGACCTAATTGCCGTCTCCCCAGCAAGATGTTCTGCTTGGTAAATGTCCTTACAGTAAGATGCAAATGCGTCCACCATTTTCTGAGGATTCATGAAACGCTTCTCTGTGTACTGTATGGACGTAACCATCCTAGCAGCCTCCCATTCCTTAGCTCTAGCTGCAAGAAGGCAGCTCGGTAGATCTCCCTGCAATAAATACTTAGCTTGAATCTTTTCCAACCAGAATTCTACTTTACCATACATGATATCCGACATTTCTCTTCTCAGACTTTGAAGTTCCATATCTATTTCCGTGGAGGACCTATCCAGAGGAGTCAAAGATTCAATGGCCCCCAGGATAAACTCCTCCTTTGCACGTCTCACTCTATGTCTCCGTGCTGAGAAACCCTGGCCTTCCCCTGCATATAGCACCTTACAGGTTGGCCATGCTATTTTTTTATTCTGAAGAGTGGGCAATTGTTTTTGTATTATCTCTAGTAGGGCTTCCTCTAATTTGCTCTGGACTGAAGTCTCAGTCAAAAGTGTGTCATTTAACCTCCATATGTATGGCCTAGGGGGAGCAGCTGTAGGGTCCCAAGTTAGTTGAATTGGGGAATGATCCGAAAAAATTCTACACCGGGTTGTCACCTCCTTAACCTCGCAAAGCACCACCCTATTAAACAGAAAGAAGTCAATTCTGGATTGAGTCTTGTGGGCCACAGAAAAATAGTCATGTTGTTGCCCCCTTTAGAATGAGTCCGGAGTGGATCTACCAAAGCAGTGACCTCCAGTAGTCTAATCATGGCTTTCTGAGGCCTGGATAGAGGCCCTCCAGATAGAGGTATCCTATCCTCCCTGTTGTTTAAGCATAGATTCCAATCACCTGCTAAAATGAGGGAGTGTGGAGAGAATACAGTAATATCCAACTCCAATGAAGAAAAGAAATCAGGATTAGAAGGGGTTGGACCATAGATGGAAGTGACTGTAAGCTCTTTTCCCCAAATATAACCTGAAAGATAAATCCCTCTACTATCATCCCTTATAATCACCTGTGTTATGTGATATGGACAGGTTTTCCAATTAAGATCACCACGCCCCCTGAGGCCGTTTCCGTACCTACCCCATAAACCTGGCCCACCCACAGCTTCTTAAGGAAGCTCAGCTCCTCTGTCAATAAATGGGTCTCCTGTAGTGCAGCTATGTGAGCCCCCACCTGTCTGATATGCCTCAAAATTACCATTCTTTTATGTCTACCCCTGAGTCCTTTTACATTCCATGAAATAATTTTAATACACGACATTGGTAAACATAAAAAGGATTTTGTCCCAAACCATCATACATTGCTCTTTCAAGGTCTGCATCTTGCACTTGTACTTTATTGGACTCTCTCTCTTTACCAGATCCCTTTAAACCACCCCCCTTTATCCCCCAATCCCTGGATCATCCTCCCGTCAATCCTAGATCGACCTCTCCTAAAGCAACGATTCACAGACCAGCCCTTTTCTATGCTCTCCCCCAGCCCCCATAATAATTCAGCAGCTCCCAGGGACCTATCCCCTATATAATGTCTCTCATTCAACCATAAACCCCACTCTCTTTAACCCCTAACAGAAAGATACGCACCCAGTCCCTAATCCCCACATAACACCGTCCATTTCAATTCTTCCCCTATACAAACTGGTCATGATACCCTGCCAGCAACCTCCCTCATTCACAAGATTGATACACCTAACGGAAGGCAGATGAGCTAAGCATTCAGCCATGCTTTTTCCCACTTAGTATGGGAATGTAGGCAAAACAGCCACCATAGTCCCTTTGAGCGTTTCATCAGAAAACCATTACCCAGCCCACCTCCCTTCTATCTATAGCCCTGAGGAACATCTGGTCCCTCTTATCCAAAAAAAACCCTCTGTAATATTGGAGGGAGTTACGAAGGGTCATTGCAAGTCCCCAATCAGCCCCATAAGCCACTACTATATCGCCCCTTCCGGGAGGAGATGTAAACCCTTCCCCAATTCCAATACATATATCCATCCCCCGCGGGGTACGTTAAGTCCCTGTCAACGTAGTTCAGTTGGGATGGGTGTTCAGTCCCGAGGCACCACCACACCCAGGGAATGTTCTCCCCACTCTCTCTAGCCCCCCCCCATTGTCTACCATTCACAACGAAACACGAAAATAAAGCCTAAATCTATGTGTCCTATGACCTCCATGACATCTATAGAAGATACACACTTGACCCAAAGGACCCATCTCCCTAAGTAAGCCTCCAGGTTCCTAACTCAAAGTCAATAGCCACCCGTGGGCGAAAGCGTACCTTAGTCCCGAAGGAATCCAATTAACCATAGGGTATAAACATTTATCATCAGTCTTCATATAACAAATCTAGAAGAAGAAAAAAGGGAGAGGGAAAAAGAAACAATACATTTTTTGCATCTCGCTTCCACCATTCAAGTCCCATTCAGCAGGTTATGCCGGCCCTCTCTGCGGTATCAGTGAGTCAGGTTGGTGGCTTAAACAAGGCAGGAAGCTCAGCTCTGAGGCCCTCTAAAGCATTACATGCAGTCAGATATCTCTTCTCACCAGTTTCCAATTGGACCAGTAAAGTCGCAGGGTACTGCAGGCGAAACTTACTGCCAGCGAGGTAAAGTCTTTTCTTAATGTTAACGTATTCTTTTTGCTTCTCTCTAACTGAGGGGGTTTGATCTTGGAAGAGCCACAGCGATGCACCATTCCACTGCAAAGCTTTGTTTTGCCGGACACAATTAATCACAAGATTTTTCTTTGTAGTTTAAAAACCTCATAATCAAAACCCGAGGTCTAGCACCCAGTGGAGGCATTTCTCGGAGCACTCTATGTGCCCTCTCTAAGTTGTAGGCCTCTTCGTATGGCGTAGGGCCAAGCAGCTTGAGCAGCAGGTCTTGCACAAATGATACACAATCAGGCCCTTCTGCCTTCTCCGGAAGTCCTGCTAAAATAAGATTATTTCTTCTGCTCCAAGATTCCTGGTCTTCCATTCTATCTTCGAGTTTCTTAACTTGTTCACGTATGGCAATTAGTTCTTGATTCATAGTGGTAACTTTCCATTCCTGAGAAGAAACCCGAACTTCTACATCCCCCATTCTCTGAGCCAGGGAGTGTAGTGCCAGTTTAATAGTGGCAAAATCCATCACTAGTCCCTGTAACATTTGCTTTATCTCACTAATATCCTCCGCCATCATGTTGGACCCTCCTTTTGATTCCATTTGGCTTGCTTGTTCGTCCAGTATGGGTGATAGGGGTTTCGGCCATTTCACTGCCGGGGATCTCACAGCCAAAGACTCCACCACGTCCGGCTCCATTATGATGCAGCAATTCGGCCTGTTGTAGGCACCATAAGCGAGAACTCAAAGATCCAAAAGCCCTTTTACACACACCCGCTATCAGATTTTGATGTCAAAGTTCGATCAGCGGCACTTCCCTGACTGGAGTGAGGTAAATAAAACAAGGATGAGGTCCCTGAGCAAAATTAAGAGCTTATTTCAAATTAATAGGGCCTAGGAGCAGCACAGAAGACGTCCTATCATGCCAGGCTCATCACATCTAGTTATTCTAAACCTGTGCTGGTATCTGAGACCGAAAACCGAGTGCTCGTTCTGGTGCAAAATACTTTTGAAAACTGGTTCCTAAATCCCGCACATGCGAAGCAGCAGCCAGGTTAAAGATCCCGCATATGCACAAGAATGTGCCGCTGCTGCGTATGTGTGGGATTTGGGCACCATTTTTCCAAAGTATTTTGTACAAGAATGAGCCCTCTTTGCCTTTGATAAACCCCTGCATATACATCACTGTACACTGTATTCTTCCCTCTCCCTTCCCTGTCTTGATGCCAGGCACCTTACCAACTGTGTTTCCTCTATCTCGAAACTTTAGTTTGGCTCTCTCCCCTCATATCTTCTCTCTCTCCTCTCTTCCCCCCTTTGTTCTCTTACTCCCTTTGCAATGCTTGCTGTCACTCTTTTGCTCTCCCTCCAATAAAATCCACTGTGGGCCAAGCTGCCTTTTTGTTCCATTTGCCTAAAACTATGGGGCTTCCCCACCCTTCTGTTTGCTCTGCTCCTTCCTTTCCTGCTCTTTAATCTGCCTACAGTCTGCTAAGCATACATAGTGCTTTATGCAGATAATGCGTTCATCTCTGTAAGTGGGTCAAACATACCCGCCATCTCCCTTGAACTCGAAGCAAACTTCCACAGACTTGAGGAATGGTTCAGTGATAACAAACTGTTGCTCAACTACAAGAAAACCAAGAGCATGCTCTTCTGCCTGTCACAGAGGAAGAACCACCTTGGAAAACTTCAGGTCCTGAGCTTCAAAGGGGACTTACTGGAGCAGGTTGATGCCTTCAAATATCTTGGTATAAACTTGAACAGCTCCCTTTCTTTCTCGACACATGTTGATCAGTTAGTCCAATCTGCCAGTGCAAAATTAGATGTTCTGTATAAACACTGTTAATACATGCCGCCTGAGGCGCTAAAGCTTGTCACTCACAGTTATGTGGTATCCTCTATTGACTACGGTCTTGCAATCTACAGCGCAGGCACTGACACCATCCTGAATAGGGTAAGAACCCTCCTCAACAAAGCGTGGAGGCTGGTCCTGGATGCAGATCACCTGACCCATACCTGTAATGACTATGAAGTAACTGGTTGGCTATCCCTCCACCTCAGAGCCCGATACCAAAGCTGCCTTGTGGGAATGAAAGCCATCCTTGGGTATGCTCCCAATTTCACCTTGTGCCTATTTAAAAAAGACCAACCATCTATCAGCACTAGGAGGACCTCCAAGGGCGTACTCCAATAACTTTTCAAGTGTACATCAATATCTCAAAGATCTCTGTCCTACAGGGGTCCCAAATAGATAAATGTCCTACCCCCTGACCTCCTCGTATGCAATAAGATCGGAAAATTCAAAGCTCGTCTCTGTGCCCATCTTTCCCCTTCAAGTATGTGTGAGTGCCCCTGCACATCCTGACCTGTTCTCAGCATTCTTCTGCTCCTGAAACCTCTGACTTTGTATCTTGGTCACTTCTCTCACCTGCGCCAACCCTAATTGACTAGCTCTGGTCCCTCCTCACCCTGTACTTATCCCCCTGTATTTACATTACCTTTTCTCCCTCCCTCTTCTCTTTCTTTCCCATGCCCCACCTAACTCCCCACATACTACCCTACCCCCTTCCATTTTCCCTCCCTCCACCCCCACCCTCCACCCCTTTCTCCTCACCCCACCTTCCATCTCCTTGCTTTCTATCCCCCTAGCTATCTTCCCCTTTCCTTCCCTCCTAATCCCTCCCTTCTCTTTCACCTGCCTCCCCTGACAATGCCTACCCTGGCTGCTATTCTCACTCCAACCCCTAGCCCCACGTTGGCTGCCCCTTCCCCATTGTTGCTCGGGCCCGTTAACCACCCTCTGCCCGCTTGCTCAACACTGTTGCTGCCTTCTACAGCCAGTGGGTACGTCCTACCTCCATTCTAGATGTAACAACACTGAAATCTCCTTGAAGAATTCTAAGCTGTCTGGGAACCTATAATTATTATCTTCCTCATTGTGATTTTTATCTATGAAGTGGCTAGTGCTACTGTACCTGCTAGAATTTCATTGTTGTTGATTTTTACTTGATTCTGTATTACCACTGTATTATTCCTGTTGTCTGTCTTATCTGTATTGTACTATGTCTGACCTGGAACCTTTGTAAATGAGCCTATGGCTCAAAGGTATTTAATCCCAAACTGAAATAAATAAATAAATAAATAAATAAATAAATAAATAAATAAAATAAAACATCTCCTCCGTGAGTAGTCTATTCACTCTTGCAGTTGCTTCTGATATTAGGTTGGACTCCTCTTCACCTGTAACACACCCACCACTGACATAAGCACTACCCTGCTCCCCTAGTATCATTCTTTCCCTCTGTTCCTTATTTTGTAGTGTGGATTACTGTTTAATGTTTTTTGCCTGTTTCATAATTTACTGTATGGTAATTTGCTGTTTATCAATGTATTCTTTAAATGTTCTTGAATTGTATATTTTGACATACTTATTTCCATTCTATTGTATTTTTATACAGTATTTTGCATCTGCTCTCTCTTCATCTCTTCTCCTCCCCCAGTATGCATCTGGAAACAAGCTGATATCAGCTCATATGTCGTTCCTGGTAAACATTTGAAATAAATAAATAAATATGTGTAGCACCTTGTATTTGGCTACATTGACTCAACTGGATCTGGTGCTTATCAACAATAATACCTAGATAAATATATGTTGAAGAGGGGATTTGCTATTATGTTATGATATTATTAGGGATGGGCGGATATCCGATCCGATAAAACAAGCCGATCAGATACTGACCGTATTAGATATATCCGATCCGATCAGATATCTTTCTGTGAAGCAATCGGATTAGTGCTTTCACATTAAGCACCTGTGAAGCGGGTTGATCCCCAGTAATTCACACCTTCTTTTTACTCCATTTCAATTACTGTATATTTAAATTATACTGTTGGTGGGGCTTACCTTAGTTGCCCTCCTGGCCACTCCCACTGCCAGTGCCGGTCCCGAGTGTCTGCCCGATGCTCCTTCCAGCCATCGGGTGTAATCCTCTGGTGAGGGGACTGGAGGTGCATGGTATTCCAAAGTTAAACTGCCTATTAAGTGAAGCAGTGGAGTGCACTGCCGCGCAGCTTGCATCGGGAATGCATGCTCTATGGTGCTCAATGTAAAGCCACTGCAGCAGCTCTGACATAGTCCGCTTCTGTTCTCCTGCACCTAGAATCTAGAACCTAGTGAATCAGAGGACACGACAGGCAGCGGGGAGTCTCCGACCAGGAGCCAGGGCAGAGGGGCAACTATGGGATCTGGGGGCTGTAAAAATTAAGTCATAAATGCTGGACTGAATTAAATAAAGCTGAGACATGTAAAAAGCCTGATCCCAGTAACAAACAGCATTGGGAGCGAGCTGTGATCTGAACCGACTGACTGCTTTTTAATTCCTGGTTTGAGTCACATTACTTTAAAAATTGCTTATTTAACCTTTTGGCATGGCTAGCGAGGCTTACTATACACTCGTGCCTCCTATGTTATCTGATCCGATAAATACCTGATCCGGTCGGATAGTGCCTTGTGATTATCCGGATCCAATATCCGGCAAATTGTAGCAATCCGCCCACCCCTAGATATTATACACGATGATTACCTTATAAACTAATTAAGCCTAGAATTTAAAAATGATCAAAAAGGAACTAGAGGACATGCATTACAATTGAGATCTAATCAGAAGCAAATGATTTGATACCTTTTAATGGACCAACATAGATGTAACAACAAGAACAAAGTGCTCTAGCTTTCGGACCCACCAGTCCTTCTTCAGAAGCTCATGGCAGTTGTTTAGAAAATACAATACTTATAACAGCTAGATAATGCAGAGAAAAACAGAAAAAAATTCCCATTGGTTTAAAATACTCATTTAAAAAAAACCAGAAGATGATGTCAGAGAAGTTTAATAGTACAATACTACCCTCAGTCCGAATGAACCTTGGGTTCAGATGTGCTTGGTGCAACACACATACAAAGAATCCTACTGCACATAAATTTAATCGACATAAGATAACACTGCTGAAGCAGATAACTCCCAAATCAAGCCATGAGTGTCACAGTCAGTATAAGGATGTGATTACTGAAAGGCAACCCCCACCCAGCTTAAAGACAAACTAAGATAGTTATAGGGCTCATGAAATTACAATGTATGCATTAAAGACAAAATTACCAGTAAAGTTGTCTAAAAACATCAGTGCACACTGTGTGATGTATAAAACCTGGCTGGACATGCCACCCAGCTGTATTCTCAAGCTAAATAAAAGGCCCAAGAAATTACAAAAACCTCAGGACTATATAAATGATAATTTAAATATAAATTGATAATATTAGTGTTAAACAAAAAACTCTAGTCGAGGAACCTCAAGGAATTCAGACCATGCAGCCTGATATGTACTGATGTCAATATATATTGAGAATGTAGCAACTTCATGTACCACAAGGGTCTAGGGAATCTGAAAAAGAGATAAAAATGTAATTTATCTCCTCCTGTTCATACAAACAATACAACCTAACTAATTGAGATCTAAGAAATTTTACACAAATAGGAGGATGGCTTTTTACACACAACAAATTGTCAATCCATAGAATAAGCTCCCACTGGAGATCATAACCAGTAAGGACAAGAAATAATCCAAAAATAAATTAGACAAGTATATATTAGATGGAAACATTCTGACTTATTATGGATAACTGACAGGAGCGTTAATGAGACAACAGTTTTCTCAGCTCCTTTCACCTTAGTATGAGCTTAGTAGTATGACAGGTCACTACAGGCTGCAATTTTCAAAGACACAAAGCACATTTGCTGGAGCTGGAAGGATACTGCTTTCTTCAACTGCGAGCTGTGTGAGAAATTCTATATTGCACTTGATATCTGCAACAAACGTGCACTTTTGCTTAATTCTGTGGGAGGTGAAACTAACTACCCTTGGTAATTGCTTTTTATTCACATATTTATTAGGGTTTAACCAAGAAGGGGCTTGTAAACTCTGTTTATCTTGTTAGTAACTTCAGAAGGATTTAAATACGGCATTTGGGTAGGTCATTGGAGGTAGCTAGATTGTCTACTAGGATTTGCTGACAGTTAAATTATTTTTAAATTTCAGGTGGCTGAGGAGTTGAAAAAGAAACTTGCAAACTCTGCTTATCTTGGAAGTAACCTCATATAGTGTTTAAATACTTCATTCTGGTTGTCCCTTGGGGGTAGCTGGATTGACTACTAGGCTTTTGGGACTGAAACTATTTTAAATAATTTACTGGCGTAGGAGTTTGTGATAGTTAAACTCTTTTAAACAGAGTTACTAGGGTTAAGGAGTGGTCACAGAAAAACCTGCAGTGTGAAACAGGAAAAGACGGTCTTTCAAGCAACAGAGGGTGGTGGATTAAGGTTTACGTTTGTTTGTTACAGTTCTTAAGATTTTCAGTGCAGGAAGAGTTTAAAGCACAGCTGACTTATTTTGGGGTGGACAGCTCTCAGAACACAAACCACCAGGCCTGTTTTGGGGCTGGGAAGGTTTACCTGTGTCTGACTTGGATTTGTGGATTTTTCTCTGGTTGATTAGCAGGGTATTTCTCTATCAAATTGTTGTGTAGGGCATCTTCCTGACAGCAAGGCACTCATTGCAGCAGTGAGTCAGAGCTTCTAGCTGATTGTTTTGCGAGGGCACAGTTTAGCCCAACCCTTCCCACCTCACCCCACCACCCCTGGAAATAGTTCCTTTATACCAGGGGTTCTGACATCATTTCCTCAAGAAGTGCAAGGTGCATGTCACTGTCATATCCTCTCTAGCACACTGCACTGACAATATAAGCATAAACATTGTATAATATAAATATATATTTCTACATTACAAACCAATCCACACAAAAAAAAAAAAATGTAGGAGTAGTGCAATGTAATGGCTGTGGGGCAGCAGTCTTCCGGGAGTCTTTCTGGAGGCTGAGATGCTGCCCTATTTGCAGACAACTGTCTGCCCTGAGGGAGGAAGTTGCCCGTCTTCAGGCCACACTGGACAGTAGTACGGAGACCTTCCCTCAGGCCACAATGGACAGTAGGAAAGGAACCTCCCCCATCGAGGGAGCACCAGAACCACCACCACTACCTCAGAGGTTGCAAAGAAAGCACAGCAGTTGGACCACAGTGGGCTCAGGGAGGATGAGGATGGTGAAACAGAGGCACACCCAGTCAGATGTTACACACCACAATCCATACGCCATTCTGGGGGAGCATAGCTCCCCTATAGATACACCCACAGAGGAGACTAAGGAGGCTGGGGACAACTGTCACAAGGGAGGCCCACAGGAAGGAGGCAGAGGACACCACAAGGAAAGGAAGCAGCTCCTGGTGGGGGACTCAATTATTAGGGGGATAGAACTGGGAGGAGCTGGGAAATCTGTAGTAAGGTGCCTGTCTGGTGCCATGGCTTGGAGGGACAGGAAGCGCATCCTCAGGATCACAACAACAGCTGCAAGGGATTCTGAGCTGGACGTATTGTCCACCTAGGGACAAATGACTTGGCTCATCATGAGGTTAGAGCAGTGCAGAGGACATTGCAGAGTTGGGGAGGGGCCTAAGACAAGTAGCAAACACAGTATCCTTCTCAGAGGTGCTGCCTGTCAAAGGCATGGGAGGCGAGGGTAATTGGCACCATGCAGTTTAATGAATGGTTGAAAAAATGGTGCGGAGCACAGGGTTTAGCTTCATTGGGACTGGGGTTCCACCTGGAGGACACCAGCCTATACTGGCAGGATGGTCTGCATCTGTCCAGGAAGGAACAAGTCTTTTGAGCAATCGGTTTAAATGCTTCATTGGCAAGCTTTTAAACTAGTCAATGGGGAGGCACTGACAAGCAGTAGAAAAATCCCAGCCTCTCCCTACAAAACAGGGTACTAAATGAGAAAAGACCAAGGTAGAGCGGTCAGTGGGGATGCTGCAACAGAAGGTAAGGCTATCAAAAATGGAGAGCAATGAGTACCAATGCCCGTAGTCTAGGTAACAAGCTTCCTGAATTAGTGGCCTTGATGGAGGAGGACATCTGGATATCGTGGCAGTCACAGAAACATGGTACAACAAAAACCATGACTGGGACGTAAACATACCAGGATACACTATCTACAGGAGGGACAGGAGGGTAAAAGAGGGGAGGAGTAGTTCTTTACATAAGGGAAGGAATAAAAGCAACAGAACAAAAGGGTAAACAGGAGGAGAAGAAGCACTGTGGGTAAATTTGGAGACAGGCAATGGCACCACAATCCGCATAGGGTTAGAGTACAATCTCTTCCTCAGGGGGGAGGAAGCGGACAAGGAAATGATAGAAAGTATACTATAGAATGGCAGAAAAAGGAGATATTGCTGATGGGTGATCTGAATATGCCAGATGTTAACTGAAGCGCAGATTGCAGCTGCCACTTGAAGAGTGCAGTTATTCTAGATGCCCTACAGGGGGATGCCTTAGACAACTAGGTACTGGAGCCCACCGCAGAGGGAGCAATATTAGACTTGATACTCTCAAATGGAGATGGAGAGAGGATCACAGATGTAGAAGTGGGTAGCCATCTGGGAACTAGCGACCATCGAACAGTATGGTTCACAGTAAACACAGCAATAGAGTCAAGCCATACAAAGACAAAAGTACTGGACTTTAGGAGGGCTGACTTGCCAAATGTGGGTGAGTGCCTATGAATGCACTAGCAAATGGGTGGGAAGGAGGGTGGAAGAACAATGGAATATTAAAACTGCCATCACAGAGGTAACGAGCCTTTGTGTGAAGCAAATAAACAAAACAAGACGATGTAAGAAACCACTATGGTTCTCAAAGGAAGTGGCAGTGAAGGTTCAAGAGAAAAAGAAAGCATTCAGGAAGTACAAGGAATCGCAGAGGAGCAGGACAAGAACTGTATCAGTTAAAGCAAAGGAGGCTGGGAAGGCAGTCAGAACAGCAAAGGCCCAAACTGAGGAAAAGATAGCCAACTCAGTTAAGAAGGGGAATAAAACCTTTTATAGGTACATCAGGAGCAAAGGAAGACCAAGGGAGGATAGTGAGGCTTAATAAAGGGAGGGAGGGTGGCAGAGGAGAATGTGAAAAGGCAGAGATACTAAACAAATATTTTTGCTCAGTATTTACAAAGGAAGAGGGGAGGTACATAAAACAAACAGTAGTAACACTCTGGATACAGAAGTTGATACCAGCCCATTTACAGAAGAAAGGTTCTGAAGAACTCTTAAAACTGAAGGTGGACAAAGCAATGGGGCTGATGGGATTCATCCCAGAATTCTAAAAGAACTAAGGTAGAACTAGTGACACCACTGACTACCCCTTTAACAAATCATGGGAGGATGGGGGGTACCCGGAGGACTAGAGGAGGGCAGATGTGATTCCCCTTCACAAAAGTGGGAGCAAGGCAGAAGCAGGAAACTATAGACCTGTTAGTTTAACCTCAGTGATAGGAAAAATGATGGAATCACTTCTAAAGGAAAGAACTGTCTGCGTATCTAGAGGCCAGAAGGGCCAGGACCCTAGGCAGCATGGATTCACAGCGGGAAGGTCATGCCAGACAGATCTGATAGATTTCTTTGACTGGGTGACCAAGTAGTAGATCAGGGGAGGGCTGTGGACATGGCCTACCTAGACTTTAGCAAGGCATTTGACACAGTCCCACACAAAGATTAATATATAAGTTAGCCAGCACTGGGAGTGGGTCCCAGATGACAGCCTGGGTAAAGAATTGGCTGGAGAATAGGACACAGAGAGTAATAGTAAATGGAGTCCACTCAGAAGAAAGGAGGGTTACTAGCGGGGTACATAGGGTTCAGTATTAGGACCAGTCCTCTTCAATGTCTTTATAAGCAACATTGCAGAAGGACTGGAAGGAAAAATATGTCTCTTTGCAGATGACACTAAGATCTGACAGAGTTGATCACAGGGATGGGGTGGAAAGGATGAGAAGGGACTTGGCAAGGTTAGAGGAATGGTCAAATGTATGGCAGCTTAGATTCAATGCTAAGAAGTGCAAGGTAATGCACCTGGAAACAAAACCCAGGGAAGAGTACACAATGGGGGGTGAGATACTAACAACAACAAAATGGAAAGGGACTTGGGGGTAGTCATATCAGATGACCTAAAGGTGGGCAAGCAATGTGAGAAGGCAGCAAGGAGGGGTGGGGGGATACTGGGATGAATAGGGAGAGGCATCACCAGTAGAAAACAGGAGTTATTATCCCTCTGTACAGACAGCTGGTGAGACCCCATCTGGAGTACTGTGTGCAGTTCTGGAGACCCAATCTCGCAAAGACATAGACAGGATGGAAGCTGTCCAGAGGAGAGCAACTAAAATGGTGCAGGGTCTGCACCGGAGGACATATGAAGAGAGACTTAAGGAGCTTAATATGTATAGCCTCGAAGAAAGGAGGGAGAGGGGGGACATGATAGAAACTTTCAAGTACCTCAAGGGAATCAACAAAGTCCAAGAGGGTAGCATCTTTCAAAAAAAGAGGTGTGCAAGAACAAGAGGGCACAATTTGAAGATAGAGGGGCGGCTCAGAGGTAATTTAAGGAAGTATTTTTTCACAGAGAGGGTTGTGGATGCATGGAATGGCCTTCCGGAGGAGGTTGTGGAGTCAAAATCAGTGGTGGAATTCAAGCATGCATGGGATAGTCATAAGGCAATTCTGGGGGGTGGGGGTAGGAAGAAGTAGGCTGCTGGTTAACTAGGATCTGCAGCTTATCCAGTAGGTAGGGAAATGGGCAGACTGGGTGGGCCAAGCGGTCCTTATCTGCCATCAAATTCTATGTTTCTATGTTTCTATGACAGCAGAAAAGGATCTTGGCTCATCCAGTCTGCCCACCCTACCTAAGTATTCTTTCTTGCCCTTGTGGCAATCCTCCCCTTTGATACTGTCCCCACTTTTCTAACTAAACCCACCAGCCCACCCCATCCCTGCTTTTTGCTGCTGATTGACTTGGCCTATATCACTTCTTCTGGTACATTAGTCCACTTATCAACCACCCTTTCCATGAAGAAGTGCTTATGGACATCCTTTTTGAATCTGGCCCCTGCCTGCTTCAGTGAATTCCCTCTTGTCCCTGTGTTTGAACTCAAGGAGAATAGTTCCTTGGTGTCTACCCTATGGATCCCATGCAGGTATTTGTACGTCTCAATCATGTCACCCCCTTTCCCTCCTCGTCTCATAGGGTGCTTGTTTTAAGTCCTGCAGCCTCTCCTTATCTGTCTAATCCCCGATGCCATGGATCATTTTAGTTGCCCTGCACTGTACTGTACTGCCTCCACTTTGTTGCAGACCTTCCTCAGATGTGGGCTCCAGTACCTTGTGAAATATTCCAGGAGAGTGACCTCTACAGTGGCAGGATCACCTCTACCCTCTATTGCTTATTACCCTCCCTATGCAACTCAGAATTTAATTTTTTTTACTGACCACCCTGCAGCATTTTAAAGTTGCCAATACCATCACTCCTAGATTTTCTTCCTGGGTGGTGCTATCAGGCTTCACCTACCCATCTCATATTGCACCTTTGGGCTCCCTCTCACCAATGTGTATCACTTCATATTTTTTTCTGTTAGATTTCAGCTGCCAAATCATGGACTAGCTCTCTTGCCTTCCCAGATTCTCCCTTAGCTCCCTTCCTCCATGTCTACCCTTGCACAGATCTTTGTAGCATCTGCAAAGAGGCAGATCTTTTTTTTGTGAATTCTGTTTTTGCACCGGAGGAACCAGGGCATCTTTCTGGAGTACCCACATGACCTCCGCCTCTAATCCCAATCTGAAATCACCCTCCTACTGGTCTCCCTCCCCGGTTCCATGGACTCTTCCAGCCCCCCAGATCACCCTCCGGAAGGGTCCACCTTACCTACCTGGTGGCCTTTCTGGTATTAGAGGGATGGTCCTGGGCCAGGTGGGGGGAACAGAAGATCAGGTGAAGGGCTGGTCCAGCAGTGGGATATGGGCATTGGTCTCCGGGGGTCTCCTTCATCTCCACTGGTTCAATGAAGTTTTTCCTTTGTGTTGCTCCACTCAAAGCACAGTTGTGCAATGGCAGCCAAGCACCTACGTGCTGATGTCCACCACCACTCCACCCCTAATAACAGCTCATGCAGGGCTCCTGATCTCCATCGGGGGCCACTAGTGAGCAATGCGAGCCCCAGTGCCCACCCCAGGAGGGGAGAGCAGTCCTCCAGATGCTCAATCCCTCTCTTCCCTGCTGACCCCCAATGACCCGAGTTCATTCCCGAACCTTGGTCATTGGCATGGTGTGAGGTGTGGCATCCAGCACCTCAACCCTCAGTGCCACTAGGCCAGTTGCAAAGAGGCCTTGAAATCTTCACCAATGTTGCAGATGAAAGTATTAAAGAGGACTGGTATGAGTACCGACACTGAAAAATCCCCATTGACTATCACTTTATGTGTTCTACCCCCACCAACCAGCTCTCTGGCTAATTTGCCATTCTATCCTCTACCACTAGGACCCTAATCTTTTAGTCCAGCCTCCTGTGGGAGACTGAGGCAAATACCTTGCTGATGTCAATGTAAACTATATCAATTGCCTGTTCCTTTTGCTGCTGTAGCCATCCAGTAGAAGAACTCGATCAGATAAAACATAGAAACATGGAAACATAGACTTTGATGGCAGATAAGGACCGCTTGGCTCACCTAGTCTGCCCAATTCCCTACCTACAGAATAGGCCGCAGATCCTAGTTAACCTACAGCCTATTTCTTCCTACCCACCACAAGAATTGCCTTATGTCTGTCCCATGCATTCTTGAATTCTCCCACAGTTTTAGACCCCACAACCTCCTCAGGAAGGCTGTTCCATGCATCCACTACCCTCTCTGTGAAAAAATAGTTCCTCACATTGCCCTTGAACTGCCCCCCCATCTTTAAATTGTGTCCCTTGTTCTTGCATGTCTTTTTCTGAAAGATGCTACCCTCTTGGACTTTATTGATTCCACTGAGGTACTTAAAAGTTTCTATCATGTCCCCTTTCTCCCTTCTTTTCTCAAGGGTATACATATTAAGCTCCTTTAGTCTCTCCTCATATGGCTTCTCTTGCAGACCCTGTATCATTTTAGTTGTCCTCCTCTGGACTGCCTCTATCCTGTCTATGTCCTTGCGGAGATGGGGTCTCCAGAACTGGATGCAGCACTCCAGATGGGGTCTCACCAAATGTCTGTACAGAGGGATAACAACTTCCTGTTTTCTGCTGGTGATGCCTCTCCCTATGAATCCCAGTATACCCCCAGCCCTCCCTACTGCCTTCTCACATTGCTTGCTAACCTTAAGGTCATCTGATATGATTACCTCCAGGTCCCTTTCCTTTGTTGTTGTTGTTACTACCCCCCCCATTGTGTAATCTTCCCTGGATTCTTGTTTCCCAGGTCATTATTTTGCACTTCTTTGCATTGAATCCTAGCTGCCATACTTCTGACCCTTCCTCCAACCTTGCCAAGTCCCTTCTCATCCTTTCCACATCTCCTTGTGTATCAACCCTGTTGCAGATCTTTGTGTCATCTGCAAAGAGGCATACTTTTCCTTTCAGTCCCTCTGTAATGTCACTTATAAAGACATTAAAAAGGACTGGACCCAGTACTGAACCCTGCGGTACCCCACTAGTAACCCCTCTTTCTTCAGAGTGGACTCCATTTACAATTACCTTCTGTGTCCTGTTGTCCAGCCAATGTTTTACCCAGGCTACCACCCTGGGATCCACTCCCAGGCTGGTTAATTTGACTATTAATCTTTTGTGTGGGACTGTGTCAAATGCTTGCTAAAGTCTAGGTAGGCCATGTCCAAAGCCCCTCCCTGGTCTACTACTTTGGTCACCCAGTCAAAGAAATTTATTAGATTTGTCTGACATGACCTTCCCACTGTGAAGCCATACTGCCTTGGGTCCTGTGCCCCACTGGCCTCTAGGTACTCAACAATTCTTTCCTTCAGAAGTAACTCCATCACTTTTCCTACCACAGAGGTCAAACTGACAGGTCTGTAGTTTCCTGCCTCTGTCTTGCTCCCACTTTTGTGAAGGGGAATCACATCCACCTTCATCCAGTCCTCTGGTACCACACCATTCTCCCATGATTTGTTAAAAAGAGTAGTCAGTGGTTTCACTAGTTTCCCCCTTAATTCTTTTAGAATTCTGGGGTGAATTCCATCAGACCCCATTGCTTTGTCCACCTTCAGTTTTAGGAGTTCTTGCAGAACCCTTTCTTCTGTGAAAGGACTGGGATCAACCCCCCTATCAAGAGTGATTCTGTTAATTGGATTAGGCACTTCCCCCTCCTCTTTTGTGAATACTGAGCAGAAATATTCGTTCACTATTCCTGCTTTTTCACTGTCCCACTCTGGCACCCACCGTTCATTCTATTCAGCCTAACTATCCCTCCCTTTGTCTTTCTATGCTCTCTGATGTACCTATAAAATGTTTTATCCCCCTTCTTAACCAAGCTGGCTATCTTATCCTCAGTTCGGGCCTTTGCTATTCTGACTTCCCTCCCTGCTTCCTTCTGCCTTAACTGGTACAGCTCTCTGTCCTGCTCCTTCTGTGTTTCCTTATACTTCCTGAATGCTATCTTTTTCTCCCTGACTTTCCCAGTCACCTCTTTTGAAAACCATAGTGGCTTTTTCTTTTGTTTTGATTTGTTTATTTGCTTCACACAAAGGCTTGTTGCCTCTGTGATGGCAGTTTTGATGATTCCCCATTGTTGTTCCACACCTCCTTCTAGCCTGTTTGCTAGTGCTTTTCTGAGGCACTCTCATATTGCCAAAGTCAGCCTCCTGAAAGTCCAATACCCTCACTCTCTTTGTATGGCTTGACTATGTAGCTGAATTTAACGTGAACCACACTGTTTGATGGTCACTTGTTCCCAGATGGCAACCCTTCTAGATCTGAGATCCTCTCACTGCCCCCATTTGAGAGTATGAGGTTTAAGATTGCTCCCTCATGAGTGGGTTCCGAAACTAGCTGTCTGAGGCCTGACAACTGTAGGGCATTGAGAATGGCCCTGCTCTTGGATGTGGCTGCAGCAAATGTGCTCCAGTTAACATCTGGCTTATTCGGGTCTCCCATCAACAGTATCTTCCCTTTCTCTGCCATCCTACGAATGCCTTCTATCATATCCTTGTCCATTCCCTCTCCCTGACATGGTGGTCTATACACAACCCCTGTGCAGATTGTGGTGCCCTTTCCGGTCTCCAAGGTGACCCACAGTGCCTCCTCTCCTCCCTGTTTACTCTTTTGTTCAGTTGCTTTTATTCCTTCCTTTACTTGGAGAGCTATTCCTCCCCCTCTTCTCCCCTGCCTGTCTCTCCTGTAAGTTATGTACCCTGGTATGTTATGGTTCTCTGTGTACCATGTTTCTGTGACTGCTTCGATATCCAGGCATCCCTCTTCCATCAAGGCCACCAGTTCAGGGAGCTTGATGCCCAGACTCCGGGCATTGGTACTCATTACCCTCCATTTCCTGATGGCCTTACTCCTTTTTGCCCCATCCCTGTCCTTCTTGCCTTTGTCACTTTCCCCATTTACCCCTGCTCTTCTCCCTATCGACACCCCTATGTTGGTGTTTACTGCACTTACTACCATGATTTTGGGGGGGGGGGGCTAGGATTTCCCTGTTCCTTTCCAATGCCTCCCTTCTTGGCTAGTTTAAATGCTTGACAATGAAGCATTTAAACCTATCACATAGGATCCTGGTTCCCCTCCTGGACAGATGCAGTCCATCATGCCCATCATGCCCATCATGCCAGTATAGGCTTGCATCACTCTAGGTAGACCCCCAGTCCCCAATGAAGCCAAATCCCTGAGCTCTGCACCAGTTTTTCAACCACTGATTGAATTCCATGGTGCAGACTGGCAAGACCTTTCACTCATAAACCCATGCTATCTTGGGTACTGCAGCCCATTCCTTTCTAAAATGTCCAGCAAGTCCTCCCTCAGGAGACAGTCCATGATTTCCCCACTATAGATATAAAGCTGACTGACCTATCATTTCCTGACTCATCTTGCTTCCCACGATAGTATAGCAGTGCAACACCTGCTGTCCTTCAGTGCCAAGGGACCATCTCCTTGTTTAGAGAACAATTTTTTCTTTTCAGATTGACTATGTTTTATTGTTTGGAAAATTTTTCTTGTCATTGGTTACAGACATTGAGAAGAAAAGATTACATGTTTCATTTCAACATACCTGTAATGTAGATTGGAGAAATTCTACAACACTAAATACTCACATAGAAGTCTGATGAGTGATGGTTATTATTATAATTCTCTTTACAAATCACTCCAAAACTTAAGAAACATGCACTTATTTGTCCTCCTATTCCCCCCATCCTCCCCCTTAAACCCGTTCCTCCACCCACCCACCCTCGGGTATGCAGTGAGGTTAACCTGTGGTTTTATTGGCCCTGGATACAATTACTGAAAAGTACCTAAAGAGATATGTTGATTTTCCTGGTAGTAATTGTTAAGATTTGTTATATTCTGTAACGTGTTCGATTAAATGGTTAATAAAGTATGTAAAGGGGCCAATACTTTCTGGTAATAGTGTGGCCTCTTCGTTATTTGGGTGATTGCACATTCTGCTTGTAAAGCAAAGAGCGTATCTGTTAACCATTCTGTGTATGTGGGATGCTCTGATCCAGCCAGTGTCACATGATTACTTTCTTGGCACATAGGGATACTAATGCCATGTGTTTATGTTGATTACCAATCAAAAGTTCCCCATAATCCCCTATTATGCAGATTTCTGGTTTAAAGGCTTCAGAGAGAACTAAGACAGGATCCAAATTGGATTTGATGATGGACCAGAAGGGTGTAACTTTATTACATTCCCATAGAATATGCAGTAGCGTGCCAGGACATTCCTTGCAGTGGGAACAAAGATTAGAGGGAAGCTTTCCCATTTGATAAAGTCTGACAGGAGTATAGTATAGATGATGTAATACATACAATTGTAGAATGTGATATCTGATCCACTTCACATCTTGATATAGTTGTGACCAGATTTTAGGCCATGATCGTAGTATTGGAGATTCTGAGGGTAGTGCCTGGTCCCAGACTTAGTATGGTGCTCCTCGCAGTTCCTCTATGCCATCCCTTAGGAGGCGATAGAGAAAAGAGATAAGGTGGGATGAAGGTAAATTGGAAATGGCCAGGAGAAGCGGCCCTGTTAGGTACTGTGTCCAAGACCCAGCTCCAAAATGTTGTAGTAACATATGTTGTAGTTGGATATATTTAAAGCAGAAAGAGTTAGGAAGATTAAACTGTGCGCGAGCTATTTGGAATGACATCAATTTATGTTCCTGTAGTAAGTCTATAACTTTAAGCTGGGTGTTCCCTGGCCAATAGTTGTATGGAAGGAGCAGTCCCCCAATCTTGAAGTTGAGGTTACCACATATAGGTTGGGAGACATCTCTTAGCAAGCATATCTGGAATGTGTTGCAAAGTTGGGCATGCACTCGAAGTGTTACCCCTATGGGTAAATTCCTAAAACTTTTGATTAAATTCTTAGAAGAAGGAAAAAATGAGAGTATTGAGATATATATTATGTAGGGAGGCAAGGGTCTTTTCTATTTGAAGCCACAAAGGATGATATGGAGTCTGCTCGGTGAGTGGCCCAGCCTTCATCCAGTGTGTAAGGATTGAGCATGTAATGGAGAACTGATAAAGAAGCAGATCTGGAAGTTGTAGACCTCCATTCGCTCTGCTCCTCTGTAGTTTAAAGAGAAACTGCCGGGGTGTCTTTCTGCCCCATAGAAAAGTAGATATAAGTCTGTGGATTTGCATAAACTAAGTTTTGGGTAAGAAGAGACACATCATCTGTAAGGGATACAATATTCGCCGGAGAACATTCATTTTCAGTACATTTATGCGCCCCCAAAGAGAAAGTGGAAGCATGGCCCAGTGGGAGAAATCTATTTTAATTTGAGCGAGGACTTTATCAAGATTGTATTGCTTCATCTTGACTTCAGAACAAGAGAGATATATCCCCAGATATTTTAGTTTTTCCTTAGTCCAGTAGAACCCTAGATGAGCAACATCTGCTGGGAATGTGTGGATGTTTAGAGGCATTTAATTCTGTCTTAGCTATATTGTGCTTATAATTAGAGAATTTGCCAAATTCCATAATTAGTTCAAGTGTGGCAGTGATCAATGTAGAGTTGTATGTGAGTCACGTGATGAGCTCGCTCGGGTAGGACGTGTACCGCGCTTCTCCGAGGCCCATAGTGATAAAGTCTATAGTTAAAATACCCCACATTGGTCGTCGCATTCATTGAGTGGCTTCTAGGCTTGGCTGACATTGTCTGTCCTCCTCCTATCATGCTGTGTGGAGATCGCGGTGGTTATTTTGGTGGCAGAGAGTGAGTACTGCGGAGGTGTCCCGCGCAGGCCTGGCCCGAGTTCAATTTGAGGATGGAAGCCGAGCAGGTGAAACCGCTGGCAGGGCAAGCCCCA
This sequence comes from Neoceratodus forsteri, assembly GCA_016271365.2. Taxonomy (NCBI): domain Eukaryota; kingdom Metazoa; phylum Chordata; order Ceratodontiformes; family Ceratodontidae; genus Neoceratodus; species Neoceratodus forsteri. Next base: position 50,468,336 of record CM028129.1, on the reverse strand, counting down.
GCAACTAAACAGCCTAAGCCTCAGTCACCCACTAACCTAGAACAGGGTGAGGATTTGCCTAATGAGGGGAGCTCAGGTGTACACCCTGACGACATTAAGGAAATTAAATTCTTACTGCAAGGCCTGGTGGTGGATTTCGCGGAGGTAAAGCCAGCGTTACATTCACTGGCTCAAAGAATGAGCGATGCGGAGGTTCGGATCTCCTTGCAGGAGAGGAAAGTCTCGATGATGGAGCAGGAGATGGGGATGTTCGGAAAAAAGTAAAGAAATTAGAAGAGAGACTGGAAGACCAAGAAGCTAGAAATCAGAGGAACAACCTTATTCCAGCTGGGCTCCCTGAAAGGGCTGAAGGTTCAGACTACGCCTCCTTTATTCAGGAGTTGTTGCTGAAATGTTAGGCCCTTCGCCTTTTGGTGAAGGTATAATCTGGAAAGGGCCATTCGAGCTCTTCGAGATCCCACCACGGGGCCAGACCTCGAGTTATAATCATGAAGTTTCTCAACTATAAGGAAAAACTCATGTCCTTTTGGCTTGCTAGGCGAGAAAACCTCTGCAGTGGAGCAGGGCCTCATTATGGTTCTTTCAAGATCTAACACCGGTGTCCGTGAAAAGCAAAAGGAGTATAATGACATCAAGAAGAAGCTTTATTTAGCAGGGATAAAGTTTCAGCTCCTATACCCTGCTACTCTTATGGTGCGACTGCAATCTGGAGAAAAGAAATATTTAACAGCCAGAGAAGGCTGGAGGGCTGAAAGTGGATCTTCGGAACTATTTAAATCTTTAACCTGAATCGTTTGGTATTGGAGGTTTGCCTCTACAGACCGGAAGATTCGAGGATGATATTGGGGCTCTCATTACCATTGAGACTGTTAACTTATGCTCTGGCCGGATCTGGGACATTTATTTTAAGGACCTGGTTTTTAATTTGAGATCAAGGGAGCGGGGACATTAATAAATTTTTTTTTTTTTTTATAGTTACTAGATCAATGGGTTCGTCCTTCGCCCCACGGACGTTTAAAGATGGGACTACAAAAAGTTGTTGGGGGGTTTATCACCCTTTTGTTTATGAGTTAAGGGCTAATGGGCCGATTGGCTACCGATTTGAGAGAAATGTTATTTTGAGGGATAACGAATTGGATCAGGGGTCTGAACATAGTACCCACTATTGAAGGGCATTATATTAGAGTTTTAGAGTTCTTAAAAGGTATAGCCAGTTGATTTTCATGGTTGGTGTGGGAGAGGATGCCTTCCTAATGATTTTCCTGGGTTTTCTATTAGAATCACATGTATGTGAGAATTTTAAGGGCACTATCCTTATAAGGGTTGGGATTGATTTGGTTGGTTCCAAGGGGACTCAGGGCCAGTTTCTGGGGTAAGGTGGTTTTGATTGGGACTGAGGGGGGAAGAAGCGGGTTCATCCACGACTCAACAGAAGTAGTAGATCGGTCTAGGGACCGGGGTTGGAGGGTGGGGTGGGTTTTGGGAGGAAAGAGAGAGAGTACTCAGCTGGGAAATTTTGGAGAGCAGACCTCAGGAAGGTTTAATATTAGGATCTTGCTTAAATTTCGGTCAGATAGATGGCACTTTATAAGATAATCTCCTGGAATGTTAAGGGCCTGAGGGGACGTCGAAAAATATTGACTATCCTACGGCATATTGAGCAGCGGGGGGCTCATATCATGGCACTCCAAGAGACGCATCTATTACCTGATGAGTTAGGTAGTCTTAGGAAGCATTGGGTGGGCCAGGTTTATGGAGGGGGTAAAGAGAGGGCATCGGGGGGGTGGCGATTTTAATTAATAAATCTTGCCCTTTTGAGGTGTCCCACATTTTGACTAGGCAGGATGGTAGGGAATCTCATGATGGGCTCCATTCATGCAAGGTAGTAGCGGTGGCCTCCATTTATGGACCAACCCTCCAGATCCCGATTTCTTCACTTCACTTGAAGAATATTGCTACATTCCCCACTCTCCCTTATACTGGCCGGGGACTGGAATCTGTATCCAGACAACAGGGAGGATAGGATGCCCTCCATATAGAGACCCGATGTCCAAGGCCCAACTTGCTCTGGCCAAGTTTCAGGAGTCAAGCATGTCAAGCGGACCCATTTAAGCTCTTTCCCAATAAGGGCCCTAGAATGACATTCTACTCGGCGGCTCATAAGAGCCATTCTAGGATAGATTTTTCTTAGTAAACAGAGAAGCCCTGGGGAGACTAGAGCAGTCTTGACTGAGGGTAGAATTCTTTCAGATCATTCGCTTATTCAATTGTGTTGGTAGCCTAAGCCCTTGTTGCCTAGACCTTATAGGTGGAGGCTTCATGATTAGTTATTCTCAGATAATAGGAGAAGGGATGAGCTAGAAGGGCCCTCCAAATTATTAGGGTACAACTTCCCACATTGATTGATAAGAGGTTAGTTTGGCCCACTTGTAAGTTTCTATACTCTCATGGCATAAAACTTTAGCCGCCAAGGAGAAGCTGGCTAGGAAGGCTAAAGAGGAGTTTTTGGAGGGGGCAATAATTTCCTTGTCGCAACAGGAAGGGTCTTCAGAAGATGTGGATTTGGAACTTAAAAGCTTAAGGAGGGAACTCTCAGAGATCTGGTATGGGAAGACTGAATTTTGGTTAAATAAGATTAAGGCTAAATTTCTCCTACAGGGTGATGTCCCGGGACATCTACTGGCAGCTAGAATTAAAGAATGGGAGGCTAGCAGGACAGTTTCCTCAATTACTCATGAAGGGCGGTTAGTGACAGACCCCCAAGAGATGGCAGAAGCATTTGCTTCATTTTTTGAAAAAATTTATCAATGCGGTGATCCAGGGGGTGAGGAAGAGGTCAAAATTATCTAGAGGGAGTTCAGTTGCCGACATTAGACCCTGTTTTGGCTAGGAAACTCGATGCCCCCATCAGCGCTTCAGAAATTATCGAGGTGGTGCGGTCCCTGCCTCTAGGCAAATCACCAGGGCCCGATGGTCTTACGGCTAAGTTTTATCAAACTCACATTCAGACTATACTCCCTATACTCAAGGATTTTCTTACCATAATGAGGATGGTATCCACCACTCTCCCTTGTAACAGGCATATGTTACACTAGTACCCAAACCAGACAAGTCTAGGAAGGAATGGGAAATTATAGGCCAATAGCCTTAATTTACCAGGATATTAAGATCCTTACTAAGATTTTGGCGAACAGGATCATGACCGTGGCCCCAGCTTGATTAGCCAGGAACAAGTGGGTTTCATGCCAGAGAGAGGAGCAAAATATCGCTTAGGAAATTACACTATATACTTAATTACGCCATTGACTCTCGTTTCTTTTAGCCCTCTGATCTCTATTGATGCTGAAAAAACTATTTGACAGAGTTTCGTACTTATTTCTTTTGCAACAATGAAGAAAATGGGGTTCCCTAGGGGACTCATTACAGGCATTAAGAACCTTATCTTGGTACCACAACTGAGAATTTTATGTAATAGCTATCTATCGAGAATTTCAACTTAAAAATGGAACTCGGCAAGGGTGTCCTCTCTCACGATTCTATTTAATATTTATTTAGAGCCCTTATTAAGATCCATTAACAGGAGGTCAGGGTTCGAAGGATTGAGATTGGAGGACTGGATTTAAATTTTCAGTCTTTCATGGACGATATATTGCTCCATTTATGAGACCCAGCAAATAGTTTTGAGATTGTTAGAGAATTAATAGAACGGTTTTCCAAGGTCTCGAATTATAAGCAATATTACTAAAACAGAAATTCTTCCCTGACCCCACATGTCTTTAAAGCGGACTTCTCACCTGGGGATACAATGGAATAAGGACAAGTTAAAGTATCTAGAATTTGGATTACAGCAAATCAAGAATCTGGAGCTGAGGTTAATATGGGGAATTATCTCAGAAATTTCAGGGGACATACTAAGGTGGAACAAACTACCTCTGAATTTCACGGCACGGTTAGGTATCATTAAAATGAATGTTCTTCCTAGACTGTTATACCGGTCTATTTAGCCCCTTATATTATCCCTATTAGGTGGTTTAATTCAATTAGGAAACTGATGTTAGACTTCTTGTGGAACTGTAAACCTACTAGGATCAAGTATAGGGTACTGATTAGACCGTATGAGAAGGGAGGTGTCAGACTACCTGATCTCCAGGCTTATTATGTGGCGGGTCAGTTGGGTTTGATGGCCCAATGGGCAATAGTTTCAATGAGGGTTGCTATGTACCCGCTGGCTACAAATTGAGAGGAAACTACTGAAGAACATGGGATATGCTCCTGAGTCGTTATTGTACGCTGGGCCCTTTAAAAAAAGATTGGGTAAATTAGGGTTGGGGAACCCAATCTGGAAATCCATAGAAGCTTGGTGGTCTTTTCTCACTCCACAACAGAAAGGATGTCAATTGAAGGCCAGGGATCAACCTATTTTAGGCAACCCTAATTTGCTTATAGGGGGTAGGGTACTTGGGCAGAGGTGGGCCACTTATCTAGAGGGTCTCACCCTGGGCGATATGCAACAAGGGGGGAAAGTAGTTCTACCATTACAATGTAACGAGTTGTCTTATTTCCAGAAGATACAGCTTAAGCAATTGATTGCAGGAGCTCCAGGGGATGGGGATTTTGCAGATAGCTTTCTCTCATGGGAAAATTGAAGAGGCCTTTCATAGAACTAACCCACTCTCACGAGTCTACAAGCTTCTTTGGTTCTGGATCTCTTAGTGCTCATACCCCCATTCTTTACTGGGACAAGGTGCTGGCCTCCACTCTAAAGTGGGATTATATCTGGAAAGCCATCAGGTATATATGATTCCCAATATAGAAATATGCAGATTTTTTTGGTCCAAAATATTTATTATACCCTACAAAAGCTATGTTCTAGGGGTTTGAGGCAGACAGATCTATGTTTCGTTGTGGACTGAAGTAGGGATTTGTTGCACATTATGTGGACTTGTTGTAAAATATCTTCCCTATGGAAGGGATTAGACAAAATATGGACCCCTTGTTGGATTACTCAGGCTATATGGACCCCAGAAGTGTGTGTGTTAGGTGATTACTCTCAGATTAGCGGGATCACACCGAGATTTCATCTCTCTTTAATGGGGTCAATAGTTAAGGCATATATAGTCAAACACTGGAAAGATGATCAGGTTTACTCGTATGAACAATGGGTGAAGGACCTGTTGGGGGTTTTGGATAAGATTAGAAAACACCTAATCTCTGAGGGAAGACAGGAGATTTATGACAAAAGATGGGCAATATTAGAGATAGCCTAGTCCCAGCAAAACTTAGGTCCTAATACACAGATCTGTCTGTCAGATAATAGTTAGTAGAGGAATACTGTTTAGAACTTGTGTAGCATTCTGGGAGGGGATCCGTAGGGGATAAGATTTTTCCTTCTCTATTTTTGATGTATCCCCTATACTGTAGGTAATGTCATTTTATAACTTTTTCAGGTCCTTAAGTTTGGTAGGACTAGGACATTCCTCAACAATAGAAGGCCACCTGAGGTGGATGGGGATCTAGTGAATGGGGACTCTCTCTCTTTCCTTAAGGGACATGCTGGATGGCCACCCGGGAGGGATTGTGCTATTCGGGATTTTTGGAAGTAGAAATGTTTTGGCTGAATGTTGGGGGGTTAGATGAGTCGATCAGAAAGGAAGGTGTAAATACCATGGTTAATTGATAAACTTCCTTGTAAGGGTTTAGCTTTAAAGGGGGGTGGCACTCCAGTATGATTGTAAATAGGGGATGTACATAGTTCGCACAATCAGTTTTCGGTTGTGCTCCTGGTACATCCGGGTATGTGTATTGTTTGTATGTTTATTTTGTGTGTGGAAATTCAATAAAACTTTTATTGAGCAAAAAAAAATGTAGAGTTGTATGTAACATGGAGTAAAATATCATCGGCATACACTGAGATTTTATACTGATATGGCCCAATAGAAATGCCAGAGATATTGGGGGAATTGTTGATGCATCTAATAAGTGGTTCCAGATATAAATCAAACAAAAAAGGGGAAAGTGGACATCCCTGTCTGGTACCTTGCTGCAAATTAAAAGGTTGTGATAGCTGACCATTGCAAAGTATTCATGCGGAGGGTTGTGTATAGAGAATCTTAATCCATCTGATGTACTGCGCTGGTATGTTAAAGCGTTGTAGCAGATAAAATAAATAGTCCCAAGAGACCCTGTCAAATGCTTTCTCTGCATCCAGAAAGACCAAGGCAGATGGAATTTGGGACTCCCTGGATGCAGAGATCAAAAAGACCAATTTGCGCATATGATCGGAGGACACCATACCCGTAACGAAGCCAACTTATTCTCTACTTATGAGACTTTGCCACACTTTAGTCAACCTGGTAGCCAGGATCTTGGCAAGTATTTTCATGTCAACATTAATTAAAGAGATTGGGCGATGGTTAGTAATTTGAAGAAGATCCCTATGAGGTTTGAGAAGAACCACAACTGTAGCTTCAAATAAGAGACAAATCTGAAATATCTTGATTGAACATATAATTATAAGTGTCTAGGAAAACTGGTACTACTTGTGCTTTAAAAAGTTTAAAGAATTCTATGGTGTATCCGTCTGGTCCTGGGGAATTTTCTAAGGGAAGAGAATCAGTGACCATGTTTATTTCGTCCTGGGAAATAGGTGCCTTAAGCGAATTTGCTTGACTAGCATCAAGTAGAGGAAGTTGGATAGGCTGTGAAAACTGGTCTACCATTTCTGGGTGGAAAGGAGAAGAAGACTGAGAATATAAGGTTTTATAGTATTCCTGGAAACAGTTTACTATGTCTCTAGGGGAAGTAACAATTTGTCCTCTGGGTTTTTGAATGCTTGGAACAATTCTGTCAGAGGCCTGTGCCTTGAGTCGTAAAGCCAACAGTTTTTCTGCCTTGTCCCCCTGATCGAAGTAGTGAATTTTGGAGCGTGTAAGGAGATGTTCTGCATGTTCAGTTAAGATTGAATTGTAGTGGTCTCGGAGAATTTCTAAGGCATTGAGTTCATCTATGGTGGAATCGGTAGAAAGTGATAATTCCGAGTTCCTGATGTCTTGTAGTAGGGCAGAGGTTACCGTGGAGGTGATCTTTTTTTTAACTGTGGCCATACAGATGATTTCTCCCCACACTGAACATTTAAGAGCTCCCCATAAAATTTCTAGCTTAGACATAGTGGGGGTATTGAGATTAAGAAAATTAGTAATAAAGTCTGCGAGCTGGGATTTCAGATATTCTGATTAAAAAGTTGGCTATTAAATCTCCATACCTTGTCTTTGGAGAGGGGAGGGCCAGGACTCCAACATAATAAAGTGGGATGGTGATCTGAGATCACTTTAGGAAGGTAGTTGCAGGATACAACTGATGAAAGATGCTCAGTATCCAGAAGGAAATAATCTAGATGGGAGAATGAGTTGTGGGGAATAGAGTGAAAGGAATATTCCCTTTGACATGGGAAGAGAGCTCTCCAGGGGTCTAGTAGGCTGACAGAGTCCATCATTTCTCTGATGGCAATTTGTGTAGGGGAGAGAGGTGAAAGGTGCCTGCTTGAGCAGTCCAGGGTATTGCAATAGACTAGATTCCAGTCTCCTCCCAATACAATCGGAAGAGAAGACCATGGAATCAAGTCTTTCATGAGGGAAATGAAGAAAGAAGGATCCTCTGTATTAGGGCCATATATGGAGCCGAGTACCACCACTGACTGACCTAGCAGGGCCTTAATCAGAATGTATCTGTGTTGGAGATCTATAGTAGTATCCACAAGACGGAAGGGTACTCTCCTTGCTATGAGAATTTCTACTCCCCCTTTACGTGTGTCAGGTCCACTCCCTAAAGCTTGACCCACCCAGGACCTTCTAAACTGTAGGACCTGGGAGGGGAGGCAAATGGGTTTCTTGGAGAAACGCTATATCAGTATCTAATTTTCGGAGGTGCAGCAGTACCTTGGCACATTTGACGGGCGACTGAGATCCCTTCGCATTCCATGAACACACTTTATAAGACCCCATCATATTGGAGCGTTTTGCCAGTTTTGATCAATAGGCCTAAGAAAGTTAAAGTTTTCAGGTTAAAGAAAGAAAGAAATGTAGAGAAACTTTGTCTCACTGCATACCTGAGCCCTCCCCCCCTTGTCCTACCCTTAGCTACCCCCCCTTCCTTCCCACCCCCTTAGCTTATCTCCCAAAGCCCCACACTCACAGCAATTTGGGACATTCCCTTTAGAGATTAACCTATGGCTTGGGTTACATGTAAGCAACCCAGAAGAAAAACGATTAAGCAAAAAGACTGTTCAAGAGATAACAAAGTAAAAAGCCGTGAGTACCTCCCACTCCTTACTTTGGTTCATAACACCCTTCTTCGGTTGCAGTATTCGGATTGCCCCTTCCCACCCCAACTCTTCCAACAGATTTATAACATCTTAACATCTAACTCTAATATAGTAAAACAAAGGAATTGCACTCGTCTATACTGATAAATAACAATAGAGAGTGAAAAAACTGTAGCAATGTAAAGCAACAAGATCCCTCTTTATATAAACATGCAAAATAGGTCTCCAAAACTTAGAAACATTTACTCCCTTCTTAACTTCAGGAGGAAGAGGGAGAAAAAAAAACAGGGGGATCTCTCACTGGGTCGCACCCATAGATCAGGGCAATATTAGTTAAATCATAACTGTCGCAAAAAGTCTGATGTCTTGATTCTATTACAGAAAATTGTTAACTTGGCTAAATTGAAAGGCAAAAGGATTGAGCTATACGCGTAAACGCGGAACTCTGGTGCCCTCGTGTGGAGATAGAAGGCACTGGGGAATTCTTCACATATTCCTGCTGTTTAACATCTAACTTTAATATACTAAAGCAATGGAATTGCACTCGTCTATACTAATAAATATCAATAGAGAGCGATGAAACTGTAACAATATAAAGCAACAAGATCCCACTTTATATTCCCTCCTTAACTTCAGGAGGAAGAGGGAGAAAAAATGAAAAAACAGGTGACTTGCTCACTGGGTCACACCCATAGATCAGGGCTATATTAGTTAAATCATACCTGTCACAATGGATCTGATGCCTTGATTCTACTACTGAAAATTGCTAATTTGGTGAATTGAAAGGCAAAAGGATTGAGCTATAAGCGCAAACATGGGGCTCTGGTGCCCTTGTGTAGAGATAGTAGGCACTGGGGATTTCTTCACATATTCCTGTTGTATTACCAAAGGTCCAACACTAAAACTCAGTGTGGCTTGAACAAGTCTGGAATCAGGGCCTGAAGCTCAGAAAGGGCTTGCTCCACGGTATCAAAGCTTTTCCAGGTAGTCTGGTAATAAACAGACAGCTTGGATGGGTACTGCACTTTATATTTTATGCTGGCAGTGATCAACTTGGTAACAGTAGGATGGTATGCTGCCCTTCACTGTTGGATAGCTGCTGGAAGATCCTGAGCAAACTGTAACTGCCAACCCTCCCACAAGATTTCCTGGAGATGGCGGACTTGTCCCAGGATGTGCATTTTATCCAGGTAATTAAGAAATTTGAGTATCAAAGGCCTTGGTGGTTTCCCTGCAGCTGGTTTAGGTTGAAGTGAGCGATAGGCCCTCTCTATTACATATGTGGTATTGTTGGGAGAGGGCCCAGCTATTTTGGTAAGCATCCGCTGTAGGAAAGTGATTGGTGCAGCTTCTTCTGTGTCTTCTGGAAGCCCGAAGATAAGAATGTTATTGCTGCGACTTCAGCCTTCCAGATCTTCTAGTTTGGCTTCCATTCAGTGTAGCTTTTGGCGCAGTGCAGGGAGTTCCGGCTCTATTGAGGCTTTCCAGCCCTCAAGCGATGTTGTCCTGACAGCCATGTCCTTGATCGCTCTGGTTGTATCTGTGAGCTCTCCACGCATGGATTTGAGCTCCAAGGTGAGGTCTTGAAGGGCGGTGCAGAACGGTTACAGTTTCTCCATGAATTTCTGCTCTGTTAGGGGAGCCGCAGCTTGTACAGTAGTCGAGGCTATGCTAGCCTTAGAAATGGTGCCCGGTTGCCCCCTTGAACGTTTCGGTATTTTTTCCGGAGTCTGCAGTGGTGTGTGCAGGGGAGGTGCCTGGCGCATTTCTGCCTCCATGCCAGAGCTAGGCCTCAGAATGTTGATCGGTCCGATCCACTTCAAGAAAACTTTAAATCGTGACAAACTTCACCTCAGGTGATCCGGGAAAACTATTGGGAGTTAAGTGGTGAGTAGACCCTCATATTTAGTGATGTGAAGTCGAAGAGTTATTAATAGAAATTGAGAGCTGAGGTGGCAGTATGTTCTCCGAGCTGCTAGTCCTTCAGTGGCACCACGTGATCCTAGTTTAGAGAATAATTTAAAGTGTCCACTAGTGGCCCTGCTATAACTTCAGCTACCTCACATAACATCCTCAGCTGTAACTGACGGGTCCCATATATTTATTTACATTCAACTCTGCTAGTTTTTCCAGCACACTTACTTTTTACATAAAAGACAATTACATTGTGTATGAAAAATGTAAAAATGACTGCTTATCCAAAATACTGTGAAATTCTGGCAGTTCAGATTGAAATTGGTTAACTTAAAAAATTAACAGCGTGTTGTGTTTATATACCCCCAAAGTAAATAAGGAAGGTCTACAGGAATTCTCGGAGCTATTATCCTTTGCACTGTGTGTGAAACCATTGTACTGGGGGATTTTAACTCTAATTGGTCAGGCACTGAAATTCCTAGACTTGCTGATGTTTTGGCACAAACCAATCTGCAGCAGCTCATTTGTTTACCTACCAGGCTAAATCTAAAAACTAAGAGGCATACAGTGCTTGACTGGCAAATAGGATTCATGTTCAACACTGTGGTCTGATCGTTGACTCTCTCAGTGATCATCACCCTGCATTTTGTCTTTGGAAGCACTTTAGTAGACAAAAAGTCAAACCACAAATTGCAGAATTTAGACATTTTCCAGGATTTGATGCTAAGGAATTCAGTGACAGCATGCAACACATTGTCTGGTCTTATTTGGAGATGATACTGGATATAAATTGTGCTCTGGATTTTTTATATCAGGGAACTCACCAGAGTGTTGCATTCATACACTCCATTTATAAGAAGGCAAATTAGAGGTACAGAGTCCAAATGGTTAACCCCTTCTCTGTTCAAAATGATAAGAGAGAGAGACAAGGCTTGGAAACTATACAGGAGAAATCAAACATCTGCAAATATGCAGAATTACAGATGTTTAAGAAACAAATGTAAGGTTGAAATTAAAAGGACAACAGTTAATTATCTAAGACAGCAACAAACAGAGGAGTTGACAAACAGCACAAGGTTATGGAAAACAATCAATGGTCAGATTAGCCCCAGAGCCAACCCGGACGTGACAATGTTGAAAGGAAATAATAAATTATCCTTTATTAATAACTAACAAATTCAACAGAATATTTACCAATTTGGATGTTTATAGGAGAGGTCCTGGGGTGAACCAGCCTGTAACAGAACAAAATGAGACCATGGGTAGACCCACATTTTATCTTAAAGCAGTAACTAGTTCTGAAGTGTACACACTTGTGAAACAACTGAAGACTGACAAATCTTGTGGGTTTGATGGACTGATACCAAAATTATTAAGGTTAGTATCAGCAGAAATTGCATATCCAATTTGTCTTATTTTTAATATGTCTTTTTGGTTGGGAGAAGTACCTGATTTATGGAAGCACTCATTTGTTGTGCTGATACATAAAACAGGATCTACTCATGAATTTACTAGTTATAGGCCAATCTCAATACTATCAGCCTTGTCAAAAATACAAGGAAAAATTGTGTATGGTCAGTTAATTGACTATGTGGAAAGTTATAGTATATTATCACAGTGCCAACATGATTTCAGAAAGGGGTGAGGGACAGAGATTGACTTGGTCGAGTTCATGGGAGCGGTCCACAAGGGCATGGATAATGGATGCCTGACTGGGGCCGTTTTCATGGACTTGGCCAAGGCATTCAACTTGATGGACCTGAGAAATTGGAGTACGAACATACGAATACGAACATACGAAATTTGCCAGCAGATAAAGGCCTAGAGGTCTATCAAGTCTGCTCGAATGTGCAGCTAGCACCCCTTATTCTGCAGCTGCCCCTCCCTTCCACCCTTCCCCTTCATTAACCCTCCCCCTTGTCCTGTCCCATCCTCGTTTGAAGCAGTCCACTGTTCTACTGCATACCACTTGCAGGTAATGCATTCCACCCAGCCACCACCCTCTCTGTAAAAAGTGTCTCCTCATCTCCTCCTGAACCTTCCTCGCCCAGTCTCATATCATGGCCCTGGTGGCCTCCCTCCCTTACTTTGAACAGCCCTCTGTACCTGTCTTGTTTATTCCTTTCATGTATTTAAAGGTTTCAATCATGTCCCCTGTCCTCCTCTCCTCCAGTGAGTACATGTTCAACTCCTTCAACCTCCTCTCATATGATAAGTCCCCCAGACCCTTGATCATCTTTGTCGCCTCTGCGCTGCACTCCCTCCAGTAACTTAATGTCCCTCTTCAGATACGGACGCCAGAACTGCACGCAGTACTCCAGGTGTGGTCTAACTAATGACCTATACAGTGGCAGAATCACCTCCTCCCTCCTTGAGGATATACCCCTTGCAATACAACCCAGCATTTTGTTGGCCTTTGCAGCTGCCTTCCTACACTGTGCCGAGTTGTTCATTGACCCTGTGATGAGCACACCCAGATCCTTCTCCTCCTCTGTCTGGGCTAGCTGCACTCCCCCTAGCTGGTAAGTCCTCCTTGGGTTCTTCATCCCAAATGCATCACCTTGCACTTTTGGCATTAAAGCCCAGTTGCCAGGTGTCTGACCAGGTTTCAAGCTTTGCCAGATCATCCTGCAACCCCTGCCATCCCCTAGGTCATCCACCACCGCACCAACCTTGGTATCATCAGCAAACAGACTGATCTTGCTCTTGATGTCCCATGATATGTCTGCAATGAATATCCCAAACAACACTGGTCCCAACACTGAGGCCCTGTGGGACACCACTCGTCACTGCCCTTGGGTGTGAGAGCTCCCCACCCACCACCACCCTCTGTTGCCTTCCCTGCAGCCAGTTTCCTACCCATCTCACCAGCATTGCACCTGCCCTGTGCCTACTAACTTCCTTCCCAGCCTTCCATGTGGCACTGAGTCGAATGCCTTACTGAAGTCCAGATCAGGACATCCACTGCATGTCCCCGTCCAGTTGCCTAGTTACCCAGTCATAGAACCCGACCAGGTTGGTTTGGCAGGATCGCCACGTATGAAGCCATGCTGTCTGCTGTCCTGTAGTCCTTTGGCCTCTAAGAAGGCCACCAGCCTCTCCTTCAGGATAGTCTCCATTAGCTTACCCACGATGGATGTGAGGCTCACTGGTCTGTAGTTTCCGGTTCATCCTTGGGGCCACTTGTGGAGGGGCACCACATGAGCCATCCTCCAGTCCTGAGGTACACACCCGAATGTAGTGAGGCATTAAATAGGTCTGCAACGGTCCTGCAAGGACCCTGCCAGCTCCTTCAGTACCCTGGGGTGATGCCATCTGGGCCTGGTGCCTTGTCCACCCTCAGTGCCTTCAAACCCTCTCGAACTCTGTCCTCCATGATTTCCCCATCTGTCACCACTTCCCCCCCTTCGTCTGCCATTTCACCCATCTTGGGTGTCACCCCCCTCTTCTCTTTAGTAAATACTGAGCAGAAGTACTCATTTAGTGCTTCCGCCTTATCATACCCTGCTTCCACCCAACCCCCCTCCTTCCTAATCCTTAAGTTGAGTAAGTTGAGGTAGGAGAATCAGCACTAGGATGGTTTGCTAATTACCTATCAGAAAGATACCAAATAGTTAAGTTTGGGGGATGTGTTTCTGAGATGGTATTAGTCAGATATGGAGTCCTGCAGGACTTCACATTAGGACCCATTTTGTTCTCTATATTTTTTGACTCTGTTACAACTATTATTAAGGGTGCATATCTTACATTGTATGCGGATGACACTGTAGTGTATTGTCAAGGAGCATTTGTATCAGATTTGAATGCAGCATTGACAAGGGACTTGAACCTCATGCAAGAATGATCAACATGCAATAAAATGCTGTTGAATAAGCAAAAAACAAAAATAATGCTATTTGGGACATCGGCTAGGTTGAAAGAAAATGGTAATATTGCACAAATCAGATCAACATGTGGTATTATTCATGATAATGTAGATAACATTAAATGCCTGAGAGTAGCATTAGACCTTACTTTAAATTATGGTCCTCACATACAGACAATAATGTCTAAAATTCATGCAAAGATTGCCCTACTATATAGACTCTATAGTTTTTTAACTGATGATACACGACTGGCGATTGCAAATCAATGTTTACTACCTATATTATCTATCTATCTATCTATCTATCTATCTATCTATCTATCTATCTATCATATTACATTATGCATCTATAGTTGTTGATAACGCTCCTACTAGTACAATATGGCTGAAATCAGTATTACTACATAAGATAGGAAGATTCACACTTTCAGTACCAAATACAACGCACCATTGTAACATCATAAATAAATCGGAGTGGCTATCATACAGTCATACAAGTTTGTCATGGCTAAATTTATATTCAGAATACAACAATTAAGCAATAATGCACAGTAGGGTGTGTGTCGTGCTGGGATAACATCATGCCTCAAGTGGTTAGGCTTGAGGCCACAGGTCGAGTACATCCAACACCTGAGAAGTGAAGTTATTCCTGCACAACACACACCCTGGAGGGCACTATTGCTATTATACAATGGCTCATATTTATTATTAATATTGTGGGGACAAAAATGAGCAGATGTAGATGGCTAAAACATTTTATAGTTAGTCAGAGAACAAGTGTTGGAACTTCACTTTTATGTGTAGGGACATCTATTTTATAGCATCATTGTACTGTAGTGTATTTATTTTTTTTTGAGGAAACATGCCCCATGTGAAAGCACTGCCTCATAGGTATGCAAATAATTAATTATGTGGTATCACTGTAGTGTGTTATGTGATACCAGGTAATTAAGTATCTGCATACCCATGATGCAGTGCATTCACATGTGGTGGGTTTCCTCATAAAAAATTAAACTGTAAAACTGCAGTAATATTATAAAAGAGATGTTCCCACAGTGTAAAGGAAATGTTCTGACACTTGTTCTGTGCCTAACTATGAAATGTTTTATCCATGAGAAATATTTTTTCCCTACAATATTAATAAATAAGGTTTTTATATGAAACTATGCTTGTGCTCTGTCAGCTTCAAGACATCAAACTCCCTTGGTAAGATGTGGTCATGTGTGTGGCTGGACTTCCAACAGTGAAGTTATACTGAGATAACATCACTGCCCTAGGCACACACTGACCAATTACAGTTTAGGGATTCTTTTTGCCATTATGTAATCTGGTACACCTATTTTATTTATTTATTTGCTTTTGTTAATGGTCTGAAAACAGAATTTGTGGTACCACATAATGAAATTTATACAAGGCCTACATGTGAACATACTCTAATAAAAGTTCCATTTAAATGCACACTTAGCAGGCAGTGTACTTTTGCATACTGTAAACCACACATAAGACTTGGAACAATATTCCTGCAAAAATTAGAAGTATGACAAGTCAAGATTTATTTACAAGAACTTTAAAGTCACATCTAGGAATACGTCTACATATGATTGTTTTTAAGAATTATTTTTTATATTAAAGAGTTAGTGGAGCCAAAACAAGCAGACAGGAAAATAATACAAATTCCAGGTAGCAGTCAGTTGTACCTTTTTATTTCTGAAGTATTTTTCTTTTTCCTTTTGCTCATCAGAAAGTCCTCTATGTGAAAATATTGTGCTGGATGTGTGGAACAACTCTTAGCTTGGCAGCTGACATAGCTAACTCTTCTGCTCCACACTACATCATCAGCATTGTGATTTCACTGGAGTCCACCTAGCTGCATCAACAACAATGTTGACAGTGGACTTCACAGTAACAACATTTTGCCAATGGTGATCACATCACCTGACAAATGCGTCAACAACCACCATGGCGATGGAACACAAATGACTGTTTGCAGCGGGCTTTGCCCCATGAACCCCCTATGCAGGGCCCCTGTCCCCAGCACCCCCTGGACTTAAGAATTGTCAACTCCGGGGGGGTGATAATGGGGGGGGCAACCTACAGCAGAGTCGCTGTACCCATTAATCACTGCAACAACCCATTCGACACTGTGGATGTTGAATGGTTTGTTGTCCATGTAATGGATTCGCTGTTGGGGGGGGTCAATGTTCAAATGGTTCCATCTCACTGACATAATGGGTGAATAACCTGGCAGTCACTCACTTGCCATTCCTAAGTAGCAGTGATGTCATAGTGAGTGAGGTTGCAATGCTGATGATGTAGTGGGGGCCTGTAGGACAAGATATGTCAGCTGCAGTATAAGAGCTGTTCCACACATCACACCTACTAACATCAGGTAAACAATCCTCTAATTAAATAAAAAGAAAAGAAAAAGTAACTCAGATATAAAACGTAATGGTTGTCTGGTTTTAAAATCTAATATTAGTTTTAGGCAGTACACTAGCTCTTTAAGACGTGGAATTTATTTTCCTAATTTTATTTTGTATAGTTTATGAAATGTGTAAGTAAGGTAATTTTTATGTTTTTATATGGCTTATATGGATTGTGTATGGACCACGGGTCGTACTTGTAAAAGAGATTCTGTCCCAGTGTGCAAACCCGTTTACTAATAAAAATAAAAATCACTTTACTCTGTTATCTGGGTTCCATGATAACTCAGCACACACAATTAGCCATGTGGTAATTTCATCGTATATCAGTAGCATGCCTAGTAAATGGCTCGCAGACTAGAACAGCGCATAACATAGACTTAAGTGGCACATCGCAGACTCAGCAAAGTAGCACATGAAATATTTAAAAGCTAATACTTAAGGGGCTGATTGTTGAGCCAGCACTAGTGGAAACAAAACATGAATCAAGCAGCACATTATAAAATATTCATAGCTCAGAGCACAGTGCTGTACATTTGAAAATCAGATGTTCTCCTTATCAGCATATATACCATCTTCAGTCTCTTCAATCTCTTCAGTCACTTCTAAAAACAATCTTTATTTCATATGGTTAAAATCCAATACTTTAGGAGCCATAGAGTAAATCCACAAAAAAAGACATAAATATTCATGAAATTAAAAGTGATAGCACCACCTGCTGTCCCAAATGCGATGCGTCAGACCTGCAGCTGAAAATTATGGGCAGTTCTTCTCAGGTAGTCTGTCGCATTCCACTGCAGTAAGATTGCACAACTGTGGATATTCTCTTTGCCGTGTCTCGATATTTTTTTCGTTGCATCGGTGGATCTTGCCCAGCCATGTATTGTTCAATTTTAAGTTCCTTCATATTTTGTTCTATGTTAAGAGCCTTGATGAACTTCCAGATTGTCAGGTGGCTGGCACCGAGCAAGTTGTTGAAACTTCGGTGTCAGCCCTCCACAGAGTTGATTGTGCATGGAAGTTGGTCTGCCACAGCACTATGGCAGTTGCAGAATTCAACAGGGAACAGAGATTGTCTCCTGCCACGGCACCCAACCTGTCTCCCTAGCCAAGTATCCTCAAAATAATCAAGAAGAGGAGACAGGAGGGCATCGTGGTCAATGTAAAAGACTGAGCATTGCAGGGTTTTTAATGCTTCCAGCACATCTGCAGGGGGAACGTATGCCAGTGCTGGCAACATACAAATTTGTAGTGTGAATTCTTTGTCAGTTGTGTCATTTTTTAATATGCCAAGACAGTCCTGTATTTTCTGCCAAATGGCCTGACATAGATGGAAAAAACAGCCTCATGATTGTGCCTCAGGGAAGTGTTGCTTGAATGCTTTATTAGCTGCCAACTCAAAATCCATCATGACTGATTGGGGTGAGAGATTGGGGCACAGTATTTTCAGGTCAGTTAGCACATTACAGTAACCCAGGTGTGAACAGATTGACATTAGAACAAAGATACTTGGTATTACTGCTGTAAACCTAACCCCATGTATGGTGTACAACTGAGAGAACAATGGGGGTGTTGACTTAAATGTCCCGCCAGTATACCAGTGACGGCTTGCATGCATATATTCTAAATTCTTAGCAGTGCTGAAAAGATAAATAAATTAGTGTCATCTGCTCCACTGTCATGCAATAAGAATGGAGAACCATGGTCAGTGCAGTGGTATCCAGGAGGGATTTGCAGTTCTGTTAAGCTGGCAGGCATTACAGGAGCTGCGGTGCCTTTCTGTCTGGCATGTTAAACTGTTCGTTTCAAACTTGTGAATGAAGGCAACTTTCCAGCAATTGCTGGATCACTAACTCCTGTGGCCCTGGCAACTATTTGATGTGTGCCTTCTTGTGAGTCTACTGCCTTTTTTTAAAGCCACAATAACAGCTTTTACTGCTATTTAACCAGGATCAAGCACATGATTATGAGTGCCAAGATACTTAGAAATTTCATCATTCAAGGTATGGCATCTAGCAGGACACTTGTGGGAATTATATGAAACACACTTTCAGTATGTTTTGCCTCCATAGTTACGCTCTTTCCTGTACATGTAACCCTTGTCTGACAGCGGCTGCTGTCTTCACTGGCTTAGGATGAAACTCAGACGCATCTTACAGCAAGGCAGAATCAAAGGCAAATGAACTAGCACTGCAACTGTGGACATATTTAAGTAATGCAATTAAGTACCCAGCTGGTACAGCATTAAGCACATGTACTATAGTAACCCCCTTACAGTCACATATTGGTTGCTAGTTATCCCCTCTGATAGTCATTTTGTAAATTCAAACTGGGGAATGAAGGTTATGTTAGTACTGTGTCGAAATGGTCTATGAGCTTATGTTTGAAATGGTCCATGCATTATGTTTGAACCACGTCAAAAAGGTATATGTGCTATGTTTACATGCGCTGAAACAGACATGCAGTAATTGATGTGCTGAGTTTTATGCACGGTATTGATGTGCTACTGTTATCTGGACCTTCCCCCCAGCATCTTTGCCCCCAGTCCTAACCCCACAATCTGACAGTGGCCCATCATTCTCCTTACTAAATACCAAGCAAAAATATTTGCTCAGTATCTCAGTCTTTCCCTTGTCCTCCTTTTCCCACCCCTCTCTGCTCCTAAGTCACACTATACCCCATTTGACCTTGCACTTCACTCTGATGTACTGGAAGAATACCTTTTCCCTCTTCTTCACCCCAGATGCCAGCCATAGGTCTGTCTCCAATGCGGCCTCCCTCAACTTCCTGTTGGTTTCTCTTGTTGCTTCCAGGTACTTCACCCTGTCTCCCTCCCTCTGACTTCCCATATTCTTGGAAAATGCCCTCTTTTTGGTTCTTACTACTGCCTTTATATTGGCTGTGCACTGCAAGGTCCCCGTAGCCCTTTTCACTTGGATACTTTCTGAACTGAACTATATGCTGCTTCTATAGTCACATTTTTAAATGCTTCCCTCTCTTCTGTGCCCCCTACCCTCACTCTATCCTTCATGTTTCTTTCCAATTTGCCCCTTTTTGCTGAAGTCAACATTTTTGAAGTTCCATTCATGGGAGGATTCAGAACTTAGCAGTCCTGCAGTCACTCAGTTCCAGTGATCACAGGACAGTAGTGTTGCAGCTCCAGATGGGGACAGGCAATGGGACAATTGTAATAGGGTGTGGGACTTCAAAAATGTGGACTTCTGCAAAATCAGAGAAAAAACTGAAGAAAAGCATGACGGACATTGTGAAAGTAGGGGGTACAGATGAAAAGTGTGTAGCATTTAAAAAGGCAATGATAGAAGCGGCAGATGCAGTGGCTCAGTTCCTGAGGTATCTAAAGGAAAAAGGCTAAGGGGCCAATGTGGTTCGCAGAAAATGTAAAAATGGTGGTAAGAGCCAACAGGAGGGGATTTTGTAAGTATAAAGGTAGTCAAAGGGAGGAAGATTGCTGGAGATTCCCAGAGATTTGTCTGATAACATCGGGAGCTAGGTCATTTTCTTTTATGGCTCCGACCCTGTGAAATTCTCTACCTCGTAGGATAAGGGATTGCCCATTTGTTGAGGCCTTTAAATCTGCCTTGAAAACTCATTTATTTGAGTTAGCATATGCTGAGATTTAGACTCCTGCTTTGTTTAAAAAAAATTCTGCTGTGTGTTTTAAAACTTTTAAAAGTGTTGATTATGTTTTGTTTTAAAACTTTTGTAAAACGCTATGATCCATGGTGGAATAGCATTGAAAAAATAAAGTTTGATTGGTTGGTTGGAAGACAGAGTAAAGTATCTGGAAGTAAAATGAGAAATCACCAGGAAAGTGAGGTAGGCCAAAGTAGAGACAGAGCTACGGTTGGCAATGGGGGTGAAACATGGGATAAGGTGTTCTTCCGGTACATTTGGGAGAAGTCAAAGTGAAAATGAGTATAGTAAGGCTTAAAGGCAATGAAGGTTGGGAGGAGAGGGACAAGGGGAAGAAAGAGATACTGAACAATTATCTTTGTTTGGTTTTAATTAAGGAATACGATGGCCCACTGCCAGAATGTTTGGTTAGGGAAGGGGGAAGTAAGAAATCTGGGGGAATGGTTCTGTTAATGGAGAAAATGGTGTTGGAAAAGCTAGCAGGGGTGAAAGTATATAAATCTATGGGACCTGATGGCTTACACCTGAGGATGCTACAATAGGCAGCAGGGGTTGTAGCAGGGCCTCTAGCAGATGTTTTCAGTTGTTGACTAACCACAGGAGATGGTCCCTAGGAAATAGCGGACAGTGGATGTCGTACTGCTACACATGAGTGGGATGAGGGATGAACCAGGGAACTGTAGGACAATCAGCAAGGTTGGGAGGCAGTATAGTGCAGTGGTTTAAGGCTCTGAGCTGCAAATATGGTGACATCCAGCAGACCAGACCTGGGTTTGAATCCCACAGCTTCCACTTGCATACTGTATGACGCTGAACAAGTCACTTAACTTCCCTGTGCTCCCAGGTCGCTCCTGTAAAAAAGCTTTCGCTTAGTGTGCTACTCCTGGTTAAACAACTAAATGAAAAAAAAAGGTGTCTATAGTGGGCAATATTATGGAGTCTGCACTCAGGGAGAATCCAGTGGACTTCCTAGAAGGGAACAGATGGCAGGACTCCAGATAGCATGAGTTCACAAGGGGAATGTCTTGCCAGGCAGACCTGCTTCAGTTCTTCAACTGGGTAACCACAGCAGCAGACAAGAGGTAGGCAGTTGATATATTATACCTGGATATCAGCAAGGTTTTTGACTCAGTCCCTCACAGGACATTGGTCAAAAAGATTAGGGACCTTGAAATAGAGGAAAAATGGCAAATTGGGTAGAGAACTGGCTAAAGGGTAGAACACAGAGGGAGATACAGAGGCACATGGTCAATGGGAAGTTGACAGAGGTAAGGGAAGTACCTCAGGAGTCAGTACTAGGACCGATCCTCTTCAATATATTCATCTGTGACATCAGTGAAGGTATCAAGTGTAAGATCTGCCTCATGACAGATGACACAAAGATCTGCACAAGGGTAGACACAAAGAAAGGGAACTAAGTGAGACCTTGGCAGGTTGGAGAGCTGGTTCATGATTTGGCAGCAGAACTTCCACACTAAAAAATATAAAGAAATGCACTTTGGGAATAGGAACCCAAGGGAGCAATATGAAATGGGTGGGGTGGTACTGTATAACACTACGGAAGAAAAGGATTTAGAGGTTGATGTTGGTGACCCTAAAAACATCTGAACACTGCAACAGGGAGGTAAGCAAAGCAAACAGAATGCTGGGATGCATAGGGAGGGCATAAGCAGTAAATGCTGAGAGGTGATCTTCCACTGCATAAATCACTGGTGTGGCCGCACCTGAAATGCTGTGCAAGATACTAAACTCCACACCTGAGGAAAGACTGCAACAAGGTGGAGAAAGCACAGCAGAGGGTGACAAAAGTGATCCATTGCTTAGGGGAAATGATATATAAGGAGAAGCTTCAGGACTTAAACGTGCACACTCTTGAGAAGAGGAGAGAAGGTGGTGACATGATTGAGACACAGAGGTACCCGCACAGGACAAATTGAATGGATACCAGAACTCTTCTTCTTGATTTCAAACACAGGGATGAGAGGGAATTCATTAAAAATGGCCAGAGAAAGATTCATAAAGGATGCCTGTGAGCACTTCTTGGAAAGGCAAGGTGAGTCAATTTTATTTATGTCTATGACAATGGGTCCCTAGCCAGCTTAATCAGCTCTCAGCCTCAAAATTGGTCAACTGGCAAGTTTGATAAGTGTCCTTAGCTACCTCGATGTATAGGCCTGTAACCCCACCTGTATACAATCTGTAACAGTTCTTAAAATCCTGCTGTGTTCCTACTATATTTGTACCCTGTACCCCTGTATTGTTTATGTCTATAAGGAATGCTCATATGTAATTGACTGTACTTCTCAGTAAGTCTGACGTGGAGCCTTTGGAAACGAGTCCCTGACTCAGAGGGTTGTAATTCTGATGACTACAATAAATAAATACATTTATT
The DNA here is from genome assembly GCA_016271365.2 of Neoceratodus forsteri. Taxonomy (NCBI): domain Eukaryota; kingdom Metazoa; phylum Chordata; order Ceratodontiformes; family Ceratodontidae; genus Neoceratodus; species Neoceratodus forsteri. The sequence continues at coordinate 50,445,768 of CM028129.1, read as the reverse complement.
TATAGGGCAGCCAATCCCAGAGGCTCTGGGCACCTAACATTATTAAAACAAAGCATAATAAGAAATTGTATGAATAAATAATACAATAGCACAGCTTGAATAAAAAATATAACAATTACAAATGGATTAAAAAGGGATTCAGACTATCACAGCAGGGACTAGCACAGGGTATACTCAAGAAACTGAAAAAGCCAGGGCAAAGAGCTGGGCCTTCAGTCTCCGCTTGAACATTTCAACTGAGGGAGCCTCCAGGACAGAAAACAGTAACGAATTCCACAGGGTCGGCCTGTGGAGGACAAGCAAAAGAAGTGATCAGATGAAGTGGTACAGGCCAAACCAATCAGCAGCTGCAAGCAGGGTTGGGATAGGCTTTGGTATGGGGTTTAGTTAGGAAAAAAGGGGTAGAGTAACAAAGGTGAGGACTGGCACTACAGCAAGGCAGCCTAGTTAGCTAGGGTGGGCAGACTGGACAGGCAAATAACTTCTATCTACTGTCAACATGTACATACAGTGTCTATGTGTATAACTATGGAACTATATGAATCTGAGACCCCGGAGGTAAGAACAAGCACCCAGCTTGTTCAGAACTTCTTGAAGTTGGTCCCCAGATTCAAGAAAGTCCATCACCCCACCAGCTTAGTATCATCCCTAGGTTAAAGCAGCCTGCTAGAAACTGCAGTAAATGTCAATAATTGAAAATAAAAAGTGTTATTAACAGAGAAGGGTTGCAAGTTAGGCTATTAAAATGCTGAGAGGTTATAAAAGCACATTTTGAAATATATTTTAGAGCAATTCAAGACAAAAGCAGTTTGTTTTACCTTTGAAATGTGGATGATTAAGTCTTGCTGCAGATGGGCAGGCGATGACGGATGCAAGACCTGCATCTGTGTCACCAACTGACCCCTTCAAGAATCTTGCTGAGTGTCTTTTAAGGGCAGTTTTTGCTTTTGCCTACAAGAACTACACACACACACATATTTCAAGTCATGTTATGATGCCTCAATAGTTCAATAACCCAACCTGCAACCCTTGACAATTATTTTTTTTTCAGTTATGGACATTTACAGTTTTGCACATTTTCTCTCTTACATCTCCACTGAGAAACATACTGTATAATCCAGTCTGCATGCTGTAATTGGTGCCTGGTTTCTAAGTGATAGCAATTAATAAGGGCAGATCTCTTACCCTTGAGGAACAGTTTGATTCCTGCTGTTTCCAGGGCTGGATTTGCCAGATGACTCCAGGAAATTACCTATGGGACCACCACTGTCAGGCCCAGCAGACAACTGGCTCTCTTTCTTTTTCACAACAGTGGATGCTCAGATACCAACCATGTGCCTGATTAAATTCAGAGAAGTAGTGCCTCAAGGTCCAATAAGAAATCAGGTGTTGCACAATGTATGTGATTTGCATGCATTTTCTCCTCTTGTTTAAAAAAGCATGACAGTACTGTAGGTTGTACAAAATCATGCTAATCGTAAAGAAGCGGCAATCTGGCCCAGTGGGTAGAGCACAGATTATAACACACTAACGTGATTTCAGCCAGTCAGCATGTAGAGTCACTGTACTTCATATCCTGTGTACAATGTGCACCCAGATTCAGCACCAGGGGGAGAACAGTATAAGTAAATTAAAAGAAGTCTCTAAACCTATTGTAAATCAGTCAAGCTAAATTTAAGTGATTTATAATAATTTACAGGGCCTCTGAGTGGTGTCACTTAAGGTATATAAGAGACATCTCTTGTGAGGTTTGGGCAGGTAGAAGCGCTGAGTTTTGTTTTGCTATTATCTAGCCCAAACCTCACACTCAGGGTTTCTTATAACATAAGAGACACCCTTCAGAGGCCCTATTAACTAATTGCATTGAACCTTGGAGATCCCAGGTTTGACGTCCGTGAGGAGCATTGACTGCGCTTACTGTGCTGATGAAGTTTGGGCAGCTGGAACTATGGATCACTTTCATGGATCTGGTCAGGCTTCAAAAATTTAAAGAAGATTATTAATTTCCTATTTTTGTCTGGGAAAGGCTCACTGAGCCAAAGCATAGTTCCAGGTGTGTCCTATGAGCATAGGGAGGTAAACTGACTTGCTCAGGGTCATACAGCATGCATGCATCAGTTGTGGATTTCGAGCCCAGGTCTTCTAGGTCTTCAGGTTCACAACTTACTGCTCTGACTGCTAGGCTTTACTACCTCCCCCATGTGGTTGAGATTCTCTCAACCCAAGAAGACAATGCAAGTCATCCAGCGTGTAGTGGCTAAACTCTGGATCTAGAAAGTAGGTTCAGATTCAGGTTTGAACATCTAACACTTGGGTTCTAAAGGATTTGAGTTTAATAAAATGCCAACAAAGTTATCTTTTACAGCATATTTTGTCTTCCACTGTACCTCTGAGTTGAAACCTTTTTTACAGGTGTAACCTGGACCCGGGGAGAAAACATTTGCTCAGCATTAGCTCAGCTCAGCTAGCAGTGGAACCAGTGAACCAGAGGAGTGGCTATCTCTGCAAAGCAGTGTGCAGAAGATGGAGATTAGTGCCCAAGAGGTGGATAATCAGAAAAGGGGCAAAATTCAGCAGAAGGGCAGACAGCAAGGAGAACCAGGGATAAATGACAACCAAGGAAGGGGCTGGAGTAGAAAAGTGAAACAGTCTAGGGAGGTCAAATCATGGAAAGCCATGTGTGCAAATGCCAGGAGCCTTAGAAACAAGATGGAAGATCTTGAGGCTGTCATGGTACAGTCAGACCTGGACATTGTGGCCATCACTGAAACCTGGTGTAATGATAACCACGACTGGGAGATGGCCATACCTGGCTACAACATATTCAGAAGAGACAGAGCAGGCAGGAAGGGAGGAGGAGTGGCACTGTATGTGAAAAATGACATAAGGGCCACAGAGATCCAGGAAGAACACTTCCTGGGGGAGAGATACTGTGGGTTAAGCTGGAAAGGAAAATGGGGACAGCCATCCGCACAGGTGTGGTCTATAGACCACCAGCACAGGAGGAAGAAACAGATAGGGAGCTGATGCTAGCCATCCAAAGGATGGCAGACAAGGGTGAGTACTACTGGTTGGAGACTTCAGTATTCCAGACGTGGACTGGAGCATCCTAGCAGCATCAGCTAGGAGCAGATTTATCCTGGACTCCTCTTCAGGGTGCCTTCCTCAAGCAACTGGTCATGGAACCAACTCGGCAGAAGGCAATACTGGACCTTGTGCTCACAAACAGGGACAGTGTGATGGGGGGTAACAGTGGGGAGCACCTGGGAAACAGTGACCACCAGTCATTGTGGTTTGAAATCACAGAAAGAGCAGGAACCAAACCACACAAAAACACGTATCCTGGATTTTAGGGGGCAGACTTTGGGAAAATGGGGAGATACTTGAAAGAGGCATTAAGGGGAATGGGATGGGAATCAGGGGTTGAGGAACAGTGGGCAGTATTTAAAATGGGGATTACAAGAACAACAGAATTATGCATTAAGCAGGTTAGCAAGAGGAAAAGGAAGAGGAGACCATTATGGTTTTCCAAAGAGGTAGCAAAGAAAGTGAAAGCCAAAAAGATTGCATTCAGACAATACAAAAAGACGCAGGCAGAAGGGGATAGGGAGAAGTATCAGGAGAAGCAAAGAGATGCAGGGAGGTCAGTAAGGGAAGCCAAAGCTCAGACAGAAGAACACATTGCAAAATCAGTGGGTAGAGGGGACAAAACCTTTTACAGGTACATAAGTGAAAAAAGAAAGACAAAGGGAGGGATAGTGAGACTGAAGGGGGAGGATGGGGGCTGCGTGGAGGATGACAGCAGTAAAGCTGACATATTGAACAGGTATTTCTGCTCAGTCTTTACTGAAGAGGAGGAGGGTAATGGGTCTGAAGGGAGTAAAGGGGTGAGAATGGTGCAGAAATGGACACAAGTCTCTTTACACGAGAAAGGGTCCTGAAGGAACTGGAAGTAATAAGAGTTGATAAAGCAATGGGGCCAGATGGAGTGCACCCCAGGGTCCTTAAAGAACTAAGAGAGGTGGTGGCTGAACCTCTGGCTATCCTGTTTAGCTGATCACTGGAAACAGGGGAGGTACCCAAAGACTGGAGGACAGCAGATGTAGTCCCCTTATACAAAAGTGGGAACAAAGAGGAAGCAGGGACCTACAGACCAGTCAGCCTCACCTCGGTAGTGGGGAAGATCATGGAAGCACTACTGAAGGAGAGATTGGTGGAACATCTGGTTGTCAATGGACTACAGGACCCAAAGCAGCATGGTTTCACCAGGGGGAGGTCATGTCAGACCAACCTCATTGAATTTTTTGACTGGGTGACTAGGGAGGTGGATCAGGGGAGGGCAGTGGACATGGCCTATCTGGTTTCAGCAAGGCCTTTGACACTGTGCCACATAGAGACTATTACACAAACTGGGAATATGGGTGTGGGCAGGACAGTAGTGTGGTGGGTAGGTAACTGGCTGGGTGGCAGGACACAGAGGGTGGTGGTAAATGGCTGTCACTCCACAGAGGGAAAAGTGATGACCAGTGGGGTACCACAGGGATCAGTGCTGGGACCGGTCCTATTCAACATCTTCATCAGTGACATTGTGCAGGACCTAGAAGGCAGAATTTCACTGTTCGCTGATGACACAAAGCTCTGTAACAGAGTAGACACACCAGAGGGTGTATACAGAATGAGAAGCGACCTGCAGAAACTTGAAGAATGGTCAGGGGTTTGGCAGTTGAAATTCAATGCAAAGAAGTGCAAGATAATGCATATGGGGCACAAAAACCCTGGCACAATATATCAGTTGGGGGTGAGGATATGCATGCACCAAGCAGGAAAGGGATCTTGGGGTTGTCATCTCTGATGACCTCAAGGTAGGGAAACAGTGTGACAAGGCAGCAGGTAAAGCAAATAGGATGATGGGATGTATAGGCAGGGGCATCACCAGCAGGAAAAGGAGGTCATAATTCCGTTATACAAGACACTAGTGAGGCCCCCACCTGGAGTACAGTGTACAGTTCTGGAGACCATACCTATGTAAGGACATAGACAGGGTAGAGAAGGTTCAGAGGAGGGCAACAAAGATGGTGCATGGATTGCATCACAAGTCCTATGAAGACAGGTTGAAGGAACTGAACATGTACTCCTGGAGGAGAGGAGGGAGAGAGGGATATGATAGAGACATACAAGTATCTTACAGGGAGGAACAGGGTGCAGGAAAACACTATTTTTAAGCGAAAAAGATGTTCCAGGACTAGAGGGCATGGGATGAAGTTGGAGGGAGGACGATTCAGAGGAAACATGAGAAAGAATTTCTTCACAGAACGGGTGGTGGACAAGTGGAACACCCTGCCAGAGGAAGTGGTGTTGGCTGAAACAATCACGGGAATTAAGAATGCATGGGATAGACATAAAGGAATTCTAGAGGTCAGGGGTAAGGGGCAACAGACTTCTAGGAAAACAAACTGAATTTACAAGCTCAAATGGGCAGACTGGGTGGGCCATAGGCCCTTATCTGCCGACACTGTCTCTGTATCTATGTATCTATGTATCATTATGCTAGGTTTGTAATTCTGGACAGGGGCACCCAAGTAAATCTGGACTCTGGAAGCAAGAACTGAAATGTCCAAACCAGGAATTGGGATTCTAGACTGTGGCTTTTACTCACATCAACACAGAGAATAACAAAGCAAAGATGGACCCCCACAGGACTACACTTGCTGGTAATGCAGATTTACAGAGGTACAGAGCACACTTCTTCACTACACGAAACCCTCAGGTTCTGAATGACTCTCGGCATACACGGCCCAAACTGGTACATTTCTCTCTGATTCCTTGACATGGCACTCCAGCCAGTGCTAGGGCACTTTTCCATATAGCAAGGAGGTTGATGGTGGATCCCTAAACCACCCATGAGCACTTTCGCGCTCTAAAGGGAAAAACTCCAAAATCCCACATCTGGATGCTTTCTGCAAACAATGGCCAAGTGCCTGGAAGAAAGCCATAGGTGCCCAAACTGAACCCGGATAGGTAAACCTGGTTATTCCAGATGGGGGTCTCCCACCTCTTGCTCCCAAATCTATTCTCAGCCAATCATTTGGATGCAACACCATTCTTCGAACTACTGGTTGTAGTTGCTCTCTAGAAATGTTTAGCACATTTAACATTCTTCTTCTTTACTCTGGCGGTGTCCTGAATTAAAAAGTTTTGTAAGTTGCTATGTACACACCCTAGACTCCCACTGTTTCAGATGCTTCCAAGCCATGCGCAAATTAAAAGTACTGTACTTGGCAAGTCTTCTCTTGACCCCACAGTAGGCAGATACTTTAACACTAATCTCTGTCTTGGGAAACATAGTCTCTATATCAGAGCAGAACTCACCATGATATGCGGGTGCCCCAGGGCTCTTTCAAACAAAACACAATTTTCTGCTACTCTCAGTACGAACTTGTCTCTCAGGCAGTTTCCCTTTCCAGGCAGGACTGGGGATTGGCCCTGAAATGCTGGATTTCCCCCCATCCCTCCGGGGATGGGACACTGGAACAACACTGGAAATGGTCTCTGCCACTTCCTCTGGTCTCTTCTGTGTTCCTCTCTAGGGTGAGAACACACAAGTCACTTGTCTGATGTAGCTCTAAATCAGAGCTAGGCTCTGAGGGGCTGCCAAGTGCAGCACACATCTTACTCTCTCCAGTACCCACTACAGACTCACTTGAATTCCCCAATGTTCTACAGCTAATCCCTGCTGTTAGCATTCCATTGTGGCTTATGCTGCTGCGAGAATTCTATGATGACATCAATCCAGCTCAGCTGAAACTGAAGACAGAGTAAGACAGTGTGAAACCCATTTAACTGGTAGCCCACAAGCTCCCTTTCTATGCCTGCCACTGTTTCTAAGTGGGATTCTAGTAATGCCAGGGAATAAGGGGTTACACTGGTATTTCAACTTTTAATGTCAATGTGCTATCAACTGTTATTAGCTTTTATGATGTAAATTATGAATGCTTGAACTGTGTCTCACTCTTTTTAATTTTTTACTTCTAGCTTCTTGTGATGGGGCCAGCCTGAATTTGGGATATAGTCCAATTTTTAAAGTTGCTTGATAGCATTTCATGTTGAATCAGTCCATCAATAGATCAGTACATTTATTTAAATTATTGAAAAGGAAAAACGACCATGGAGTAAATGTTCAGTTACACTGGTGTCCTAGTCAACTAAGTATGTAATTGTTACATGGTAGACATATGACCAGCATACAGTATATTATAAAATGTAAATTATAAAAAGACACAAAAAAAATTTCTGGGCTCTGATTAATCAGTGCTGACTTTCAGCAGTGATGTTCTCCTAACACAATAGCACGTCTTTTCAAACAACAGCTAACATGGATTTTAAAAATATATTTCTCACCTTTTTTCATTTCATTTGTTTTTACAAGCAAGCCATTTTATAATTGCAATAATGAACTCCAGAGCATGTGTCATGGGGATGTCACTTCTTCAATGTTAGACACACTCAGCCTGCAGCCTTGTGCCCAACCATCCAAAGTGGGACATTATTGTAGCGTGACACACACCTTGTTATACATTATTGTTTAAATTGCACAAATCCCCATAATAAAAAGCATCATGGGAAGTATATGCAAATCAACGTGAATGAGTGTAGACTGGTTCTGATTTAAGTGGGAGTATATGGTGCCAAATGACCTGTCACACAGTCTGAAAAGGCTGAAAGCAGAAGACACAGACAAAATGTTTCATCCTTCGCAGAACTCACCAGTTTGCCTCAACTGCAACAGATATGGGGAAGGATGAACCAGTCATAGTATGGTCTTACTGGTTTGGGTCATCATGGTGGAGCCCAAAATAGGAAAGTAATTTAAAAGCCAATGAACTGCAGCACAAAAGCACTGAGGTAAGGGTTATTATAGAACAGGTAGGAGAAACTAAGAACTGTAAATTGTCAGATGTGATCACATGACCATGCATTATTCCAGCACAACAGCGCAGATTAGAAATACCTGTCTTTCTAAATATCATTACTTTGTTTTTAAAATAAAATCAGAGGACCTGTTTTATCACAGTAAAGAATCTATGGTGTGTGAAACTGTGCACTTCTCATGTACATGAAACACTCATCATTGCCTCGTGCTTCATGTCCAAAGGTGTGCCGTTATCCCACAGTAATGCGCCCCTTGCCATGCATTATTGCTTAATTCAATGCAACAAACTTTGTTAAAGCATTAGTTAGAGCTGAATCTTAAAGCCAATAAAGTAAGAAAATTGGACATTACGTTAAAAGTTTCCTGAGCAGTGCCAAATGTGTGTCCTGGCATTTCCTAAATTTAGAGCAATCATGTGATGCAGCATTGGTGCTGATCTAACTTCAACACTGTCCAGGCACGCACCCAATCAACAGTAAGACAGTTATGCTGGGGTACTGGGTGCTGAAGATAAGGTAATAGCAATCCTTGGCTTGCAATGAATGTCAGATAATCTTGCCTAATGACATAGTGCAGAAAGCTCTGTTTGGCACCAACATTTGCACTTTGCCCAACATTTTTTTTGCACTAATATTTTCTTCAGAAGTAGTGAATTTAGGACCTGCAGTGTATTTAGTACTGGTGAAACAACTAACCATGATAAAAGCCTGCAGTCCAGAACCAGAACTGGCCAGAAAAATCAAATCAGGACAGCAGTTTTAATTCATTTACTGAAAACATGTTCTTTGATTACAATTTTTATGTTGATTGAGCACATACGCAAGAAACATATTGCTGCAGCTTTCTCCACAAACAGGTTGTAGAGGTGCGGCACTGTTGTGGCCAATGCCCCCACAGCCTTTAAAGGCTTGTTCGGTATCCCCCAATGCTGTGGCATGCTGCTGCTGACACTAGCTCAGTCAGCGTGCCACCAACTTGTAAAAAATCAGCCGTTACAGTCAGGGACTGCCTCATCATTGCAACATAAGCCATTCGCTGCAATGATGGAGCGACCCGTTATTGCAGTGTGGGATCTTGACACACTGATAATGTTTGAGAACATGGCAGCGGTTTGCCACCGTGTTCACAAACAATATTAACCCCCCCACCATGTTTATTTGCCGATGGGGGCCCCAATCCCAATCGGCTTTGGTGTCCCAATGTTTCTGTTGCCGACGGATCCCACTCCCTGTCAGTATTGTGTAAACCCTCCCACTCATACTGTCTGCCGACGGGGTGCCCAATCCCCATCAGCATAATGTCACCCCCCCTTTTGTTGTGTGCCGACGGGGTTCCCAATCCCCCATCAGCTACAGCTTCCCCCAAAAGAAAGACTTCAATGGCATGCTGGGAGCCCACCCCAGCGTGCCACATGCCCCTGTAAAATAAAAAACTGTCCCGTAATGTCTTTTTTTTTAACCTGTAAAAAAGGAAACTGTCCCTCGGCGGTCTCCCTGCCCCCCTCCCACAACCTATGCCCATCTACTATGCATCCTGCCTCCCCACACCCCCACTCACCCCATTCTTACCTCTTGAGCTTGGTGCAATGATCTTTGGTGGACCGGGAAAACGTCTGCACTCTTCAAAATTGACCGCGGACGGAGGACATGCTGGTAAGCTGTATAATGGAATAAATGTTTTTTTTCCCAACTTTAATGTATATCTCAGTTATTTTTTGGAATTTTTGCACTAAATTTTCCAAATGGGGTTTTGGGGACCCCTCCTCATGAATTCTGGAACGGTCACAGCGTTAATCAGCCCCGAAAGGTGATTTTGCATTCACTGCACAGAATCACCTCTCTGGCCCAATTAACAAAATGACAATGCCAGTGTTCATGAGGTGGGCTCTCAAAAAGCCTATGTTGCAAATTTGGTGGAAAAAATCCAAAAAATGACTGTTTTACAAGCGTGCATTGCGCAGTTGCTACACACACTCGTAATTTCATGAATCTGCAATATTTTCATGCCAGATTTTCAACACTGGCATTTTTTCACACCTCCTTGTGAACAGTACAGCTGTCATTGTTCACATCCTGGCCAAAATGTGTTTTTGCAGTTCTGGCGCAGAATAGCGCGGTCACTGTGGGAAATCTGTCTTCGGGACAGATTAAGAAAATGACAGTGATACTGTTCATGAGCAGAGGTCATAAAATGCCTATGCTGAAAATTTGGTGATGATAGCCCATCAAATGACTGTGTTACAAGTGTATGTTGCGCACTTTCCACGCACCCTTGTAACTTCACAGATTTGTAATATTGTCATGCCAGATATTCAACAGTGGCAGTTTTTTACATCTCCTTATGAGCAGTACAGCTACCATTTTTCACATCCTGACCGAAATGTCTTTTCACAGTTGCGGCGCAGAATAAAGCAATCGCTGTGGGAGATCAGTGTTTGGGACACATTAAGAAAATGACAGTGGCACTGTTCATGATCAGAGGTCCTAAAATCCCTATGTTGAAAATTTGGTGATGAAACTCCATAACATGACTGTGTTACAAGCGTGCGTTGAACTGTTTCCATGCACCCTTGTAACTTTGCAAATTTGTAATATTTTCATGCCACATTTTAAACAGTGGCATTTTTTCACACCTCCTTATGAACAGTACAGCTGTCATTTTTCACATCATGGCTAAAATATGTTTTTGCACTCCTGTTGGAGAATAGCATGGTCCTTGTGGGAAATCAGTGTTTGGGACAGATTAAGATTGAGAGAGTGAGAGGGGGACATGACCGAGCTCAACTGGACTGTCGGTACTGCTGCGAATTTCTTTGTTGGCAGGAAAAGGCGATAATGCAGACAGGAGCCCCGTACAAAAGGGCAGCTTGCAGCACCAGGACAAGCAGAATGAGCATGAGAGAGAGAGAGAGAGAGAGAGAGAGAGACTGAGCAACCTCAACACAGCTATGTCAGGACAGCTGTGGATTTCTTTGTGGACAGACCAAGGTGCCAACACAGCCAGCAGCCCCATACAAAAGCACAGCCTGCAGCGCCAAGAGAAACAGAACAAGTGAGTGACAGAGCAGTAGTGAGCAAGCTCAACGGAGCTCTATTGTGACTGCTGCGGATTTCTTTGTGCGCAGAAAAAGGCGGCAACACAGGCAAAAGCCCAGTACAAAAGGCCAGCTTGCAGCACTGGCAGAAACAGAATGAATGAGTGAGTGAGAGAGGGGGAGTGAGCAAGCTCAATGGAGCTGTGTCTAGACTGCTTCAGATTTCTTTGTGGCCAGAAAAAGCTGCCAACACAGGCAGGAGCCCAGTACAAAAGGGCAGCCTGCAATGGCGGGAGACACAGAATGAGCGAGTGAGGGAGGGGGAGTGAGTGAACTCAACGGAGCTCTGTTGGGACTGCTGCAGATTTGTTGTGGTGGCAGCAGGTAGGCGAGGCCCCAGTACAAGGGTAGCCTGCAGTGGCAGGAAAGCCAGAATACGTGAGTGAGAGAGGGGGAGTGAGAGAACTCAACAGAGCTCTATTGTAACTGCTGCACATTTCTTTGTGGGCAGAAGAAGCGGCAACACAAGCAGGAGCCCAGTACAAAAGGCCAGCTTGCAGCGCTGGCAGAAACTGAATGAGTCAGTGAGTGAGAGAGGGGGAGTGAGTGAGCTCAATGGAGTTGAGTCTAGACTGCTTCAGATTTCTTTGTGGCCAGAAAAAGCCACCAACACAGGCAGGAGCCCAGTACAAGAGGCCAGCCTGCAGTGGCGGGAGACACAGAATGAGCGAGTGAGGGAGGGGGAGTGAGTGAACTCAGGGGAGCTCTGTTGGGACTGCTGCAGATTTGTTTGCAGGCAGAAAAGGGCAACAATGCATGCAGGGCCCCAGTACAAAAGGGCAGCCTGCAGTGGCGGGAAAACCAGAATGAGTGAGTGAGAGAGGGGGAGTGAGACGGCTCAACGGAGCTCTATTGTAACTGCTGCACATTTCTTTGTGGGCAGAAAAAGGCGCCAACAGTGGCAGAAGCCCCATACAAAAGGGTAGCCTGCAGCACCAGGAGAAAGAAAATGAGTGATTGAGAAAGGGGGAGTAAGCAACCTCAATGGACCTCTGTCAGGACAGCTGCAGATTTCTTTGTGGGCAGAAAAAGGTGCCAACGCAGGCAGGAGCCCAGTACAAAAAGGCAGCCTGCAGCACCGGCAGAAACGGAATGAGTGAGTGAGAGAGGGGGAGTGAGCAGGCTCAACAGATCTGTGTCAGGCCTGCTACAGATTTTTTTTATGGGCAGAAAAAGGTGCCAACAGTGGCAGGAGCCCCATACAAAAGGGTAGCCTGCAGCACCAGGAGAAAGAAAATGAGTGATTGAGAAAGGGGGAGTGAGCAACCTCAATGGAGCTCTGTCAGGACAGCTGCAGATTTCTTTGTGGGCAGAAAAAGGTGCCAATGCAGGCAGGAACCCAGTACAAAAGAGCAGCCTGCAGCACCAGGAGAAACAGACTGAGCGAGTGACAGAGGGGCAGTGAGCGAGCTCAACAGAACAATGCAATCAACATTCGGCATTGACAAATGCTTGTTATTTTTTGCCATACTAAAACCAAAAGATAACAATTATACCACAAAAAACACTCTGAGTTGCCATAAAATATAGATACATAGATATATAGACACTGTCGGCAGATGAGGGCCTACAACCCACCCAGTATGCCCATTTGAGCTTGTAAGTTCACTTTATGTTTTCCTAAAAGTCTGTTGCCCCTTACCCCTGACCTCCAGAATTCCCTTATGCCTATCCTATGCATTCTTAAATCCTGTGATTGTTTCAGCCCGCACTACTTCCTCTGGCAGAGTGTTCCACTTGTCTACCACCCATTCTGTGAAGAAATTCTTCTTCACGTTTCCTCTGAATCGCCCTCCTTCCAACTTCATCCCATGCCCTCTAGTCCTGGAACATCTTTTTTGCTGAAAAACAGTGTATTCCTGCACTCTGTTCCTCATTGTAAGATACTTCTATGTCTCTTTCATATCCTCTCTCTCCCTTCTCTCCTCCAGGAAGTACGTATTCAAGTCTTTCAACCTGTCCTCATCGAACTTGTGATGCAATCCATGCACCATCTTTGTTGCTCTCCTCTGAACCTTCTCTACCCTATCTATGTCCTTACGTAGGTAAGGTCTCCAGAATTGTACACTGTACTCCAAGTGGGGCCTCACTAATGTGTTGTATTTTGGAATTATGACCTCCCTTTTCCTACCAGTGATGCCCCTGCCTATGCATCCCAGAATTATATTTGCTTTACCTGCTGCCTTGTTGCACTGTTTCCCTACCTTGAGGTCATCAGAGGTGGTAACCCCAAAATCCCTTTCCTGCTAGGTGCATGTTATATCCTCACACCCGAGCCGATACGTTGTTCCAGGGTTTTTGTGCTCCATATGCATTATCTTGCACTTCTTTGCATTGAATTTCAACTGCCAAACCCCTGACCATTCTTCAAGTTTCTGCAGGTCCCTCCTCATTCTGTCTACACCCTCTGGCATGTTCATTCTGTAACAGAGCTTTGTGTCTTCAGCGAACAGGGAAATTCTGCCTTCTAGGTCCTGCACAATGTAACTGATAAAGACGTTGAATAGGATCGATCCCAGCACTGATCCCTGTGGTAACCCAGTGGTGACTCCTCCCTCTGTGGAGTGACAGTCATTTACCATCACCCTCTATGTTCAGCCGCCGAGCCAGTTACCTACCCACCACACTACTGTCCTGCCCACTCCCATATTCCCTAGTTTGTTTAATAGCCTTCTGTGTGGCACAGTATCAAAGGCCTTGCTGAAGTCCAAATAAGCCAGGTCCACTGCCCTATCTTGATCTACCTACCTTGTCACCCAGTCATAAAATTCAATGAGGTTGGTCTGACATAACCTTCCCCTGGTGAAACCATGCTGTCTTGGGTCCTGTAGTCCATTGGCAACCAGATGTTACACCAATCTAGATACATAGATACATAGACAGTGTTGACAGATAAGGGCCTGTGGCCCACCCAGTCTGCCCATTTGAGCTTGTAAGTTCAGTTTATGTTTTCCTAGAAGTCTGTTGCCCCTTACCCCTGATCTCCAGAATTCCTTTATGTCTATCCCATGCATTCTTAAATCCCATGATTGTTTCAGCCCCCACCTTTCCAATCACTCCTTCAGTAGTACTTCCATGATCTTCCCCACTACTGAGGTGAGGCTGACTGGTCTGTAGTTCCTCGCTTCCTCTTTGTTCTTGCTTTTGTATAAGGGGACTACATCTGATGTCCTCCAATCTTTGGGTACCTCCCCTGTTTCCAGTGATCAGCTGTACAGGATTGCCAGAGGTTCTTTTAGGACCCTGGGGTGCACCCAATCTTGCCCCTTTGCTTTATCAACTATCATTCCTTCCATTTCCTTCAGGGCCCTTTCTCGTGTAAAGAGACTTGTGTCTATTTCTACACCATTTCCATCCCTTGTCCCCTTGTACTCCCTTCAGGCTCATTACCATCCTCTTCCTTGGTAAAGACTGAGCAGAAATACCTGTTCAATACATCAGCTTTACTGTTGTCATCCTCCATGCAGCCTCCATCCTCCCTCATCAGTCTCACTATCCCTCCCTTTGCCTTTCTTTTTCACTTATATACCTGTAAAAGGTTTTGTGCCCTCTACCCACTGGTTTTGCAATGTGCTCTTCTGTCTGAGCATTGGCTTCCCTTACTGACCTCCCTGCCTCTCTTTGTGTCTCCTGGTACTTCTCCCTATCCCCTTCTGCCTGTGTCTTTTTGTATTACCTGAATGCAATCTTCTTGGCTTTCACTTTCTCCATTACCTCCTTGGAAAACCAAATGGCCTCCTCTTCCTTTTCTTCTTGATAACCTGCTTAATGCATAATTCTGTTGCTCTTGTAATCCCTGTTTTAAATATTGCCTACTGTTCCTCAACCACTGATTCCCACCCCATTCCCATTAATACCTCTTTCTAACATCTTCCTATTTTCCTAAAGTCTGCTCCCCTAAAATCCAGGATACGTGTTTTTGTGTGGTTTAGTTCTGTTCCAGTCTGATGTCAAACCACAGTGACTGGTGGTCACTGTTCCCCAGATGCTCCCTCACTGTTACCCCATCACACTGTCCCCCTTTGTGAGCACAAGGTCCAGTATTGCCTTCTATCGAGTTGATTCCATGACCAGCTGCTTGAGGAAGACACCTTAAAGGGAGTCCAGGATAAATGTGCTCCTGGTTGATGCTGCTGCTGGGAGGCTCCAGTCCATGTCTGAAATATTGAGGTCTCCAACCAGCACCACTTCACCCTTGTCTGTCATCCTTTGGAAGGCTAGCATCAGCTTCCTATCTGTTTCTTCCTCCTGGGCTGGTGGTCTATACACCACCCCTCTGTGGATGGCTGGCCCCATTTTCCTTTCCAGCAAACTCATGGTATCTCTCCCCCATTTTGTTCCTCCTAGATCTCTGTGGCCTTTATGCCATCTTTCATGTTCAATGCCACTCCTCCTCCCTTTCTACCTGCCCTGTCTCTTCTAAATATGTTGTAGCCAGGTATGGCCATCTTTCAATCATGGTTACCATTACACCAAGTCTCTGTGATGGCCACAATGTCCAGGTTTGGCTGCACCATGACAGCCTCCATATTCTCCCTCTTGTTGCTAAGGCTCCTGGCATTGAACTCCCTGGACTGTTTAACTGTTCTACTCCAGCCCCTTCCTGGTGGTCCTTTATCCCTGGTTCTCCCTGCTGTCTGCTCTTCTGTTGAATTTTATCACCTTTCTGCCTACCCACCTCTTTGGTGCTTATCTCCATCTTTTGCACACTGCTTTGTAGAGATATCTACTCCTCCTGTTCACAGGTTTCACTGCTAGCTGTGGGGGGTGGGAAATTAGGTACTCTCCTTGCTGGTCTGCCACCCCCCTTGGCTAGTTTAAATACTTGTTCATGTAGCATTAAAACGTATCATTGAGTGCTTGGATTCCACTCCAGGATAGATGCAGGCTGTCAGGCTTGAACAAGCCTCCATCCCTCCAGGTGGGTCCCCAGACACTTATGAATCCATACCCTTCCTAAAAGCACCCGTTCTTCAACCATGAGTTAATGTTCCTGGTGTACGCGCCCCTACACTCTCCCATACCTCTAACAGGTAGTACTTCTGAGAAGGTAGCAGAAGTATCTACCTGCTTGAGACCCCTCTCCAATTTCCTAAACTCTTCCTGAACTTCCTTAGGCTCTCCATTTGCCAAGTCATTAGTACCTAGGTGGATAATGACATCCAGCTCACCCTCCTGTCTTGCCTTCCCGGTGATCCCCAGGATCTTCCTCCCATCCCTCCATGCCATGGCACCTGCTAGGCACCTCCCCCTCATGTGTTCCTAGCTGGATCCCTCTTATAATAGACTCCCGTACCAGGATCTGCTTTCTCCTCCTCCTCCTCTGTGGTCTAGTGGTCTCCCCACTGAGGTCACCTCCTTGGCTAACCTCCACATCCTTCCCTTTCACTTCTCTGGGTACCACTGTTTGGTCAACCCATTTGCCAGTGTGGCATATGAGTTCTGGAGTAGAATAAGATCTTGGATGTGCCTCTACCTGACAGCCCTCCCCTCCTCATTCTTGGCGTGCTTTGAGGCAGCAGCATTGGACTGGGTGGTCTCTGAAAAGGGGTAAAGGTTCTCCTGACCCAGTTTACTTCTGCTCTGAGTCTGGCTACCTTATCCTGCAGTCCAGAGACATGTCTGCAAATAGGGCAGTACCTCAGCTTCCTGAAGGTCTGCCTGAATATGGCTGCACCGTAGCCACTGCATTGCACTACTCCCCACATTATACTGCACTTATACTGCTATTCCATTACTTGTCTGTTACTGAAGCTCTCCTAGTTCTCTTTTTATTAATTTACTGTCCTAAAAATCCTGCCACCGATCCTCAGATACATTTCTTTAAAGAAGGAAAACAACAACAACAACAAAAAATGAGTGAAAACACTTGCTGTGCTGAGGGCAGGCTTCCTCCACCTTATGCCCCTCCTTATCCACAACCCTTGCTATTCTCTGTGCTTAGCTCCTGTCAATCAGATTTAACAGGGCATATAATTAAGAGCTGGGGGCAAAGGAGGGATCCTTCCCCTTCTGGCTTCTTCTGAGGAAACAAAAATCATCTTGCTACCTCAAACATGCCTTGTATCTGTGTGTTTATTAAAATGATCATCGTCAGCTGGCCTGGTGGCGCTGAGGGCTGAGGTGCTGCATGCCTTACCTCGTGCTATCCCTGTGACCTGGGTTCGAGACTGACCTCAGGTCATCGGTTGTTGGCATGGGGGGGAGGATGGGAGCAGGATTGAGCACTGGCTCTTATCTCCTGGGAGTGTGGGGGGGTCACCTGCCCATAGTCCCGCCATCACTGGATGGAGGTCCGGCAACAGGCGCAGGTGGTAAGGATGTGACAGGTAGGGAGGGGTATCTCATAGTGGGTGTGGCATGCCCGTGCCACCACACATGCGTGCAACACCAGGATGCACAGGGTTGGGGAATAAAAGAAGCCGAAAAACATACAAAGTACTTATGGAAAAAAAAAAATTAGCATAGTTATCAAATTACCATTTTGAGCACAATTATTTAATCAAAATACCAATGGTACTAAAGGCACCAGAGCAGGTCTGTAAAGTAAGAAATAGCTACAGTATGTGGCCGGAAAGAAGGTTGACAGACTTTCCTGGCAATGAAAGGGGAAGTGGCCTGGGGGCTGGGGTCTGACAAACAGCATCTATCAGGGCTCAGGCTGTAATAAGGCTAAGAGAACGCATAGCAAGGCCTTTAGTCATATACCCCTTTAGTGTTCCTGGACATACATTGTACATCCTTAACTTTATTTTTATGTTTCTGACTCATTTTGGCACCTGTTAATGCAATATCAGTTACTTTGAATCCATAAAACATCACATAAAATGATTGTAATAAATTATGAAAAGGGTAGAAAAAAATGCTGGCTTCTGACTGGTCTAGGTACTCTCAGCCTGGCTATTATTGCAGCACAACAGCCCGGTTCAAAGTAGCTAAATAAAAATATGTTTAAGAAAATACACCAGTGCCGACCCGATGGTGGTGACAGTTGAGGAGCTGGATGCCAAACTTCACACCACGCTGGAGACCCGGGGTCAGGAGTGACCTCAGTTTGCCGGAGGTTGGCGGTGGAGGGGAAGAGGATAGAGCATCCTATGAACTGCTCTCCTCTCCCGGGAAGGGGAGGGTTGCAGCTCACTCCTTGGCTGCCCCCTAGTGGGAGGGCAATGCTGGAGCCTGGGAGACACAGGAGAATGGAAACATGAAGTGCGTGTGCCTCCACACATGCACGTTCATGCTGCAAGGGGGAGGGGGTGTACAGAAGAAAATGGGAAGTGGAGCTGGCAGGCTTAACGATGCTGTTGCACCGCATCTGACTCTGGCTCCCCTGGATATCTGGATTGTGCTTCGAGGGGGAGGCCACAGGCCTCCCCCTCCGGCCCTGCCATGGAGGGAAACTCCATGGGGGAATACCGAGGGGGGGCCTGGAGTCAGGGAAGTGGAGTCATGGAAGAGGAACCGAGCCCTCTGAGGTGGGGGACCATAGTCTGCCTGCCAGCCCTGAAGGAAAAGAGCAATATGGAAAAGGAAAAAAAGAAAATACACTCAATTTACTAAAAAGAACCCATTTCATAATCACAATAAGGAACTCCAGGGGGAAGTGTTATAGTCAGCTAATGGCTCTTCTCAGGTGATGGAAGCACACAGCTTTGCCTTGTGTTGTGTTACCCACCATAATGCACCCCCCTGTTATGCCTTATTGCTTAAATATCAGAAACTCTGTAGAACAGAAACAAATTAGGAACCATAAGGATCAAATTGGGACTTACCCTGAGGGAACAGTGATATGACACTAGGTCACATTCATGGCTACTTAAGGGGCATCATTTGAAGACCACGAAAAGAAGGCACTGGTTTAGTGTTAGAGTTATTCCAGTATGGAATAATCTACCTGAGGAGGTAGTCACAAGTAAGACGACAGTTGAGTTCAAGAAGAAACTGGAGAAGTATTGCAAAGCAAATAAAATAAGGAGGTTTCAAAATTAGCATTAACAAGCGAGCACAATGGACGTAAGTCTTCTTTGCTCTGAAATCACTTATGATGATACCTATGAAATTAGATAAGTAAAGTATATATACCTTTGTAATCAATGTGCTTTTCTTTTAAAGGGGAGTGGAACAATGGCCACAAACTGGCACTGCAGTATAAGGAATGAAACAAGTCCCCAATACAATGTATAGGAAGAAAACATCTGTTTAAACACGATTCACCTATATGTAAAGAAATATTTCTAGCAAGAGTTCCTTGACCTCTAATGGGTTAACAAAATACTTAAAGGGGCAAAGGCAAAAAATAGGGTTGATTTTCATGCTTCACACCCAGGGCCAACCATAGACCTCATGATTCTCCTAGCAAAGTGTGTTATTGATGCCCCCCACTCTGGTTACAATAAATACCAGGTGTATGTTTTTCATCATCAGTACTCACTTTCTGCCGGTGCTGCTGAAGAACCTAAATGGATTCTCCTTCGTTCATCATTCTAAAATAGATGGTGCCTGCTTATCCTATAATGGTGTTCTTCTGGAGATCACCTAGAGTCCAGGACACAGGAAAGGGGTGCCATGATAACTGTTTTTTTTTTTATTACCTCAAGTCAAGGTATGTTCTAGAGCCTCCTAAGTACCATTCAGTTACTCAATCACTGCTTGAGTCAGTGAAGGGATGATGGGGTTTCCACTCCCACTTCTGTGTGGGACACCAGAAGAGGCCCACCATGCCTGCAGATGCTGTTTTCTTCTGATGCAGTGGGTATCCTGTAATAACAGTAAGTGCAAAACTGCAACTCACAGAAACAGTGAGGACAAAACAACGCTTGCCATTTCGGCAACTTGGGCTTCCCCCCTCTTTGAGTTGCGCCCCTCCCAGCATTTGTTATCTATAGTAAGGGGGTGCGGAGGGCATAGCCCCCTGTAAAAACTGTGATAGCTGTCTGTGCCCTCGCTGTTATATCCTTGCTGTTTCCGAGTTGCCATCTTGCACTTGCTATTCTCACATAGAACCATTGTAGTGCCTTCACAACAGCAGTAGAGGTCTGCCACGCCAGTGGATGCTGAGCTTTCTATTCCTGTTTGACACAAGGAGAGGCCCACTGTGGATACTGGATTTTCTGTTCCTTCTCCTGCGCGTTCCCAGGACAGGCCTTTTGCAGGGACAGCTAGGTCACTAGAACCATGGGGGTGGCACTTTATCCTAGTTTCGGCTGGACGATCTATGGAGTTCACATGGGGCTGAATTTCCTTCATCATTTCTTGCACAATTTCCACAGCAAAACTGTCTTTAGAAGCATATAGAAACATGGATGATGGTGGCAGAAAGACAGACTATTCATCCTGTCTGCCCACATTACCCTATCCTACCCCAGGAGCTACGGTCTCTGGGGGATCTTCACTTACACTGTTCCCCCTTTTGTTATCCATGTTTCCACCCCTACTTCCCGCTGAGTAGCCCATATCCATTAGACTATATTCCAGCTGTATTTGAAGCCATAAAAACATTGAAACAGAATTTGATGGCAGACAAGAACTGCTAGGCCCACCTAGTCTTCCCACTTTTTTCTACCTGCATTATCACCATAAACCATACTTGATCTACAGCTCTTGCTCCTTCTCCACTTCCTTTCTACTATGCTGTGCCTATCCCATACATTCTTGAACTCCACCACTGTTTTTGCCCCTATCACCTCTGCTGGAAGGCTGTTCCAGGAATTTACCACTCTTTCAGTGAAGAAGTACTTCCTCACATCTCTCCTTAATCTGCCCTCCTTTCAGCTTCATAGCATGTCCACTTATTCTTGAGTACCTCTAATTCTGAAAACTACTTCCTTGCTGAACTTTATTTACCCCCATGAGAATTTAAATGTCTCTGTCATATCCTCCCTCTCCCCATTCTCTTTCAGGGTGTACATATTGAGGTCCTTTAGTTTCTCCTCATCGGGCTTTTAATGCAGACCCTGCCCATTTTAGTTGCCCTCCTCTGAGCCACCTCCACTTTGGCTATATCCTTCAGGAAAAGTGGTCTTCACTACTGGACACAGTACTCAATGAGTAATCTTACCAGTGAGCTATACAGAGGCAATACTGTCTCTCTCTTTCTTTTGGTGATACTCCTCCCTGTACACTCAAGTATGCCACTAGCCCCCCAACTTCCTTGTCACACTGCCTGGCCACCTTATCAGGTATGATTACCATCAAGCCTCTTTTTTGCTTGGTAGTTGTCAGTACCACTCCACCTATTTTGTGCTTCTCCCGTGGGTTTCTTGGCCCTTACTGAATTATTTTGCACTTTTTTTTGCATTGAAACCCAGCTGCCATATCCTTAACCTTTAGTTGCCATATAGTCACCCTCTGCTCATCCTTTCCATTCTCCCGAGTGTCTACCCTATCGCAGATTTTGGTGTCATCTACAAAGAGGCAGACATTCCCTTTCAGCTGCATTGCGCCATCTCTTGATTAAGGACACAGGAGCTACTCCCCCTGCTGATCACCCTCCTTTCCTTGGAGTGAACTTTATTTACCACCACCCTCTGTCACCTATCCCTAACCAATTTCTTATCCAGTTTATCACCTTTAGATCCAATCTTATGCTACCCAGCTTCCTTACTAGTCTACGCAGAGCGGTGGTAAAAGCCTTACTGAAATCTAGGTAGACCTTGTCCACCGTTCCACCCTGATCTATTGCCTTTGTTACCCAGTCAAAGAAATTTATCAGATTCATTTGACATGACCTCCCCTTAGCCCTGCTGCTTGGGGTCTTGAAACCTATTGGATTTAAGACATTCCACAATCCATTTCTTCAGCATCAATTCCATTAAATTTCCTACCAC
The DNA here is from genome assembly GCA_016271365.2 of Neoceratodus forsteri. NCBI lineage: Eukaryota > Metazoa > Chordata > Ceratodontiformes > Ceratodontidae > Neoceratodus > Neoceratodus forsteri. Next base: position 50,423,918 of record CM028129.1, on the reverse strand, counting down.
TGATATCAGCATGACTGGCCTATAAATGCCAGCCTCTTCACTGCTAACAATTTTGTGAAATGGACCTGCATCTGCCCTCCTCCAGTCCTCCAGAATTACTCCTGTTTCCAGTGAACTGTTAAATAGGACTGTTAGAGGTGCAGCCGATGCCTCCATGAGGGTCCTCAATACCTTTGGGTGGACTCCATCTGGCCCTGGCTCATTGCTTTATCCATATTCAGATTAGCAAATTCCTTCAGGACACTCTCCTCTGAAAACAGACTAGTGTCCATCTCCATCCCTCTAATGCTCCTGTTGCTTTTCTGTGGTCCCTCTTCTTCTTCTTCCTTTGTGAACATTGAACAAAAGTATTTTTTCATGATGTCTGCCTTTTCCTGGTCCCCCTCTTCTCATCTCCCCCTTCACTTTTTAACCTTAAAATCCCACCCTTGTTCTTCCTATTTTCACTTACATACCTAATAAATCTAATGCTACCTTTCATTACCTCCTCGGTTATTTTCAGTTTGCACCTTTGAACTCTTTACTGCTTTCCCTGCTTCCCCCATTTCCCCAGTACACCTCCCTATTCTCTCCCCTCTGTGTCTCCTTAAGCCTTCTAAATGTTACCCTTTTAGCCTTTACCTTTTCCACCACCTCTTCAGAGAACCATAGCTGTCTCTTTTTCCTCTTGCTTTTGCTCAGTTTCTCGACAGAGGTTTGTTGCCTTTGCTATTCTACCTTTTCACTTTGCACACTGTTCCTCCACCCCACCCAGGTCATTTCCCCCATCAGGTGATATCTGAGGCATTAACCCTTCTTTATAAAGTCTGCCCTCCTGAAGTCAAGGACCCTCACGCTTGCGTGGTTTGATTCCGCAGCCAATATTATACTGAATCACACCATACGGTGGCGAGTAGTGGTGTGCAAATATCTTAATTTGAATATTCAGACACATTTCTTCAATTGAACATTTTATTAAGGTTTTTACAATACAGAGAATAGATACACAACTTCATAGACAAGAACATTTAAACAATCATAGGCATGCAGAATCTATCCTCTCCTTCATCCCCATCCCCTCCCCATCCAAAACACCTCCCAAAACCCCTTCCCTCTCTCCCCACCACCCCGCACAGAGCAACCTGTTGACACCACAGTCTCGAAAGAACATGGTTACTCTGACAGAAGCCTATCAAGAATATAAAGTTTGGAGTGGGCCCCATATTCTGTTGAACTTCTTAAATCTATGGTAAAGGCTAGCAATGGTTTTTTCTGTTCTCAAATTTGCCAGACGCTCCTGTAACCACTCTGAGTAAGAGATGTCTAAGTCATCTTTCCAATGCTTTAACACCAGTTTCTTCACAGATGATGACATTAGAGCTATATGGTATTTGTGATTACGTACTGGGACAGAAGAGTAATCCCCTAATATGTCTGGAGTAAATGGATCATTCAGGCCTAAAAGGCGATCAGCTCTACTCTTGATCACGGCCCATAATGGAGCTATTTTCGAACAAGTCCAAAACATATGAAAAAGATTGCCTTCGCGTAGTAGGCAATGAATGCAAGTGGAAGAGGGAACATACCCTAATTTTGCAAGTTTTTTGGGGGAGTAATAGAGATTGTGCATTATGTGGAGCTGCATAAGTCTGAGTCTTTCCTGAGATAGAAATATGTGGCAGTTTTGCCATAGTAAAAACCAGTTAAGATTTTTATCAGGAAAATGGGAGGCCCAGTAAGTAGAGGGGCCAAAGTTCTCTGGACAGATCCAGTCCAAAAGGGGACCATATATCTTGGAAACTGCTCGAGGGAGACCCACTATGAGACTTAGTTCTATAGGAAAGGAAAAATTTGGAGATTGTAGGGGAGTAGCTCTTGTGGCCTTAATCAAGAGATGGCGCAGCTGGAAAACTTGGAAAATATGGGTGTTAGGGATGTTTGCTTTACTCAGAATTTCAATGGAAGAGAGCCTGTTCCCTGTTTCCGACACAAAAAATAATAACGGACAGTTTCCAAGTTGAGGGAGCCATCCATTGGGAAGAGGTTTACCCTCTATTTTAAAGAGGGACTATGGTCACAAATTACTGGCATCAATACATTCAGAATATGTATCAATATAGCCCCAATCACCCTCATGCCAAAATTGAGATCCCTCAGTTACTTTGTTTAAAAGTTACAAATCGTTTTACAACCCTAAATTCTCTGCCTGTTCAGAAAAGCCAGTTTCAGTGAAGAGGTGCTGATGATGTCATCTCCTGAACTCACAGTCTAGCCCTCCCTGTCAGCAGGCTTACAGAACCTGCTTCGCCATAGTTTAAAAACTATATGCAAATGGTTTTCTCCAGTAAAACAGGCAGCACCATTCAATAAACAGTGCTTTAAAACCCACGAGTATTTCAGGTTTTGGAACAAATTTGGCAAATTCATACTATTGTTTTTGGTGCTTTTTGTTGTGGTCCTTTTCTCCTGGGTTGCTGGATGCTAAGTCACAGCACACTAACGTAAGATTTGCAGACTGCATATGCCAGATGTGGTGAAAGGCTGTGATCATTCACACCTATCATTCAATTGAGGTGATTTCTCAGGATGGCACTTTAAATCAATTATTCCATCATCCTATAAATGGCGGTTGGGAGAGGTTGTGCTGCTTTGAAACCTTACTAAGAGTTTCTATGTAGTAGCCAGCTCAATGCTTAATCGCTCAATCAATCAATATTTTATTCATAATGAAAATATGAATGAATGGGATACTCAGTTGAGCAGAGCTCATTTTCCCATTTTCTCTTTGACAGGCTGTTACTTGCGCTATATTCAGGCTCATCTGTGTGGTACTTCACATTACTATGATTGTTTTACCAGGGCTAACACTTCCACCCCTAGTAGGAATTAACACACATAAGGCCCTTATTAAAACTTATTGTAAAGCAGACACTGACAAATAGCAATACAGTTACCAACATTGCAACAATAGTAGACAGATACTTCATTAGAAGTAGAAGGGGTCTTATTTAGGGTTAAAAAAAAAAAAAAGAAAGAAAGTCAGTATCTGTTCTGTGCTTGGAAGGGTATTGTATCAGCTGACTTTGTTAAACCAGTAGGAGGAGAGATAGCTTAACTGGGGGTGTGGCTTAGACATGATAAAAGCAGGTGACTCAAATTACAACTTCCTGTTGCTAGCCTTTTTCTTACTAATTGCTCTCCATCCCACTCCCCACCCACCCACCCTAAGCTAGTTCTACTTTTATAGCTATTAGATCTGACTGTCAACAGGAACTTCCTGTTTGGCAGTAGGAAGGAAGGATCATAGAGGAACATTGGTTTTGTCAACCCTAAAAGAAAAAAGTAGCTCACTCTCCCCCCCAGCTGCTGGTGGTCTGACATTGAGCAAGGAAGAAGGAGGATACTAAAGAAGATAGGAAGTTGCTGTCCAAGAACAGGAAGGGTGAGAGTTGTAAGGAGAGGAGAGAGTAAGCATACAAAGAAACAGGAGAGGGGACACAAAATAAGACATGATAGGAGTGGTGCAGTGCAATGGCTGTGGGGCGGCAGTGTTCCAGGAGACATTATGGAGGCTGTGATGCTGCCCTATTTGCAGGCACCTCTGTGGTCTGAGAAAGGAGGTTGCCCGTTTCCAGGCTGACCTGGCTAGGATTCGTGAAAAATCTTCCCCCACCCAGGGACCACCAGGGCCAATGCCACTACCTCAGAGGTCACCAAGAAAGAGGAGAGGCTGGACCAGGGTGGGCTCTGGGAGGGAGAAGGTGGTGGAACAGAGTTGCATCCCTCCAGCTGTACCTCTCCACAATTCATTCGTTCTTCTGGTAGATAGTGGTTCCTCTATGGAGGTACCTGTAGTGGAGACCAAGGAGGATGCTGGGAACCTTCACAAAGGAGACCCACAGGAGGGTGGCATGAGACCCCACAGGGGAAGGAAACAACTCCTGGTGGGGGATTCAATCATTAGAGGGTAGAAATGGGGGAGGAAGGGGATAGGGTGGTAAGGTGCCTTCCTAGTGCCATGGCTTGGAGGTACAGGAAGAGAATCCTCAGGATCGTGGGAGGAGCTGCATGAGGGAGGGAGCTGGATGTCATTGTCCACCTAGGGACAAATGACCTGGCTAGGAATGGGATCAGAGCAGTGCAAGAGGAGTTTCTAGAGTTGGGGAGGGGCCTTAGACAAGTAGCGCATACGGTAACCTTCTCGGAGGTGCTGCCTGTCTATGACAAGGGTGATGCTAGGCACCTCACCGGGAATTCAATGAGTGGTTAAAAACTGTGTGGAGCTCAGGGTTTTGGCTTCATTGGAGACTGGGAGCCATCTGGAGGATGCAGACCTATACTGGTGCGATGGCCTGCATCTGTCCAGGGGAACCAGGATCCTAGGTGAGAGGTTTAAATGCTTCACTGGTAAGCATTTAAACTAGCCAAGGGGAGGCACTGAAAGGAGCAGGAAATCCAGCCCCCACCACAAAACATGGTAATTAGTGAGGTAAACACCAAGGTAGAGAAGTTATTAGGGAGCAGGACAGAGGTAAATGTAAAAAAAGGCAAAGGCAGTAAGGACAGAAATGGGGCTAAAAGGAGCAAGGCTATAAAAAGTGGAGGATGATGAGTACCAATGCCCGTAGTCTGTGTAACAAGCTCCCTGAACTAGTGGCCTTGATGGAAGAGGGTTGTCTGGATATTGTGGCAGTCACAGAAACATGGTACACAGAGAACCATGACTGGGATGTCACCATACCAGGATACGCAATCTACAGGAGGGACAGGGAGGGAAAAAGAGGAGGAGGAGTAGCTCTCTATGTAAAGGAAGGGATCAAAGCAACAGAACTAAAGAGTAAACAGGGAGCAGAAGAGGCACTCTGGGTCACCCTGGCGACAGAAAATGGCACCACAATCCACACGGAGGTTGTATACAGACCCCATCTCAGGGGGAGGGAATGGACAAGGAAATGATAGAAGGCTTCCTTAGAATGGCAGAAAAAGGGGAGATATTGTTGATAGGGGACCTGAATATGTCAGATGTTAACTGGAGTACCTTTGCTGCAGGTACATCCAAGACCAGGGTCATTGTTGATGCTCAGACAGCTAGTATTGGAACTCACTCAGGAGGGAGCAATCTTAGACCTGCTACTCTCAAATGGAGACGGAGAAAGAATTTCAGATTTAGAGGTAGGTTGCCATCTGGGAACAAGCGACCACCAAACAGTGTGGTTCACGATAAACACAGCCATACAATCAAGCCATACAAGAGCAAGAGTATTGTACTTTAGGAGGACTGACTTTGGGAAAATGAGAGAGTGCCTTAGAAAAGCACTAGCAAACAGACAAGAAGGAGGGGTGGAGGAACAATGGGGGTAATCAAAGCAGCCATCAAAGAGGCAACAAGCCTTTGTGCAAAGCAAATCAATAAAACACAATGAAGGAAAAAAACGCTATGGTTCTCAAAAGAGGTGGCAGGGAAGGTTAAGGAGAAAAGGATAGCATTCAGGAAATATAAGGAAACACAGAAGAAGTAAGGCAAATAACTTTATCAGTTAAAGCAGAAAGAAGCTGGGAAGGTAGTCAGAATAGCAAAGCCAAACCTGAGGAAAGGATAGCCAATTCTGTTAAGAAGAGGGATAAGACCTTTTATAGGTATATTAGGGAGCAAAGAAAGACCAAAGGAGGGATACTGAGGCTTAATAAAGGGGAGGGAATGTGGGTAGAGGGGGACAGTGAAAAAGCAGGGATACTGAAAGAAAATTTCTGCTCAGTATTCACAAAGGAAGAGGAGGGGGAGGTACCTAAACAAACAAGAGAAACACTCTGAAGATGGGGGTCAATACCAGTCCATTTACAGAAGAAAGGGTTCTGAAACAACTAATAAAATTGAAGGTGGACAAAGCAATGGGGCCTGAAGGGATTCACCCAAGAATTCTAAAAGAACTAAGGGTAGAACTAGTGATACTGCTGACTACTCTCTTTAACAAATCATGGGAGGATAGGGTGGTACCTGAGGACTGGAAGAGAGCAGAGGTGATTCCTCTTCACAAAAGTGGGAGCAAGACAGAGGCAGGAAACTACAGACCAGTTAGTTTGACCTCAGTGGTAGGGAAAATGATGGAATCACTTCTGAAGGAAAGAATTGTTGAGTACCTATAGGCCAGTGGGGCACAGGACCCAAGGCAGCATGGATTCACGATGGGAAGGTCATGTCAGATGAATCTAACAGATTTGTTTGACTGGGTGACCAAAGTAGTAGACCAGGGAGGGGCTGTGGACATGGCCTACCAAGATTTTAGCAAAGCATTTGATACAGTCCCACACAAAAGATTAATACACATGTTAGCCAGCCTTGGATTGGGTCCCAAGGTGGTAGCCTGGATAAAAAATTAGCTAGACAAGAGGACGCAAAGGGTAGTAGTAAATGGAGTACACAGTGAAGAAAGGAGGGTTACTAGCAGGGTACCGCAGGGTTCAGTTATGGGACCAGTCCTTTTTAATGTCTTTATAAGTGACATTGCAGAAGAACTGGAAGGAAAAGTATGTCTCTTTGCAGACGACACAAAGATCTGCAACAGGGTTGATACACAAGATGGAGTGGAAAGGATGAGAAGGGACTTGGCAAGGTTGGAGGAATGGTCAAATGTATGGCAGCTCAGATTCAATGTAAAGAAGTGCAAGGTAATGCACATGGGAAACAAAAACCCAGGGAAAGAGTACACTGGGGGGGTGAGATACTGACAACAGTAAAAATGGAAAGGGACCTGGGGGTAATTATATCAGATGACCTAAAGGTGGGCAAGCAATGTGAGAAGGCAGTAAGGAAGGCTGGGGGGATACTGGGATGCATAGGAAGAGGCATCAATAGTAGAAAACAAGAAGTTGTTATCCCTCTGTACAGACAGCTGGTGAGACTCCATCTGGAGTACTGTGTGCAGTTCTGGAGACCCCATATCCGCAAAATCATAGACAGAGTGGAGGCTGTCCAGAGGAGGGCAACCAAAATGGTGCAGGGTCTGCACCAGAAGGCATATGAAGAAAGACTAAAGGAGCTTAATATGTATACCCTTGAGGAAAGAAGGGAGAGAGGGAACATGATAGAAACTTTCAAGTACCTCAAGGGAATCAACAAAGTCCAAGAGGGCAGCATCTTTCAGAAAAAGTGATGTGCAAGAACAAGGGGGAACAATTTGAAGATGGGGGGATGGCTCAGAGGTAATGTGAAGAAGTAATTTTTCACAGAGAGGGTTGTGGGTGCATGAAATAGCCTTCCTGAGGAGGTTGTGGAGTCAAGAACAGTGGGGGAATTCAAGAATGCATGGGACAGACATAAGGCAGTCCTAGTGGGGGGTAGGAGGAAGTAAGCTTTTGGTTAACTAGGATCTGCAGCTTTTCTGTTAGGTAGGAAAACAGGCAGACTAGGTGGGCCAAGCAGTTCTTATCTGCTGTCAAATTCTATGTTTCTATGTTTCTATGCAACACTTGTAGCAATACAACTTCCAAACAGGCACTGCAGAGTAACGCTAAACATGGTATCAGCAGCCTGAAGGCATACTGACTCAGCATCCTGCAACTCTGGAGAAATGAACCACACCAAAAAGGCATTAAAATACAAATTTGGCAATTTTGTTACAAACCATGAAACACATGGATTCTACAGCACTGTTTTTAGAATGGTGCTGCCTGTTTTACTTGTGAAAACCACTGCAGAATGATATTTTAACTTTGGAGAAACAGGTCCTATAAGCTTGCTGACAGGGAGGGCTAGACTGTGAGTTCAGGAGATGACATCATCAGCACCTCTTCACTGAAACTGGATTTTTTGAACAGGTAGTGAAATCAGAGTTGCAAAATAGCCCATAAATTTAAAATGAAGTAACACAGAAACCTAATCTTTAGTATGAGATTTATTGGGGGGTATGCTTATTCTAATTCTGCAATGTGGGACTTTTGGCCAGAGTCCCTCTTTAATATTAGGATTAAGCCACAGAGTTTGGGCAAGATCTCTCGTGTGATTATATTTTAAAAAAGAACATAACTGTGTGTGTACTCTTATCGATGTTGCGATAAGGGGAACACGTAGGGGAGAGGGCAGTGAGCTCAGTTTAGTAAATAAAAGTGTTGATGGGGAAATACCCTGTTGTTTAATCAATGTCAGGTCAATATTAAGCCAGACAGGGTGAAATGAGAAACGGATCTGAGCCGGTTCATTAGACATCCAAGACATTTGCTGGCATGACTTGCCCAGTAGTAGAGGCCTATATGGGGTAATTGCAGTCCACCCTTTATTTTAGGAGCTGCTAATTTATGGAATGCTAGCCTTGGCTTTTTGCCAGCCCATATAAAATCAGTGATGAAACTATGGATTTTCCTGAACCATACTAGGGGAAGCCATATATTCAGAAGATTAAGAGGGTAAAAAAGGTGAGGGAAAACTTTCATTTTAACCGGATTAATTCTACTCCATAGGGAAATAGGGAGAAGGGACCATCTTTTCAGATCCTGGGTGAGCGTGTGAACAAGGGAGTCCAAGTTTAATTGTTGAAGGCAAGCTGGATTCCTGGTAAGGATAACACCTAGATATTGAAGGGTATCAGGCTTCCAGGAGAGTCCAAATTCTGAAATAGAAGCTTTTTGTGTTCTGTAATTAAGAGGACAGACTACTGATTTTTCTACATTCAACTTATAGTTAGATATTATACTGAATTCTTCAATAATTGTGAGCATGGATGAAATAGAATCTACCGGATGGGAAAGTTGGAGAAGCAAATCATCTGCATAGGCGGAAACTTTGACAAGTTGATCTAGAATAGTGATGCCATTGACCTCCTGGGAGTCTGTTAGCCTGCGTATCAGGGGTTCTAAATATAAATTGAAGAGAAGGGGAGATGGGGACAACCTTGTCTCGTTTCCGAATAAAGAGAGAACAAGTCTGATATTACACTATTACTAGATATTCGAGCCGTTGAAGATTTGTACATAGAGCCAATCCAGGTTTGAAATTCAGAAGGAAAGTCAAAAGCATTTAGTGTGTGCAATAGATAATCCCAATTGACCCTGTCAAAGGCTTTCTCTGCATCCAGGGACACCAAAGCTGCCAGAAAGTTGTTATCCCTGGATACTGAGAATACATGAGCCAGAGTACATAAGTGATCCACAGAGGACCTCCCTTTCTTGAAACCAACCTGTTCAGTTCCTATTAGGAGTGGAAGGACCTTGTTCACATGTTCTGCTAGGATTTTGGACAGAATTTGTATATCCTGATTTAAAAGCGAAATCGGTCTGTAACTTGACACTAATTCTGGGCTCTTATCTGGCTTTGGAAGAAGCACTATCAGCGCTTCAAAGAGGGACTGTTCTGTATCTGATCCCGAAAGTATATATTGGAAAAGAGGTAAAAGGGCAGGGGAAAGTTGCTTCATGAACATTTTGTAAAAATTAGAGGAGAATCCATCAGGTCCAGGAGTTTTGTCAGAGGGAAGGTCTTTTATAACTCTCTCCAATTCAACCTGGGAAATAGGGATAATTAAGGAAGCTTGGTGGTCTGCTGGGAGAAAGGGCAGGTGTGAGTCCGCTAAATACATATCTAAATCAGATTCTGTTGGAGGGTTCGCCATAGGGTTATATAATTGAGCGTAGTACTGGGTGAATTCTCCAACAATATCCATTGGGGTTGTGTTTAGAGGGTCATTTGCCAATGAACGAATAGATGCAATTAAGCGAAAAGTGTCTTGTTGTTTTATTCTTAGGGCTAACATACGACCTGCCTTTTCTCCCTGATCAGTGTATGAGGCTTTAGTTTTCAGAAATTGCAAATTCGGCTCTCTCTCAGTAATTCAAGATAAGCATTTTTAGATTTCACTAGGTGCAATCTGTGCTGTTCAGTAGATTGTGGAGAGAGTTTAGATTCCAAGCCTCGAATGTGAGTCAGGAGAGTTAGCAGTTGGTTATCCTGTTGTTTCTTCCTATGGGTAGCCAAGCTAATTAGTATCCCTCGTAAGAAGGCTTTCCGGGCACACCAAACCATATCTGGTTTACTGGTGGGGGTACAATTGATGTAAATAAAAAATGTTATTTGATCCAAAATATATGAAACTGACTTGGGGTCTTGTAGTATTTGGTTATTAATCTTCCATCGACTCCTAGTTTTGGGGAGAAATGCAAAGGTTACCTGACAAAGAACCACTGCATGGTCTGATGGAGGGCCTGAATGGATGGAGGAATCCAGGACCCCAGGAATAAGGGATTGGGAAAAAAGAAAGTGATCAATGCATGAAAAGGTCCCATGCACTGGAGAAATAAAAGTATATTCTCTCTCAGCTGGATGAAGGACCCTCCAGATGTCACAGAGACCAGCCTGATCAATTAGGTGCCAAAGAGCCCTTTGAGCCAGTGAAAGGACTTGTGAGAGGAACCTGACCTATCCATAGAAGGGTTGAATGTTGGATTCAAATCCCCACCTATCATTATTGGGATAGATAAAAAGGGGAGCAGCTCATTAAGAAGCTGGGTAAAACATTTGGGAGAGTTGTAATCTGGACCATACAAAGTTACCAGTAAGACTATGGATGTATGGAGCTTACTGTGTACTAGGAGAAAGACCATACAAACTTACCAATAAGACTTTGGATGTATGGAGCTTACTGTGTACTAGGAGAAATCTACCCTGAGGGTCTCTTATAATTTGAATCAGGGTAAATGGGACTGATTTATGTATTAAGATTAGGACCCCACACCTCTGAATGCTTCCTGCCCCTACAAAGATTAGCCCTATTTGTTGTCTTCTCATTTGGACTGATTCTTCATTTAATAAATGAGATTCCTGTATAAACATTACGACTGCCTTCAATAGACCTTGATGTTTCAAAATCTTATACTGCTTTATTTTTTGTCTTATTTCTTTTACATTCCATGTAATAATCCTCATGTTCCTAGCCATAATCCTTTTTTAGGCTAAGTAGTAAAACTCTATCAGATTCAAAGAATGAGATGGGTGTAACTTTGTTATACATACAATATCTGTGCATCCCTCCTGCTCCACCCCAACTACAACCCCCCAGCCCATCTTTCCCACAACCTAACACAAACAAAATAATGAACAAGCAGAACAATAAACCCCTTACCCCACACCAAACCACCCAGCCCTCCTCCCCTTTTCTGTTACAGCCCATGATATACAGTCCACCAAACCCAATCCTTCCCTCCTAGCCACCCAACCCAACCTGATACCAATTTAACATATCTATGGTTTGCACATATAATTCCAAGGTTAAACTCCTATCTAATTTAGAATTATAGCTAAACAATAACCAAGTAGAACCCTAAAAAGTGTTCTATTTTAGGTATATTATCCACCCAAAAACCTTCAATCCCTGAGACTAAAAATATGGTGGGGAAGAAGGTAAAATAACACAAGATAACTATGTAATATAACAATGGCAGTCAGAACAATCCCCATTAACCCATGGGAATTGCCTGCTGTCCATAAGACCTTAAGAAATGTGCCACAAAAACAAACAAGTAAAAGGGTGAAGTCTGACAGTGTACTGAGAACTGGTTCTGTAAGCCAGCATTATAACGTCTCAAAACTCAGGTAGCAAAGTAAGGCTGTAACAAATCGGAATTTCTTCTCTAATGCCATCAGCATGAACATGTTAAACATGGGGCAGAGCGCAGTGCCCTCTAGTGACCTAAAGTAAGAAGTGTAGCAGTCGAGAAGGCTCCCATTACTCCACAGGTATGCAAGCTTTACAAACAATAAATGAGAACTGTAAATTGTTTATTTTATTTTTTTATTTAGTTGTTTAACCAGGTATAGCACACTGCGGTAAATGCAAGAAAAGCCTGGTAGAAACCATTAGCATTACTAGTGATGCGGGGTAAAATTTCAGTCTAGATGTGTTTCTGTAATTGTAATGTGGGAGTAGCTTCTATGCATGATCATGGTAGAATAATTCTACCAATTTCCACATTACGAGCCATTTCCAATTTTAAGAAAACAAGGGACAAGAGGAAATCTCTCATTTATTGGTAGAGTCCCATATTAGCAATAATCCACCTTTTAGCCTCTGCAAGGTTTTCAAGGGTCCCTGAACAAGGCAGGAAAAGACGCCTTGAGATAGGCTGTTGCAGCATCCACGTCCTTGAAAGTGGCCCAGGAGCCTGAAATTAAAACTTGGAGCCTGGCTGGGTACCCCATTCAAAACTTGACCCCCAGCTATCAATTTAGTGACTAGGTGATGGAAGGATCCCTGTTGTTGTCGCACAGATAGTGGGAGGTCTTGTGCCACTCGGATCGTTGCGCCCTCCCATTGCAATTCTTTCACATCTCGAACTTTAGAAATGAAGTGTTGACGCTCTTGAAAATTCAAGAAATGAAATATGAAAGTACGTGGAGGAGCGCCTGGAGCTCGAGGTGGCTGGAGGGCACGATGGACTCTTTCTATTACATATTTAGAGCCAAAGGGGGATGGGCCAGCAACTTTTTCAACCAACTTTTGAAAAAGGATATTGAATCAGGCTCTTCTTCCTTCTCTGGAAGCCCGATCAACACTGCATTATTTTGCCGGCTATGTCCTTCTAGGTCTTCAACCTTATTTTCGAGTTTGGAAATCCACTGGCAAGCCACCACCAGATCAGAATCAGCTTTTGCTTGTTTGCATCCCATGGAGTGAATCCGAGCTTCGTTGTCAGTAGTACGAGTAGTAATGTCCTCCAAAACTTGGGCAAATAGCTTGAGTCCTCCTGTAATTTGCTGCAATTCTTCTTTAAAAGGTTTGAACTCCGCAAGGAAGTGAGCTAATGTAAGGGGTTCCATATCAGGATTTAAAAAAGAAAGCTCCCTGGGTATTTGCAGCAGACGTGGCCTTGGGTTTCTCCAGGGCCTTCTCAGGCGTGGCAGGTAGGGTATGTTTCAGCAGCATTTTCTTTATGTCCACCTCCATAAACTGCACCAGGGAATAGCTGCAATTAGTGGCAGTAATTAGGTATCAGTTCAATCCCTCTTACCACTGGAAAATTGGGTTTAAAGGTAAAATAATTGGCTGGGTAGCTAGAGCTGACAGGGGAAGCTGTTAGCTGGTGCCCTGCATCATGTGTTCTCATATTCTGACAAATTTCATATTCGGACCACCAGATGTTCAGTAATCATTATTCAAACCCAAATAAGTGTTTTTTAAATAAGACATTATAACACTGTTAAAGTCCACCACTTCCTTTCCTTTTGAAGTACAACACCCCCAATAGCTTTTCAGTAGCCCAAAAAGACAGCAAACTACTGCACTGGTCAGTGGTCAGGTGACAGACAGTCATCATAGATTGATGAAAGGCTATAGATGAGATGACATCTTGTGTCTTGTTTAGGGCAACTAAAATGGCACTGGAGTAAGTGCACCCTAGAAGAGAGAAGAGCGAGATGTGCCATGGCAGAGACCTGTACAACTACCTCTCAGGGGTGAAGAGGGCACATTTTAAATGAGGAAGGAGCACAAGTATTGGGGACAATGGCCTTTGAAAAAGGATTGGGGTCAGTCCGAAACATGTCAGGCCAGACAAGTTTGTCTTGGGTGAAATAAAATATGGAAGCATGAAGTAAGGTCCATGTGTTTTTGAGACTTTATTGCATCCCTCTTATGAGTTTGTATCTGCCTGAACCCCCTTTTGTTGCTCTGATTGTGTGGCTCTAGTGCACCGCGTCCCAGTGCGCACTCATTCTGTAGCCATATCGGGGAAAATGGGGGCATGAGGTGAAGCTCAGGAGGAAGTTCAAGACAGATGTAAAAAAATATTTATTCATGGATGGCATGGTAGATGTCTGACACAGACTGCTAACATAAGTGATGGTGGCGGAAACAGTGCGGGGCCTCAAGCATGCATACTGGTGTATTCCAAAACAGGCAGGGAGGTAGCCAGGTTGCTTTAGGGTCTGCAGAAGAGACCAATAAGGCAGGGATGGGCAATATGGGCAGACTGTGTGGGACAAGTGGTCCTTTTCTGCCAACAGATAATTAGTAACGTAAAGTACAGAATAGTAAATGCACTAAAACATTTTACAGTATTTACTTGTTGCAAGTTTAAGAAGCGCCTCATGGTGGTCCTGCAACATATTTACAGGGGAGTGGAGAGTTACCCTATAAATTAAAAATTTAACGTAACAGAAAAAAGAAAAGGTAGGCCAAACAGTCATGCTGGTGCTGCTCCCATGTTAAAGCAGAGCAGCTGCTCGAATGTGTATACATTTACTGTGCAGCTACATGGCACTTTTTTCTGCAGTAGTTTCCATGGTCCCCTTCTGACAGCAGTCCTGAGGCAAATAAAATGGAAGCCAGGGTCCAGGGGCAGATTGGGTGTTAAGACCCACAAAAGGGGGGGGGGATTACAAACACAGACATCATTACTGTAGCCCTGGCACTGGGTATCTGAAGGGCCACACTACCCCCTTGCAGGCCAAACCAAGATTGAGGGGCCTGGGTTCCTAGAATAACTTCAAACTGGTTCCGTCCCAAGATACAACATATTGCACAGTGCCTCCACCAAGAGTATACTATTTAAGTAGGCTAGCTTTAACCTGGTACAACTCTGTGGGATGCTGTACTCACCCACATTACAATAAAGGCACTCCAAGCATGACCCAATAACACTTCCCCACATTAAAGACAATTTGCCATTATTGACTCTGTATAACAACTTGCTCATGAGACAGGAGTATGCAAAAACATCAAAGAATGTATTTACAGAGGGAGGCCTCGGGCTGGTGAATGGAATAAAGGTTAAGTTATTTACATTATTCACATTTGATTTAGGCTTTTGGTTTGATTGGATTTGAATAGTATAAATCACATAATCACTTGCAATTTTCCTTTTAACAATAAACACTGTGGCTACCCACTAACCTCTGATTGTAGTCGGCTCCCTAACTATCTCGCTAGCTAGCTGCATAAAACAGTTTACACATTCACCATCATTCCCCACACTGGTACCAGTTGCCCAAACTGTGTAAAACCCCACAATCTTCCACATTAACCTGGGGACCAAGAAACTAACAGCTCTTAAAGACACAGGCCTGCCGTCCAGAGCAGTTGGTTGGGGCCCTTAAAGACAGCAAGCAGATTAACATATGCAACTCACTTGTAAAACTTAGAGCAATTTGTATCTGTAGCTGGATGGCCCAGTCTATTTAAACACTTTAACTATATACAGTACATGTCCCCTCAAGATGTGATGCAGGCAAGGGCTCTGTATACTTGCAGATCAAAAGTCTTCATTGGTCAGTCACAATCAGGTGGTAGAGGCAGAATTAAGGTGACTACAGCAGGTGGAAACTCTAACACTGGAGATCAAGATGCAGGCAAAGACTAACAGCCAGGGCCCAAGACTGACTGCAGGGATCTTACAGCTTTGCAGATGAAGACTACATTTTAACTTCTGTAGGCAGTGTTCCTTTCTGGATTGAAACCACTTTGCTGGATAAGCAGTTGGGGACAGGGGCCGGCACATTTCAACCCCACATCTAGGCTATGCCTCCCAGAGGAAACGCATACGGCAGCATTAAGGTGGCACACTACCAGGCTCTGTCCCAAACCTAATCTGATGAATACATTGCATTCAGCACATTTATCAACAAGCACATTCGTATTTTCAGAAGATACAATAAGCGGTCACAGTTCCTTTTCCATGTGCTCCATGTGGCAGACATCACCCTTTACTAGACGGCTAGACCTTTAGAACCATGGAGCACTCCCGGCTATTTTAGGGTCAAGCACCCACACTCCTGCATGGACTGTGCAACCAGAGCCCAGGCAATGGCTCACAAAGTGGATCACAGGATACAGTCTCTTTCAAGCAAGGTTGGGTTCCCCTAAGACCAGGGTGACCCAGACTATCACAGTCCATTATTATCAATTCTGGAGCCTAGATTTCAACAGTTGAATAATGCTAGGCACACCTGCAGCTTGACTCACTCACCACTTGACACACATCTGTACTTGGCTGGGCTTGAGGCATGGCTCACTACCATTGAATCAACTTGCACTTGGCTGGGCTTGAGGTACGGCTCACTACCATTGAAACAACTTGCACTTGGCTGGGCTTGAGGCACGGCTCACTACCATTGAAACAACTTGCACTTGGCCGGGCTTGAGGCATGGCTCACTACCATTGAAACAACTTGCACTTGGCCGGGCTTGAGGCATGGCTCACTACCATTGAAACAACTTGCACTTGGCCGGGCTTGAGGCATGGCACACTACCACTGAAACAACTTGCACTTGGCCGGGCTTGAGGCATGGCACACTACCACTGAAACAACTTGCACTTGGCCGGGCTTGAGGCATGGCTCACTACCATTGAAACAACTTGCACTTGGCAGGGCTTGAGGCATGGCTCACTACCATTGAAACAACTTGCACTTGGCTGGGCTTGAGGCATGGCTCACTACCATTGAAACAACTTGCACTTGGCTGGGCTTGAGGCATGGCTCACTACCATTGAAACAACTTGCACTTGGCTGGGCTTGAGGTACGGCTCACTACCATTGAAACAACTTGCACTTGGCTGGGCTTGAGGCACGGCTCACTACCATTGAAACAACTTGCACTTGGCCGGGCTTGAGGCACGGCTCACTACCATTGGAAACAACTTGCACTTGGCCGGGCTTGGAGGCACTGCTCACTACCATTGAAACAACTTGCACTTCTGGCCGGGCTTGAGGCACGCACACTACCACTGAAACAACTTGCACTTGGCCGGGCTTGAGGCATGGCTCACTACCACTGAAACAACTTGCACTTGGCCGGGCTTGAGGCATGGCTCACTACCATTGAAACAACTTGCACTTGGCAGGGCTTGAGGCATGGCTCACTACCATTGAAACAACTTGCACTTGGCTGGGCTTGAGGCATGGCTCACTACCATTGAAACAACTTGCACTTGGCTGGGCTTGAGGCATGGCTCACTACCATTGAAACAACTTGCACTTGGCTGGGCTTGAGGCATGGCTCACTACCACTGAAACAACTTGCACTTGGCTGGGCTTGAGGCATGGCTCACTACCATTGAAACAACTTGCACTTGGCCGGGCTTGAGGCATGGCTCACTACCATTGAAACAACTTGCACTTGGCCGAGCTTGAGGCATGGCTCACTACCATTGAAACAACTTGCACTTGGCCGGGCTTGAGGCATGGCTCACTACCATTGAAACAACTTGCACTTGGCTGGGCTTGAGGCATGGCTCACTACCATTGATACAACTTGCACTTGGCTGGGCTTGAGGCATGGCTCACTACCACTGAAACAACTTGCACTTGGCTGGGCTTATGTCATGGCTCACTACCGTTGAAACAACTTGCACTTGGCTGCGCTTGAAGCATGACTCACTCTGCTTTAGCAGAACTTTACTTGTTGGCAAAGCTGACACTGTAGACCTTTTCAGACTCAGACACACATTACATGGAAGCAACTGAGTTCTGTAGCTCTCTAGGCTCACAACACGTTACTTTGGTAATAAAACAGTTCTTAGTAGCTCTTTCAGGCTCACAATTACACAAACACAGTCCCTTGTGGCTCTAGCTGGCATTTGCAGCTGTCAACTGGACATACAGATGGTTACTGGCCACCAGGAACTGTCTGGAGAAATTCTGCATGGTCAGGGAACTCCCCATTCAGTCCTGTGGCATTTTTCACAGTCACTAACAACATTTCACATACAGGATTATCCATTGTCACTCAAACGGTAAGCATTCACCCTCTCCTAGGCACTGATCAAATGCAGGGTACAGACAAACAGTCACAGTCTGATCTTGGTGGGCTTTGTTGCCCCATGTAGATTCTCTTAAGCTTGTACAGTCACAGCATTAAATTTTAGGTTTTCACTGCCCTTACAGACTTCTCACACTTGCTCTTGTTAGAATCTGTTTACTCACTCAGATTACTTGCAGAAAGTGGGTTTCTTTTCTCTGAGGTCTCAGACTTTCTTCAGCATTCTCACTGCTGAGGTAAAATGTGCATGCAGCTCTCATAGAGTTGGAGGTTCAGGTTGCCTACATTTTCCCAAAATGTAGAAAGGTGTTGGCCAGCCCTGGAGGACAATCTCTGGCAACCCCCAGGTTAGCAACTTCTGTTGCCTGCAGCCACTTTGTCTCTCTGGCAGAAGAATGTCCCCTTCCCTGTGGAGGGGCTTGCACTGGATCATAATGTCGGAACAAAGGCTTACTGTATAGTATCACTTTTTATAATAATGTTCTTGGATTAACCTCGGGCCTTACCCAAAAATTATTTCATAAATTACCAAAAATAATAAATATTCACCTGTGATATTATCCTATGCTCTCCAGATTCAAAAATGACAGTGAAAAACACTGTTGCCACACTTTGTATTATATAAGAGATAAATATATTTTATTCACATATATACAAGTCCTAAATATTCATAACTAGCATAAATATCAAGCATAATAAAAGTAATGTAAACAAACTGTAATGTAAACAAAACAGATTTTAGAAAATCAAGCAAATCATATAAAATAAGTAAAACAAATTTCAGCAATAAGCAATGTAAATAATCATGCAATATTCAGCATAATAAATGACAGTTTATACTATTTCTTTAGCATACTTATAAATAGCATGACCGTTTCTTTTTACTATGAGAACTTGCAACTCATTACACTAGTGTTTCAGATTATCTTGGTACGATACTTGTTTAAACTTTATAGTATGTACTGTAATAGGTATTTTCTTTAGATTTAAATTCTAGCTTAACCATAAACCCAAGGTTTGGAGCTAAAATGCACTGTTATCACCCCAGACAGACAAATAAGTACTAATAGTAAGATAAAGGAATATTTATGTTTTAGTTATCTGTAGATGTGGTCTTCTACTTTTTATCTTTCAAAGTCTTGGTGAGAACTTTTGGTTTTGGATGACAAATGTCCTCTGTGGTGAGTTTGGCTTTAGTCTGCTGTCTTTTTTTTCCCTTGAACCTGAAACTGTAGAGTCTTTTGACATCAATGAAGCAATGCAGGCTGGATCCTTTTTTGCTTGATGTCACGAATCATCAAACGTCACTTCAGGATTTAGTGGGAAGAATCAGACACGATTTCAGCAGTTCAGCACAGTCTGTAGAAAGATCTCTCCCCATGGACAGCAATGTTGTTTTGGGTAACTAGACCCTGTGACTCTTTTCTGTTTCAGTTAATTTCTGCTTTTAAACCTGCAACTCTGGACTCACTGCTATTTAACAGCACTGCAGGCTTGCTGGCTGGTAAATTCCAAAGTCAGTCTCTTGTTTAGGCTTTTAACAGAAATTCCAAAACATTACTTTTAGTCCAAATTCTCAGTATGCAAAACATAGGCCTTGCTTGATCCAATACTGGAAGAAAGTCCTTTCTGTAACAGTCAGCTGCAGCTGGACCTGTGGCAGAGTAGTGCAGGCTTTCAGGCTGGTTTAGCACTCCTTGCTGTGGCAATGTTAAAGCCAAAAGTAATGTTCCCAGCAGGTGTGGCTTCAGGCTTTGGGCCTAGTGTAAGTCCAAGCTCATCCAAAATTGTCAGCACACTGAACACAGGTCTTTACACACCAAATAATTAAGCAGTTCTGGGCTGGCTTTGCCAGCATCCCATTTATGTCCCCCTTACTGGGTGACATCACCATCAAGTTATGATTGGTCTGAGCACTCTTTGAGAGTGTTACTGTTAGCCCCTCCTAAGCCATTTTTTTTCTCAATATGACCTCATCCTGAAAAACTATTTTTGATATGAAACAATTTTTCTTTCTTGCATCTATGTGCACCTTTGTACATATATAAGACTCACATTTTTAAATGCAACTGAAGTAGAGGATTCATTTGAGACCAAACATGATGGTGTCAATTCTAATATAAAATCTATAATTTATAAAAGCATTACAAAACTTTTTCCCTTTATAGAGATCTAAAAAAGTATTTACAGATTTCAGAAGTACATATTTTCCTGTTTAAAATTATGTTACTTTGGCATACTTGCTATCATTTGAACTGTATACATTTAATAAAACTTCTTTAAGACATGGATCTCCTTTGTTCAAAATAAATGAACTGTGACCTCATGTAGCTATCCAGAGGCTTATAATCCACCCGACTAGTTATTTCTATTAAATAAACACTTTACCCTCATTCCACTGAAAAGGTGGCAAGGTCAGCTTACTACAGACACCAAATTTGTCAATATATTTTAAACAGTTTTGAGGCTACAGATTTTTGTAAATAACTCATAATACACTTTGTTGATGGGTTTAAAACTTACTCACTGGGCAAGTACATGCATTATGAATAACCTGTATAATTTTGAAATGTATCAGAGTTTTTGTATATTTTCTATAAATAAAAGTCTTAATTTCTTAAAGCCAGTCTAAATCTGTGTTAACCTCTGAGATGTGCTCTGGCTGGTACTGAAAAACAAGGTTATAAATTATGTCAAGTTTCAAGCTCTTTTGCTACTAATTGGAAGAAGTCATTCAATTTAAACAGACTATCCTAGAAACACCTTTTTTTTCTGAAGTTGACCATATATGCTGTATTCCCTTTTCATGGCATCATTATTGTATTTTAGTATTCAAGCCTTAAACAGCATTGCCCTGTTTTAAAGATTCATTTAGACATTAATTTGATCAGAAACATTTATAGGACTTAATAATTAAGTTAATATAAGGATATAGAATAACAATTAAGAATATAATAATATTGTAATAAAATATGTAACTCAAATTAGTTCTGGTCCTACAACTAGGTCCATCCTGGAGCAAAGGGCCGTTTCCCCCACCCCTGTGGGGGGGCTCCCACTCAAACTCACTCAGTCTGGCAAAACACTCTCTTTTATGGAGGCCTTCTGAGGCTCCCTATTGGCTGAAGCTACCTGCTGCTCCCGCAATAATTGGCTGATCCTACTTGTCAGTCAAGAAAATGAATATTCATTAGCCTCACTCGATGCACAATAGGCTCCCTGTTTTGGTGTCTGAAATTAGGCCCCTGCAGTTTCCCCATAAGCACTTTGCAATGTCTCATAAATCTCTGGCAATAGTCCCACAAGCTCTGGCCAAAATCCTGGCCCTCCGATTGACTGCTGCTGTACTAAAATGGCTACTAAACACACAGTCCCACAGCTGATTTAACACAGCCCCAAATATCAAGTTCTGGTGCAGCCAGAATGTTTGCTTTATTTGTCCACTTGTCCCACAGTTCAATAGCCCTTTGTGTGCCCTTTTAAATGCTGCCCAGATTTAACATTATTGTGCAGTCCTTAGCCTGTCACTGCTGCTGTAATCAAGTGCCCACAGGCAGCAGACAGGCTACTATTTGAGTCCCAACATTAACTTCTGGTGAAACCAGTATATTTATTTTAATTAGTTTCCCCCTTATGCATTAGCTCCTAAAGTGTCCATGGGGGTGCTGCCCTTAACTTAGTATTATTTACATTCTTACATTGGCAGCAACCCCTGAAATTTTTAGCCCTCTTCTGCCAAGCAGACCCGCTCATGAATATTTATGCTCAGCTCATTAACATTCATGACGCTGGGCCAGGAACATTTAGAGCACACACAGTGCTTTGCAATTATTAAATTAGTGGGCCCCTCTAGTCTAATATGCTTTGCAATTATTAAATTAGTGGGCCTCTCTAGTCCAACCCGAGTCACCAGTCCGTGGCCTGCATTTTAGGGGACTGGGACTACTGGAGGAACCACACCTTGACCGCAGTTGCTGTTTAAATCAAAAGTGCACCTCTCTGCACATTGTGAGCTTGCCAGTCAGTTCTGGAACACTGGCGGCCCATGATTCAGCTCCATGAGCCCAAGGAGGGCAACAAAAAAGGGGTGAGCTGTACAGGGACTACGGGGCACACTTGTGGACCTGAGCTGTGGTGGTGAATGGGGAACAAAATTGGGGGACCTGGCAGGCATTTGGGAGACACTCCGAAGGCAGGAGCAATGAAAGAATGGATAGAAGGTAAGGCCCTCCCCATTTGGGAAGGGGGGTTACATTACACTGTGCATGTTCAGACTCTAAACACGTCCTCTAATAGTGGGCCATGTCTGACACTGATGCAGCAATGTCAGCGCACTAAGTGTCCCACAAGCAGCACAGTGATCCTGAAAGCAGCAAAAAAAAAGTCCTTAGCATGGCCATTTTTATTGTGCTTTTTAAAAACTTAGACAATGATTAAGGACAAAAGACTCAGACAATATTTACTCAAGGACCATGGCATAAACAGCATATGCCATGGGCTACCCAGAAATATTTTTTAGTCTCAGAGTTTGACCTCTACAGACCTCACTCATGGTTCCACTGCTCATGAGTTCAATAGAGGTCAAAACCTGAGACTAAAAATAAATGGTTTATTTCTGGGCAGCCCATGGCACATTCCCTGTATCTTTATCAGCATAAACAGATGATTACTTTTTCAAACAAATCTCACAACTCAAAACTAAACTTCAGCATTATTACTGCATTAGATTGGCATCACTGCACAAAGAACAAAAATCTGGGACACAAGGGAAATCGACACGTTTCAATCCATTTGATGGATCAAAAGCTAGAGTGCAAAAGAGTTAATAGATGAAATGGGAACACTCTGTAAAGATACTACTTCTATACTGGATATTGTTTCTACATTTTTCACACACTCAATACTGTAGGTACTCTCTGTTCAGAGCATATGGCTAGTCCAGAATACCTTCAGGATCTATCAGTGCCTGTACTTTCTCCAGAGTTCACATTTCAACTGGTTAAGCAGGTTACATGTGAGAAGTTACATAATGTCATACCACACCTGGGACAGAAAAGGCACCAGGGGGAGATGGTTTGCCACATGAATTACATATACAGTAGTTTTAAAAGACTCATTGAAAATTCACAGCATTGCCCAGATCACTACAAGAGGGGCCTCAACACTCTGGCACAGAGTCTTGCCATGGCAATTTCTAGAATCACAGCCAGAGGTAGAGGACAGATGGGTTATGGGAAAACTCTCTACCCCACAAGGAACCATTATTCTGATTAATTCCTGTGCCCCCAATGAAGATGTTCCAGAGTTCTTCATGAATTTCTCACACAAACTGGCAGATTGGGGAGAGCCGACTATTCTAGTCCTTTCGGGAGGAGACTTTAACCTAACACTGGACCCAGACGTGGACAGGTCCCCAACTCATACTGAACACCATTCTGAGTCACAACTTGCCCTTCAGCAGGTGATGAGTGAACATGCTCTGTCCAATGCCTTGCAACTTGCCAATCCCTAAGACTTTACCTATCCATCGCATGCCAACTAACCTTTCAGCAGAATCAGTATTTGACTTCACTTGCCACAGATCACTCAAACCCTGCTTGACACATGTATACACCCATTGATCATTTCTGGCTATGCCCTTCTATCCCTCAATATCTTATAGGGCCCCCAATACCACCTAGATCAGCCTCCTGGAGATTAGACCCCCTTCTCCTAAAGGACCCTCAATTCCTACCATGAGCTAAAGAAGAGCTGAAAGAATTTCTACAATTTAATGATGACAGAGTGGTTTCTCAATCCACTCTGTGGAAATCTTGGAAAGCCTTCTTCCATGGTAGGATTATAGGTTATGTGGCCAATAGAAGGAAACTCAAGGGAGTGGATGTCAAGAGACTAGAATCCCAAAGAACAGTAGCAGAGGCCACACTTAAAGCCAATCCCAAATCAGTATCTGGTCAAAATAGTATGAACATTGAAGGGTCAGCATAATTGTGGTTCATTAATAGCGTGCACCCTTATGGCTTTTAGTGTATTACAGTGCTGTTGTGTGTTTAGTGCTGATGCTGGTGTGTGATAGTGTGATGTGTCTGATCTCACTCTTGTTGCTGTTCAGTCTGTTGTGTGAGTTGAACTTTGTATAGGTTCTGTGTGTTAATCTTACTCTTCAAATTTTCCAGGCAGTTGAGGTGAGTATAAAAATTTTTTGGGGAATGTGGGGATGGAACCCCTTGTGCTTCATTACACTTAATTTTCATAATGTACTGAGAAAAGTACAGGGATGTTGTTCTCCTCGGTGTGTTCCCCTCATGTAGTGGTTGTGTTGCTCTGTGTGTAACAATATGGTCACTCTGGTGTCATCACAAGTCCAAACTCTCCAAGTGTCACTATTTGTTAGCGCTAGTTTGATTATATTAGTTGTGTATATATAATGACATAGGCAGGGCTAAGTATGTGTAATAATTAAGCAATAATGCATGACAGGGTGTGTGTTGTGCTGGGATAACGTCATGTCTGGGGTGGTTAGGCACAAGGCCACAGGCCGAGTGCGACTAATCACCCCAGAAGTGATGTTATCCCAACACAACACACACCCTGAAGTGCATTATTGCTATTATACAATGGCTCATTTGTAGAAAAATTACAAGAAAAAGAGAAAATACGTTTAAAATGCTTTTTCCCCCCCACATTTTTTCTTAGGGTAGGCATACATATTGAAAATATTGACCACGGTTTCCATTGTCTGTAGCAGGTGGTGCTGTTGCTATGTCTCTGAGCTGTATTTTGTTTTAGGTATGTCTTTGCCTGTTTGTGTCTGAATAAGCCTCCCAGCATATTTATTGTGCCCTGCCTTGTCAGCCTACCAGGTAAATTATTGAAACTGTCTACTGTGCTGTTGTTTTTTAGTTGTGTTAATGTGGCCACGATGTGCTGACCAAAGGGTTCCTGAAGTGGACAGCTACTTGCTCAGCTTTTAAAATATCACTCACTCTGCTTATGTCTGTGTATGGTTTTGAATGAGCGAGCCTGACGAGCGGGAACTGAAAATAAGAGCCGTGTGCTGTATGTTTTAAGTTCAGTCTTTTGTTCAGTGGAAAGGTGAGTAATGGCAGCTTAAAGAGAACCAGAAAATAGTGTGAGTTGATTTAAAAGTTCTGATGGCTGCGGAGAGATGTGATCAGTACAGGAAAAGAACAGCCATGCGCTGTCTCAGAAGAAGCGCCCGCGTGCTCCATTATTTACAGCAGCTACAGTATTAAAAAAGAGGAAAATACAGAAAAGAGTGAGGAGAAGAAAAATATGTTTGGGGGATTAGTGTGTCGAGTAGGAGTTGGTTGACAGTGTGTGTAGTTGTGGCAGCAAGTGACTCGGGACAATAAATGCAGGTTGAGAGCGGGAATTGCTGTAGCAAGCTGCCAACTGGTGATCAGCTGGCTGCGTGGAGTGATCCCCATTACAGTTGATGTGGTCATCAATTTACTGGGACTAGACCCATGATGTTGTACTGGGATAACATCATGGGTCCAGTCCCAGACTGACCAATTAGAGCCCAATATTTTTTTTGCCATTGTATAATAACAAATAGTATTGAGTATCTGTAAAATCAAACAGCTTAATTATATGACTTATACATGTATAAGTGATAGAGTTATGGTATGAAATGTACATATTAAATTCCATTGGCAAAGGGCAAATGCCAACTAGCTAGTGGATGGACATATCATGAATAATCAGCCAGTATGTCTTATGAGACACACCCTATAAATAAAGGCCATTTCTCATATTTCTATAAAATCTCATGTTTGTCACAAAGACACATACTAAAAGTACTGATAGACAACTTCTGCATTTTCCATTTGTGACCGTTAGCTAAAGGTTATTAATAGAGTTTAAGCAATGTCTGCCTTTTCCAAATGTCAGCTTACCATAATAGAATTACCAAAATTGCCAACCATATTTTGTATTTGCCTTTATGTGGACCACTCAAAACTGATATCATAAACCCAGATGCATGTGGACACATGTTACTAGGTAGAAGGGTTATGAAAAATAAAATCCTGTGTATTACAATTGATTATAGCCATTTATATTTGATTTTAGCGACAAATACTGATATATGTCAAACTATGAAAACCATATATCTGGCTGTTGTATGAATACAGCACTTCAATAGCCATACTTTACCAATATCAATCTTTAGGCTTTACAGCATGTTGCTGCTAGTAATTACTGCAAAACCAATAATGCTTATGCGTGTTTAAATAAACTACAAAGAAAAGGTTAGTTGGCAGTATGTAAGTCACAGGGAGCTGTGGCAACATACAGATTATGTGACCTTAAATTGGCCAACACAGTGAAGTTAACCTGTGCCAGTTGAGTCATAGAAAGTTGTGGCATTGTCTGGGACAGGAGACTTTATAGGGTAAACATAGTGCCAGATGGGTCATGGGGAGCCATGGCAGCATCTGGGTCAAAAGACTTTGCAAAGTAAACTTTCACATGTCAAACCTGTACATGTTTGATGATGCACAGTCAATGAGAGCAAGCATAAACAGAGATCTAATAGTGATGTCTGCTTGTAATTACCTGTTTTTGCAATCTAATAAGTAAATGACTTTTAATTTACTGGTTAATGCCAAAGGAGTATTTGAGTGCTGAATCTGTTTAATCACTAAGGTGTATTAAAAAATACCTAAATGAATTAGTTTGACAGTGTCTCAGTGTAATGCTGCTAAAGACTGCCCACACACCATTTGGTGGATGCTTATCCTGCCCAGGGCTATATACAACAAAGCATTGCAACTCTCTGTACAGGTCTGCTGTTAACTTGTGAAGCAACACTTTGTAACATTAAGCAATGATGCTTGTGCACATGTTTCCGTAAAACATTGTCTATCATAATCTGTTTGTTTGTCCTGACGTGGAGCCTTTGCAAAGGAGTCCTTGACTCAAAGGTTGTAATTCCGAAAATTTAATAAATAAATAAATAAATAAATAAGACAATGCTGCCATCTTCAGGCATAATATGAAATTGACCTTTTTTACCTAGCAAGCACAACTTTCCTTAGTAACAGTATAATCATAATACAAATAACCAATCAGAAATAAACATGATATTTTGGACTAACCAAGTATTGCAAAGGTTATAAAAAGAATTGCTGACACAGATAGTAGCAAGTTACAAAACTACAAGATAGGTTGCAAAAACACAACGAAGACACAAAATAAGGAACTTGCATTGTATGTAAGAGACAGCAAGCAAACCAATGTATTAGTTAGCCTAGCCAGTAACTGGTGACGAAATATGATGTGTAATATTATGATTGAATGTCTAAACAAAAATTGCTGTTTTTGCTGTTTCTGACTTGTAATTATGCTATACAAGCAGATGCTCTACGTAGTATCAGACAGAGATGTTCCATCTAATGTGACCAGATGGCGAAGCACTGTTAAAATAAACCACATTTTCTCTCCAAGGCTGTAGTCTAAGTCTTTTATAATTATTTGTAAGTATAATATTAAACCATGTAACAGCGGATCTCATCCCACTTTTCTGCTTATTACACTATGTTAGTTCTCAGTTTTGTGTATGTGTTGTTCCTGGGTGATCCTAGTCAGGGTTTTGGAGCTGTATTGTGTTGTAGATGTTTTGTCTGCTCACTGTTTTAGCAGACGCAATTATGTACCCTCGGTTTCCACCGCACTATATTGTACATGCTATTTAAACCTAATTCCTCCCAAATCAAGCCCATGACATGTCATCCAACTGCAGGACTGATTTAATCAGCTTTACTCCTGCAAAATAAGCTTGAGCTACTCAGATACCATCACAAATTTTGAGAAGGAGGAGAGTGAACCACAAAGAGCCTGTTTTAAAGACTGTACAAACAACAAGCAGAAAGGCACATCCCAGGACTATGAGAACCAAAGGGCCACTTACACACTTCTCCCAAAGATCTTAATAGAGTAATAAGGGATTTTTATGCCAAGCTCTGCTACTCCACCTCCCCTCCTACTAGTGATAATATCAGGAACTTCCTAACAGACATTCACCTCCCACAAGTCCCCCCAACATTTTTTAGCCACCTGGAAGCTCCGATTTCCATAGAAGAGGTCAAGGTGGCAGTAATGGCCATGTATAAGAATAAGTCCCCGGGAGGTGATGAGTTACCTATAGAACTCTACCAAATTATGTTAGACAAGAAAGTTCCTCTATTGCTAAAGGTATTTTTGGATACACTAAACCAGGGAAACCTTCCATAGACTATGTCCGAAGCTGTTATTACAGTTTTCGTCAAGAAAGGGAAGGACCCCTCCCAGCTGAGTAGCTACTGCCAAATATCCCTGGTTAAAACCAACAGAAAACTGCTAGTTAAGATCCTAGCAGGAAGGCTTGAATCCCTCCTCAAAATCTTAGTACACTCCTCATGGGTTGATTTTATGAAAGGGAGGACAGGCGCCAACCATTTGTGCTCCATACTGAACCTACAATGTTTTGCAGCCTCCCTTGCCACACCATCTGCGATACTAACTATTCCCTTCAAAAAGTCATTTAACTCCATTGAGTGGCACTGCCTCTTCAAAGTGCTACTGTACATGGGATTAGGACCCTTTTTCATACAGGCAGCGAAGACTCAGTACTATCATCCTTCTGCTAGGGTACTGACCAATGTCAGATCCCTTCTCACTACAAAGGGGCACCAGACAGAGATGTCCCCTTTCACCCATGCTTTTCCTTCTTGATATTGAGCTACTGTCAATTGCCCTGAGATCTCACCGGAATATATTAGGTATCACGACAAGGCAGAGGGAGCACAGAGCCCTATGGTATGCCAAAAACATCTTTACTGTACTAACCAATTTATCCAAGGCCATCTTACCCTTGCAGGAATTACAGCAGGAATATTCTCCTGTGTTGGGTCTTCATATTAACCATTCAAAGTCAGCTGTCTTCCTGCTGAACTCACTCTGTACCTGACCAACCCTAGTGAGGACCCCACGACAATGATGTGAGTCAGGGATCACCTACGTGGGTATCCAGCTTCCTCCAAACTACAAGACATCTGTAAGTTAAACTTTTTCCCCCTCCTGCAGTCCCTCATGGTGGACCTTCAGAGATGGATAATTCTTTACCTGTTACTAACTGGTAAAATAGCAGCCATCAAAATGGTACTAGCCCCAAAAGTTCTTCACCTACTGTCTTATCTCCTAATTAAAATCTTCAGTACTTGGTTCTCTAAACTTGATGACATGTTTGGCTCCTTCTTTTAGGAAGGAAGCCCCCTAGGCTTAGTAAAGCAAAACCGAGGTAGCACTGGTTCTGAGGAGGGTGGGGGCTCCCTAACTTTCCCTGTTGCCATGCCACATTTGTGATCGCACAAACACTGAAATGGTTTGCCCAGCCATCAGCAACCATGCATCTGTGGGTGGTTATGAAAAGGGGTATTTGCAAAGGGATTTCCCCCTGTGTAGAATTATATGACAAATAAATGATGCCCAAGAACCACCTAACCATTTCAGTCTCTAGTAAGTATTGGCATAAAGTGTCTTTGGCCATTCACTAGTCTGAGCTACCGCTCCAACTTGCACCACTCTGGGACAATAACTTTTTCAAACTCAGGAGCAAACCTGTCTGCAAGGGTAGATGAAAAAAACAGGTATACTCTTTGTACAGGTTTTATGCCCCCCAGATAAATTGTGCATCCACTCTTATGACACTCTGGTGTCCCTCTGTCATATCCCTAAGAAAGATGTCTAGCTCTTCCTCCAGTTAATTTGGTGGCAGGTTCAATATATAAGGAACTTGGGGATGAGTTCGCAGCACCAAAATCAAACCTCCTGGCAGAAGGAACTAGGGGTGGATTTCACAAGCCACCAGTGGTGCACAGCATGGTGCCTAGCTCATGCATAATGTAGGGACACAAACGTGTAGCTCATTCAATTAATTCTCCATAGGTGGTACACGACACCTCAAGCCCTCCACTCCTGGAGGCTCCTTAACACTGACATCTGCTGGAGAAGTAAAGAGGATTCAGGGTCCCTACCACATATCCTATGGCCTTGTGTAGCCATCATCATGTTCTGGGACCAAGTTATGAACTTTTGCAGAACAATTGCCCCACTGGAAATAACCCTTGCCTGTTCCCTAGTCCTACTTGTTATCCCTCCCACTTCAGTAGCTAAAAAGCATCCTCTTCTAAAATGGGTGGTTATAGCCATGGTTCAAGCTAAAAGGCTCTTACTGCAGAGATGGAGAGCCACTGACATACTGTCATTTTATGAATGGCTACTGGCCATAGGCCATCTAGCATTCATGGAATGCCTCTCCTACTTTGCCTGGGGAAAGCTGACATTTTCAATAAAGTGTAGTCTGCTTTCCTGACTAATTAATCCCCCTTCAGATGGACATTGCCCAGGTTATAACATGGGTTCCAAAAATACTGTCTTGTGATTCATCCAAACAGGCCACCTGACCATTGATTAATCCCTGATATACCCACAGCTGCATATTCACAGGGCTTTATTTTACTATTTCTTTAGGCAAACCTCTAATATAACATCGCCCATGTTATAAAAGGATTAACCTATTCCAAGGTATGGGTTTACTGAGCATCAGTCCACACCTTGGTTGTTGAAGTCACTCGGCTTCTCCTCGTGACTTGAACCCCCCCCATGCGTGGATTAATGCTCAGTAAACCCATACCATGTTGTGGTTTAATGCCTTCTTAATAAACTTCCTCGAATCTCTCTGTCTTGGTATAGGGGGAAAAGAGGGAGATTTGCAGCTGTAAGTGTTTTATAAGACCTTGATACTTGGCCTACCTTATCCTACCTAGTAAGGGTATGCTCTCAACAACTGAGTGTTCTTTCTACTTGTTATGAGCATATGTATGCTGCATATAGCTTTGTACTAATGTATTTATTTATTTATGTATTTAAAATGTTGGTAACCAGGAGAGGCAGTTACTTGTAATGTTCCATTTTTTCTGATGTTCTCTGGTTATTTGTTATTCTATACTGTTTAAATTGCTTTAATAAAAAGAGCTAATGTAAAAACAAAGAAAGCTTATTGGGAGATGAATTATTGGCTCTTTAAAATAATTTACTAAAATCAGGTACTTTTGCTCCTAGCCTGACTAATAGTTTATTGGTTCTGATTCCTAAAAAACGGACAATTTCAACTTAAGCATTTGTCAATGCCGAATGTTTGCTTGCTGGCATTGACAGTGGTAGTGTAGAAGTTACAGAGCTGCATAATTGGAATGGCAGTGAAGTATTGAACTGAAGCCAACCCCACCACCACCCTGCAGAGAGTGACAGGCATTGGGGTGTGTGTTGGGTTGTCAGGCATAACGCCCGCCATTTCACCACACCCCACCCTGCAGACACTGACAAGTGTCACGGTGTTCCTTGGGGTCTTTGGCTTTATGCGCACCCCATTTCATTAGGAAATACGGTGAGATGGGTGCAATATAGGAGAATGGGGTGTAGTTTGGGGCCGAAGAGTGCAAGGCATACCTCGATGCCTCTCACTGACTGCAGGGTGTGGAATGGTATGAGCATCACAGGCAAGAATCCCAAGTCACACCCCTGATGCCTGTCATTCTTTACAGGGCTGGGCGTTATGGTTGGACACCCTAATACCTGAGGCATTCGTTGGTATTTTCACTCCAAATTTTCAACATGTTTTTTTTGTGACCCCATCTCATGAACAGGGGGAATATCAGTTTGTTAGCCGAAAGCTGCTTATGCACAGTGACTATGGCATTTGGCACCACAGGTGCAAAAACATTCCGAACAGGATATAAAAAATGACAGCTGTACTGTTCATGGGGAGGTGTAAAAAATGGCAATGTTGCAAATCTGTAGTAAAAATATTAAAAAATGGTGAAGTCATGAGCGCATATAGAAACTGTGCAACGACACCCATAATATAATTAGGTTGGGGATTTTACAGCAGATTGTTAACTCAGGCATTTTGGTGCCTCCGATCATGAACAGTGTCACTGTGATTTTCTTTATCTGTGCCAAACAATGATTTCCACAGTGACCATGCATCTCTGCACTGAAAGTGTGAACACACTTCAGCCATGTTGTGAAAAATGACAGCTGTACTGTTCATAAGGAAGTGGAAAATGCCACTGGTGAAAATCTGACTGAAAATATGACAAAGTCATGAACTAACAAGGTGGAAACTGTGCAATGCTCACTCATAACACAGTCATTTTATGGACTTTTGTCACCAAATTTTCAACATAGCCATTTTAAGACCTCTGCTCAAGAACAGTGTAACTGTGATTTTCTTAATCTGTTCTAAACATTAGCTTCAGACACCAACAGCACCATTGTGCGCACATGTGCAAAACACATTTTGGGCAACATATGAAAATTGCAGCTGTACTGTTCATAAGGAAGTGTAATAAAATGGCAATGTTGAAAATCTGGAGTGAAAATATTAAATTTGCAAACTTACGAGCATGCATAGGAACCGTGCAATGCACGTCAGAACAGTCATTTTAGAATTTTTTCACCAAATTTCAACATAGCCATTTTAAGACCTCTGCTCATGAACAGAGTCACTGTGATTTTCTTAATTTGTTCCGTACATTGATTTCGCACACCGACTGCGCCATTGTGCGCTACATGGGTGGAAACACGTTTTGGGGGAGATGTGAAAAATGACAGCTGTACTACTCATAAGAAGGTGTGGTAAAATGGCAATGTTGAAAATCTGGAGTGAAAATATTGAAAATTCGCGAACTTATGAGCGTGTGTGGGAACTGCGCAACGCACGCTCATAAACCAGTAATGTTTAGGAAGGTTTTCACCAAATTTTCAACATAGCCATTTTAAGACCTTTGCTCATGAACAGTGTCACTGTGATTTTCTTAATTTGTCCCGTATATTGATTTCGCACACCGAGTGCACCATTGTGCGCTACATGGGCGGAAACACGTTTTGGGTGAGATGTGAAAAATGACAGCTGTACTACTCATAAAAAGGTGTGGTAAAATGGCAATGTTGGAAATCTGGAGTGAAAGTATTGAAATTTCATGAACTTACGAGCCTGCGTAGGAACAGCGCAACGCACGCCAGAAACAGTCATTTTTGATATCAATTAACATGGTTTGGACCCTTCATCATGATAAACATGTCATGGTGTTATTCAGGCCTGATGGGTGATTTCACGCAGTGACTGCCTAGTAACTGCGAAATCACCCTTCAGGCCCGAATAACACCATGACAGTGACATTATTCATGAGAAGGGGTCCCAAAAACCCCATGTTGAAAATTTGGTGCCAAAATTCCTCAAAATGCCTGAGATATGCAACAAAGTTGAAACCCCTATCTAGCCCATTATACAGCTTACCAGCATTTCCTCAGTTCCCGTCGGCTTTGAAGAGTGCAGACGGTTCCCGGTCCACCAAGATTGTCGCGCCGAGGTCTGGAGGGTATAGGGGTGAGGGGGTCTGGAAGGCAGGTGCAGTGGATGGGTGCGGGTTGTGGGAGGGGCCAGGAGACTACGGGGATCCTTTTTTCTTTTACAGGTAAAAAAAAAAAAGAACATGTGATGTTTGCCACACTGGGGTGTGCCCCAGCCTGGCACAAGGACGGTTGGGGTCGCTCAGCTGATGGGATTAGGCACCCCATCGCCAAAAGAGGATTGCCACGCTGGGTGGGCTCCAGCGTGGCACTTAGTACGTGGGGTGAGGACAGTGGAGCCGACGGGGATTGGGCACCCCAGTCGGCTATATTTATTGCCACGCCAGGGGGGCACCCAGCGTGTGGCATTTTCAGAGCTTTGGGGAGGTGGGGAGGAATGCAGCACAGCTGATGGGGATTAGGCACCCGTTGGCTATTCAGTCTGTGCGTGCGTGCGGGGGGGGGCGCGCACTCCTGCATGGCGTCTGTGTGTGTGTGTGGGGGGGGAGCTGCGCATGAGCAAGCGATATCTTATCACTGCTCACCAAAGCGTAGCTCCCCCTTTGAACTGTATGCCACTGCATTTTGGAGCTTGTCATAGACAGCTCCAGAATGCATTGGCTTACAGGGGCCGCGCCTGACAACACACTGACTGAATTGGAGGAGGAGGTGACACACCTCCGAAATCTCTGATGATGGCAATATGTTTCTTGCACATGAGTGCAAGCAAACATAAAAATTAGAGATCTTTGAGTCTGCTTAATTACAACCTTAAAATAATTATTAGAATATTATGCATCTGTTTGACATACTGTAGCTTGCTGAGCATCTAATTTCCGTAATCCAGTTCTGCTTGATTTCATGGAGAAAAATTTAGGATTGCCTTTCGCATATAAGAGAAATGGTGGAGTATGGGAATGCAGGCTTGCTATCAGGGTGGCTGTTAAGCCTGGATCAAGAAAAGGCACACAGGTTTCTTTTGCAAGTGTTTCATAAACATGGCCTTCCTAAACAGTTCATATCATGGATCTCTGTGTTAAACAAATCCATAAAGGTTAGCCCACTAATAATCGTTGGTTGGTAAGGCAGGGAGAAATGTATCTTCTACAAGCTGAACTCTGGTGAATGCTGGTTTTGCTTCCATGAAATTTTGTAAAAGTTCCACAAAAATGTAGTGAAATTTCACCACAATTGTGATTTGGGTTGTTTCCATCTAATTTAAAAAGTGTATTTCTCAAATTGAACTAAATTTGGCATGGTGACTTCACTAATGCCCATACACAAGCTTAAGATCTCTATCTTTAAAGCTGACTGAGTTATACACTTTCAAACATTTGGACATTTTGAAATTACAGTTAACTACTATGTAAACTAAATGTGTTTGTCCAAACTACACCAAATTTGGCATGGCGACTTCATTAATGTCCATACATATTGTTGTCACGTTTCAGATCTCTAGATTTAAAGGTGAAAGAGATATAAGCCTCCAAACTTTCAGGAATTTTAAAATGACACTTCACAATTACATAAACTGTTGAATTTTATCCCCTATAGGTTTAAAGCTAGAGAACAAAATATTACCAAAGTTGTTAGTTTCATTGACCCTAAATATTAGGTTTTAAGGCAACCCCCCTGGCCCAGTATTACAGTGTCATGCTGCCATGCTGATGACCTGGGTTAGGAAGTGAACCCAGGAAGTCATGTCAGGAGGCCGATTATGGTCAACATTTACAATTTACATAACGAGTACTTCTCTATTTAGAAGTTGCTATGACTTCCAAAGAATGCAAGTAGATTTTCAATTATCTAGCTCCAAAGGTAGCTAAGTTGTAAGCATAGAAATATTTTTAGAAATGTTCACATAAATATTACATTTCCAGATGTTAAGCCGCTATACCTTCTCCACCCTTAATCCGAATGATATGAAACTTGGTATGTTTTTAGGGCCTGGACAAAAGGTGTTCTAAATTGTAGCCCACTATCTGCAACACAGACTGAGTTATAGACAATTAAAGACTTTGGCCCAGATATTCAAACTGCACCCAAAAAGTGCACAACAGCAGGAGCAAGTGCAAGTCCATTGCGCCCATGCGCAAGAGGCGCAATATTCAAAAACTGCACTGGCCAAGATGCGCCTGCAGCTGACGACTGAATATAGCACCACCTGTGCCATAGCGCAACTAGGGAAGGGAAGCTGAGCATGTCTGATACGCCATAGCGCAACAAGGGATGTTCAGCTGAGCAGTCCAGATGTGCCATAGCGCAACCAGGGGCGCTCCCCAGCAGCAGGGCAGCAATGCAACAGCACAACCAGGGATGTAGGGGCCCACCACCCATGCAACAGATGGGCAGAGGAATACACAGCAGAACAGACATTGCCCCACCAGACCCCATGCACTGCACAACTGGGGGAGGGCTGGAATAACCACTGGCCCATGGAGACAAGCAACCAACCCACAGCTGGGCCATGGTGCCCCATCACACCCCCTGGCAAGCTGTGACCGGCACACAAGGAGGGCTGACCACCCCGTGCCACACCATCCCACCAATGCAGAGCACACCTTGCACCGTGACCCCCAGACACCCTTCCCAGGAGCAGCGCCCACCAGTGCAGGATACCCCATGCATGCCACCACCCACACTGTGACAATGCACCCCTGTGCACCACAGAACCTTGCAAGGCAGCCCCACCATAAGCACCCATCAGCGGGTGGCAACACACAGCGATGCAACGACGGCATACACAGTGCCACCATGACAACCCCCGAGGTACAGCTGAGAGACCGACCATATATCGGCACACGAGGTACCCCACATGGGACAGGGCATGCCCCGGACCTCACCACCAGTGGTACAGCACCCTGCACATCCTCCAAAGGACACACCCCAACCCAGCACTGGCCACAACAGCCAGTGCAGACACCCACAGTGGTGCATGGAAGCATGCACCAAACCAGATGCAACACAAAGCATGAACAAACACCCACCCATACCCAAGGGCACACCAACACAGGGACATAGTAGCAGGGCAACCAAGCCCCCAGCGTGGGGCCATGGAAGCCGTGTACACATGGCCAGCAGTCCTCCACGCCACAGGAGTGCCAGCCATCATGCGCAGGCACTGTGGAGATGTACGCCACCAGCATTTGCCCAGCGCACAAGTGACAGACAGTGGTGCACATCCCCTGCAACACACACAAGCAACAGCATGGAGGTAGGACAACAGTGGAGGCCAAAGTGTCACCTGAGGCAGACTTGCACCACACCAGTGATAGGAGGCAACCCGGCATTGTGACGGGTACAGTGGCCGTCCTGCATGGACAGCCACCACTGACATGCCAGCAGACCGTGCAGATCACAGACATGCAAGGGTGTCAGCTGCACAGGCCATGAATGGGCTGACAGGTGCGCCATGGACACAGAGCATGCACCATGGACCACTGCACACAGTCATCCAGTGCACAGGGAACAACGCACACACCACAGGCAGTGACTGATAGCTACTCCCACACCATAGTCACTTCCCCACGGACACACACACACGCACGTGACTGCACCACCCCTGCCACCTTGCACACCACTGCATCTGAGCACCTATAGCCCACTGCAAAACAGAGACCACCACATTAAGTATATCAAAGCAAATGTATTGTAAAAAAACACACTAAACTATTTACATATATTTACACCCAGCAAAGGTTGGGGGGAAGGCCACAAACAAGGTGGGGGTGGGTAAGGGGCAGGGGTGAACAAATGGTAGAAGGAAGGAGGGGTGTGAGGGTGGGTCCGGGGGGTAGGGAAAATCAGGGTCATATGTATGCTCAGTGGGAGCCCCGCTCCCCGCTCTGGCTGCTCTTCCCGCCATGCCTCAGTTGGACTCCCACACGGTCAGTCCTTTCCAGGATCTGCCGGGAGGCCCTGGCAACTTGTAAGATCTCCTGAAATGTTGCTCATATTTCCTGCAGCTGCCATCCACCTAGTATAAGGGAGCAGAGTCAATAGGTGTGAATGCACAGCCCCAAACAGCCCATCCACTGTGCATGGCATATGGCCGTGGGACATGCCTCTGTGATGGTGTGTGACCACCCACAGTGATCGTGTCCACAAGACCTGCCCACCCAGGTGCACACAGCCATGTAGGCTGCTGCACACACCCACTGGCCAAGTCCTGCACAGCACCACCATGGCTGTTTAGTGACATGGCTATGTGGTGCAAAGGCAGTGGCACAGCCATGTACCCGGTGCACGCATGGACCACCATTGACGCACTCCCAGACATGCAGTGCCACTGTACAGTGCTGACTGTAACAAGTTGCGTGCATGGCAGTGGTGTCAATGGATGGTGGCCATGCCCCGCTGCCCGCCCTGTTACACAGCATGCAATAGTAATCATGGATTTAAGGCACTCACCATCATCAGGCTGGTCCCTCTGCCTCTGTGGACCTTCCCCCCTCCTGGTGTGCTGGTCTTCCAGCTGGCACCTCCTCTCCCTCGCCAGCCATCTCTCTTCTGGGCCTAAGGTGCAAACATGGAGATAGGAACATCAGTACAATCCTGTAGCAAAGTCCCCCTGCCCCATGTGTGTGCAATCCCACACAGCCAGACCCACCTACCCCACACCCTGATAACACCACCACAGCCAACACCGGACGGTCCCCCCCCATGTTCTGGACACATGCAACCATGATACCCATATGGAAGATAAAAGTGTATGGACGTTACACCTACCTGGCTGTGGCACCATGCCCCTCCTGGCACATGCCCACAGGCAGGCAAGCAGGTAAAGGGGTCCCTCCATCTCAGGTCCCCATATCTGTGGCGGCACTGCTTCATCATCTGCCCCATTCCTATGGCCTCCTCCAGGGTGTCGGCCACCTCCTGCCACACCTGACTCCTGGACCTGTCCAGGGGTGTCTCAC
This sequence comes from Neoceratodus forsteri, assembly GCA_016271365.2. NCBI lineage: Eukaryota > Metazoa > Chordata > Ceratodontiformes > Ceratodontidae > Neoceratodus > Neoceratodus forsteri. Next base: position 50,385,859 of record CM028129.1, on the reverse strand, counting down.
CAAACAGTTGGCCAACAAGTGGCTCCACAATGTCAACCAGGTTTGTCATTTCAATCTGGCTCCACTGGGCAGCTCTCCTCCGTGCCATCTCTCTTGCTCGGTAGGGTCAAAACGGCACTCTGCAGCACGGTTCTGCCACGTGCAGATGCTGCACGGTACAGCGCTGCCATTCCCTATCACGTTGTCACCAAACAGCGTGATAGTGGTGCACTCATGCCTGACACATGGCGCCTAGGGGGCAAAAGTCAGGCACAGGGTCAAGGGTCTCTGTTGCACGGACAGCCACAGCACAGTTGGAAACCAATGCATGTAACGTGATTGGGTGCCTGTGTGTCACCTCCAGTAGCAGCCTATCATGCTGTTGCCCCAGTTCACCTACGATGCCCCAGTGCCACAGCACCATATGGGTGAACATCACTGTAGCACCACTGGCACAATGGTGGCCATGCCCTGCATTGCCTCCCACGTACAGCACGTCAGCAGCGCTGCAGGCACCTGTATCATCAACTCAGGCATGCACAGTTAGGTGTGTACTGCGCATGTCACAGAACTGCGCCCTTGGCTCAGCACGTTCAACACAATTGCGCAAAGAGAAAAAGTGCGCTATTTAGCCGTCATATGCAAATCAGCTAATCAGCCATTCAATAGCACAGCTGTGCAATTTGCATCCACTTAAAATTGCACCTCACCTCATTTGTATGGGTTGCACTATAAAAGTGCGACATTGGGCTGCACTGGCCATAGTCAGTTACTGCAGTCTATTGGTGAGTTGCATGCTGTTTGGGAGTGTGGACTGAGGATTTTGGGACATGCATGGGACTGCACAGTCACAGGTAACAACTGTCATTCTCACAGGCTGAATCATGACTGAGCAAGTTGTAGGAGAAGAGGAACAGAGTTGTGGGAGGAGGAGGAGGCCAAATTTCACCAAGGCAGAGACAGATGCCCTGTTTGAGGCTTACCTGGACCAGGAGCCGCTTCTCAGCGGATGCCAGAGAACACCACAGGCCTGTGCTGCTGCATGGGAGGAAGTGTCACATGTTGTGAACCTGCATGGCAGCCACCAGCGCTCCATACAGGAGTGCAAGAAGAATATGGGCACAGACAGGAGGAGGATTAAGGAGAAGGTGGCTGCCATCAGGGCAGCATGATCTGCAACAGGTGGGAGACAACCGGAGATGCTGTGCCTGACCTCACAGGAGGAGAGGAGAGCTGCTGGCAGCTTGCAGCGGTGTGCCATTGAGGGTATTCTGGGTGGTGAATTCCAGATGGGTGGTAGCCTGTCACTGCATAGTAGGTCATGGTCTGTCTATTGGGGGAAGGGACAGGGTAGGTCTCATGCAGTAACGTGACTTTGTTTTCCCTTACAGTTCCTGAGCATCTGCATGGGTCAGCAGTGGTGGGCCTCTCCACTGAGGCCAGTCAGATGGAGATGGAGGAGGGCCCATCCACCTCCACAGGAATACGTGGCTCAGTGTGACAGTGGCCTGCCTGGATATCCAGACTGATGTTGTTGGAACAGGTGCAGAGGAGGCCCTGCCCGTGTCCCAGTGTCCACGGATGCCAGTATGCTGTGACTCGGGCTGGCGCCGGGTCCATCACTGATGATGATGTCGCCAACGTCATGGGCAGTGACAAGTGTGTGCCACAGGATGGCCACACAGCAGGTAACATCGCTGCCATGGCTGTGGGTGGTGCTGCTGTGGAGGCCTGCGTGTCATCACAGTCCCAGCCTGTGCCTGTCAGCACCAGTGGGGCAGCATTGGTGTGTGTACAGGACATTGGGACTGTTGTGGCCACTGCAGCGGCACCCGTGAGACCTGGGGAGTGACAGCCGGTGGGGCAGCATCAGCAGTCAGCCAATGGGCTTGGGGGTACAGTGTCAGGGAGTGGCGTTAGTGCACTGCCTGTGGACATGCCCAGACCTGGTCCTGGTGTTCAGTGCCCACCCTCAAGGGGTGCTGAACATCAGGGCCGTGCACACCCTGAGGGACAGGATGCTGATCAGGCAGATGACCTTTTGGATGAGCACACCCGTATACTGCAAGCATCAGTCAATCAGCAGATGTGGCTTGCAACAGCAGTGGATGCATTGAGTGAGGCTCTGGAGTGGGCAGAGGAGCGTCGCAGCAGAGACACTGCTCTGCTACTGGCAGGGATGGACCGGTTGTGGGAGGATGTGACAGCTGCCATTGACAGGCAGACACAGGCATTCAGTGCTGTCATGGCCACAGTGGGCACACAGTTATTTGCCCATGCGTTGCAGACACCACGCAGTGCACTGTCCACCCCCCATTCCTGGCATCGTGCGACACCATCCTTGTCGACACTGGGTTCAGCTGTGGGCATCCTGAGCACGCCTGGTGCAGGCATGTTCGGTGTGCTGCAGACCCCTGCGCGAGCATGGTTGCATTCACGCAGTGGAACCCCTTGGGGACCATCGGTGCCACCCCATGAGGCCAGTGGTCAGCCTGTCAGTGCTGGCAGGTCTCGGTTGGGCCGCCAACGCATCTGTAGTGGCCGGAGCACTGTGGCACGTGACTGACCTGTCTCCCAACGCGGCTACTGTCTGATGCTGCCTTGTGTGCATTGTGACATTCAGCGGGCAATGCACGGGTGGGTACCCGGCCCTGCACGCAGACACACAGTCCATCTGCACACCCTCCCGGCTGCTGTTCGCAGTTGCATGTGCATGATGATGCCTGCATTGCGCTGTACACCAATGTGCAATGGTGCCCAGCATCTGACACATGCACAGTGACAGGCAGTGGGCGTGGTGGTCTGTGGACATGTGTGTGGCTAGGGGTAGCGTTCTGGGTCAGTGTGTCTCCTACCCTTTGTGCATGTCTGGTGCATTGTGTGTGTGTGTGTGTGTGTGTGTGTCTGTCTGCATGCCATGTTAGACCTCACCCATCCCTGGTGGTGTGTGTGGTTCCATGCCCGGCCAGTTCCCTTGATGGCATGCACCCCTGGTGTGTGTCCATGCATGTTTGTGGGTTGTGCCTTAGCCACTGGTGGTTGCACATGGCCCCATGACTTACCTGGGTTGGCTGAAGTGCTCCTCTGTGATGGTGGCCTGGTGCAGCTGTGCCAGCAGGAGCAGTCAGGGGTCCCGTCGCCCAAGGGGGGGCTGCCCATCACCATTGTCACTGGCGTCCTCATCGTCCCCATCGCTGTCCCCCTCTTTGACCGGTACAGCTATCCCACATTCGTTGGTCATGTTGTGCAGGATGCAGCAGGCCAGGAATAGCCCGCAGGCCTTTGAGGGGCTGTACTGTAGGGCACCGCCGGAGGTTTCCAGCAATGGAAACGTGCCTTAAGCATCCCAAACACCCGCTCAATGACGTTACATGTGGTGGCGTGTGCCTCATTGTAGCATTGCTGCGATGGGGTCACGGGCCGCTGGTATGGCATGAGCAGCCAGGGACGGAGTGGGTATCCATTGTCACCTGTGTGTAGAGGGTGGAGGTTAGTTTGGTGATCAGCATCGCCCTGCCCCGGACCATGTAGGCCACTACCCATGTCACCACTGACCATGCCCCCCCAGCCCCCCAGGCCCTATGATTGTCCATGAGGTTTGCATACTCACCCACTAGGTGGCCAGTGGGGATATCTCCACTCTTGAATCAGTGGCACAGTGCTGACTGGTGCCAGATGAAGGCATCATGTACTCCCCCAGGGTGCGTGGCACAGACATTGATTATGTGCCCCCTGGCATAGCACACAACCTGGCAGTTGATGCTAGCATAGCCCTTCCGATTTATATATGCGTCCCCCTCGGGGCCAGGTGGTGTGCGGATGGCCACATGGGTGCAGTCTATTGCCCCTAGCAAGCCAGGCATACATGCTACCCTGTGGAACTCCTGTATGTTTGCTGTGCGCTCCACCTGTATGCTGGGAAAATGGATGTACTCTGCAGCATGTGGCAGCAGTGTGCTGAGGAATTGGGTGAGGTGGCATGACGCGGCCGACTGGGTTATGCCTGTGGTGTCCCCAGTTGGTCTCTGGAAGGTGCCCGTGGCGAGCAAGCACATGCAAGCTGTCACTTTCATCTCCACTGACAGATCATGGCTCCGTCGTGTGGGTGCCTGCATCACATCACTGCACAGCTCACAGAACCACCTCAGAATTGCCTGATTCAGGTGGTACCGACCCCGATCTCTGTATCACTATACAGCTCGAGCTGGTGTGGGCTCGGTACTGCCTGTTGGGGTACAGCCAGCCAGGGCCTTCCCGGCGCGCCCCTGCTGCCCCACCTTCTCACCCCCTCATTACTGCCTCCATCTGGATGGTGGCACTGGCTATATCCTGGCTTGTGTTCACCCCGGCAGCTTTTCTGTGTCCCCCCGTCCTGGCTGCTACTTCCCTGCACCAGGAACACCTGACTGTACTGGCCTCACTGCTGTGTGGCAAGTACTTCCTTCTGCACTGTGGCTCCCCACACCTTCCCCTGAGCCTGTGGGTTCCAGGTGCCCTTTCACTGTCCTGTCCTGTGTGTATGTGTGTTGCCTGTGTGGCTGGCTATAGTTCCATAACTTGAGGCTTCCTGTAGCGTTCTTGTGCCTCTCCTTGTTTCCTTTTATTTTGGCTCATTTCTGCTATCACAACTTTAAGCACACTCTCCCGTGCGCGCCAGGCGCATGTTGTTAAATACTTGACTCGCCATTTATGCATGGCTCCTCCCCTTCAGTTGCGCATACATTCATTATCATTGCGTTGTTGCTCAGCGTGATTTGGGGGGTGCAACTGCCTCCAGCTGAATATCGCAGAATGGCACATTTTCGGACTTGCGCTGGAGCAACCCTATTGCGCATGGCGCAACTCTTTTGAATATCTGGGCTTTTTTGGGAAATTCCCAACAAATTTCAACAAGAAAAATTCCATGAATTCAGAATTTGCTAATTTTGCCCATCTCCACTGCCTGGGCATCTCTTTTTTTCTTCCTTTTTTTCCATTGCTGTACTTCTTATCCCTCTGTTCTGACCTGCCTTGCCATTGGTCCTGCCTCACACCCAGCCCCATCTCCCACTTTCTCTGAGACTTACCACTCCTGTGTTGGGGTCACTGGGTGGGCCTCAATCGCCAGCAGACTTACACCGCAGTGTCGGAAGAGCACCTCAGTCGACAGTGTGGACCTGCGATGTGAGGCACGCATCATCCTGCTTAGGCCAGGGATAGTCCCTTTTTGCCTTCCCCAAGTACCCCATGCTGTACATGGAGTGCTCACCATGCATGTGCATGCACGTGTGCTTGAGTACACTGATGCCACCCTTCCTGAGACTTGGTTCCTGCTGTTTGGCCAACTTTGGTCACCCAGGTGGTGGTACAGCAGTGGAGACCTGAATCCTCCCTCCCTCCCTCCCTGAGATGGAGAGCCTCCCCTTGGGAGGCTCAACTAACCTCCCCTTGGCTGGCCTTCCAATGAAACAGGCTCATTCCTGAACCTGGGTTGTTGGCATTGTGAGTGGCAATGCTACTGACATGCTGGTAGACAGTCGGGAGACTCATTTTTTCTAAACAAGAGAGGTCAGACAGGATTGGTTCTTAGGCCCTTTATAACATGCTTTTTGTTTAGATCCCATGTTACTGTATGTACCCTAAATTGTAATCCCAGAATACAACCTCCAGTAGCTGGGGAGGGTCAGGAACAGGTTTCTGCTATGGCCTATGCAGATTATATTATGTTATTAATTAAAGATGTACATGCAGGCAAATAAACTGCATTGTGGGTAAGTAGACTAAGCCCAGTTAAAACGGATACAATTTACTTGTCTGCCAAACTGGGAGGGGTAGGAATGTTTTATCCTATACAGTAATTTTCTTTTTTTACTCCTTTTTAGTAAAATATTTCCCCTTATTAATGCAATAAAGTAATCACTTATGGTATCCTTATTGGAGCTTCAAGTATTGAGTTTTCTGCAGTTCTGGGAGTATGGAACAGTCAAAAAACCTAAGCTAGGATGTTTAAAACTACCACTTTATCTACTGAATGTATGTCTGAAAAAGAAATCTTGGCTCCTGGAAGTTTCAAAAATAGAAATATAGAATATGTTGGCAGATAAAGACCTCATGGCCCATCCAGTCCACCCTATTTTTCCCTACCTACAGCTATACCACAGATCCTACACAGTCTTTGGACCCCCCTCAGCCTTACTTTCAAGATCCCCTTGTACCTATCCCATGCATTCTTGAATCCTGTAACCATTTTAGCCTTCCCCACCTCTGCTGGGAGGCTGTTCCATTCATCCACCACACTCTTGATAAAGAAGTACTTTCCTACATTGCCTCTGAGCCTCTCCCCTTCCACCTTCATATTGTGATCCCTTGTGCTTCAGCATCTTTTTCTTTGAGAAATGCTACCTTCCTGTACTGTTTTTGCCTGTGAAGTATTTGTATGTTCCTGTCATATCCCTCCTTTTCCTCCTTTTCTCTAGGGAGTACAAATTCAGCTCCTTAAGCCTTTCTTCATAGGACCTTTGATGCAGGCCGTGCACCATTTTGGTTGCTCTCCTTTGTACTGTCACCACCCTATCTATGTCCTCTCGGAGAAGTGGCCTCCAAAACTGGACACAGTACTCGAGGTGTGGTCTCCAGTGACCTATACGGGAGCATCACTGCATCCCTCCTTCTGCTGGTATTTCCCCTGCCTATGCAGCCCAGCATCCTATTAGCCTTCCCCACTGCCTTGTCACACTGTTTAGCTACCATCAGGTCATCCGAAATGACTACCCCCCCAGGTCCCTTTCCTACTTTGTGACTGCTAATTCCATTCCTCCCAGTTGATATGTTGCCCCTGGGTTTCTGTGCCGTAAGTGTATGATTTTGCACATTTTTACATTAAAACCCAGCTGCCAGACCTGTCACCATTTTTCCAGCTTATGTAAATTGCTCCTCATTCTTTCTACCACCACCTCAGGTGTGTCTACTCTGTTGCAGAGCTTTGTGTCATCTGCAAATAGGCATACTTTCCCTTCCAGTCTCTCTGTTATGTCACTAATAAATATAGTAAAGAGGGCTGGGCATAATACTGACCCCTGCAGCATCCCACTCATCACCCTGCCCACTCCAGAGCGTATTATATAATGACACAGATCTCGAGAAAAAAAGTGCTATCTCCATATTTTCAGGGGCCAGTTTGAAGTTTCTTCTTTTTTTGTTGTGTCTTTGGAAAAGTCCAACAACTTACTGGCAGAACAATTACAAAAAAATATGGGATACACTTTGGCTGTGGTGCCACAATAGATTAAATGGTAGAAATACTCAGAAACACAATGCTATTCAAGATAGATGCTGTTTGAGAACAGCCTGTATTCAACACTTAGAAACCATGGAGTTCCTTTTTCTGGTTGCTTATATATTATGAATTTTTGGGGGCTCCATGCCAATTCGGAGAAGGAATTATAGTGAGGACAATATCGGTGAAGACAGTACAGCGAGTACAATTACGGTGCCCAGTACATATGGGAAAACACTGTTATGGCAGCAGTTTGTAAAATATTTGTTTCATGGGGGGCTTGGCCCCCACACCCACTTTGCAGGGGGCTTTGCCCTCTGCACCCCCCTTACTAAAGTAATCAACCCTGAGGTCATAGCACATCAGGGAAGGGGGAATACCTTTGTTGCCATAACGGTGCTCGCCCATCTTTATGGGCGCCGTAATTGCAGTCACCGACATTGCCGTCGTTGATATCATCCTCACTATTATTCCATTGCTGAAATGACTTGCTACTATTTTGGGGATTTGATAACTGAAAATGGAAGGAACCATTGTTTAAATCCACGAAGTCCTGAATTATGAAGCTTTGGATAGAAGTTTTTTTTGTTGGGGAATGGGTGAAATGGCACCCCAACACTGAATCTTGTATTTGCTTGTCTTAAATGCCACATATGATGCCAGTTCTCTTTACAGCATGTGGACAATTCCTTGGACTCTATTCTAAAGTAATGTATGACTTCAAACATGTGTATCTATATGAGTTCATAATCCTTAATAAGGACACCTTTAATCTATACTGGAATAGAGAATCTTCAGGAATGAAGCACCCCTCTCATGCTGCAGTACACTGTTAGTATTAGAATTTACCCCAAGACCTGGGAGTGGGGCAAGAACCCATAAACATTCTGATCTTCTGACCTCAGAGCGGAGTGTGCAACCTGCTGGGCCACCAACACTGATGATTGTTCATTCATTCATTCATTCATTCATTCATTCATTCATTCATTCGGTTTATTCAGAGGAAACTAGAAGGCTACTGAGGCTAGCTTTACCAAGGCATCCAGAACAAAATCAGGCACAAAGGTTATAGATCAGAGGCAGATGCAGAACATGGAGGTGAGCAGAATATATGAAAGGCACATGAGATTCAAGCAAAACTGAAAGTCATTTCAGGTGCTAGTACTCCCAAGGAATTCAAGTTCAAATTACAGGAGAACGAGAGGGGACATGATAGAAACGTATAAGTACATCACAGGGGTGAACAGGGTGCAGGAGTGAAGTCTGTTTCAAATGAGAGGGAGCACCAGGACCAGCTGCATGTGATGAAGCTGGAAGGGGGAAGTTTAGGAGGGATGTGAGGAAGTACTAATTCACTGGAAGAGTGACAGATGCCCGGAACAGAGTGCCAGAGGAAGTTGTGGAGGTAAAAACAGTGAAGTGCTTTAGGCATGCATGGACTAGATGTAAGGAAATATTAGTAAATAAGCAGGGAGGAGGGACTGTCACTGGAGACCAGTTAGGATCTATCAAGATGTGCAAGGCAGGGTACATCTGGCAGACTGGGTTGGCCAATCTGTCCTTTGCTGCTGCCAAATTCATTTTTTTCCATGTCAAGCACAGTGCCAAGTCAGTATCAGCAATAAAGACCTCTTTCTGCTCAAACAAAAATCTGAAAACCTTTTTCTCTATTAAATGTGAACTGCTCAAAGTGTTGATTCTTGCTGTCGGAAGTTCCAGTAGAATGGAAGAGGACAAAGGGGACTGCAAGGGGATACGAACATAAGAAAAAAGCCAGCAGATACAGGCCTCAAGCTCTATCGAGTGTTCTCGATTATGCAGCTAGCAGTGTGTTACTCTGCAGCTGCTCACCCCCCATCCAGTAGTGACCTTTCCCTGGTCCCTGTCCCACCCCTTCTTAAAATTGGCCACCGATGTCTGTTGACATCAGCAGGCTGAATAGAAGCCTAACTCAGATGTAACCCCCCTGCAAATGGGGGTTCCCAAAAGACTTCCAGGAGCTTGCTTGAATGCTCCAAGCCTGAATGGTGTTTGGCATTTAAGCCATTTATCAGTGAGTGTTTTTAGAGCCTCTGGTACTGTCTCTTTAAGAGCTGTCTGCTTGCAGACATAATTAGTTTATATGGGGGGATTGTGTGTTTCTCTGTTTGAGTACCACTCGAACTGCTGCCAATTCACTCCATTTTTGCAGTCACTAGGAGTGCAAAGGGAACCTATCTGAAAGATGTAACTGTTTGCCAGAAATCTTTTAAAGTAATAATGAAATTACAGTTTGTCTAACCTGCTTTCTTTGCAGTCAGAACTGTTTGCCTATTTCCCCATTCTGGTTTTGAACTGCTGAACTGGACCAATCAGTGTGGGGTAAGCTAGCTCTAAAATGGTGCCTTGGACGAATCAGAACTTGGACTCATAATCTGAGCCAGCCACAAGAGGATTGTATGGGCAGTGACTCTGGGAGATGTAGTTTAGACTTGGTGCCTTTTGGACCAACAGCAGCAGTCTATTGTAGTGACAGCCAATCCAGTCAAGAACTGGGAGGAACTCAAAGGAAGTGCCCGGTTTTGTCTGTTGGAGTTTCAGTTTGAGATCTGGAAGTGAAGGGGAAAGAAACCCTGTGCTCCTTCAGTGCACAGTTTCAGTCAAAAAATGTGTGCAAGGCCCAGAGTTCCGGTCTGCAGCTTGTGTAACTGCTTGTTAGGACTGAATCCGTCCTGTGAAAAGAATCAAAGGATCTCTGAAGAGTAGAAACCAGGCTCACCCTGTAGAAGACTGAAGAAATTGTTGAATTGCACTCGGTCTGTCAGGAACTGACTCTGCTGTGTGTTCTCCCGGGTATTGTGCAGTAATCGCGATCGGGATAGAGAAGCAGCCTGCCTGGTATAGTACTTTTTTTTACCATATAAATGTGTGAAGAGTCTCGTGGAGCTGAAAAGTAGCCCTGCTGACGTTGAAGGACCCTATCTTGTTTGGAGGTCGTGAGTACTAATTCAGGGTTGCTCCCTGTTGAATTGCCACATTAAATCCAAATGGAATTACTGTACTGCTGACTGTTTAATTTTCCTTTTCTCTGTGTGAAAGGGCCCCTACCAGCTGCCACGGTTTGGACTAGCCACTAGGGCTTGGGTACCCAGGGACAGTAACTGGTAGGGATAGGCCTGTGCACAGAGCCATAGGTAGATAGTAAGTGATAAGCTAATTAACCTGATTTCCCCTGTCCTTGTTATATCCCCTAAATAAATCAGAGCTGCTTGTTTGGCAAAGTTATGCTGCCTGAGGTATTTGTCTATGTTAAAGTACTGTACTGTGATTGTTGCACTGTATCTTATTCCACAGGAGGTCCCAGTGCCAGAACTAGTCCTGGGGGTAAGTGTATACGTTGAAGGTAATTCTGATATATTGTGTGGGCCACTAGTGGGAAGAAAGGGGGGTTGCAGTGTCCCAGAGGGCTGTGACCAAGTAAGTTTAACTATTGCAAACCCTGACCTCTGGGTGGAGGCACCCGCCATTGGATCCAGGCCCCTCAACCTGTTAGTGGCAAATCAGGCAGTGGTAGTAGCCCCTGGGATAGCGCCATCTAGGGGTTACACAGAGCTCTCCAATGTGGGTGCACAATCTACCTTAATCAGTCATCTTATTTTCAATTATTTGAACTCTCCAGCATGAATTGCAACTGTACTTCTGGAGTATTAATGGGACGCACCAAACAATCACAGCCCACAAAAGCTAAAATGTGATCATAGGGAGCTTTGGCCCTGCAGTCTGTAGGCCTGGGCCCTACACCATCAGGGCTTCAAACAGGCATGGGATAGACATAAGGGAGCAATACAGATGAGTATGAATAGCTAGGCCATTGACAGAGTAAAGGCCTATGGCACATTCATAAGGTAGAAAAAATGAGCAGACTGGATGGGCTTTGTGGTCCTTATCTGCCTTCAACTTCTATGTTCTTATGTTTCTATCTAGGTCTTCCCTGCTAACTGGCTCAGCAGATGAGGGAGACAACTCTGCTCTGAGACAGGGTCCAATGTTACTAAAGCAGACAGCTAGACAAGTCTCTGTGTCTTGCAAAACCTAGATGGCAAAGTCTCGGGCATACAAAAAGATTTTAAAAAGCTAAGAAACAGAAACATAGAATTTGACGGCAGATAAGGACCGTTTGGCCCACCTAGTCTGCCCATTTCCCTACCTAACGAACAAGTTGCAGATCCTAGTTAACCAACAGCCTACTTCCTCCTACTCCCACTAGAATTGCCTTATGTCTGTCCCATGCATTCTTGAATTCCCCCCACTGTTTTTGACTCTACGACCTCCTCAGGAAGGCTGTTCCATGTATCCACAACCCTCTTTGAAGAAATACTTCCTCACATTACCTCTGAGCCCACAACTGTAGTGTAGAAACACACTTAGAGTCACTACAAAATGAACACATGGTGTATGGGAGGTCACTGGCTTACCTTCATAAAAAGAACACAGCTTTAACCCTCTGTGCTGAAGATACGGAAGCCAGAGCAAGAAGGAATAATATTAGCATGTTCAGGGTACCAGTGGAGCAAAACAAGATGATGCGGCACAATTCCTGGACTGTTGACTCAAACAGAAGCTAGGTTTAAGTGAGGATTTCAGCCTGGAAATAGAATGAGCCCATTGGGCAATAGCACCAAAGCCCAAACTGGATGATCTCCCCGAGATCTATAATAACAAAGTTTCTTGTTACCCCACTAATGACAAGATTCTCAGGAAGGCATGGGGGGAAAATGACTTAAATCTTGATGGTACCAGAGTATATGTGCACCAAGATTACCCTCCTCTACTGTTGGCCAAGAGGAAGAACGTTTTTTTTTTGTGATGTAGCAACTTCAGGAGAAGGGCTTAAAAGCACAGCTTAGATATCATGCTAGACTCTGAGTAGAAGATATAGAGGGCAGAAAAAAGTTTGAAATCTTATTTGCTGCTTTACCATACTTGGAGACTGCTGAAATCTTGCTTCCAGATTTGAAAGAGGACAAAGCTGAACATGAAATTGAGGCGCTTTTATGGCCCGTAGCATCTGGAAGGAGGCAGTTAGGTAGGGCAATTAGGGGAGACTCACTTCTCCCGTTACACTTAGATGTTGCCCATTGGATTGTGCCCCCAAAAAACACCTGAGTTGTATGCTTAACTTTACATTTCTTTTGCTGCCTGAAGCAGAGCAGTGCTTCATTAATTATTAGTGCTCTCTCTAGAGGGTTTTACCTTTACATTTGCTGGTGATATTTAGAGCAAGTGAACTGACTATCTCTTACTCATTAGACTGCTAATCCCATCTTCAGCTAGACCATTTTGGTGGTAATTATAGGAGCATGTTCTCAAGGTGAGGATGTGGAACTTTATAGTAGATGGTTAGTTTCTGGGTCTGACTTCCTGCTGTGTGGGACCCATGCCAGTTCATCCTTCATTTTGTTCCCTCTGACTGACTGTAATGGAGTACAAGGCTAGTTGGCAGAAATTTACTCCTGGTTTTATTTTAGTGTACTTTTCCTTTCACTTAGTTTATCCAAGTCCTCCTGCAGTCCTGGTTAACCCTCTGTGCTGTCCTCCACTGCTCCGATCTTTGTGTCATCTGCAAACAGGCTGATCTTGTTACTAACTCCATCTGCAATGTCAGCAATGAAGATGCTGAACAGCACTGGACCCAGCACTGATTCCTGTGGAACCCCACTTGTTACAGCCCTTGGGGATGAGAGTTCCCTCCCTTACAACAACCCTCTGCTGCCTATCCCGTAGCCAGTTTTTGACCCACTCCACCATTCTCTCCCCTACCCCCAGACAATCCTATTTGCTAACCAGTCTCCCATGTGGCACTGAATCAAAGGTCTTGCTGAAGTCCAAGTACAGGACATCCACTGCATGGCCCCTGTCAATGGCCCTTGTTACCCAATCATAGAAGTCTACCAAGTTTGTCTGGCAGGATCCACCGGTGACAGACCCATGCTACCTGCTGTCCTGGAGACCATTTTCCTGCACAAAGGTTACAAGCCTCTCTTTGAGGATAGTGTCCATGGGTTTCCCCATGATGGAGGTGAGGCTGACAGGCCTAGAATTCCCTGGCTCATCCTTGGGCCCACCTTTATGGATGGGCACCACATGTGCCATCTTCCAATATTGGGGCATGCATGCAGTCCTCAGGGAAGTTGTGAACAAGTCTGCCATCGGTACTGCTACGACCTCTGCCATCTCCCTCAGTACCCTGGGGTGTATGCCATCTGGACCTGATGCTTTATCCACCCTCAGTGCTCTAAGACCCTCTAGCACTCTGCTCTCTGGTATTTCCATCTCTGTTGGTTCTGCTGCCCCAAACCCACTGTTTCCTTTCCCTGTGGTATTGTCCCCTGCTTTTCCTTGGTATATACAGTGCAGAAGTAGTCACGGAGTGCTTCTGCTTGCTCCACCCTGTTCTCAGCCCACCCGTTGGCCACCTTAATCCTAACCATTTGATCCTTACAGTTTCTTTTCTCCCTTATGTATCAGGAGAAATCTTTCTCGCCCTCACCTATCCCTTGTGTCAGCCTAAGCTCCCTTGCTGCATTTGCTGCCCTGACCATTCTGCTCACCTCTCTTGATTTCTTCATGTACTCCTCCCTGTCTTCTGCTTTTTTGGATCTCATATATTTCCTGAAGGTTGTCCTCTTTTCATTAACACTTGCTAATACCTCCCTGCTAAACCAGCTCAGCCTTCTTGATCTGGCCTTCTTGCTTTGGATCTTAGAACACAAGTCTGTGGCCTCATCTAACCCATTTTTCATAATCTCCAATTTCTGGTTAGCATCCATGTGTGGTTGGATTCTGGTGATATGTCCCTACAGAATGCCCCTCATTCTTCCAAAGTTGGCCCGTCTGAAGTCTACTACCTTTGTCCTTGTACTGGTTGTCTCCTTACCAGTACCAAGTGAAAACCACGCTGCATTGTGGCCACTCCAGGGGATCCCTCAACTCCAACCCCTGTATGTTCTCCCCATTTGTTAGCACAAGGCACAGTATATTTCCTTCCCTGGTCGGTCCCCTTACCAATTGCACCAGGAAACTGTTCTGGAAAGCTTCTAGGAAAGCTTCCAGGTCAGGGATGATGCCCCCTAAAGAGATCATGTCACAGGGTAGGTTGGAATTTACATTTCTGCAGGTGGGATGTGGGGGGGGGGGAAGTGGCAAAAGAAGTAGCCAGAGATCAAGTAGGGTCTTCTGTGTTGCAGTGGGCAGGGGAAAAAGAGCAGACTAGGTGGGCCAAGTGATCCTTATCAGCTGTCAATATCTATGTTTCTATGTTAGTGTTGTTGATAGTGGCAACACTGATGATGCCCAATATATTGTATGGAGGGGAGGAATTTGTTGACCACTGATGCAGGGATTAGCTCCCATGTTCTGAGACCAAACAATGGGCCAATCAGGTGTTTTTATTTCCTGGGTTGTGCCTGAAAATAGGCAATTGTCTGCCAATGGCACCCTACCTGGTTACCAAAAACTAAATAAATAAATAAACATCTCTCCTAGTTGGTTTGGGGATGGGGTGGGCATTCCATAGTGAGCTTTTTTTAAATGAAGCATGAATCCCAATATCCCTTTTACTAGCTACTTGCGGAGTTCAGAATTCTGCCTGATATCCTCTGCAGAAACCAGAAGAAATCTTAATTCCACAGGATGATTCCCCATTCAGCTCTAGATTCCACTCAGATTTCATCTACACCAACTGTTTACACTGACCCTATAGGATCATGGATTTTTGCACAACCCATTCCGCCATCAGAAAGTGCAGCTTTGCACAACCCCACCAGCACAGGAAAAATAAATTCCTGAGAAATACTTCTGTTCCAACCATTTGCTTCTAGAACACACAACTTCATAGCTGAGGAGCAGCATAAAACCAGATGTCTGTTTCCATGATAATGCAGGTAACTCACCTCCCCTTTGCGATATGTGAAACATTTTTAATTACAAGATGCAAATGAAACCAGAAGTTCACATATAGTACTATGACATTTGTGGTGCTACAGCGAGTGCCTGAGATAATAATGTAGTGGGTGTTTTAATTCGTCTTGTCATAATGAATCATTTGGTTAATATTAATGCTCTCCCCTTCACAGCATGTCATTTGCACACATTCACCATGAGCTCCTAAACTATGAGGCATTACTAAATGCTGTTGCATGCAGTCATGGATTCCAGTGTCAGGAGCCTTGTTATAGCCATTTTATGAAAAGGAAATGAATTTGGATTTATATGGTGCCTTCAGTATAGAGTGAATCCCAAAGTGCTTTATAATCCAGGGGAGTGAGAGGAGAGTATGGTGCTGCCAACTTCAGCACACATGGAAATTAAAAGACAACGGGGATAGGGTGACTGTGGAGAAGGGCATTACGTACACATGAACACACTGCCATTAGTGCTAGGAAAAATTTCAAGTACTCTTGCAAATGTGCAAAACTGCAAATTCCAGATTCACACAATTTTTGCAAAATTGCACCAAAATATGGCATAACTTTCTGAGTTTTTTTTGGTTCAGATACTGCCATGTTTCCCAACTTGATCCTTTAAAAAATGTGAGTGCTTAGAAACGAGCAGTTTCAGCAAATACTGCCATTTTATTTCAATCTGCACATTTGTAAATATTGTGATTTCTTAAAATCATACAATGACTACAAAAACTAGATATTTAAACAAACTGTTATAGTTCATGAAATTGTTTGAAATTTCATGAAAATGGTGAAATTTTGCAAAAAGTGCATGGAACAAACTTTTGCAATTTTACCTAGCATTAGTTTGCAGGAGGAGTATTCAATTTGTAGAAAGATGCAAGGAGAGAAGAAAAATCCACTTTGCTTGTTTTTTGTGCATCTCTTCTAACCCCACATATACTCTCAAGCCTCATTCCAAGAGCGAAGCATCATGGGTATGCAAATCCTTGTGCAAGGCAAGCTGAAAAGTCTTCACCAGACCAGATGTCATCTGGCACTGTCAAAATGCTGCCAACAAGAACAGCGCAGTTAAACAATTGTGCAGCAAAAAACTCCACCACTTTTGTTTTTGCAGGGGGCCCTCCTATACTAAAAGACCTTAACTCCGAGGGGAGCGGATCACGGAGAAAGAGGAAATTTGTGAGGCCGTGGAATACTGTTTCTACAGCCCCTTGTAAAAGAAACAAAAAACAAAGTCACAAGGAGCAGAATCCAGGATTAGAACCTTGGTATCCAGGTGCCGCACAGCCGAGCTGTTCCATGTCTCAGCCTTCTATGCCATGGGAGCAGCTCACCCAGCTACCAGTGTTCTTCTTCCCTTGTCCTCTGCTAGGACCATGAACAATAACCAGGGGAACCCTTACTGCATAGCGTTGTGAATCCTCTATCACTGTCGGTGGTAGCACTATACAAACTTGCGCTATTATTGTAGAGCTATTATAAACGGGTACCTTGTCACCTTTTAGTTTAGTTTTATTTAGTTTTTGACATATAAAACTCTTTAGGCAGAGCCTATCTTCAAAGAGTTTAGAGTCATGTAAACAAAAGACTGCAATTACAGAGTAAATTCCAAGTGTACAATACAGTAAAACTACAATAAAACATCTCTAGACACAGGTAAGACAATGTTGTACAATTGGTGTGAATACAGTTGCTAACAGTACATGGATATCATGCTGATATTATATCCTCAGGAAAATGCAATGTACATATATGGGCTGGGAGTAATATTGATGGCCAATGGTAGCAACTGCATGATCCAGGTGGGGTAAGGGAGGAGCGCAGCTGGGATTTAAACAGTTTGATAGAGCAATCAGTTTTTAGAAAGTCAGGCAGGTCAATCCTTTGCTTAGAAAATGGTACTGTATGAAAAACAGGATTGTCCAAGGGAGGAATTTCTTCAAGGACACAGGTGTGAGGGTCTGTCAGTGGGGTCTGGGTGTGGCCTGTTAGTGTCACTTTTCTGTGTCACCTCACAAGTTTTGTGGCATGGTGGCATGTGCATTCACCATGTGTGTGTCACATGAGTATGTAAGAAAAAATCAAAGACTATCACGGGTCATCATAGCAAGCGTCCAGCGGTGGCTGCGTCATGTTATCATCTGTCATTCATGTGTCGTTAATGGGTGTAGAAATGATGAAAAGAACAGGAGCAGAAAGGGTTGCGGCGGGGGGAGGAAGGAGAAAATAATGATTCCTGATGTTGCATTCCACCAAAAACATGTTCTGCAAGTGATGGTGGTGGACAAGAAACTGGTCATGGTGGGGTGGGGCAGGAATTTGTGTCTGTGGGCCTGTGAGGACTGGGGTTGGGAACGTGATAGCCAAAGAAAGCATAGTTCAATAGTCCCCATAATTCCCCTAGTTCAATTCCCACTGCAAGAAACCTTCTCAGCTTGTCATCCCATGTAATAATAGCACACCTGTTTCCCCTTTTCCTCCTTCAGGTGCTTCCACTTCCAATTTATCTACAAAGAATACACGTAATTTGTCCAGAAGTGCAAATTCAATCCCTACCACTGCCTGTTTCATACAAACAACATGACACCAACTGCCACAACCACCTGTGCATGGGAATCATCAACAATTGCCAGTCCACCTAGAACCACTGTGTAATGTTTCCCCCAAATTTCCTTCATTCACTAAAGATATCACCAACAACTTAATCTGGTTTGATTTCAGTTAGTTACCATCTGTACCCCTTCCCGGTCACCCCTGAAAAAGGGACTTCTAGTCTCAGTGGGCCTACTCGGTCAAAAAAAATTCAGTAATGTCCCTTAGCACCCACATCACACATCAGCATCACCAGTGCTGCTGCTCAGTCACCATTTGAGAGGCAACGCTAAGTCTGGGTCTGCAATGGACACTACTGTTATCTTGTCACTAGTGGGAAAAGTACAGGGGTTCATAGGAGTGGCTGGGGGAGGTATACAAACCCCACAGTTGTACAAAAGCAAGCAAGTAGCACCATCACCAAGGCAGATTGTGATGGAGGGTGCCCTTGGAGAGGATTGTGAAGTGGACCTGTCAGAGCAGGGGCATACGACTTAGGTGGTAGAGGAGGGGGAAGCACAAGAGGAGGAGAATGGGTAGGGGGAAAGCATTTGATTTATTTAAGGAGACAGAAGGAAGGAGTGTAAGAGTAGAGCTGTATGGAATGTGGAATACCTCTGGCAGAATTCATGTGGAATAACAATTCCACTTCTGAAATGCTTTATGTAATTTCTGTTTGAATTCAGCAGAATTTCAAATAAAATTTTGATATAAACCACAGAATTGCATTCCATGGATTACGTAACCTTCAGAATATTTTCCTGTGGATTGCAGAAAAGGAATCCATTGTTTCTGTAAACTGTAAATTTGTAATTTGTGAAAAACATGGGATTCCACAAGATTTGGTGACATTTTCCAAAATTCAGCAGAATTCTGTTTCTTCTGATTTTGAAAATTTTTACAGTACCACATGAGAGGAGGAGGAGGAGGAGAGGGAAGGATTATGAGAAGAGGAGGAGAGGGATGTGGTAAGGGAGCTGCAGGAGGAGGAGAGGGAAGCAGTATGAGAGGTGTAGGAGGAGGAGAGGGGAGCAGTATTAGAGGAGGAGAAGGAGGAGAGGGAAGCCATGGGAGAGGAGGAGAAGGAAAAGGCAGCAGTACGAGAGGAGGTGGAGGACAGGGAAACAGTGCTAGAGGAGGCAGAGGACAGGGAAGCAGTACGAGAGGAGGCGGAGAACAGGGAAGCAGTACGAGAGGAGGTGGAGGACAGGGAAGCAGTACGAGAGGAGGCGGAGGACAGGGAAGCAGTATGAGAGGAGGCGGAGGACAGGGAAGCAGTACGAGAGGAGGCGGAGAACAGGGAAGCAGTACGAGAGGAGGCGGAGGACAGGGAAGCAGTGCAAGAGAAGGCGGAGGACAGGGAAGCAGTACGAGAGGAGGCGGAGGACAGGAATGCAGTGCAAGAGGAGGAGGAGGAGAAGGAAGCCATCAAAGAGATGGAGGAGAGGAAAAAAGTATGAGAGAAGGAGTGGAGGGGGGCAGAAGTGGAGTAGAGATGTAAGGAAGTACATACAGAAGAGAAGGATGAAGAATGAGAGGACTTGACAGTCTCATGTCACCTACCACAGTTCCATAATCGGAATTGCTGTGGAATGGCAATTCCGCTTCTGAAATGCTTTGAGGAATTTCTTTTCAAATTCCACAGAATTTCAAAAAGCATCTCTATGTAAACTGTGGAATAATTTTCTGCAGATTGTGGAAAAAGAATCTGCTGTGTATGTGAACTGCGGATTATTTATTTATTTATTTTTGTGTGTGGAAATTATGCTTTATCTCTCCCCCTTGCCTGCCACTTCTGACCCTTCAGGGGAGACAAGTGGACATCCCACTGCCTAGAACCCTACCCAGACAGACCCTCAAGTCCCATGGAGCTGCAGTTTACTCCCCGGGCGGGGACAAGGCGGGGACCCTAACACCCCGATGCTTACATTTCATCAGTTGAGGGCTGCTGGGCGGGTTCTGGCACATAGTGGGCATGGTCTCGGTCCCCTCATCTTCCCGGCTGTGGCAGGCATTTTCACACTTTTCTCCCTCCCCGAGCAGCGATTGGCTCCCTGATGTCAAGGCGCTAACGCCGACATCCTTGCTGCTCATTGGCCACCCCTCTTCTCCTGAGTTGGAGCTTGCATTTCCTCAAGCCTCCGCTCGGGGTCATGCAAGTGTCGGGCATTGGCCAAGTCCCTTCCCGGAGATGGCGAGCTGTCATTGGATGCTGAAGCCTGTCTCCCCCTTGGCTGACCCACTGACAACCTGAGTCTGCTTTGGAACCCAGGTCGCCGGCGTACAGCAAGGTGTGGCATCCAGCACCTTAACCCTCAGTGCCACTGGTCCGGCTGAACTGCGGATTATTATTCCACAAAAAAAAATTTCACATACAGAATGTCAAAATTCTATAAATGATGTAAATCAGCAGAATTTTCTAAAATTCTGCAAAATTTCATTCAGTCAGAAAACTCAGCATCCACACAACCCTATCAGCCACACAAATGACTAGTGGTGATGAGTGCGATTTGGATGAGTGCAGGCCATCATGGAGGAAATGTCAAAATTTAAAAAGAAAATAAGAATGAGGAAAGTAAGAATGTCAGCTTCTCATGCACAGAAATCTAAAGGCAAGCCCCACTCCAAGTTGACACAGGAGGGTCTGCCCATCCCCAGTCATGCCTATACAAGGAGGAAGAAAAGATAAATCATCTCAGTCATTGTTCAATTCCTCCTAAAGTAACCTACCAGCGGGAAGAAAAAAGAAATCATCTCACAGTCATTGTTCAGTTCCTCCTACAGTCATGGCTGGATTAACCTGTATGTAATTTACGCCATGGCGTAGGGCCCCGAGGTTCAGGAGGGCCCCCACTGTTAACTTATTTACAGTTACTTTCTTTAATTCTGGCTGTACTGGATGACCACTGACAGGCCAAATTGCCCAAAAAGCAGACCCCTCCTTGGAGTCAGTCAGCCCCCCCACCTCACTGAGTCAGCCTGGTGAATGATGACCCCCCGCAGCTGCTCTGAGCAAGTGAGCCTCTCAGTTTCTCTGATGGCTGCTCCAGCTTCACCTCTGATCCACCCTGACCCCACCACACACAACCAATCATGTCCATCAGAGGTCCTCTGAAGGTGTGGTTACTGGGGAGTGGGAATCAGTGCGTGCATGTGCATGGCATCAGGACATGTGGCCAGACAGTAATGAGGAGTAGAGGAGGAGAACGAGAGAGAGCTATGGTGGTCAGTCGTCGGTGCCGGTGGTTGGTCTCATCTATCAAAGAAGAAGAGTCCCTGTCTAAAGACACAAAAGTAGAGAGAGAGTCTGAGCAGGCCATGGGGGGTCACCCGGAGTCAGATTTGGCTTCAATGCAGTGTCACATGCTGCTGGTGTTTTCAGTGTAGCCACTAGCCAGGGTCAGTCAGTGCTGCTGCTAGTTTGGCCTTTGGTCCTGCTGTGACTATGAGGAGTCCTCCCATGCTGGGCCACACTGCAAGGCTGAGTCGTGTCACCACCGCCTGTGTGATCTTGAGGAAACAATCAAGAGGACAGACTGGACTCTTCACAGTCACATTCACATCAGTCAGGCCACACCAGGTATGTTGTGTTGACTAGTCGTCTGCATGCTGCATTGTCCAAGACATTAGTGCTGCAGAAATAACCAGTTTTATTGCATTGGAGAAACAAACTAAGCTGTGGTTGCCTCTGGTCATGGTCTGTCTGTGAGTGTTCAGTAACCTGAGTAGTGTACCAAGTCTTTAATAAGATTTGAGTTTGGCACTGAGTGGACCATGGGATGCTAATAAGTCACCTGAGGGGAACTAACTTGTGCGACTTGCTCTTGCTGGCACAGTTTTGTCTTGGTTTGATTTGAGTCATATATATTACTGGGAAGTTGCAGCAGGTTGCTCTAGGAAACTTAATTTCTGAAGTGACTGCAGTCAACACCTGCAGGTCCTGCAGGGTTCTTAAGACTCAGTCTTTTTGGCACAATTCTGTTTAGCTGCTTTGGCATAAGTGACTTGGAGTAGGGGCAAGGATTTGACAACTCAGCATTGGCAGCAAAGCAACTTTTAAGTTGACAACAAAACTATAAACGACAATGGAGATGGAGGAGAGGAGACAGTGGGAGAACAGACAGAACTGAGGACAAAGATAGCTGCACAGAGGGTGATTGTGGCAGATGCACTGCGGAGGCAAGGAGCTTGAGCATGTCTCAGGTTTGGAGCTCAAAGGAGTCTTGAGCAGGGAAATAATGGGGAGGGAGCTGTGAGCCCCACTAACTGCTTCAGTACATGCTTCAGTTTTTTTGGTTTTGGCAGAGAGAATAGGTATTCAAGGAGGCATGTGCAGGGAGATCATGGCAGCTACAATCCCCATTTTTATTAATTTATTTAAGTGGAATTTTTATTTGATATCTGGGAAGGCAGAGCACATTAATTGAAGTCTAATGTCCAGGTGTGTCTCAGGGGAGGGAAAAAAAGAGGAAGAAAAGAGGATCCATAATTATTAATAACAAAAATGGTTACAGGGTGCAGTAGTGGCAAGGGGAAAAACAAGATGAGTTAAAGGTAACTAAAAAGTGAAAATTTACAAAATGTTAATATTGTACTGATAAAATGTTTCTTTGTGCAGTAATTGGTCATTCTGAATTGTGTTGTTTATAATCAAGGGCATGTGACCTGTCAAGTCATGTGGCATAACACATAGCATTATAAACCACATCCTGCTTGAGTACCCTGGTCGTTACTGCAGAAGAGTGGAATGTTGGCATTTAGGGGCCCCCTGGGCCACAAAATATGACTTGGAGTAGGGTTCTCACATCCATTAATCTGGCCATGCCTACAGTATCCTACCAGCGGGAAGAAAAAAGAAATCATCTCACAGTCATTGTTCAGTTCCTCCTAAAGTATCCTACCAGCAGGAAGAAAAAAGAAATCATCTCAGTCATTGTTCAATTTCTCCTAAAGTAACCTACCAGTGGGAAGAAAAAAGAAATAATCTCACAGTCATTGTCCAGTTCCTCCTAAAGTATCCTACCAGCAGGAAGAAAAAAGAAATCATCTCAGTCATTGTTCAGTTCCTTCTAAAGTAACCTACCAGCGGGAAGAAAAAAGAAATAATCTCACAGTATATTGTTCAGTTCCTCCTAAAGTATCCTACCAGCGGGAAGAAAAAAGAAATCATCTCACAGTCATTGTCCAGTTCCTCCTAAAGTATCCTACCAGCAGGAAGAAAAAAGAAATCATCTCAGTCATTGTTCAGTTCCTCCTATAGTATCCTACCAGCAGTCCCCTGTAGCTACAAGACACAAAAAGAGATCTTTTCCAGTGTGGGAGTATTTTATAGATGATGCCACAAATACTCTGAAAGCATGTTGCAATCATTGTGGTAGACAGCTCAGCAGAGGTCATTCTGGTTAAACTTTGAGAATCGATGTTATGGTCAGTCCATGAGGTTCTCTATACAGTATTGTCTATTTATGTGTTTTTTATGTATTTATTTCATTTTTGTTGACCGGGTAAGTGCACTAGACAAATCCTGCCTATTTTCAGGCATGACCCGAGGGAAGGGGATACAGATGAATGCCAACTGACCTTGAATCAGATTAAGCAATTTTGTCTGCAGGCCTTTGTTTAACCCCTTTAGTGCCCCCTGGACATACAATATGCATCCTGAACTTTATTTTGATGTTTCTGACTCATTTTGGCACCATTTAATACAATATCAGTTACTGAACATTGTATAAAATGATTATAATAAAATATCAGAAACTATGTTTAACAGAAACAGATTACATAAGTAAAGCATATACACATTTATAATCAATGTGCTTTTCTCTAAATGGGAGTGAAACAATGGCCACAAGATGGCGCTGCAGTATAAGGAATGAAACAGCCTCCCCCATGTATAGGAAGAAATTGAGAACTGTTGAAACTTTATTCACCTATATGTACAGAAATACTTCTAGTAAAAATACCTTGGCTATGAAAGGGCTACATAAATGAATGAAAATGAATGAATTTTAGAACATGATCATGGCATCTTTTTAACAGCTATAGCCATTCGTAATACAACAGAGCCAAGGGGCCAGCACTAGTTGGGACAGCCAGGGATAGGAAGTGTTGGGATAAGACTGATCATTCAGGTAACACAGCCACCATGGCAGTCCCGGTAGCTGACTGATGGAGCCCAAGTACTGGCGCTGCTTCATGTGCAGTCCAACCAATACCAGCCAGAGTCAGGCCCAGGGTATGCCCACCAGTACTGGTCCTGAATTAACTACAATGAAACAGTCTACACTGCCTGAGCCATTAGATGCCAGCACTAGACTCCCATCTACTTAGCCAGGTTCTGTATGAATCACTCAACTCATTGGGGAAACGAAGGCCCTCAATCTTCTGTCAGTCTCCATGGCAAATGACATTCAGTTTGAAGACTCTTGCATCAAGTGAAGTCCAAATACAACATCCCATCACACTTCACATATTCTCGGCATGTTCTCCCCACTATGTGTGCTGCAGTGCAGACACGCATGATGCAGCTGTATTGATCTGGCGCACAGTAATAAAGCCAAGGAAGTCCATGAGCCAACAACGCTTCCCCGTGAACTATTTATTACTGAACACAATGACAATGAATAATGCTGCGCGGTGCAATCCTCAGAAACACAGACTCAATGGACCACGTGCTGCAGGGCTTCGCTCAGTGGAGCTTCCTCAGGGGTCCCACTGAGGACTGTGCGGCGTTATTCATTCTGATTGCTCTTGGACTTCCTTGAGTTTAACACTGTGTGCCGGAAGGAGTGAAGCCACTGTCTTGTGTGTTTGTGTTGCTAGCTGGGGAGTAGCAGCTCCAAGTAGCAGCACCTGCCGCCATTCTTTAGTCAGTGCGTGCTAATATTGGTTCATCTTTGTGTACAGCACTACCAATGCAGATAGTGACACATCTAAAGGAGGCAGAGGAGGACACAGAAACTGAAAGTCATGGAACCCAACCCAGCATCAGAAAACAACTGCTGTCCACATGGAAGAGATTCACTTACAGATATAGCAGTTTACTTTAGAAGCAAAACACAACAGTGGACCTCCCACGGAGGTGAACAAAAATGGACTGGCATTTCAACTTGGTGGTCTTTGTCAAAGTATGAGGCAGAGGAGGGTTATGCATGGTGCAGTTTACTGCAATATCCATAGCTGTAGTCTAAACCAGAGCTTCCTGAATCTTCACTGCAGTTTGGGCTGGGTTCACATTAAGCAGCACCCCTATTTGAATCTTTCCTCAGCAACCACCAGGCCCTGTGGGAGTTATTTTGAAGCAGACAGCATCACAGAGACACATCAACAGAGGAAGTGCCTTACTTTGTCAGTAATGGGGGGAAGCATAATGGGGCAAACATTCTGCATGTCATCCCATCACTGCTAGATACCCAGAGGGAAGTGGAGTGTACACTTCCATGTTGAGTCTTATGTCAGTGTTATTTCAGTCCAGACTGACAAAGCACTGCTTTTCATCAGTGCACTGTTAATACACTGCACTGACTTTCTGCTACACTGTTGTACCACTACTCAGTCTTTATTATTTTTTGATGCAGACTGTAAGAGCACTGCAAATAATCATTACATTTTCATGCACACTTCTTTAGCACTGTATTTCCTTCACAGATTTTTGCTGCACACTGCAGTAGTACTGGCAACACTTCATCATTTTTATCACACTTCTTTAGCACTGCATTGTCTCAGCAATCTGGTTACCCTTACTGAATTTGTCGCAATGGCATTACAGTGGTATAGCAATGGCAATACTGTGGTCAGCTGAAAAATCCACAATAGCACTACCCAGTGGTACTCTGGTATCACAGTGGTAGGTGATATATAGATTTTCCTCTGTGCATTGGTAGTACACTGGCAGAATGGTATCCCTATTGCATTTTTTTACCATTTTCTCTGTCTCTCACACAAACACTGGTAATACAATGGTATCTTGAAATGTTGAGATTTTTGTCGGCTCCCACAAATACTGGTACACTGGTAGCAACAATGGTACTACGTTATTTTGACATTTCAGTATTTGGTACCTCTCACAGCAACCCTAGACTCATATGGTAGCACAGTGGTACCGGTATTAATCTCACCATACTCTGTATTCTAACACATTGTTAAGATAAATTACATTATCAACCTCATGGAGAACAGCTCTCCATTCCATATTTGTAGTTGTTCACTTGTCTTTATCTTACTGGTAATGGACTGTTATTGTTCACATAGACCAGAACATTCAAAGAGCATTTGTGATCGCTAAATGGGTAAGTGACTCTCAAACAACACTTTGCACCCCAAAAACAGGGTAGGATCACAAAATGATATCTTGAATAGCATAATTAGTGAGTCTCTGACCAGTTGGTAAATGGCTCTAAAAGATGTTGCCTCCCTAAACCAGGTAGTATCACTTCTGCCTCCTACCACTGCCCCTTTGAGCTCCCACCATCAGTAATATCACACTTTCCTTGGTGTTCAGTGGTGCTGCTGTCCATTCCGTACATTGGAAACTGCCAATAACTACCTACCCACCCAGTCCCACTGCTCACACCATTCATGGCCCCCACCATATGTTTACGCACTCTCCCCACAGTGGCAATTGGCACAGACACTCTGTTAACCTCTGTGACTAACTGAGGACAGAACGCCAGTTTTGCGCTCATGTGCCTACTGTATAAACAGCTGTGTACAGTTAGCACATGATTGTGAACTATCATTTATTTTGTGCATGATCAAGGAGCTGAGAGGATGGTCTGTGCCAAATGTGGAAGGGTGTCAAATATATAGTAAGGCTGGGGACCAGGGGGTAGTATTTGGTGTAAGAACTAACTGGGTCATGGTGGGGACTTCGGATATACGGGGGCAAGGACTTTCACTCAACACACCACTGCTCACTCTATCAGGTCCTGGGCTGGCTTCCCCCATCAGCCCAACAGACCTATCTCCTGGCCAGCACAGTCAATAAGGCCATCCAAAACCGAGCTACCTCTCCGCAATCCCACCTTCTTTGGCCAAAAGTGTTTGTTCTAGAGCTCTGCATCACTGCTGGCCCCATGCTTGAGTGCTCCCTAGTCTCCACCGTATGGGTAAATGTGCATTCTCATCTGCAGCCCCTTTCCTTTGGAACAACCCGCCCACTCCACTGAGCACCACTGACTCTCCAGAACTCTTCCACTCTCTCCTTGGATCTCATCTTCTGTCCTCCACTACTTGCTCCTGCCCTCCCAACTTATTATCATGCCTCTACTTCCCTTCCCTCCTTTTCCTTCTTGGTCTATACCTACACTGCCATGATGTACTTTTTCCTTTACTCATCTCAGATCATGCCTAATTTGTATTACAACTTAGCTACTACTGTACCTGCTATGGTCATTCATGTTATTTATCCATTGTGCTGCAAGTTTATATATATCTTCATATAACTATCCTGTATATTTTTATTACTGTCTATTGTATGCCTTGTCCCAGCCTCCTTTGTACTTGCTTTTATTCCTGTGCCATCCTCAATGGCCCAGGTCATGCCTGAAAATGGTTCTCAGATCAGTGCACCTACTCAGTAAACAAATGAATGAATGAATAAATAAATAAATGGGAACCACTGAACATCAGGGATAGTAACAATCTACTGTATACCTGCGGAGTGATTGTAGGATGGGGTAGGACTGGAGAACAAGCAAATTAAGAACCTGAACCTGTGGGATAATTAGGGGAAGGGGCCCAATGAAGACTGTTTCCCAGGAGGGCACTTTGGTGACGTAACTCGCAGGATACGTTTTGCCTGGTGTAGTAGTGTGGCCTGTGCTGTAATCGGCATCAACAACATGGCTGTCACACCAGCATGGGTGAACCCTTTCTCCACACCCTCCTGATTGTCAACCCTATAACAGATTTTGGTGGCATCTGCAAAAAGACATACCTTCCCATTCAGTTCTTCTGCAATTTCACTTATGAAGACACTGAAGAGGCCCACTCCTAGTACTGACCCCCACCCCGCACCATGCCTTTAACCAACTGTTGAAAGCCATTTGGAGAGTCCTATCTTCTCCCAAGATGTATATAGGCAACCATTTGGCAAAAGCCACCATGCATGCTTAAGGACCCTTCCCCATCCCTGAAATTTCCCTGCACTACCCCTACCCCGTCCCTTACTAGGTCATTTGTCCCCAGGTGGACAATGACATCTAGCTCCCTCTCATCTCCTGCTGCCTAATGATCCACTGTATCTGCTCTCATCCCTCCAAGCCAAAGTACCTCTCAGGTATTTCACCTCCCTCTCCTTTACCCCACCCTGCTCACAAGTCTATCCCCCTAATTAAGTCCCCCACCAGCAGTTGTTTCCTACTCAGCAGGGGGCCTCTTCCTCCCTCCTTGTAACTGTGAAATGGTCCATGGACAGTGCTTTCCTTGGGGAAGGTTTCTCCAGGGGCCAAAAGGTTGGTTCAGCTGCAGAGAGAGTGGTTGGCTGGGTAGGGCCCATTACATGCAGGTAGAGTGGTTAGAAAACAAAGCAGGTGAACTGAAACTCTGACAAACAAACCGGCACAGGGGCAGAAAATGCAAGCCCCATAGGAAAGAGCAGAGTGAGGACTACAATAGATCATTTACCGGAGAAGTCTTAGGTCAGGGAACTACAGCCGAAGAGAACATAGAGAACAGGTAGGCATCGGAAAATGATGCATGGGGGCAGTGGACAGACATGGACTCATGACGGCATGCATGGGAACTACAGATGCCAATGCTGGGGGGTGCAAAGACCAGCTAAGGTATGTGGACACTGACCTGTAGGTAGAGTGCACAACACACAGGGACCCCTGCATCCCTGCATGCTGGACAGCAGGGAAGTGTACCATGGAGCATAGCCCCACTGCAGCACAGTAGCTGATAGGGGCCCAGGACACTGTGCACACAGAACTTGAATGTGACCATGGTGCACAGCACAGCCTTGAAGCACTGGGATGGTGGGCAGACAGTGGCACTACAGTACTGGTACAAACCACCCACAGACAAGTAGCAACTGCCACAGGTGTGGCCCATGGATTGTGATGTGCAAACAAAGTGCAATCACACCCGAATTCCTGAGCTGGAACCAAAGCCGGTCAGTGTTGCACAGTCATCTGGCACAATGGAGGACAGTGTGGAAGCCATGGAGGGGCCAGGGTGCTCAACTGCAACCCCAACAACATGGACAATCTGTGAGGTGGTTCCATCCAGGAAGGGAAAGTCCAAGCTAAATGTGAATGGCTACCTCCTGGTCCATGAATTGACATGCAATGAGACAGTGTACTGTTTTTTTAACATATCATATATTTCACCTGCTGTGGCACACACTCCGGCTTGGGGCAACCAGCAACCAGCTCCACCCACCTGGAGAGCTGGGTAGCTCAAACTGCACCCAGGAGGATCAGGGATGGCCATCATGCCATCTTGCTGGAGGGCTCCCCCTCTGCCTCTACCAGCCAGGACAGCCCTGGACCCTCCTCAACAGGACTCCACCAAAGTCCTCCAGGTGGCTCAGAGCACAGCCATCAAGCTGCAGGGTCATGCCCAGCCATTTTCCTTTGATTGGCCCCAGTAGCATGGACGTGCAATGACGTCCAGGAGCAATGTACCGACATCTGCCTTGCTCCCCATTTAGTGTCACTGACACTAGTAGTGCCCCTGGGCATCCCCGGGGACTGCTACAGCACAGTGAAATTCACCAGCCCACCCCAGGACTGGGAAAGCAGTCTATGGGTGTTTGATCCCAGTCCTCCCCTGCTGATCCCCGATGGCCCAGGCTCAATCCTGAGCCCGGGTCACTGGCGTGGCACAAGGTATGGCATCCAGGGCCTCAACCCTCAGCACCACCAGGATGGCCTGAGACAGTGTAATGGTGCTGCCAGCACCATAAGTCCAAGTCCTGCCTCGGCCAGGCCATCACACTGCTCCAGGATGGCCAGCACCACCTAAAGAAAAAGAATGAGCACAGTCATGCTCTGGAGGTGACAGATGCTCTACCAGCACAGGTGCTGGCTGGCATCAAGTAGAAGGCACACCACACCATGGCTAGCCCCGCATAGCTACTGCAGAGTGAGGCAACTGCAATGACCACTGAGCTGTGGCAACAGTTGCCAAGCAAGAAGGCCCTGCTGCAGATTGTGAACAGGACCCACCTCAAGGACCTCTCACCAGAATCAGTGACACTGGCTGACCTCACTATCCCCAAGCAGCTACAGACGGTGACTGGATGGTCGTGGTACAGTAGGATCACCGGCAGCACCACCCACCAGATCCTTCTACTCACCACAGAGGACAACATCGGGGACCTGGCACAGGCACCCTTCTGGATGATGGATGGTACTTTCAAGACTGTGCCACACCTGTTCACTCATTGTACACCATCTATGCATCCATGGGGATGGGCCCTAACAACCTCATTATGTCATTGGTGCATACACTAATGATGACAAAGAGCCTGCAATGTTACTGCACCTTGTTCCAGGAGCTGAATAAATATGCCAGTATACAGTCCTGCACCCTCAAACTACCTACGATCATCACTGACTTTGAGCAGGCTGCGATCAATGCCTGTAAGATAGAATGTCCACAAGCCATAAACAAGGGATGCCTGTTCCACTTTGGGCAGATTGTGTGGCGGAAGGTCCAGAGCTTTGGTCTTGCACCACAATACAGAAGTGACCCAGACTTCAGCCTGAAGAGCCATGAACTCGTGGCCCTCGCCCATCTCCTGGCACAGGACATTTCAGCAGCATTCAGCCTCCTGAAGTCAACCATTCCACCCAATGCCACCACACTCTTCTATTTTTTCGAGCAGACACATGTGCTAAGCAGGATATAGCTGTACAGTAGGGTGACCAAGGTACCCACGCGATATGACCCCATGTTCTCACTCAGCTGTGGTTGCTTGCGGATCTCAATGAACAAGGTATACCATGGACCCATAACAATGTCGAGACCTGGCACTGCCATCTCCATGCCCTGCTTGGGAAGGTGCATGTAGGGGTCATGACAATGCTAGCAGAGCTCCACAGAGAACAGCAATGGACCTATGTCACCAGGGAAGGCATTTATTGTGGACTGCCATGGACACCACCCAAGAAGAGCTATGAGGAGTGGATAAGGATGGTACTAGCATCCAAGGACAAGGGTAAGCTGCTGAAGTTCCTCTGTGGCATGGCACTCAACACCACCCTGTAGGGTTTCCATGGTGACTTGGCATCTGACAGTTGTACACTCACAGTACACATCATGCACAGCCACCAGGTTGCCACTGTGGCCCCCTACTGTTGAATAAAGTTTCACCCCCACATTTAACATGCACCCCAACCTGGTGGTGATGTCTCATCATAACACTGCTGGGTATCACCAAGCAGCCCACTGCACACTGCCACATCTGCACTGTGTGTCGCATGTCACACAGGCCTGACTCTGTGTGAGTCCCCCCAAAATCCTTTCAGCTGTTCATGTGTGCCACATGTTGCACAGGTCTGAAGCTGTATGAGTGCCCACCAGTCCTTCCAGCTGTGCAACTGTGTGGTAACAGCATTCCCACAATGGGCCCTTGTGGAACCCCCCACAACACACCTGCCAGCCTTCATGCCACAATGGGCTCCTGTGGCAGGCCCCCCAAACACCTCCAGACTTTTTCTGTCTGGTTACTGCAGGCCATAGTGGGCTGGCGCAGCCACGGCATGCACACATTGCAGCGGTTGGTGCGATGGCATGCTGCTCTGTGTCCTGGCATCCATGTGGTGTTGCTGTGGACCATTTCCTGGTGCAGCTATCCATGCTCGCCAGCCGCTTCTGCTGTGCCTTCAGTGTCATGTATGCACCACCAACAGGCATGCTGGTACTCCAATTTATACTCCAATATAGAGGCAGAGCATGCAGTGGTCTAAGGCTCTGAGCTGCAAATCTGGTGATATCCAGCAGACCAGACCTGGGTTTGAATCCCACAGCTTCCACTTGCATACTGTGTGACCCTGAGCAAGTCACTTAACCTCCTTGTGCTCCCAGGTCACTCCTGTAAAAAAGCTTTCAGCTTAGTGTGTTATACCTGGTTAAACAACTAAATAAAAAAAAATTCCTTCATGCATGCCCAGCTGGCTGGCTGCCAAGTGACATAATCATGCATGCAGGGATGCACGGACAATCCGCTATGCTGCCTGGGATGACTGGTCAACACACTGGAGCATGCATGGCTATTTGTTTCATCCCTGTCCCACGGATGGTGAGACAGTCATCCTTACCGGGGGTCTGTTATCAGGTCAGTGTGTCCTCGGAGGGTCCACCACATAGGGGGTGGGTGTTTTCACATCATCCATGCTGTTCAGTAGTGTCTCAGGTCCTGGTATGGGTGGCATAGGTCGGGATTGGGTGCTTCATGTGTTTGTGGAAAATCCACTCAACAGCCGCATAGCATCCCGACCTCCTCTGGCCTGACAGTGTGTCAGGCGCTGTCCTAGGTCAGGCCACTGTGTGTTGGGCTGCTGGGGCTATTGGGTTGTTGTGTGTGGGATGCAGCATGTCAGACTAATAAGTGTTGGGATTATAAAAGGGAACCTAGCAGGGTAGGGTTTTCTTTGTGCAAGGAGAGTGGTCAGTGGTAGGATGGGTAACTGGTATGTGGGCAAGATGGGTAGTCTGGGTGGGTACAGCTGCAGAAAGAGTTGTTATCTAGAGGGTGCTGGTCCAGCTCTAAGGAGGGTGCTTTGTTTGGTGAGACTGGGAGGTTGGTCCAGCTGCAGGGAGGTGGTCTACTGAGGCAGGTCTGGGGGGTTCCATCTGCAGGGGGATCATGTCTGAGGGTAGGAAGGATGGTCTGGAGCAGCCAGCTACAGGGTGGGTGATAGTTGATAGGAAGAGGCTGGTTTGGGGCTTGTAGGGTGGACTAGCTGCAGGCAAGGTACACAGCTTGGGAGAGGTCTATTGGGATGTTGATATGGTTGTCCAGTCATCTGGGCAGGGGGTGTTCAAGATGTGAGTGGTCATGGGAAGTGCAGGCCCAAAGGGCTGTACTTGGAAACCTTCACTGAAGTCAAATACTAAATTTAGTATTAAAGCATTC
The DNA here is from genome assembly GCA_016271365.2 of Neoceratodus forsteri. Taxonomy (NCBI): domain Eukaryota; kingdom Metazoa; phylum Chordata; order Ceratodontiformes; family Ceratodontidae; genus Neoceratodus; species Neoceratodus forsteri. Next base: position 50,352,999 of record CM028129.1, on the reverse strand, counting down.
ATTAATTTTCCTTCAAAGACTAATTTTAGTCATTTTTAATAATCTTTAATCATCATTCAAAAATACAACCACTAAGAATACTAAATTTTAAGAAGTATTTCAGCAGACTAGTTGTTCAAGAGTAAGTTATTGCTAAATGAGGATTAAAAATAGATCTGCAATGCCCTTAAAAGTACATTTTTTTTTTAATAGAACTGAATCATAAATGAAGATTACAGTCAGCGGAGTAGTTTTAGAATTTAAATTAGCCAAACAAGGCTGGGTACATTACCGTGCATTTCAGTTCTACTAAGCAAGGAGACAGATAAAACAACCAGCAACACCAATTAATTTTAGAGAAGGTAAGCAATAATAAAATGTGGATTTTTACCTGGAAATAATATGGTGCAAAAAAAGTTGGCAGTGTCCCTTTAAAAGTCTATTTTAAACTTCATTTCCCATAAGTCTACTCAGTCAGAGTCCTACATTTCCCAGCTCTCTTCCTGTCTGCGTCCAGTCTGATGAAACTGCGTGAGTGCTCTGTGGTCTTCATTTTTGAACAACTGAGGTTTCCTACAGCTAAGATTTACATGTTAAGGTAAGAGCTTATGTTTAAAAAGTACATCTTTTTAACTCCATGAAATGTTAAATGCAGTAAAGGAATTATCGCTCAGGTGTTTTTTTTTCAAAATGAAATGCTGTGCAAGTTTCACTATCGATGTTTTGTCTTGAAAACATTTTCTCTTCTCTGAGCTCTTGGCTAAACTTTGAAATACACATTTTATTTTCAATCAACCCCTCCCCCCTTAAAGTGTTTAGGATGCATTGTGCCTCTAGATTACTTGTTATTTGTGGATTTTTTTGCTGATGTAGTTACTTTAAAGAAGTGGTGGTGGTGGTGGGGCAGGAGATGAACAGCAGGAAGTTTGCATAACTGAGCAAATTCAGAATGCATAGAGAAAATATTACAACTTTTTTAATTTGGGAAAATCTGGAGTTACCTGCAGATAAAGGAAGAATTATTTACTGCAGATATTTGAGTGGTTTTGTGGGGGAACTGTTTTTTTGCATTTAATATTTGTATTTAACAGCTGCATGTGTTAATCCATTTTGTAAACTGGGGATCAGTGTATTTTTTTTCTTTTGCTGAAGACTGCATTAATTTATATTTTATGTTTATTTTATTTTGTTTTTGTTGACCCGCGAAGTGCACTAGACAGATTCTTGCCTATTTTCAGGCTTGACGCGGAGGAGAGAATACAGATGAAAGCCAACTGACCTTGAGCCAGATTAAGCTGTTGGTGGTATTTAGTGAATTGGAAGTTTGGCCAGGCACTGGAGAAAATTCCCTGCTTTTTTTTTTTTGAGAAGTGCCATGGGATCTTTAACATCCACCTGAAATACCACTAGAATAGGCAGATGGGACCTTCGGGCTTAACGCTCCCCATCTGAAAGACAGTGCCTCAGGAGCGCAGCCATCCCCTCATGCTGCACTACAGTATTAGTATTGGGATATTAACATAAGTGCCTGGTATGGGAATAGAACCCACTACCTTCTGATCTCCCAGCCTCGGAGGTGAGTGTGCTACCTGCTGAGCCACTGACACTGCAAATGCAATATGTTAGTGTTACATTTTTTTTAATACTATGTTGAGAAGTATGGGGTCCATGGTTGAGGAAGGGTGATTTGGGGGGGGATCTAGGTGTAGGAAGATTCTGCTCTGGACGGCGAGTGTGTCCAGCTTTTGAAAATGGTGTCCAGCTCTGGGGAGGTTACTCAACCTGCAGAGGGGAGGGAGGCTAGTCTGTGGGTGGGAATGAACCCACAGGTCCAGCTGCAGAGAGGATTGTCTGCTGGAGGAGGCTAGTCCAGGGCATGAAAGAGTGAGCCAGCAGCAGGGAGGGTGGTTGGTGGTGGTGGTGGTGGTGGGGCTAGTTCAAGGTTGGAAGTGAGGTCCAGCTGCAGGGTGGGTGGTTGGATGGTGAGGCTGGTATGGGGCTTCTGGTGGATCTAGCTGTAGGGTGGTACTCCAGCTACATGGAGGTTGTATTGAATGTAGTTTGAGGCTGGCCCAGATGTAGGGAGGGTGGCTGGCTGGGTAAGCGGCTGACCCAGAGCCTGTGTGGTACTCTAGCTCCAGTGCTCATTATGTGAAAGGCTGGGGCTAGAAGAGTTGTCCAGCTGCATGGAGGATAGTCTGGTGGCTGGAAGGGTGATCTAGCATAGAGGAGGTGGTTGACTATTCTGGGGGTGGGCAGGGCTGAAGAGTTGATCAACCTGGGAGGGGATCAAGGTGGTAAATTAGTGAAACTGGTTGTGTATGCCTTCAAGCTTAACAGGTAGTGCTATGATCATGGCAGAGTGACCTTGGTCAGGGAATATTTCGCGTCAGGGGGCTCTGGGGAGAGGAGGAGGACCAACTGTTATACAAGAGGTTCTCTTCTGGGGAAGGAGGACAGCCAGCTCAGCTGTAGTACTGCCAACTGAGTGACCACAGAGTGGCAGTGCAGGTGGGAGCAGCCATGGGTGGGAAGACGTGACTGGTGCTGTGCCACACATGTCTGTGCATGTGTTTGTGTCACCCTGCTGCTTATCTCCTAGGGATGGAAGAACAGCCTAACATATCCTGACTACTTCAGGCAGCTGCTCCACATATTGGATTCATTCTATGGTGGAGCAAGTCTGGCGAATGCCAGAGTGATGGTGTTAGCTGAACAGAGGGGTGACCAGAAATGCTGATTTAGAAAATGGAGTAGCCAGGTGGGGTGGGAGTTAGGTGTCGGGTGGTGGTTAATGGCACTTGTACAGTGACGGGACGATGAGCAGCTCAGCTCAGTACTGGCGCCAATCTTCTTCAGTGTCTTCATAAGTGACATTGCAGAAAAACTGGCCAAGAAGGAATGCTTTGCGGAACAATACCAAAATTGTGAGATGGGCACTAAGGGCAGAGAGCATGCACATGCCTCTTGGAGAAACCTCGAAAGTGGTCAAAATTTGGGGCAGTTAGGGTTCAATGACAAAGTGCAGAATTGTCCGCCTAGGGCATAGGAAACCAGGAGCTGCTTTATAAGGTTAGTACTGATGATCACTAAGTGGAGGGGACCTTGGAGATATTATGATCTTAAAGAGACTTGCCAAGATGCCGTTACCATACCCATTGGTGCCTTGCCATGAAGACCCAAGGAAGTTAATATGTCCCTAAATTTATAAGCCATTAAAAAGTTCTGTCCCTCATAAAAATATACAAACTGGGTCCCAAGGACTTCCTGTTTTTTTTCTGCTGCACAAGCTCCACCCCCATGCTCACTAGCAGGATGACGAGATGCCAGTAAAGGGGGGCGCACTCCATTATATGTAATGGGCGGCCGCATTTCTGCTGATTTTTAAACTATGGTAGGGCTACCTGGCAATAAAATGGGCTGTTCAACTATGAAGGCCTTGTTACTTGACTGATGCCACGTTCTATTGCCAGGTGGTCACTAGGTCATTTTAAAATCAATGAAAAGCTGCCGTGCGAATAAAGACAAGCACCGATGCTCTCACCGGCATCTCGTTATCCAACAAAAGTGTAGGGCAAACTGGGGCAGCAGCAAGCAGCTGGGAAGTCGCCCGGGACCTGAACTATACATTTTCACGAAGGGTGGAAACTTTAACTTCTTAAATTTGAGGACATAACTTCATTAAGTCTCTAACAACAAAACACCGATGAATATAGTGCAGGGGAGGCTATTCAGTTACCTTGATGAGTCTCTTTAAAGTTGCTGGGCACAATGACAAAGCAGTGGGTAGGGCTAGAAAGGATACAGGGGCTGCATAGGGAGGGTATCTTCAGCAGGAGAGGAAGTGATGGTGTTGCAAGTAATCCCTTATTAGTGAGATCCAACTAGGCCCCAGCCACTGCACCTCTCAGACCCCATAACAGATAGAAACCGTTACAACCGTGAGAGTGGTACAGTGTCCACACAGTGTACATTCGGGACCAACGCCCGCTTCACACTTTGGGAGCCAGGCGGCCGTTACCGTGGCACCTGATCCCACAATGCAGCTCGTGCTGCACTGAGATATTCCAGTGCCACAAGGTCCACTAACCCAATCGGCAATACCGTGGGCGTAACCAGTTTCCATAACATTGTTGACACCTCATGTAAGTTTCAACAACGATTCTGCACGCCTTCTGTAACTTTACAGGTGTAGCGTAAACCATTGCGGTAGCGGTTTGAGGCACTCTGTAATGTTACAGAGGGTAGTGTGGACAGGGCCTAAGAATACTGTGTCCAGGTTTGGGCTACACCTTAGAAGGCATAGGTGGAGGCGGTATAAAGGGCAACTAAAATTGTACATGGGCTGTGGCAAAAGCCCTTTGAGGAAACTAGGATATCAACATATAAACCCTGAAAGAAAGGGGACATGATGGAGACCCACAAGTACCTTACAAGGATGAACAGGGTGCTGGGGGGGCTCCTTCAAATAGGAAAAAGGACCATGGGACATGATGAAGCTTATGGTGGAGGTAAGATGGATGTGAGGAATTACTACTTTACTGAAAGGGTAGTAGACACCTGGAACAGACTGACAGCATTATAGTGTTGGAGGTCAGGAGTGGAAATGGTGGGGGCTTAAAACATGTGTGGTTTATAGACACAGGGAACTCTCAGTAAATAAGCAGGAAGGGAGGCCATAAGGGCCACAAGAGACCATTAGAGTTTACAGAAGGACTTCACAGGGCCTATGGTTGCAGTCGTGGCGGGTCAAATCACAGCAGAAGTGTGACCTAGAGTGAGGTTCATCAGCAGTGGGTTGCGAGCAAGCAGTTTGGAAAAAAATCCAACAGTTTCTATGTGCTGGGGAGCTCTGGTGGCAGTTGTGAGGGTGGAAACCAGAGTGGAAGGTAAGTAGTGAGGGCTTATCGGTTTGGGAAGCAGTAAAAAAAAGTCTGGTTTTTATATCGAGAGGTGTGGCGAGACACGGCAACAGAATGCAGAGGGTACGACAGCTTAGGCAGCCAGTTGAAAAGGTTTGGTAGAAAAGCAAACTAAACCTGTTAAGCAGAAACAGATGATCGCTATGCGATGGTGGGAAAACCGAGGAGAGGTATGACTAAATGGCAGGCGGCGAGGCTGAGGGACGGTCAACCTGGAACAAACAAAACTAAAAACAAGATACCAGTAAGCAGTGTCAAACAGGGGGTGAGGATAGGGATGTGTGACACAGCCCGCCATGAACATTAATCAAGGATGAAATAATAAATATAATGTAAATGTAGAGTTCTGCATGTATACGCATACATGCGGATAAAATGGATTCTAGCACTCCATTTATGCCACTCCTGTTGCATAATTTACTAATATTTATAACCCATCAGGGCTCTTTCTCTTTAGTGCTCTGTGTTTTTAATTGTGAGCTGTCCTGGACCTTATGCTGTTCTTTTCCTCCCCCAAATCCTTTTGTTAGCCCCTGGTACTTTGACATTAGCTGCTGTGCGACTCTATTGTATGCAGTGCTTGCTGCTTTCATGGTCCCATCAGGGAGCCCACTGATTTCCCCTGTTTGCCTCCCACCCACAGCTACTTTTAAGTCAAGTTTAGGCATTGCCCTTCAGCTGCACTGTGGATTTTCCTTTGTGGCTCCTATCTTGTGCATTTGCTCTCCCAGTCCCTTTCTACCAGGCCCTCAGGGCACCTACAGTCTGCCACCATGCAGCTTAGCTAAAGGTTCCTGCCACCTACTGCTGGCTGCCCACCCTCCAGACCCTCTTAACCTGCCCCGTGGGGGCTCTTCACATGCCACTTTGTGGCTGATGGGTAGAGGGAGGCATATTTGCTCTAGTCTCTTCCCCCTCCAAAAAATATCCCATCTTCATTCCCATACACATGGAGCAAGTTACAGTCTGAGCTCTGTGGGCTGAATCATAGACACAGACCTTGATGGCAGATAAGGACTGTTTGGCCCACTCAGTCGGCCCATTTCCCTACCTAGTGGATAAGTTACAGATCCTAGTTATCCAACAGTTGACTTCCTCCTACCACCAATGGGAATTGGTTCATGTCTGTCCCATGTATTCTTGAAGTCCCCACTATTTTGACCCCCAACCTCCTTAGAGAAGCCATTCCATGTGTTCACCACCCTCTCTGTGAAAAAATACTTCCTCATGTTGCCCCTGAGCCATCCTCTCTATCTTCAAATTTGGCCCCTTGTTCTTGTGCATCTCTTTTTCTGAAAGTTGCAACTCTCTTGGACTTTGTTGATTCCCTTGAGGTGCTTGAAATTTTTTGTCCTGTCCCCCCAGCCCTTTTCGTCAAGGGCATACATATTCAGCCTGTCTCTCTTTGTATGGCTTCTGGTGCAGACCCTTCGCTATTTTAGTCACCCTCCTCTGGGCTGGCAGTTGAAAGTGCCTGCCATTACTGTCACTGTAGTTCAGTACCACTAAACTGGCTGCCTAGCAACAGCCGCAGCATTTCTGGTCAGCAGTTTTCTGAACAGCCTCCTGCCTGCTACATACAGTCTGGGCCCAAGGACATCACCCCCCCCCCCCACATTAGGTTCCAGGAAGATAATATATATAAAAAAAATTGCCTCTGTCCATAAGGGAAGTGGCCAGCCCATATATCCCCAGGCTATACCTTTCAAACCACTGGCCTCCTGGGACAACTCAAGACTCCTGAACCACCAGTGTCCCCTTTTTTAAATAATATAGGGGCCACTAGCCCAAATGCATTCCCACCTGCCCATCTGGACTACTTCTTAAATTTATTATCTACCTGCAGGTCACCTAGGGGCGCTAAGGGGGGGAAGGGTTGCTGAGTCCCAAATACCACTTTATTCTCTGTTCTTAGCTGTCTGTATTTTTATTTCATCTCTAGTTTCCTTACTTTGACCTAGTTTGTCTTTTCGTCTGAAACTTCTCTTCCTTTACTCCTGTGCTATATACCATTTTTGTATCTCTCTACTCTTGCTACTATAACTTCCCCATACTGATCTATTTTTCCCTCTGTTTCTACAGGTCTGGCCAAACATACCACTCAGATAAGAATCTTTGTTTAATTCTAACACTCTAATCTCCTCTAGCACCTCTGAACCTTTGTGTCCCTTCAACCTTCTCTGTTCTTCCCTTTCAGGTCCTACCAGAATACCCCAAACCAAGGACACCCCAACTCTGGACTCCCCTACTCTGATGGAACAGGTAAGTTCTAATTACTTAACTGCCTTAGAATCATAAAAATCTGGTGACAGAAAAAGACCATTTTGGCCAGTCAAGTCTGCCCCTTACCCCCACCCCCAATAATCATCTTTGTCAAGAGACACCCCACTCTGCCCACTGGTCAGCTCCTGGTGTCTGTCCCATGCCCCCTTGAATACTTTCACCATTTTTGCGCACACCACCTCTTCCGGTAGTCAGTTCCTGGACTCCACCACCTTCTCAGTGATGGAATGCCCCCTCACATTGCCCCTAAACCTTCCTTCTTCTAATCTTAGTCTATGATCCCTAGTTCTAGCACTTATTTTCCTTGCAAATAAGCTTCCCACTCTCACCTTACTAGCCTCCAACTGGTACAGATCAGATTCCCTCCACCTCTCCTCATAGAGCTGCCTATGCATAGTGTGCACCATCTTGGTTGCCCTTGTCTGAATCCTTTCAATCCTGTCTTATATCCTTGTGTAGGTGAGGCCTCCAGAACTAAACCCCATACTCCAGGTGAGGCCTCACCATGGATTTATAAAGGCGCATCAGCACCTCCCTCTTTCTGTTTTATGCCCCTACGTATGCACGCCAGCATTCTATTCACTTTGCCCACCACTGTGCTGCACTGGTTCTCCACCTTAAGGTTATCTGAAATTATAATCCCCAGATCTCTGTCCTGCTGAGTTTCCTTACCCCTCCACCCATGTGTAAATGGTTTGTGGGTTATTACACCCATGTGCATTACTGTGCACTTTTTGGCATTAAATTTCAGCTGCCAAGTTTCCAACCACCTCTCCAGAATCTTTAGGCCCTCCCTCACTGCCTCCACCTCCCCTACCAGGATGTCTAACCTATTGCAGATCTTTGTATCATCTACAAATAGGCACACCTTCCCCTGCAGTTCCTCTGCTATATCTAACATACTAAAAGCCAGCAGAATAGGCCGGATGGTCTGTTGTGTCTGCTCGGTAGCCAGACTCCTAATGGGTTCTTTCTTTCCCATCCAGGCCCAGAGAGGGTCATCCTCTTCTTCAAGTTTACCCTTGAACCTGTCCCACTCCCTCTTGAAGCCCTCCACTGTCACCTCCTCCACCAGACTCCTGGACAGTGCATTCTAGGGCTCCACTACCTTCTCAATGAAGTAAGATCTCCTGCATCCCCCCATAATTTCCCTCCTCTAGCTTCCACTCATGTCACCTGGTTGTTTCCCACCTTCTTTAGTCTGAACATCTCTTTGGCACCGCCCCTGTTTATTCCTTTTACATATTTGAAGACCCTATCATGTCCCCCCTGTCTCTCCTCTCCTCCAGCGAGTACAGCCCAAGCTCTTACAGCCTTTCCTCATAGGGCCTTCCTCACATGCTCTGAAGCATCCTGGTTGCCCTCCTCTGGACACTCCCCATCAGTGTTGCATCATCCTTGAGGTGAGGTCTCCAGAACTGCATGAAGTACTCGAGATGTGGTCTGACCAAGGCATTATACAGAGGGAGGATCACCTCCCTCTTCCTGGATGTAATCCCCCTGGCTATGCAGTATCCGGTTTGCTTTGGCCACAGTTCTTCTACGATTTTTAATGTTGTTCATTTTGATGTCTACCACCACCCCTAGATCCCTCTCACTTGTTGTGGCTTGCAGTATCCCCAAGTGTATACATGGCGGGTTTCTGACCCTCAGATTCAGCACCCAACATTTCCCTGCATTAAACCTCAGTCCCCACCTCCTTGACCACCCCTCCAGGGTATCCAGGTCCCTCTGGACTGTCTCTCTCTCTCACTTCGTCCCCGTCCACCAATGCTCCCAGTTTTAAGTAATCCACAAAGAGACTCATCCTACTCTTAACCGCCCTCCTCGTATCCAAGACATAGGCATTGAACAGGAGTGACCCCAGACTGAACCTTGGGGGACCCCACTGGTGACCTTCATGGGGGAGAAACTACCCACCACTACCCTCTGTATTCACCCTGTTAGCCAATTTTCTACCCATCTGAGCAACTGTCCTGTCATCCCCACTCCCCCAATCTGAGCAACTGTCCTCCCACCCCCAGCTTTATTAGCAGCCAATTTTGGGGTACTGAATCAAATGCCTTACTGAAATCCAGGTATAGGATGTCCTCCGGTCTATGCCGTTCCAGGGTCACAGTAATAAAAATCTATGGGGTTGGTCTAACACGATCTGCCCGGGATGAAACCATGTTTGTCATCCAGTTGCCCCAACCTTTCCAGCTGCCTCCTGAGCCTATCCTTGATAATGCCCTCCATTACTTTGCCCACCACAGACGTTAGGCTGACAGGCTTATAATTCCCATCTCCTCTCTAGACCCTCTCCCATTTGTGGATAGGCACCACATGAGCCACCCTCCAATCCTGAAGCACCCATCCTGTCGGCAGAGAGGTGTTAGAGTGCTGCCAGTGGTGCTGCTAGCTCATTGGCCAATTCCTTCATAACCCTCCGTTGCAGCCAATCTGGCCCCGGTGCCTTATTGGTTTTTAGTATCCAAAGGGCCTTCTTCACCCTTTCCACTATGATTTCTCCCTCCCTCCTTGCCCACCCCCTCATTTAACCACCCATCCCCTTCTAGACTTGGCCCAGCCTGTACCCCAACTTCTTTCAGTCCTCTCGAGGCCATCTGACCTCTCAAATCTGCTGGCTCCCCTTCCCTCCCATTGGGCTGGAGGGATCTCCTGCCTCTCTCCATAAATATCAAGGCAAAGTACTCATTTAGCACCTCTGCCTGATTCCCCTGCCTCCTGAGTCCATCCCTCCTCAGTCCTAATCATGCTGATTTGTGCCATCCCTTTTCTCTTCTCCCTTGTGTATGTATAGAATCTCTTTTCCCCCCTTCGGATATCCCTAACCAGGTTTTGCTCCCTCCTCACCTTGGCTCCCCTCACCACTGTGGTGACCCTTCTAGCCATCAATTCATACCTCTCTCCCTATCCCCCCAGAGCACTTAAAACATGCATAGGCAGCCTTTTTATCCCTCACCACCTCCTGCACCTCCCTGGTCTACCAACACGGCTTGTTGGCTCTACTATGCTTACACCTTATCTTTGTACAGGAGTTAGTAGTTTCCTGCACCCCCCCCTTCTTAATGGCCTCCCACAAGCTGCCAGCATCCATGTCCGGACTAATCTTGTCCAAGCTCCCCTGTGGAATCCTGCCCATGCCCACGAAGTCCGTTCCCCTGAAGTCCACTACTACTGTATTAGAATGGTTATTGCCCCCGCCCCCGGTACAGCAGAAACCAGACTGTAGTTTGATCACCACCTGCCAGCAGGCTGCACACCTCCAGGCCCTTTATCTGGTCACTGTCTGCTAGGACAGCATCCAGTATCCGCTCTTCCCTAGTAGGTTCCCCCACCTGCTGGACCAGGAAGGTATATTGGAACACATCCATCTGTCTCTGTTCCCTGGCCACAGAGGATGCCATAGTGACCCAGTCTGTCCCCAGCATGTTAAGGTCACCCATGATCACCATCATACCCTTTCCACGGTTACAGTGCCCCTTGATGTTATCAACTAGTTTGTCCTCCAGGGCCTCTTCCATCATTGGGAGTTCTGTACACCACCCCTATTTTCAATCTTTTGCCTCCCCTCATTTGTAGGGTTGCCCAGATCTCCTCCACCCCCCTACAGCCTCTTCCACTCCACTAACCGCTATGTCATTTTTGACTATCAGCGCTACACCCCCTCCTCTTCCCTCTTCTCTATCCTTCCTGAATATTTACCCACCAAATTTAGGTCCCAGTCATTTTTCTGAGTGGCCCAAGTCTCAGCAATTGCTGCCACATCCACTGATCCCTCAACCAGCATCACCTGGAGCTTGGGCATTTTGTTGCCCATGTTCCTAGCATTGATCAGGGCCATCCTCCACCCTGACCCCTCTCCCTTCTCCAGTCATCTCGGCCCTGAGCAGTCCCTAGATGCCCTTTCTTGCACAGCTCTGGATGGATTTAGATTGCAGTTACCTGCCTTCTTTTCATGCCTTGAACCTGGACCCTTGGGCAGCCCTCCTGGAGCCACTCTTTTACTTAACGCCCCCCCTTTACAAGTTTGAACTCCACACTTTTGACCATGAATCCAGCAAGATTTAGTTTCAAGATCTCCCTTCCCTCCAAGTTGAGGTGTAGCCTATTCCTGGCATATAACCCGTTGTCCTCCCATGTATCCCCCAGTCTCTCACCAGCCCATACCCTTCTGCCCTGCGCCAGTCCCTGAGCCTCTGGTTCACACCTCTGAGTTTATGTTTGGTCTCCCTGGACACCCTAGGTACTGGCAGAATCTCAAAGAAGGAGATTGCACTTCTATAGAGTAGTAAACCCTGGCCAGTTCCTGGCATCTTGCCTGGATTTCTAGTTCACTGTTCCCCTCTAAGTCATTTGTTCCCAGATGTTTCATCTCGGGATTCCCCACGTTCCAATGCTATCGAGTATAGCTGGAATTTGGTCTTGTGTACGGATAGGCCTGAGATACATTTAGCCTTGACTGGGCTGCTTTTTCCCTCCCTCACCCCCTTCCACTGGATGCCCCAGGTCATGGAGTCACCCTGCAGGATCACTTTCTCCCTTCCCCCACTTTACTGGCCCATTAGATTCCATCCAGGCTCTTCCTCCTGTCATCAACCCCCAGCTTACTTCTCTTGCCCCCCTCAGCCTGGGGATCACAAGCCTGTGCTTGCCCTACCATGCTCATTCTTCTACCTGTAGCTCCCAGCTTGCTCCTTGCCCACCTCCAACCTTTTGGGTGGCACAGATTGCCCCCCACCCAGATCTCTGTGGAGTCTCTTTCTGGGCTGGTATCCTCAGATTTCCAACCCAGGCTCCCTTCTATTGCTTCCCTCCTTGCCCCCCCGCCAAGTTCTGCATCCTTCACCCCATCTGCTGTGTTTCTCCCTACCCCCCTCCTCTCCACCTCATCTGATTTCTCCCGCCCTGAAGCTGGCCTGCCTAGAGTATTCCTTTTCCTTGGATGACTTCCCTAAGCTGGATGCTTGCCCAACCCTAGTCCTCCCTCCTCCCACCCTGGCTTCCTCTGCACTCCCCTTCCTCCCACCTCCCTCCCACCTAAGCAAATGTCTCTCCCCCCCCCCTTCTGTGGATCTGGCTCTCTCTCCTGCCCCATCTCCCCCAGCTTACTGACCAAACCCTCTCTGTCTGCCTGCTCCTCTCCACCTCATCTCCCGTATATAGCAAGGTGAATAGATTAGTAAGTGTGATGCTTGCCCCCTGACTTGTTCTCTCCTGTCCAACCTCCTTATGGTCAGCCACCTCCCTACGAAGTGATTTCTGTACATTGCTTGTTTTGTGCCCCACCCCTCCTGAGTAACCATATGATCCTTGTCTACCTGTTCCCTGGGTTATGCCATATTGGCCTCGTGCACTCTCATGAGGTCCTTTCCACACCTTTTCTCCCCACCCCTCCCACCTTCCAGCTGCCTTCTGATCCCCTCTACTTCCTCTCTAAGACCTACATAGATACATAGATACATAGACAGTGTCGACAGATAAGGGCCTATGGCTCACCCAGTCTGCCCATTTGAGCTTGTAAGTTCAGTTTGTTTTCCTAGAAGTCTGTTTCCCCTTACCCCTGACCTCTAGAATTCCTTTATGTCTATCCCATGCATTCTTAAATCCCGTGACAACCAAAAACACACTGGGCACCCTCTGAACCTCCTTGCCCAATTCAATATTAGTGCCACCCCGCACCCTGTACACCCAGACACTCTACCGAAGGTGCCCGCTTTGGCCACCCCCAAGTCTACCCTCATTTTAGGTTTGTAATGTGGCCCTCTAACAGAAATAATTCAGTCAGTGTTGCACTAAAACTCAAGCAGTTTGCCCCCTCTGATTACAGCAGTTTTCCCTCTTTCTTGACAGCAGCCAGTTTTCTAGCCCTAGCAGTAGACAGTTCACAAGCAAAATTAGCCCATCACAACACTAGCCAGCTCAGAGGCCCTAGCAGTAGGGTTGTCAGAACTAGTTCTTCAAAGATTCAAACCCACCTCAAACTCTGTTGTTCGAGTTCTAACTTAGAACTCGAACACTAAAAGGTTTGCAAAAGAGTTCGAATCACTGCGAGATGCGAGACGTTGTCTGTTTGTGCTTGCGTAAGTTGCGTACGTACATACGGGTCAGGTGGGGGTCGAGTAAGCTGCATGAACCGCGGGATCTGTAGGGGTATTTAGGCAGATGTGCCACGAGGAGGAGCGCCATTTGCTGAGGATCAGAGCAGAGGCAGCAGAGGCAGCAGCAGCCTAGCTAAACTGTACTACTAGCGTTAGCGGTTAGCGTACCGCTACTCTTGTCCAATACTGGCCACTAAAATTCCATCATCCATTTTCCTGTGAGACCAAGAATGAGAGAAAGGCTGAAAAAAGGCTCAAAATCGGGTGGGAGTGGGACTGGGGGAAGTTCAGGACAGGTGGAGGGATTAATCAAGAATTGGGAAGGGACTGGGGAATAGGGAGGGATCGAGACCGAGATCAATCAATATCAGGAGGGGGACTCAGGAGGACTTGGAGAGAGAATAAAAAAAAAGAAGAAGTGAAGAACCTTTGTGAAATGTGATTATTTGAAACTGCAGCACTGCTCAGTCAGTGGTGCACACTGCACACTCGGCAGCTGCCAGCAAGAAGCATACAAGGGGGGCAACAAAAGGCAAATAAATCTGCACCCTTCCCAGTGTAGTGTGTGTGTCACAGAGAGAAGCCCAGTGTGTGCCCTTTGACTGCACTGTACCCTACCCAGTGTGTGTTACAGAGAGAAGCCTAGTGGCCAGTTGTGTGGTGGCATTAACCTTACATGACAGAAGCATAGAAATATAATTCTCATTCCCTGGGTTGCGTATGTGACTCCGTCTCCTGTGGTCAGCCCATCACCCTGGTGCTGTGTGCCCCTTGACTGCACTGTACCCTACCCAGTGTGTGTGTTACAGAGAGAATCCCAGTGGCTAGTTGTGTGGTGGCATTAACCTTACATGACAGAAACGTAGAAATATAATTCTCATTCCCTGGGTTGCGTATGTGACTCCATCTCCTGTGGTCAGCCCATCATCCTGCTGCTGTGTGCCCCTTGACTGCACTGTACCCTACCCAGTGTGTGTTACAGAGAGAAGCCTAGTGGCCAGTTGTGTGGTGGCATTAACCTTACAGGACAGAAATGTAGAAATATAATTCTCATTCCCTGGGTTGCATATGTGACTCCATCTCCTGTGGCCAGCCCATCACCCTGCTGCTGTGCACCCCTTGTTTGCTATGTGTATGCCTATACCCAGCAGCCCAATCATTCTGTAAGCCTTGAACCTGGCATCCTTTAGTTGCAAACTGTCATATTCTTCAATTACTTTCAGTCCACGGTATCACAGTGTCACACAACCAAAGTACAATTTTGGAGTTGTAGCCAGCGATCACAGATCACATTGCTTTGTTACACAGGAATTGTTTGGGTGTGGATGTGTTCACTGCAGTATGTTGGTAGTACTGGTACTTATTGTCTGTTATGGCTGACACTAACATAGATGAAGCATCTAGTGCTGGTGTTGGAGCAGGTGTTGGTGGTAGTGGTAATCCTGGTGCTAGCAGAAATAACCAAAATGTTTCATGTGATAAAAATTCAACAAACAGCAAAAGAGCAACAGTGGAGTGTGGTAAAGGGGGACCTTTTAAGAAAACCTGTACAGCTGCTGGGGTCACACGGAGAGGCACCATAAGATATGCCATTCATGCTGTTAAGATCCCTGTGACTAGCAGCAATAATGCAAGTGACAGCGAGTCCCTCTCTGACTCAGACAGTAGCTCTTTGTCTCAGTCCGACACTGTTGTGTCTCACGACAAATCATTACTTCCTCAACAAAGTGAAATGAGCAAGTCTGCTGACAATGAATCAGGTAGTGCACTTGCAAATACATCCAGCACTGTTGGCAATGAAAAGGACATATCCATTGAATCCACCACTTCTGTGTTGGACAGCAATGAAAATCCATCAGAGTCTTCTGCCCACTCTTCTAGCACCAAGAAGCATGTCCCAGGTTCTGTTAGGACAGGTGAAAAGATACAAACAGTCTTTAGCTATCTTCCTAGCACTCGAACAAAATCTGTCACATCTGAGGTGTGGAATTATTTCTCTGTCAGTAAAACTGATCCATGCAGAGAAATTTGTTCCCTGTGTAAACAGTGTAAGCCGTGGTAAAGTTGTGTCATGCCTTGCTTTCAGGCTCTTAAGCGCCATCTGAAAAGCATTCGGTTTGCTTGATGATCCAAAACCCATGTCCTCCATCTTCCAGACCGCACGTGAGAAGGGTCAGGAATCTGAAATGGATACTGATTTGTCTGAACTTGATGCGGGCAGAACCACTGCCAGCCCTAGAATCACTGTTACCACCAATGCCAGCACCATTAGTACCAGTTGCACATCCAGTGATGGCACTGAAAGTATAAGTCCTAGTCCACCATCTTTGCATCCATCTGCCCATCGAAGCATGGTGTATAATAAACCAGCAGGGACATGTTGCAAACAGCTAACACTGTCTCAGGCATTTGTAAGGAAGAATACCTTTACTAGAAATCATCCAAAGACCCTTCATCTTAATCTCGAATTGGTGAACTGTTAGGCGGAGCTCTTCTCCCATACTCTTTGGTAGATCACGAGGATTTTAGGGAGCTCATGACATTAGCAGAGCCTCGTTACAATGTTCCTCATCGAAGGTACTTTTCCTATGTTGAAATACCAAACATTTATCAGGCTTTAAAAGCGACAGCGATGCTTACACTTAAAACTGCAGAGGGTGGGGTTATTCATGTCACAACAGATATGTGAACCAGCACTCAAAACATAGATTACATGTCCCTTACCGCTCATTGGGTCACATTTTCTTGTGCTTCTTCAAAACAAAGACACCCCAAAGATGGCTGCTGCATATAAGAAGTTTGGGCAAAGTCATACTGCTGCAAACATCTTGCAGGAACTAAATGACCTCCTTGACGAATGGGTTTATTCTCATGGTCTAAAATGTGGCTTCATAGTAAGTGACAATGGAGCCAACATCTTAAAAGCAGTACAGGATGGAGGATTTCTGCATGCTTCTTGCATTGCACATTTCTTACACTTAATTGTCACGGGATTTCTCAGCAATGAAACACAAGTGGATGGTATGATTGCTGTTTGCAAAACAATTGTGACCCACTTTTCACATTCAACCAAGATTATACGGACATTGTCCGAACTGCAAACAAAACACAAGCTGCCCCAGCAAAAGCTAATTCAAAATGTTTCCACTCATTGGAACTCAACGCTTTATATGCTGCAGCACCTCTTGGAGCAAAAGCAAGCTGTACATGAGTACTGCTCCAGTTACATTATTGGAGATGGCATTATGCTGTCTGTGCTGCAGTGGAAATTAATGGAGACAGTGTGCTGTATCCTAGCTCCTTTTGAGACAGCTACAAGGGACATGTCTTCTGAAGGCGCATCTGTGAGTCAGGTTATCCCACTCATAATGCTCATTTCACATCATCTTAGTGTTCTAAATCTACAAATAGAAAAAGACAGATCTGAAGCGCAGACAACATGTCGCTTGTATCATGGGAATCTTGTAAAGAGAATGAGTGAGCACTTCAAAACCAATGACAAATTAGTTGCAATGACGAAATCAAAACACTACATCCTTGCAACTCTCTTAGATCCCAGGTTCAAGGCTATACATCTTCCAAAAACAGATGCTGTCGAGCAGTACAAATGTATGTTGCTAGATGAGCTGCAGCACTCACAGGAGTCAAACACAGACACGCACAGTACCCTCAGGTTGTCATCACCACAACATGCAGGTTCATCTTCACAAAGGGATTCAGAACTGGAAAAGTCACCAGACATTAACAGTAGTTGTTCCACAACTGCCACTTCTTCAACCCTTAGTAGCAAGCTAAATCTGTGTCAAAACCTTTCCCAAATTGCTGCCATACCAGCTTCTGCTGATTCCTCTTCTGAGCGGTCTCTGTCCATCATGGTAGACAGTTACCTGCAAGAACTGCCTATTCCTATTGATGCATGCCCTTTTGAATACTGGAGATCAAAAAGACAATTTGGACAGAGCTGTATGATGAAGCCTGTAAATATCTTGTTGTCCTGCAACAAGTGTCTCTTCAGAACACATGTTTAGTACAGCTGGCAATATTGTGACAGACACCAGAAATAGGTTGCTGCCAGAAAATGTACACACGTTAACTTTTATTAAAGTTAATAAGTCAAGATTTTCGTATCCCTACAAGAGTATACAAACTGATCCTGAAGTGATTGATGTTGTGGATGTTGATGATGATGAAAACTCAGATGGTGGTGGCTGGTAAATATGTGTGGGACAGAGTCTCTCTGCACCAAGAAGGAAACTTTTACAGACTGTGATGACTTTGGTTGTCTCTCTCCTTTCTCGATCTACTACCTTGGGCTATATACCGCCCAAAACTTTCACCATTTCATGGCAAACTGATTTGTAGTTAGGGTCTAAACTAAAGTTAACAAGTTTTATATACAGGGCAATTTTAACATCAGTGGAACAGGCCCAAATTTGGCATAAAAGGACACTGTTACGCAATCCTTTCTGTATCATATTATTTATAGTTAAAGTGCAAACATATATTTTTGATTTACCTTCTGTGACTTTGTGGTGCATCAGTATGGGCTGGGACAGGAGACGGTATATTTTTCAATTTTAAAGAGGACAAAACAATGAGTTCTAATTGGTAGCTGTTATTATTTTTCAATTACAGAAATGTTAGCCATAAACGAAAAATGGATGCTAGTACATTGGTGAGGGTTGTGGGTTGGTTTTAACATGGGTGTAAGGGTGGCATGGGTGCTACTGCGCAGGTGAGGGTGGTGGAAGAAAAGTGGAATGGGTGATGGGGTGTTGTTTTAGTTCTTTCATTTACAGATTCATGATCAGCTGGGGATGGTGAGGAAAACAATGATGACAGACCGAACCTACTGTACACATAATATATATTCTTATTAAATACATTGCAAACTGCTGCCACCTAGCACAATTGTCCTGTCCCCTTTAAAAAGAATAAAGGAATCAGAAATAAAAGAAAATCTGCATCAGCAGTTTTCACAGAATGTGAAGTATCATAAAGTGTTTTTTGCTTTACAAGTAGTGATAATTTGATACATAATGGGGTTGATAGACACTGTCCCTTAAACATCACATGCCAACTGCTGCAGCTACATTAAATGTTTCTTAGTACGTGGTGAGGAATCCACTTTTTTTATTTATGTGACTGAAATACAGATTTTATTGAAGTATCAGCTGCAAAAATGCATCATCTTAGAAAGTTGTATGTTTTACTTCAATTTGCCAACAAAATGTTGGTATATGTATGCATTACCTTAGAAAATTGCATGCATTTTTGCCAGCAACATTGACTGGCATATTTTTTTATTCAAATGTCTTGACTGACTACGTTATGACATAATATGTTTTGCAACAGTTCCACATGCTGCTGCTGTAGTACTTGGCTTGACTTTGTTATAAAAGTTTCTTTAAACATAGCAACTTTTGATTTACTCATTTAAAACAGAAAGCAGCAAATAGCTGAAATTAGGTAATATCAGTTATTTTTCTCATAGTTCATGATGATGAGTATATATAACTGAGTACATAAATGGCTAATGTGCCTCTTTCTTTCACTAAGGAACTATGATGCAGCTGCAGCAGGAACACTTTAACATATGGGTGGGTGGGTGGGCCTGTTACGTATTAAGTTGCTGGCTTTAGCAAACAGAAGAAACCATAGATAAACCTAGTTGTATTCCTATCAATGTCACACATGATAATTTCTCTCCCCCTTATATTGAACAGTTTTTCCTTTACATGTATTTTATTACTATCTTCGTTACTGGCAGCACAATAAAAAAATAGGGTTTGAGTTCTAAAAAGTTCTAAAAAAGATTAGAACCCTAGAACTTTTTCAAAAGTTCTAGACTAGAACTAGAACCCAGAACTTCAGAGGGTTCTGACAACCCTACCTAGCAGTAATCGATTCACACACAGTTTGCCTACTCCCTCAGATGTAGTTGGCATACACAGTCATTTATACAGTCTGCTTCATTATGCCCCTTCCTGGTAGTAGTCAGTGTTGCCCAAGCAGCACAGTGTACAGGACCATTTTCCCCCAATCAATAACAATCCAGCTTCCTAGTGTTCCAGTTCGCCCAATCTAGACTAGTCCTCCTCCAAGGCTCCGCCCTCACCGACCATTTAATAGAGGTCGGGGTCAGGGTTGGTGGTGTGGAACAAGGAACAGCTCTTCTCCTTTGATTGCGACTGGACTATTTGCCTTTTATGGCCCAGTCACACAGTCAAAGGTTTGTGCCCTATTCACTGATTGGCCGCTCCTTCCTGAGTCACTGGCTTGCAAAGTTGTGGCCTATGTGGACCTGGTATGCATGGCCTGTCCGCTGCCAACAAGAGCTTCCTTGTTGAATACCAATGTGATCCCATCCTCTCCCACTGCCGATGCAGCCCCAGAATGCCTGCCCAGACCACTTCCAGCAACAAGCCCTGGTCTAGAAAGAACAGCTCTCCTCCCCTGATTGGAACTGGGCTAATCGTTGCTATAGATATGAAAAAAGGATGGGTCCCAGCACCAAGCCCTGGGGCACACCACTGCCACCCTGGAATGCACCCCATTTGCCTTACCACCACCCTCTGGTTTCAGTCTTTGAACCAGTTCTCCACCCACCTTGCTATTTTCTTTTGCACCCCTAAGCCTTCCAGCTCATTTACCAGCCTTCTGTGTGGCAAAGTGTCAAAGACATTGCTGAAATCTGGGTAGGCCACATCCTCCTCCATCCACCTTCCTTGTTATCCAGTCAAAAAACTCAGTTAAGTTTGTCGGCACAACCCCTCTCCCATAAAACCAAACTGCCTTGGGTCCTGGAGGCAGTATAGCACATTGGGTAAAGGCTCTGAGCTACAGATCTGGAGACCTGGTTTGAATCCAACAGCCATCTAAGTGCATACTGTGTGATTCTGAGCAAGTTACTTAACTTCCTTATGCTCCAGATTGCATCTGGAAATAAGCTTCAGCTTAGTGTGCTACTCCTGGTTAAACAATGTTCCCTTCCCCCACTTCCACTGTAGACCATTGACAACCAGGTGCTCCACTATTTTTTTCTTCAGCAGTATTTCCATTACTTTTCCCACTGTTGTGGTCAGACTGACCAGTAAGTAGTTCCTGCATCCGTTAACACTTTTGTATAGTGAGACCACATCAGTTCTTCTACAATCCCTGGGCATGTCACCAGTTTACAAAGACAGGGTGAACAGGGTAGTTGGAGGCCCTACTAACACCTCCCTTAATTCCCTCAGTATCCAGGGGTGCATCTATCTGGCCCATAGCCTTATTGCTGCCAGTTAAATGTGGATCCTTTCTTTTGCAAAGGGAGCTGTGTCCTTTTCTATGATCTCTCCATCCTTATTAATGCTGGCCCATTTCCTCCCCCCTCCTTTGTAAAAACCGAACAGAAGTATTTGTTCAGTATTTCTGCTTTTTGGTGGTCATCTTTTAACCTCCCTCCATCCACCCTTTTCAGACACTCAATATCTCCCCTTGCCTTCCTTTTCTCCCTGATGTACCTGCATGTAAAAGGTTTTGTCCCTCCTTACCACAATACCCTCTGGCTGGCTTGTGTCAAGGGTCCCACATAAGTGTGGGTCTGGTGCCAGTGTGCACTTTGCATGTGGAAACATTTTGGTTTGCCTGCTGTGTGCTGTAGTGTAGTGGATTTTGATGAACTTGTTTTTGCTGGATTCTGCACTGACAGCTTCATTTGCAGCAGATCTTGGAGTCCTTTGTGGTGGGAGAATGTCCTACAGTGCATGTCAAGAGTTTATATAGGCTCTCATCTTTGGTTTACTGGCCCCACTGAACTCCCTGGGCTAAGTTCTGTCACGGTCTGACTTATCCCCTGGAGAAGAGCAGAAGTGGAAAACATCTGATAAGATATTGTGTATAGCTCAAATGTGCACTGCAGGCTATTGGAACTTCTATTGCCTGTTGCCAGCTTAAGGGAGTTCTGGGACTGGTTGTGTCTGCATATATCTGCCTAGAAATGGTCACAGTTGGCCTGCTCTGGTTTGCTATACTGCAATGGATGGTAGTTGGAAATTCCAAATCAGTTGGGGGGGACTTAGAGGAAGGATTAGGAAGTACTTCTTCACTGAGAGGGTGGTGGACAACTGGAATGGGCTGCTGAGGGAAATGGTGGGAGGGTTCACGAGGGCATGGGATAAGCACAGAGGGCAACTGGCATGGGGGGGACTACAGAAAAGGCTTAGTGGACATCTAGGCAAACTGGGCAGACTAGATGGGCTTGCGGTCCCCTTCTGCCATCACATACCTGTGTTCCTATGTATTCTACAGGCAGATTGGGAAAAGGGAGGGGGGATCCACTACACCACCAGGAAAGCATTCATTGTGCCTTAAATATCTGTTCCTTGGTGTCTTTATCCTACCCTGTGCTGGTTGATGTGTGGCGCAACATGACGACCTACCCCCAAAAAAGATCAGTACTAGGGGCACGGGCAAGGAGTCCTCCTCCCCCAACCATGACATCCCCTGAGTGACCGGATACGTTCTAAAAGCCAGGTTGATGGTGTGGTACAGGTCTGGTATCGCCCCCCAACCCACTTTTTGATTTTAACCTCTACAAAGCCTTCCCAACTGACCCAGCTGATCAGTATTTTTAATTTTCATACTGACCCATCTTCCCTTTTATATCTACAGGTCTGACAGGACATTGACTGGGAGTAGGAGGACAGTGACCATATCTATCAGATAAGTATTGTTTTTTTGTTTACCCCACAGTGTTTGTCATATAATAGTTTATAACGAGCTGCAGATCCTTTGTGAGCCCATTGCTGTTCTTGTTTTACAGGTATGAATGGCTGCTATGGGAGGCACTGGGTTGGAGCTGTACCTTGTGCTTTAGAAAGGAGGCTATGGGCTGGTGGGGGGTATGGGATGGGCATCAAGGTTAGAAACTCCAGGGAACACCACACAACCAATTTGCCAAGACTCGTGAGGCTCAAACCCTGTTTTTCGTTTTCTTGCTTTGTGTGCTTTGCATTCTAATGCCTGCATTAATGTAGTGTTTTTGTTTTGCAGCAAGTACTGCCTCATATTGTGTGTGTGTGTGTGTGTGTGTGTGTGTGTGTGTGTGAGTGATAGATAACCCACTGTAGGGTGTGTGGTCACGCTTTGATATACGCACACCTTGGTGTGTGTTGTTACACATGAGACCGTAGGCCGAGTACATCAACCACCCAAGCCGTGTGTATATCACTGTGCTTCCACGCACCACACAGTGGGTTATCTGTCTTATAAAATGGAAAAATTGTTTTGGAGGGGAGTAAAAGTGCAGGTGTGTGGTTGCACTCTGATATACGCACAGTCACCTAGTGGTGTTTGTCCAATGCGATTGATAATCCCATTGTAGATAGATATATATATATATATATATATATCTATATATATATATATATATATATATACACACACACACACACACACTTCACTTGAACAGCCCCTTGATACCAAAAATAATTTTCCACACTGTGCATGTTCCTAGTCTGAAAAGGCTCTCTTCTCCTTTTGAAGATAAACCTGGAAATACTGGTGAGGACCTGCATATCAGGGAGGCTCCCATACCATTTTCTGCAAACCAGAACGATTGTTGGTCATTCCTTTAACTAAATGTCCACCCCCTTCCTTGTGACTTTGAGTCAAACATGGGGTAACAGACTTTAGTACCTCCTATAGACATAGCCCCCAAGATCTCCATCTTCTTTGGAATTCACAGACGACTTTCTCACTCAGGAACCCTTAAGCCAAGCTTCCTCTGCTGAGGTTGCAGATACTTGCAGATGAATACTGTTCTGTTTTTGTTGAATTTTATGTGACGCCATCTTTAATGCAGCCTAATACACTGAAACAGAACTACAACACTGCTGACAGGAGTGCTACTAAAATCACACTGCACACTGAAGTGCACTACAGGTGCTGATGCAGTGCTAGTTAACATAATTCGCACACACTGAAAAGCAATGCAACATTGCTTCAGGCAGTGTTGCTGACACAACATTGCTTTTGCCAGTATTGCTACACCAACACTGCTTCAGGCAGTGTTGATGACTAAACACTGCTAATTGCAGTACTTTTGCAGTGTGATTACAGTGCTAATTAACATAATTCGCACACACTGAAAAAGCAGTGCAAAACTGCTTAAGGCAGTGTTGCTGACAGAACACTGCTTCAGGCAGTGTTGATGGCAAAACACTGCTAATTGCAGTACTTTTGCAGTGTGATTACAGTGCTAATTAACATAATTCGCACACACTGTATCCGCACTGTATGTACACCAAAAGAGAACTGAAGATGCACTGATTAAACACTGATGGACTGCATTATGAAATGAAGTGTGCAGGAAGTGTACACTGCTACTGTAACACTGAAATAACACCATATAGTGATTATTTGAACACTTCACTTCCCTCTTAGACCTCATGATCTGAAGGTGGGCATGATTGTGATGATGGGTATGGCAGTAGCAAGCTGCAGTTAATGCATGATGGAAATTTCTGTTTTTTTTACTTTCTGTTTTTCTCCCTTCCTAAGCCTGTGATAGGCACCCTCATCGACCCCCATCAAACCCCAACCCTGTCACCCCATCTTCTCCCTGGACCAATCTTTTCCCAGCCGGTCTACGTATGGTGTCTCCTCCCCATGATGGAGGTCCACAGGTCAGCCCCATACCTTCGGATCAGGCAGGTTGCATAGCTGGGAGAAAGCCTGGGTCAGCGACTGCAGGATCTTCAAGCCATAGGGGGGACGTCATTATGCAGCAGCATGAGGTTCTTTTTCCACTCTGTTTCTCCCCTACCACCCACCAGGACACAGGCCATGGCAGATGTACGGATGTTGTACCTGACCAACTGTGTCTCTGACCCTCACTGATTATGCTCCAGCCTGCACCACCACCCATGGTAACTTAGGTGGTGGTCACAATGGAGAGACCTTCCTCCCTCCCTCCCTCCCCAGAGGAGTAGAGCGTCCTATGGGACATTTAATCTCCCCCCTGGCTGGCCCTGCTATGACTCACACTTGTTCCTGAACCCATGTCGCCGACATTACAAGCAGTAGTGGTAGTGCTGTGCCGATGGGCTGGCTATGGCTATGTCAGTGTCAGTGGCTTAGTAGGTAGCACACTCGACTCTGAGGCTGGGAGATCAGAGGGCTGTGGGTTCAGTCTCCACATCTGGCACTTGGTTATATCCCAATACTGGCACTGTAGTGCAGCGTGAGGAGGTGCTTCACTTCTGAGGTGCCATCTTCGGATGAGCGTTAAACCGAGGTCCTGGTAGTTCAGGTGGATGTTAAAGATCCCATGGCACTTCTCGAAAAGAGTAGGGTATTTCCCCCAGTGTCCTGGCCAAATTTCCCCCAGTCACTAAAAATACCACCAACAGCTTAATCTGGTTCAATTTCAGTTGCTTATCATCTGTATCCCCCCCCTCCTGGTCATCTCTGAAAAAGGGACTTCTAATCCCAGTGGGCCTACTGGGTCAACAAAATTCAATAAATAAACAATAAATAAATGATGGGAGTTACAGAGTGGGACATAGTCTCACATCGCTTTGTGAATCTGACCCATAGTATTGAAATAAACAGACCTTTCCTTCTAGCCCCACCTTTATATCCCCTGTGACTATATTGGAGCGTACCAGGCCCAGTAATGACTCCTGGGATACTCTGCTAGTATACCCCATCTCCCTCCAGGTTTCCCCATTTAGTATCACCCTCCAAGTTCTAGTCCCTAACCAACTGCACATCAGTTGGGTTGTTTTGCCTCTCTCCTCGACTTCTAGGCCTTTCAACTTCCACACTAACCTCCTATACAGCACTGTGTCAATGGTCTTACTGAAGTTCAGGTAGGCCACATTGACAGCTCACACCTGTCCTCCTCCCTTGTCACCCATTCAAAATATTTTATTATATTCATCTGGCATAATTTCCTGGTAAACCCATGTTGCCTACTCTCCTGTAATCCATTAGATTTTAGGAATTCTACTAATCTCTCTTTCAACAGGGTCTCCATCAGTCTCCCCAATGCAGAGGTTAGGCTCACTGGACTGTAATTCCCTGGCTCTTCCCTGCTGCCATTCTTGCATAGGGGCACATTTGCCTGTCTTCAGTCTTCTGGGACACCCGCTGATTTTAGAGAGCTATTGAACAAGTCCATGAGCAGAGCTGCCAGGACCTCACTTCGATCACGTAACATCCTTAGGTGCAATATTTTGGGGCTCATCAGCTTGTAAACCCTTAGTGCCCTTTCTAAACCCTGCCCTGAAAAAGGTGATGTGCCCATCTCCTTGCCTGCCTCATCCTTTCCCATGTATGCTTCCTATGGAAATGCCTCCCTCCACTATAAATACTGCACAAAGGTATTTTTTTCAGTATACCTGTCTTTACCTTGACTCCATCTACCCATTCTGACCCACTCCTTAGTCTCACGTCCCCTGTTTTGTCTTCCTTTTCACTCACATAGCTAAAGAATGCTTCCCCTTACCTCCTCTGCAGTCCTTTCTTCCCTCTGTGCTTTTGATTGCCTCAGTACCTTGCCTGCCTCCTTCAATTTCTGAATGTAAACCTACCCATCTTCATCCCTCTGACTTGCCTTTACTTGAAGTCCACCTTTTCTTTCTTCACTGCAACCCGCACCTGCCCAGAAAACCCTGGAGTTTTCTTCCTCTGTTTGCTCTAGGCAAAATCCCTAATATACAGACTAGCCTCTGCAATAATTTCTTCCTTGTTCATGCCCAATTTCAGTTCCACCCTTTTTTAGCTCTCCCCTCCTATCTTTTCCTTGGGCAGTCTTCACATGACTTGGAAGCCACACCTCTGATGTCCAGTATCCTCGTCCTTGTGCAGTCCTTCTCCACCCTAGTCTTTATATAAAGTCGCACTCTCCGGTGGTCTCTGTTCCCCAGGGGTTCTCTTACAGTGATCTCTCTAATGCTGTCCCTGTTAGTCGGTACCAGGTCCAGCACTGCACCCTCTCCAGTTGGTTCCCTAACTAGCCGACCCTGGAAATTATCCAGAATGGCTGGACTCCTTGCAGATGTTGCAGCTGGTATCCACATTAGGCATGTTCAAGTCCCTCAGCATCAGCACCTCTGAGCATTCATCCATCATCCCTATTTCTTCCCCTAATTCTTTGTGCAAATTCTCTCTGTGATAGTGGCATGTACATCGCTATTCTTATGTTTTCCCTCCCCCTGCCTCTAGTGTACCCACAACAGTGGCACTCCCTCCCTGCATCCTTTGCATTGATTACTATTTACTTTTATTCTTTTGTCAACATGCAATGCCACACCCCCTTCTTACTTCTGCTGTCTGTCTCTCCTGAACACATATTCCAGTCATGGTACATTGTGAGCTATGTTGCTGTGGTTGCTGCCAGATCCAGTTGGGTTTTGCCATGAGAGCCTCCAGGTCATACATTTTGCATATGTGATCTCTCCGTTTACCCGGAGAGTCCCATTTTAACTACACTCCCGACCCCGCATTGAAAGCAAACCTCCGATGTACATAGTCATCCATTTCACCATCTGGCACCCCAATATTTTTCTCTTTACGTCCCTTTCTATTTGAATGCCAAGCTTTCTTAGAACTTGATTTCTCTCGCACCTTTCATTCCGCATCTAATTGTGATAATTATTGTACTTGTCTTGCCTTGTTGACTTATTTCACTCCTGTGAGATTTTCAACAAAATTGACTCAGGCATGTCTTTTGTGTAATGTCGTAATGAAAAATTAATACGTTTGGTGTGGATATTTTATAAAGAGAGCGAGAGAGCACTAGACCAGTGATCTAACAGCGAGTGTTTCTGCCCGGAGCCATGTGGAAGGCGCACGATGTGACCCGCGCAGTCTGGAGTGGATGTTGAGAGATGGAACAGGTTCCAGCATAGGAGTAAACAGTTCGGTAGCAGGCGGGTTGTGTTTTTGTGTTTTAATCTCCGAAAGGAAATGTGCAGCGATGGAATTGGCCCTGGAGAGTGATCCAGCTGGAAATGAAACCAATGTGACAGAAAGCAGAAAACTGCAATGTGCCGAGTTTGAGTCCATAACAAGCACAGATGAAGCTGTGGCTCAGTGTTATTTGGCAGAGAATGACTGGGACTTAGAAGTATGTTGATGATACTTAGCTTCCAGCCCTAGTCACTAGTTGCTCTAACACCGGGCGGCAGTACGATTTATGCAGCGTAACTTGCTTCTAGACCACAAATGCTGTAACCAGAAGAAGCAACGTTCAGAGAAGCTTAGTGTTTTTTTTTGTGTGTGTGTTCAGATATTTGTACTCTGCATACCTCTCAACTAGTTTTGTTCTAATTGAATTAATAATAAATAAACCGCATTTTATGTGCGTTTTATATATATATATATATATATATATATATATATATTTCCTGTTACTTAATGGCTAACGTGTTGCTTTTACGCATTCTCCCTCCTAAAAGGCCAATCTCCCTCCTAACCTCGCAAAACCTCCCTCTTGTACGGTTTTACATTATCACATGTATGATTTTGTTACCCAGGCTCCTTGGGTTTACACACATGGCTCTCCAGACCCCTGCCCCCCCCCCGTGCTTGGTTTTCTCCCAACTTAGGCCCGTCATCTGATTTTTTGAAGTGTAATTTTATAACCCCACTGGGTTCTATGCTGCCTCACCATGTTCTTGCTGGCCATTCACCCCCCCTTCCATACCCTCAGGACAACCACGCAGCTAACTATTCCTGGGGATGTTCCTCCTTGGCTGGGTTGGATCCTTTATTTTGGTACCACCTCTCTCCTTGGCTAATTTAAATGGTCATCACTGAGCTTTTAAAACCTTCCACCTGAAAGACTGCTGCCCTCCCAGGAAAGTGAAAGCCATCCCATTTTTATAGTTTATTACTCCTCCAGGACTGGCCCCAGTTTCCTATGCTGCTGAATGCCTCTTCTCTGCCCACTGCCTCACAGCTGTTGATGTTTGTGGTAAATAGAAGCCAATGCTTTCCCATGCCCCAAACTGGTAGCCCCTCCAAGCAGGAAACTGAAGATGCCACCTGCTTGAGGCTGCCCCACTCTCCTAAAAATATCCTGCACTTCCCCTATGGTCAAATTGGCTAAATCATTTGTCTCACTGTGGACAATGATATCAAGCCCCAAGTCTCCCATCACCCTAGTCATCCTAACAACCCCCTTCCATCCCTTCAAGTGCTTTACCTAATCAGCTACACCACTCTGCTCAGAGGCCCGTGCTGCGCTGCCTAATGCCCTGTGAAAATTACTCTCACTCTACACCACACAACACCAACATTCTCCGCAAACTTCAGTTTGCAAGACTCAATCCCTGGTGGTTTACCTTAAGTTGGTTGGCCTTGCCAGATGGGCAGAGAATCCTGTGGCTCATGTTCCCTTCTGTGGATGTCCCTGCGGACACTGATAAATACTCATCCAATGCCACACTTCTGCTCTGTTTAACACACACTCTGAGACACTCATGAGATATAACACTAGTGTATAGCTCTGAATCTAATCAGAAACAGATCTGAAAATACAGCACAGTGGCAGAGCCCCAGTACAGGATTTGGGTGGCCTGGGTTAGATTCCCAATAGGGCACATTTTTTTAAACATGTACTCGCTGGTAGAGATGTTGCAAAATAAAAATTCGCTGGCGAAATTGCTGCAAAACATTTCACAAAATTCTGCCATTCTGAATAATTTTTTTGCAGGGTGTGAAACTGCAAAATTTCACCTGCAAAATGTGAAATTTGCTGTGAAATGTGGAATGTCACCAAATTTCACCCATATTTTGTCAAATTGCATACATTTGCAGGCAAAATTTCACATTTAGCAGGTGAAATTTCACATTTTATGGTGAACTTTTGAATTTGCGGGTGAAATTTGCATTTCACTCGCAGAATTTTGCATTTCGCATCTTCAAAATATTTCACGAAATGCACGAATTTTGCAAAACATTTCGCAGAATAAAATTTTCTAATTTTGCACATCTCTACTCGCAGGAGGCCAGAAGAGAGAGGATGCTATGATGGAGACCATGAAGTTCCTGAAAGTAGTAAACAAGGTAAACTGTTAGGAACTGTTCAACACAGATAGCAAATTTAGATCACAGAGACATGAGTAGAAGCTGGTAAGAGGGAAATTCAAGAAGGACGTGAATTTCTTTTTTGCAGAGAGATTCTGAGCCATGGAGCATTCCGCCAGCTGAGACGGTGGGCACCAAGACCGTTAATGGGTTCAAAGTCAGCTAGGACAATATTAGAAACATAGAAACATAGACTTTGACAGCACATAAGGACTGCTTGGCCCACCTAGTCTGCCCATTTCCCCTACCTATTGGATAAGCTGCAGATCATAGTTAACCAACAGCCTATTTCTTCCTACCCCCCACAAGAATTGCCTTATATCTGTCCCATGCATTCTTGAATTCTCCCACAGTTTTTATAATTTTTTTTTATTTTGCTTTATTTTAGTCTTTGGTAACTGGGTAAGACCCACTAGGCACAAGTGCCTGTTTTTCAGGGGCGACCTGGAAGCACTGGGTGGTTAAGTGACTTGCTCAGAGTCACACAGTATGCAAGTGGAGGTTGTGAGAATCAAACTCAGGTCTGGTTTGCTAGATGTACTAAGCTCGTTCACACCTCGTTCCTCTAACCTCTAGGCTATACTGTCAGCTCATATTTTGCCAAATTTTGCCATTTTGCAGGCAAAATTTCACATTTTGCAGGAGAAATTTCCCATTTCATGGTGAACTTTTGAATTTCGCAGTTTTAGACCCCATAACCTCCTCAGGAAGGCTGTTCCATGCGTCCACCATCCTCTCTGTTAAAAAATACTTCCTCACCTTGCCCCTGTGCCGTCCACCCTCTATTTTCAAATTGAGTCCCCTTGTTCTTGCACATCTCTTTTTATGAAAAATGCTACCCTCTTGGACTTTGTTGATTCCACTGAGGTACTTAAAAGTTTCTATCGTGTCCCCCCCTCTCTGGGGGGTAGCAACAAGGCAGTGAACATGGGGCAGGCAGCATGGGCATAAAACCTTGTAGAAATTAGGTCTCAGTGTTGTGGGCTGACTGGATGGACCAATCATCTTTTTCTGCCTCCAACGTCTATGTTTCAGTGCTTTTGTGATACAGATCTTACTTCAAGAGGGCTCTTGCAGTAGGTAATTACAGATAGGACTGAAGCGCGGCGATCAGGACCCGCGTAAAAATTTTGAGCTGGCAGTTCCCAGCCGCCTTCCAGTTCTTTCTAGCTGTTAGCTCGCAGAGAGCCTTCATGGTAAGTTCACTGCTTCTCAGTCAATCGTGAGTAGTTTTACCACCTATTTTCATCTTTTTTCTCAGAATTTCGTCAGCCTTTACCTCAGCTGCTATGTATGTCATCCCTGACTCCCTCTGAGCACAAAAACAAGTGCAATTCCTGCGGCGCCCAGCTTCTGCACAAGGACGGACACTCCTGGTGCCTTTTTTGCCTAGGCCCTGACCACCCCATGGAGAAGTGCAAGCTCTGTCAACAGTTTAACACAGCCACCCGAAAGTGGAGGCAACGGTCCCTGGAGGCCCACATTCTCAAACTCAAGATGACCTCCATGGAAAAGGAGCTGAAAAAACTCAGGTGGGCCTCTACTTCTCCGGAGGGCCACCGCAAGAAGAAGCACTGGGACCGGGACTCCTCTTCTACGGTCGCCGCGGCCTCAGCTGGGGTCACGGTGCTGCAGGTAACATCTGCCTCAGGAGACAGTTCTGCAACGGCCATCTTGGAGGCTTCCAAGTTGGCGTCGACCCTCCCATCAGGCTCAGGGTGCTTGGGAGCCTCTGGGTCAAGGGAGGCAGTCTCTCCCACTAAGGCCGTTGCCAAGTGGCATTCTGGTCCGAGCGGCCCCGTTAAGCCAGATGTCGGCTCCTCCGACACCCGCCCGGGTAAGGCCAATAAGACGTCTGACTCTTCATGGCAGTGCACGGCCTCCAAAGTGCCCGCCAAGGCTGCCCCTCTATTGTGGTCTTCATCGAGCGCAGGGTCCGATAAGTCAGACGCCGTCTCCTCCGACGTCCACCTGGATCCTGCCGGTAAGCTGGATGTCGGCTCCTCTGATGGCCGCTGGGCATTACAGCCGACTCTGGACCCTTCGGGCCTATCCGTTGTCCCGAGCCTGCTGCAATGCTTGTTGTATTCTGATGCCCCTCCGTCTCCCTTGCTGGACCCCGGGAATGGTAACCCTTCTTCCTCGGGCTACACGGAGGATGTTGGCACGCTGCTGTTGGGTCTCCCTCCCACTGGGCCAGATGACTCGATGCTGGGTGACATCCCCTTGCCAGACGCCACCCCTATGCCGGGCCTGCCGCCTGTTGGGCATCCTGCTCCAGACCAACCTGCTGGCCATTTCCAGGGCCTTCTGTTCCATCAGAGCTCCTGGTACCTGGGTATCCAACCTTGTCGTATCCAACTCCATCCTACCCAGGTCCGCAGTATCCAGCACCCCAGTACCCAACGCCGGCCTATCCAATGCTGCAGTACATGGTGGTTCAGTACCTGATGCTGGGCCTCCCACCATTGGGTTACGGATACGAACCGTACGGTTACCCCCAGTATCCATACCCCTCCTCCTCCTCCTCTTCCACTGCCCTCAGCCACCAGTGGATTTGAAGGAGACTCTGGCTTCCTGGTGGGCTGGAGGCCAAGGCTCCAGCTCATCAGGAAGTAGAGAGCATCTTCCAACACTGAACCGGTTCTGGACCCCGGCGTCAGAGCGAGAGACCCCCCCCCCCGGACACCAGAGGCAAGCCCTCCAGTTCCAGGGCAGGTGAGAATACACTTCCCTGAGGGTTTCCCAAGGAGTCCGTTCCTCCCGCGCCAGGAGGGGAAGTCCTCTTCTTCATCATCCTCCTCCTCAGAGACTTCAGCCACTCTGATCTGGAAGATGAACCATGCACTCCAGACAAGCCCAGGCCAAGGACTCCTCCGAAGTCCCCTCCGGAGGATTCTTCTTTCATGGAGTTGCTGCATAAAATCCAGGCTATTCATCAGTGGCAATCCTTGGAGCTGGATCCACAGCATAAGAAACTTGCTGCACACCTGAATCTGCCTGAGACTGCTCCTACTCTGGTTCCACCCTGGATTGAGCCTCATGCCAATCTTATGTCCACCATTTGGAAGCAACCATCGGCATTAGCCCCCATTCCAAAGAAGTCGGACAGGCTATATCAGGCTTCTGAGGTGTTGACTCATTGAATTCACAACCCAGAGCTGATTCTGTAATGATTAGTGCCACTCACGGCCGTTCGGCTAACCCCAAGCACTTGAGCTCATCACCACCTGACAAAGAATCCCGCCTTCTGGACCAGTACGGGAGGAAGGTCTATGCTTCTTCCACTCTGGAAATCATGGCCCTGAATTACGTTGCTAATATGGGGGATTACCAGAATACAATCCTTAGCGAGGTGGAAACTAAATTGTAATCCCTTCCTGAGTCTCAGAACAAGCAGGAAGTGGCTGACCTAGTCCAGTCTGTGTGTTCGGCCAGTCGGCACATGCTTCGTGCCATGTACGATGCAGTGGACGTTGCTGGTCGGAGCTTGGCTTTCGCCATGGGGTTGCGGCATCATGCCTGGCTCTGAGTGTCAGGCTTGGTCCTGGTGGTGCAGTCTGCTATCCAGGAAGCACCCTTCGGGGGTTCAGTGCTGTTCAGTGGCGATGTCAATGACATCATCACTGATCTGCAGGAGAAGCTGCATTGCACTTAAGTCTGTTGACTCCTTGTACAGGCCCCTCAAGCTCAGCATTGTCCCTTTAACAGATGTTCTCAGCCCAAGGTCAAACGTCTGGGAAGCGGGCCAACAAACGTCGGGCCCCTCTGGCTGCCAAGCCTGCCCTCCCCAACCCCAAAAATGGCGGGAGCTTCAGCCACGGCAGCTGCCTCGCACCTCCTGGCTCATCTCCTCTCTTCTCCTGCAGCCTCTGGGCTTCCCAGAGGAACCGGTAGGAGGGAGATTCTCATTCCATCTACCGGGTTGGGAGAGGATCACTTCAGACATTTGGGTGCTCCAGCTGATTGCAGGACACACTATAGAGTTTCTTCAGAAACCACCTTGAAACCACCCCCCAGGTCATCTTACTTCCCAACTGAAGATGCACTGATTAAACACTGATGGACTGCATTATGAAATGAAGTGTGCAGAAAGTGTACACTGCTACTGTAACACTGAAATAACACCATATAGTGATTATTTGAACACTTCACTTCCCTCTTAGACCTCATGATCTGAAGGTGGGCATGATTGTGATGATGGGTATGGCAGTAGCAAGCTGCAGTTAATGCATGATGGAAATTTCTGTTTTTTTTACTTTCTGTTTTTCTCCCTTCCTAAGCCTGTGATAGGCACCCTCATCGACCCCCATCAAACCCCAACCCTGTCACCCCATCTTCTCCCTGGACCAATCTTTTCCCAGCCGGTCTACGTGGTGTCTCCTCCCCATGATGGAGGTCCACAGGTCAGCCCATACCTCTCGGATCAGGCAGGTTGCATAGCTGGGAGAAAGCCTGGGTCAGCGACTGCAGGATCTTCAAGCCATAGGGGACGTTATGCAGCAGCATGAGGTTCTTTTTCCACTCTGTTTCTCCCCTACCACCCACCAGGACACAGGCCATGGCAGATGTACGGATGTTGTACCTGACCAACTGTGTCTCTGACCCTCACTGATTATGCTCCAGCCTGCACCACCACCCATGGTAACTTAGGTGGTGGTCACAATGGAGAGACCTTCCTCCTCCCTCCCTCCCCAGAGGAGTAGGCGTCCTATGGGACATTTAATCTCCCCTGGCTGGCCCTGCTATGACTCACACTTGTTCCTGAACCCATGTCGCCGACATTACAAGCAGTAGTGGTAGTGCTGTGCCGATGGGCTGGCTATGGCTATGTCAGTGTCAGTGGCTTAGTAGGTAGCACACTCGACTCTGAGGCTGGGAGATCAGAGGGCTGTGGGTTCAGTCTCCACATCTGGCACTTGGGTTATTATCCCAATACTGGCACTGTAGTGCAGCGTGAGGGAGGTGCTTCACTTCTGAGGTGCCATCTTTCGGATGAGACGTTAAACCGAGGTCCTGGTAGTTCAGGTGGATGTTAAAGATCCCATGGCACTTCTCGAAAAGAGTAGGGTATTTCCCCCAGTGTCCTGGCCAAATTTCCCCCAGTCACTAAAAATACCACCAACAGCTTAATCTGGTTCAATTTCAGTTGCTTATCATCTGTATCCCCCCCCCCCCCCCCCCCCCTCCTCCTGGTCATCTCTGAAAAAGGGACTTCTAATCCCAGTGGGCCTACTGGGTCAACAAAATTCAATAAATAAACAATAAATAAATGATGGGAGTTACAGAGTGGACATAGTCTCACATCGCTTTGAATCTGACCCATAGTATTGAAATAAACAGACCTTTCCTTCTAGCCCCACCTTTATATCCCTGTGACTATATTGGAGCGTACCAGGCCCAGTAATGACTCCTGGGATACTCTGCTAGTATACCCCATCTCCTCAGTTTCCCATTTAGTATCACCTCCAAGTTCTAGTCCCTAACCAACTGCACATCAGTTGGGTTGTTTTGCCTCTCTCCTCGACTTCTAGGCCTTTCAACTTCCACACTAACCTCCTATACAGCACTGTGTCAATGGTCTTACTGAAGTTCAGGTAGGCCACATTGACAGCTCACACCTGTCCTCCTCCCTTGTCACCCATTCAAAATATTTTATTATATTCATCTGGCATAATTTCCCTGGTAAACCCATGTTGCCTACTCTCCTGTAATCCATTAGATTTTAGGAATTCTACTAATCTCTCTTTCAACAGGGTCTCCATCAGTCTCCCCAATGCAGAGGTTAGGCTCACTGGACTGTAATTCCCTGGCTCTTCCCTGCTGCCATTCTTGCATAGGGGCACATTTGCCTGTCTTCAGTCTTCTGGGACACCCGCTGATTTTAGAGAGCTATTGAACAAGTCCATGAGCAGAGCTGCAGGACCTCACTTGAATCACGTAACATCCTTAGGTGCAATATTTTGGGGCTCATCAGCTTGTAAACCCTTAGTGCCCTTTCTAAACCCTGCCCTGAAAAAGGTGATGTGCCCATCTCCTTGCCTGCCTCATCCTTTCCCATGTATGCTTCCTATGGAAATGCCTCCCTCCACTATAAATACTGCACAAAGGTATTTTTTTCAGTATACCTGTCTTTACCTTGACTCCATCTACCCATTCTGACCCACTCCTTAGTCTCACGTCCCCTGTTTTGTCTTCCTTTTTTCACTCACATAGCTAAAGAATGCTTCCCCCCTTACCTCCTCTGCAGTCCTTTCTTCCCTCTGTGCTTTTGATTGCCTCAGTACCTTGCCTGCCTCCTTCAATTTCTGAATGTAAACCTACCCATCTTCATCCCTCTGACTTGCCTTTTACTTCTGAAGTCCACCCTTTTCTTTCTTCACTGCAACCCGCACCTGCCCAGAAAACCCTGGAGTTTTCTTCCTCTGTTTGCTCTAGGCAAAATCCCTAATATACAGACTAGCCTCTGCAATAATTTCTTCCTTGTTCATGCCCAATTTCAGTTCCACCCTTTTTTAGCTCTCCCTCCTATCTTTTCCTTGGGCAGTCTTCACATGACTTGGAAGCCACACCTCTGATGTCCAGTATCCTCGTCCTTGTGCAGTCCTTCTCCACCCTAGTCTTTATATAAAGTCGCACTCTCTGGTGGTCTCTGTTCCCCAGGGGTTCTCTTACAGTGATCTCTCTAATGCTGTCCCTGTTAGTCGGTACCAGGTCCAGCACTGCACCCTCTCCAGTTGGTTCCCTAACTAGCCGACCCCTGGAAATTATCCAGAATGGCTGGACTCCTTGCAGATGTTGCAGCTGGTATCCACATTAGGCATGTTCAAGTCCCTCAGCATCAGCACCTCTGAGCATTCATCCATCATCCCTATTTCTTCCCCTAATTCTTTGTGCAAATTCTCTCTGTGATAGTGGCATGTACATCGCTATTCTTATGTTTTCCCTCCCCCTGCCTCTAGTGTACCCACAACAGTGGCACTCCCTCCCTGCATCCTTTGCATTGATTACTATTTACTTTTATTCCTTTGTCAACATGCAATGCCACACCCCCTTCTTACTTCTGCTGTCTGTCTCTCCTGAACACATATTCCAGTCATGGTACATTGTGAGCTATGTTGCTGTGGTTGCTGCCAGATCCAGTTGGGTTTTGCCATGAGAGCCTCCAGGTCATACATTTTGCATATATGTGATCTCTCCCGTTTTACCCGGGAGAGTCCCATTTTTTTAACTACACTCCCGACCCCCCGCATTGGAAAGCAAACCTCCCGATGTACATAGTCATCCATTTCACCATCTGGCACCCCAATATTTTTCTCTCTTTACGTCCCTTTCTATTTGAATGCCAAGCTTTCTCTTAGAACTTGATTTCTCTCGCACCTTTCATTCCGCATCTAATTGTGATAATTATTGTACTTGTCTTGCCTTGTTGACTTATTTCACTCCTGTGAGATTTTCAACAAAATTGACTCAGGCATGTCTTTTGTGTAATGTCGTAATGAAAAATTAATACGTTTGGTGTGGATATTTTATAAAGAGAGCGAGAGAGCACTAGACCAGTGATCTAACAGCGAGTGTTTCTGCCCGAGCCATGTGAAGGCGCCGTATGTGACCCAGCGAGTCTGGAGTGGATGTTGAGAGATGGAACAGGTTCCAGCATAGGAGTAAACAGTTCGGTAGCAGGCGGGTTGTGTTTTTGTGTTTAATCTCCGAGAAGGAAATGTGCAGCGATGGAATTGGCCCTGGAGAGTGATCCAGCTGGAAATGAAACCAATGTGACAGAAAGCAGAAAACTGCAATGTGCCGAGTTTGCGTCCATAACAAGCACAGATGAAGCTGTGGCTCAGTGTTATTTGGCAGAGAATGACTGGGACTTAGAAGTATGTTGATGATACTTAGCTTCCAGCCCTAGTCACTAGTTGCTCTAACACCGGGCGGCAGTACGATTTATGCAGCGGCTGCTGGCTGCTTCTAGATCTGCCACAAATGCTGTAACCAGAAGAAGCAACGTTTCGTAGAAGCTTAGTGTTTTTGTGTGTGTGCGTGTCTAGATATTTGTACTCTGCATACCTCTCAACTAGTTTTGTTCTAATTGAATTAATAATAAATAAACCGCATTATATGCGTTTATATATATATATATATATATATATATATATATATTTCCTGTTATAATAGCCAGCGATGTTGCTTTTCGCATTCTCCTCCTAAAGGCCAATCTCCTCTAACCTCGCAAAACCTCCCTCTTGTACGGTTTTACATTATCACATGTATGATTTTGTTACCCAGGCTCCTTGGGTTTACCACATGGCTCTCAGACCCTGCCCCTGCTTTGGTTTTCTCCCAACTTAGGCCCGTCATCTGATTTTTTGAAGTGTAATTTTATAACCCCACTGGGTTCTATGCTGCCTCACCATGTTCTTGCTGGCCATTCACCCCCCCTTCCATACCCTCAGGACAACCACGTTGTGCTAACTATTCCTGGGGGATGTTCCCTCCTTGGCTGGGTTGGATCCTTTGATTTTGGTACCACCTCTCTCCTTGGCTAATTTAAATGGTCATCACTGAGCTTTTTAAAACCTTCCACCTGAAAGACTGCTGCCCTCCCAGGAAAGGTGAAAGCCATCCCATTTTTTATAGTTTATTACTCCTCCAGGACTGGCCCCAGTTTCCTATGCTGCTGAATGCCTCTTCTCTGCACCACTGCCTCACAGCTGTTGATGTTTGTGGTAAATAGAAGCCAATGCTTTCCCATGCCCCAAACTGGTAGCCCCTCCAAGCAGGAAACTGAAGATGCCACCTGCTTGAGGCTGCCCCACTCTCCTAAAAATATCCTGCACTTCCCCTATGGTCAAATTGGCTAAATCATTTGTCTCACTGTGGACAATGATATCAAGCCCCAAGTCTCCCATCACCCTAGTCATCCTAACAACCCCCTTCCATCCCTTCAAGTGCTTTACCTAATCAGCTACACCACTCTGCTCAGAGGCCGTGCTGCGCTGCCTAATGCCCTGTGAAATTACTCTCCTCTACACCACACAACACCAACATTCTCCAGAAACTTCAGTTTGCAAGACTCAATCCTGGTGGTTTACCTTAGTTGGTTGGCCTTGCCAGATGGGCAGAGAATCCTGTGGCTATGTTCCCTTCTGTGGATGTCCTCATGACACTGATAAATACTCATCCAATGCCACACTTCTGCTCTGTTTAACACACACTCTGAGACACTCATGAGATATAACACTAGTGTATAGCTCTGAATCTAATCAGAAACAGATCTGAAAATACAGCACAGTGGCAGAGCCCCAGTACAGGATTTGGGTGGCCTGGGTTAGATTCCCAATAGGGCACATTTTTTTAAACATGTACTCGCTGGTAGAGATGTTGCAAAATAAAAATTCGCTGGAGAAATTGCTGCAAAACATTTCACAAAATTCTGCCATTCTGAATAATTTTTTTGCAGGGTGTGAAACTGCAAAATTTCACCTGCAAAATGTGAAATTTGCTGTGAAATGTGGAATGTCACCAAATTTCACCCATATTTTGCCAAATTTCGCCAATTTGCAGGCAAAATTTCACATTTAGCAGGTGAAATTTCACATTTTATGGTGAACTTTTGAATTTCGCGGGTGAAATTTGCATTTCACTCGCAGAATTTTGCATTTCGCATCTTCAAAATATTTCACGAAATGCACGAATTTTGCAAAACATTTCGCAGAATAAAATTTTCTAATTTTGCACATCTCTACTCGCAGGAGGCCAGAAGAGAGAGGATGCTATGATGGAGACCATGAAGTTCCTGAAAGTAGTAAACAAGGTAAACTGTTAGGAACTGTTCAACACAGATAGCAAATTTAGATCACAGAGACATGAGTAGAAGCTGGTAAGAGGGAAATTCAAGAAGGACGTGAATTTTTTTGCAGAGAGATTCTGAGCCATGGAGCATTCCGCCAGCTGAGACGGTGGGCACCAAGACCGTTAATGGGTTCAAAGTCAGCTAGGACAATATTAGAAACATAGAAACATAGACTTTGACAGCACATAAGGACTGCTTGGCCCACCTAGTCTGCCCATTTCCCCTACCTATTGGATAAGCTGCAGATCATAGTTAACCAACAGCCTATTTCTTCCTACCCCCCACAAGAATTGCCTTATATCTGTCCCATGCATTCTTGAATTCTCCCACAGTTTTTATAATTTTTTTTTATTTTGCTTTATTTTAGTCTTTGGTAACTGGGTAAGACCCACTAGGCACAAGTGCCTGTTTTCAGGGGCGACCTGGAAGCACTGGGTGGTTAAGTGACTTGCTCAGAGTCACACAGTATGCAAGTGGAGGTTGTGAGAATCAAACTCAGGTCTGGTTTGCTAGATGTACTAAGCTCGTTCACACCTCGTTCCTCTAACCTCTAGGCTATACTGTCAGCTCATATTTTGCCAAATTTTGCCATTTTGCAGGCAAAATTTCACATTTTGCAGGAGAAATTTCCCATTTCATGGTGAACTTTTGAATTTCGCAGTTTTAGACCCCATAACCTCCTCAGGAAGGCTGTTCCATGCGTCCACCATCCTCTCTGTTAAAAAATACTTCCTCACCTTGCCCCTGTGCCGTCCACCCTCTATTTTCAAATTGAGTCCCCTTGTTCTTGCACATCTCTTTTTATGAAAAATGCTACCCTCTTGGACTTTGTTGATTCCACTGAGGTACTTAAAAGTTTCTATCGTGTCCCCCCCTCTCTGGGGGGTAGCAGCAAGGCAGTGAACATGGGGGCAGGCAGCATGGGCATAAAACCCTTGTAGAAATTAGGTCTCAGTGTTGTGGGCTGACTGGATGGACCAATCATCTTTTTCTGCCTCCAACGTCTATGTTTCAGTGCTTTTGTGATACAGATCTTACTTCAAGAGGGCTCTTGCAGTAGGTAATTACAGATAGGACTGAAGCCGGCAGGCGTCAGGACCCCACGTAAAAATTTTGAGCTAGCAGTTTCCCCACGCTCGCCTTCCAGTTCTTTCTAGCTGTTAGCTCGCGTAGAGCCTTGCGGGTAAGTTCACTGCTTCTCAGTCAATCGTTGGTAGTTTTACCACCTATTTTCATCTTTTTTCTCAGAATTTCGTCAGCCTTTACCTCAGCTGCTATGTATGTCATCCCTGACTCCCTCTGAGCACAAAAACAAGTGCAATTCCTGCGGCGCCCAGCTTCTGCACAAGGACGGACACTCCTGGTGCCTTTTTTGCCTAGGCCCTGACCACCCCATGGAGAAGTGCAAGCTCTGTCAACAGTTTAACACAGCCACCCGAAGTGGAGGCAACGGTCCCTGGAGGCCCACATTCTCAAACTCAAGATGACCTCCATGGAAAAGGAGCTGAAAAAACTCAGGTGGGCCTCTACTTCTCCGGAGGGCCACCGCAAGAAGAAGCACTGGGACCGGGACTCCTCTTCTACGGTCGCCGCGGCCTCAGCTGGGGTCACGGTGCTGCAGGTAACATCTGCCTCAGGAGACAGTTCTGCAACGCCATCTTGAGGCTTCCAAGTTGGCGTCGACCCTCCCATCAGGCTCAGGGTGCTTGGGAGCCTCTGGGTCAAGGAGGCAGTCTCTCCCACTACCGAGCCGTTGCCAAGTGGCATTCTGGTCCAGCGGCCCTTGCAGCCGGATGTCGGCTCCTCCGACACCCGCCCGGGTAAGGCCAATAAGACGTCTGACTCTTCATGGCTGTGCACGGCCTCCAAAGTGCCCGCCAAGGCTGCCCCTCTATTGTGGTCTTCACCGAGCGCAGGGTCCGATAAGTCAGATGCCGTCTCCTCCGACGTCCACCTGATCCTGCCGGTAAGCTGGATGTCGGCTCCTCTGATGGCCGCTGGGCATTACAGCCGACTCTGGACCCTTCGGGCCTATCCGTTGTCCCGAGCCTGCTGCAATGCTTGTTGTATTCTGATGCCCCTCCGTCTCCCTTGCTGGACCCCGGGAATGGTAACCCTTCTTCCTCGGGCTACACGGAGGATGTTGGCACGCTGCTGTTGGGTCTCCCTCCCACTGGGCCAGATGACTCGATGCTGGGTGACATCCCCTTGCCAGACGCCACCCCTACGCCGGGCCTGCCGTCTGTTGGGCATCCCGTTCCAGACCAACCCGCTGGGCCATTTCCAGGGCCTTCTGTTCCATCAGAGCTCCTGGTACCTGGGTATCCAACCTTGTCGTATCCAACTTCATCCTACCCAGGTCCGCAGTATCCAGCACCCCAGTACCCAACGCCGGCCTATCCAATGCTGCAGTACATGGTGGTTCAGTACCTGATGCTGGGCCTCCCACC
The DNA here is from genome assembly GCA_016271365.2 of Neoceratodus forsteri. Classification (NCBI taxonomy): domain Eukaryota; kingdom Metazoa; phylum Chordata; order Ceratodontiformes; family Ceratodontidae; genus Neoceratodus; species Neoceratodus forsteri. Next base: position 50,311,322 of record CM028129.1, on the reverse strand, counting down.
ATTGGGTTAGGGATACGAACCGTACGGTTACCCCCAGTATCCGTACCCCTCCTCCTCCTCCTCCTCTTCCACTGCCCCTCAGCCACCAGTGGATTTGAAGGAGACTCTGGCTTCCTGGTGGGCTGAGGCCAAGGCTCAGCTCATCAGGGAAGTAGAGAGCAATCTTCCAACACTGAACCCGGTTCTGGACCCCCGACGTCAGAGACGAGAGACCCCCCCCCCCGGACACCAGAGGCAAGCCCTCCAGTTCCAGGGCAGGTGAGAATACACTTCCCTGAGGGTTTCCCAAGGAGTCCGTTCCTCCCCCGCGCCAGGAGGGGAAGTCCTCTTCTTCATCATCCTCCTCCTCAGAGACTTCAGCCACTCTGATCTGGAAGATGAACCATGCACTCCAGACAAGCCCAGGCCAGGACTCCTCCGAGTCCTCCGAGATTCTTCTTTCATGGAGTTGCTGCATAAAATCCAGGCTATTCATCAGTGGCAATCCTTGGAGCTGGATCCACAGCATAAGAAACTTGCTGCACACCTGAATCTGCCTGAGACTGCTCCTACTCTGGTTCCACCCTGGATTGAGCCTCATGCCAATCTTATGTCCACCATTTGGAAGCAACCATCGGCATTAGCCCCCATTCCAAAGAAGTCGGACAGGCTATATCAGGCTCTGGAGGGTGTTGACTCATTGAATTCACAACCCAGAGCTGATTCTGTAATGATTAGTGCCACTCACGGCCGTTCGGCTAACCCCAAGCACTTGAGCTCATCACCACCTGACAAAGAATCCCGCCTTCTGGACCAGTACGGGAGGAAGGTCTATGCTTCTTCCACTCTGGAAATCATGGCCCTGAATTACGTTGCTAATATGGGGGATTACCAGAATACAATCCTTAGCGAGGTGGAAACTAAATTGTAATCCCTTCCTGAGTCTCAGAACAAGCAGGAAGTGGCTGACCTAGTCCAGTCTGTGTGTTCGGCCAGTCGGCACATGCTTCGTGCCATGTACGATGCAGTGGACGTTGCTGGTCGGAGCTTGGCTTTCGCCATGGGGTTGCGGCATCATGCCTGGCTCTGAGTGTCAGGCTTGGTCCTGGTGGTGCAGTCTGCTATCCAGGAAGCACCCTTCGGGGGTTCAGTGCTGTTCAGTGGCGATGTCAATGACATCATCACTGATCTGCAGGAGAAGCGTACTGCACTTAAGTCTGTTGACTCCTTGTACAGGCCCCCTCAAGCTCAGCATTGTCCCTTTAACAGATGTTCTCAGCCCAAGGTCAAACGTCTGGGAAAGCGGGCCAACAAACGTCGGGCCCCTCTGGCTGCCAAGCCTGCCCTCCCCAACCCCAAAAAATGGCGGGAGCTTCAGCCACGACGCTGCCTCGCACCTCCTGGCTCATCTCCTCTCTTCTCCTGCAGCCTCTGGGCTTCCCAGAGGAACCGGTAGGAGGGAGATTCTCATTCCATCTACCGGGTTGGGAGAGGATCACTTCAGACATTTGGGTGCTCCAGCTGATTGCAGGACACACTATAGAGTTTCTTCAGAAACCACCTTGAAACCACCCCCCAGGTCATCTTACTTCCCAAAACACCTTCTTCTGGTCCAGGAAGAAATAACCTCTCTTCTTCTGAAGAAGGCAATAGAGCCCTTCCCATCCCATCTTCAGGGGATGGGTTACTACTCCCATTTCTTACTGGTCCCAAAGGAGTCAGGAGATGTGAGGCTGATTCTCGACCTAAACTCCCTGAACTTGTTCATGGAGTATAAAAGGTTCAGAATGCTCTCTCTGCAGAGTCTTCTGCCCCCTCCTTCAGCCAGGACAGTGTCTGTGCACTCTGGACATGCAGGATGCTTACCTGCATATCCCCATTTGCCCTTCCCACCACAAATATTTGCATTTTTTGTTCCAGGGGGGCACTACCAGTTCAAGGCCCTCCCATTTGGTCTTTTCTCAGCGCCCTGAGTGTTCACCAAATGCCTTTTGTTGGTAGCAGCCTACCTGCATACTCAAGGGGTTCAGGTTTTCCCGTACCTGGACGACTGGCTCCTGGCAGCCCCATCAAGGGAGGAGCTCCTGTGCTTCCTGTCCCTTACCCTGCAGGTTTTCACCAGCTTGGGTATTACCATAAACCTGGCCAAGTACCATTTGATCCCATCCCAGAGGATCCAGTTTATTGGGGAAATCCTGGATATGACCTCTGGCATGGCATTCCTGGCACTGGAAAGGTCTGCCTCACTCCAGGCTCAGGTAAGCATGCTGTCCAGCCGCAGGCAGGTCAGTGCCAGGTCAGTCCTTCACCTTATTGGGCTCATGGCGGCTGCTATTCTGACAGTCCCTCGTGCTCAGCTTCACATGAGAATCTCCCAGCGGACGCTTCTGTCTCAGTGGGATCAGTTGGTGGATGACCTAGATCATCAGGTTCTGGTCTCCAACCCTATGGTTCAGGACTTCCAATGGTGAATGGTTCAGGAGAACCTTTGCTGGGGGGTTCCCTTCTGCCTTTCTCCCCCTTCACAGATGCTGCCAACAGATGCCTCGGATGAGGGTTGGGGAGCCCTTCTGGGGTCTGACAGGACCCAGGGCTCCTGGTCCAGGCTCGAACAAACACTTCACATCAATGTGCTCGAGCTTCGGGCCATGATGTATGCTCTTCAGGCTCTGCAACTTTATCTGCTCCAATGGCATCTGGCTGTCCAGACGGACAACATGTGTGTAGTCTGGTACATCAACAAACAGGGAGGAACTCGTTCCTACCCTCTCTGCAGAGAGGCTATGCCAGTTTGGGATTGGGCAGTGTAGCACAACCTTCACCTCATGGAAATTCACGTCCCGGGAGTCGAGAACACATTGGCGGACCACCTCAGTTGGTCATCTGCTCACGCTCACAAGTGGGAACTGGATTAGGGCGTAGCAGACAATATCTTCCTATGCTGGGGAACTCCTCAGGTAGTCCTGTTTGTGTCTCCTCACAAAGCAAAACTTTCTGCCTTCTGCTCGCTCACTCCAGTGAGCGGCATTTTTTGGAGAGATGCTCTGTATCTAGACTGGAATGGCAGATTCATCTATGCCTTCCCCCGATCTCCTTGATTCTGAGGGTCTTACAGAAACTCAGCTCAGAAGGAGCTTGCATGATTCTAATCGCTCCTTTCTGGCCCAGACAAGCTTGGTTCTCTCTTCTGCAACAATATTCAGAGGAACCTCCTCTTCCTCTTCCTCTTCCTCTGTTGCAACTTTTGCTAACTCAGGATCAGGGGACCCTGGTCCATCCAGGCTTCAAGTCCCTTCAGTTGCACGCGTGGCTCCTTCAGACATAGCTCAAGCCTGATTCAGGGTTTCCCCGCTGGTGGCTGAGATTCTGGTGGAGGCCAGAAAGCCTTCCACTAGATCTACCTATGCCATGAAATGGAGACGGTTCTCTATTTGGGCCACTTCCAAAGATTTCGAGCCATTCTCTTGCTCTGTTGGGTGGCTTCTGGACTACTATCTCTTTGATCTGGGTCTCAGTCATTCCTCTATGAAAGTTCAAATGGCGGCCATCTCCACTTACCATGTTTCTTTTGGGGACAAAACTTTTGTGCAGTTGGAAGTCTCTAAGATTTTTCTTAGAGGGGTTCTCCACTTGAGACCCCACATTCATGCTCCTGCTCCTCCTTGGGATTTGAATTTTATTCTTGAGAAGCTTACTCTGCCTCCTTTCGAGCCGGCAGCATCAGCAGACCTAAAGTTCCTGTATTGGAAGACTCTCTTCCTAGTGGCCATTACTTCTGCTTGAAGGATTTCCGAGCTCCAGGCCCTCATGTGCAAAATCCCATATTTGATTTTCCACATGGAACATGTGGCTCTGCATACCAACCCTAAGTTTCTCCCCAAGGTGGTAGTAGAATGTATGCTGAATCAAACCATTGAGCTGCCTGCTTTCTTTATGCAGCACTCCAGTCAAGGGGAGTACCTCTTGCATACTTTGGATGTTCATCGAATTCTGAGATACTACACCACCAGGACAAAGGATCTCAGAAACACTGATCAACTGTTTGTCTCTTTTGCACGTTAAAGAGAAGGCTATGCTGTTTCTAAGCAATACCTATCTAAATGGTTGGCTCATTGTATCACTGTCTGTTACAAGTACAACAAGACCCTGCCTGGTCAAGTCAGAGGCCACTCCACCAGAGGGGTCGCTGCCTCCGCTGATTGTTTCAAGAATGTGTCAGCGGCAGACATCTGTGCAGCCACAACTTGGACTTCTGTCCATACCTTTATGAAGCATTACAGTTTGGACATTGCCTCTCGCCGTAGAGCTGGCTTCAGGTTGGCTGTTCTGCAAGGTCTTCTTTCCTAAGACCTTCACAGCCTGAGGGTCTACATTTGGGTAGTTTCCTCCTCCCGTTTGCTTCTTCTTGTTCCAGACTGCTTGGGACTCAGTCCTATCTGTAATTACCTACTGCAAGAGCCCTCTCGAAGTAAGATAGTACAGTTACGTAAGAACTTACTGTTACAGTACATCTTCGAGAGAGGCTCTTGTAGTAGGTAATACCTTCCACCCTCCATCCCCCTAGCTTTTTCAGCTCCTTTTCCAGGGAAGAAAACATCCGCTTCTCTCTCGTCTTGCCTTTTTTAGCCTTTGGTGGGAAAGAACTGGAAGGCGGGCGTGGGGGACCACCCTTTTATACTGACGTCGCCTGACATCAGTCACCTGATGTGGGGGAGGTCCCCTGCCAGAGACTGCTAGCTAGAAATTTTTCCATGGGGTCCTGATGCCTGACAGCTTCAGTCCTATCTGTAATTACCCACTGCAAGAGGCTCTCTTGAAGATCTACTGTTACGGTAAGTTCTTACATAGCTGTACTTTCCTTTCATACTGTCACCTCCCTACTTGCTCTGATAGCAAGTTCCCAGTATAACAGAAGTAAGTCTAAATGCAGACAACTGTTTCACCTCTGGCTAAACCCAACCCGGAATTCACCATCCATCCCCAAGCTAACTGCAAGGAAAATATTCATGAGCCTTCCCTCAAACTCAGGCCAGTACTATGTTAAGTCGTCTTTATGCCCTGACTGTAATTCCGAATTAAGAGTAGAGACAAAACGTCAGGCAGTTGGCCAGCTCCCTCCTTGCTCTTATTGTATAACAGGCTCATAGTGCTGTTTACATTCTACTAATACTCTTACATTCTTTCTTACTTCTAAACTGAATTTGAAATTTATGCACAGCACACACCTTGTAAATAAAACAGTGTAATTCTAATTTATGTGGCTGCAGGTTGTGTATTGTAAATGATGAGACACTTTGGGATCCACTGGTTTCCAGTTCTCCTGGTAGCATAGTTGATAGTGCAACATAATGGTATTTCAAACATGCCTGGTTCTGAATCCCAGCTCAGGTGTTTATTCTTTATCATTTCTAAACCGTATTTCAAATACATGCCATACCCCACTGAGAAAGATGGGTGCCTTTGGGATGTCTAGTTGTCCTGGTAGTTCCAAGATTATTAAAAAAAGATTCTGCAGGGTTGTTTTCTCATTAATGCTTCAATCAAGCAACACAATCATCATTATTTAAAAAGATAATGTGGTAAAGCCATTTTTTTCTGCTATTATGAATTTCTGACAGTTGCTAAGGAACTGCTTAAGGAATCATACAGCCTAATTCACACCAGATCTAAAATATATTTTTTCAATAAACAAGACAAAAGTAAGACTATATGAAACAGAAGTTAAAGAAAGGGCAAGATTCCCCGTCAGCAAGAAAATTGTTAAAAGTGACTTTTCTAGAACATGCGATTAAGACAGAACATTAAGCACACATCTCATTCTGCCTTTGCTCATTTTGTTTACAAAGCCTAAAAGATGTAAATCATTTTGACTGTAATTTATCATGGGGTAACTTTCTTACATTTTCCCAGACGTGATTGCATATGCTGCACAGTTTCTAGAAATAGCTAATCAACGTGCCATACAGGTCAGCTACATCCTCTTAAATGAATATATAATGCAAAAATTACCCAGCTACCAAGTCAAGGGGAAATATAAATGATGGTTGGAAGAAAAAATATTACCCTTTACCGATGTATCCTGGCCTGTCTGTTCCCATTCTACTTTTCTTTTTAAAGGTCGCAAAACAGGCCAAGTGATTGCACTGGAAGAATAAACAGTATTGTGGATAATATTTTAAAGGCTTCAGTTGCAATTTGCATTATACATGTGTGGTTACCCTCTCTACCTGAGGCAGAAATGGTATGTGTTGAAGGACTAAGAGGCTTAAGACTGAATACATTCGCCAACTTCTTAGAAAATGAGTTTGAATTCTTATCTATATTGCCATATAAAAGCAAAAAAAAAAAAAAATCAATTATGAAAATATTTATCTGAGACAGAGACCAAGACTGAGCTCCCACATTGGTGCATTATTGAAGAGAGCCTGAGGACCCTTCCACCTGCCCTGGTGCTGATAGCGCCCCTAGTGGCCATCATGCTGCTGCACACTCTGTGCATACAGCACTTTTCACAGGGGAGCAAGTTCTGCTTGCCCGGGGACGGCAGCATTATTGGTTGAGCCCTTTCCACCTTGGGTCTACTCCCACTGCACTCAGCAGAACTGCCCAGCCCAGGATGGCTCTGATCCAGCTCCCCAGTCATGTTCCCAAACCCAAGTCGTCTGCACAGAACTTGTCATGTCTCCACTGGGTCAACAGACTGCCCAGAATAATTGCTTTTTTTCAGTAAAAAATACTTTTTAATAAATAATTTAAATAATTTCATGCAGTTTGGTACTCTCACATGCTGTGTTATTTCTTCTCAGTACTATGTCATGTCTCTCAAATATCTGCTAGAGAACATGCAAGCACTGAGATCAGATTGGGGTGCTGATGTTCTGCAGAATGTTTATGTAACCAGTCCGGTGCCACTGAAACAATTTAACTTGTTCAGAACTGCAATAATTATTCCCCTTGTGTCTGCTGTAGGCCAAGCTTACTGCACACATTTCTTTACCCATTTTATTGAAAACAGTATAACATGGCTATTAAAAGTTTTAGTAACCTGCTTCATGGCACTGAACGATGGGAGTTTGCTCAGCACGCTGGTAACCGGGGTTCACACCATGAGCCTGTGATGACAGGAGCAGATGCAAGAAAGGAGGGGTTTCAGAGCATCCTTTGGATGCTTCCCTCCCAGGGGAGGGGTGGCTGGTGCCATACCACTTCTATAGCAGCTCCTGGAAGCAGTCTAAAGTGGCATCCTAGACAGTATGGGTGGGCGTGCACTGCCAGGTGTCCCCCTGCAGGACACATGCTGCAGCAGCACCAACACGTCTGGGCAGGGATAGAAAAATGGAAAAATGGGCTCGCCAGCCTCACTGGATGATGGCCACTTGTGCCCCCATGCTGAGGTCCCCAGAGCACCCCTCCTCCATCCCCCGTGTCTGCCCTGGAGGCACCATACTAGCAAACTCCTCTCCCTGTCTCCCTCCAGGGAAGGAGCCCTTCTGGTAAGGATTAATGCTGCCCCCCCCCCCAGAGCAGGGTGCACAGGGATGTGACTGGTGGAAGGAGGCAGAGGGGGTGAGACTGGCAGGTATCGGGGACATTAGCAGACCCAAAGGCATGGCAGGTTGGGGCCATGTGGGAGAATAAACAAATAAAGCAAAAACAAAAGTTTTAGTAAACATTTGGCCCATAACTTTTATTTTGTTTCAGACTGCCTCTTATCTCCTTTACATTACCACCTTTTTTTTACATTTGAAATAATAAAAGGAGCACTGTTTTTAATATGGTCTGGTCCAGGTTTTTTTGAAAGCTTAATCTGTTTGTTTTTGAACAGCCATAGAAACACGGAAACATAGAATTTGTTAGTAGAGAAGAACTGCATGGCCCACCCCGTCTGCCCTGATGGTGCCTGCCTTGTCTGTCTCTGCAGACCCTAATTAGTCTCAGGCAATTTTCCCTCCTCCCTGCCTATTTACTAATATTTCTATCTGTCTGTCCGATGCATTCTTAAGGCCCTTGTTAGTCGAGCGGTGGCATTCATTAATTTCCAACTCGCCATTATAAGGTAGTAAATAGGACGCAAAATCGAACCCCATTCATTTCAATGGGGCACACTCCCACAATCTCCCTTGCTAGACATGATAGTGTGGGGTGTTTTCATCAGTGGAGAAGTAATGGAATCGGCTGCTCCATGTTCTCAGGGCCAAAGTACGATTGTTTCTATTTAAATACAAACAGTGAATAAACTAGTGAATATGGGGTGAACTGACTATTGCTGACATGACCTATAAAGTAAGGCAAGTTAGTTTGCAATTACATAAATTGACTAAATCACTTTAAACTCCCTCCTTCAGCTTCATTGCATGACCTTTTGTCTGGGTGCTCTTTCTCATTTGAAAGAGACACCCCTCCTGCACCCTGCTCACACTGTTGAGGTATTTGTAGGTCTCCGTCATGTCAGTTCTCACTCTCCTCTCTTCTAGGGTGTACATGTTGAGATCCCTCAGTCTGTCCTTGTAGGGATTTTGACATAACCCCTGCACCATTTTAGTTATGAACATACAAAAAATGGCAGCAGAAACAGGCCATTTCAGTCTATCTAGCCTGCTCAAAAGTGCAGCTGTTAGACAAATTTACTGAAGCTGCCCTCTCCTCATCCTTTTGTCTGATTCCACCATGTCTATGTATTTTCTGAGGTGCAGCCTCCAGAACTGGATACTGTACAATACTCCCAGCGGGGTCTTACAAGCGAGCGATACCGTAGCAACACTACCACCCTCCTCCTGCTTCAGATACCTCTCCATATGCATCCCAGCATCCAACTGGCCCTACCCACTGCACAGTGCCCTACCACTCTGAGGTCACCTCTCTTTCTCCCCTCATCCTGGGTGTACATGTTGAGATCCCTCAGTCTGTCCTCATAGGTTTCCTCATGCAAACCCTGCATCACTTTGGTTACCTTCTCTGGATTCCCTCCACCCTGTCTAGGTCCTTTCTGAGGTTCTCCAAAACTGTACACAGTACTTGAGGTAGGGTCTCACCAGTGAGTGATTCAGTGGCAACAACACCTTCCTCCTTCTGCTGGAGATGCATATCCACATCCACTTCAGCATCCCACCAGCCCACCCACTTCTTCGTCACAATGTCCTGTCACATTGAGTTCCTCAGATATGATAACCACAAGGTCCCTTTCTTGTTTAGTGAATGTCAATAACCCCCCCCCCCACTTCCTATACTCAGCTCCTGAGTTTCTGTGCCCTAGGTGTCTAATTTATTGCACTTTTTGGCTCTGAACGTCAGTTGCCATGCTCTTGACCACTCCTTGTGTTTCCCATGGTCCTGATGTATTTTTTCTCCACCCCCTCCCGAGTGTCCACCCTATTCCAGATTTTGGGGTCATCTGCAGAAAGATATGCCTTCCCTTTCAGCTTCTGCAATTTCACTTATAAATACATTAATTTAGTTTTTATTTCCCATAAAACCCTTTAGGCAGTTGTCTGTTTTCAAAGGATTCAGAGTCAGGCACATATAGATTTAAATACTTACTTACAGATTTTGTAAGTAACAACATAGTGCAGTTGTAGGACTATGGTACAGGTTTTTATGCGCAAAACAAATGCAGTAAAGATAACATACATTGTCAAGATCACAATATGTTCATTGAAAGCATTTACATACAATATTCCAGAGGCAGAAAGCAGAGTCAGCAGCTGAGTTTTAAATTATGCAACAGAGTCACACCACTTTATAGAAACATAGACTTTGACGGCAGATAAGGACCGGTAGGCCCATCTAGTCTGCCCATTTCCCTACCTACAGGATAGGCCGCAGATCCTAGTTAACCAACAGCCTATTTCTTCCTACCCCGCACAAGAATTGCCTTATGTCTATCCCATGCATTCTTGCATTCTCCCACAACTTTAGACCACAACCTCCTCAGGAAGGCTGTTCCATGCATCCACTACCCTCTCTGTGAAATAATACTTCCTCACATTGCCCTGAACCACCCTCCTTCTATCTTTAAACTGTGTCCCTTGTTCTTGCAAGTCTCTTTTTCTGAAAGATGCTACCCTCTTGGACTTTGTTGATTCTACTGAGGTACTTAAAAGTTTCTATCATGTCCCCCCTCTCCCTTCTTTCCTCAAGGGTATACATATTAAGCTCCTTTAGTCTCTCCCTCATACGGCTTCTCTTGCAGACCCTGCACCATTTTAGTTGCCCTCCTCTGGACTGCCTCTATCCTGTCTATGTCCTTGCGGAGATGGTGTCTCCAGAACTGGACACAGTACTCCAGATGGGGTCTCACCAACTGTCTGTACAGAGGGATAACAACTTCCTGTTTTCTGCTGATGATGCCTCTCCCTATACATCCCAGTATACCCCCAGCCTCCCTACTGCCTTCTCATTGCTTGCTAACCTTAAGGTCATCGGATATGATTACCCCAGGTCCCTTTCCTTTTTGTTGTTGACTACCTCCCCACCCATTGTGTATTCTTCCCTGGGTTCTTGTTTCCTAGGTGCATTATTTTGCACTTCTTTGCATTAAATCCTAGCTGCCATACTTCTGACCATTCCTCCAACCTTGCCAAGTCCCTTTTCACCATTTCCGCCTCCTTGTGTATCAACCCTGTTGCAGATCTTGTGTCATCTACAAAAGGCATACTTTTCCTTCCAGTCCCTCTGCAATGTCACTGATGAAGGCATTAAAGGACTGGACCCAATATGAACCTCTACGGTACCCACTAGTAACCCCTTTCTTCAGAGTGGACTCCATTTACAATTACCTTCTGTGTCCTGTTGTCCAGCCAATGTTTTACCCAGGCTACCACCCTGGGTCCCACTCCCAGGCTGGTTAATTTGACTATTAATCTTTTGCATGGGACTGTGTCAAATGCCTTGCTAAAGTCTAGGTAGGCCATGTCCACAGCCCCTCCCTGGTCTACTACTTTGGTCACCCAGTCAAAGAAGTCTATTAGATTCGTCTGACATGACCTTCCCGCTGTGAACCCATGCTGCCTTGGGTCCTGTGCTCCACTGGCCTCTAGGTACTCAACTATTCTTTCCTTCAGAAGCAACTCCATCACTTTCCCTACCACAGAGGTCAGACTGACAGGTCTGTAGTTTCCTGCCTCTCTTGGTCCCACTTTGTGAAGGGAATCACATCCACCTTCCTCCAGTCCTCAGGTACCACCATCCTCCCATGATTTATTAAAAGAGTAGCCAGTGGTTTCACTAGTTCCTCCCTTAATTTTTTAGAATTCGGGGTGAATTCCATCAGGACCCATTGCTTTGTCCACCTTCAGTTTTAGGAGTTCTTGCAGAACCCTTTTCTTCTGTGAAAGGACTGGGATCGACCCCCTATCAAGAGTGCTTATGTTATTGGATTAGGCACTTCCCCTCCTCTTTTGTGAATACTGAGCAGAAATATTCATTCAGTATTCCTGCTTTTTCACTGTCTCCCTCTGCCCACCCACCGTTCATTCTATTCAGCCTCACTATCCCTCCCTTTGTCTTTCTACCTTCGCTGATGTACCTATAAGAGGTTTTATCCCCCTTCTTAACTGAGTTGGCTATCTTTTCCTCAGTTTGGGCCTTTGCTATTCTGACTTCCCTCCCTGCTTTCTTCTGCCTTAACTGGTACAGCTCTCTGTCCTGCTCCTTCTGTGTTTCCTTATACTTCGGAATGCTATCTTTTTCTTCCTGACTTTCACAGCCACCTCTTTTGAGAACCATAGTGGCTTTTTCTTTCATTTTGATTTGTTTATTTGCTTCACACAAAGGCTTGTTGCCTCTGTGATGGTAGTTTTGATAATTCCCATTGTTGCTCCACCTCCTTCTAGCCTGTTTGCTAGTGCTTTTCTGAGGCACTCTCCCATCTTGCCAAAGTCAGCGCTCCTAAGTCCAGTACCCTCACTTTTGTGTGGCTTGACTCTGTAGCTGAATTTAACGTGAACCACACTGTTTGATGGTCACTTGTCCCCAGATGGCAACCCACTTTTAGATCTGAGATCCTCTCACTGCCCCCGTTTGAGAGTACGAGGTCTAAGATTTCTCCCTCACGAGTGGGTTCCGAAACTAGCTGTCTAATGCCTGCCACCTGTAGGGCATCAAGAATGGCCCTGCTCTTGGATGTGGCTGCAGCAAATGTGCTCCAATTAACATCTGGCATATTCAGGTCATCCATCAACAGTATCTCCCCTTTCTCTGCCATTCTAAGAATGCCTCCTATAATATCCTAGTCCATTCCTTCCCCCTGACATGGGGGTCTGTACACAACCCCTGTGCAGATTGTGGTGCCCTTTCCAGTCTCCAAGGTGACCCACAGTGCCTCCTCTCCTCCCTGTTTGCTCTTTTGTTCAGTTGCTTTTATCTCTTCCTTTACATAGAGAGCTACTCCTCCCTCTTCTCCCTGCCTGTCTCTCCTGTAGGTTATGTACCCTGGTATGTTAACATCCCAGTCATGGTCTCTGTGTACCATGTTTCTGTGACTGCTACGATATCCAGGCATCCCTCTTCCATTAAGGCCATCAGCTCAGGAGCTTGTTGCCCAGACTACGGGCATTGGTACTCATTACCCTCCATTTCCTGATGGCCTTACTCCCTTTTGCCCCATCCCTGTCCTTCTTGCCTATGTCACTTTCTCCATTTACCCCTGCCCTTCTCCCTATCAACACCTCTATGTTGGTGTTTGCCGCACTTACTACTGTGATTATTTGGGGGGGGCTAGGATTTTCCTGCTCCTTTCCAGTGCCTCCCCCCTTGGCTAGTTTAAAAGCTTGCCAATGAAGCATTTAAGCCTTTCACATAGGATCCTGGTTCCCCACCCGGACAGATGCAGCCCATCATGCCAGCATAGGCTTGCATCACTCCAGATGGACCCCCAGTCCCAAATGAAGCCAAATCCCTGAGCTCCACACCAGTTTTTCAACCACTGATTGTATCCCATGGTGCAGAACACCCTAGCCTCTCCTATGCCATAGATGGGTAGCACCACCAGGAAGGTTACTGTGGGTGCTACTTGACTAAGGCCCCTCCCTAATTCCACAAACTCTTCCTGCACTTCTCTAATCCCTTGTCTATCATGTCATTCCAGCACCTGGCAAATCAAAAAGAAGAGTTTTGACCCAACAAATTTCTCCTGTGGGGCAGTAGCAGAGAGTAGTGTATCACACCTCTGGTAGCATATTTATTCTCTATGTTTTTGAATATGGTCTGCAAGCCAGAGAAGAGCAAACCTTGTATAGCTGTTTTTCTTGAATAAAGGTATGGAATAGCACCCTTGTACTGATGTTTAGCCAGTTCAGTTTGCTATGCATGACACAGATAAGTGTATCTATTTTGAGGGTTAGTGCAAAGCAACAGGCCCTGTTCAGCAGTCTCCTGACCTGGGATAGTGCACTGTCATTCATAGACCCCTAGATCACAATGCCGTAGTTAGTGGTGCTTATGATAAAAGTTTGGACAAGGAGTTTTTTTTAATCTCAGGTAGGAGGTTTCTCCTGTGCCAGTAGAGGAAGACAGTTCTTGTATTTACTGCCTCAGTTAGATGGTCCACATGATCAGACAATGACAGAGTACAGTCAAGAATTAAGCCAAGGTATTTAAAGGCTTTAACCTGCTCAAGAGCAGCACCAGTCATGATAGAAATGCTAAGAGCAGGGGAAAAGTCAATCTTACTACATATGCCAAACATACTTTTTGTCTACTTCTTATTCATGAAGGTTTTCCATGAAGCAGGCCTATATGGAGTCAAAGTCTCCTAGACCCTCAGTCTTAGACCATTCAGGTTCTTGAAACTAGAGAAAAATATGGCATTGTCTGCATAAAGAAGTATGTTGGAGGATTTGCAGACAGCTGGGAGATTATCTAAGTACAGGCTGAAAAGTAGAGGCCCAAGTGTGGAACTCTGGGGGACCTCTACAGAGACGTGTCCTGCTGTCTGATAGGGCATTCCTACATTCTACTGATTGAGATCTACAAGACAAGTGATCCTTAAACCAAAAACAGTACCAATCGAAAGGCCCAGATATAGAAGTTGTTGGCAGAGGAGTGCATAGTTGACAAGGTCAAAGGCCTTGGTTAGGTTGATGACTATAGATCCAGCCAGTTCACCATGGTCCAGCACACTATGATCTGACTCAATGAACTACAGTACTACAGTCATCATACTGAACATTTTCCAGAACCCATGTTGTTCTTTTGCCTGAAGCTCATGTTGGCTCAGGAAATCTATGTGTTGATCATTCACTATTCTCTCAAGTGTCTTGGACAAAAGGGGTAGGATTGCAATAGGATGGTAGTTGGTGAGCAAGTTAGCAATGCCTCCCTTAAAAACAGAGACCACACAGGCCCTTTTCCAAATATCCAGAACTTTATCAGTGTTCATGGACAGGTCAAAAATGTGTTGCAGAAGGTAGGTGACTTCCCTAAGTCCACACTTTAGGAGTTTCATGTCTACGTTATTAGGGCAATGTGTGGTCTAACTTTTAAACTTGGTTAGGTAGCCATAAATATCAGCCCAAGTAAGTTGTTTGTAATAGAACTTTGGTAGGTTTTGGTCCCTTGCTAAGTCCCCTGATGAGGCAGGGTGGTCAGGTATACTGTATATGCTGATAGGTCACTAAAGGTTTTGTTAAAGGTATTGGCTATACACCTGTCTCTATTTATAATCGAAACACCATACATGAGGGTGTTAGGCAGGCATTTTTTTTTTGAGTTCCCCAGGAGCCCATTGATGCTCCTCCAGAGCTTTTTGAGGTGGTTTAGCAATTTTCTTTTTTTTTTGCTGGGTTTTATAATACTCAGCCTTGTTTTCCCTGATGTGAATTTTCATAGAATTGCATAACTCTTTGTACTTTTGGAGCTATGTTTGATAACATAGTTCTTTATAAAGTTTCCAGACTCTGTCAGAGTCTCTTGACATGAATGTAATTGAAGGAGTTTACTAATACTGAGCATTGCCTTTCATAACTATTGGCTTGTGAGGGATAACAATATCACAGACCCAGCTGAATTGGTGGTTAAAGTTTTCAAGGCTGTGTTAACATCACATGTATGAGTTAGGAAAGATACGTACATAGAAAAGATAGAACTGTACTCATCTCAGATTTATTTTTCCTTTTTATTTATTTCACAGATCATAACTCCAATGTCTGTTGGTGACCCAACTTCATCATGGGATTCTTGTCACGTTTCTTGCTTGCAGTGTTGTGAATTTTATATATTCCTATATTAAAAGTAAATTATATATTAAATCCCACTCTAAATAAAACTTCTCAAAATGTAAACAGACTTTTATTACTTAGTGTCTTTCATACTTTCATTTAGTTTTTTACACAATATTTAAATGCTAGCAACACAATATGTATGTCAGAACCTTAGAAATGTGATGGTCTTTTGGTGACATCACTGAATCGATGTCTGCCTAGGAAAAGAGCTCTCCCTCATCTAGAATTCAAAAATCCCCCACAGAGCATCAATTTAAAAAAAAAAAAATATTACCAAAGGGGGGGAGTAACCTGATGGAGAAAGAGTTATGAAACAAACCCTTGCAACAGTTATCTGATTCCAGAGGATCCGACACTGAGTCAGAGGTCAATTCCACACCGGCCGCAATGAGGTAGAAAACTCAGACTGAGGGAAATACAAAAATAGGAAAAACAATGGCTGGCAAAGTCAAACTAGAAACTATATTTACATGATTACAGGCATTCTGACTAGAAGTTAAAGATTCTTTTGAAGAGATTCACACAGACATTAGCGACTTAAAAAAAATTAACATGGGGACCCTCTGGCAAGGGCAGACGGAGACAAAGCTCATGTCACCACAACTAGGTCTTTCTCCTGCACTCAGTGGGAAGCCACTGGGATCACCTGACTCCATGTTATGTGTAGTACTGCTAGTGGTGCTCTGCTTATAACATAGAGGATAATGTATGATCTTTGTTTAATAACTGTCCTGTAAACACTTCGAGAGGTTGATATGACATCATTGTAAACCTTGAGAGCATAGCTTGAGAGGTTTTCAGATGTCATGGCAACCCCAAGAAGTGTTTTCAGTGTGGTTATTAACCAAAGACCATACATTATATTTTATAGTGTATGGGCTACCAAGATTGTGTAATCACAGACTGAATTACATTTTTTGAGTAATTTTTACCTTAAGCAGTTGTAAATCATGCAGGAAGATTCCTTAACAATGTTTATTGTGTGTTCTTCACAACACTGTTCATCGGTACAGCCTGTCACAAATTAATTAGTTAAATACCAACATTTTAAACATTTTTTCTCAAAGCAGAACATTGAATGTTGTGTGCATTCCGTTTTGTTATACCATTGATATGACATGCTTAAGAAGGGTTAACAACAGAATGATGTTATAACAATGGCATAACAAGGTTGTAATCTGCATGATTTCAGTTAGTAATATGGGGCCTCCCATACGTTATAGCACAGAAGTGGGGGTAGGAAGAAATTACTTATCATACTAATCTTGTTTCTTCCAAGAGAATCTTACTGTATTCTGACAAATGCAGTATGGTCTCACCATAGGATTGCCCCAGTGTTGAAATTGTTAATCAAACCTAGGCAAATAGTGGAATGCTAGGCTCGAGCTTGGTTTTCAAACCACTGTCCCTGGTTGCACTTCCTGCAACTGTCAGATTCTTACGTAGCATGCATAAAACTAAACTAAACTAACCAACTATTCTAATTTAAAACGAATTCCCCCCCAAAGACCAACCCCTCTTTTAAACAATAGAGGCATCCTTAAGACTCAAGTCACAGATGCCCAAGAAAACAAACAAACAATCATACCAACAGGTTTGCAGTAGGATATGGACAGCTGGAATGCAGTGTCCATTAGGTTCTAGTAGGGGAGGTAGAGTGGGGGAGCTCAGAATACAATACAATTCCCTTGGAAGAAACAAGATTACTATGGTAAGTAATTTTTTCTTCAGACCCCAGGAAATCTTACTGTACTGTGACAAAAGCAGACTACTCATGTAGTCTCTTTGGAGGTGGGCAGAAAATATGTTTAGGGAACAAGATCTGCAGTACAGCTGTGCCAAACCTGGTATCACTTCTGGCCTGGGTATCAAAGCAGTAGTGCTTGGTAAATGTGTGAACAGTTTTCCAGGTAGCTGCTTTACGAATTTCCAGCAGAGGAATGTCTCTAGCAGCTGCTATAGAAGCAACTGTTCCCCTGGTGGAGTGGGCCCTGAGACCCACAGGGGCTGTTTGCCCACTTTGCTACAACAGAACTGAATGCAGGCAACAATCTATCATGCAAGGAACCTTTTTGTGGCTGGTTTGCCTTTTCCGACTTCTCCATAGGTCAAGCAGAGCAGAGTATTGTTCTGCCTGTGGCCCTTTGTGTGGTCCAGGTAGTAGATGATTGTCACAGTGTGTAGGAATAAACTTCAGATGAGGCAAATTTACAGGTTTAAAACACACTGTGGTGTGATATTTATTTTTCAAAGGTTAAAAAAATAATAAATGAAAACAAAAAAAATTGCAAAGAAAATCACTACTTAACATCAGCAGTTTCTCGCATGATACAGTCCTGGATCTTAGAGCTCTCAAGACCCTTCTCATCTGCATTCAACAGCTTGTCTACAGTAGCACCTCTCTTCCTTCACTCTCAAGACTGAACTCTACTAGACTAAACTGAAGTGAACTCAGTGAAGAGGTTTTTTATATCTTTTGGTGGGGTCACCTGACTGAGCCCCTTTCTATTTACATGTCTGGATATGTTGTTTCATGTCTGGACATGTTGTTTCAAAACCGAGGGGGTGTTTTGTTTCAGGGGACTTCCTGCTTCAGTTAAGGGTACAGTGTATATCTCCATAGATATTGACTCTATATTGCTGAGCCACAGTGACTAAGCACTTTTATAAAGCATGCCATATTCGTATACATAGATCCTTATACAGTAACAGGTTTATAGTGTGAATTTATGATAAAATACCATAAGGATTTCTTATAACTGTACTAATTATGAAATTATTATTTTTATATGGCTTCTGAATCCTTTTTATTTGAAAAGGCTTTATTAACTGTATTTATTCCTCTTTAAAATAGCCTTCATGCTTTTTGTACACAAAATGCACTTATGCAATTTACACAACACCTCTCCGGGTGTTTGGCATCATTCCAGGGACTAAATGGAAATAGAATGAAAAGAGAAAACTTGTAGGAAGTTTAGTAGCGATAGTAATGAGCAACGCTAGGTGGCCAACCTAGGGTAGGGGGATAAAGAAGAAAAGCAAAGAGAAAAGCGTTAACTGTTGTGCAACAGAAGTTGTGGTAGCTAGGAAATAAGGAGATAGAAAAGTGGTCCATCTGTCACAGCTGAGGGTGTAGTCTAACTCCGCCACACACATTCCTTCTTAAGAAAAAAACAGTTCTCAAAACTATACTGTTTTTTCAAGAATTCCCCCCTCAGTCATAAATATTCTACCAAAAAAGTAGAATTGGGGTTCACTGAAACTTTCTCTCACCCACTATGAGAGCATCATTCCAGGATCCCTCAATTCAGCTATTTTTACTATTGTCTGAAATACCAAGTTACTTCAATACGACAATACTTTCACAACATTGCCCTGGGGCAGTCATACAGTTCAGCACGGTAACCATCTATGCTCTCAGAGGACTTCAGTCTGCAGTGACTGTCTACCCACTAACTATTTCATTCTGGTCACTACAACTCAGACATTTCATATGTAATATCAGGCACCCATCAATAGGCATCATTTTAGAACCCATCACTTGGCATTGTTTCAGAACCCATCACTTGGTATCATTTCAGCACTGTGCACCCACTATTGTACCTTCATCAGTACATTTAAAAAGATGTAATACACATCAGTTTTATGCTGACTTCTACCTTCCTTCATCTAGCTATCAGGGTGGCCATTCTTTTTCTGGGGCAAGTTGTACCAAGCTCTAACCCCATTCTAACACATTGTTTCCACTCAGTGGCCCAATCGTAGGTTCCACCCCATACCTAGCTCCTCCATGACCCTAGGTTCCTCATTTTATATAATACAGTATAGCCATTTCTTTTATGTTATGCATTTCTTGTAATCAGTTCATACATTTCATTTATCCATTTCTCTCATATATTTTCTGGTAGACAAGGAACCTTATCATGCTAAGTATCAACCAGCCAGTTCCTAACTCCCAAAACATTTGGGGTTTACTTTCAACCATTATTTGTAACATACCAGGGGTTTCCTTTCAACCCTTACACTGTTCTGGTACCCTCAACTGACTGTACTCATAACCAGCCATACAAGCTATATTCATTTTAAACATTTCATGTTTCATACATTTCATCTTATATCACAGGGGGTTCAAAACATGAGAAAGTCCCTTCAGCCACCATAGTGTCTTTCCTGTTGCTTGTAGTCTTCACCCCAGTATTCATATGCCCTGAAACAGTCTTGCTTGGGGCCTTCATCTCATCATCTTCCAAGTAGCAGCAGCCCAGAAAAATAGGCAACAGGATCTCACAAGTGGCTGGCAACAAAGGTTCCATCAGGTGGTCCTCTTCTTCTAGAACTCATAGATCCTGGTCCTCTGCCTCCACCACAAAATCCTCCAGTTGGGAACCCTCCATCAGCACCTGGCAGCTGTGTTCTGCCTCTGTCTAGCACTGGTCCACCTCTGTGTTCCATCAAACTCCAATCCAGGCAATAGCTCCTCTCTAGTTCTCCTCACCTGGGCTCTGGTATTCCCCTTCAACTTCAACAGATCCTTGGCATCCACAAGATCTTGGAGGTATGTCATCCTGCTCTTTGCCCCCATATCTGGGTACCAGGGCTGGTATCTGGGTATTGGTACCCTCTTGTTTCTCTGGACAGCTAGTACTATCCCACTTTTGACACCAAGTTTGCAACAGCGTGTGGGAATAAACTTCAGATGAGGCAAATTTACAGATTTAAAACACACCGTGGTGAGATATTTATTTTTCAAAGGTTAGAAAAATAATAAATGAAAACAAAAAAAATTGCAAAGAAAATCACTATGTAACATCAGTAGTTTCTCACATAATACCGTCCTGGATCTTAGAGCTCCTAAGACCCTTCTCATCTGCATTCAGCAGTTTGTCTACAGTAGTGCCTCTCTCCTTCACTCTCAAGACTGAACTCTACTAGACTGAACTGAAGTGAACTCAGTGAAGAGATTTTATATCTTTTGGTGGGGGTCACCTGACAGCCCTTTTCTATTTACATGTCTGGACATGTTGTTTCATGTATGAACATGTTGTTTCAAAACTAAGGGAGGTGTTCTGTTTCGGGGAACTTCCTGGTTCAGTTAAAGGTACAGTGTTTATCTCCATAGATATTGACTCTTTATCTCTGATCCACAGTGACTAAGCACTTTTATAAAGCATACCACATTCTTATACATAGATCCTCATACAGTAGCAGGTTTATAGTGTGAATTTATGAAAATACCTTAAGGATTTCTTATAACTACTAATCATGAAATTATTATTTTTATATGACCTGTGAACCCTTTATATTAAGCTGGTGTGCTTGAGCAGCCAACATCTTGTGGTAGTGCAGATTTGGAGGTGCGGTCACTGTTGGGTGAATGCAGAGCACACATCAGTAAGTGCATCCCTCATTCCCCAATCAGCCTGCATGCTGGTGCCACACCTGCATACATAATGTGGTGAGCACAACTAAGGAAAGGTCCACTGCAATCCAAACAAAGCTCATCAGATGCAGGGGACCACCCGACGTGCTCGGCCAGATTGTATAGATGGCGGCCGCCCAACTGCTGACTTTGGGGATGCCAATTCCCCTGCCAGCTTTGCATGGCCCCAATGTATGTGCCAACGGGGGAGCTCACTCCCTGTCGGCATAAGGCACTCCTCCCCATTTGTCATATGCAGAGGGGGGTGTCCAGTCCCCCTCGGCTCTTGATCCCCTGTATTCTTTGTGTGCCGACGAGGGTGCCCAATCCCCTGTTGGCCGAACCATCCCCCCAAATAGTTAGGTGGCATGCTGGGAGCCCACCCCAACATGCCAAATACCTTGTAAAAAAAAACTGTCCCGCAATGTGTTTTTTTTTACCCTGTGAACAAAAAACGGTCCCTCACCATCTCCTTGCCCCCATCCCACAAACTGCGCCCACCCTCTGTGCACCCTGCCTCCTCACAGCCCCCACACCACACTTACCTCCAGAGTCTGGCACAATGATCTTCGGTGGACCATGAACACGTCTGCGCTCTTCAAAGCCGACTGCGAACTGAGGAAATGCCGGTAAGCTGTATAATGGAATAAATAGGGTTTTTTCAACTTTGATGCATATCTCAGGTATTTTTTGGGATTTTGGTACCAAATTTTCAACATGGGGTTTTGGGACCCCTCCTCATGAATTCTTGCATTGACATGGCATTATTTGGTCCCAAAAGGTGATTTCACAGTCATTGCATGGAATCACCTTTCAGGAGCAAGGAACAAAATGACAGTGGCAATGTTCAAGAGGGGGGCTCTCAAAAAGCCTATGTTGCAAATTTGGTGGGAAAAATAAAAAAAAATGACTGTTTAATGAGCGTGCATTGCATAGTTGCTACACATGCTAGTAACTTAGTGAATTTACAATATTTTCATGCCACATGTTCAGCACTGGCATTTTTCCACACCTTCTTGTGAACCGTACAGCTGTCATTTTTCACATCCTGTCTCAAATGTGTTTTTGCACTTCTGGCACAGAATAGCGCAGTTGATGTGGGAAATCAGTGTTTGGGACAAATTATGAAAATAACAGTTACACTGTTCACGAGCAGAGGTCCTAAAATGCCTATGCTAAAAATTTGGAGATGATACTCCATAACATGACTGTGTTATGAGCGTGTGTTGCGCAGTTTGCATGTACGCTCTTAAGTTTGTGAATTCATATTTTCACTCCAGATTTTCAACATTGCCATTGTTCTGTACCTCCTTATGAACAGTACAGCTGTCATTTTTCACATCCTGACAAAAATGTGTTTTCGCAGTTTCGGCACAGAATAGCATGGTTGCTGTGGAAAGTCCATGTTCAAGACACATTATGAAAATGACAGTGACACTGTTCATTAGCACAGGTCCTAAAATGCCTATGTTGAAAATTTGGGGCCAAAAGTCCATAAAATTAGTGTTTTACGAGCGTGCGTTGTGCACTTTGCACACACGCTCGTGACTTCGTGCATTTGTAATATTTTCACTCTAGATGTTCAAAATTGGCAGTTTTTCACACCTCCTTATGAACAGTACAATTATCATTTTACATATCCTGACTGAAATGTGGTTTCGCATGTCTGCCGAAGAATGGCAAGGTCACTGTGCGAAATCAGTTTTCGGGACAGTTTGAGGACATGACGATGACACTGTTCATGAACAGAGGTCCTAAATGCCTATGTTGAAAATTTGGTGCCGAAAGTCCATAAAATGACTGTGCTGCAAGTGTGCATGGTGCAGTTTCCACACAGCCTTGTAACTTTGTAAATTTGCAATATTGTCATGTCAGATTTTCACCACTGGCATTTGTGCACATCTCCTTATCAACAGTACAGCTGCCATTTTTCACAGCTTGCGCAAACTGCGTTTCCACAACTGTGGTGCACAATGGCATGCTCGCTGTGGGAAATCACCTTTTGGGACACATTAACAAAATCACAGTGTTACTGTTCAAGAGGGGAGGTCCCAAAATACCTATGTTGAAAAAGTTCCTAAAAAACTCCCACAAATAATTGGGTTGCGGACGTCTGTTGTGCAGTTTGTATGCATGTTCATTGCTTCACAAATATTTCATATTGCCACTCCAGATTTTTAACATTTCAATTTTTTACACCGATTCATGAACAATACAGTTGTCATTCTCCACATCCTGCCCAAAACTGTGTTTTCATCCCTTTGTCTCTAAATGGCACAGCCACTGTGCAAAACCACGTTTCAGCTAACAAAGTGATTGTGCCCCTTTTCATGAGGTGACCTGACAAGCAGGCCATGTTGAAAATGTGGAGTGAAACTACCACTACATGCCTGCTTTGTTAGGGTTTCCAACTGTAGCACCCCACCCAGTATGGACTGACAGGCGTCAGGGCTGTGACTTGGGATCATCGGATGTAATGCTCAAGCCATAACATGCCCCACGCCCACCCTGCAGCCACTGACAGGCATTGCGGTGTGTCTTGCACTGTCCAGCCACAAACTTCACCCCGCGCTCCTATACTGCACCCACATCAGTGTATTTCTTTATGGAATGGGGTAAGTATAATTCCCAAAGACCCCAAAGCACACCACGACACTTGTCAGTGTCTACAGGGTAGGGTGAGGTACAATGCCTTGAGCTTTATAGCTGATGACCCAAAGGCACACCCCAATGCCTGTCACTCTCTACAGGGTGGGGGTGGGTTTGGTGTCACTTCAGTACTTCACTGCCATTCCTATTATGCGTCTCTAGCTCCGTCACTGCCAATGCCAGCGCGACAACATTTGGCATTGACAAATGCTTGTTTAAAAAGGCTTTATTAACTGTATTTATTCCTATTTAAAATAGCCTTCATGCTTTTTGTACACAAAATGCACTTATGCACTTTACACGACACCTCTTTGAATGTTTGGCATCATTCCAGGGACTAAATGAATGGAAATCAAAAAAGAATGAAAAGAGAGAACTAGTAGAAAGTTCAGTAGGGATGTTAAAGAGCTACGCTGGGTAGCTGACCTAGGATAGAAGAAAAAGAAGAAAAGCAGAGAAAAGCGTTAACTGTTGCGCAACAGAAGTTTTGGTAGCTAGGAAATAAGGAGATAGAAAAGTGATCCATCAGTAACAGCTGATGGTGTAGTCCAACTCTGCCACACTGATAGCTCTTATAACATTTAGGTTATGCAGTCTATGTTCCCCTGAAGTGGAATGGTCAGTGAAAGAGACTGGCAGTGTAGTGGTCTGATTGAGGTGGAAGTCAGATATCACCTTATGAAGAAACTGCCTATTAGTCCTGAGGACAACCTTATCCCTATGGAATGCAATGTAATCAGGTTCTGTGGATAGGGCCTGGAACTCACTAATCCTCTTTGCAGAGGTGACTGCCAAACAGAAACACTTTTTTCCAGGTTACATACTTGAGATCTGCTGAGGACATGGGCTCGAAAGGAAGCTGAATGACTTGGGCAATACATATATTAAGGTCCCACACTGGTGTAGGATCCCTATGTGGGGGTGCAGATGCAGCAACCCCTTCTAAAACTTTCTGAATACTGGGTTCAAAGACAGGGATGAGACCCTGCCTGCTGATAAGTAAGCAGAGATAGCTGCCAGGTGCACCTTAAGTGTGGATGGTCTTCGACCAAGGGAATGAAGGTGAGTCAGGTAATCCAGAACAGGAGGAATTTAAGCAGGGTTTAAAAACTTACCTGTGGAAAAAAGCTTTCATAAGCTGACTGAGATGATTAATTATTATCATGGTTTCTGATTTTAAGTGTATGTACTGATCATTTGATGTTGTATTTTTTTGGTTTTACTGTTAGGCACCTTGGTATTGGAAAGGTGCCATACAAATAAATATTATTATTATTATTATCATTAACAGCTGGCAAGCCCACCTGACTGTGATATATGTCTTTGTTCTGGCACCAGATGGAAAACCTTTTCCACTTAGATGTGTAAGTTTTCCTGGTGGAAGGCTTTCTAGAGACCCTGAGGACCTCCATGACTCCTTCTGAGAGATGCAAGTTGGCATGCTCTTAGTCCTCAAGAGCCAGGCTTTGAGCCTGAGGGACTGGAATCTTGGATACAGGATCCTGCCCTCAGAGGATGTCAGTAGGTTGTCCCTCCTGGGAAGGCTGATTGGTTTGGCTACTGACAGGGAGCGAATCAGAGAGCATCAGGGTTGCCTGGTCCAGTCTGGAGCAATGAGGATCATTGTTTGCTAGCTGAGAGTTGAGCTTGTTCAGCACCTTTAGCAACAGTGGAAAGGGAAGGAAGGCATACAGGAATGTCCCCGTCCAATCCAGCAGCAGTGCATCCAGTGGGACTGTGCCCCTCACAGGAGGTCTGCAGCAGAACAGAGGTAGCTGATTGTTGTGTGGGGTTGCAAAGAGATCCACTTCTGGAGTGCCCCATCTTTTGAAAACAATCTGCTGGACCTGTTTGTTGAGTGAGCACTCATGGTGGTTCTGGTTGATTCAGTTGTGAGCATCTGCCAGGACATTGTCCTTCCCTGGAAGGTAGACTGCGGAGAGAGAGAGATCTTCAGGGAGTATGTCAGACTCCAAATGTTCATGGCCTCTGTGCACAGTGGGGTTGACCTTGTGCCTCCCTGTTTGTTTATGTAGTACATAGTGGTTGTGTTGTCTGTCCTGACCTGC
This sequence comes from Neoceratodus forsteri, assembly GCA_016271365.2. Taxonomy (NCBI): domain Eukaryota; kingdom Metazoa; phylum Chordata; order Ceratodontiformes; family Ceratodontidae; genus Neoceratodus; species Neoceratodus forsteri. The sequence continues at coordinate 50,285,988 of CM028129.1, read as the reverse complement.
ACCACTTGTCTCTGGAGCATGTTGGTGAAGGACTGGATGCCCAGGAAGACTGCTCAAGCAGATTTATGTGTAGCAATGACTCCTGCTTGAGTCATGTATTGTGAGCAGTGTGCTCCCCTAGATGTGCTCCCCATCCCAGGAGGGAGGCATCTGTGGTTAGCACCAGCGAGGGGTTTACCTGCAAAATGGTATGCCCTGTCTGAGGTTGTCCCTCTCTATCACCACTGTAGTGCCTGAAGGGCAGTTCCTGTGACTAGCACCAGTTTTGACAATGAATTTCTTCTTTGATGCCAGTGTGACTTGAGATAAAACTGAATGTCTCTCTTTTGAAACCTGGCCCCCTTACACTGTTGCTGTTGAAGCTGCTATATGGCCCAGAAACTGTAGAAAATGCCTTGCTGGCCTTGGGATGTGCAGTTTGAAGGAGCTGGCTAGCTGCACCAAGCTGTCCACTCTTCGCTCTGGAAGGAATGCCCTTCCCTTTACTGTGTCCAGTTCAGCTCCTATGAACTCCAGGAGCAGAACTGGTTCTAGCAAGCAATGTGAGAGGACAGCAAGGTGGGCTGGGGGAATACTGGGATGCATAGGGAGAGGCATCACTAGTAGAAAACAAGAAGTTATTATCCCTCTGTACAGACAGCTGGTGAGACCACATCTGGAGTACTGCATGCAGTTCTGGAGACCCAATCTCCGCAAAGACATAGACAGGATGGAAGCTGTCCAGAGGAGGGCAACTAAAATGGTGCAGGGTCTGCACCGGAAGACATATGAAGAGAGACTTAAGGAGCTTAATATGTATAGCCTCGAGGAAAGGAGGGAGAGGGGGGCATGTTAGAAACTTTCAAGTACCTCAAGGGAATCAACAAAGTCCAAGAGGGTAGCATCTTTCAAAAAAGAGGTGTGCAAGAACAAGGGGGCACAATTTGAAGATAGAAGGGGGGCTCAGAGGTAATTTAAGGAAGTATTTTTTCACAGAGGGTTGTGGATGTATGGAACGGCCTTCCAGAGGAGGTTGTGGAGTCAAAAACAGTGGTGGAATTCAAGCATGCATGGGACAGTCATAAGGCAATTCTAGGGGGTGGGGGTAGGAAGAAGTAGGCTGCTGGTTAACTAGCATCTGCAACTTATCCATCAGGCAGGGAAATGGGCAGACTGGGTGGGCCAAGCGGTCCTTATCTGCCATCAAATTCTATGTTTCTATGTTTCTAGCACTGACTTTTTCAAGTTCACTAGGAACCCTAAGGATTGCAGATTATCCTGTGTGACTGCCAGAGCATCCCTGACCTAATGAAGTCATCCAGGTAGGGAAAAACTGCCACTTCCTGCCTCCTTAGGTGTGCGATGACCATGCCAAGCACTTTGTGAACAGCAGAGGTCAATCTGAAGGGCACTGCCCTGAATTGATAATGGCCCGATGGTAATCTGAATCTGAGATACTTTCTGTGGGATTGCCTGATGGGGATGTGGAAATAAGCACCCCTAAGGTCCAGAGATGCTAACCAATCTCCCTGTCTTAGCATTGGGATGATGGTTGCTAGAGTCACCATCTTGAACTTTAGTTTTGACAGATGTCTGCATAGATGTCTGAGATCCAGTATGGGCAGCCACGCCCCGGTTTTCCTTTTTGTGAGGATGTATCTTGAGTACTGACCTTTTCCCCTTTGTGCCAAGGGATCTGACTCTACTGCCTTTTGTAACAGAAGATTGGATACTTCCTCCTCTAACACAGCTGTTTCTGATGGTGTACAGTGTCTCAAGACTCTTGCCCTCAGCTTTGGCATGAACTTGAAGCTGAGAGCAAGACCCTGGCCCATGACCTCCAGGACCCATTTGTCTGTGGTGATGGCTTGCCATTCCTGAAGATAGTGGGCCAGTCTTCCCCCTTCTGGGGTTGGTGAGGTGACCCGAGCAGACACTTCAGGGTGTCTGCTTGGTTTGAGCTGCTGTCTGCGTGCTTGGGCTAGTACCGCCACTGCCTCTTCTGCCCCTGCCTCTAAAACATCCCATCTGCTGCTGATACTGGGGAAAGCTTGAGGCTAAAAAAATGGCCTATAGTGGGCCCTGCCCCCACCACCTCTAGCTTGGTGCTTCTGGTGTATGGATGCCCTTTCTCTGGCTACAGCATTTTTGTAAGCAATTTTGTAATCATCCATTTTCTTCATGTAAGCCTTCATTTGCTCTCTGAACAGAGATGTGTGCTCACATGGAAAATCCAAAGCCTTTGTTTGTGTGTGCTGGGTCAGGTTAGTAGTCCTGAGCCAAGTAAACCTTTTAAGTGACACTGACATTGCCATCTGCCTGGCTGCAGTGTCGTTGGCATCAACCACCATTCTGAACTGGGCTTTAGAAGCTTTTATGCCACTTTTTGCAGCCTCCTCTAAGTCAGCTGGGACAGCCTTTGCTATCTCCAGGATAGTATTCCAGAGTGTTTTCTGATACCTTGATACATAGGCCATATATGAGGTTTGCATAATGGCCAGAGAGGACCCCATGTAAGCTTTCTTAGCCATGCAGTCTATTTTTCTGGAGTCCTTATCTGGGGCATGTGATGGCAGTGGGATGACAGCTTTATCACATGTAGTCTGTACCACCCCCTCATGGCTAGGATACCCAAAAAGGAATTTTGTATCCCCGTTGGCTACCCAGAACTTCATGTCCAGTTTTTTTATCAACTGGTGGCACAGAAGTGGGGTTCTGCAATATTTTATTAATCTGTTTCTTCAGGGACTTATGAATGGGCAATAATAGTCTTTTTGAGACTGGGACATCCATCTTCTCCATGTAGTCCTGTTCCTCTTCTGCCTTGGTGGACTCCTGAGTGGGCAGGTCCAGGGATTGAGCCACTCACTTCATGAAAGCAAAGTGGGATGTATAGTCCTCAGATCCCTAGTCAAGGGAATCAGGATGGTAGCAGTCAAGAGGGATATCAGGTTCAATGGGCTTTCTGTAATCGTCATTCTCATCTTCATCCTCCTCTTCATCCTCCTCACAGAATTCTGCTGTCTGTTCCAATGAACCAGGAACAGCGGTAGAACCGTAGGTTTGAACTGGTGTCTGTGCCTGCAGTCACTTCTCAACCGGAACCAGAGTTCCAGGTTACAGTGACTGTATGATTCTGATTGTGATCACAATCTCTTCAGTGGTTGGAACCAAGGTTTTTCTCGGTTGAGGCTCCTGTGCTGTATGTTTTTCCTTTTTCTTCCTCTTCCCTGCAGTTGTCGGTTCAGAGGCGGTATCTGCAGCACATTTTCTTCTTGAAGAACTATCATCCTTGTCAGAGGGCTGTTCCTCAGGTTTCTTTTGAGGAGGAGCTGGTTTGTCTGAGGCTATATCAGCAGCCTTTTCAGACATCTTTTCCTGCAGTCTTTTAAGTCGCATCTCAAGCATAGACTGTGGAAAACTTTTACAAATCTCACAATCTGCCTTCAGGTGGTCAAATCCTAGGCAGAATACACAAATTAAATGAGGGTCAGCTTTGCAAATAGTTCCTCACACTCGGTAAAATGCTGAAAATCTGTAGGGCCTGATCTGTTCTTGCTTTTCTGTGACATCTAGCCAATAACACTTTCTCAAAATTTTTTTCCATTGGTTTTAAAACCAAAAGAACTGATATTTATTCTGGTTCAATAATGTTTAAATCAAAGCGACTTACCAGATACGTCAAAATAGACAAAAACTACTGAAGATCACTTCAGAAAAAAACGAACAGATATCGGTTCCCTGCCGGTTATGAGGAAATGAAAAAGAACTGAAAATTACCTGATTAACACTAAATCTAGACAAAATCTACCTGTGTACCAAGGGCAGTGCTTTACAGTTCTAAAGAACTAAATGGTACTATGGAAAACCGATGAAAAAAAATTTTTTTCAAGCAAGTGAAACAAAGGTTTCAGGAGACTTCTTACTGAGGCAAGTGGAGTAAAGAAAATGATGGTTGCAGGAAATGCAACCAGGGACAGTGGTTTGAAAACTGAGGTTGAGCCTAACATTCCACTAATTGCATTGGTTCTATTAACCATTTCGGCTCCAGGGCAGTCATATGGTGAGATCATACTGCATTTGTCAGATTACAGTAAGATTTCCTGTAGTTTGAAACTGGAGCTACATTACAAAGGTCAGCACATATGCTAGGATTGGACATGGAGGCTATGGGAGCCCACTTGAAGGGTTTGCAGTGGGAAGGAGAAAGCACTGAAAAGCCAGAAACCTTGCTTTTCTATGGCAACCTTAACAACCAACTGAGACAGTATGGTCCCACTGGAGGCTCATGCCAGCAATGGAGCTGATTTAACTTCATGCTCAAAGGAAGGCAGGTAGCAAGGGCTGGGACTTTCTAGCTGAGCAAATCAGGAGGGAAGGGAATATCACTTGGAAATTGGAAGTCACAATGTATGTAGTTAAAGTTACATTTCAACCAAGAAGATGGCTTTCCTGGTCAAAGTTAACAAACATTTCATGTGTTAAAGTTGTTAATCAGGGAACTTATCTTCCTAAGCTGGATAGTTGTTATTGTATTACTAGAAGGTTAAAATTGAAAATTATTTCATATTATCAGAATAAAGCTAATATAGCAAGACTTGTAAAATATAGTTGCTAATGTAGTAAGACTTGTACAATTACTAGACAGAAGTACAGAAAGACACAGTTAATAAAACAGGATGCAGAATTTAACTCTATTTTCTGTTTTCAGCGTGTATTTAATATAATATAATATAACCATTTTGTGACCCCATGCTGATCCAGCACATTGCTTTTGTTTTTACATAAGGTAGCAACAACTGCTCAGTGGAGAAGAAAACAAGCCAAGGAAAAGACATGCCAACAAGTAAGGTATACATGATAGAATAGACATTTCGCAAAGGTCCATTGGGGACTTCAGGAATTATGAAAAAAATATTTTAATTCCTTATTTTTTGAAAAACTAGGTTTCTAAGCAGGGTATCTACCCCCTATGCATGAAGGGAAATTCTTGCCAGTTAACAAAATGATGACATCTGTACTGGTGAATATATTCTCACAGAATATTAATGGATTAAAAAAACATTAAACGCACTAGATTTATGCAATACCTTAAAAAAACAGCTGAATTTTACTTCATTCAAGAGACACATTTGTGAGAAATAGAAAATGAATAAGGTCTCTGTGACCTCGAAGTGCTCGGCTGCTTACACTGAAACAGTTTGTGAACCTGTACGTTGTGTTTTATAAATGTAGAAGTGTTGTTTGCACTTAATTCTCTACTTTGGATTTAAATTGATTTGATTATTTTAAATTACAGTAACACAAGCCTGGAGTGTTGTTTCATTATTTGTTAACTCAATATAAGGTTTATGCACCCTCCCACCCAAGTGGGAAAAAAGGGATGGCCATAATTGTTCCATCCACAACTCAGTTGGAAGTGCAGAGAAAACATATTGATGCCCAGGGTAGGTATGTGATATTACAAGGTCAGCTTTATTCTCAGGATGTAAACTTAGTCAGTAAATATCTCCCTCCAAATGCCACCAACATGGTGGTCTGGGCTTTTTTAAGTAGGACTTTGGACTTGCTGGATGGACAATTGATAATTGGGGAGGATATTAATATGTTGCTGTCATTAGAATTAGATACTTCAAACCCTTCAAAGCATAAATCCTCCAACACAAGACGATTCTTTAGGAACAACTTGGAGGAGGTCACATGATGCCTGAGTCTTGTTAACTACTCTCCATTTCAGCTCCTGCCTTCCCTTCCTATTTTGCTAATAAGTTTGCAATTTACTTAGCTCTACTTGGGAAAATTACAGCTAGTCCTTTCTGTGCACTACCTGGACTTGGGGGGGGGGGTTACTCGGAAGGCAGAATGAATGTTAATGTCCCCCCCAAACGTACGCCTCCTTCTACCCAGATAAGGTGGCCAAGAAAGCCAAGGCCCGCAATCCAGAGCTGGTCACCCAGTTACTTCTACCACACCACCTTCCCCACTCATGGAGGAATGTTTCTTACAAGAGTTTTTACCATTCAAAGAGGAACTCTGAGAACTAACTAAAGGCTTAAAAACATTACATCTGGCAGTCGAAGATTTCACCAGATAGGTGGGAGACTCTGAAGCATGTACTCATGCCTGAGAAACTTGATGATAGAGAATGGATCCAGCGATCACAGCTCTCTGCCAGAAGAATGCAAGTCTAGAAGAGCAGCTCGAGGATCTCGAAGGTTGGAGTCGCAGAAATAATATATTAATTTTTAGCCTCCCAGAAAAAGTTGAGGGTGCTAATCTCATTTTATTTGTCCAAAAGCTTACTTCAAAACTAGCTGTCCCCTCACCCAATGGGGGTTCTTATACTGTTGAGAGAGCGCATTGCACCCCATGTCACCAGAAGACTTTCCCCTGAGACCCTTCATCTTTAAATCTCTAAACTTTTTTGATAAGCAGCATCTGCTATCAAGGGCCAGGGAGCTCATTGAAGTTTCTTGGAGAGCTCTAAAATTTGAGTTGTGCAGGATCTACTGAAATCTGTCCGGCAGAAATGGGTAGCATATCACCCAACAGTGTCCAAATTAATAGTGGCAGGAATCAAGTTTAGAATCTTATATCCCTCCCATCTACAGATTTCCAACCATGTTACTTGCTGATCTTTTGATACTGCAGAGCAAGCAGTGAGTGGGGCTAAATACATCTTTCCAGACCTGTTTCAGGAGAAGTGCACATCTACCATGTAATTTCGGGTTTCTTGCTGTGTTATAAAGGGAGTCTGCTTTGGATTCTCTGGGTGGAGGAGACTCTGAACTATAAGTCGTTTTTGAGGTTTAAAGTATGTCATCTTTATTTTATGCTTTCAGTTATAGTTTAACAACGGCTGTCTGTTATTGGACTTGGTATGAGGCTCCTTTCTGCAATAAGCACTGTTGTTATAACATGGCATCTTTGGTTTCATATACTCCGCCTTAAGTGGATACAAAATTCCCTTAATGTGCCTTGGATAATTGCTCTTGGGTATTATCTTTCTATCTAGCCATGGATGGGATGTCTATTGTATTCACCAAACACATTTGGAATTAGCTCAAGAGTTCTACAGCTGATAATGGATGGGAATTGGCCCATTTTTTGTTAGTGTCATGCGAACAGAGCATGGCGCTTTCCTTGTGTTTTTCCTTTTCAGAGACAGCCTGGAACTCATGGTCATATGTTCCCTTTATCTGCGCAGTCTTGTGGACTCCTACCTTTTTCGGAGAAACAAAGTGGTATGGTTTACTCGGCTTATTATGTTATCTCTAACTCCCATAGTTCATTTCTTGCCTGACGTGGAGTGGTTTTCTTTCTGTGACTTTGACCTGCAGCATTTTGATGAAGGAGCTAGGCACTTCGACTACTCAGACTGTTTTCTACTTGGCAGCTGACTTATGCTAATCGGAGCTCAACAGCTTTTTCCCTTCAACACCAGTTTTATTCAGGCATTGCATGTTTAAGTGGTATTTTGTGGGCCTGAGACTGTGCAGTCAGGCAGGATGTGTCTGGGAAGATGTAAGGACTTGGAGTAGGCTAGGATAGTGTATGGGGCATCTCAGCTGCTCGATCTGTGGCCTTTTTCCAACCTCACAGTTTTCACCACTACAGCAAAGCGCTGTCTGGAGATTGGAATAAAGATGAATCACATTGTTCAATCAGGTCAGGGTGCCCCGTGCACTGCAGTAGGTGGTAGGATCGAGGTAGTCAGGTGTAGAAGGCGCCCTGGGGTTAGACAGGTCTTAAGGAGAGGCCAGATGTGTTTAGTACCCATCACCAGGGTTCCCACCAGACTGAGTGGGCAGGTAGCCAGAGGGGCTGCACTGTTCACCAATCCCCTGAGGGCAGTGTTTTGCAATGCCAGAGTGATCAGAAAGGAGACTGCAATTATTGCAGACTTGATTTCTTCTGTTGATCTGACTTGTATCATGGAGGCCTGGATTGGTGATGATGCTGGCCCGGTTCTAGAGGCCGCTGTCCCAGCCGGGTATACCATAGTGCGCTGCCCCAGAATGGAACGCAGGAGTAAGGGGTAGCTATCTGTTTTAGATCTGAACTAGGCTTCGCCTTGCACCCAGTGAGAGTACCAGATTCATTTTGAGTGTGTGGCTGTTTATGGGGGTCCAGGCACAGACTGATGGATTCTCCTGATTTACCACCCCCTGGGGCAGAGGGGAGAATTCCTGCTGGAGGTAGCCGACTTCGGCTTCGGTGAAACATTGGAAGCCCCCAGATGTTTAGTGCCAGGGGGGACTTCAATGTTTGGGCTGATGAAGAATCTTCTTGGCTTGATTACAGCTTCCTCCAGATGATGTCATCTCTGGGCCTGATGCAAGAAGTTTCTGCCATGACCCACCAGGGTGGCCATATGTTGCACCTGGTCTTCTCACTGGGACTTGAGATAAATAATCTCAGGACTGATCAGGTCATTTGGTCCGATCATTGCATGGTAGAGTTCTTGTTCGAGGGCCCCCCAGAGCCCTCCCCCTGCTGAGATAGTTATCTACTGCCCTTTGAGGAGCTTAACCTCGGATGGTTTTCTGGCAGTGGCTGATCTATCTAGTGTGGATAGTGCATACATTGGGGGGGTGTGCGCGGCAGTTGCTGCCTATAATAAGGCAATGTCTGGTGTGCTTGACTCCCTCGCACTGGTCCATGTATGACCCAAATCCTCTCGCTTGAGGTCCACTTGGTCTGATGGGGAGTGCTGAAGATTATGAGTCAGAGATTAGAGCGCTGCTGGTGGAAGATTGGTCTGGAGGCAGACAAATTGGCCCTGCGTACACACTATGGTGTGTACCAGGGGGCCATCAACCATAAGAAACAGAATTCCTGTCCAGGGAGATTGCTGCTGTGAAGAACTGATCAACTGTGCTCTTTTGGACTGTGGACAGACTTCTCCATCCTTCCTGTCTACAGCTGAAAAAAGCATTTTCGAATGCTTTATGCAAAGAAGTTGCTCAGTTCTTCTCTGACAGGGTGTCCACCATCCAGCAGGGAATTCCACTAGTGAGCCATACTCTGGCCGACAGTTGTTGCCGTGTGCATCCAGAGAGCACTCTGCCTAGTTGGGGTGAGTTTAGACTGGTGGGGGTGACGGAGGTCACTGAGGTTGCTTCCAAGCTGCGGCACATCTTTTGTGAACTGGACCCAGTGCCGACATGTTTCTTAATGGGATGTGTTGACTCCATGGGCCAGGCTTTTGCCTTGATCATCTGGTGCTCCTTGTCAGAGGGGGTCTTTCCTGATGTCTTGAAGGAAGCATTGGTGAGACCCCTTCTGAAGAAATCATCTCTGGACCCTGACATAAAGGCAAATTACTGTCCCATCTCCAATCTTCAATGTTTGGTTAAGATTATGGAGAAGGTGGTGGCGCTTCAGCTTGAGGAGCACCTCATGCCCCATGATCTATATGAGCCTCTCCAGTCTGGGTTTCATGTGAGGCATAGCACAGAAATTGCATCAGTTTGGGTGCATAATGACCTCTTTAGGGTGAGAGATCAAAGGGAGGAGACAATTCTCGTTCTCGTTGATCTCTCCTCAGCATTTGACATGGTGGACCATTGTGTGTTACTTGACCACCTGAGGGAATTCTGTGGACTCGCTGGCACTGTCATCTGCTGGTTTGAGTCTTTCCTCACCAACAGGAGGCAAAGGGTAGTGTTGGGAATTTCTCCTCCTCCCCTAGCCTCCTGTCATGTGGAGTACCCCAGGGTTCGGTCTTGTCACCATTGTTGTTTGCCATGTACATGCTGCCCTTGGGAAAGCTCATTAGGAAATACAGCTTGGGTTTTCATTGCTATGCTGATGACACCCAGCTGTAGTTTTCCTTTGCCCCTGGGACATCCAATACAGTGGATGTGCTAAACACCTGCCTTGCTGAGATCAATGACTGGATGGCCTCCAGCTGGTTGCGACTGAACCCCAATAAGATGGAGGTACAGGTGATGGAGTTGAACAGAGGGCATGCTAGGATGGCCTCTGGTTTAAAAATGGGGCTTTTTTTTGGGTCTGTACCATTGAAGGCCTCCTCTAACATGCATGATTTGGGTGTTATTCTCAATAGCAGATTGACGCTTGAGTCTCAGGTATTGTCTGTTGTTCGTACCAGTTTTTATCATCTAAGGAATATCACCAGGATGCAGCCCCTAGTTCTGCCTCTGGACCTCCCCACTTTGTTTCATGCCTTTGTAATGTCTAGGCATGACTACTGTAATGTGCTCTATTTCGGGGTCTCCGAAGGTACACTCCACCAGCTGCAGTTGGTGCAGAATGCAGCTGCCAGGTTGCTGACGGGCAGTCTAAGTACTGTCACATCACCCCGGTGCTGTGTGAACTGCACTGGCTGCTGGGCAGGTGGAGGATCCTTTTTAAGGTGGGCTTGCTCACCTTTAAGGCCCTACATGGCCTGGGCCCTGGTTACCTGAAGGACCTTCTTAAACCTGCTGTCTCATTCCGCTCCCTCTGCTCCTCCTCTAGGGACCTCTTTGCGATTCCCAGGATGAGGTTAAAAATGGCCGGTGAAAAAGCATTTAGTGTGGCTGGCCCCGTCCTGTGGAATTCACTACCTCCATCCGTAAGAGAGGCCCCTTCTGTTGAGATTTTCAAACCCCACCTCAAGGCCTTCCCAGACTTTGATTTATAATTTTATCTGATGCCTGGTTTCTGTGCCTTAATTACTGTCCTTGGCTATATATTGAGGTTTCGTATTTATTTCTGAGTATATTATTTATACATTTTATAATAATGAGTTACAGTGTAGTATATTTATTATTAGGTTTATTATATTATTGGTGTTATTTTATATATAATTATATTGTTGGTGTTATTTGTATGTCATTTTAAATTGTACGTTGCACAGAACCTCTGGGATGGGCGTCTTTTAAATAAAATTTGCCTTGTCTCGTCTTGCCCTTGGACATACTGATATCATTTCAATTTCAGAACTAGCACTTTTTTATTTGCTTTATAAGGTCCGTTCTGGATTGTTTCTTATATTTGAAGGCACTCACTTGGTTCTGAGACATACTTACCAGTTATAGTATGCTTTATTTTGAGTTTTGGGCTCTCCCTTTATTAGGTATTCGTTCTTTTCAAGGTCTTATGTTATTTTAAGTATAGTAATCCTGAACAATCCGCAGGTATTTTTATGCCATCACATTTTTGCATGACAGCCTGCCTGTAGATCCCCTCCTGTTTTCTTTGTACTATGTTTTTATATTTTTATATATGCTTTTCCTTCGCTGACTGTGCAGTCTTTCTAGTGAGATGTCAATTCATCATGTTAGCTGGTTAATTTTAGGAATAAGTATTATTAGGCTCTCAGGCCACTTCGGATAATTGTTATATTGTTAATGTTATTCTGTCTGATTTCTTAATGTTATTCACTATTTGGACATATATTTTTCTTAGTCATTTTTGGCAAAATGTTGTTCATAGCAGACAGTTAAATTTGGTACTATAAGCTTATTTTACCTGATGACATGATTAATGGGGAAGGAGGGTGAGAGAGTTCTGGGAGATGATGGTTGGGGCAATCATTCCTCATGTACCAATTCAGAATCTGGGGGGTTAGTTCCATTTAGAACCTTTATAGTTTATGGATAATGTTCTTTTTTTATGTTGATTGCGCGCATATGCAAGAAACATATTGCGGCAGCTTGCTACAGAAGCAGGTTGTGGAGGTGCGGCACTGTTGTGGCCAATGCCCCCATAGCCTTTGGAGGCTTGGCCCACTTTTTCCAATGGAATGGTATGCTGCTGCTGCTGACACTAGTTCAGCCAGCGTGCCACAACCTCATAAGGTTTAAGCCACTGCAATCAGGGGCTGCCTCATCATTACACGTAAGCCATTCCGCTGCAATGACAGAACAACCCGTCATTTCTGGGTGGAACCTTGCTACTGTGATATTGTTTGTGAACATGGCGGTGGCTTGCCGCCATGTTCACAAACAATATTAAGCACCCCCACTGCCGAGGGGATGCCCAATCCCCCTCAGCAGCATATGCCCCCACCACAGTGTTTGTTTGCTGACAGGGACCCCAATCCCTGTTGACTTAAATGGCCCTGAATGTTCATGTTGCCAATGGGGGGAGCCCACTCCCCGTTGGCATTATGTCCCCCCTCCCACTTTCATTTGCCGATGGGGGAGCCCACTCCACATTGGCATAATGTCCCACCAAAGAAGCAGTACAGTTGTGCCAAGGGTTGCCCAATCCCCTCTGTTCTTGTGCCCTCCTTTTGTGCCAATGGGGGTGCCCAATTCCCCATCAGCTAGAGCTTCCCCCCCAATAAAACATTCTGTTGGCACACTGGGAGCTCACCCCAGTGTGCTAAATGGCCTCAAGAAAAAAATCCTGCAATGTCTTTTTGATTAACCTGTAAAAAGAAAATGGTCCCTCCATCTCCCTGCCCCTCCCACAACCCGCTCCCATCATCTGCACACCCTGCCTCCCCACACCTCCTCACCTCATACTTACCTGCGGAGTCTGGCGCGATGATCTTCGGTGGACCGGTAACACGTCTGCACTCTTCAAAGCTGACTGTGAACTGAGGAAATACAGGTAAGCTGTATAATGGAATAAATAGGTCTTTTTCAACTTTTTTGCATATCTCAGACAGTTTTTGGAATTTTGGCACCAAATTTTCAAGTTGGAGTTATTGGGCCCCCTCCTCATGAATTCAGCCACTGTCATGGCATTAATTGGTCCTGAAAGGTGATTTCATGGTAACTGCACATCCAGGGATTCTGATTTACCTGTTCTGATTTCCCTGGCTGTTGAGAAAACTTTTGATAGAGTTAACTGAACATTTTTGTTTTCCACATTAGAGGTGTTTGGATTCTCTCTCTCCTTTCTTTGTTGGGTTAAAGTTATCTATTCATGTCCAAATGCAAAAATGTACTGCAATGGAGTGTTCTCCTCCACCTTTTCTTTGCATTATGGTACACAAACAATTGTCCTTTATTGCCCTTACTATTTAATTTATATTCGGAACCTTTACTTCTGAAACTTAAGATCAATCCATATGTGGGCAGAGTGCAAGTGGGTTCTTGGAATCTTAAGCTTTCTGCATATGCTGATGACATTTTGTTGCATTTAATTGATCCCAAAGTATCTATTCCAGCCGTTCTAACCACCATTGCAGAATTCAGTAAGCTTTCTAATTATAAACTCAGTTTAGATAAATCGGTGGTCATGCCCCTTAATTCTATGGTTTTTAAATCAGATATCTGCTCCCTAGGGTTATCTTGGGAAGCCAAACAAATAAAGTATCTTGGAATTTATCTATTGCAGAACTTATCCCATGTTAACAATTTTAACCTGGAAAACTCGTTAGGAGTTCTGCAACAAGATTTAAAGATGTGGAAGGGATTACCCTTAACTCTTTGTTGTACAATTAATAGTATAAAAATGAATGGCCTTCCCCATCTCTTTTATCCTCTTAACTTGCCTGATGTGTGGCTCCCCTCCTCTAGGTTTCAGCAAGTTCATAGAATGATGACAGGCTTTATTTGGTTGGGCAAAATGCCAAGGGCGTACTACAAATTAGGAATATTCAGAAAGCATTAAAATCCATTTGACAAAAGATGGAATTAGAGATGACTAATAACACTGCATACTGAAGGGGACCATTCCGGGGAAACCTAAGCCATATAAAGGGCATGCAATCTGCTCCATTATTTCTGATAAGTAGATAAACTATTATGTATATTTGCTATCATTTTTTCAGTGCAGAGGTTAACAAGGAGCTCCTGCAACCATTCATCAGTAAAAATCTTTTCTATAGTAAATGGTACCTCAAGGATTAGTACTGACATGGAAAAGGCATTTGACAGAGTCTCAAGGGAGTTCTTATGGGACATCTGAACAGCCTTTATTTTTTTTCAATTAAAATTTTATTAAAGTTTCCAATACAGAGAATGAATCAAAACAGTGTATAATATGACCCCCTACATCAGATACAAGATACAGAATGAGTCACTCTCCCTTGTCCCCTCCACCCAATCCGACCCCCCCTTCGAACAACCCAGTGCCTCTTTATACCTTTAACACTATACCTATGAATGTAGCCTAATAGTGCTTAAACTTGAAGTGCATAGAGGGTTTGCAATGGGCCCCAAATCCTGTCAAACTTCTTAAGTTTGTTAAATAGACTGGCAATAGTCCTTTCAGTTCTGAGGTTTGCAAGTAACTCCTGCAGCCATTCAACATATGTTAGTACCTTCGTATCCTTCCAATGTCTTAACACCACGTTTTTGACAGACATTGACATCAAAGCTATGTGATACCTCCTGTTCACCACCAAAATGGAGGAGTAATCCCCTAGAAGGCAAATTTTGGGGGTGAACAAGTCTGAGAGCCCCAACAGAGGATCAACACGCTGTTTAATCGTGGTCCAAAGTGGGACAACTTTAGAACAGCTCCAGAAAATATGGAGAAGATTTCCTTCTTGAGACTGACATCTTGTACAAAGGGGAGAGGACACAAGACCAAGCCTAGCAAGTTTCTGTGGAGAATAATAAATATTGTGCAAGATTTTGAATTGCATTAATCTGAGTCTATCCTGCTTGAGAAACTTATGGCAGCTTTGCCACAGGAGAGACCAATCGATATCTCTGCCCTGAAAGAGAGAGAGGCCCAAAAGGAGACGGGAGCATAATTGTCAGGGTATGCCCAGGTAAAGAGTGCACTGTATATTTTGGATACGGCAGGAGGCAGACCGCCAGCTCCATTAAGGTAACCTGAAAACTGATGTAAGGAGCTGGGGGGGGGGGGTCGAGCCCATTATCTTGACCAGGAGATGACGAAACTGGAAAATCTTGAAGATACTTGTACGAGGTATCGAAAACTTACACATAATATCAGCTGAAGAATACCATTGACTATTAGGTGACATGAACTCCTCTAAATGGCAATTTCCTATCTGAGGAAGCCAGATGGCTGGAAGAGGCTTACCTTCTAATAAAAAATTGTGACTGCCTATTACGGGTTGAAATAAGACCTTGAGATTCTTATATCTCAGGAATGCACACAACTGAGTATGAACCCTGATTGAAACAGCTACAGGGGTAATGCGTAGAGACTCTGGTAGGGAACTAATCTTGGTATTAACAGTGCAGTGGGGGAAAAGCCGTGTTTTTTAATGGAGGCAGACTCGACAGCTAACCCAGTCGGGATCTATGTAGCGGCCGTGGACAGTTTATCCATGGTCAGCCATCTGAGATATTTATTGGCCTGACTGGCCCAGTAATATAACCTGATATGGGGAAGTCTTAAACCTCCTTTGGCCTTCGGAGCTGCTAATTTATGGAATGCCATTCTGGCCTTCTTATTGCCCCATATAAAAGTGAAGATCATACCATGCACTTTTTTTAACCCAGGACAGGGGAAGCCATATATTGAACATGTTGAGGGGGTAGAACAGATGGGGGAAAACGTTCATTTTGATTAAATTTATTCTGCCCCATAGAGAGAGGTGAAGTGGGGTCCACCTACGAAGGTCAAGATCTACTTTGTGTACCAGTGCATCGATATTTAATTGTCCGAGTCATATTGTATTCCTTGTTAAAACAAGCCCCAGGTATTTAATATAGTCGGACTTCTAGGTGAGTCCAAACGCAATAATATCCTGTTTGCAAACCCTATGGATAAGAGAAAAAAAACACAGTCTTTCCTATGTTAAGTTTATAGTTTGAAACCTTACTAAAATCCTCTATTAGTTTTATGATAGCGGGAATAGATGTGAGTGGGTGTGTTACCTGCAGCAGAAGTTCATCTGCATAGGCCTCCACTTTAACCGTCTGGTCCCCTAGAGAGATACCCGATATGCCCTGGGCACCTGATAGCCCCCTGATAAGTGGCTCTAAATAGATGTTGAAGAGAAGGGGAGATAAGGGACACCCCTGTCTGCTCCCTACATGCAATTTGAAGGAGCTAGAAATAACCCTGTTACATGAAGTTCTGGCAGAAGAAAACTTATATAGAGAACTCACCCAATTCTGGAATTCCGTGGGAAAACCAAAAGCTTCCATCATAACAAATAGGTAGTCCCAATGGACTCCGTCAAACGCCTTCTCAGCATCCAGCGAGATCAAGACCATTGGATGAGGAGCATCCTTGTATGCCAAGAAGATGTGAGACAGGGCCCTCAGATGGTCAACTGATGATCTCCCTCTTTCATAAAACCAACCTGATCTGCCCTGATTAGAAAGTGAAGTACAGCCTCCACACGGTTGGCTAGTAATCTTGCTAGGATTTTAATGTCATGGTTAAGTAGGGAGATCAGCCTATAACTTGAAACCTGATCCGACGGTCTGTCTGGTTTGGGCAACAAGACTATTAGTGCCTCAAAAAGAGAGGGATCAGACACCTGACCAGAGAATAGCCTGGAAAAGCGGCAGCAAAATGGGACTCGGTTGTTTAGAGAAAGCCTTATAAAAATTGGAAGTAAACCCATCGGATGGGAGAGATTTGATTACTCTTTCGATCTTGCCCACAGAGATGGGAGACTCCAGAATTTTTTGCTGGGATTGTGTAAGAGTTGGCAACTGTAAATCACTCAGATATTCATAAAGTATTTCCCTAGATGGGGAATTGGCCATAGGGCCATATAAATTCTGGAAATACTTTGTAAACTCCTCCGCTATCTCCGAGGGTGAGACCTTAAGGGAATTTTCACTAGGAGAATGGATAGCAGGAATGAGTCTATCGGATTCCTGTTGCTTAATACACAGTGCTAGCATTTTGCCCGCCTTATCCCCCGATCGGTATATACCGCTTTTGTTTTCAAAACTGTGAATTCGGCTTGTTCCGTTAGCATTGCTAGGTAGGCTTCTCTCAATTTCATTAAGTCTAGTTTGAATGTCTCAGAAGAAGATGGAGAAAGAGCAGTCTCCATGCTTCTAATTTGAGAGAGAAGGTCAGAAATCCGAGATGCCCTCTCCCTTTTCCTTTTTGATGTTAGGCCAATTATAATCCCCCTTAAATACGCTTTACAGGCACCTCATATCATATCAGGCTTCCCCGTGGAGTTAAAATTAGAAGCAATAAACTGCTCTATTTGGGATGTTATATATTGAACTGGCTTTGGCTCCTTCAGAATTTGGTTATTCAACTTCCACCTGCCCCCTTTGTTTGGCGGTGAAGCTAGGGCTATTAGGCAGGTGACCACAGAGTGATCTGATGGGGGCCTGAGACAATACTAGAGCATATAACCCCTGGTAACAGGGTTTGAGAAATGAGAATATAATCAATCATTGAGGAGGTTGCATGCACCGGTGAAACAAAAGTGTACTCCCTTGTATTGGGATGTAATACGCGCTTTATATCACAGAGACCAATCGAATCCATCAGGTCCCTGAAAGCTCTTTGTGCTGTGGAGAGACCTTGATAGGATTGACCCAACCTGTCAAGAGCCTGATCAAAAATGAGATTGAAGTCAGCCCCTATGACCATGGGGGTATCCAGAAATGGGGTTAGGGCTTTTATTATCTGAACAAAAAACTAGGGGAATCTACATTAGGGCCACAGATAGCACCCAGGACAATGTCCAGGGTATGCAATCTGCCTTTTACAAACAAGAATCTGCCCGAAGGGTCAGATATAACTTGAAGAGGTTTGAATGGAACTGACCTATGCAGAAGGATCATGACTCCTCTACTGTGGGTCATACCCTCCGCTGCAAACATCTGCCCAATTTGTTGCCATCTCATTTCGTCCACCTCTCTCTTAAGCAAATGTGTTTCCTATAAAAAACATAATTTCTGCCTTCAGATGGTTTATATGTTTCAGTATTTTATATTGCTTGGTCTTGTGCCTCACCCCCTTAACATTCCAACTGATAAATTGAATGTTTCTAGCCATCACTCATGTTGCCAGTCTGAAATCCTCTGAAGCACACATATACTTGTATTTTCCTTCTGCACTGCTCCAAACATAATATGCGCTGGGTTGTTCTTCCCTCCCCCCGATTCTGCCTCTACTAAATCCATTCCCACAGCCACCCCCCCAAACTCCCCCGCCTCGCGCTACTATAAACCCTAACCCCCACACCCACCCAAATTTTGCATGGTATATGATGACCAGCAAACTGAAAAGTTCCTCCCACCCCAACCATCCCGCCTTGTAAAGGGAATCGGGAACAGGGTTACCCCTCTGTAATCAGAATGCTCCATAGAAGTAGCCTATTCTTGGCAGTGATTGCCTGACAACACCCCTAAATAATACCGGGGAATTGGCTATACTAGCCCCTTAGAGGAAGCGATCCTCCCTGCAGAAACCCCATGAGCCATGCCAGAACGTGGCCTGCAGAGCGTGAGGCAAATAAGACATTGGTATCATGTGTAAAGAGTAATCTCAGATGCCCTCTTGTGGTGCAGCAACGAACATCAGAGGTTAATGGCCAAGAGCAGGCAGACCATAACTACCCTCTGTAATATATGGGAGAACTGAGAGCCCCAGAGTCGCTGTCCAGACCGGATATTTTAGATCACAGACAGTGACCATCACAGTTCTAAAAGAGAAATTTGAGAAAGGAAAGAAAAACGGGAATCCTCCAGAGACAGCACTTAAGTGGAGTTATAGAGAATGGGAGAACCAACGCCCAGTAAGGGCATTCAAAAACCCTGGTGTTCTCCTCTATCCTTAAGTGTGGGATCTCCATTGATGTTCAGAAAAAACATATTTATTGCCCGCTAGTGGCAGGGAGCAAGAAAAAGAGGGAAATGGAGACTTTGTGAGAGAACTTACAGTGGAGGAACCGCTGTCAGGGAGTGACCACCACTCAGTATGGCTCACATTGGATATGGGCAAGGAAGGACTGGAATCTGGCACAAGAGTGCTGAACTTCAGGATGGCCGACTTTGGGAGGATGGGGGAAGTGGTAAAAGGGTACCTGGCCAGAATTCAATCTAGTATGGATACTAACCAGAGGTGGGAGCTCATAAAGCTGAGGATAGTGGAGGCAACCAAAACTTGCTGCAAAGCCCAGAGCAAAGAGGCTAGGGCTAAGAAACCAAGCTGGTTGAGCAAGAAGGTCATGGAAAGGTAAGGAGGAAAAGAGCTGCCTTTAGGAAGTACAAGAAAACAGGGAGGGGAGGACAGAGAGGAGTACTTGACAGAATCAAGGAGGTGACAAGGGCAGTAAGGGAGCCAAAGCATCTACGGAACTCAGGCTGGCACAAGGCATTAAAAGGGGAGAAGGACTTTTTAAGTACATCAGGGAGAAAAGGAGCTGTAAGGACCACATAGTAAGGATTAGGAAGGAGGGGGGTTGGGTGGAAGCAGGGTGCGATAAGGGAAGCACTAAATGAGTACTTCTGCTCAGTATTCACTAAAGAGAAGAGGGGGGTGACACCCAAGGTGGGAGAAATGGCAGAAGAGGGGGAAGTGGTGACAGATGGGGAAATCATGGAGGCAGAGTTCGAGAGGGTTTGAAGGCACTGAGGGTGGACAAGGCACCAGGCCCAGATGGTATCCACCCCAGGGTACTGAAGGAGCTGCAGGGGGGTCCTTGCAGGACCTTTGGCAGACCTATTTAATGCCTCACTACATTCGGGGTGTGTACCTCAGGACTGGAGAATGGCTCATGTGGTGCCTCTCCACAAGAGTGGCCCCAAGGATGAACCGGGAAACTACAGACCAGTGAGCCTCACATCCATTGTGGGTAAGCTAATGGAGACTATCCTGAAGGAGAGGCTGGTGGCCCTCCTAGAGGCCAAAGGACTACAGGACAGCAGACAGCATGGCTTCATATGTGGCAGATCCTGCCAAACCAACCTGATCGAGTTCTATGACTGGGTAACTAGGCAACTGGACAGGGGCCATACAGTGGATGTCCTGTATCTGGACTTCAGTAAGGCATTCGACTCAGTGCCACATGGAAGGCTGGGAAGGAAGGTAGTAGGCACAGGGGCAGGTGCAAAGCTGGTGAGATGGGTAGGAAACTGGCTGCAGGGAAGGCAACAGAGGGTGGTGGTGGGTGGGGAGCTCTCACACCCAGGGGCAGTGAAGAGTGGTGTCCCACAAGGCTCAGTGTTGGGACCAGTGTCGTTTGGGATATTCGTTGTAGACATATCATGGGACATCAAGAGCAAGGTCAGTCTGTTTGCTGATGATACCAAGGTTGGCGTGGTGGTGGATGACCTAGGGGGATGGCAGGGGTTGCAGGATAATCTGGAAAAGCTTAAAACCTGGTCAAACACCTGGCAACTGGGGTTTAATGCCAAAAAGTGCAAGGTGCTGCATTTTGGGATGAAGAACCCAAGGAGGAGTTACCAGCTAGGGGGAGTGCAGCTAGCCCAGACAGGGGAGGAGAAGGATCTGGGTGTGCTATTACAGGGTCAATGAACAACTCGGCACAATGTAGGAAGGCAGCTGCAAAGGCCAACAAAATGCTGGGTTGTATTGCAAGGGATATCCTCGAGGAGGAGGAGGTGATTCTGCCACTGTATAGGTCATTAGTTAGACCACACCTGGAGTACTGTGTGCAGTACTGGCATCCGTATCTGAAGAGGGACATTAAGTTACTGGAGGGGGTGCAGCGCAGAGCGAAAAAGATGATCAAGGGGCTGGAGGACTTATCATAAGAGAGAAGGTTGAAGGAGTTGAACATGTACTCGCTGGAGGAGAGGAGAGACAGGGGTGACATGATTGAAACCTTTAAATACATGAAAGGAATAAACAAGACGGGTACAGAGGGGCTGTTCAAAGTAAGGCAGGGGAGGGCCACCAGGGGCCATGATATGAGACTGGAGCGAGGAAGGTTTAGGAGGGAGATGAGGAGACACTTTTTTACAGAGAGGGTGGTGGCTGGGTGGAATGCGTTACCTGCTGAAGTGGTATGCAGTAGAACAGTGGACTGCTTCAAATGAGGATGGGACGGGACAAGGGGGAGGGTTAATGAAGGGGAAGGGTGGAAGGGAGGGGCAGCTGCTGAATAAGGGGTGCTAGCTGCACATTCAAGCAGACTTGATAGACCTCTAGGCCTTTATCTGCTGGCAAATTTCGTATGTTCGTATGTTCGGAAACCTAAAAAGAAATGGGCCATGCTAATGGGACCAGGAAGAGACCGCAATTGCAAACAGAGTCTCATATTAAGATCCAAGAGAGGTAAGCATTGCCCTTCCCCATTGCCATGAGATCGGGACAACACTCCTGAAAAATTGGGTTACCAGAACTAAAAAATTGGGACTTAACATGAGAACAGTGACCCTGCTCAAGTGCTCGTTAATTGAAACCAGAAAAAAACACATATGAGCTCGCCAACACCAGACTTGTGAACCAAAACTGAGACTGGGTTGAGCCAGAATAAAAAATGAGAGTCAACAAAATATTAGAATATTATATTATCCTGGAGATGAGAACCAAATTGTGAACAAAATGTCCATTTTTTATCAGAAAGAGGACACCACTTGAGAGCTGTAGTGTAAGGTTAAGTAGCCAATTGCACAGTTTGTCAGTGGCGTGGCTCCAAAAATATTGTAGTGAATTATGATTTGCTGCAGCTAGACAACACCACCAAATGGAAACTCGGCATAGCTCCCTATGCCAGGTCAGTTCTCATGTAGGCTTGAATAGATCAGGAAGTGCTTCTTTAAGCCCAACGATTGCCATCTCTGCCTCTTCATAGGTCACCCAGGAGCCATTCAGGCAAACTTGAAGCCTTGCAGGAAAACCCATGCGAAACTTGATTCCCGAGGCGATCACCTTGAGGACCACTTTGTGAAACATAGCTCTTTTCTGATGCACAGATAAGGGCAGATCTTGTGCCACCCTCAGTTTTTTACCTTTCCACTGTAAATCTTGCACCTCCTTGACCTTGTATAAGAAATGCTGTCGCTCCTGGAAGTTTAGAAAATGAAATATGAGTGACCTGGGGGGGGCTCCAACCAGGGGAAGGGGGCGTAGTGCACGATGAGCTCTTTCTATGATGTAGCTAGCACCAAAGGGGGAAAGGCCTGCCACCTTCTCCACAAACTTTTTAATAAACTTGATGGGGTCTGAGCCCTCTTCGCCCTCGGGCAAGCCAATAATTACTGCATTGTTATGGCGACTGCGCCCCTCCAGGTCTTCCACCTTGTTCTCCATTTTCACTAGCCTTTGCCTCAGGGCCACTAACTCCAGATCAGCTTTATCCTGCTTCTTTTCAACAGACTGTATACATACTTCGTTGTCAGCAGTCTTCTTGGAGAGCTCCTCCAGGTTGTTAGAGATGCTTTTGATTTCCCCTGCCATATTCCGCATTTCAGCCTTAAAAGACTAAAACTCCTCTAGAAACCTCGAGAGGGTGAGAAGATCTGCATTGGGACACTCAGCGGTAGCAGGCAGCGAGGATTGTGAGGAAAAGGCCCTGGCTTTCTTGGAGGCCTTCTCGGGTGTTGCAAGAGGCGTATGTTTTGAAGCAGTTTTCCGCATCTCCTCATCCATCATTCCTTGTAAAGAAAGCAGAAGCATTCAGAAACATAGAAACATAGAAACATAGACTTTGACGGCAGATAAGGACCGCTAGGCCCATCTAGTCTGCCCATTTCCCTACCTACAGGATAGGCCGCAGATCCTAGTTAACCAACAGCCTATATCTTCCTGCCCCCCACAAGAATTGCCTTATGTCTGTCCCATGCATTCTTGAATTCTCCCACAGTTTAGACCACAACTTCTAAAGGCTGTTCCATGCATCCACTACCCTCTCTTGAAATAATACTTCTCACATTGCCCCTGAACCGCCCTCCTTCTATCTTTAAATTGTGTCCCCTTGTTCTTGCAAGTCTCTTTTTCTGAAAGTTGCTACCCTCTTGGACTTTGTTGATTCCCTTGAGGTACTTGAAAGTTTCTATCATGCCCCCTCTCCCTTCTTTCCTCAAGGGTATACATATTAAGCTCCTTTAGTCTCTCCTCATACGGCTTCTCTTGCAGACCCTGCACTATTTTAGTGCCTCCTCTGGACTGTCTCTATCCTGTCTATGTCCTTGTGGAGATGGCGTCTCAGAACTGGACACAGTATTCCAGATGGGGTCTCACCAACTGTCTGTACAGAGGATAACACCTTCCTGTTTTCTGCTGCTGATGCTCTCCCTATACATCCCAGTATACCCCCGGCCCTCCCTACTGCCTTCTCACATTGCTTGCTAACCTTAAGGTCATCTGATATAATTACTCCCAGGTCCCTTTCCTGTTTTGTTGTTGTTACTACCTCCCCACCCATTGTGTATTCTTCCCCTGGGTTCTTGTTTCCCAGGTGCATTATTTTGCACTTTTTTTTTTTGCATTGAATCCTAGCTGCCATATGAAAGGTGATAATCGGTAAAGGGCACCAAAAAACAGGGTTTTGAAGGGTAAATAATGGGCGGTAGGTCGGAGCAGGCAGAGAGGCATCTTACCCAGCGCACCGCATCACGTGACTTGAACAGCCTTCATTTTTCCAAACCAATCTGTGGCCTGGCTAAAAAACATATATGCACATGCGAAAGCATATGTCAGGGTAAATAGTTCATTAACCTCTCCAGTACCATTAACTACTATTAACTAGGGGAGCACAGCAGGGGTGCCCTCTGTCACCACTGCTATTTGTTTTATAAATGGAGCCCCTTGCAGTTGCTTTCCAGAAAGAAACAAAGACAGAGGGTATAGCACTGGGACAAATGGCATATAAGGTTATCCTTTATGCAGACATTATCCTCTTGACAGTATTGGACTCTGAACAATCAGTACCTGCAGCCTGGAATATTCTACAAGAATCTGATAAAATAGCAGGATTTAGATTAAACTATAGTAAGAGATAGGCCATAATGCTAAATTACACCCGTTTGGATAGGTTAAAGCAAACTATTAAAATAAAATGGCATAGTTCGTGTTTGAAATAATTAGGTATATACATTCCCTTGGACCTAAATCATTTAGAAATACTAAATTATGAACCCTTAACCAAAACAATTCAAGAGGACCAAAATAAATGGAGAAAACTCCCCCTTATCTTCCTACAATGAGTGGAAGTAATCAGAATGAATATTCTGCCACACTTGCTTTACCTGTTGCAGACAATTCCCACCTTCTTTTTCAAATACTACTTTAACTCCTGGACAAAAATGACATCAAACTTTGTGTGAAAAGGATCCAGACCCCATATTCAAATGTTAATATTGCAATTACCATTATCACGGGGGGCAATCTCACTAATTTTGAACTTTAGGCCAAAGCAACTTTCCTCCACATAATTATATGGTGGCTCATACCATATTATACAATGGCATGAAAGAATTTTGTACTCTGATTGGACTGTCATGGACTGGAGCCGTGATGTTATCCGAGTACAACATCATGGCTCTAGTACCAGCACACAGAAGACCGCATAAACGGTTACCTAAATCATTCCACTACAGCACGCTTGTCACGTTCCCCGCCAGCTAGCCCGCTTCTGTAATTCCCACTCCGAAGCCGTCTTCCTTGTTCACGGTTAAAACTTCAAACCTCCCTCCGATCAAATCACTCCTACGTCCCCAAGCACAGAAGGTTCCAAAAATATAACTCACACATTTCTTCCCCAAACCGGCGGTTCAGTTATCAGGGAAACCGTAGTTCATAGTCACGCGGCTCTCTGACGTTGCTCAATTCCTGACAAAATGGCAGCTGCTAGCCCACAAGAAATGCACAAAAAGAACTAGACAAGCAAGTTTACCTTACAGCACTTTTAACAGCTCCTTTCTTTGAAGTGAGACACACATAAAAATGGAACCGGAAAACCGGAAGTGTACGTATAGGCCTAGCTCCCGACTCCCGTATGCGACTTTCACTGACGATATTTAAAAAAAAATTTTTTCAGCTGACACATGAAAGACTGGACAGCAGACTCAATCCAATTAAATTTGACGGCAACAAAAAATGAAACCAAAAATTAACGTGGGTCTGTATGTGTGGGGGGACATGAAGCGAATGCACCAGCACGCTCCCGACTCCCGTATGCAACTTTCACTGACGGTATTTAAAAAAAAAATCTTCGGCTGACACATGAAAGACTGGACAGCAGAATCAATCCAATTAAGCTTGATGGCAGCAAAAACTGACACAAAAAATTAGCATGGGTTTG
This sequence comes from Neoceratodus forsteri, assembly GCA_016271365.2. Classification (NCBI taxonomy): domain Eukaryota; kingdom Metazoa; phylum Chordata; order Ceratodontiformes; family Ceratodontidae; genus Neoceratodus; species Neoceratodus forsteri. The sequence goes on along the minus strand of CM028129.1, from coordinate 50,260,922 downwards.
TGTGTGTGGGGGGGGCATGGAGCACCACGTACTGGGCAAATAATAGAACAGCACTATTTTTCCAGTAAGTATTCCTCTCAATAAAAAAATTATTTAAAAAAAAATTAAACATATTTAAAATCTATTATTTTTTCACTTAATTTGACAAATGAGCCATTGTATAATAGCAATAATGCACTCCAGGGTGTATGTTGTGCTGGGATAACATCACTTCTGGGATGATTAGTCGCACTCGGCCTGTGGCCTCGTGCCTAATCACCCCAGGCATGACGTTATCCCAGCACAACACACACCCTATCGTGCATTATTGCTTAAATATTTACCACCACAGAAATCTACTGAATTTGTCCTGAATGACCTACACAACACTGAATTTAAATAATTTGCCTCCTCATCCTCTATCCCACCATTACAGCAGTTTATTAAATTCACAGCTCACACACTGAAAGTATGGTTCCAAGTGAGATATCATCCTAAGCTGGCACACATATTCTATTTTTGTAGAATGCTATTTGCAGACATAGAATTATTGCTGGTTAAAATGGATCGCTCATTTAAGCGATGGTGCCAGCTGGGCCTGATACATATACACTGCATATATATATATATATATATATATATATATATATATATATATATATATATAAATATATAAAATCTTGGATAAATGTGGATGACCCCATTTGAACAATTACAGAACAGATATGACCTTACGGGTGGAGAACATTATGGGTACCTAAAGGTCCACTCTTATATTTTACATAAACAGAAACAATACACCAAGCTACCAGACTCTTCTTACTGTCCTTAACACTGATTCTAGATGCACGGAAAAATCAAATGTGGGGACACTTAATAGGTAATATATATAAAGCCCTCTGAAAACATTTGGGAGATAACACTCAGTCTGTAATGGGAAGCTGGAATAGAGACCTGAAGATAGAAATTCATTTTGAAATATGGTTAAAATGTACAACACCAGTGATTAAAATAACCTCCACTATTTGGAGTGAATTTGCATAGAAATGCAGAATCCGGTTTTTTCATACACCCACTGTCTTAATAAAATACCTCCCTCAGACCTGCAGAAACTGTTGGCGAGGCTACGAGTTCCGTCCAGTGGACCAGGGGCACATATTCTGGTCCTGCTTCATGGTCAGTTCATATTGGCAAGCAATCTTGGAGGAATTAAATAACCTAATGAGTGAACCAGTGGTCCTAAGAGCAGAACTGGTTTCGTTATCCAACCCAGACAGAAGAAAATACATTAGACCAAATTAAATGCTTTTAATGAACAGTGTCAGTAGCTCAGTAGGCAGCACACTCACCTCTGAGGCCAGGAGATCAGAGGGCTGTGGGTTCTGTTCCCACATCTGGCACTTGGGTTAATATCCCAGTACTAACACTGTAGTGCAGCATGAGAGGGGTGCTGCACTTCTGATGTGCCGTCTTTCAGATGAGATGTTAAACCATGGTCCCATCGGCTTGGATTGGTGGTAGGTCAGGTGGATGTTAAAGATCCCATGGCACTTATCAAAAAGAGTAGGGGAATTGTTTATTGCAAAAACCAAAAAAACATCAGTGCATTTCACTAGAAAAGTACATACCAAAAATAATGACATCACAGAAGGACTACTCAAAAAAACAACTGTACAATCACCATGATAAGGTACAGATAGTGTCAAATCCAGTGGACATGTTTCATGAAACAAGTGAACTATCAAATGACAGGATTCGAGGTCCTTTTGAGTCAGTAAAGCTGATTCAATGTGACGTAGAACAACAGTAGGTAAGGTATCAGTATGCTGTAAGGAGAACAAACATCTTGCCTGCCACGAATAAAACTTAATGCAAAGCAAATATCACAGTGAGGGTGCATGGATGATAGTGGGAAAAAAACTCCCGAATAATCCCCAAGAACCAAGCATTCATATGAAATATGACAAGATGCACCCCATCCCCACTTAGCAAGCAAAACAGACCAAAATTGATGAGCATAATGACAAGTAGCAAAAAAAGGAGCCATAGTTCCTTCCATTCCTGCACATTCAACATGAATACAGTTTCTTTCAGTAATAGCCTTATGTTTCAAATTTCCCTTGACCCCTAGTCTCCCGTGGCAACTAAGCCATGTCACATCCCACATCCGGTCAGGAATCCTCCTGTCGGCCAGAACTTTCAAAGCCAAATGTAATTTAGTAAGAAAGCATCTGGGAAAATCAACCTGGACTGAAAAATTAGTGGACATTATTCTAATATACAGGCTTTTTGGGAAAGCCAATAAACCTCGCTTTGAGCAAGATGCCACTGACATAGCTTGACAACCACTAAATAAAGGAATGAAGGTGCCCTATAATTAGATTTAACAATAGGTGTCTCAGTAGACCATTGTGGCAAAAAATCCTGGAGCAAAAAAATGTCCCAGGGATGAGACTGATACTGTGTAACTTCTTTAAACGTAGATTTAATAAAAAAGGAGAAATAAAAAACAATCGGGTTAATCATACCAAGGCCACCAGCCTTGATCTGTAGATATGTAAAATCATGCTTAACCGGGTTCAATCGGCTTCCCCACAACATTTGAAAAAAAATACTATAAAAGCGGGTTTCATATTGTCTAGGCAGAGGAAACAGAACTAAAATAGAGAAACAGAAGTAGCAGGAATTCTTTGACAATCAAAACACGTTTTTGTTTAGAAAAAGTCCAGGACTTCCATAACCAAACCTTACTCTCTCCTAATTCAATGCGCGGTTTCCAATTAAGATCAGCCAGATTACCAGCGCCAAAAAAACCAACCCCAATATTTTAATAGGGCCCGGAGAAATAGCTATCTGCCCAATCATGGGCTCAGAAGGTCCCTCTCCCAAGAAAATTCCAGCACTCTTGTCATAATTCACAGAAGTCCCTGAAATCGAACCAAACTGTGCTAAGATATTTAATGCTAAAAGGCCTGAAACTGAATTTTGTAGCAGAAGACACATGTCATCAGCATAGACAGCCAAAACCTGAGGAAGAATATCGAAAGCTGGTGACAAACCCATGATATGTGGATGATGAAGGAGTTCCTGAATTAAAGGGTCCAACACAAAAGTGTATAATAAAGGGCTAAGCGGACATCCCTGATGCACCCCCCTGCAAAAATCAACCCTGTCTCCTAGTATACCATTAATGAGGGGAAAGTTTCAAGCATCACTATATAAAAGCCTCACCCAAGCTCTAAGTTTGTCTGAAAGCCCCATACCTTTGAAGGACTTGAAACAAAAACCCACGGGAAACCTTATCAAAGGCCTTAGTCTGGTCTAAAGACAATAAATATCCCGTAAGCTTCCCCAGTCAATTACAGTCACAAATATTCCTCAGTAGTATCAAATTCTGGTGAATGCATCTACCTGGAATAGAACATGTTTGAACAGGATGTATCAGTGATAAAGCAACACGTTGGAGCCTATGGCACAAAATAGCTGAAAAAAATCTTATAATCTGTATTTAATAAGCAAATTGGTCTCCAATTCCCGACAACGCGTTTATTCCCTTTTTTAAATAAAAAAAATTGTAAAAGCATCCGAAAAACCCCGAGGCAGTTTAGAATCAGCAAGGATTTCATTGAAAACCTGAGTCAAAATAATGCTGATATTGTCCAAAAAAATGTATACAATTCATTAATAAGGCCATTCGAACCAGGCGATATTCCAGATTTCAAAGGGTTAATTTCCACCCTGACCTCATCCTGGGTTATGGGCATATCTATAAAGTGGGAATCAGTAGGTGATATCGTGGGTAGCTGGAAGGAAAACAAGGCTTCCCATGTACTGGTGGGCTGAAAAGCCTGACCATGTTGGGCCCTTAAGAAAAGCTGAACAATGTGCAACATCTCAATATCGGTAGTTTTCAAAACACCCTTAATATCATAAAGGCCGTCCATGAGCTTTTTGTCTAACGCTTGTTTACAGGTGGAAAAAGGGTCTGAAATGGGTGAAGACTTTAGTTCATAAGACAGGTCTTCATGCATGCGGCAAGCCTTCCCATAATGAAAATGTCTCATGTGGTTTCGGAGTACAGCAATTTGTTCTTGGATCCGAACATCAGAACAAGTGGGAAGTGACATTAATTTATAAAACTGTGATCAATGTCCTAAATAAGAAATATAGTCGTCCAATTGAGTTTGATGGTTAAAAATAGTGGAAATCTGTTTAAACTCAAGTTTAGTTTCTATCCACCAATCACCCCAGGAATCGTACATCCCGGCTACCAATTGCCTCCTATCAAGTGTCTGTGACAGAAGAGACTGGAACCGCTCTTGAGTCAGTAAAACAGAATTCAGCTTACGTCTTGCGGGAAGGGCAGGAAAACGAGGTGGAATACTAGAAAGAGAAAAATGTACTGTCAACAACAGATAATCTGAAAATTCGGAAAGGGTCAACTGAAAGGAGAATCGTATCAAGTGCTGGGAAGCAAAAACAAAATCAATTCTGGTAGCAAAACTGCTACGTTTGAATGTAGGCCCTGGGTCTGAATAAAGTGCTCTATAAGCATCTGTTAAAGAGGCTTTCAGAATTAATTTATGTAGAGCATGGGAATCGCAATAAACTTTACTTTGTAACTGATCTTTAAATTTCAGATCCAAGCCACAGTTAAAATCACCCTCCCATATAATATGTCTAGGGGAAAAAAGATAGTGCTCAACTTCATGGAAAAGATCGATCCTGGCTGATTTAACCTGGGGATCATAAATGTTTATAAAATGGAGGGGAAGCCCATATAGAGACAGTCTAGGAGCAAGGCTCTACCTGGAACCAGATCGACCAGTCGAATTACCTGTATAGCAGTATGACAAAAAAGTATCCCAACCCCATCTGCAGCATCAGGACCAGAAGACCAAAGGAAGGCCCAGAGAACCACAATTTCTTAGTATAATTGACTTCTGACAGAGCAGAAAAGTGCTTCTCTTGCAGAAATATAATGTCCGCAGGCAGGGACTTACTATAATGCAGGAGCCCAAAACGCTTCCTGGAATTCTTTATACTACAAGTATTGAGTGAAGCTACAGTCAAGGAAGCCAGGGAGTTAGACTAAGGTTTGTCCTTTTTATGCTTTCAACCTGACTTTTTCTTAGACTCCAATAAGTCAGGTCCCCCTTCATCATCACACTCCATGCCAGACAAGGCCTCAGATTTAACTGACATATCAGACTTTGAATCCCCATCCTGATCCTGCAAGACCTGGAAAGCATTGTGTGTAGGAGTGGTAGCTGTCTTGGCTAACATTTTCGCATGAGACCTTGTTACACATTTTGGATGAGCTTTCTGAAACTCAGGGTCAGGAGGGATGGGGGCAGAAGAGAGAGAGTGGTAGGAGCCGAAAGCCCTGAAGCCTCAGGGAGCTGCAGAACATGTAATTGACCAATGTCGAAAGGCTCATCAGTGGGTTGAGGCTCACCACCACCAGGAGGGGCCGAGGTGGAAGGGTCTGGGCTAGAAAGGTCAGGATCAGGAGAGCAGTATCCTCAGTACTAGGCCTAAAACAGCCCTGGGCTTCAGAGATCAGGGTTTCCTTGTCAAGGCCCCCTGAAGTATTTTGGCCAGCATATGGACACTGGTGGTATACGTGCCCCTGGGCACTATAGAGGTTGCAGCGAAAAACAGTTCGACAGGTTCCACTGCTATGATCCAGTTCCCCACACAATGTGCATTTGATCTTATCACATGCACTACTTAAATGGCAAGGGCTACCACACCTATAGCATGCCTTAGGTTGGCCTGGGTAAAAACATACTCCTCTATCCCTGCCCAAAAAGAAACTATTTGAAACATGCTGAACTAGGTCCCCTACAATGCGCAGTTTAATCTTACATTTCCAGCTTCCAGTTCAGATGCCCTCCCCATCAATGACAGGCTCTGGAGGCCCCAGCACAGTGCACTTACTCTCCAACCAGTACAAGATATCCCCCACATTTACCCCCTCATTCTGGAACATGTGAATAGTTTTAAACAATGGTTTAGTAATGGGAATGGCCCAAAAGGGAGTTCATAAAGGAGTGGTTTTCAAAGATTCATATTTTTGCCAGAATTTATCCAGCCCAGTAAAGGATTTGAAACTAATGTCAAAAGTATTTTCTCCCCGAATATTTATGAGGACATATATGTCTGAGGTTTGAAAGTTCATAGAGTTCTTAAGCAGCCGTCGGGCTACAAAAAAAGGGTCAGGGTGTTCCTGAAGACCCCCCCTGTACCTGAGATGTACAGCGTTGTGTCTAGGAGCCTGATCCAAGAGATTATTCCGACAAAGATCCGAAAAGCGGGGGCCAGTATGAAACTGTTCCTGACGAGGAGAGGAAGGGGGGGGACAACTGATACTTCAGTGACAGGCTCCTCAATAGCAACTGAATCAGAAATAAGCAAAGTCTCACCATCAATAACCGCAGTACAAGGATCCAAAGGCTGTCTATCTGCGGACTGAACAGTCGCAGTGATCCCAGAAATGTTTGTCTCCTGTGGTGTAAAGGAAATCCAGTTCAAATCAGGTAGCCAGTGCCCATCCTGAAGCATCCAGCCTGTGTCAAGCAGGGCCTATTCTTTACTCCAGTCCCTAGAGATAAACGAGCCGTCAGATGAAAGTAACTTCCACATTCCAGTACGCGGAGTCTGTGGCACATGAGTTAGCGTTGTTTCCTGAGCTACAGGGCTAATTGAGCAAGCCGCTTTCTTGGCCGGGGGGTCGATATGCATGCCATTCTCACGCATCAAAACTGAGCAGACAGTCGGAATAGTCGAGGAAGTCAAGGGAACGTCTCCTGTCACCAGCTCTAGTGAAGCCTTCTCCACCAAAACTCCCGCTGCATGGATCGCACCGCGCATATCTCCAGGCAGCTCCACAGGCACATCACCAGAAATACACTCCACTCGAGACTGATCCCCTACTGACATCTAATTAGAACGCTCCCTGCCAGCAGCAGGTAAGACGTCTGTCTTCGTTGAAAGCCCAGCACAGTCTGCTATTCTGTTGAGCAGTCAGCAGCTTCCCCTACTGCCAGCAATGCAGTAGGGGAATTTCCTCGGTGTCCTGGCCAAATTTCCCTCATTCACTAAAAATACCACCAACAGCTTAATCTGGTTCAAGGTCTGTTGGCATTCATCTGTATCCCCCTCCCCTGGGTCGTGACTGAAAATAGGCAAGATTTGTCTAGTGCACTTACCCGGTCAACAAAAAACTAAATAAAAATAAATAAATAAATAATATATTTGTCATCAGCAAAAAAGGCAATCACAAAACTGTTGGTGACAGACAATGTCCCAACAATATCAGAATGGTGTGGCATTGTACATGAAATACATGGAATGGAAAAATTAATAGTGGAAATCTCAGAAAGGGTTGAAACTGTTCAGCTGAAATAGAGAGGATGGATATTATACATGACCATGGAGGATGCAGACTTTGTCCCCTAAAAAATAAATCAAAAGAGACATCAAAATGCTGAAGTGCTGAGGTGGGTGGGGGTGCCCCCCAAGTCCAAGTCTTGCCCCCCCCAGTCCGAGTTTCACTTCAAATGACTATGTGAGGGTGTCTTTCTTGTAATAGAGAAGAGAAATAAGTTTAAAAGAATACAAGAAGTGCAAAATCTGAAGCTGACACCAAGGTACAGGTACCAGTTCAAATCAATATGGGGTAGAAAAGAAGAAAGTCTCCACTGATATTGCATGAAATGTTACATGTAATAACAGTGAAAACTTAATCATGGCTAAATTAATAGTGAGTGCATTACAGCGAGTCCAAATATAGTTCTTGCACAAAAGCACCTCTTTAAGAATAGCGAGCCTGTAAATATAGCGCTGTACTTGGATCGCATGCAGCAGGTGGATATATGCAGGCCCTTTGCTCTTTGCTGCAGGAAAGGATTGTGTGGCATGAAAAAGAAGAAACAAATTATCTAGGGGATTGAGCCTGTAAATATGGCACTGTACTCCGACCGCATGCAGTGAGTGGACGTATGCAGGCTCTTTGCTCTTTGCTACAGGAGGGAACTATCTAGGGGAGCAAATGGAAAAATGAAATGTGGTAGTCTGAACTCAAGTTGCCACAGGAAACCCCCAAATTGTGCCACAGAGGATGTGAAAGCCCTGTGTTCTGAGGATAATAAATCTGCTAAAACCTGATATAGCACTGATACAAGTATATACGTTACCTGATACTATGCTCTGGCTGTTGTATCTTTGGTGGGATGATGTTGCTGAGCAGCGTGTGTTTTCCGACAGTCAAGTAGCGCACAGCATGGAAAAGGATCCACAGACTGATGGATTGTCAAGAGATCCAGGGTATTACTATCCAATCCCAGGAAATCAAGTTTTCCGCATATGCGGATGACCTTCCCCCACAGCTATCTCACCTGGAGACATCCATCCCACCTATGCTGAGAATAATTTCGGAATATAGCCGGGTATCAAACTACAAACTGAATGTCAACAAGTCAGTGGCCTTCCCCCTTAATCATAAAGTCTTTAAAGACACTATACAGTAGTAGCGCCGAATTTGTCAAGCAATTTTGTGAGATTCCCTATTTATCCTTCACAAAATTTAGGGAAAAAAATCCTCTAAAATTATTTTTGTTATACCTACAGAAAGAGGCCAGTTCCTATTACAGTGCATAAATGCCATCTGGTAGATTTTCAACTACACTATTAGATGAGGGCATCCTTTCCAGGTAGCAATAAACACACTAACAGACAAAACAAAATCCCTAACAAAAAGTTTCACAATTCTCAATAGGGATTTTCAAAAATCCTTAAAAATCCCTTGACTAATTTGACGCTACTACTGTATTGTCATTTGGGCTGTCCTGGTCACAACACTCTCTTAGATACCTTGGTATTGAACTGACCAGAAACTTAACTCTTAGTATTAAAAATAATTTAGACTCTCTGGTACAGACTATTAGACAAGATCTAGACTGGTGGACTACCCTCCCAATCTCATTATGGGGGGATAAACTTGATCAAAATGAACGTTTTCCCACACTTATTTTACCCCCTTAATTTACTGAATATCTGGTTACCAAGGTCATGGTTTACAAAAGTGCATTGGCTCCTTACCAAATTTATATGGCAAAAAAACAGCCTAGAATAGCCTTTTATAAACTTGCTGCTCCAAAGCTCAGAGGAGGCTTATGCCAGCCTCACTTAGTGCTATACTATTGGGTCAGTCAAGTGATCAAATACCTTAAATGGTTGTCACCAGGGCATTCATCAGCCTGCCAGCTATGGCTCAGATTTGAACTAGCCCATATTCACCCCTGTCATATATCATCAGAAGCGCTTCTTTATACTAGGTTAAATTCCCTACCCTTAACTCTTAGATCCTCTCCCGTAGCTGTGTCCATAAGGGTCCACTCCCAATTATGTGCCTTTCTTAAGTATAGACATAAGTGTGACCCCTATCAATCCATATGGGGTAATCCTAATTTTAAAATTGATAATCAAGTCCTGACATCAAGATGGTTACCACACCTAGGAGATGGGCAGATTTCTAGTTTTATAAAAGAGGATGCCACATCGCTTTCCACCTTGGACATTATGAACAAATTCAGCATTCCGAACCAGCACATATTTAAAGTTTTCCAATTGAGACATCTTCTTGTCAAAGTGCTGGGACTTGACCCCCCTCAATCAGCTAAATTATCCTTTCATAGTGAACTAAGTCAGCTGGTGGGCTTTCCAAAAGCTGTCTCCGAAACATACGTGATTCTTTATGACTGGCTTTTCCCACATAGTTTTGGCCCCACAACCTACAGGTCGTCCCTCTTTCCTGATTTAAATATCGAGTGGCCTGTCCTGTGGCATACCTGTCATAGATTTGTAACACAAGACAGGTTACACCTCATGCAATTCCAAATTCTACATAACTTGTATTATTCCCCACAGAAATTAGCCAGATTTGGCCTAGTGTTGACTGCCTTATGTTCTCGTTGTTATCAAGGGGAAGGCAATCTACTTCACATTTTTTGGTCATGTCCTAAGGTGGCCCGATATAGGCACACATACAACAAAAGGTAGACCCTCTGCTAGGACTTTCAGAATTATTTACAGCAGAAATCTGCTTACTTGGGGATTTCTCACAAATCTCAATACGCAATTGCAAGTTTCATATGGCCCTTATCTCTAGGTCCATCAAAAAACTAGTATTGAAACACTGGAAAGACACCAAAGTTATTTTGTATAATGAATGGCTACACGAATTGTTGGCTAACCTGAGAACTGAAAAAACAATGACAAGTCTCTCTAACAGGCTGAAAAGGTTTAGAAGAATCTGGCACCCCTTATATACTTTGTATTCTTTATAACTGATAACTTATTGCTGCCTATAATGAAACTTATGTGTTCAGGTTTTATCTTGCTATGCAGGGAGGGAAGAGGTGGTAGAAATGGGAGAGAGGGAGGGTTGGGAGGGAGGGTATGGGGGGGCAGGTCCACTGTATCTCTAAATTTATTTATTTATTTAGTTAAACATCAGTTTAGAAACCTTTGAGCCAGAGGCTCATTTACAAAGGTACCTCGTCACAAAGAGGACATCAGAACAGTAGTACAAGGGACACAGCACTTACAAACAAAAAAGTTACAGTTCAATTACAATTTTGTTTCAATAGAATACAATCTCCAACAAAGCAAAAGATAACAAAAGGTGCAAAACTTATGGTCGGGGGAGAGCTGGTGGGAGTAGAAGGAGGAGATAGGGAGGAGGAATTAGTAGGGAAAGGAAGGGGGGGGCGGAGCCGCTCAGTGAGCATTGTCAAACAGAGTATATATATATATATTTTTTTTTTTTTTTTTACACTAGGCTAGCGGCAGTTTCATTTTCGAGAGCTAAGCAGGAAGTTTCTGAGCCTGGGCTTAAAGCAAGCTAAGGTTAGTGAGTTTGAGACACTGGCAGGGAGGGAGTTATACCAGTGGGGTGCACGGTAGGGGAATGCCCACTGACCTTGAGAGGTCCTGGCTCTCAGAATAACAAGGGTAGCTCTTGACGAGCTGCGCGTGATCAGGGTTGGTGCAGTACGGCGAATGGAGTTGGATAGGCCTATGGGGGATAGGCCACGCAGGGCTTTAAAGGTGAGCTGGCATGTCTGATACATGAGTCGCTCTTCCAGGCTGAGTAGGGTAGCCAGGGTGTACAGCTCACATGTGTGAGTGAGTCTGGGAGCACCAGTGATAAGTCTGCAGGCCTTATTAACTGTGAGGCAAACCTTGTTGAGGGCAGTCTGATCTGCTGAGCCATAGACCGGAAGGCCATAGTCAATGAGAGACATGACAGAGGAGGTGACAGCCAGGCGGAGGGCATCAGGAGGAGGCATTTCTTGTGCCAGTAAAGAATGCCTAGCCGTGAGTTGGCGACAGAATTTAGGCAGATATATGTCCATGGAATGAAAGTGCAGGGTCAAAGGTTATACCAAGATATTTATAGGACTGCACCTGGTCAATGACAGATTGGTGTGGAGTGGACAGCTAAGGAAACTTGCTGTACTTATTTTGGGGTGGAGAAGAGCATCGTTTTTGTTTTCTTAAGGTTGATAACAAGTCGATGCTCAGTGAACCAGGTAGCTGCAGAGTCAAAGACTAGTTGGAGGGAGTTCTGTAGTAGCATGGGGTCTTGTGGGAGGCAACGAGAACAGCATCATCAGCATAGAGAAGCATCTTACCCGCATAACTGCTGGGTAGGGAGTTAAGAAAGAGTGAGAATAGTAGGGGTCCAAGAATTGAGCCCTCATGCACCCCAGAGCTGAATGGGGCATGTTTCAGAGAGAGTACCGTTGACTTTCACACATTGGGAGCGGCGGAGAGATAGCTGGTGCACCAGGAAACAGGTCCTGAGGCAAAGCCTATTAGGTCGAGGGTGGAGAGCAAAGAGGATGCAACGGTATCTAATGCTTTAGACAGGTCAATAAATATAGCACCAGCCAGGGCACCAGAGTCCAAGGAGGCATGGAGGAAGTTGGAAAATTCCAGGAGTGCTGTATTGGTACTATGACCTGCTCTGAACCCATGTTGTTCAGGGCAGAGAACATTGTACTTACAGAGGTAGTCAGAGACTTGGGACGCCACAATTTTCTCTAATGCCTTAGAGAGGGGGGAGAGGATTGAGATGGGTCAGTAGTTACCCGGAAGAGTCCTGTCACCACCTTTATGGACAGGGTAACTGTGGCAATCTTCCAGGCAGAGAGGAATTGTCCAAGACAGAGTGATTTGTTGAAAATGCACGTAATAGGTAAGAGGACCTGATCCAGACCTGACGAAAAGGCAGGGATCATGAGTCATTACCGGCGGTGTTACCTTTAGGGCTTTTAGCAAGTAAGGCCTAGCTTTGCATGGTGACAAGACGAGCGGAAAGAGTGGCAGGCAATGGGTGGTGGTACAGATGGAGGAGGTGGACTGAAAAAGTTACCAGGAAGTACTGAGCTAAGGTCGGTAAAGGAGTTATTGAGGTGGGTGGCAATGAGGGCAGGGTCAGAGGAGACGGTACCATTGATGTTGAGAAGAGAAGGAGAGGGGGACTGGGAGTGACCATTCAGTTGCTTGATGTTGTCTCAGAAGCACCTGGGTTCCCCCAGGAGGAGGTAAGAGAGGCTTGGTAGTATTCCGCCTTTGCTTTGCGGATGGCCCAGGTGCATTGGTTGTGGGCGGCAGCATAGGACTGCCTGTCAGCTGAACGGCCAGTAGCAACAGCAAGGTGCCAAAGATTTTCGCTGCTTGTGTTGCCACAGTAGGGCAGGGGTGATCCAAGGGCATGTTTCACTTTGGACTCGTAGCAGTTATGGGAGCAAAGATATCACAGGCAAAGTTGAAAGTGCTTACAAAGAAGGCCAGGGCCAAGTCAATGTTGGTTGCCCTCGTCAGAGGGGACCAATCAGTGTGGGCAAGGAAGCGCTTAAGGCCTATGAGTCCCCCAGGTCTAAGCCACCTTCGAGAGGTGGTTTTGACCGGGATGAGGGTCGAGGGTTTCCCCTGTTGAAAAGCACAGGGAGTGGTCACTGAGGCAGTCAGGAGGATTTGGATGTTGTGGATGCGGATTGGCCTGTTGGTGAGGACCACATCCAGGAGGGTGCTTGTCCTCCCGTAGGGTTTTTTCTAGTAGGCTGTGACCAGTTGAGTTAGGTCAATTGAATTGAAAGCCTCACGGTGGGAGGAGGAACGAGGGCAGAGCCAGTTTATATTCAAGTCGCCCACCAAGATTTGGTCCGACCAGGTTGGGTAGGGAGAGTGAGGTAGTCAGTTAGTGGGCCCAGGGCCTGGGATTGGTTCTTGGGGGGTATGTAGGCTACGGTTAGGAATAATGGGCCTCTAGCTGGGTCAGGGGACAGCTTTAGAGTAAGTGCCTGGGCCTCATGGTCGAGGTCAGGTGGGGGGAGTGGTAGCCCCATGAGAGAATCCTTCAAATAGAAGACACAGCCCCCACCTCTCCTGCCGACACGGTCCAACCGGTGGAGAGTGTAGCCGGGGAGAGAGACATGAGAGTTAGGAGTGGAGGGAGACCGCCAGGTTTCAACTAGGGCAACAACATCAGGTTTATGAAGGCCACCCAGCAGTGTAGAGAGTCCAGTTTTTCAGGAGGCTACAGATGTTCATAGAAGCAATGCGCAGCCCAGGGGAGGACCAGTGCTGCCAGGCCGGGATTGGGTGGACATTGCCTGACAGGAGCAGGAGGAGGAGGGCTGATCTGGGGAGTGCACAATGGTGGGATAGCTTTCGACGATTGAGAGGGGGGTGATGAGGGGTGATCACCAAGTGAAAACAGCTACTAGAGAGCAGTAAAATGTGACAAGTGAGGTATTGGGAGCAAATTGTTCAAACTTAATCAGGCTCCTCTAGTGGCAAAACAATATAAAAGCTAATGGAGAAGTTGGGTGTTTTAAAAAAAAAAAAGATCAAGCACAGGCAAAAGATTAACTTGCTGGGGGCGGGCTGGTAGTGGGTGTGGGGAGAAGAGCAAATGGGCTGTGGGCTATCAGGTACTATTGTGATTCAGAAAAGAAGGTGATTACTAGCAGAGCAAACTGAAATTCTGCACACAGGAAAAGCACTTAGAAGTTAAACAGTCCCCAAATGAGTTTTTCACAGGGGGTAATTCAGTTACAACTGGAAATGCACTTTACAAATTAACAAACAGTCCCCAGTGAGATTTGCACAGGGGGGGATTTCAGATAGAACACAGGTTCTGGGCTTGCAGTGACTCTAAGCTTTTAAATACAGTTACAGGCAAATGCAAATAGTTTTAGCTGGTTCGTTTAAAAGTTTCAAAATCAGGCACAAAAGTAACAGTTCTGCTCCGTTTGAGCCTGCGCAGCAACTTGAGGTGCTACTCTGGCCGGGATTCATACGCTGAGCAGGGGAGCTTGTGGCCGTTTCAGAAAAGGCGCCAGATGGCCAACGATGGTGGCAGCAGCCTGGATCAACGTAGAAATTACCTGGTGTGTCTCGGGTTCGGGGCTTCTGCGGGCAGGGAGGGCTTCAGAGCAGGCCCTCGCGACCTCCGGTCTCCTCAGGGAGGGGGTGGTCTCTGCAGGAGAATGAAGAGAGAGGGGGGATTAAATATGCAGCACAGGCAAAGATTAACTTGCTGGGGGCGGGCTGGTAGTGGGTGTGGGGAGAAGAGCAAATGGGCTGTGGACTATCAGGTACTATTGTGATTCAAAAAAGAAGGTGATTACTAGCAGGGCAAACTGAAATTCTGCACACAGGAAAAGCACTTAGAAGTTAAACAGTCCCCAAATGAGTTTTTCACAGGGGGGTAATTCAGTTACAACTGGAAATGCACTTTACAAATTAACAAACAGTCCCCAGTGAGATTTGCACAGAAGATTTCAAGATAGAACACAGGTCCTGGGCTTTTAGTGACTCTAAGCTTTTAAATACAGTTACAGGCAAATGCAAATAGTTTTAGCTGGTTCGTTTTAAAGTTTCAAAATCAGGCACAAAGTAACAGTTCTGCTCCGTTTGAGCCTGGGCAGCAACTCAAGGTGCTACTCTGGCGGGATTCATGCGCTGAGCAGGGAGCTTGTGGCCATTTCAGAAAAGCCAGATGAGAAAGCCCAGCGATGGTGGCAGCAGCCTGGATCAAGGTAGAAATTACCTGGTGTGTCTCGGGTTCGGGGCTTCTGCGGGCAGGGAGGGCTTCAGGGCAGGCCCTCACAACCTCCGGTCTCCTCAGGGGGGGGTGGTCTCTGGTGTGTCTCGGGTTCGGGGCTTCTGCGGGCAGGGAGGGCTTCAGAGCAGGCCCTCGCGACCTCCGGTCTCCTCAGGGGAAGGGGGTGGTCTCTGGTGTGTCTCGGGTTCGGGGCTTCTGCAGGCAGGGAGGGCTTCAGAGCAGGCAGCAGGCAATGGTTGTTTCTTATACTATTGTACCTGTGGATCTGCACTGTATATTGTAAAACCTTATAATAAACTTTAAATTAAAAAAAATAATAATAGCTACCTGTATAGAGAGGATAAGACAAACTTAGAAAAGGTGTACTGGAGGCGTGCAGATGCACACAAATTCAAATGCCTTGCTTGGCTACACTCTGTGGTAGACAGTCTCTTCAATAATAAAATGGCACAATCATGTTGCAGATGCTGGGGAAGTAGGAGCTAGGAAGGTCAGGGTGGAGATTTGTGACTATGCATGCATAGCAGTTGAAACTACTTCACAGGTTGTAGTTGAATGCACAGCAACTGCCCCAGAATCAGTAAGTGGTAGGCTGCCAGGCATATGCCTCATGAAGTACCCAGTGCAGCGTATATGTCAAACTGAAAGGGGTTGTCCTGCTACACTGTCTGCTGTCGAGAACCTCATTATCCCCAATTAATTTACAGTACTGGGGTCTGGGGAGAGATTCCTTATGTATGACAGTGGTAATGAAAAGGATAGGATACTGATGTTTGCAGCACAGGGAAATTTGATGCTTTTGAGGGACAGTGAAGACTGGATGTTAAATGGAACATTCAAATCTTGTCCCTCACTTTTCAACCAGCTGTACACAGTTCATGCATTGTGATCTGGAACTGCGATCTCTGCTGTCTATGTACTAATGTGCTCAAGAAAGTCTATCTCATAAGAGCAAGGATTTTCACAGCTGCAAACATTGTGCAAAGGTATGAATCCTGCTAATGCCATGATGGACTTTGAAAGGGCATCATGAAAGGCATTTATAAGTGTTTTTCCACATACATAAGTGAGAGGCTGTTTTTTCACTTTGTGCAGGCTGTGTGGTGCAAGATACAGACATGTTCCGAAGTGGAGAGGATGTACTATAATGATCCTGATTTTGCTTTACACCTAAGGATGCTATTGGCGTTGGCCTTGTTCCCCCAAATGATGTTGTGAAGGCCTTTTGAGGAGCTAAGAGAAACTGAGTTCTTTGTTGCCAGTGAAGAAATACACCAGCCAGTCCTTGATTATTTTGAGGACACATGGCTGGGGAGGCCAAGAGGTACTGTAGGTCTGGCAGGAGACATGCAACATTCCCAGTACCTCAGTGGAATTGTCATGCAGCTACCACTTTTGGCCTATCACACACTAACAAGTGCAATGTCAGTGGCTCAGTAGGTAGCACACTTGCCTCTGAGGTCAGGAGATCAGAGGGCTGTGGGTTCAGTTCCCATATCTGGCACTTGAGTTAATATCCCAGTGCTGACACTGTGGTGCAGCATGAGAGGGGGTGTTGCACTTCTGAGGTGCCGCCTTTCGGATGAGACGTTAAACCGAGGTCCCATCTGCCTGGACTGGTGGTAGTTCAGGTGGATGTTAAAGATCCCATGGCACTTACCGAAAAGAGTAGGGGAATTTTCCCAGTGTCCTGGCCAAATTTCCCTCATTCACTAAAAATACCACCAACAGCTTAATCTGGTTCAAGGTCAGTTGGCATTCATCTGTATCCCCCTCCCCCGTGTCGTGCCTGAAAATAGGTAGTATCTGTCTAGTGCACTTACCCGGTGAACAAAAGCTGAATAAAAATAAATAAACAATGCAGTGGAAGGATTGCACAGGGGCTTTAAGTCCTGCCTAGGAGCGTGCCGTCCAAGTATCTGGAGATTGATTGACTGCCTACTAGAAGAACAGAGACTGACTGAGCTGAAGTTGGAGCAACTAATCTCAGGTGCAGCGACTGCAGGCACAAAGAGAAAGTATGAGGACCTGAACGAACACATAGCAGGAATTGCTTCAGAGTATAAGAAGGGGACGACATACGACTGTTTTAGAGGACTGCCTTACAGTTTCCAGTTTCAAGTGTGAATTAACACAGTAAAGAACAAATAAAGTTGAAGAGACACGTAGATTATAGCTGCTGAACACAGAAAGGGAGAAATAAAGGGACAAATACAGTAACAAGCATGAAGAGGCATGAAGATTTTACCTGCTCCAATGAAGGAAATTGAAAGCTTAGATACAGCCATAAAGGCTGTCTGGCATCGGCCATTTTTTTTTTTAAATAAAAATTTGCTATTTTGATGTTTCCTGTTTTGGGCAAGGTGAACTCATGAATAAGTACAGTGGTGTTCTGGCACCATATGTATCTGGGAGCATGCAGGAGCAACGGGCCACTCGATTAAGTTCTGGACAGCAACATTATGAGTTTTCCTATAAATAATACACAACTCTGACTTGTTTGTAACTCTGGTGCCATATATGCCATCAAGGAGCACCGGGTTACAGTTGTTACAAAAATAGTCAGCAAAAGCTGAGTGCATCCCTTTAAACAAACAATTGTCACAAAGTTTATGATGTATCATACCAGAAAGAAAAAATTCTCTTAGTGGACTTACAGTACTTTTCTTTTTGGTGTGAGTTTCAGGTTAATCCCCACAGTTTCAGTCACAGTGGCCCAGATATTCAAACTGTGCCCAAAAAGTGCTCAACAGCAGGAGCAAGCGCAAGTCCACTGTGCCCATGCGCAAGAAGCGTGATATTCAAAAGCTGCGCAGGCCAAGATGCACCTATGGCTGATGATAGAATATCGTACCACCTGCACCATAGCGCAACTAGGGAGGTGAAGCTGAGCATATCTGATGCGCCATAGCGCAACAAGGGATGTTCAGCTGAGCAGTCCAGATGCACCATAGCACAACCAGGGATGCCCCACAGCAGCAGGGCAGCAATGCAACAGCACAACCAGGGATGCAGGGGCCACCACCCATGCCACAGATGGGCAGAGGAACACACAGTAGAACAGACATTGTCCCCCCACACCCCATGCACTGCACAACTGGGGAAGAGCTGGAATAACCAGCAGCCCATGGATACCAGCAACCAACCCACAGCCGGGCCATGGTGCCCCATCACACCCCTTGGCAAGCTGTGACTGGCACACAAGGCTGGCCAACCACCCCATACCACACCATCCCACAAATGCAGAGTACACCCTGCACCACGATCCTCAAACACCCTGCCCAGGAGTAGCACCCAACAGTGCAGGACACCCCATGCATGCCGCCATCCCCACTGTGACAATGCAACCCTGTGCACCTTGGAGCCATGCAAGGCAGCCCCAACGTGGGCACCCTGCAGTGGGTGGCAGCAGACAGTGATGCAACAGATGCATACACAGTGCCTCCCTGCATGTCCCCCCCTGAAGTACAGCTGAGAGACCGACCATGCGTCAGCACACGAGGTACCCCACATGCGACAGGGCATACCCTGGACCCCACCTCCAGTGGTACTGCACTCTGCACACCCTCCCAAGGACACATCCCTTCCCAGCACTGGCCACAACAACCAGCACAGAAACACACAGTGTAGCATGGAGGCATGCACCACACAGGATGCAACACAATACGTGGACAAACACCCACCCATACCCAAGGGCACACCAACACAGGGACACAGTAGTGGGTCAACCAAGCCACTGGCGTATGGCCACGGCTGACATGTACACATGGCCAGCACCCCTACATTGCACAGGTGTGCCAGCCACCCTGCGCAGGCACCATGAAGCTGTATGCCACCAGCATGCTGCCGGAGCACAGGTGACAGACACTGGAGCACATCCCCTGCAACAGACACAAGCGACAGCATGGAGGGGAGACAACAACAGTGGAGGCCACAGTGCCACTGGAGACAGAAGTGCACCATACTGGTGATGGAAGGCAACCTGGCATTGTGCCGGGTACAGTTGTTATCCAGCATGGACAGCCACCACTGACACGCCAGCAGACCGTGCATATCACAGACATGCAAAGGTGTCAGCTGCACAGGCCATGGACGGTCTGACAAGGGTGCCATGCACACAGGCATCCAGTGCACAGAGTACGACACACAAACCACAGACAGTGACTGATCCCCCTGCCCACACCATAGGCGGTGCACCTCTGCACACACACACACACACACACACACACCCATGCGTGAACCACCCCTGATGCCATGCACACCACTGCAGCTAAGCACCTGTAGCCCACTGCAAATCAGAGACCACCACAGTTGTCATAACAAAATGCTTATATTTAAAAGAAGTAACAAAAACTATTTACAAGGGGGAGAAGGGACGCATAACAGGTGGGGCGGGTAAGGGGGGGTGAACATGGGAGAGGGAAGAAGGGTGTGAGGGGTGGGTCAAAGGGGGGAAGGTGGTAGTAGGGGCATGGAGACCTCAGTGTGTGCCCCGGTCCTCCTTCACATGGCGCCTACGTCTGCCACTCCTCCTCCTCCTCACCCTGTGGCGGTGGATATGCTGTAACGGTTCCAGTGCCACCCTCACCACCTGGAGCAGCTCCCTCACACTCCTTTCCAGTGCCTGGAGTCACCATCCACATAGGACGAGGGAGCAGAGTCAATAAGTGTGACTGTCCAGCCCCCTGCAGCCCACCCATTGTACATGGCATACAGCCATGTGCCACACCCCGGTGATGGTGTGTGACCACCCACAGTGACCGTGTCCACAAGACCTGCCTACCCAGGCAGCCACAGCCATGTGAACCACTGCACACACCCACTGCCCATGTCATGCACAGCACCACCATGTCTGTACAGTGACTTGGCTATGCGGTGTGAAGGTAGTGCCACAGCCATGTGCCCAGTGCATGCGTGGACCACCATTGACACACTCCCAGACATACAGTGCCACTGGACAGTGCTGACTGTAACAAGTTGCGTGCATGGCAGTGGTGTCAATGGATGGTAGCCATGCCCTGCTGCCCGCTCAATTATACAGCATGCAATAGTAATCATGGATGTAAGGCACTCACCATCATCAGGGGGGTCCATGCGCTGCTGACCACCATTACCCCTCCTGGCTTGCTGCTCCTCCAGGTGGCGCCTCCGGTCTCTGGCCTGCTGGCATTCTATGGGTCCTAAGGTGCAAACATGGAGAGAGGAACATCAGTATAATCCGGTAGCAATGTCCCCTGCCCCCATGTGAGTGCAGTCCCACACAACTGTACTCACCCACCCCACACCCCGATATCACCACCACGGCCAACACCGGACAGCCCCCCCATGTGCCGGACAAATGCAACCGTGATACCCATATGGATGATAAAAGTGTATGGATGTTGCACCTACCTGACCGTGGCACCATGCCCCTCCTGGCATGTACCCACAGGTGGGCAAGCAGGTCCGGGTCCCTGTGCCTCAGGTCCCCATATCGGTGATGGCACTGCTCTGCTTTCTGCCTCATACCGGTGGCCTCCTCCAGGGCATTGGCCACCTCCTGCCATACTTGACTCTTGGCCCTGTCCAGGGGTGCCTCCCCAAACACTATGGCCACAAGGTTTGCCAGCTTGAACTGGCTCCACTGCAAAGCACGCCTCCATGCCATCTCTGCTGCTCAGTTCAATCAAAATGGCGCACTGCAGCACGGTCCTGCCACGTGCAGATGCTGCACAGTACAGCGCTGCCATTTCCTATCACGCT
Organism: Neoceratodus forsteri; assembly: GCA_016271365.2. Taxonomy (NCBI): domain Eukaryota; kingdom Metazoa; phylum Chordata; order Ceratodontiformes; family Ceratodontidae; genus Neoceratodus; species Neoceratodus forsteri. The sequence goes on along the minus strand of CM028129.1, from coordinate 50,240,056 downwards.
GTCACTTAACAGCATGATTGTGGTGCACCCATGCCTGATGCATGGTGCCTAGGGGGCAAAGGTTGGGCACAGGGTCAAGGGTCTCTGGCACACGGACAGCCACAGCGCGATTGGAACCCAATGCGTGTAGAGCGATTGGGTGCCTGTGTGCCACCTCCTGTAGTGGCCTACCGTGCTGTTGCCCCAGTGCATCTACCACGCCCCAGTGCCACAGCACCATATAGGAGAACAGCGCTGTAGCACCACTGGCACAATGGTGGCTGTGCCCTGCAGTGCCTCCCGTGCACAGCATGTCAGCAGCGCAGCAGGCGCCTGCGTCATCAACGCAGACATGCGCAGTTAGGTGTGTACTGCGCATGTCACAGAACTGGCTCAGCACGTTCAACACAATCGCGCAAAGCGCAACAGTACGATATTCAGCCAGCATATGCAAATCAGCTAATCAGCCATTCAATGGCGCAGACACTGCATTTGCATCCACTTAAAGATGCACCTCACCTCATTTGCATGGATTGCACTATAAAAGTGCGACATTGGGCTGCACTGGCCATAGTCGGTTACTGCAGTCTATTGCGATGAGTTGCATGCTGTTTGGGAGTGTGGATTGGGGTGTTTGGGACATGCATGGGACTGCACAGTCACAGGTAACACCTGTCATTCATTCTCACAGGATGAATCATGACCGAGTGTGTGGTGGAGGAAGAGGAACAGAGTCATGGGAGGAAGACGAGGCCAAATTTCACTAAGGCCGAGACAGATGCCCTGTTCGAGGCCCACCTAGACCAGGATCCACTTCTCAGCGGATGCCAGAGAACACCACAGGTCTGTGCTGCTGCATGGGAGGAGGTGGTGCGTGCTGTAAACCTGCATGGCAGCCACCAGTGCTCCATGCAGGAGTGCAAGAAGAAGATGGGCACAGACAGGAGGAGGATTAAGGAGAAGGTGGCTGCCATCAGGGCAGCACAGTCTGCAACAGGTGGGGGACAGCCAGAGGTGCTACGCCTGACCCCACAGGAGGAGCAGGTTGCTGGCAGCATGCAGAGTTGCGCCATTGAGGGTGTTCCGGGTGGTGGATTCCAGATGGGTGGTAGCCCGTCACTGCATGGTAGTTCATGGTCTGTCTATTGGGGGGGACAGGGTAGGTCACATGCAGTAACGTAACTTTGTTTTCCCTTACAGCTCCTGAGCATCTGCATGGGTCAGTGGTGGTGGGCTTCTCCACTGAGGCCAGTCACATGGAGATGGAGGAGGGCCCATCCACCTCCACAGGAATATGTGGTGGGTCAGGGCGACAGTGGGCCTGCCTGGACGTCCTGACTGATGTTGGTGGAGCAGGTGCGGAGGAGGCCCTGCCCATGTCCCAGCGTGCCAGAGTCCATGGATGCCAGCATACTGAGACTCAGGCTGGTGCTGGATCCATCACCGATGATGATGGAGCTAACATCATGGGCAGTGACACGTGTGTGCCACAGGATGGCCACACAGCAGGTTACATCACAGCCATGGCTGTGGCTGGTGCTGCCGTGGAGGCCTGCGTGTCATCACAGTCCCAGTCTGTGCCTGTCAGCACTGGTGGGGCAGCACTGGTGTGTGTGTACAGGACAGTGGGACTGTTGAGGACACTGTGGTGGCACCATTGAGCCCTGGGAAGCAGCAGCCATAGGGGCAGCATCAGCAGTCGGCCAATAGCCACGGGGGTACAGTGTCAGGGGACGACGTCAGTGCACCACCTGTGGACATGCCCAGGCCTGGCCCTGGTGTGCAGAACCCACCCTCAAGGGGTGATGAGCATCAGGGCCGCGAACACCCTGAGGGACAGCATGCTGATCAGGCAGATGACCTCTTGGATAAGCACACCTGCATACTGCAAGCATCAGTCAATCAAAAGATGCGGCTTGTGATGGTGTTGGATGCACTGAGTGTGGCTCTGCACCAGGCAAAGGAGCATTGCAGCAGAGACACCACTCTGCTCCTGGCAGGGATGGACCGGTTGCGACAGGATGTGACCGCTGCCATTGACAGGCAGACACAAGCATTCACTGCTGTCATGGCCACAGTGGGCACACAGTTATTTGCCCATGCGTCGCAGACACCACGCAGTGCAATGTCCACCCCCCCATTCCCGGCATCATGTGACACCATCCTTGTCGACACTGGGTTCAGCTGTGGGCATCCCGAGCACGCCTGGCGCAGGCATGTTCAGTGTGCTGCAGACCCCTGTGTGAGCATGGTCGAGTTCATTCAGTGGAACCCCTGGGGGACCGTCGGTGCCATCCCATGAGGCCAATGGTCAGCCTGTCACTGCTGGCTGGTCTCGGCGGGGCCGCCCACGCATCCGTGGTGGCCGTGGCACTGTGGTGCATGACAGACCTGTCTCCCAGCATGGCTACTGTCTGATGCTGCCCTGTGTGCATTGTGTCATTCAGCAGGCAATGCACGGGTGGGTACCCAGCTCTGCACGCACACACACAGTCCATCTGCACACTCTCCCGGCTGCTGTCTGCAGTTGTGTGTGCATGATGATGCCTGCATTATGCTGTACACCACTGTGCAATGGTGCCCAGCGTCTGACACATGCACAATGACAGGCAGTGGGCGTGGTGGTCTGTGGACATGTGTGTGCTAAGGGTGGCGTTCTGGGTCGGTGTGTCTCCTACCCTGTGTGCATGTCTGGTGAGTGTGTGTGTGTGTGTGTGTGTGTGTGTGTGTGTGCGTGTGTCTGACTGCATGCCATGTTAGACCTCGCCCATCTCTGGTGGTGTGTGTGGTTCCATGCCCGTCACTTCCCTTGATGGCATGCACCCTTGATGTGTGTCCATGCATGTTTGTGGGTTGTGCCTTTGCCACTGGTGGTTGCATATGGCCCCATGACTTACCTGGGTTGGCTGAAGTGCTCCTCCGTGATGGTGTCCCGGTGCAGCTGTGCCAGTCGGGGCAGTCGGGGGTCCTGTCGCCCAAGGGGGGGCTGCCCATCACCATTGTCACCGGCGTCCTCATTGTCTCCATTGCTGTCCCCCTTTTCGACCTGTATGGCTATCCCACATTTGTTGGCCATGTTGCACAGGATGCAACAGGCCAGGAATAACCCACAGGCCTTTGAGGGGCTGTACTGTAGGGCACCGCCGGAGGTATCCAGGCAACGGAAACGTGCCTTCAGCATACCGAACATCCGCTCGATGACATTACATTTGGTGGCACGTGCCTCATTGCAGCATTGCTGCGATGGGGTCGCGGGCCACCGGTATGGTGTGAGCAGCCAGGGACGGAGTGGCTATCCACTGTCACTTGTGTGTAGAGGGTGGAGGTTAGTTTGGTGATCGCCCTGCCCCGGGCCATGTAGGCCACTACCCATGTCACCTCTGACCATGCCCCTCCCAAGCCCTATGTTTGTCTGTGTGATTTGCATACTCACCCACTAAGTGGCCAGTGGAGATGTCCCCACTCTCAAATCTGTGGCACAGTGCCAACTGGTGCCAGATGAAGGCATCGTGTGCTGCCCCAGGGTGCGTGGCCCAGACATTGATTATGCATCCCTTGGCATTGCACACCACCTGGCAGTTGATGCTAGCATAACCCTTCTGATTAATATATGCAGCCCCCTTGGGGCCAGGTGGTGTGCAGATGGCCACATGGGTGCAGTCTATTGCCCCTAGCATGCCAGACATACGTGCTACCCTGTGGAACTCCTGTATGTTTGCTGTGCGCTCCGCCATTGTGTTGGGGAAATGGATGTACTCCGCAGCATGTGGCAGCAGTGCACAGAGGAAATGGATGAGGTGGCGTGACGTGGCCGACTGGGTTATGCCTGTGGTGTCCCCTGTTGGTCTCTGGAAGGTACCCATGGTGAGCAAGCACATGCAGGCTGTCACTTTAGTCTCCACTGACAGAGCATGGCTCCATCGTGTAGGTGCCTGCATCACATCACTGCACAGCTCACAGAGCCACCTCAGAATTGCCCAATTCAGGCGGTACCGGCCCATGATCTCAGTATCGCTGTACAGCTTGAAGCTGGTGCGGGCTCGGTACTGCCTGTTGGGGGCATACTGCTGACGGGCCCTTCCACGGCCACGCCCCCTGCTGCTCACCTTCTGACCCCCCTCATTACTGCCTCCATCTGGATGGTGGCACTGGCCATGTCCCTGGCTTGTGTTCACCCCCCTGGCAGCTGTTTCTGTGTTCCCCCCACTGTCCTGGCTGCTATTTCCCCTGCACCGGGAACACCTTCCTGTGGTGGCCTCTGTGCTGTGTGGGACTTCCCCCTTCTGCACTGGCTGTGGCTCCCCACACCTTCCCTGTGCCTCTCTAGTCAGGGTGCCCTTTCCCTGTCCTGCCCTGTGTGTCCATCCTGCCCTGTTTGTGCAGCTAGAGTTCAGCCTCATGTGCCTTCCCTGTAGCTTTCTTGCACCTCTCCCTTGTTCCTTTTTATTTTGGCTCATTTCTGCTATCATGCAACTTCCGCTTGCTCCCCTATTGCGCATGGGGCATGTTGTTGAATATCGCACTGAGCCATTTATGCATGGTTCCTCCCCCATCAGTTGCGCATACATTCATTATCATTGCGCTATTGCTCAGCATGATTTGGGGGGGCGCATCTGCCTCCAGCTGAATATCACAGAATGGCGCATTTTTGGACTTGCTCTGGTGCAACCCTATGGCGCAACCCTTTTGAATATCTGGGCCAATTTGTAAATGTTTGTGTTGATATAGTATATTTATCACTAAAGACAGTAAATGGCAAAGCAAATAAATTCTTCAAACTATTGCAGTGCTTCTTAAGCTACTTTCTTTTTACCACTCATAAAAATCCAACAGTTATAAAAAATAAATTGTTGGGTGTTGACATCATTTATTTTCTCTAACACCCTTGGTGTGCAATGCCATCATAAACTGCTCGTGCTTCGCACTTGTGATTTATGTGGTATTACACACCTTAGTAGTGTATAAAAAATCATAATGTACAACACCCCATACATTATTCCATATTTAGAACCCAAAGCACTGTTGACCTACCTTATTCACTAAACTTTTAACAGCATGGATCTGACATTGGAATATGGACAAAAGCAGAATGCAAAGGTTTGCATTGCACTTGTCTATGCCCACAACCCTCAGGATGCTATGTTCAGTCGAATAATGCACTGAGACTATCCAACTGAATACAGGGGCATGTCGGTGCAGCACTAAGTCAAACAGCGCTGCCTCAACATGGATCTGGGCTGTATCAGCCAAGAGAGGCATGCAAGGACCACCCTTCCAATACCCGATAGTGCCGGGAGTGCCCGGTGAGACATTTAGCTAGCACGAGGCGAATCAGACCACTGGACATGCAAGGCATTCTAGGGCCATTTGCATGCCCATTATGGGCCCATTTGCATTGTGCACAGCAGCCTGGTAGCACCCACCCTGCCAGTGTCTTGACACATACTCTGGTCTCTAGTGGCACCCCCTGCCCTCCTATTGCCTGCCACAGTAATTATGCAGAATTCCCTGGTGTCTAGCAGCCCCCCTTGCACCACCTGCACCAGGCACACTACCCTGACCCCCATACCTGAGATGTCAGTGCTGCATGGATCCGCTGCGGTGACTGGAACTGTTCTCCTCTCACCACATCAGCCAGCCACTGTATGCAATGACAGGGAGTGGACATACTGTCTGCAGTATAAGAAGCATGCTCCCTAAACTGTGGAGCATCACGCATGCTCCTGTCATTGCATGCAGCAATTAACTGAGGTGGTGTGAAGGAAGAAGCTGATCCCAGTCACCATAGAAGATCTGTGAGGCACCAATGTCTCAGGTTCGTGGGCAAGGTGGTGCACCTGGTGCAAGCAGTGTGGGAGGGTTGCTAGATGCCAGGGAATTCTATATGATTACTGTGACAAGTGATTGGAGGGTGGGGATGCCATTAGACACAATGTACTCCTATAGTATCACAGTGGTGGGTGATCAGATGGTGAGGGAAAGCCACTAGACATCAAGGATATCTATAGTATCACAGTGGTGGGTGATTGAGGATGAGGGGTGCTTCTTGCATATAACAGCAGTGAGCAATTGGAGGGCATAGGGTGCCACTAGACACCATGGACTTCTTGCTTATAACAGCAGTGGGTGATCGGAGGATGGGGGTACCACTAGACACCAGGGATTTCTTGCTTATAACAGTGGTGGGCTCTAAGAGAGCAGGGAGTGCCACTGAACACCAGGGATGTCATTGGTTCAACAGGCCAGGAAGGGTGGCTGCAGTCCTTTTGCCCGTTACCAGGGCCTTACACCCCATTATTCAGGGTTTGTAAAGGCAGTAACTTGCACCTGTTTGGGTGGCATTTACTGCCTGTGCAAACCTCTCAATATCCCACTGTGAGTCTGTGCCTGTATGCTGGGGAAGACCCTCATTTGCATGGGCACAGTGGCAACTTAGTAATCAGGCACTAAGAGGGTTTGCTTGCACTGTGGTGGTGTCTAAATATAGACCACACCCAGAAATTGTGCACAAACCCCAGTAAGCATGGGCAAACACCCTTTAGCACCTGGTCAAATTTTTGAATATCTGGCCCCATGTGTTTAATATCTTATTCCCTTGTAATCATTTTCTGTTTTTTGTTAAAAAATAAACATTGCATTAAATACATATCAGTTATACAACCTTTCAGTATCTTTTGTATGCATTTAGTAATGCCATGTACTAGCCTAAATGATACTTAAAGAGCTGCTGACTCCTGGAGAAGAACTTTGAAAAACATCATTTGGGTACAGAGCAGCGTATATGTCTCATTAGCTCTGTATTTCTTATGCCCATTACTGCATGTATTAATGAAGTTAATATGCATGACAACAAGATTGTTGGTCCTTGAGTGCTCATCAGCTCCTACTGCATCTTCCCAACCTTTTTTTTTGCTGTAAACTTTATTTTAAGATAGGATAAGTAAGGACATACCTTATCTCCCCCTCATTGGAAGACACTTCCAACATTATTTTGAGGTACAAGTACATACAATAAATAAGAAATACACTTCGTATATATAGAAAAAATTAATCAGTCTACAGTCTGTTATACAACAGTAAAAAAAAGGAAATGACTTCATAACCCAAGGTTAATGGAGTGTCAACTGATCACACAGTGCCATCAGAAACTTGGGAACCAGTCTCCATGAATAGCCTGTTCCAATGGGGACCACATTTCCTCATATTTACTAATTTGCCCACGGACTAAGTATTGGGTCCTCTCCAGTTTCATTACTTGCATAAGTGACGTAGCCCAGGTTGCTATGGTAGGGACCTGGTCAAGTCTCCAATGCATAGCCAGCTCCCACATGCCCACTACTATACCTATTCTCCACAATTTATGACCTCCTCCGGGTTGCCAGACACCCAGTGTGAGAAGTCCCAATAGAGTTTCCACTGGGTCTAGGCTAACTGCAACATGTAGAGTTCTAGATAGAATTTCAATTACTCCCAGCCAGAAATGCATCACTTGGGAACATGACCATACCATATGGAAACAAATCACCCACCTAGGCTTGGCACTTAGGGCAATAAGGGGGAGGACTCAGGATCTATTGTATGGGCCAGCTTCAGAGTGTGATAGGTGAGTAGAACGAAATTATATTGAATGGCTCTTAGTCGGTTACTGACTGAGCATTTCAAAATGTTTTTAAGAAGCATTCTCCAGTCCCCTCCAGTTATGCCTTCAGGGTAGATATCTTCCTCCCAGGCCCACTTAATTCTCTTCAAAGGGTCAGGGAGACCATTCAGTAGTAATCTGTAGCACCTATTAAGTGGTCTGAAGCCTTTAATGTTAGAAAATCTTGTAAAGAGTTCTTCCAGGGTGGCGCGTTGTAGTGTAAAGGGGTCCTGGGTTCCCGGGAGAATCCCCTGCAGCCTATTTCATATTCTAAGGTACAGAAAATATTGAGAAGGGTGTAATTTGAATTTTCTAGTCAGGGCATCAAACTGCCATACCTCCCCCTCCCTTAAGAAGTTGTCTAAGTCAAAACAGACCATGTTTGTCCCACCTCTTGAGGCCTATATTATCATTGACTGAGAGCCCTCCTTTCAGCTTCAAGAACATCCCCAGGGTCACATCTGGTGAGAGCCCAGGCCTATGTCTTAATAGTGAGTGTGCCTGCATCCATGCATTCCAGGTAGCCCCGGTGCAGGGGTTGGTAATATTAGGGGTGTGTCTTCTCCCATTGAGTTAACCAGCAGGTTATAATAAAAACAGGAGTCACTCTCACTTTCCATCTGCGTTCAAGTTGGGGCATCCCCCTCTACCCTTAGTAAATCTTGGATATGGGCTAACTGGGCTGCTATGCAGTATAAGTGCATACTGGGTAAGTTCAGGCCCCCCAATTTCTCAGGAAGCCACAATATGTCCTTCCTGATTCTTGGAATTTAGTCTGCCACAAGAGTTGGGTAGAAGCTCTCTCCAGTACCTTTTATATACTTCCATGGGAGGGATATTGGGATAGATTAAAAAAGGTAGAGAGCCCTTGGGAGAAAATACATCTTGACCAAATTAACATGACCCAATAGGGTGAGAGGCAAAGCCCTCCAGTTAATACTGTCTGTCTTGAGTTTCCTGATCAAGGGACCATAGTTAATTGGTATGATTTGACACAGCTTACTGGGCAGCAAAACCCCCCAGGTATTTATTCTGTTTAGTAGGGTTTTTTATGATGCCTGCTAGTTCTATGGACGTCCTCCTCTCCCCCAAGGGGAGCCACTCGCTTTTGTCCCAATTAATTTTGTGTTCTGAGAAAGGGCCATATTCCTCAAATATCTTACTCAGGGCTGGGAGGGTCTCACCAGGGTTGTCCAAAAATATTAAGATGTCATCAGCAAACAGCTATATTACTTGAACATCTTTCCCCTGCCCTGCAACTCTTGTTGTCGCCATTTCCCTGAATGGTGTTTGCTAATCCTTCTATTATAGCACGTACAATAAAGGGGACAAGGGACAGCCCTGTCTCGTTCCTCTAGTGAGGGAGAAGGGAGTCAAGAGAGTGTTATTAGTCAAGATCTTTGCCTGTAGGGCAACATAAAGGGCCCCTATCCATTTTAGTATGGTGTCCCCCAGTCTAAATTTGTGCAGCACTCCAAACATGAAGGGCCATTCGACTAGGTCGAAAGTCTTTTCGGCATCTAGTGCAAGTAAACCCCTGTGTGCCCCCCCCCCCTTTTTTTCAGCTGTGGATAAAATTGATGGATCTGCGAAGGTTGTGCTTAGCTTGCCTTCCTTTAACAAATCCCCCCTTGGTCTATATGTATTAATCCAGGGAGTACCTCCTCTAGCCTGTTTGCTATAATTGTTGCTAGGATTTTATAATTCGCATTAAGAAGCAATATAGGGTGATATGACTCACATTTAGAAGGGTCTTTCCTCAGTTTAGGAAGTACTGTTATGGTGACCATCCTTTGGGAATGCGGTAGCTCCCCCTGAGTTAGGATGGACTCCCAGGACCTCTCCCATAAGGGGTCCAAGGGTGTCCCAGGTGGATCTGTAAAATTCAGCGGGGATCCCATCAGGGCTCAGTGCTTTTCCTTTATTTATATGCCAGACCGCTTGTTTGATCTCCTCCTGGGATAAGGGGGAGTTAAGCTCAGCGCTGAGAGTCTCACTCAGGTGTGGCATATCCACGTCCCAAAGAAAGTCCTCCAGGTCCCCTTCTAATGGGACCTGGGTAGTGTACAAGTGGAAATAGAAGGCTCCAAAAGTCTCATTAATCTCTTTTTGATCATATGTGGGGGAACCATCACACTTGGCCATGGATAAAATGGCCCTTTCTGCCTTTTTTGTTTAATTAACTCAGCCAGCCACTTGCCTGATTTATCCCCTTTGGAATGTGTGTATGTTTTAGTGAGCATTAGGTCTCGCTCAAGCTTCCCAGAAACCATCTGATGTAGCTTCCCGTTTAACAATCTTAAATCTTTTGCTGTATGGGGTTGAGTGCAGCTCATAGCCACCTTCTCTAGTTTTTGAATGTCAGCAGTGAGCTGTTCTTCTTCCCTTGCAGCTTGTTTTTTCTTATAAGCTGCATAGGAGATTGTCTCCCCACAGATAAAAGCCTTTAAGGCATCCCATACTAAATTTATATGTGTCCCTTTATTTCTATTATTATCAATAAACTCTTCAATTTTCCCAGTGATAAATTTGTTATAACCATCATCTAGGAGTAAAATCAGGGCAAGTCTCCACTGGGGTCCCCCAGGGGCCTGCTAGCCTGCTGCCAAGTACATTTGAAGTGGGGCATGATCTGAGATTGATATAGGGCTTTATGTGGCCTGTATGGACTCTGAGATTAAGTGGGGGGAAACTAAAATATAGTCCAGCCTGGTGTAGACTTGATGTGAGAGGGAATAGAATGCATATTCCCTGTTTCCAGGGTGAGAGTGTCTCCAGACCTCCACTAGGGCTCTCCGAGATATGAATTCTTGCAGTGCTGCAACACTCCTAGGGTAAGGCTTGGACTTGGTTCCGGAGTGGTCAAGCCTGGGGTCGAGATAAGCATTAAAATCTCTTCCAGTACTAGATTATCCTGATAGGGGGCCAACATCACTCCCAGGTGTGTGAAAAAGTCTGGTGAGTCGAAATTAGGACCGTAAATGGAAGCAAAGGTATAGGCCATGCCCTACAGCACCACCTCTGCAACAATGAATCTACCCTGTGGGTCCGCCACAAAGCTGTTAACTTTGTGTGGTAGGTCTGGCCTCAGCAAAATGGCTACCCCCTCCAGGCCCTGGAAGTATAGGTGCCACCAAAAGAACCCCACCCCAGGACTAAGCCAATTTGTCTGCTTCCTCCCTCGTAAGATGCAATTCCTGCAGTAACACCACATCTCCCTTGATTTTTTTAATGTAGGACCATACTCATTTCCGTTTGACTACTGTTTTCAATCTGCTAACATTCCATGATAAAATTGTTCAGTCAGCCATTTGTTGGGTTTAAAAAAAATATAAGAATTGTCCTCTGTACTATTGTACCTGTACTTAAGGTGTACCACAGCCTCAAGGCCTTGTCCAAACCCTCCATATTTTGCTTTTTTTTAACAACTTCCCAATCATTAGCCCCCCTCCCAACCCTCCCCATCTCCAACTGTGCAAAGAGCAAGAAACCTCCCAAACAAGTCTCACCTCCCATTTTAACAACCCATCCTCCTAATAGCGAGGTATCCCCCTCCCTCCAACACTGTTCTCCTCTTTGAGCTCCCCTCCTCCCATTATAACAACCTGTACCCCCCTATCTTCCTCTTAGACCAATCCTCCCTTGCAATCTCGAAAGTACCAACTCCCTCTACTTCTCATGGAATGAGCTGCCAGATCCACATTGTCCCTAAGAATGGAAAATTACAACCTTTCCGAATGCTAGCATGCATCCACCAACAAACTTAAAGGGTTGGATCACGGGGGAAGAGCCATGGTTGGTGTACACCACCAGCCGCAGTCTGGCGACCTAAGGAAGCCATTCTGGTGAAGCGCAGGGGTATAGTGGTGGCTGGCATGTTAGGACTGGGGTAGGTTTGTTAACATTTTTCAGTTGTAATCCACTTTATTTGTCTTATTGTCTTGAATGATAGAGACAACAAATATATTTGTAAAAAGAGCACTTTTTTGCAAATATTTCAATTGTGAAAACAATAAATGGAAATATATTTTTGCATATATTTATAGTGCTTTTGTTGATTTTTCTGCATTACCACCCACCATTTGCTCACCGTATCTTTGTGGAATTGTGACTGGAGCAGAGCAACCAGGCCCCATAACCCAACTAGTCCTCGTAAACTCCCCCCTGCGCTCAAACAGGGCAGTACCAAGAGAGGAGCCCCCCCACACCCAGAAGGGCATGGTGCATATCCCCCCCCCGCACAGTTTAATTTAACAGATTGTCTTTATTGCTCTGCATAAAGGATATCATCAAGCCCTATTCATGCCACAGGAAGTGGCGATCCACCAACAAAGGCCTGTTCTGCCCCAGATAGATGATAGGGTCCCACCAGATCTCCCCCCACACTTATACTCTCCATATACCACTTCCTTCATTGTCTTCTTGTCTTGGCTTGCACAAATTATCTATACCTCTGTCAGCCAGAGTAACAAACTGGGAGTTGTTTCGGTATGTTTGTCCCGCTGAGAGGTGAGGAGTCCAACCTCTCCCTTCTCCCCGGAAAAGATGTACCCACAAAGGTCTACTGGACTGTTGCCACATCCTTTGTCCTTTGGTGTCAGATGATCGCCCCCCCCCGGTGGTTAAGCTGGCCCTTCCTGGCCCCTGGAGTATAATCTAAATACACACACAATCCAAGAGGCAATTGTATAAACTGCAAAATCCTGAAATAAATGAATCAGAACAGGCCAAACAAACATATAGAGGCCTAACCAAGTTCGAAAGCCACATTGAGTGAAAATAGGCCGGAAAATGCCAACATCTCTCAAACTTTATCTTTAGTTGGGTTTCCAGCTCCCTGCATAGAGGGTGGGTAGGTAGGTATTAGGAAATGCTTGGGTACACCCTTATAGGCCTCCGACCCCGGAGTTGTGTACCACAGCAATCCCTTCCCTAGAACCCTCTTACTGGGAGACAAACTACAAAAGGATAAACCAAGTTGATGTAACTTGCTGTGTCACACTCAGTCCCCTTTATCCTCCACTCACTCCTCAACTCCATTTCTCTGCAGCCCTTTCACATAATCTGTAGCAGCTTTGAGGTCTGTAAAAGCTCTGTGTCAACTCCCTGGAGGGTGCACAATTAGCCTAGCGGGGTAGGCAATCATGAAAGGGAAGTTCAGTTCATGGAGTCGTTTTCTTTAATGTCGTTAAAGGCTTGCCTTCTGGTCTGAAGAGGACAGGAGAAGTTCGGGAAGATGCTGACCCTAGCACCCTGGATCAGAATAGGGTCAGATTTCCAGGCCACTGCTAGTATGTCTTGGTGATCCTGGAAGCACAAAAACTTGACTAGAAGGTGCCTCAGCCTCTGATCTGGGGTGGGTCTTTGGCCCAGTGAGCGATGGGCTCTCTGGATCTCCAGGGTAAGATCTGATGGCATTTTCAGATGTTTAAGTAGCCATGATTTAATGAAAGTTAGGCAGCCTTACCCTCCAGGCCCTCCAGGAGACCCACTATTCTAATGTTGCAGCGCCTTTCTCTGTTCTCATGATCGTCAATTATTTGTTTTAACAGCTCTATATCTTTGGGCGCTTGTTGCAAATCATTGTTAATTCTACCCGTGGCATCCTCTTGAAGACTGATATGGGATTCAGCTTCTACCAGGTGTGTTTCATGGGCTTCCACTGTTTCCGACGTTGTATTGACTAATTGCTGCAGTTGTTGTATCTGTGCAGTCTTGTTGTCAAAACCAGATTGCATCCGAGTGCGCAGGTCATACTTTAAATCCCAAATTAATCTTTCCAGATTCTGATAATTTGCATCCAAAGAGGGGATATCTGGCCCTGATCCTGGATCCTTTTGCATCTCAGGTTCCCAGGCTGCGGAGAAGCAAAGAGAGCCCGCAGGCCACTAGGCAATAGACATCTTGGAGGCTTGAGAAAACTTCAATTTGGCCTGTTTTTTTTTTTTGCAGATTTTGCTAGATTAGAGATTGAGATTTCTTGATTTATCAGTTTGAGCAGATTACAGCAGGTTAGGTCAGTGGATGCAGCTGATATTGTGTGGATCTGGTCGGAGCTCTCCTAAAACACTGCCATTCAGCTCCTCAGCTAGGCCACGCCCCGCATCTTCCCAACCTGATGTTGTAATACTCTGCTTGTGACATCACAGTTATTCCAGCTTTCAGTTTACAGCTTTCAGAGCACAAACCACCAGGCCTGTTTTGGGGCTGGGGAGGTTTACCTGTGTCTGACTTGGATGTGTGGATTTTTCTCTGTTTGATTAGCAGGGTATTTTCTCTATCAAATTGTTGTGTAGGGCATCTTGCTGACAGGAAGGCACTCATCACAGCGGTGGGTCAGAGCTTTTAGCTGATTGTTTTGTGAGGGCACAGTTTAGGCCCAACCCCTTCCCACCCCTCACCCCACCCACCCTGGAAATAGTTCCTTTATACCTGGGGTTCTGACATCATTTCCTCAAGAGTGCAAGGTGCATATCACTGTCATATCCTCTCTAGTACACTGCACTGACAATATAAGCATACCCATTGTATAATATATATATATTTTTTTTTCTATATTACAAACCAATCACACACACACACACACACACACACACAAAAATAAATAAATGTGGGGAGTAGTGCAATGTAATGGCTGTGGGGCAGCAGTCTTCCAGGAGTCTTTCTGGAGGCTGAGATACTGCCCTATTTGCAGACAACTCTCTGCCCTGAGGGAGGAAGTTGCCCGTCTTCAGGCCACACTGGACAGTAGTAAGGGGACCTTCCCCACAGGCCACACTGGATGGTAGGAAGGGAACCTCCCCCATCCAGGGAGCACCAGAGCCACCACCACTACCTCAGAGGTTGCGAAGAAAGCGCAGCAGTTGGACCACAGTGGGCTCAGGAAGGGTGAGGATGGTGGAACAGAGGCACACCCAGTCAGTTGTTCCACACCACAATCCATACACCATTCTGGGGGAGCATAGCTCCCCTATGGATGCACCCGCAGAGGAGACTAAGGAGGCTGAGGACAACTGCCACAAGGGAGGCCCACAGGAAGAAGGCAGAGGACACCACAAGGAAAGGAAGCAGCTCCTGGTGGGGGACTCAATTATTAGGGGGATAGAACTGGCGGGAGCAGGGAAAACTGAAGTAAGGTGCCTGCCTGGTGCCATGGCTTGGAGAGACAGGAAGCGCATCCTCAGGATCACGAGAACAGCTGCACGGGAGTCTGAGCTGGATGTCATTGTCCACCTAGGGACAAATGACTTGGCTGATCATGAGATTAGAGCAGTGCAGAAGGACTTTGTAGAATTGGGAAGGGGCCTAAGACAAGTAGCACACACAATATCCTTCTCTGAGGTGCTGCCTGTCAATGGCACGAGTGAAGTGAGGGTGCTTTGCACCATGCAGTTTAATGAATGGTTGAAAAAATGGTGTGGAGCACAGGGGTTTGGCTTCATTGGGGACTGGGGTTCCACCTGGAGGGAGACCAGCCTATACTGGCAGTATGGTCTGCATCTGTCCAGGAAGGGAACAAGTCTTTTGAGCAATCGGCTTAAATGCTTCATTGGCAAGCTTTTAAACTAGTCAAGGGGGGAGGCACTGATAAGCAGCAGGAAAATCCCAGCCTCTCCCTACAAAACAGGGTACTAAATGAGAAAAAGACCGAGGTAGACAGGTCAGTGGGGAATGCTGCAAAAGAAGGTAAAGCCATCAAAAAATGGAGAGCAATGAGCACCAATGCCCATAGTCTGAGTAACAAGCTTCCTGAATTAGTGGCCTTGATGGAGGAGGAACATCTGGATATCGTGGCAGTCACAGAAACATGGTACACACAAAACCATGACTGGGACATAAACATACCAGGATACACTATCTACAGGAGGGACAGGGAGGTTAAAGAGGAGGAGGAGTAGCTCTTTACATAAGGGAAGGAATCAAAGCAACAGAACATAAGGGAAAACAGGGAGGAAGAAGCACTGTGGGTAAATTTGGAGACCGGCAATGGCACCACAATCCGCACAGGGGTTGTATACAACCCCTTCTCAGGGGGAGGAAATGGACAAGGAAATGATAGAAAGAATACTTAGAATGGCAGAAAAAGGGGAGATATTGCTGATGGGTGATCTGAATATGCCAGATGTTAACTGGAGTGCAGTTGCAGCAGCCACTTCAAAGAGTGGGTTATTCTAGATGCCCTACAAGGGCATGCCTTAGACAACTAGTATTGGAGCCCACTCAAGAGGGAGCAATCTTAGACCTGGTTCTCTCAAATGGAGATGAAGAGAAGATCACAGATGTAGAAGTGGGTAGCCATCTGGGAACTAGCGACCATTGAACAGTATGGTTCACAATAAACACAGCAATATAGTCAAGCCATACAAAGGCAAAAGTACTGGACTTTAGGAGGGCTGACTTTGCCAAAATGGGTGAGTGCCTAAGGAATGCACTAGCAAATGGGCAGGAAGGAGGGGTGGAAGAACAATGGGGAATAATAAAAACTGCCATCACAGAGGTAACAAGCCTTTGTGTGAAGCAAATTAACAAAACAAAATAATGTAAGAACCCACTATGGTTCTCAAAGGAAGTGGCAGTGAAGGTTCAAGAGAAAAAGAAAGCATTCAGGAAGTACAAGGAATCACAGAAGGAGCAGGACAGGGAACTGTATCAGTTAAAGCAAAAGGAAGCTGGGAAGGCAGTCAGAACAGCAAAGGCCCAAACCAAGGAAAAGATAGCCAACTCAGTTAAGAAGGGATAAAACCTTTTATAGGTACATCAGGGAGCGAAGGAAGACCAAGGAGGGCTAGTGAGGCTTAATAAAGAGGAGGGAGGGTGGGCAGAGGGTGACTGTGAAAAGGCAGAGATACTAAACAAATATTTTGCTCAGTATTTACAAAGGAAGTGGGAGGTACCTAAAACAAACAGTAGAAACACTCTGGATACAGAAGTTGATACCAGCCCATTTACAGAAGAAAGGGTTCTGAAGAACTCTTAAAACTGAAGGTGGACAAAGCAATGGGGCCTGATGGATTCATCCTAGAATTCTAAAAGAACTAAGGTAGAACTAGTGACACCACTGACTAGCCTCTTTAACAAATCATGGGAGGATGGGTGGTACCCAAGGACTGGAGAAGGGCAGATGTGATTCCCTTCACAAAAGTGGGAGCAAGGCAGAAGCAGAAAACTACAGACCTGTTAGTTTAACCTCAGTGGTAGGAAAATGATGGAATCACTTCTGAAGGAAAGAATTGTTGAGTATCTAGAGGCCAGAGGGCTCAGGACCCAAGCAGCATGGATTCACAGCGGGAAGGTCATGCCAGACAAATCTGATAGATTTCTTTGACTGGGTGACCAAAGTAGTAGATCAGGGAGGGGCTGTGGACATGGCCTACCTAGACTTTAGCAAGGCATTTGACACAGTCCCACACAAAGATTAATATACAAGTTAGCCAGCCTGGGAGTGGGTCCCAAGATGACAGCCTGGGTAAAGAATTGGCTGGAGAATAGGACACAGAAAGTAATAGTAAATGGAGTCCACTCTGAAGAAAGGGGTTACTAGTGGGGCACCGCAGGGTTCAGTATTAGGACCGGTCCCTCTTCAATGTGTGTTTATGTTTACATTGCAGAGGGACTGGAAGGAAAAGTATGTCTCTTTGCAGATGACACAAAGATCTGCAACAGAGTTGATGCACAAGGTGGGGTGGAAAGGATGAGAAGGGACTTGGCAAGGTTAGAGGAATGGTCAAATGTATAGCAACTTAGATTCAATGCTAAGAAGTGCAAGGTAATGCACCTGAGAAACAAAAACCCAGGGGAAGAGTGCACAATGGGGGGTGAGATACTAACAACAACAAAAATGGAAAGGGACCTGGGGGTAATCATATCAGATGACCTAAAGGTGGGAAAACAATGTGAAAGGGCAGCAAGGAGGGCTGGGGGGATACTGGGATGCATAGGGAGAGGCATCACCAGTAGAAAACAGGAAGTTATTATCCCTCTGTACAGACAGTTGGTGAGACCCCATCTGGAGTACTGCGTGCAGTTCTGGAGACCCAATCTCTGCAAGGACATAGACAGGATGGAGGCTGTCCAGAGGAGGGCAACTAGAATGGTGCAGGGTCTGCACCAGAAGACATATGAAGAGAGACTTAAGGAGCTGAATATGTATAGCCTCGAGGAAAGGAGGGAGAGGGGGGACATGATAGAAACTTTCAAGTATCTCAAGGGAATCAAAAATGTCCAAGAGGGTAGCATCTTTCCAAAAAAAGAGGTGTGCAAGAACAAGGGGGCACAATTTGAATATAGAAGAGAGGCGGCTCAGAGGTAATTTAAGGAAGTATTTTTTCACAGAGAGGGTTGTGGATGCATGGAACGGCCTTCCGGAGGAGGTTGTGGAGTCAAAAACAGTGGTGGAATTCAAGCGTGCATGGGACAGTCATAAGGCAATTCTAGGGGGTGGGGGTAGGAAGAAGTAGGCTGCTGGTTAACTAGGATCTGCAGCTTATCCATTAGGTAGGGAAATGGGCAGACTGGGTGGGCCAAGCGGTCCTTATCTGCCATCAAAATCTATGTTTCTGTGTTTCTATGTTTCCCATGGCAATGGACTGTGCAGTCTCAACAGAGCATTATAATTTCAAGTAGGGCATAAGCTATACAGGCAGATGAACATTAAGGGATAAAGATCTTGTTTTTGAGAGAATTTCTTCAGCAACAAATAACGGAGAGGAGAAATCTATGTAAGATACACAGCATAAAATACAAGTTGAATTGTGTCTAAATATTATGTTTTCCAACATTTTCCCAAAGGCGTCAGCTACTCTTTAAAGGAATTTTGCAATTCAGTTGCTTTTTGAAAATTGGAGCCCAACATCCCTGATGTTGCTTCTCTAAAATCAAGAGAAAGCCTCTGCCACTGTTTAGAATTTAGAATGCAGTTCGGTTCAGTTCATTTTGAAAAGTGTCACACCTTTAGTTATGCTTCTTTGATTCTCTTTTTCAGGGATGCCAAGCCCCACTGTTACAACAGGCTTCTAAAGCCTTAAAGGACAAGGCCCTCTTCCTGCTCCCAGCATCTGATGACATCACATGCTGTCAGTATGATGATGTCATTAGTGTCATGAATATTCATTTCTTTTACCTTCATGTTTTTTTAACTTTTTTTTGGAAAAATCTGAACTCCTGTTGTTAATACCACATAGAATCCCTTCCACTCATTTCACACAATTTGATGATTTATAGTTTCAGGAGAATTGACAGAATGAGAAGCGACCTGCAGAAACTTGAAGAATGGTCAGGGGTTTGGCAGTTGAAATTCAATGCAAAGAAGTGCAAGATAATGCATATGGGGCACAAAAACCCAGGCACAATATATCAGTTGGGGGGTGAGGATATAGCATGCACCAGGCAGGAAAGGGATCTTGGGGTTGTCATCTCTGATGACCTCAAGGTAGGAAACAGTGTGACAAGGCAGCAGGTAAAGCAAATAGGATGCTGGGATGTATAGGCAGGGCATCACCAGCAGGAAAAGGGAGGTCATAATTCCGCTATACAAGACACTAGTGAGGCCCCACCTGGAGTACAGTGTCCAGTTCTGGAGACCATACCTACATAAGGACATAGACAGGGTAGAGAAGGTTCAGAGGAGAGCAACAAAGATGGTGCATGGATTGCATCACAAGTCCTATGAAGACAGGTTGAAGGAACTGAACATGTACTCCCTGGAGAGAGGAGGAGAGAGGATATGATAGAGACATACAAGTATCTTACAGGGAGGAACAGGGTGCAGGAAAACACTATTTTAAGTGAAAAGATGTTCCAGGACTGGAGGGCATGGGATGAAGTTGGAGGGAGGACGATTCAGAGGAAACATGAGAAAGAATTTCTTCATAGACGGGTGGTGGACAAGTGGAACACCCTGCCAGAGGAAGTGGTGGGGGCTAGAAACAATCACGGGATTTAAGAATGCATGGGATAGACATAAAGGAATTCTGGAGGTCAGGGGTAAGCGGCAACAGACTTCTAGGAAAACAAACTGAACTTACAAGCTCAAATGGGCAGACTGGGTGGGCCATAGGCCCTTATCTGCCGACACTGTCTATGTATCTATGTATCTAATTTGTTCCATAATTTTCAAAATTATGGCTTTTCACATCAGTGGGAGCATGGCTAGTGGATGCTCCTAGAAGAGCGTTCTATTATGATGAAGTGAATCCTATCTCACACAAGCTTGGTAACCCAGTTTGCTACTAACATTAAGCAGAATCTTGACAAATGCCCTTAAAGCAATCAGAGCATCACCACATTGTTAAACAGTGGTTGTCTCCACTCTGACTATACGCAAGGGAAGAAAGAGACTTTGGCATCATCATCTCAGATGACCTGAAATCAACCAAGCAGACCACTATAGCAATAGGTAAGGCTAGAGGGATGTTAGGGTGCATTAGTAGGGGTATCACAAGTTGTAAGAGAGAGGTAATAATCCCTCTTTACAAGACCCTGGTTAGGCCCCATCTGGAGTACTGCATGCTGTACTGGAAGCCACACCTTCACAAGAACATTTACCAAATCGAGGCAGTCCAGAGAAGGGCAACCAAAATGGTGCAGGGACTGCATCAGAAGACATATGAGGACAGATTAATGGAGATCAATATGTATACCCTTGAGCAAAGGAGGGAGAGAGGTGATATGATCGAAACATTCAAACACCTTAAGGGCATTAACAAGGTGAAAGAGTCTAACATGTTTCAATATAAGAAAAATAGCAGGACAAGAGGACACAGCATGAGATTAGAGGGAGGCAGATTAAGGGGTAATGTGAGGAAGTTCTTTTTCACAGAAAGGGTGGCGGATGCATGGAATGGCCTACCTCAGGTAGTGGTGGACATGAATACAGTGCATGGCTTCAAACAGGCATGGGATAGGCATAAGGGAGCAATACAGATGAGTATGAATAGATAGGCCGTTGACAGAGTAAAGGCCAATGGCAAATTCATAAGGTAGAAAAATAAATGGGCAGACTGGATGGGCCTTGCGGTCCTTATCTGCCGTCAACCTCTATGTATGTTTCTATGTTTCTATGTTTAAACAAAAGAACATTAAAAGCACTTTGCCACTGACCAGGTAAATTTCAGTCAGAAGGCATTCAAAGCTGCTTTCAAATAAAACATCAAACACAAACAGTGCACTGTTTAAAGTAAAATAAATTACCGGCCTGGTGGCACTGAGGGTTGAGGCGCTGGATGCCACACCTCACTCCACACCGGCGACCCGGGTTGGGAATGAGCCGGGTCGTCGAGGGTCTGAGAGGAGGACTAGGGTCGAGCGCCTCGATGTCAGCTGTCCTAGTCCTGGGTAAAGGGGTGGGTAAACTCTGCCCTCTGGTGGTCCCTGGGGATGCCCGGAGGAACTGCAGTGGCATGGGTGCTCTGTAGGGGGGGAGCAGAGCAGACATCTGCATGCTATTGCGCGGATGTCATTGCACGTCCGTACTCCCATTGGGAGAAAAAGGGAAAAAGCAGCATGGTCCACGGCAGCTTGATTGCCGCTCTCTTCACTAGACGACAATGCCTGAAATAGGTGTGTGCTGGTAGTGGATCCTCGCCGGGCGTGGGGGCTGAAGGGGGAGCCCCCTCTCGACGGTCATAGTTGCCTATGCCAGCTGGGCATGTCAGTTTCGGGGTCAGAGGTGAAGGTTTGAGAGGTGGCTGGATGTATGGCAGGACTGTGGCTGCAGGTGAGAAAAATGGAGTGGTGATAAAAAAAAAAAAATTAAAATAAATTGAAGCCACTTTGACACCAACAGGTAAATGGTGCTAATTGCTGATAGTACACAAGCTGATGCTATTACTGCATCCCTTTAATTTCATCAGCTGACAAACAATGCTTAGCAGTTTATTTACTCAGACTAGTGCAATAGTATACTGTTCATCATTAAAAGTGGCACGAGTGACCAGACTGCTGCCTGATTCTGTAGTCTGCTCAGGGTAAGGGACCTATATTTTAAAGTTGCCTTTTGGGAGAATTTCTGAAAAGTCATTTACCTGGCGGTTAGACTGTGGCTCACCTTTGTATACTGCAGCTTTCAGACAGTGGTTTAAAACAGCTGACACATGTACTATTGACCAATCATTGGAGGCTGACAATTAGGCCTTGATTGGATTCAAATGCAAACACAATCAGAATTGTCTGTCTAGTGTCAGTGTTCTCTTTAAGAATCAGAATGCCTTTGTTAAAAAGATGGATTATCTTCAGGTAGTTTGTATGCAGAAATGAATCCCATAATCTGCTCAAGGTAAGGGACAGTTTACATTATTTGACTTTAAACATGCAAGAGAGGGATGCACAATAGACAGTGGTCAAAGAGTTGGTGTCGGGATTTTGATAGTCTGCTATGAATGAGCTGGCAATGAGAGTAGCAGGATTATAATCAAATCGGGATTTCAGTGCCGGGATTTCATTTGTCAGGCAAGTTAAAGTTGGGATTTCATGCTAGACCCTTTTTTGGCATTTAAGGAGAGCTGGTTTGCACGTAGCCAACACTTGACATTGTTGAAGTCCTGTTGGAAGCTGTTTGCCGCCTCCGAGGGGGGGTGCCAGAGGTGAATAAAACATCATCATCTGCATACGTGTGGATATTAACAGACGTGCAGGCATTAGGAAGGTCATTTAGGAAGACGAAAAACAGTATGGGACTGAGTACCGAACCTTGGGGCACTCCAGTGGAGATTGGAAAAGAGGGAGAGAGGGAGTCACCGGCACTTACTAATTCATTAGTAAGTATGAAGCTTCTAAGTTTTGCAGTACTTCCTTCTCATGCAACCACTGTATTGTTTTTAAAGGACACCTAAACAACTTAATTTTAGAAATAATCAAGTTAAAAAATCTTGCTTCATAGAGAGGTAAAGGAAAGGCTGCTGCTTACATTGATGCTAACATTGCATTTATCTGAATAACATCAATGCAGATTTGTAGCCTTTAAAAAGCAAGCTTCAGCCTTCTAATTCAAAAAGTCTGCTCTGTCTGTTCCCTAAAATGGCTACCAAATGTGTGAAGTGATGACATCATTGGAGCTAGAGGCAGAGATCTACAGTACATGGCTTTCTATAGTGCTAACTAGGTCTGTTTTCCCCCTTTGTTTAGAATTGTTTCACAAAAATGATCAAACCCATGACTTAACATGCAGATTATTTTGATCAATACTCATGTTAGAGTTTGATTTTGTTCATTTTGTTTCTTTCAACTTGCTGAAATTGAGTTGTAATCCAACCGACTTTCTCTGTGGCAAACCACAGTACAGTACACCTCTTCAAATACCTGGTGGTCTAATGGTTATGTGTTGTCCTGATAGTTGTACCCAAAGTTCATGCTTTGTTGGTAATCCCAAAAATATGTTTCTCTTGTAGTCTTCTTTTTCCTTATGACCCCCCAACCACACACACACAGTTAGCTCACCAGCCATCAAACAGTCCACTGTTCACACTCTGTCCTTATTACTGCCTGGGATTGCATATGAGTTTCCGAGTCCAACAAAGAGAATTATCACACTTCAGAATGTAATCTTGTACCTCAGAGTGCAGTGCACATCTATACCAATACGCTGCACTGTTAAATGATGCTTCCCAAATCACTCTCCAGTCTTCTTTCATCAGTATTTCACTTCTGCTCCCACAGTAAACATCATATGGATCACCACCCTTATGCACAGTGAAGGCCATATGTACTGTCTCCCTGTTTTGATTTTTTCCTGCATCACTAACCTACAACCATGTCTTCCTGGGGAGCCAAGAAAGAAGCATTGGGACACACTGTGAAAACATCTATTCATACCCTCAGAAGGGCTGGACTTGCTATGGATATCAACATTATTAGTTAGGGGAGGCATACTAATGCCTTGAGCAAATCCACCCAACCTCTAGCGTCAGTCTACTCACTTACCTGTGTTCTGCAGAACCCCACAGGACAGTACTCATCAGTCATTCTCCAGTCCTTTTCTGTGCCCTTCTTCACAGCGCAAGTTGGCTTGGTCACCACTCTTCTGAATCGTGAATGCTGTATACACAATCCCCTTGATACTGTCACAGCAAACCTTGACAAACCCCTCAAGGGTAATCTCCCCTACATAGAATCCAGGTAACAATTTAGGTGCTGCCCTGCCACTCCAAGTATTTGCAATTGTTGCCTGCTCTCATCCTTAGTCAGGTAGTGATCACAGTGCTAGCAGCCCCACATCACAGATCTGACAAAGATCTGTTCAACCTTCCCTCCTCTCGGTGTTCCCTCTACCCTGAATATATCTGTAACCTGGAGGAATGGTCTCCTCAGTTCCCTTCTAAAAATTGTTCATCACTCCTACTCCCTACATTGAAAATTGGTGAGTGCACCACCCTTCCACATCATGAATATAGTTAGTATAGTACCCCAGATTTTTTCTCATCTCAATAATAAACATGATCTTTCCAATAAGTCAGGCTGATAGTAGCAGGGCACAAGGCAAAATGGTCTTTCTTCCTCTCATAAGGTCTAAGTTATCTATAATTAGGGACTATTAAATGACGTGCATAATTATGTATGCATCTGTCATTTGATGTTGCTTAATCAAAAGTAACCTAGATCTTATAAGGGTTATAAAGCCCATTTTTCCTCCTTGTGCCCTGCTGCTATCAGCCTAGCTTACTGAAAAGATCATATTTATATTTGATATATCAAAAGAACAGGGTACTGTACTAACAGCATTCATGATGTGGAAGGGTGGTGAGCTCACCAGTTGTTGATATGGAGAACAGGAGTGAATAATGAATATCAGAAGAGGACTGAGGAGGCCATTTGAGCAGGGTACAGCTATATTCAGAGATGGGGGAAGACTTGGGGAAAGGTGAGCAGATCATTGGGAGATCTGGAATCTGGGACTACCAGCACCATGATTGGTACCTGACCATTGATGAGAGCAGGCAGTGATGACAAATACTTAGAGTGGCACTGTGGTACCTAAATGGGTACCTGGATTCAGTGTAGAGAGATTACCTTTGGGGGGGAGGGTTTCAAGATTTATTGAGGCAATATCGAGGAGATTGTGTATACCCCATTCAAGATTCAGAAGAATGGCGAGCCAGACAACTAACATTGTGGAGGAAGGCATGAAACAGCACTGCAAGAGGATTGCTGAGGACTGCCCTGCCAAATTCTGCTGATCTCAGGTAAGGGGGTAGACCAATGCTAGAGGTCAGTAGGATTCAATCAAG
Source organism: Neoceratodus forsteri (assembly GCA_016271365.2). NCBI lineage: Eukaryota > Metazoa > Chordata > Ceratodontiformes > Ceratodontidae > Neoceratodus > Neoceratodus forsteri. The sequence goes on along the minus strand of CM028129.1, from coordinate 50,215,219 downwards.
ACATTAGTACATCTCCCCTACATAATAATGTTGTTATTCATAGTAAGTCCAGCACTTGTGAGTGTAAGAACAACACTTTTTCTGTCATGTTCTGGTACTTATTTCTTGGCTTTCCAGGAAGACTGTTGGTCAATGAGGCATAAAAAAAAGATGTGGAACAGTGCGTACTGCTTCATTGTGCAAAAGGGTGGTGATCCACCCAATGTTTATTGTTGGAGCAGAAGTGAAACATTGATGAAGCAGGACTGGAGAGTGATTTGAGAGGCATAATTTAACAGTGCCAGTCAATGAAGTGTATCGGTACATGTGTGCACTACTATCTGAGGCACAAGATTATAATCTGAAGTGTGATATTCTCTTTGTGGGACTGGGAAGCGCATATGTAGCCCCAGGCATTTCTAAGGACAAAGTGTGAATGACAGACTGTTTGATGTCTGCTGAGCTAGCTGGGGGGGGGGGTCATAAAGGAAAAGAAGACTATAAGAGAAGCATATTTTTGGATTACCAACAATGAATGATCATTGGCATTGGACCAGACCAGAACTTCACTACAACCATCGGGACATCACATAACCATTAGACCACCAAGTATTAGAAGAGCTGTACTGTACTACAGTTTGCCAAAGAGAAAGTTGGTTGGATTACAGCACAATTTCAGCACATTAACATAAACAATATGAACAAAATCATAGCCTCACATATGTATTAATCAAGATAATCCATTAAGTCATTGTTTTAATCATTTTGGTGAAACAATTCTAAACAAAGGTGGAAAACAGAACTAGTAAGCACTATAGAAAGCCATGTAACTCTCTGCCTCTAGCAATGATGTCATCACTTCACACATTTGGCAGCCATTTTAGGAAACAGGCAGAGCAGGGGTTTTTTTTAATGTTAAGGCTGATGCTTACTTTTTCAGATGCTACAAATCTATTTATGTTATTCACACAAATGCAGTGCTCACATCAATGTAAACAGCAGCCTTTCCTTTAGCCCCTTATGAAGTGGAATCTTTGAATAGTTTGTTAGCAAAATGTTGTTTAGGTGTCCTTTAATATTTGCTCCTTATTTTGAATCTTTGTTAGTGTGTTCACTTACTATATACACAACTTAATATACTAAAAAACAAGTAGCACACTAACAGCTGTGATGGTGTGGAGCTGGATTTTCAAAAGGACTGCTGCAAGAGTAGAAGCAGAATTTCTGCTGCGTCTGCAGCACCCTCAATTCATCCAAATGTCTGTGGGTTATTATCAAACAACTGAGCCCATTTATTGTGGTTTCCTTGCTTTGTGGTAAAAAGTGACTGATGCATCTTTTTTTTTTTGGGAGGGGGTGCATGTGTCACTTTTTTGCAACTTTCAACATTTGTAACAAAAAGTAAGATCACCTTTTATGTAGCCTAACAGTTTTCCTGCAAGTGCTTTAAAAAAGGCACAGTCTTTGAAAATGTAGCTTCTACTGAAAAACAAACAGAAGTTTCTTTAAAAAGTGGTGAAGGTGGTGGTAGGAGTAAAGGTGTGTTTACACAACTAGATCTGAACCATTGGCAGTGGTATCGATGAGTTGTACTGGTGCAGATCTGGTAGTGTAAACAGCTGTCAGAGAGTTGTAAGTTGCTGCGTTGCAGTGCGCACTTGTTTTCTTGGGTACATGTAATGGCATGGCTTTTTATGTTAGTGTATAAACACGCTGTTCCATCTATTCAGTTCAATTAAATTTGTATTTAACCAGGCTTTACACCATTGAGCAAGTTCATTTGCAAGATGGTCCTTGCAGACAAACATACATATACAAAATTCAAGTACAGGATCAGAGAAAGAAAATGCTTACAATAAGCATACTTGAGACTAAATATCAAGGGAACATAAGTTGTGGCACCATATGGTTACATGGTTACACATTTTGCAAATACAGAGGCATAGCAGGATATACAGTAAAACAATTTTACAAAGGGGAAAGGAAAAATGTACAATAGTTACATATGAATAGCATGCCAGGTTAACAGAGTTGAGGTCTCAAATACATTCACGGCTGAACATTGAGCATAATGCATCCAAGATAACTTGGATACAGACACATAGGATGACATATGATAACACTGAACTTTCCAGAGAGGGGGGAAGGGAAAGATATGTATCCAGTCATCTAGAGGTTACCCTCATTCTAAGCACAAGTTACCTGATAGGGGGAAGGGATGGAGGGAAAGGGTGGGAGTTAAGGAAAAGAGGGGAAGTGCTAATAATAGGGGTAACAGGCCTAGTGCAAACGGTTTGCCCTGAGCAGCTTTCAGTTATGGGTGACAGGTATAAGTTTCCTTCAGGACAGATAAGAACAGGGACTTAAATGTACTGTAGATAGTCTTGGAACAGTAGCACGTAAGCTTAAAAGACTTCTGAAGGGAGTTCCAAAGAGATGGGAGAGTATGGCTAATAGCTGAAGCATCGTATCGTGTTTTAATGCTAAGGACATCAAACAAGACAAAAGAGTAATGCCTCAGACAGTAGGACCCCTGGTTTCTCAAAAAGAGATTGGAAATATACAAAGGGAGTTTGTTTTGTGATTGCTCGGTGACTCCAAAGAGACGCATTCCTCTGCCTCCTGACACTAAGGGAGGACCAGCCTAGCATCTCATTTAGCAAGCAATGATGAGTGTTTAGAGGAGCATTAGTGAAAAATCTCATTGTCTGATGATTCAGGGTGTCAAGCTTAGTTAGCGCTGTTTTAGGACAGTGGCTATAGAGAATGTTAGCATAACTTGTTAGAGGAAGGAATGTAGATTGGACAAGTTTTAGTTTTGCCTCATAGTTGAGAAGATGCCTAATGCGGTAAAAAATGCTTAGCCGTTGCCGTAGCTTTTTAGCCAGCTCAATCAGGAGAAGTACAAAGCAGAGCTTGCCGTCTATGTAAAAACCAAAGTACTTGCAGTGCAGCCCTGTGGTACCCTGTGCCAAGTACCTGTCATCCAGTGAATTTCCATTCAAAGCATGAGTTTTCTTTGCCTGGCTAGCCAGTTACCAAATCCCCTTCCTACCCAAAAACTGCCCTGTAGTTTCAAGGGTCAGACACCCATTGGCAGGGAATCAGAGTAATCTTTTGCAACACCTACCTTTTACTATAATTTTTCCTTTCAGGTTACAGATACAAATGTGAACCAGGGTAATCTCTTCCAACAAGCACTTTCTATTATCATTTTGTCTTTAGATTTCTGGTACAAATATGAAATGGGTAACTTCCCCCCAAAACAGCCTTTGATTATCATTTTAACTTCAGATTTCTGACTCAGATCTGAAAAGGGGTGATCTCCCCAGCAACCACCTTTTATTAGTGTTTTCTGTTTAGATTGCTGGAACAAATGTGAAACAGAGTAACCTCTCCTGAAACAACCTTTTCTTATCGTATTTCCTTCAGATTTCTGATACAAATGTGAAATGGGGTAATTTCTCCCAACAACAGCCTTGTATTATCTTTTTTCCCCTTCAGATTTCTGACACAAATGTGAAACGGGGTACTCTCCCAACAACAATCTTGTATTATCATTTTCCCTTTTCAGACAGTAATGTGAAAGGGCATACTCTCTCCTAAGAACAGCCTTTTATGTAAGCAATAAGTCACTCTCACTCCGGGGGGTGTGTATGAAACCTATGTTATTGCACTCCCAGTGGCATGGTGTCCAAGTGCCTTTGAGCCCTTGGAAGTGCAATAAAATATGTTTCATACACACCCTGCAGTGGCTTATTGCACTTATCTAATGGACTCCTGTTTTTTAAAACTTTTTACAGTTGGGAAAAGCATGTTTATATGTAGAAACAATAGATTTACTGGTGTGCATTTATGATACAACAGTCCTTCTGCCCACTGCAAATGATGTCATAGATGATGTCATTGTGTTACTGCTGGACAAAGTGTGTTCTTTGCAGGCATCAAGATTCAAGATATAAAATGTTTATCATGGAATCTTTCCCATGGAATACATGGATTCAAAATTCTGCTCAGTTCCACTAACAGAATGTTTCTCTCCTAACATACTGTACACACACACAACGCAGGTCTCTGTTACAGCCGGAGGCTCAATTATCACACTGTCAGGGCAAGAAGAATAGATTTCCTTGATGAGCAGGTGAAGACAGAAGGTGGAATTTTTCATTGTCAGCAAGGAAATAGTTGTAGTGAAAGCTAATACTTAATGTTTCTCATTTGTTTATGAAGGTAAGTGAAGTGTGATGATCATGAAAACAACATTCAATTAATTTGTTTTATTTTTGATTTAAGACAGTTTTATTTTTAATGCCCTGTTGAAGGTTTTTACAGTGTAACGGCAGCAGTCATGTTTGTGATGGAAGATCAGTTCTGGTTGTAGGAGGACTGATTTGCTCGTGTGATGTGGTTTAGGACCAGGATGACTGTGCACGAAACAGATTTTATACACGGCCATGACATATTTATTCTGGTTACCCATTTTATAATATTGTTTTCCCTTCATATTTCTGTCACAGATTCGACTCCCATGTTATGTGAAGCCATACTTGCCTGGATGATCTGAATCAAAGGATAGAAAAGTTGCCTGATCATCCAAAAGAGGTTATTATTTTGTACCCCTCCACTTCGATCCAAAAAGAAGTACAGGCAAAACACTGGAACTGCCCCAGCAGTGATGTTAACCACAGCTGTGTAAAAATGCTGTGGCAAAGGTGCAGACTAGGAGCGGCCATGGGCTGCAGAGTGAAATGCATTACTCAGGTACATGTAAATGCACTCATAAGGGGCTTTTACATGACCAGAGCTACACTGGTGTAGACCCAGTAGTGTAAAGAAGTGCCAGAAGGTTGCAAGCTTCTCCACAGCACAAAACACATTCCCTAGTTTGTTGGTTATGGGGAGCGGAGTGCACTGGTGTAGGAGTTTTTTGCAAGCATTCAAAAACACTTCTTTGCCAACACCAGGACACTCCTATTAACGAACCCCATTACAGGAAATGCCCCCAAAACATCTGAAGGTCATCTGGAATGCTGCACAGCTGCAGTGTGTAACAAAACAAGGCAGCAGTGTGAGCAAAGCAGAGCAAGCCAACTCAAAACAGCAGTTTTTCAGCTTGGTGTAATGTAAAAGCGGTTTTAGATTAAGGCTCCTTTTTGCTCCATAAACTTGCTGTCTATCTCTCTATATCTCTCCCCCCCAGTAGCAATGTAACTACAGAACAATTCATATCAAGCTAGCACATCAATGACTGTTGTCTAGCTGTTGCAACTCAGTATTGCATTGCATTGTAGCAGAACACTGGATGCACTGAGGATAAGCTGCAGAAACAGTTTATAGAAGTTGCTCTTCAGCTAATTAAGTGCTACAAAAATACTGTACCGTGTGAGCTGCCAATGTATTTCCAACTGCAAAAAAAAAAAAAAAAAGGCAAAACCAGTGAATAACTGCAGCCCTTCTGACAATAATCATTGTGGAGTCCCAGAAAGCCTTATCTACCGAGTAACTATTTAACAGCACCCCCATTAAGAAATTTAATGTTACTCACTGCCAACTCATTTTAACACATGGTTAGCCATTTTCAGAAGAAGACTGGAAATGCTCTGTTCTTAATATATCTGGAAGTAGATTGTTATTTTGAGAATCAGTGTTGAACAGCATTCCACAAGTCCCCCAAGCCAAGAGACATATTTCATCATTTGGAGTACTTTCAGTCCCTCCCAGAGGTATGTTTGTTTCTGCTGTTTTGTGATGCAAAATTGCAGGTCTTGCAAAGTGATTATAAAACTAATGATGCATGAATTGTATATTCATATTTCTGCTGTGTATCTATTTCCCTGACAGACTTGCTGGTGCTATAAACAAGAAGCTATGCACCTTAGAAGATTGCCCCTTGGACATTGCTTTATCAAATGCAAGAATTCAGTGTGTAATTTGCTCGATACAGAATTTGGTTCCTGGACCATGTTCTAATAATATACTTTCTCATTACTGAAGAGTCAGTTAGTCACTGCCAGATCACACTGACTATTCAAGATTTTTGAAGCATCTGCTTATCATTACTGCTAATCTGATGAGTTCTGCCGCCCACTGTAAAACTATCATGGTTAGAACAGATAATGAGTCCCTCTGTCAGAAATGGAATTTAACCTGAAGGCATAGCAACAGATATATTATTTATTTCTCATTTTTTGTATGGCCAACTTGAGATAACCCTAACAGTCTGATAACTGCATAAATCCATTTAGCATTTGAAGCCAACGTGCAAAATGAATTCCTCTTTGGAATGAAAGCTATCATTTCTATTCATAAAAAAGTACCAAACTAGCATTTCAATCAGATAAATGTGGTTTTCATTTTGAAGAATGGTACCATTAATATCTATAAGTATTGAAAGAGCTGGGAAATCTAAGTAATTGCTACACTCCAACTGTCGACAGCAAGAAATAGGTCAGTAATTGTCACAAGGGTTCCACTTCCAGTGCCATGAATCATATCACATTTCCTAACTGATACTTTGCTACACTTATCAAACTATGTCTCAGACCTACTGACACAAGGTCTGTCTTCCTCATGTGAGCTCAGTGTTTCTCCTATACTGTAGCTATTTGGGAGAACCATAATCTCTTTGTAAGACCTACAACCAGTAGTCTACAGTCTCACCTTGCTGAGGTCATGCAGCGAAGGAAACCTAAGCTGTGTCCATGTGAGTTACCATTAATGAGTAGAAAGAGCTGGGCGAAGTGCTGCCACTTATGATGCCAGAAACCAAGTTTTGGGAGTGGACCTGGGTCACTGAGGGCTGGCCAGGGGGAAATAGACTGAACACTCCTAAGGATGATTTCTCATTCTGGGAAGGATGCTGTGTGTCACTTCTATAACCAGGTCCTATCTGAAAATAGGAGCAACTGTGTCTAGTGTACTTACCTGCCCAATTGAAGCTAATAATACCAATAACATGACCTTGGTGACCACAGATGGTGTTACAGGTGGTGGGGATTGGGTAGGGAGGATACTGGATGATGCTCTGCAGCTAACCCGCTGCATGCACATGGGCACTTGGTGTCGTGGGGCCAGCATCATTGTGAAAGTGACAGAAAACACTGGAGAAGATGGCTCCTGCTGCCTGTCAATGACAGAACCTGGTATATCCAGGCTCTTAACCTCCACCCCCCTCTACCTCACATAGACCACTGTCAGGGGTACATTCCCTTACCCTGGCAGCACCTGGGGGGCTATTCAGCAGCAGGATGAAGGTGGATGAATGTGGGGGAAGGCTACAGGGGTTGTGATGTGCCTTGAAACTCTTGAGGGAAACAGACATGGGGCAGAGGAGTGGGGACAAAAAATTCCAGATTTAAAAAGCTAGATCTGAATGCTTAGCCAAAGTCTTATCCTGTACATTATAAATCATTTATGCTGATTGGACCAGTAAGTGCTGATGATTTCCTGCACATGAAGGCTTCTATAACCATAAGTGCACTTCATGCACAGCATTTCAGAAAGTGAAATGTTTGACTTTTTCTCATCCATAATTTCAGCTCCTGGCGTCCTAGTCTCGGTTGCATCCCCCAGCCTGTGACCAGCCCATCTCAGTGAGTGACTTAAAGGTTAACCATCATGGTGGCCTCCATCGGATGCCTAGCAGGCCAAGGTGTTTTCCTGTTACTTTTTTTGGTTCTCCCCAGGCCATTAGCATGTGATGATGCACTCACATGCATGTGTAAGATGGTGTGTGTGTGTTCTACATGTGTCAACACCCTGCCCCTTATTTCTGTTCCTTTCATTGCTACCATCTGGATTTTATCAGGTGGCAATCAGGTGGCAGGGTCCAGAAACCCCCCCCCACCTCAAGGGAGGACAGCTGCCATAGGACATTCAGTCCTATCATTATATTCTCAAACCCGGGTCACAGATGTGGCTGGTGGCGTGGTATCTTCAACTCATTGCTCCACTGGGCTAGCAAATGAATGAATTAATTTATTTATTTATTCCACATTTTACCAGGAAAGTCAAACTGAGCTGGAAACAGCTCATTTTCAGATGCAGACAGAGAAAGGGGGGAGAGTAGAGAACAGAACAGATGCAATATACAAGGTACAAAAATAATACAATAATATGAATATATGGGAAAAAAATAAATAAATTGTAAGAAACACTTCAAGAATAAAATTGACATGCAGTAAATTGCAGAACAAGCAAAAGGACCAACAATGAACAACAAATAGAATAATAGATACGGGACTGTGTTTTACAAAGCTAAAATATCATCTAGAGGTGATGGGGACAGGCAAACCTTGAAAGAGATGCTCAAGAGGTTCACCTGTCCCCAGAACCTTGAGCTGGTGTTATAGCCAAGTAAGCACTGTCTCCTATCTGTTATTGTTTGTCATATATGGATCCAAGAACTTTCTACTGTTCAGAACAGCAAAAAAAAAAGAAGAAATCTGATGCACAGCTACGAGTGTGGTGAAATATGTGCAGGTCCCTTTAAGTGGAGCTGGCTGCTATGGAAGTGACAACATCAAGACAGATGTGAAGCACCCAGCGTGTGCTTCTATTGGTGCTTCTTGTTCTTTTTGAATAATTATATTGGGAACACGGTGGCATCGGTAAGCGAGTGGTCCCTGGAGCGGTTGAGCAGCTGGTTGTATTTTTTATTTGTACGAGTTACATTTTCATTGAACTTCATAAAAAAAAAAAAAATGATTCTGTTTGGAACCGGAGTGAGCAGCAGAGGGACCGTTGGTTGTAGGTGAGATTTTTTTCGGTTTGTGGTGAGTCGACTTCTACTGTATGTGATGGTTACGGTACAAGCTGGCTGCTGCTCTACAGGACACAGTCATTCACTTGTGCTCTTCTGTTTGTGTGATAATACTATCGTTCAGAACACCGAACAATAGTATGATGGCTTTGAATGATAGTATTATCACTTTTCATCAATTGTATTATCACTCCTTGAGCGATGGTATTATGGCATTTTTGGGTTCGCACATGCGCATCGAACTCCTTGGGATAGTGACTTTTGAGGGGTGTGACACTGTCTGTCCAATGCAGAGTGCTCTGCAAGGGGCTCAATATTTATCACACCAGTCGTCAGCCAGGCTGATCATGATGCTGTTTTGTCTGAAATGGTCTGCACTTGAAAAGAAAAAGCCGTAGCAATCATGTGACAGCTTTTTTCTTTCATCTGCAGGTCACCACACAGCAAGCAGCTATTTGCATCATGATCAGCCTGACTAATGTCTCTGCCCCCCCCATCGCCACCCCACCAGTCCCTTCCTGGAAGGTGGGAAGAGGCACTTTCCTCGTCTGCCTCCTCCACTTCCCGCTGACTCCTTTTGCTTGTTTTCTCTGACCTGTGCAGAGTAGGCCACAGCCTAAGCTTCATACGGGCTGAGAATATACAGTGCCCAAAGGCACTTCAACTCTAAGCATGATTGCGCTAGCAATCCCCACCTGACTGCCAACGTCTGGGTGCTCAGTCTCCGTGTCAGCATATATCCCTCCTCCCCCTTTAACATGGCACACTGGGAGCCCATCCCAGTGTGTCAAAATCTGTGTTATGAATAGTTTACCTGTAAAAAAGAAAACAGTCCCACAATATCTTTGTTTTCCAAACCTGAAAAAAAAGAAAATGGTCCCTCGTCATTCCCCCCATCCAATTCTCCAAGCCTGCACCCTCCCTCTGTACACCCCACCTATTCACACACCCCCTCACCCATACTTACCTCCGGGGGTCAGGAGCAGCAATCTTCTGTGGACCGGGAACACATCTGCACTCTTCAGAAGCCGACTGCAAACTGAGGAAAATCACAGTAAGCCCTATAATGGCAATCAGTGTGGGGGGGGGTTCAACTAAGGTTGATATCTCAGCAACATTTTGGAGTTTTGGTCCCAAATTTTCAACATGGGGTTCTTGGGACCCCTTCTCTTGAACACAGTCACTGCCATTTTCATTTCTCAGTCCCAAAAGGTGATTACAGAGTCACTGCGTGGAATCACTTTTCAGGACCAATTAACAAAATGACAGTTCTACTGTTCATGAGGAGGGGTCCCAGAAAGCCATTGTTGCAAATTTGGTGAAGAAAATCCCAGAAATGACTGTGTTATGCGCATCTGTTGTGCAGCTTCTATGCACACTCGTAACGTCATCAATTTTTAAGATTTTCAATTCAAATTTCCAACATTGGCATTTTTTCACACCCCCTTATTAACAATACAGCTATCATTTTTGCATTCTTCCCAAAATGCATTTTTGAGCTTGTGGCACAGAATGGACTGGTCGTGGTGTGGAATCAACTTTTGGGACAGATTAACAAAATTCCAGTGCCACTACTCATGAGGGGAGGTCCCAAAAAAGCCATGTTGAAAATCTGGTGGAAACATTCTAAAAAATAACTGCATTATGAGTGTGTGTTGTACAGTTTCTACGCACACTTGTAACTTCACCGCTTTTTCAGATTTTCACTCCAGATTTTCAGCATTGCCATTTCTTCACAACTCCTCATTAACAGTATAGCTGTCATTTTTCACATCCTGCCCAAAATGTGTTTTTGCACTTGTGGCGCCGAATGGCATGCTTGCTGTACAAAATCACCTTTTGGGATTGAGTTACGAAATGATACTGCCACTGTTCAGGAGGTGGGTTCCGAAAAAGCACATGTTGAAAATTTGAAGCAAAAATACCAACAAATGTCTGGGGCTTTAGGGTTTCCAACCTAACTCCCACCCTGTACAGATGGACAGGCATTGAGGTGTGCCATGGAGTTGTCGGCCCTAATGTTCACCCCATTTTCCTATACTGCACCTATCTCAGCTTATTTCCTTATGGAATGGGGTGAGCAAAGGGGCCAAAGACCTCAAGGCACACTGTGACACCTGTTGTTGTCTACAGGTCAGGGTGAGGTGGATTGGGGTGAGTGTTATGGCCGAAGACCCAAAGGCACACCCCCAATGCCTGTCAGTCTCTGCAGGGTGGTGGTGGGGGTTGGTGTTACTTCAATATTTCACTGCCATTCCTATTATCCATCCCCCTAACTCCTGTACTACCAATGTCAGTACCAGCAAGCAAACATTTGGCATTGTCAAATGCTTGTTTTTCTAATGAAGTAAACCAGTGTTGGAAGAAAATAAGAAATTTGTGTTGAGAGTGATGCCTTAAAATTCAAGGCAGAGGAATATACACAGAAAAGTATGAGAGGCATGTACAACAGCAATACCAACAATTAAATTTTGCCATTGACAAATGCTTGTTTTTGTATGCTTTACTGTAGTATTACAATGACTTATCCATATATTACAAAACAATAATATGAGAAGCAGGGAGTTGTGACTGTTGACTCAGAGAAAGGGACTATGCTAGTGGTAGTGTAGATGGAAGGCAGCTGACAGAATTCCAGCCCAATATCAGAAGCAACTTCAGGAGTGAATAGAGATATCATGGAGGAGAGATTTCAAAGTGAGATGGAAAGAAGCAGAGCATGTAGAAAGGGAAAAAAGAGACCCATAGTTTAGGGAAGTAGAAAGGGAGGTTTCACTTTTGGAAATGAGGTTGGGATGTCCTTTTATTGTTTGGCTGAAAAAAAAGGTTTTACACTTTAAATGTATTATGTGTTATCAAACTTTGTTTAATGATTTATATTTTATTAAACTTTATTTTATGATTTATCAAATGTTTATTAAACTTTGTTTTATTATTTATCATATGTTTATCAGGATAGTCAGGTTATCTGTTATATATGTTTATATGTAGTTACTGCGTCTTTTATGTTTATAAGAGTGCATTCTTGAGTTCTTCGTTTGAGAGAGTTGGGAAGCAAAGTTGAGCAGTTCTGGCACAGAGAGGACTGGAGAAGAACTCTTAAACCTTAAAGGATAGGAACGCCATATAAAAATAACAAATTATAAATCGTGTTAAAGACCATTGTTTAAAACATGTAATTTAAATTTTAACTCAAATACTTTACTTTGCAAATATCAGAAAATCCTCTTTGTGGGAAACTGAGTGTTCCTACTGTACTTAGAACTTTGGAATTTTAGAAGAATGTGCATGAGATACCCTCTTATGGTTAAGATGTCATGAGTAGGGTTGTGCAGAATAAGGAATTCCACAGTTCTGAGTAGCGAAGAATGAAAATTCTGGTTTCAAAATGCTTTTCAGAATTTCTGTTTGTATTCTGTTGAATTCTGAAAAGCATTTCTGTGTAAACTGCAGAAAAATCATGTAAACCACATAATATTTTTCCTGTGGGTTACAGGAAAAGAATCAGCAGCTTATGTAACCTGCAGACTATTGATCTGAGAAAACCATTTCACATGTGAAATGTTGGAATTCTGCTACAGACAGAATTCTGTGGAAATATTTTCTACATTCCACAGAATTTGGTTCTGTCTGAATATAAACAATAAACTTGCAGTACATAATGACAATGAAAGTGTCAGTTTAGGACAGTTTATACTATATACAGTATTGCAAAATCATATTTGACATTATCAGGCTAATGCCTCATTGTGAAAGGTTTGGATGCAATACAAATATTAAACACGTATTTGTCAATGACAAACGTTTGTTGCTTGTTAAATAATGCAGCTGAGTTCATGTATGATATGCTTTATGAGGCGTATTCTAGCTCCAAGCCTAGATGGAGCTCAAGCCAGAGGTCTTAATCGAACTGAGGCAGGAACAGCTGATGCTGCCTGGATGATGAGAGGTGTAGCGCAAATTTCATACTATAACTGAGAAAAAAAAGTCAGAATATGTCAGACAAATAGACATCCTTACTGCATGTCAAAACAGTGGACATCCTTAGGTGGAAGATAAAAAAGGGGTGTTTTCTAACCTCTGTAAGACAGTTAAGCACTGGAAGTGGGTATGATTGCAGGGGGTAACAAACTCTGATTGTCCACCTCAGACATCTGTATGATGGACACAAATGGTCTAACAATCATTGTTTTTTTTCCCCCATCTGTTGTAACTCCACATTCTATGTACTTTTGTTCGGCTGCTGTAAACTTAATGTCGTCCCATTTCAGATAAAACATTTTCCAAACATACATCTCTCAGTCCAAGAAGGCTGCATTGCAGGAAAACGTTGCATTTCCATTTCAGGCTGAAAAGCTGAACTGCAAGTAAACATCGACGAGTGGTCATTTACTGTTAAGAGATGTGGAAATGTTGCTAACAAGGCTGTCAATATTCAATAAAGAGTTCTTAGCACAGCTATCAGCATGGATGGCATGTGGATTGTTCCATTAGTGGAATAGTTTAAAAAACAAGAATTAATGAAAGTGCAGTATATGTTTTCATCCCTCACGTTTCTAAAATTGCCATATTCCTTTTAGGATGTAGCTAGGATTGTGTCTTTGACAACTATTAACCCCATAAAAATAATCTTGACTGCTTGCTATGTACAGAGTTTAACAAACTTCATTACATGTGAAAAACAGTCATATCGTGCCCTCACATACATCAGTCACCAAACATCAACCTGCAGAAGTGCGTACAGAGGGGTCAGTGTACTTTGCTTGTGTGTATGGGGTAAGGATACTTCAAAAATTATGCAATAAGGTATGACACTGTGGATGTTATTGTGGGATACCCAACTCAGAAAGTGAGGCAACAGTGAGGGCCTTACATACCTGAGAAGTGTTGTCATCCAACAATTACATAGAAACATAAACACAGAAGTTGTCAGCAGATAAGGACCTCTTGGCCCACCTAGACTGCCCTATACCCTACCTACTGTGCCACTGCAGACCCTACTTGAGCTCCGGTCTTCTCCCCATGTTGCCTTACATCTGAGTCCCCCTTGTGTCTATTCCAAGCATGCTTGAATCCTGTTACCATTTCAGCACCCACCACCTCTGCAGGGAGGCTGTTCCAGGTGTCTACCACTCTATCTGTGAAGAAGTTGTTACATGAGGTCCCTGCACCCTAATTGGCACCCCCAGAGGTACACCGCAGATGGCTAGCATTTATGTATATGTTATACTAACATATAGGGCTAAGGGCATCTACTGTATAAGAGTAGATGTCAGGTTGTGTATGCATACAATTACTATACACTTTACTTTCTAATATACACATGTATTTCTTGCTTACAAGATGCTAGGATACCTGTGTCCTTGTAATAATTATCATATATGAGTCGGCATTGCCATCTTCTGATGATTTGTATTACTACACGGCTACGTACAAACAGTACTTTATTTGTTTCCGAAAAGTGATGACTATAACAACATTGTATACTAGTATCTTGGACTGAGGAGCCACCTCTAATTTAGCCAATAGGGTTCATCTCTGTAACCAGAAATGCTTGTATCTTATAGTAACCATAGTAATTATCTTAGGTATGTAATGGAAGACATTACGTTTTCTACCTCAGAGACCCCAGGAGACACGAGAGTCCTCCAGGTATGGGGAACGCTTAACATTGGCTCCCAGTTCCTAATGGTAAAAACTGCTTAGGGCAACTGTGATTTTCCTTTTGGTAGTAATAAACAAGCTTTATTACTCGTATGCAACAAGTCTGTGATTCCTTGCATTCCCATTATTGCCAAGAAACTGAGAGTGAGTTTTAGACCTCCTGACAATTGATGACCTTGTGCAGGCAATATTTGGAGTTTGCAAAGTTTTCAGTTGTTGCTACAATTTTCCCTTCCAAACGGGGACAGTAGGTGTGCATTCCTTCATCACCTCTCCTGTTTTTCACCCACTTTGTACTCACTTGCAAAGTCTGGCTGCTACTGGGTGTGGGTGATGCCGACTCACCTCACCCCTTGGCAGTTTTGAATTGCAAGCTTACAAGTGCCCAGTAGCCCACCTGTGAACTAGTGCACCTGTTGTGGATCGATACACAGCTCAGCGCCTTTTCACAGTTTGATTTTTCATTCCCTCCCACACAATGGTCACCGATTCAAATATCTGCACAGAACTGAGACTCAATGACTCACACTTCCTTGCCTTCCATGGAGGATACGCTGACTTCGGGTGGGATGTAAGTCAATCAGAAAACCCTGTACTGGGGATTTCAACCCCGTACTCAGAGAAGAGACAAACAGGCAGAAAGAGAGAAGCTAAACAGCTGTTGGTCATGGCTCTCTATGCTGCTTTGGAAGCCTCTGAAGTTAGGTTTTGAACCCTTGAACTGCAAGTCTCATCTCTTAAGCAAGAGATGGGACTGCAGGAAACTGAATATTTGAGAAGGGAGCAGGATTTGGAGTCCAATCCAAGCTCCAAGCTCTGCAGAATGAGAAGGATTCCTTTTGCATCATTCTGCTCTGAAAAATGAACAGGAACTTTGTATGTTGAAGCAGGAGTGTAAAAGTTTGAGACAGGATAAGGGGCAGGCATTGCAAATGAATGACTTATTAAGGTGAATGAATGATCAGATGCGAGAGGAGTTGGGAGAGTCACAGGACGAGATAAACCAGGTACGTAATGACTTAGGAGTAGCTACTAGGGATAATTGCGAATTGAGCATCGCGTATAGAGTGTTACAGTAGCAGATACAGGATGATGTGGATCAGAATGTTACAAAAGTTAGTCATGAGGACTGTGAATGCAAAATGGTGAAACTGTGCCATCAACGAGAAGTGCTGGCTTAGCACGTCAAGGCCATGGGTGGCATAGCCCCCATCTTGACGACTTCATCTGAGGAGGAGGAGTCAGATGATGACATTTCTCAGCACAATGCCCAGTCATTCCCCTACTATGGCCCAGCCACCCCAACCTACCATCCACAATATGGTGGACCCACATCACACGTCCACACATCGGCATGATGACCATTAAGGGAGATGCCAGGCCTAGTCCTAATGTCACCACCAATCACTGTTATTTCAGTGGACTATAAGGAAGAGATAGAGAAAATGATTGATGCCACCTTAGGCAATGTGATCCTACCCAACAGAAGCAAACAGACACTCCTAACACAGATCAGACAGATGCTGCAGGAGGCTGGGACTCAGGATGGAATGGTCCACACTGTGGCTGAAGTCACAACTCAGGCAGCCCTGCAGGGTGCCTGAGACAATCTACCTCTGAATGATTGCCCTAGCAATCCCCTACAAATGGCCCACTCTGTTCAGCAAATAGCTGACAGCATTGGTCAGATGAGCCCATCCAACAACCTCAGTTGCCACTTGGAAAAGGTGAGTGCTAAATGCAAAATGCTTAGTCTCGCTGCAGACTACCAGATCCAGATCCTACACCAGACCATCAATCCTGGCCTATGGGCAAAACTCCCAGATGCTGTCTGACAGGACAGCCATGCCACCTTTGATGAAGTGGAATCTGAACTCATTACTGCACACAACCCAGTTGTGGTAGGAGTGATGCTCGTATACCCTGTGAAACAGAATATGAAGGAAAGTCCAATGACCTTCCATCAGAGACTTTGGATGGCCTACCAAGTGGGGAAGAACCTTTCAGGAGAAGCTGCTGATGCAGACCTCATCGAATACAAAGCTCTGTTCCTTCAGAACATGATCCCTGAAGTGTGAGAAAAGGTACAGCCAACCACCTATCCCACCATGGAGAGGTTTGCCGATATACTTTGGAAAACAGAGAGAGTCCATCAGCTCTACATCTGTGACTCAAGCTCCGGCTCCAAGAATGTAGCTGCCATGGAAGCCATTCCGGAAGCCACAATGCACAACACAGTGGAGGGGCAGGCCTAAAAGAAACAGCCCCTTCCCACAGATAACCAACACCCCCAGCAGGCCCAAGGACAATCCTGGGGTGGAAACCAAAATTACCACAAAAACAAGAAACACCAGGAAAACAATAAGGTAAACAACAGAGACCAGGCTCTTTGTATAGGGAAATAGCCGATGAGAACCGAAATCTCCGAGACCACCTCAGGAAAGTACGCTCCTTAGCAGACGCTGTTCAGGTACAGGCCCTTGCTGCAATACAACTAGGAGAGCAGGCCTCCACAGGCCATGGAGATACCAGAAGTCCAGGCTCTCAGGCCCCTGTAGGTCTGAACCAGGAAGCGGCTCCCTATGTAGCATCAGTACAGCATGGCGAGATGGTTCACAGGAACCAGGCCCATACTCTCTTTCAAGAGCTTCCCCATGCTTCTACTGGTACAGATTGACAATTACAGGCCCCAGTCCATACTGTAAACAAGCAGGTCTTGGATATAAATGGAAGTCCCAACACAAAGGTCAAGGTCGGGGCCGCCTACTCACAGTGCTCTTGGATACAGGCGCGGCTGTGTCTGTATTACAGGATGACAACCCGGACACATCGCCTTGGCCTAGCTGACAGAGGACCAACATGTCTGGTGTAGATGGAACTAGGCTATCTGCATACCACTCCCTGCCACTACCTGTGACACTTGGACACCTGAAGGTGTATCACACCTTTCAGCTGATGGCACTGCAAGATCACCCTAGTATAATTGGAACTGACTTCTTAGCACCACACAGCTGTGTGGTGGACCCAGCCAACATGTTACTGATACAGATTCAGGGACAGTATCACACTATCCTGATACCTGATTCACATGTGGTTGCTACAATCTCTGCAAATGACAAAGAGTATGACGTCATAGATTTGCTTAAGAATAATGAGCTTTTCCCAAAGCTCCTTCCCATCCTGCAAAGGCATCTGGAGGCATTTGCCACCAACAAGCATGATTGTGGCAAGATGCACACCATCATTGAAGTGACAAGCCCAATGCATGAGAGGCAGAGGAAATACCCTTTCCCACCTGATGCCTTGCCTTCTCTTAGGGAACCGAGTAAATCACTCCTCAAGCAAGGTGTAATCAGGACATGTGTCTCCACTGCAAATTCTTCAGTGTGGCCTATGAAAATATCCATGGGCACCTGGAGACTTATTATTGACTACAGGAGACTAAACCAGGTCACCCCTTGCTGTGCTCCAACAGTGGCATCAGCACCAGATGTGCTATAACTACTGACTTCTCACCAACAATGGTTTAGTGCCCTGGATATCTCCAATGGTTTTTGGTCATTACCATTGGCCCCCAAGAGTCAATATAAGTTTGCCTTCACCTTTGAGGGCAGGCAGTACACCTGGACCTGCTTACCACAGGGGTTCCACAACAGTCCCTCCCTGTTCCACCTCCACATGAGGGACACCCTTGAGGGTTTCTCTATACCCCAGTGTCTCTTGCAGTATGTGGATGACCTGTTGTTGGCCACGCCACACAGGAACAACATCTGGACCTCTTAGATGAACTACTGACCCTCTTCCACAGGGAAGGCCTCAAATGTAACCCAACAAAAGCACAATTATGTCAGAAAGAGGTACTCTTTCTGGGTCTGAGGATAACAGACCATGGCCGAAGCCCTACCTGGAAGAAGATACAGGGATTGCAAGATTTGCCACTACCCACCAGCGTGGCCACCCTTAGAAGGTTTCTAGGTATGGTAAACTATTCCAGAGATGTTAGTTGTGATTTTGCCCAGAAGGCCACCCCTCTGTATGAACTACTGAAAAAGGACATCCCCTGGACTTGGGGCCCATTCATACCCAAGCTGTGACATCACTGAAACAGGCCCTGGCCTTGGCTCCAGCTTTGGTTAACACCAATCCAGCCTTACCTTTCCATCTGGAATCTGCCACCTCTGACATTGTGATGTCTGCAGTGTTGGCTCAGAAGGTCCATGGCAACCTAAGACCCATTGCATATGCATCACTGCTCTTGACCCCAGTGGAACAGAAGTATTTCCTTTGTGAAAGGAATCTTTTGGCCACCTATTGGTCTGTAAAGCACTTTCTGCATATCATTGGGTACTCCCTCCGATCATCAATATGAACCATACCACAACAACCTTTTTGCTATCAGACAAAGTAAAGGATGGGTCAGTTTCCAATACCAGACTGACACACTGGTCCCTCCTTCTCCAGGACAGAGACATCTAGGTCCACCCAACCAAAATGCCATCCATGCTGGTGCATGGCCTCCTTTTCCAAGGAGAGCCCCATGACTGTACACTGCAGCCACCTGATCTACCAGATCCAGGCCCTTTCCTTCCCGCTATACAACAATTCATTGTGAGCACCTCACTGTGTCATGTCTTTACAGAAGGATCAGCTTCCTATTGTCAGGGAGAACAGATAGCAGGAATAGGCATATTGGTAGTTTACCATTTTGGCAACGCTGTTAAGATTTCCAAGCGTTGCAGTGTGGCATCTTCACAGTATGCAGAAATGGCAGCGGTGGTCTGTGCCCTCGAGTTCATCCAGCATGGAACTGAGGATACCATCATTTTTACAGACTCTAACTGGGTTTGTTGGTCTCTTACAGAATTTCTTCCCTTCTGGAAGAAGAACTCCTTTACCTCTTCTGATGGCACCCAGGTGAAACACAAGGAACTGGTAATATACATTCATTCACTGGCACAGAAATTTGCACAAAAGCTCTCTGCACACAAAGTTAAGGCCACTCCATACATGACCCCTATCATGCCTTCAATGACACTGCTGACACCCTTACTAAGGAAGGGGCCCGAGGGGGGGACACCTGGATGATGGACCATCCAGAGGCTAGAGTGGCTGTTTACACTGCAGTCATCAGGAAGAAACTAGAACCCTTCTCCCCCTTGGATTTTTTAGAAGCCCGGCATGCTGATTCTGAACTCAAAGATGTGTTCAGATTACTGGACAAAGGCACCGAGAAGAATCTACCTGCC
Source organism: Neoceratodus forsteri (assembly GCA_016271365.2). Lineage (NCBI taxonomy): Eukaryota > Metazoa > Chordata > Ceratodontiformes > Ceratodontidae > Neoceratodus > Neoceratodus forsteri. The sequence goes on along the minus strand of CM028129.1, from coordinate 50,195,569 downwards.
CACAACCCATACTGAAGGCATGAAGGTAAGTTACATCTGTCTCCAGATGACAAGCTCATTTGGTACCAACCAGGTGTCACCTCCACCAAATTGTTGGTGGTCCCTCGTCATCCTTCATCTGAATTTTTGCACCAAGTGCATGACACCCCTACTGGTGGACACCAAGGAGTAGAAAACACACTCCAGAGGCTTAAGACCACCACATGGTGGCCTGGTGTCACCAAGAATGTCAAACAGTACAAAGACAACTGCCTTGTTTGTGTGCAAAACAATCCCATCCCTACTAAACAAAATGCCAAGCTACTACTACAAAGGCACTCTGGCCCTTGGCAAGCCTTACAGATTGATTTTATTGGTCCCCTTCCCAATACCAGTAGAAACAACAAATATGCCCTTGTGGTAACCAATCTCTTTTCTAAGTGGGTTGAAGCTTTCCCCACCAAGACATGCACTGCATAAGCCACTGCCCAAATCCTGGTGGAACAGATTTTTCCAGGTGTGGCCTACCTCTAAAGGTAGACTTTGACAAAGGAACCAGTTTTACAGGTGAGTTGATGAAAGAAGCCCTTAAACTCCTTGGAGTTCATCAAAGGTTCCACATACCATACCACCCACGATCATCAGGTCAAGTAGAGAGGGTCAACAGATGGATTAAGCAAATGCTTTCCAAATTTATTGAGGACAACCCCAAGGACTAGGATTCCCTACTGCCATTACTCCTTATGGCAATTAGGGGGACACCCGCAGCCACCACCCAGTTGACACCCTTTGAGGTGACGACTGGTAGAAATATGAGATTACCTGAACATCTGTTGTTTGACCTGCACACCCCCAACGCAGACCGTGTTTCTGTGGATCAATATGTGGAAAAATTAAGAAAAGACCTCATATACACTGATTTGTATGCCCGCAAACTGCATGGGCAAGGCCCAGCAATAGTCCAAAATTCAGTTTGACAAACATGCACAAGAAGTGGATTGGCAAGTTGGAGATCAGGTAATGATACTCAGATTTGTGCATCCAACACACTCTTTCTCCAACAAGCGGGAAGGACCCTACCCAATTGTCAACAAGCTCAGTCCAGCAGTCTATCAAGTGAGACTCATGCAAAACAACAAACTGACTGACAAATGGTTACATGCAAACCAGTTGAAACTATATGAAGGAATATAATTACTTTTCCTCATCCCATAGGGTGGAATAGTACTAATCTGCTAATGTTTGATTTTCCTTTTCAGATACACTGACAAGATAGTTATCTTGTTCCATTTTCTCCTCATCTCAGGAGTTATCCCCTGCATTCAAGGCATGGTAAAGCACTTCCTTTCTCATCTAGATCCACCTGCAACTACCCCAGAGGGAGTCTCCATCAATGTCCCAGACAATTTGATTACCATTCAGGAAGGTTCAGATGCCTGCCTCACTGCCTCAGTTGTTGCTCCTGATAAATCTACCCTACAAATTGAGTGGCAAACCAAGTCTCAAGGACAAATACTCCCCGTGACCAAACTCTCCAAGGGAACTTTCCATGGATGGCCCAACACAAAATTATCCCCTAATGGTACCTTCTCTTTGCACTAGACCTCTCTTAGACATTCTGGTTTATACAATATTACTGTTTTAATTGACCCCTCATATTGTGATTTGCTTTCTAAAGACTCTACCAGGAAATTCTTTGCTGTACACAACATGGCCTCAGCTGCCATGTATTTATCTGTGTTACCCCCTGCTGAGAAATGACTTTTGGAATGTCCAAAGCAAACACCTGGTCCTCACAGTGGTCTCACAGCCACTGCTTTACCTGGCTCATTGATTAACAACTTACAATATAAGAATATACCTGTTTTGTTTAACTTGACTTACTGGAATATGAAAGAATTTGATGTGTGTCATACTACTAACACATCATTGTTTTATAGTACTTTGTTACTTGATATCTTAGCAGCTTTCAGATTCTCAACCAAGACCCTATTGCCGGGGTACATACCACTAAGCATAGAGGCAATTTTAGGAGAAAACCTGTTTCTCAAGCAGCTGATCAAAATCATAAAAGAAATGCACATGACACATCTGATGTCACTGGTGCCACAGGCACTGTCACTGGTATTTTTGGTACTGCTATGTCTATCTGGAATAAAGCGGACATTGCTACTATTAAAGTACATTCACAAAAGTTTGAAACTGGTATGATCAATGACATCATACTCCCTTATTGCATGGTGTGAATGGCCTTAGTCAAGAAGAAATATATACTGTATATAATATGCACAACATTGCTAAGGTAATTACAGATTCTAAAGACAAGATTAACGCCCTTATTGCACGGAACAATAAAGAAGCAGATAAGCAATACAGTGCCAGTGAAATCCTATGTTCCGCATATGAATCACATCATCACTACCATCAACAATCTCTTCCATGATCTTGAATCCGTAAGCATCTCTAATATCATTCATGATAGACTCATCTCTAAATGGTATTGCCCTCACTGCAAACCCCTAACTGTGTTGCCATGTGTATGTTACAATCTGTTTCCATTCCTGTTTCAACTGCTAGGAATTTGGGAGCTGTGACCAGGCACCCTAATATTGGTCCTTGCTTTACTTCTAAGAAATGTTCCATTAAGGATACTATGTTTGTATCTTTTACTGTTTCTTTACCACATTTTGATCCCAATACAGGTATATTTGATAAATTAGCATCCGTACACTCCATTGGGCACCTTGATGATGACATTTACAGAGGATGCATTGACTTGCCTCCTCTACTGGTTTTCCATTCTCTTCTGGACATGTGGGTTGCCATGCACATGTACTGCTGTGTGAAGAAAGGGTATATTTATTTGTGTCAATGTGATATATTTGATTTTATTAAACTTGTATGTGGATATTTCCCAGGCAGTATAGATTGGTTCTTTTCCATGGGCGATGACATCTCCACCAATGACACAGAATACCAGGACTCAACATCTGCGCCAGATGCTTCTCAATTGTACCAATCTTACTGGAAGGAAGTTCATCGCCTGTCAACACAGATTTCCAAACAGACTTACACTTACCCAGTACAATTACAAAACTGAAGATTGCCTACTGTTAAAATGCAATATAATTCAGATGGTGAATATTGTGCGGTACCTAATTTTAAACAGTTTACCTACAGAGATAAGACATGCAATATTACTGATTCAATGTCTGCTTTATCCCTCATCAAACAGCTACTATAGGGCATACAGTTATTACCCCAGTTCCCCTTGTGGAACCTGATATTATTGATGGTAACCCTGATTATCTGCTCACTCTTTCAGAGTACCTACCCTACTTTAATCTACACACTGATCCCTTGACTTTAACTCTGAAGTCACTTTTAGACAGGAAAGACTCCCATCTCATCCACATCAGCAATAACATCTTCAAAGCAGATGAAGCAGATTTTGACCTTATTAATTATGGTGATTTTAATAGTGCGCTTACTAACACTTGGTTAGAGATTACCGTTAAAGGTTTTGTTATTATACAGGCATTTTTTAATATTCTTTCTTATTATTATGATTTGCTGCCTTCAGCACACACTCTGCCAACACCGCAAGCAGCTGGAATTCCTTTACAAGACTCATTCGTCTGGTCTGTAAACGGCTCCTGCTTTTGCTCTACTTCCCTACGTTTGCTTGTGTTGCCCCTTATGAGACAACAAGGGGGGGAATGTTACATGAGGTCCCTGCACTCTAATTTGTACCCCCAGAAGTACACCACAGATAGCTAGCATTTATGTATATGTTATACTAACATATAGGGCTAAGTAAATCTACCGTATAAGAGTAGATGTCAGGTTATGTATGCATACAATTGCTTTATGCTTTACTTTCTAATATACAGATGTATTTCTTGCTTACAAGATGCTAGGACACCTGTGTCCTTGTATTGTTATGATATATTAGTCAACATTGCCATCTTCTGATGATTTGTATTACTAAACGGCTATGTACAAACTGTACTTCTTTGTCTCCACAAAGAGATGATTATTACAAAATTGTATAATGTTATCTTGGACTGAGGAGCCACCTCTAATTTGGCCAATAGGGCTCATCTCTGTAACTAGAAATGCATCTATCTTATAGTAACCATGGTAATTATCTTAGGTATACGATGGAAGACATTACGTCTTCTACCTCAGAGACCCCAGGAGAGAAGTAGATTTCTCAAGGTATAGGGAACACTTAGCATTGGCTCCCAGTTCTTAATGGTAAGAATTGCTTAGGGCAACTGTGACTTTCCTTTTGGTAGTAATAAACAAGCTTTATTACTCTTATACAATATGTTTGTGATTCCTTGCATTCCTATTATTGCCAAGAACCTGAGAGTGAGGTTTAGACCTCCTGGCAAAGTATTTCCTTACATCTCCTCTGACATTACCCCCTCCAGCTTCATAGTGTAACCCCTTGTCCTGAAACATATTTTTTTATGGAAAATTCTACCTTCCTGTACCTTGATTATACCTGTGAGGTATTTGAATGTTTCTATCCTATCCCCCCTTTCCCTCCTTTCCTCTAGAGAGTACATATTTAGTTCCTTGAGTCTTTCCTAGTAGGGTTATTAATGCAGGCCTTGCACAATTTTGGTAGCCCTCCTTTGCACTGCCTGCACCCTATCTATGTCCTTTTGGAGGTGGGACCTCCAGAACTAGACACTGTACTCAAGGTGGGGTCTTACCAGTGATCTATACTGGGGTAATAGTACCTCCCTCATTCTGCTAGTGATGCTCCACCCTTTGATCCTGAGCATCCTTCTAGCCTTCCCCACTGCCTTAGCAAACTGCTTGGCTACCTTCAGGTCATTAGAAATAATTATCCCTAGGTACCTTTCCTGTTTTGTGGTAGCCAATACCTCCTTACTCAACTGGTACGCTGCCCCTGGGTTTCTGTGCATACATAGACCCTTTTTTTTGGCTTATAGCACTTATAATATGGTTCAGCTGATTTTTATTTCAGAATCTGAATAATGAGGTTCAGAAAATTGAGCTGTGCTGTTTTGTGGAATTACACTTGGCTATGTGATCCAATTGATCAATCACATGTTTTGTTTTCTTTTACCCATTTTATAATCAGTAGTGTCTTTCAGATATTCTGGATAATAGTGCTGTGCGGAACGAAGAATTCCACCACTGGAATAAACAAGGAATGGCCATTCCACCAGTGAAATTTCTACCAGAAATTTGCTAGTTCTTCTAAAGAATTCCATCTGCTGTGATCCGCAGAATATTATTCCATGGAACAGCATGTTTTCCATGTAAAATCGCTCCCCAATTATTTCTGCAGAAAACATTGAGATCAGTACAATCAAATTCTGCAGGAATCTGCCATTCCGTTTCTGGTACAATTTGATGGATATTCAGAGGAATTTTGAAAATTCCATGAAATTCCATTCCACCAGAATTTGAAAATTCTCCTGAGAGATTATTAGTGTTAGTTGCTCAGTAGGTCACATGCTGGCCTCTGGGGCTGGGAGATCAGAAGGTCATGTGTCGAAGTCCCACATCAGGAACTTGGGGTGATACCCATAACTGGTACTGAAATGCAGTATCAAGGGGAGGTGCTACACTTGTGAGGTGCCAGCCCTTGAATGATAGGTTGAACCAAGGTCTGTTCTGTTCATCTCTGGTCAATATCCAGGTGGAAGTAAAAGATCTATTAGCATTACTCAAAGAAGTGCAGAGGAGGTTCCTCAGTGTCAGAGCCAACATTCCCATTGTCAATAAAAAAGGTCCATTTAACCCCCCCTCCCAAGATGCACCTGAAAACAAGCTATCACAGCTTAGTTTGCCCTGTCTGGTAAAAAATTTCAAATGAATGAATAAATACCCAGAATATCTGTAACCATCAGGACATACCCTTACAGAATGTAATGTTTTCATGCTGCACACATAAAACCACCCAATTGATATGCATCCTGATTTAAATGCTAAATTGGAACTGATTGCATGCATATGTCATGTGTGCAGCAAGCAAGTGAGGAAACCATGATTTTTATGTTACATTTAGAAAGACTGCATGCATATGGAATGCATGCAAAAAGCAAGTAGTCACTGATCTCTCTGCAGCATTTGACACTGTAGACCATGGTGTGCTGTTCGAGTGCCTGTGGCTTCTTTATGGGCTGTCTGGTGCAGTCCTCAAATTGTTTCATTTGTTCCTCACAGACAGGTCTCAGAGACTTGCCATCTGAATTTATTCCTCTGGCACTCATTCTCTGCCCTTCGGGGTGCTACAGGGCTCCATTTTGGCACCCATGTTGTTTGCAGGGTACATGTTGCATTGGGAGATATCATCAGGTGATACAGTTTGAGTTTTCACTGCTATGCAGATGATACTCAACTGTATATGTATTTTCTGCCTGGACAGACTGATGCACTCTCTGTGCTAAATAACTACCTTACCAAGATCAGAACCTGGATGAGTACCTGCTGGCTGAGACTGAATCCAGATAAGACTGAAGTGTTGGTAGTGGAAGGGGTGGGTTTGGGGCTGGACAGGCATCAGGTCTATCGATTGATGGCATACAGCTCACAACCTCTGACTGAGTGCATAACCTGGACGTTATTTTTGATGATGATTTGGCACTGTCAGCTGTCATCAAATCCTCTTTCTACCATCTAAGGAATATAACCCCGGTGAAACACTTGGTTCCTCCAGATGATCTTCCAACATTGGTCTATGCCTTTGTCACTACCCACCTTGATTACTGCAATTCCCTCTACCTAGGGCTTCCATAGGTTGATATCTGCTGCTTGCAGCTGGTGCAGAATGCGGCAGCCAGGCTTTTGACTGGGATATCTAGGTCCAGTCATACTATGCCTGTGCTCTGTGAGCTGCACTTGCTGCCTGTTCAGTGGTGGATCACCTTTAAGGTTGGCTTGCTAACCTTTAAAGCCCTACATGATCAGGGACCCGGTTACCTGCAAGACCTCCTGGTACCATACTGCCCCTCCATCCTTTCTAATCTGCCAATGAGGGATTGCTAGAGATTTCCAGGGTGTGATTAAAAATGTCTGGTGCTCGTGCCTTTCTTTCTCAGCCCCAACCCTGTGGAATTCTCTACCTTGTCGGTTAAGAGAATGCCTGACCACTGACAGGTTTAAAATTGAGTTAAAAACATATTTATTTAATTTATCTTTCTCCAATAATGGTTAATGATTAATGGTTAATGTGTTATTTATTGATCCTGTCTTAATCTGACATTTATACCTGATTGTATGTGCAGCACCTTGATTTCAAAAGGCACTATAAAAATAAAGATGATTTGATTTGATAACTGTACACATAAAAGTTAAGTAAGTTGCTCAGGCTCACACCATACACAAGTGGGGGTTGATGAGATTAAAACCCAGGTCTTAATACCTCCAAGACTTCTGGCTTGCAGTTCACTGCCTTTAACCTCTAGGCCAAACTGTCTGCACACGTATGGGTTGCTTGTACTTCAATATATACTGTATCTGAATACATCTGCGTGCATGCAGCATGCTTGTAGCCACTGTTATGGTTTTCAATTTTCTTCTCTCCCTCATTTCATTTATACAGTCAAACTGTATCACACATACCAATGGAAACACATGCGTTTTTTCCACCCCAGTACACAACCTTACCCCCAAAACCACTTAATTACTTCTGTCTGACCTGCACTCCAAGTATTTTCTCTCTATAGTTTTGAATGCTTCCATGCAAACAGACTTTAAGGTGCAAACACAAAATTAGCAATAACTCCACATTCACACACACACACACACACACACACACACACACACACACACTCCTAGCCAGTCCCCCCCCATACACACACACACACTGTAGCGGATAAGGTCATGCTGCTACAGACAACCCACCAAGTATAGAAATAAGTAAAATATCTCTTACTTGAGTACTAGGGAGCCAGAGGCAGGAGTCTTTAAGAGATGGTGCCCATAGGTCAGAGTACTGGGGCGCACCCCCTTAAAATGAATGGTGTTATTTTTTATTATTTTATATGTTATGATGGTGAGTTGGATAATAATGAAGGTAACTGTTCTACTAACAAAGACCCTTGTTAGTCGAGCGGTGGCCTCCATTAATTAATTAATTAATTAATGCACCAGAAGACATACGAAGAGAAACTAATGGAGCTTAATATGTATACCCTCGAGGAAAGGAGAGAGAAGGGGACATGATAGAAATGTTCAAGTACCTCAAGAGAATCAACAAAGTAAAAGAGGGTAGCATCTTTCAGAAAAAGATATGTGCAAGAACAAGGGGGCACAATTTGAAGATAGAGTGGGGATGGCTCAGAGGTAATGTGAGAAAGTATTCTTTCATGATGAGGACTGTGGATGCATGCAACAACCTTCCTGAGGAGGTTGTGGAGTCAAAAACAGTAGGGGAATTCAAGAATGCATGGACGGACATAAAGCAATTCTAGTGGGTAGTAGGAGGAAGTAGGCTGCTGGTTAACTAGGATCAGCAGCTTATCCATTGGTAGGGAAATGGGCAGACTAGGTGGGTCAAGCAGTCCTTATCTGCAATCAAATTCTATGTTTTCAAGTTTTCTAACTGTCCATCAATGTATAAAATAGTAATATAAAAATATCCCCATTCATTTCAATGGTGCACACCCCTGCAGTCTCCTTTGCCCTTTGTCATAATGTGTCTGAGTGTGGGGATGTGAAGGTCAACTTCACTTGGGGGGGGCATAAGCCTGACTATAGTGGGGCTCCAATAGTCTGTGCATACCATACTGCTCAACTGTCCGTTAATGCAAGGGATAGCTCTAGAATGTCTGTAACACCTCTAAAAGATACAACTTATTTGTTTTGACTGAGAACTGATATGCAAATCAGTAAAATTCAAATGTATAAGATTCATCTGTACATACCCCAGAGCAGTGCATCAGATTTGGGCTTAAACCCACCCAGTTACTAACCAACTTTTTTCCTGGCTGAAATTCTGCCTCACCCTCCAAAAAAGAACTTTGCCCTGATTTTTCACCCTGACTCCATTCCATTCAATAGCCATCCCCTATGGGTCATGAAGCCACCCAAAGGCGAAGACACATGAAAAATGCATACATATTTAAATCCTTCCTCCTTCCTCCATCCCCCAGTAAAAAAAAAAAATATTTACTTTCACTTAACTGTCCATATGGCTAGAACCTTCAGCCTGGCATAGTGTTCCATCAGCCCAGTTTTCAGTCCACGCCCCCTCTGTCCTTCCTCCAGATGCTGAATGCAAGAACAGACCATTACAGGTCCCCAATGTGGTCCGTGACCAAGTCACCTCACCAACCGAACCCACCCAACCTGGGTTACTTGCTTCTTGCTTGTTTGCTGCTGCTGTGGCTGCTGCTGCACTGCACTGATCAGGGCATATGAAGGCCACCCACACAGCTGTCTCCACTACTGCTAAGCCTAGCTTGCTGCCGTGGGGGTCTGTGCTACTTTTTTTTTTGCAAAATGAGTTTAGTAGAGTAAATAGGTAGCCTAGTCTTGAAGTAACTTCTAGCTCACCCTCTGCCCCTTCAGCTACTAAGGAAGACAGAGACTTACTAAGAGTACACCAACAAAAACATGCTACCACAAGACTGCTATTGAGAGTTCAGTGCTCACTGACTCCTCCAAGCTGTAGTGTGCAGTCTGTCTGCTCTGTGGCGGAAAAGACAGTATTGCACTTGCTAGACTCATGTGCTCTTTCTTGGCTGGAGCTCATCCACATCACATGTGATTTTGGATAGAGTGGACAACACAATACAGACACTGTCGACTTTGGAGAGTACCTGCAATGTGAGCACACACAGGTCAGGTGGCACTTACTGTACAAGATTAAATCCAAATTCAAAGCCATTATTGCCATGCCATAAGAACAACTTAGGCACACATATGGGTGGGCAACTGCCCCCTTTTGCCATACCTAAATGGCACCCCTGCTTAATGGTAGAAATTCATTTTCAGGTGCTAATGCAATGGTTTCCATTGTGTTCTGAGGTACTGTATCTCCATTTTTCATGATGTGTCCTGATCATCACGTGGGTTATTGTCCCTCATTTTGAGTGTCCATGTCCCTCATTTCAGTGACAAAATGTAAGGTGTGGTGCATGCTTCCCAGACCCTACTCTGTACAAAGAGTGCTGAGCATGGCCATAGTGTAGATGCTCAATACAGAATGGCAAAGGGAAAGTAAGTGAGATGAAACAGTGATGGAGAAACACTTTTGTAGCATGAAATAGGCATAAGGGATTTGCATGGTCCAAAACAAAAAGGATAGGCTTCACAACACAGAGGCCTCTCTTTGCACATCAGGAATGGGGAATGCTAACTGGCTATATCCTAGGTATTTAATGCAGTAAGCAAACAATACTTTATAAATTAATGGTGATTCAATGACAAAAATCAAAAGGCATTAGGGATCAGAATTAACAATGTGTTTTTAGATGAGATTTGCACCAGCTTAGCTGCTACAGACATGGCAAGCATGTAGCATGTGAATCTGATGTGATGCTTAAAATGATGTTCACATCAGCATAACTGCTGCACTCATGCCAAGTATGCAACACGCAAACCTGATGTAATTTTTAGAAGATGTTCACACCAGCTTACCTGTTGCGCCCATGTCAAGCTTGCAGCATGAGAACCTGATTTGCTTTTAAGACTTGGTTCACTATGATCACTTTGTGTATGTGAACTGCATGCAAACATTGCACAATTAAGCATGTGGTATGCATTCTGCATGTACACAGCACACCTATATTTCTGTTAGGGTATGATCTATTATCCAGGTCTATCTGCCTGGAGATACACATATCTTCAGATAGTGATCTGAAGCCAGTAAAGTATACAATTATCTCTAGTAATAGTGGCTTATTTTCAGCACCCATAATTAGTTTAGGAATATCCTTGAAAAATCACCCAAGATCTAAAATATTAGGACATCAGACAAACATAAATTCAGATGAGGCCAGACCATGACTTTATTATCAGTAAGTAGTTATTTTTGTGATCCTTGAAAAATTCATAAAACATGCACGAGCTTGTGTTCAAGCCCTTATCCCCCCATAGTAGCCCTTGCATACCAGTGGCCATGCTCCAGTTATTGCTCCTGTCTTGACAAGCAGTTCAGGGACAATATTCTTGGTTCACTGCTTCACTGGCACCGCAACTGTATTATCCTCAAAAAGCCTCTTTGTTTTACTAGATGGGAGTTGTCAGCCTAATTCATTGTGTTTGTTGTGCACAACCCCTGCTCTCCTGAAGGATAATGTTTCAACCACCCCACCCTTTTGACTGCAGAACTTTTCAGTATTAAAAAAAGGTGTAGGCACCATAAATATAACCTGCATTGACAGCTGCATCACTGCTAACAATGGTGGTCAGATTGCAACCTTTGTCAGCATTAAAGATATGGTTCTGAGAAATGTAAGGTCATCAAATTCTGTGAAAACTAAACATTATAGCCAAGGGGATTAAAGGCAAGAGACAAGTAAAAATGTTAATCTGCTCAAGCCAGAAGATGTTTGATATTTCAGTTTTATAACTTTGAATTTTTCTTGCGAGATCCAGTAGTCTGAAGCAGTAGCATACCCCATCAGCACAGCCAGTGATTCAGAGATCTGAAAGGCAAGGCAAGAGCAAGTCAAGGCAATTATATTTGTAGGGTGCCCAATTACGGGAGACTCTGGGCACTTAACAGGAGTTATAACAAGGCATAATAAAAACAGCATAAGTAAAAAAGCAATAACAATTCATAAATACAAATATAACAGTTTAAAATGACTTAAGAGGCTTTCAGACAGACACAGAAGGAGCCAGGACAGGATGTACTCCGAAATCTGAAAAAAACAGGACAAGGAGGTGGGTCTTCAGCCTCTGCTTGAAAACCTCTACTGAGGGAGCCTCCTGGACAGAAGATGGTAATGAATTCCAAAGGGTTGGCCAAGAGACACTAAATGCACGATCTCCTGAGGTCATGAGCTGAACCCTGGGAACATCCAGAAGGCCCCTCACAGTGGAATGGAGGGAGCGAGCAGAGGTCACCAATGTCAGGAGTTCTGATAGGTAACCAGGACCCAGTCCATATAGAGCCTTAAAGGTGAGAAGACCCACCTTGAAAAGGACCCTCCACCTGACCAGCAGCCAGTGCAGAGTCCACAGGACTGGGGACACATGACTGGACCTTGAAAGGCCTGTTAGTAACTGGGCTGCCACGTTCTGCACTAGCTGAAGTCTGCAGAGGGTCCCTCCTGTGACCCTGAAGTATAGAGAGTTGCAGTAGTTATGCCGGAAGGTCCAAAAGGCATGGACTAGCATTGGCAGGTCCTCAGATGGAATGAGAGGCTTAATCTGGGCAATGTTCCACAAATAATAGAAACCACTACTGACAACAGATGACATCTGGTCTTCAAATGTCAATCTGTTATCAAGACAAAAGACATAGGCACTGTTAGTCTGGGGGGGGATTGGTCTATTGATTCACAAGTGCTAGTATTAGTGAGTCAGCCCTCTGCATTAAGAATCAGTCTTTTGACCCTGATTGAGAAACTAATGAGGCAGCCTCCTAGACTTTTCCACTGCTGGAGTTGTTGATTCTAAATCGGGGAAAGAGGAAGAAATGGACATGTGGGAAAATGGATCAAGCAAACCCCCCAAAAGAGCAGGAAGAAATGAGGAAAACAGAGGTATGAGAAAAGGAGGGGTTGAGAATCAATAAGCCATGAGGCGGCAAGACAAACAGAGTGGGGGAGCATGGGGAAGAAAGGGGCAGCGAAGATAGAGACATACAGAGGACAGGAGGACAGGGAAGAAACCAGGAACCAGAAAACATGGAAGGCATGAAACAAAAAGGGGAGGGGTAGCAGTAGCAGAAGCAGGAGGAAGCAGACCAGCTGCAGAGTGGCAGGAGCATGGGGGGCACGGGAGACGGGTATAGACAAGATACAAATTGCAGCAAAATGACAGAGGGAGCAGGGAAAATGAACCACAGAGCAGTCACACTGGAAGAGAAATAGAGGAATGCACAACAAACTGTAGTTTGGAAAACAGAACTGGGGACTGGGAACAAGGCACCCAAGAGGAGGAAAAGAGGTAGCAAGGCAAATGGAGCAGGAGGAGGGCTGCAGAAAAGAAAGGGGCAGTTATGATAGAGGCAAGCAGAAGACAGGAGGACAGGAAAGGTACCAGAAAACACAGAGGACACAAAACAAAAAGGGGGAAGGGTAGCAGAAGCAGGAGGAAGCAGACCAGCTAGAGAGTGGCATGAGCTCGGGGAGGGGGGTGTACAGACAAGAAGTGAACTGCAGCAAAATGATGGTGGAAGTGGGGTAAAATGAGCATGAGCCATGGAGCGGCCACACAGGAAGAGAGATAGAGGAATGCACAACAACCCTCAGGAGGTCCAACACAGAACAGGGGAATGGGAACAAGGCAGGCAAGGAGAGAAGGAGAGAGGAGTTAGGAGTCACAGATGTAGAAACAGGGCAAGGAAGAGGAGAAAGACAGTTACAAAAACTGAACAGCACTTAGCTGTGTTATAAAAATGAACCTGGCACTAAAGTGAAGGGTAGACAAGTTTCAGTAGGGCTGGTTGGCAAAGTTATCCCCCACAATGAACCACAGGAAAAGCCCTCCCATAAACCAGCAGATGGTGCCCCGATGTTGAAAGCTGATCAGCTGTTTGCTGACCCAGCTTCATGCAAATCAAAGGACTGAAGCTCTTCCTGTGATTGGAGTGGATTGGTCCTTTCAAGTACAAGAAGTTTCCACCCTGCAAGCAGCAAGTGGTGTCATGACCACAGTGTGTGGTTATTGGTCTTGACTGCCAAGCCTCTCCTATTTGCAACTGCAATGGGCTTGGCAGTGACCCTCCCTCAAAATCCCCTTTTACTGAAAGCAAAATGTTTGATGCTCAAGCACATCAAAGGTAAAAAATGGTCCCCCTCCCCAGTCTCGGGAAGCCAGGGGTGGTAAGTTTAGAAATAAAAATGGCAGTAAAACCCCTGTGCCTTGATTTGTGAGACTTGATTCCAACCATGGCACACACATAGCACAAACCATGGCTAACAACAAGTCCCTACAAATCAGGGTGTGGTGCATAACATATGAATGTGCAAATATGGAATTTTGATATTTTAAATGTCAGCCATTTTTTATTCCCACTAGAGATGCAGCGAATTTAAAATCTGCTGGTGAAGTGCACGCGAAGTGGGCACTTCACATTGCCACTCCGCCACACAAAGTAGGCAATGTAAAGTGCTCACTCCGCCATGTCATTACCACTTCGTGCTGAGGCTGAATGACAATGTGAAGTAAGGTGAAGTCGTTGATTTCAATGGACTTCACATTCCTCATTATGATTCTAAGTGATCTACTTGGTGTTTCAGACTTGGCAGCCACCCCCACACATCACATGGCTTAGAGTACTGTAAGTCACATGCTCTCTAGCCAGGCAGGAAGGAAGTGAGTCACACAGACAGTTTCACTTTCTCCTGTGCAGACTGAGAGAGAGGAGTGTGTACTAGAGAGAGGAGTGTTTTGAATGCTGATAGTTTGAGATCAGAGTGAGGAGAGTTAAAGTTTGATAGAAATAACCCAACAGCTTTTTTAAAAGCTACATTTTTTTTGTCTTTTCTGTACTGTTTTTTATTTAATTTATTCTTTCTGTAAATTTTATTTTTCTTACCTCTATTCTTACTTAGTTGTTCGTCTGTGTGTGTGTGTGTGACTGTGTGTGTGTGTGTTGTGCTTGTGTTGTGTGACAGAGTAGCGATTGCTCAGAATCAGGGAGCACAGTGGGAGAAATGGAGCAGGGTGAGGGAATGTCTGCGGCTGGGGCAGCTCTGGGAGAGTGTGATAGTACACATCGTACTGTGCGCATGCGTGGGGGGCATGGGTGCCCATTTGTGTTAGACCACTCTAAACTTGAGCGTGTCCAACCCCCGGAAGCAGGACCAGCACTGCCTCCTGACTCTGAGGCAGTTCAACTACCACCACCAAGTCCAGCACAAGGTCCTTTGGAGCAGGATGTGCCTGTTCCCCCAGGCCCAGGTGTAGATCCCATCAGTGTTGAGCAGTGTGAGCAGCCTACTGCCAGTTCACATGGCCCTCTCCTGCCTGTGCCTGGTCCTCCCCGCACCTCCATTGTTCGGCAGTTTTTTGACTGTGTCGGGGGGGCAGCAGTGTGGTGAAGTGTCGCCTATGTGCGGTGGAATTGCGCCACGGCCCCCGGGGGAGTCACTCTGGAGACTGGGGGCCAGCGCACCTATATGCTTAATCATCACCCAGTTGGAGTGGCAGGCTGCCACAGAACGGACCATGTCTGCACCTGCTGGCCATTCCCTGGCAGAGGGTGCCGCTGTGCATAGTGGCATCCCTAAGAAGAAGAGGGCCACAGCAGCACCTGTTGCTCCACCAGCACCCCCACCACCACCACCACCACCATCAGCAGGTCAGCCTGTCGAATGAGTGGACACCAGAGAAGTGCGTGTAACACTGTCTGACTTGACAGTTCTCTGGAATGCTGTTGAGGAGAACAGCGAGAGGACAAGTGCTGTGGAGCAGTGGCTGGATGACATAGAGGGACATCAGCTTCAAATTATGTCCATGCTGGAACTGCTGCTGGATCACCATGGGATCCCACATTAGTTTTGTTTCCTCACACCATGTTCCCCCTCCCCCATATCTTCCTTGCTGTGTCATAAAATGTATTCCTCCACCATCCCTGACCCTTGTATGTAATTATGCCCTTTTTTTGTTGTCTTCTGTATGCGTTACACTTCGTATTCTGGGGCCCCTTCCTTCTGTTAAGTGTCTGTGTGTTTTGTGTGTGTGCTCTATATTGGTGCCTCATTTTTCTGCATCCACAAAAGGCATCTGTCTTGGGTCCAGAAAATTGACAAGTGGTAACACAGTGAAATGAGACTGTTTCAGTACAGACAAAGTCCCCCAGAATTAATGGCGCACTCAGTCATGTGCGCAGTGGTGACACAGAGTCCCCAGATTTTTTCTGCAGGCCCAGAATGCATCCTCCATGTGTCCAGAAAATTGACAAGTGGTAACGAAGTGAAAAGGAACTGTTTCAGCACATACAAAGTCCCCCAAAATTAATGGTGCACTCAGTCATGCGCGCAGTGGTGGCACAGAGTCCCCAGATTTTTTCTGCAGGCCCAGAATGCATCCTCCGTGTGTTCAGAAAATTGACAAGTGGTAACGAAGTGAAAAGGAACTGTTTTAGCACATACAAAGTCCCCCAGAATTAATGGCACACTCAGTGGTGGCACAGAGACCTCAGATTTTTTCTGCAGGCCCACAATGCATCTTCCTTTTGTGCAGAAAATTGACAAGTGGTAACGAAGTGAAAAGAGACTATTTCAGCACATACAAAGTCCCCCAGAATTAATGGTGCACTCAGTCATGCGCGCAGTGGTGGCATAGAGTCCCCAGATTTTTTCTGCAGGCCCAGAATGCATCCTCCATGTGTCCAGAAAATTGACAAGTGGTAACAGAGTGAAATGAGACTGTTTCAGCACATACAAAGTTCCCCAGAACTAATGGCGCACTCAGTCATGCACACAAAAGTGGCACAGAGTCCCCAGATTTTTTCTGCAGGACCACAATACGTCCTCCTTGTGTGCAGACAATTGACAAGTGGTAACAAAGTGGAAAGAGACTGTTTCAGCACATACCCCAGTATAAAATGATGACTGTGAGGTTCGTGTTGCTGGTCCAATGTGTTGTGCGAGACGTTCCACCAAATTAAATGTGATCATCTCAACTGGATTGAAAGGTGCCCCTTGGATGTACACTAATAGTAGCCTTGGTGAGTAGATATACATATAGATATATGGTTGTGTATTTTGTAGGTGATGATGAGGGGGGTTGAACTTGACATGGACATGTACTCATGCTATTGTTCTGCATCACACAGGTGACTCATAAACTGTTGCTGTGCACATTCCAGTACTTGATGAGAATTTGTTTGCACTTAAATGGAAACGGATAACTCTCAAGCACATGAAGGTAAGTATTTCTTTTTTTTGGGGGGTGGAGGGAATCATATTTTCAGTTTTGTTTGTAATGGTTTCTTATGTTTTTACTTCTTCACAGATTTCATCAGCATCCTTCAGGAGTCCGGTTGTTAGTGATGGTCATGATCATCTAATGAAACGACTTCTGCATATTGCATGTGTGCCCAAGCTCGGGGGAGGGGTGTGCCTGATGTTGAAGAACTTTTTTGGATAAGGCCACTTTGACAGAACAACAAAGCATTGCGAAGTTTCCTAAAAAAAAGAAATGAATGACTTCTTACAAGTTACAACTTCATTGTTATGTGTCCCTCCCTGGTTCTCAAATCTCAATCCCTATTGTCAAGTTACATTTCAGAGACACATCTTTTCAACTACTAAGACAACCTGTTGTGTGCAGTATTTGCAGCAGTCTTTACAAAGCAATGAAATGGAGGAAATAAAATCGTCATACTTACCAGAATGGATTTCACATGGACATCACATTGGTTCCTCTCTGTACGGTATAGCTATAACATCTTTCCCAATGAGTATTAGCGATGGAGCCTGTTTTTGTTCTTCTGTAAAAGAAACAAAAGAAGTGTACTCTATGTATTTTGCCACTGCGGCTCTAAAAAGCTACAGAAAACAAAACATACAACTTTAAGGAAGTGAGGCAGCGTGACAAACATGAGTGCACATACTCACTTTATGGTTTAAATATTAAGAAGCTGGTGGTGGTGGTGCACTGGTGGACTGGTGGTCAGTGGGGGGCAGACAGACTCATGGTGGCAGACTTGCATAACATCAGTCCCAGTGGTGGTGGTGGTGGTCCATGGGGGGCAGACAGACTCGTGGTGGCAGACTTGAATTACATCAGTCCCGGTGGTGGTGCTGGTGGTCCGGAGGGCAGACAGACTCATGGTGGCAGACTTGCATAACATCGGTCCCGGTGGTGGTGGTGGTGGTCCGTGGGGGGCAGACATACTCACGGTGGCAGACTTGCATAACATCAGTCCCAGTGGTGATGTTGGTCCGGGGGGGGCAGACAGAATCATGGTGGCAGACTTGCATAACATCAGTCCCGGTGGTGGTGGTGGTCCGTGGAGGGCAGACAGACTCATGGTGGCAGACTTGCATAACATCAGTCCTGGTGGTGGTGGTGGTCTATGGGGGGCAGACAGATTCATGGAGGCAAACTTGCATAACATTAGTCCCAGTGGTGGTGGTGGTGGTCTGTGGGGGGCAGACAGACTCATGGTGGCAGACTTGCATAACATCAGCCCCGGTGGTGGTGGTGGTTGTCCGTGGGGGGCAGACAGACTCATGGGCGGCAGACTTGCATAACATCTGTCCTGGTAGTGGTGGTGGTCTAGGGAGGGCAGACAGACTCATGGTGGCAGACTTGCATAACTTCAGTCCCGTTGGTGGTGGTGGTGGTCTGTGGGGGGCAGACAGACTCATAGGTGGCAGACTTGCATAACATCAGTCCCGGTGGTGGTGGTGGTGGTGGTCTGTGGAGGGCAGACAGACTCATGGTGGCAGACTTGCATAACATCAGCCCCGGTGGTGGTGGTGGTGGTCCGTGGGGGGCAGACAGACTCATGGGCGGCAGACTTGCATAACATCAGTCCTGGTAGTGGTGGTGGTCTAGGGAGGGCAGACAGACTCATGGTGGCAGACTTGCATAACTTCAGTCCCGTTGGTGGTGGTGGTGGTCTGTGGGGGGCAGACAGACTCATGGTGGCAGACCTGCATAACATCAGTCCCGGTGGTTGTGGTCCGGGGGGGGGCAGACAGAATCATGGTGGCAGACTTGCATAACATCAGTCCCAGTGGTGGTGGTGGTCCATGGAGGGCAGACAGACTCATGGAGGCAGACTTGCATAACATCAGTCCCGGTTGTGGTGGTGGTGCTCTGTGGGGGGCAGACAGACTCATGGTGGCAGACTTGCATAATATCAGTCCCGGTGGAGGTGGTGGTCCGGGGTGGGGGGGGGCACACCACCTTTTACATACTGCAGTTAAAACCTGCCAACATTAACCACATCATCATCCTCCTAAAGAAAACTGCTCTCACAGTCATTGATGTCTGAAGTCTGACCACTGGGAAATTCTTTCTCCATTGTGTCATCCTCTACATCAGTGGTTGGCCGTTTCAGGCAGCCACTGCCAGTGCCACCAGGATGCTCCATTTCCACATCAGCAAGACCACCATGACTAGGCCGGGGTACCAATACTGAGGTTGCAGTCTGTGCTGGTATGTGCTTTTCATTAATTTTAATGAATGTTAGCAAACTAACATTTGCAGGAGACAGGTTTGTCCGACGATCCCTGACTATAGCACCTGCTGAGCTGAATACCCTCTCAGCACTTACACTGGAGGGCGGGCATGAGAGGTACTTCAGTGCCATTGCAGTCAGCTCTGGCCATTCACTGACCTTTCCACTCCAGTACAAAAGAGGATCTTCACTTATTCAGACCCTGTTTTCAGACAAATATGACTCAACCATTCTCTGTGCCGCACTAAGTCCAATTGTTGATGCATCAGCCTGTTCTCCAGAATCATTGATTTCACGAATACCCACTTGGGACAAAGCCTCCCAAAGCGGGTTGATGCCGACCACTTTGGATGACAGACCACCTGGAACTACAGTCCCCTTACCCTTGCATGATATGCTTGCTGGTTCTCCAGCTACACCTTCAGCTGGATTATGCTGTTGAGGTTTGCAAATCTTGGCACGTGACTTCTGTGCCCCATGAACCAAGCGAACCAGTTGACCACTGATATTTTTTACCTGTTCAGGCCTTCCCTCCAGTACTGATGCAATTCCATGTTTGTATTGTGGGTCCAGCATTGTTGCCATGGCAAAGTTGTCACTACGCTGAATGCTCACAATGTGACGATTCTGGTCAAATACTGTCAGCATGTGTTGCAGCAACATACTGCTACCATCATCCCCGGTAACATCAAGGCAATGCTGTACATTCACCAATGTCTGCCTCAGCACCTGCAGTGGTGGAATTGATTGGCTAATGGAGGCAGACTTGTCACTCACTGCCTGTGTGACATGTTCAAAAGGCCGAAAAAGTGTTATTACAGAGTCCCTGAGGCGCCACTGTTCAGTCGTCATAGACATGGAGGCCCCAGAACTGTCACGGCTACTGTGCATAACAAAATATCCGGAGATGGCTTTGTATTGTTCATACAACCTCTCTGCCATGTATAACGTGGAGTTCCATCAGGTGACAACTTCCAGCTACAAGCGGTGTTGAGGCAGGCTGTTTTGTATCTGTAACTGCCGCAGCTAGTCATGGGCCTTTCCAGATGTTGAAAAGTGAGAGCAGATACGTCATGCAATAGTCAGCAATTCCTTTATGTCAGGGTGCTGCAGAATCTCCTGAACCACAAGATTTAAACAGTGGGCCATGCATGGAACATGAAAAAAACACAATTTGTGATACATTTTACCACATTTGACCCATTGTCACTTGCTATAAACCCAGCTCTCAGGGACAGAGGGTTTGGCCATCTGTCAATTTTAGTCAGTACCATGTCCAGCATGTTCTCACCAGTGTGTGAACAGGTCACACTGTGCATAGCAATTGTTGCATGCTGGCGAATTCCAGGAAGATTGCTACAGCGACAATCCACCTTCCTGCACTGATTTTTCACACTACCAGCATCAAAAACAACCCCCAACA
The DNA here is from genome assembly GCA_016271365.2 of Neoceratodus forsteri. NCBI lineage: Eukaryota > Metazoa > Chordata > Ceratodontiformes > Ceratodontidae > Neoceratodus > Neoceratodus forsteri. Next base: position 50,174,858 of record CM028129.1, on the reverse strand, counting down.
CCTGCGCCCAGTGTGCAGTTATTACAGATATGAACTCCCCGCTGTTTTGCCATTTGTCCACATATCCATACTTAAATGGATGAATAGAGAGGAGGAATGTTGAAGGGCATGTCTTATTGAGTCTGAGACAGTGTGGAACAACTCAGGAACAGCACGGGTAGAAAAGTATGTCCTGGATGGGACTTACCATTTTGGACAGGCACGGGCAACAAACCACCGAAACCCAGAATTCTCCACAAAGGAGAAGGGCAAAAGATCAATTGCCAGCATTTCCGCTACAGCAGCATTAAGTTCACATGACACTGCATGATTGGGGGGGTACTTCAGCTTATGCGCAAAAACACTCTGTAACGTGGGCTGACTTAAACGTTTTACATGGGGTGTGTTGTTGGTCACAAATGGTTGCGCTCTGTGATGAATGCCATTGGCAGGGGGTGGAGTGTAAACATTTGATGAAGACAGTTTCACAGGTGATAATGACAAACCCAGAAATTATGTTATTTTTCCAGATTTGCCAACCGGGGTTGATGAACCACTTGCACTAGACATACTGCATTCACCACCACACTGCCACCATAAAAACTGCTACTCTCACCAGCACTGGACAACATTTCAAAGTCATTATTGGCCTCCACCTCATCATGACTGTAGTAATCCTCTGCTCTTATTACCGAACTACTGCATACGTTTAATTTCCTACTGGGCTTAACAGTCATGGAAGGAGATAACAAGCTGGCTATGGTTGCCGCCGGTGATATGGATGAATGCCACCGTCTGGTATTAGCTGCCAGCTTGTGCTAGGTCCACAGAGTTAAGTGCCTATTCTTAAGATGTGTATGCTGTCCTCCTGTCCCAAGATGGCTCCCCTTTTTACCTCGACTCACACGCACATGGTAAACCTGTCAGATAGCAACTGAATCATCATTTGCATCTTGAACAAAAAAATCCTAAACAAGGGAGTGTAATGCTCTGCTTTTAACATGTCCATGATGATGTGGCTTGTTTAAGTCTGTTATTTTAAGCACTGAAGTTGGGGGGGGCACGTGATGTTTCCAGCACTGCACACCTGGACTGCAACTGACCACTACGACTACCTATCATATTGATTACTGGGTCGTCGTCATCATCATCATCTAAAACCGGTAAACCACAAGTTTTTACGGGGGGGATTCCTGCAAACAGATTCAGAAACAGTCACTTTTAATTTGTTTTTTCTCTGGTTCCCAACTGGGGTCAATTACATCATCATCATATTCATCAATGTCACTGTCACACACATCCACATCTTCTGCGTGGATGCTAACATGTGGACTGCATGTTGCAACAACAGCAACATCATCATCATCACATTCATCATCAACATCTACACCACCATCACCTGATATTTTTTCACCACACTGTGAATCACTGCATGAAAAATGTGTGATGTAAAGTGCCACGGTGGTTGGAATATCACATTGTATGCTATCGTTGACATGATCATCAGAATCAGATTCAGTTAATGGGATGTTACTGGGAAGTATGACATCATCTATTCTGTCACTCACTTGCGCTGCTTCACACTCAGTATGTTTGGATATGGTACACTGGTCGGAATTAGAACTTGATGCAACAATCCTAATACTACCTCCACCACCACTAACACCAGTAACACTAACACCACCGGCTGGGAAAACATCATCTCCTCCATCATCTCCTCCAACTATCAGTGAAGCTACTGATTGTGCTGTAAAAAACATTGCAGGAGAAATACCTTTCCTCACATCAGCAATGCACTCTCCATCCGTGTACTACTACCACGCCCACAGAACCTCTTACTGCCAACATTGCCATGGCCAGAAACAGCTTTACTTACATGTCTCTTTGCAGGCATTTTGGGGGATCAACCACAAATATTATTAACAAATTCAGATTTTGATACGTTCACTTTCTGACTGGAGGGACGCTGGCTTGATGTTAAGCAAAATAAACAACTGTGGCTTCAGCAACAGATAAGAGACTACTATGTTGTGATACTGTCATGGAATTAAAACAACTACAGTAACCAGTGGTGCTGATGGGGTCACAAAAACAATCCAGTCTGTTAAAAAATACCTTTTCTAGTGGGGGTGGGGCACTGAATACAGACAGTGCTGATTTTTACGGCACTACAAGCAGCAAAACTAAGAACAGAGAATACGATCGCAGTACAAAATCAGGCAGCTGCAGTGGATAGCAAGTTCACACTGCTGTGCTTAATTGCACTTACACTAGTCTGTGTCACAAATTTTAAAAGGTGTACTATATTTGATGCACGCAACACTGCACACGCAACACAGAACACTTTGTGTACAATGCTGAATGAGGAATGCGATGCAAATGCAAAAGTTCAGTGTACTGCCACCAATGTAAATTTGTAATTTAAACAACCTGACCTTATGAAATGCTGCACCACATTCACACAACAAACAGCAAGAAAATTTGTACTATTACTGACAATTTTACTATGTGTACAGTAACACAGTCAGTTATATAACAAAAATATAACCAAAACACAAAGAAATCACTAGTTCCCCAACTTAAATCTACCTGGCTACACACAGATACGCCCCTCCCCCACAAAGCACACTTCACTGGCTTTCACCACACACACTCAATGTTGTAAATTAACATTCAAAATCCACACACAAGCAAAAATGCTCGATGACGTGAGCACAGGAGGGTTTCCTACAGTCGATGAACTACAATTGGATTCCCCCCAAAAAAGCAAAAATGCTTTTTGAACAGATTTTTTAAAAGATTCCTACAGACAGATATCAGAGCACACTGTCTCCTACTCATACTACTGAGGCTGTGCAGATCAATAATGAGTCCATGTGACCTGAACTCCCATGAATCACTGCAAAATCAGCCTTCGGAGCTCAAAAACAAGGGGAAATAAGGCGAAGTGAACTGCCACCAATGCACTTCGCAGTAAAAATTGAAAGAGTAGTGACCAGTGGAGGTGAAGTAACGTGAAGTCGCTGTTTCCAATGCACTTCACATTCCTCATTATAACTCGAGTCCGTGTGTGCTCCACGAAATGCTTCGTGGAGTGGATTGAGCCCACTTCGCCCACCACTAATTCCCACATAGTAATCCCAGATAGTTTAATAGACAGTACTATCCATACTTTCAGTATTATCTATGTCCCCTTACCCCAGACTGTCTCAATTGCTATATAGGTTTTTGGTAACTTACACTAAATTGTGCTCAGTTGCCCTCCTGCCTGCCAGCTCAGCCCACCCACTTCGACCACTAGCATTGATATATTTACTCACTACCACAATCACTCTCTCCAACTAGTAGCATAAACTTGTCCTCAAAAAAACTCACAGCTAGGGGTGTGGCTTGGCCCAATCTAAGCTGGCCACTTAATCAGAGATCTCCTTACTCCTCTCTACTCAATCTGACTTTATCCCCTTCCCTTCATAGTATGCACTTTGATGCCAAATAACACCCGTTGAGTAGTCTATTGTGATAGCTTCTGTCTGGAGGAATCATTTTTTAGGGCTGCAGTAGGAGGAGCCCTGCAGACCACTTGCTTTGAGAAAAGGACTCAGCGCATTCCTTCTAACCGGATAACATGTTGGAGTTGCACTACAGTCGCCTCTGTATCCATGAAGCACTCCACTTGTTGTCCCCAGTCACACTACACTATTTTTTCAGCTGAGTGTGACACTGGGAGATTGCACACCACCAGTGTTTTATTGTTATGTTTCGGGGGGGGGTGTTGGGTGCTGAGAGGGAGGCTAAGGTAGAAGGGATATGTGTAATTTAAAAGAAAAAAATCAGCGGAACATGGTAGAACATAGCACACTCCACTGTATCCAAGACAGCCACCGTACTCTACTGCACATGCGCTAGTAGTCGCACATATGCAATGGAGTGTGGTGGCCATCTTGGACATGGCAGAATGTGTCGAGTTCTGCTGTGACCTGCCAATTTTTTTTTCTTTTAAATTATACATATCCATCCCACCAGACCCTTCCTTTCAGCACCCACCACTCCATCCCACCCAGAAACCTAAGAGTGACACTGGGGGTACCCAGTCCCCCAGTGTCATTATCAGATGTCACCATTTATATTAAGTTATACAAATCCCCCTCACCTGACCCCCCTTTCAGCACTCACCACCCCACCCCAACCCACACAAATGACATAACAGTGACACTAGGGATTCACAATCCCCCAGTGTCATGATCACCCTTTTTTTGTGACCCCCATCCACTATCATGCTTGAGCATTTTTTTTAATCTCCCACCCAATCCTCCCTCTCAGCTCCCACCACCTCACCCCCCCCCAAGAAACAAAGTATTGCACTGGGGGTGCCCAATCCCCCAGTCCAGAAATCCTCATTTTGTTTTTGTTTTTAAATCTGTTAAAAGAAAAACATCCATCAATGTCTTTTGTGGCCGTACAACTCCCCCCACTCGACCCTCCCACTCAGCACTCACCACCCACCACTCCCCGAGTCCTTACTTACCGACTGGGGGGTCCAACACCGTAATCCTGTCAGGACTGCAGATACGTCTTCACTGTTCAAAGCGGAACTGCAAACTGAGGAAATCAGGTATGCTGTTCAGTGTATTTCAATGGGGATTTGAACTAAGTGGCATAACTTGGACACTGTTCCATATTTTTGGCCAAAACTTTCTACATTCCTTCTTTGGTACCCCACCACATGGACAATTGCACTGTCATTGGGCAGATCTGTCCCTAAAGGTAATTCTGCAGTCCCTGTGCAAAATCACCTTTGGGGCAGAAGTTGAAAATTTACTCTGCCCTTGTTCTTAAGGAGAGGTCATAAGAAGGCTATTTTGAAAATTTGGTGTACAAATATTAAAAAACAACAAAGTTATGAGCCTATATTGAATTTTGCAAATGCAGGCTTGTAACTTTGGTGATTTCCAATATCCCCCCCAAATTTACAACATAGCCATAACTTTTTTTTTATTTTGTTTTTTACACTTGTTTTCCTCTGCTTACTGCTGACTATGAACTCTCTCAGACCTCCCCTTGGCATGCTGCCACCCGGCCTGAGACCCCCCCATCATGAGTTCACCCGGTACTCCAGACATCTTCTCATCCTACCTGCAGCTGACTCCCTGCCTTGCACACCCCAGGGTGGGGCCACCTCCTCTTCTTGGTGCTCTGTACAATCTTGGGCTGTAGGCAGGGGGGAGAGCTGGAGGATATTGGAGACTCAAATTGGTGGGGTATGATGGTGGGCATGGGATGCCTCAGCTCATCGCCTTCCCAGACAGCGGGGTGTTTCTACTTGCTGGACGTGAACATTACCCCTACAGAGGTGCAGACATGCAATAAAGCTCAATGTGAGCCAGGCATGCTCCCACACCCTTTTCAGGAGCATCTGCTGTCACCTCTACCTCGTGCATGTGCGATCCTGGCCTTGGAACCGCCAGTCTCCACTGGGAGGCACTGCTGTAGCAGGATCGCTGACCATCCCTCCCTCCCCAGGAGAGGACAGCTGTCTTCCAGATGCTCTATCCTCTCCTCCCTAGCTGATCCCCAGCAGCCCGCATCTGTTCCCGAACCCAGGTCACCAGCATGGTGCGAGGTGTGGTGTCCGGCGCTTAACCCTGAGCACCACTGGGCCAGTCTGCATAGCCATATCTTTACAGCACTTCATGAATGTGACAGCTGTCATTTTTCAAATCCTGGCCAAAATGGGTTTTTTTTGCACCCCCCGGAAGGTGATTTTGTGATCACTGTGCAAAATCACCTTTTGGGCAGTAGTTGAAAATTTTCTCTGCCCTTATTCATGAGGTGGGTTCATTAGAAGGCTATGTTGAAAATTTGGTGTAAAAATATTTAAAAACAACCAAGTTATGAGACTATGTTGACTTTTGTGAATGCAGGCTTGTAACTTTCATAAGTTTTAATATTTTTACCCCAAATTTAAAACATAGCCATAACTTTACAGCACCTCATGAATGTGGCACCTATCATTTTTCAAATCCTGGCCAAAATGTTTTTTCCTATCCAGAAAGATGATTTTGCAGTCCCTGAACAAAGCCACCTTTAGGCCAGGAGTTGAACATTTTCTGTGCCCTTCTTCATGAGGCAGAGTCATAACAAGGCTATGTTGAAAATCTGGTGTAAAAATATTGCAAAACAGCAAACTTATGAGCCTGCTTTTTGTCAGCTCAAGGATTGCTGACAAACGGCACCTAGCTTTAACTGAGCTTTTTTCTTCTAGGTTTGCATTGAAGGACAGAGCAAGGATCAACATTAACAGGGCAAGGAGAAACATTAAGGCTTCTTTTGGCTAAGTAGAGTTACTGTCTTGTTACTATTTTGTTTTGTGCTTACAGGTTATGTTACTGTTTTGTGCTTACAGGTTTTACAGTTTGATGTCTCTTTAGGCTAAGCAGAGTTACTGCTTTGTTACTATTTTGTTTTGTGCCTACAGGTTCGGTTTTGGGCTTACATGTTCTACAGTCTCTTTCTCACATTGAAGGAGCTATTTGCTTTTCTTCCACAGCACTTCCAGTGAATTAGGAGTGTAATGGGGGAGGGGGGGTGGAGCTGACAATGTTTTAGTACCTTCCAACAGAAGGAAGATTTAAAAGGTCAGGTTAGTTGGTGTGTTGAGGTGGAAGACTAAGGTTTGCAGTCAAAAAGCACCTAGCTTTACCTGAGCTTTTTTCTTCTAGGTTTCCTCGAAAGGACAGAGCAAGGAGCAACATTAGCAGAGCAAGGAGAAACATTAAGGCTCATTTTGGTTAAGCAGAGTTACTGTATTGTTGCTATTTTGTTTTGTGCTTACAGGTTGTGCTTACAGGTTTTACAGTTTTATCTCTCTTTAGATTAAGCAGAGTTGGGGGATCATGTGATGAGCTAAGTCGGAGAGGACGTCTTCTGTGCTGCTCCGAGGCCCCAAGTTAATTAAAAGGTTCTAAGTCTTCTGGGATCAGTCCAAATCATGCCAAAATATACATATCCAACTGGTGAGGTGCTGTGGGCTCGAACTGTGGTGAAGTCGTGTAAGACTGAGAGATATTAAAGAGCGGCAACGTTGCAAGCTGCAAGCGCTTGGCGGTAGCACTAGGCCGTGGCACAACACTGAGATGGAAGCTAAGATGGTGGAGCCACTTGCAGGGAGATACCCCGCAACCAAAAGACTGAAGCCCCAATCCCCCAACCCTAATGAGCAGGAGGAGGTGGCAGGAAAGGAAGGGGGAGCCTACTCGAACAGCGAGGACATACAAGAAATTAAGCAAATGTTGCAGGGGCTCGTAGTGGACTTTGCAGCAGTGAAACCAGCGCTGCAATCACTGGCACAGAGAATGGGGGAAGCCGAGGCTCTGATCTCCTTTCAGGAAAGGAAAGTCTCAACGATCGAACAGGAGCTTGTGGTGGTTAGAAAGCAAGCTAAAAAACTAGAAGAGAGAATAGAGGACCAAGAATCGAGGAGCCGAAGGAATAATCTGATTTTGGCAGGGATGCCTGAGAGGCCTGAAGGGTCAGACTGCATATCATATAAAGAAGATATGCTGCTTAAGCTGTTTGGCCCCACGCCATATGGGGATGCATACAATTTAGAAAGAGCACATAGGGCTTTGAGAGAGCTACCACCACCGGGGGCAAGACCTTGGGTAATTATTATGCGCTTTCTTAACTACAAAGAAAAAGCCCACGTATTGTCTGCTGCCAGGCAAAAGAAGTTAATACAGTGGAATGGCACCTCCTTATGGTTATTTCAAGACCAAACACCCGCGGTGAGAGAAAAGCAGAAGGAATACGCGAAAATCAAGAAGAAATTATACCTCGCAGGAATAAAGTTTCGGCTGCAGTATCCTGCAACGTTGGTGGTGCGGCTTCAAACCGGGGAGAAGAGGTTTCTCACAGCAAAGGATGCTTTAGAAGGGCTACGAGAGGAGCTCCCCGAGCTTCTTAAATCGCTGAGCTGAACTGCCCCAGATGAAAAGGGGAGCTACTCTGACTGGCCGGATTGGGACTGTAGAGACTGAAAAAGCTTATTAAACTTAATTTTCCAGTTAGATCGCTTGATCCATGGCTATATGGGGATGGGTGGGTGGAGAAGAGTTGAAAATGAGCATACAATAGTACCACCAGAGGGCGTCTTATCCCCTGGGTGTGGATTTGCATTATGCTGCAAAATGACCCAATACTAGCACTACCTTATTGAAAGGTTCTATGGTGGTGTCAGGTAAAGCTTAGGTGAAAGGGGGCAAAGGCTCAAGGGCCTCTGGGTAGGAGTTAGGAGGGGCCACATAAATGGTGGGGAACATTGATGGGGGAAACGTACAGTCAATTCTGTCTCCCAATCAATGGGAGTCAAGATGAGGTTGGTCAATATCTTCTTTATAGGATGTTGAGATTACTTTCAAAATATATATACGAGGCTCAGAGGAAGGGAGAGGTTCGATGGCTGGATGGGTTGAATGAGTTGGGAGAAGAGGGGGATTTAGGGGAGTAAGGTATTTGTACAGCAGAATTTTTCTTGTTTCTAGATTAGATCCCGGAGTTACTTATGTGAGGGAGGGGCTGGGGGCAGCACAAGAAGGAATTCATCCATGATCCGATATTTGGAAGGCAGGCAATCTAGGGATCGGGGGCAGGGGGGAGAGGGGGTAACAGGAAGCTGGAAAGAGAGAGAGTCCACCATGGTAGGAGAGAAGGAGGCAGACCGTGATAGTGCTCAGAGGGTTAACTTATTCATAATATGTTTTGGCACTGTCTATGTCGAGTGTTAGACTAATTTCTTGGAATGTTAAAGGACTCAGGGGTAGATGTAAAAGAATGGCAATACTGAGACATATGGAACAAACGAGGGCCCATATTGCTGCTTTACAAGAGACACACTTACTGACGGAGGAGCTGAGTAACCACAAGCGACTTTGGGTGGGGCAAATCTATGGGGTAGGTAAGAAAAGGGTGTCAGGGGGAGTAGCAATATTAATAAAGAAATGTTGTCCATATAAAGTAGAGCAGGTGGTTGCAAAGGAAGATGGCAGAGGGATTTACATCTCAGGCGTTTTGTATGGCAAGGCAATCTCAGTGGCTTCCATTTATGGGCCGACGCACCCCAAACTGGAATTCTTTGCCTCAATAGAGAGGGACATAGCTGTTTTTCCAGTGCACTCCCTTATCCTGGCAGGGGTTTGGAATACATACTCTAATAACCAGGAAGATAGGATCCCATCTGCCAGAGGGCCTTTAACCAAGGCTCAAATTGCTTTAAATAGGTTGCTAGAGGTTGTGGCTTTGGTGGATTTGATACGGACCCACTCTACTGGGGGCAATATTATGACATTTTACTCAGCTGCGTATAGGACCCAATCTCAAATTGATTTCTTTCTGGTAAATAGGGAGGCACTTATGGAAATCAGGAATATAACAACAGGGGGTAGAGTTTTTTCGGATCACTCTCCGATTCAATTGATCTGGGAACCTAGATCAGACCCTCCTAGACCACTTTGGTGGAGATTGAATAACTCCCTAGTGATGGAGACCTCAACTAAGGGCAAGCTGGAGGAGGCACTGTTAGAGATTATACAGCAACAGCTACCTACATTGCAAAATAAAAAGCTGGCGTGGCCAGCTTGTAAAGTGCTATATGCAGGAGTGGCCCAGGAGTTGGCAGCACAAAGAAGTAGGCAGAGGAGGGCAAAAGAGGAATTTATTCTAGGGGCAATTAATTCACTGATGCCACTGGAGAGGTCCAAGGGGGAAATTGACAGGTAACTTAAAAGTTTAAGAAGGGAATTGGCGGATATTGTTTATGGCAAAGTAGATTTTTGGTTGGAAAAGATTAAAGCTAAATATCTTTTGCTGGGAGATGTCCCTGGACATTTGCTGGTGGATAGAGTCAAGGAATAGGAAGTAAGTAGAACGGTGACATCCATTCGGTATGAGGGGAAGCTTATAACAGACTCCCAGGATATGGCGGACACTTTCGTGTCCTATTTCAAAGAACTATACCAGATTAGGAATACCATGGGGGAGAAAGAAATTAAAACCTATTTGGAAGGAGTGCCTCTACCCATTTTAGACCCTACTCAGGCTAAGGAATTAGCGGCTCCCATAAGCACAGCGGAGATTATTGAAGTGGTGAGGTCTCTGCCCGCTGGTAAAACACTGGGGCCAGATGGCCTTACGACGAAGTTCTATCAGGCCCATATTCACACAATACTACCCATGCTTCAATAATTTTTTAATACTATAATGCAGGATGGAGTGCTTCATCCGCCACTCTATCAGGCGTACATTACATTAATCCCCAAACCAGATAAGCCCAGGGATTTGCCTGATAATTACAGGCCTATAGCATTAATGAATCAGGACATCAAGATTCTTACAAGAATTTTGGCTAACAGAATTTGGCAGATTGCTCCTAGCCTAATCAGCCAGGAACAAGTGGGATTCATGCCAGGCAGGGGGGCGCATGATGCTTTGAGAAAGCTACATCATATCTTGAAACTCACACCCGATTCTCAATTATCCCTAGCCCTGATATCTTTAGATGCTGAAAAGGCCTTCGACAGGGTCTCCTATCCCTTCTTTTTTGCCACAATGGAGAGGATGGGCTTCCCTGAAGGCCTGCTTAGAGGTATCAAGAATCTATATGCCGCCCCTACGGCCAGAGTTTTATGTAATGGCTATATTTCGCAGGAAATTCAGTTGGAGAATGGGACCCGTCAGGGATGTCCTCTTTCTCCGATATTATTTAACATCTATTTAGATCCCTTGTTGACAGCAATTAATAATGACAGGTATATAAAGGGGGTTGAGATAGCAGGAAGAGAGTTAAAAATTTTCAGTTTTTGCAGACGATGTACTCCTGCATTTACAAGATCCGGCGGCTGGTTTCGAGAGGACAAGAGAATTAATAGGGTGATTTGCTAAAGTCTCAAATTACAAACTAAACTTGACTAAAACTCAAATTCTCCCCTTGACGCCATATGCATATAGGGCAGATTTTGCTCCACTGCGAGTCCAGTGGGTGGCAGACAAGATCAAATATCTGGGTATTTGGATCACAGCGAATATTGAGATGGGGGCAGAAATAAATATGGAAGGGACTATATCAGCTATCAGAGGTGATTTAGTAAGATGGAATAAGCTTCCTCTGAATTTTATGGCTAGACTGGGGCTTATTAAGATGAATCTTTTACCTAGGCAGCTACATCCGGTGAACTTAGCCCCTTATAGTATCCACAAAATATGGTTTAAAATGATTAGGAAGCTACTTTCAGACTTTTTATGGAACTCTAAGCCTCCTAGGAAAAAATATAATGCTTTGCGACTACCATATTTGCTGGGAGAGATTAAGCTGCCAGATCTCCATGTATACTATGTAGCGGGACAGTTGGGTCTAGTGACTCGATGGGGTAGAGGTATTGAGGGGGAGAACCTATACTCCAGATTGGCTGCATCTAGAGATCCAAATGTTGAAAGATGCTGGCCTTTCTCCAGAGGCACCGCTGTATGCCAATATAGGCAAATGTTTTAAAAAAGGGTTTGGGAACCCAATTCTGAAGGCGGCGGAAGCTTGGTGGTTATTTCTGACCCCGACTTAGAAAAAGGATCAAATGAGGGCCCAAGAGCAACCACTGGTGGGCAATCCCAACTTAGTTATTGGGGGTCAAGTAATCAGTGGGAGGTGGGCTAAGCAGGTTTTGGGCTTGAAACTAAAGGATGTTAACCAGGATAATAGGGTGGTCCTCCCAATTCATTGTGATGGGATGCCCTTCTTTCAAAGGCTGCAGCTCACACGGAGCTGGAGGGGGTGCTAAGGAGGTCAGGAGGTCTCACAGACTGCTCTTTTAAATGGGATATGCTAAAGGAGGTCAATCCGAAATCTAGATCCCTGTCGCAAATATATAAAGTACTTCTGGATTTTCTTAGTCCGAACTATCCTATAACAGTGCCATACTGGGATAATGTGTTGGCCCCTCGAAGCCTTGACTGGGTCAACATATGGAAAAACAGCAAATATATAGTTATACCTAAGTACAGGAGTATGCATTTTTTTATTGTTTCTAATATATATTTTACTCCTGTGAAATTATGTGATAGAGGCCTTAGGCAGACAGACCTGTGTTTTAGGTGCGAATTAGGGAGAGGAGGTCTCTTGCATGTGTTGTGGGATTGTAGCAAAATATCACCCCTTTGGGATGAACTTAAGAGACAGATGGACCCAATGCTAGACTATTCAGAATTTATAACACCAGAGATATGTGTCCTAGGTTATCTGTCGCAAATCTCTGGTGTTACACCTAAATATCATCTATCCTTGATGGCTGTGGTAACTAAATCATTTGTGGTACAACACTGGAAGGATGACCAAGCTTATGTTTATAAGCAGTGGGCAGGAGATCTCATGGGGGCTCTGGGTAGAATAAAGAGACATCTATACTCAGAGGGAAGAAAAGGGTCATATGCTAAAAGATGGGCAGCACTAGAGGCGATATATTCCCACCAGGGTGCATATGTTTAGACACAGGTCTGTCTGTTGGGCTGCAATTAGCAGAAGAAAGTTTTGCTGGAATGAGTAATAGACACTTGGGACACTAGAGAGATTTAAGTGTTTGTTATGTGATTGTATCTGAATGGGTAGGGTCTTTGGACAAGGTTACTAGTTAGATGTTAGGGTCTGCTGGGTTGATATGGGGGGATGGGGACTCTCTCTCTTTCCAGGGGGCACAGAGGGGCGCCACCTCTTAAACAGATTGCTCCTAAAGAGGAGCCTGGGTCAGAGAGTATCTGTCGGGCTGCAGGGGGTTATTACTGGAGCTAATGGGAGGGGGCTTAATTTGTATGCAGTCCTGCTATTTTCATTCTAGTGTATTGATGAAATAGGTTTAGGCTTTAGTTGGAGGGGGTGGTGCCACCTGCTGTGTGTGTATATAGTTGGATTGTATATAGTTTACACAGTCAGTTTTGGATTGTGTGCCCTGATGTTCCCAGGTTTCTGTTTGTTTTGTCCTTTGTCTGGAAAATGAATAAAGATGTGTTTAAAAAACAAAAGATTAAGCAGAGTTACTGTTTTGCTACTATTTTGTTTTGTGCTTACAGGTTGTGCTCACAGGTTTTGTTTTCGGCTTACAGGTTTTGCAGTCTCTTTCACACAATGAAGGAGCTCATTGCTTTTCTTCCACTGCTCTTCCAGAGAATTAGGAGTGTAACCTAGGGGTGGGGCTGGCAAAGGCTTACTACCTTCAAATAGAAGGAATATTTAAAAGGTCAAGTTATGCCAGCTCGCTGGTACAACAGTTGGGGTTCTGCTTGTGACGCTGGCAAACTGTGTTTGGGAACAAGCCTGGGTCGTCTGAGGGCCAGCTAGGGGGAGAAGGATGGAGCATCCCTAGGACTGCTCTGCTTCTCCGGGGGGTGGGGGTCTCTGTGTTCGGTGAGAGAGTGACACTTAGTGGAAGCTGAGTGTATCGCCCTGAGTACTGACACTTGGTCAAAGAGGTGAGGTACTGGGGTGGGACAGATGCTGACGTCATTGCACGTCTCCGCCCCAGCCAATAGGGGGACAAAAATCCCTCCTCACCAGATATCTCCATGACACCCTGCTCTGGCTTCAATTAGCTGCCTGGCCAAGAACTCCCCAACCACTTACAATACATGGTGCAGATACCTGTTGCAGTGCCATGCCCTGCCTCCTGGGGGGCAAGCCAGGAGTAATTGTGGAGAGCGAGTGGCTAATAGGGCGGTGGAAGCTTTGGGGGCACTGTGACCAGGGCGGACCTCTGATGGAAGGTGAGGGGGACAAAAAAAAAGAGGGGTTAAATATAAAAAAATCAATAAATAAATAAAAGGTCAAGTTACCTTTACTTTCGTCCGAGAGTACTGTGGTCGGTGATGTTTGTTGGAGCCTCTGCCAAAGGTTGGTTGTTTTTCTCTACAGGTACCGCTAGTGATTTTCTGCAGGGGAAGTACCCACCCACTCTTCCCCACTCTTCCCCCATTCCCACCCATCCCTTGCTCATCCTCTAATATAGCCCCTGCCCACTTATCCTTCCTAAGGAAGTAAGGAAGGGTGGGACATATTGCACATCTCAGAAAACAAAAAAAAATTGATCTTCTTTTCTCTTCACTGACTTTCATCCACACGTTGCTTGGCTGGGAGTCTTCACATAATTAAGGCTAAAAAAAAAATCTTAGTTTTGTCCAACCTGTTCTAACCTTTGCTTCCATACTGTATTTTCCTTAAAAGAGCTGCTCTAGCTGACCTAGTGTCACACATCTTTTTTATGCTATATGGGTTTAGTGATAGCAAATTTAAAGAAGTCACTAGTAACCCTCCTTTCTTCACTGTGGACTCCATTTACTATTACCCACTGTGTCCTGTTGTCCAGCCAGTGTTTTACCCAGGCTACCATCCTGGGACCCATTCCCAGGCTGGCTAATTTGTTTCCCGCACAAAAGATTAATAAACAAATTAGCCAGCCTGGGAGTGGGTCACAGGGTGGTAGCTTGGGTAAAATACCAGCTAGACAACAGGACACAGTGGATAATAGTAAATGGAGCCCACAGTGAAGAAAGGAGGGTTACTAGTGTGGTACCACAGGGTTCAGTGCTGGGGAAGGTCCTTTTCAATGTCTTTACAAGTGACATTGTGGAGGGAGTGGAGGGGAAGGTATGTCTCTTTGCAGATGACACAAAGATCTGCAACAGAGTTGATACACAAGGTGGGGTGGAAAGGATGAAAAGCGACTTAGCAAGGTTGGAGGAATGGTCAAATGTATGGCAGCTTAGATTCAACACAAAGAAGTGCAAAGTAATGCACCTGGGAACAAAAACCCAGGGCAAGAGTACAAAATGGGGGGTGAGATACTGACAACAAAAATGGGAAGGGATCTGGGGGTAGCCATATCAGATGACCTAAAGGTGGGCCAGCAATGTGAGAAGGCAGTAAGGAGGGTTGGGGGATACTGGGATGCATAGGGAGAGGCATCACCAGTAGAAAACAGGATGTTGTTGGCCCTCTGTACAGACAGTTGGTAAGACCACATCTGGAGTACTGTGTACAGTTCTGGAGACCCCATCTCCTCAAAGACATAGATAGGGTGGAGGCTTTTCAGAGGAGGGCAACCAAAATGGTGCAGGGTCTGCACCAGAAGACATATGAAGAAAGACTAAAGGAGCTTAAGATGTATAGCCTTGAGGAAAGGAGAGAGGGGGGGGACATGTTAGAAACTTTCAAATATCTCAAGGGAATCAACAAAGACCAAGAGGGTAGCATCTTTCCAAAAAAGAGATGTGCAAGAACAAGGGGGCACAATTTGAAGATAGAGGGAGGATGGCTCAGAGGTAATGTGAGGAAGTATTTCTTCACAGAGATGGTTGTAGATGCATGGAACAGCCTTTCTGAGGAGGTCACAGAGTCAAAACCAGTGGGGGGAATTCAAGAATGTATGGGATAGACATAAGGCAATTCTAGTGGGGGGTAGGAAGAAGTAGGCTGTTGGTTAACTAGGATCTGCAGCTTATCCGTTAGGTAAGGAAATGAGCAGACTAGGCAGGCCAAGTGGTCCTTTTCTGCCTTCAAATTCTCTGTTTCTACGTTTCATTCAAACAGAGATTTTGGAAAGTCCAGGCTTGATAGTTGTAATTATCTATTTTGAGCTAATGTTCCATTTCTTTTTTATAGTATCTCCTTTGTTTCCATCTTCCTTTCCTGAAGAGACGTCTATTGATGAGGAAAAGGAAGATGAATCTGAATCCTCATCTTCCTCCTCAGTATCTCCCCAAGCCTTTTCCACAGGTAATACATCATATGGTAATACATCACAAAGATGGTGCATGGATTGCATCACAAGTCCTATGAAGACAGGTTGAAGGAACTGAACATGTACTCCCTGGAGGAGAGGAGGGAGAGAGGGGATATGATAGAGACATACAAGTATCTTACAGGGAGGAACAGGGTGCAGGAAAACACTATTTTTAAGCGAAAAAGATGTTCCAGGACTAGAGGGCATGGGATGAAGTTGGAGGGAGGACGATTCAGAGGAAACATGAGAAAGAATTTCTTCACAGAACAGGTGGTGGACAAGTGGAACACCCTGCCAGAGGAAGTGGTGGGGGCTGAAACAATCACGGGATTTAAGAATGCATGGGATAGACATAAAGGAATTCTAGAGGTCAGGGGTAAGGGGAAACAGACTTCTAGGAAAACAAACTGAACTTACAAGCTCAAATGGGCAGACTGGGTGGGCCATAGGCCCTTATCTGCCGACACTGTCTGTGTATCTATGTATCTATGTATCTATGTACCTATGTGTTGGTGGCTTTCCCTTTACTCCTTACTTTGAGTACTTTCCTTTCTTTTCCCTTGGGTTCAGTTACTTTCCCAGCTTTGGTTCTGAGTCATTTTTTGTATGTTACTTTTTTAAATGCATCTGTTTGCATATCTGGTATGGGGAGGGGGCACTGAGTCTTGCTCCTGAACATTTTGTGGATGTCCTGGTTCAGGAATTGATGTGTTTTCTTCAGTAAAAGTTATGTCTTCAGTACAGATTTTTTCTCCCCCTCTTTAGACTGGGGAAGGGGGGGGGGAGAGTTTCCTCTTCTTCATGTGGATTCTTGTTTTCTTCATTATTCTTTTCTGTTTCTTTTTGGTCTAACTGATCCATTTTGCCACCTTTTTCTAGGGGAGAAACAGACTGGTCCCTGTGATGTTGTAGTTCTGTTGTATCTTTCTCTTTCTCTGCATCCTGTTTTTTTTTGTATGGCCTGCATTCTTCATTCTGAGGCCTGTGCACAGCCTTTGTTTTGTGCCTGAGTTATCAGAAATTCATGGGTGTTGCCTTCTTCATTATTGAGGGATGCCCACAGGCATATAACATAAGAATGTCCTTTTTCTTCACATAAATTACATCTCAACGTATTCAGGCAAGCAGAAGCGACAAGTCCAGTCTCAAGGCAATGCGTGCATTTAGGGGTGTCACAAGCATTTCTTAGATGTAATTGAGAACCATGCCTGTGACATGATTTCGGTTGGCCAGGGTATAAAAGTGAGCCTCTATCTCATCCCAAGAAAAAACAGCTGGGTAAGAGAATTATCCCATTGTTAGACATTATTAACTTGCATTTCACTCTCCATCCTCCTGTCCAAAACTGTTCTGAGTCAATGATGGGGGTGGGTGGTTCCAACATTTCACATAGTTTTTTTAACCAAAATCCAGTATCTGCAACATTTACCCCTTCATTTTTGAAAACAATAGTGACTGTCACTGCAACAGGCTTCGTGATAGGTATGGCAAGAAGTGGTGGCTATAAGGTGAAATCTTTCAGGGTATTGTATTTTTACCTGAAATGGTCCAAGCATTCCACTGTTTTAAAACTGATATCAAAATTGTGGTCATCTGTGTGAATTAGTGCGAAAACTTCAGATGCGTAAAATTTCAGGGAGTTTTTCGATAATGTTCTCCCTATATATACCCTGTTGGGCGGATCTTCCAGGCCCCCATTATATAACTGTCGTACTGCGTTTTTCAGTGGTGCTGGCTCCCCCTTATTTTTGAATAAATCTGCCATCCTTAACACAGGTTTAAAAAGTTTCTTTTGGTGTGGATTTTGTATTTTATTTAGGCCTACACCAATAAGGATGTCTGGTGGTTTATCCTGGGCCTCGTGCTGTACCATGGCCTGTGTTCCCCTTCCCTGTGGTATCATTTTTTCTATCACTGGTTTTCTTGATGCTCTCTCAAGCATATTATTTAAAGTAGAAGGGTTTTCACCATCTTTTCATATCACAACATTACTTTCCAGTGCCTTCTTGTCACTGTACTTCCATTTCTGTTCTTCACCTTCCACTGTCCCAGTACATTTTTCTATATCAGTATCCATAACATTCAAATTCCTATTTCCTGTTTGCTTTTTAGGTGAAACTAACATTTTACCTGTGGGAGAGATCTCCATGTCACGATATTTTGTAACTTCAGGGTCATTTGGGTTTGGTGTCCAGATATCCTCTTTATCTATTAGCATCCCTGCATTCTGTAAGCTGTTATCCACAGTCCATGTTTCATCCATTTGATGTTGCGGTGCCAGCATCTTTTTCTGTAAGATTGCAGTAATTTTTCCTTTCCTGGCTGTCATGCCCAGCATTTTCTTTCCTCCTGTAGTCTCCAGTAACTCGTTCGGTTCAGTGATTGGCATGTTGGGCACATCTGGGTACCTTTCTGGTGCATTGCCAGGTAACAAAGCCATCGGAGCAGCTTTCTAAGTTTTGCAGATCTCTCCTGAGGTTTTTAACAAATCCATTGCCAGTCAGTACTTCTCCTCCTCGTCTGCAATCTCCATTAGAAGTTGCCATTTCTTTGCTTCCATAGCATCTTTTAATATCTCTTCCATTGTCACAAACTCCTCTTCCTTGGGAATGTCCATGGGAATATCAAGGTCATTCTAATCTGTTGGAAACCCAACATTGTCACAAGTAAGCCCATTATTTAGTTCATCGCATACATGTGCTGACTCAGTTTGTACCTTTTCAGTCTGGTGCATAGCATTCGTTTCATTCTTTGGTTCACGTACCACATTTGGAGAACATGAAATATCCTCTGAAATCGTAGTCTCTGCACTAGTTGAGGCTAAGGAGGAAACCAACTCCTCAGCCTCCAACACATCCTGCTCCTTCTCCAGCACACCACAAGTGGCCATCGAGACTGCCAACACTTCTCCTGCTGGCAGAGTAGGGGAATTTCCCCTGTGCCCTGGCCAAATTACCCTTCCATTCACTACAAATACCACCAACTGCTTAATCTGGTTCAGGGTCAGTTAGTATTTATCTGTATCCCCCTTCCTCGGGTCGTGCCTGAAAATAGGCAGAATTTGTCTAGTGCACTTACCCGGTCAACAAAAATGAAATAAATAAATAAAATAGAATAACTGATTTGTCAGGATATCTGGCTCCCTATTGCTGTTACTGTGTACAAATACATAAATAAATAAAATACATTTTGAAATATTATCCTCAGCTGCATGGGCGATAAGTGAAGAGTGACTAGACTACCTGTATATATACCTGGTAGTCTCTGGGGAAGTAGTGTGTGAAAAGGACCTCTTAAGGTACACAACTGTAGGGGTGGCTTATCCCATGTACATAGCCTACTGATGCCCCTTTTACTCGCTCCCTCAGGGTGGTGGGTGAGGTGGGGGGGCAGACATTGGTATAGTCTTATGGGCGAGAGACCCATTACCCACTGACACAACCATTATAGGCGTCACTGCCTCCTTGCAGCCCTGCCAGTAGCACGAATCAGGAACCACCCTCAATTACATACTCTCTCAACCCTTCTTTTTCAGATTGAATGCTATTACCCCCTTTGCCAGCCAAGTACCTCAAGCGCATCCAAGCTGTGCCCCACCAACCCAGTAGACTACTAGTGATTAACAGTCCAATGACCTTCCTACACAATGAGGCTTGAGAACCAAGCTACTATTCCTTCTTATTGGGTTCTACCTTGAACCCCAGAGCCACTCACTCAGGCCAGCCATTTCTCCATATGGTGAGTAGTATACTGAAGTGTGTTAACCAGTTTAATGTTTAGTTAGTTGATGTGGATCGAGGTGGGAACAGGGTTCTGCATTTTTTGTCTTTTGAAATATTCTACTCAAGGCAACATTGCAGTGTGCTCCCATTTTCCCAGGAGCACTAGTTCAGTAACCCCACAACTTCAGGAAGAATGTGCAGAACCATGTGCTAACTGTTTGAGTCAGTCCATATTACTCTGTTACTCTCTTCCCAAGACAATGCATTTTGTTCTTTCTGACTTACATGTTTAGTTTTGATCTTCTGTCTGCAGATATTTTCAGAGGTACAATTATTATTATGATTTGATCTGTATACCCTGAGATGGGGACTTATCTTTACTCTCTGTCCCTCCAGCATAGAAACCCAGGCATTTACTTTGGGAACTTTTGTGCTGCACAGACTCAATGGCCACCCCAAGATATTCCACCTCTCCTTTGGTACTAACTTATCCAGCTTCTCTGTTCCACAGCTAATTGACAGTGGGTGAAATCATTTGACATATGTGGAACATCCATGGGTTAAATTCACCAGGTAAAAGAAAAAAATTCTGTTCCAATTTAAAAAAACTAAATCTAATCTGTCATTCTAACAAGGACCAAACCCCTTGCTACAGACAAATCTCGCCTGACTCGAGACTGGGTGGGTCAGTTTTTCCAAGCTTCGTCCCTCTCTCATAAAAGGGAAGTAGCCATTCTGGTCCGCAAACCTCTACAGTGGATTCTCATGAAAGAGGAAATGGACCTCTAAAGCTCGTGGGTCATAATATACATGGTTACCCTTGAAACCCCACTCACTCTGGACAACATATGTGCCCTAATGAGGAAAACCCTACATTTTGTCATGATCTTGCCCCAAAACAAGAAAGTTTCAACCCTGATAGGACCCCCATTCTCTTTGGCAGATATATCAGCCTCACCCTGGTACCCAACCTTGACAGAAGTAACTTGAGCACTGAGCTCCATGTCAGGGGAGCTTGGCAGTTTTGTTGCTCATGGCAGATCAAAGTCTGGCTGACATATGGTGCCTCTTTCACCCGAGGAACAGAGACTACTCCTGCCACCCTGCAACCTATGACACCTACAGCTGGATAGACCTCTGACTGACATCAGTCTTTATAACACAGGCAACCATAGATGCCAGCATTAAGCTGCTGATCATATCAGTCCATGCACCCATTCATCTGCATTTCATGTGGGGACCCTGACACCCAACTCTACTTCCTAGAGACTAGAACCCCTGTTATTAAAAGACCCTGAGTTTGGCCCCTGGATCCAGGCAGTAACATGACAATTCCTAGAGCTCAACACCCCACAGGGCAAGTCAGCAGGCACCACTTGGGAGGCACTGAAACCAACCCTCAGGTGCAAAATAATCAGCTTTGTGGCACATAGCTGCCACCAGAAGGAGAAAATGTACTGCCTAGGAGAAGGACTTGCACGAGCAAGAGGCCCAGAAAAAAAACACCCTGCATCTTGATCTCAACTCTGACACCCATAAAAAGATCATTAAACTCAGACTAGAAATTTGCACTCTGCTGGCATGAAAGGCTGAAATTGCTATCCAGTGACTAAGACATAAATATTGAGAGGATTGAGAAAAAGGAGGAAAGCTATTAGCTACTGCCTTCATAAACAGCAAACAGAGAGGCACATACTGTAGCAGGCCTGCAAGACACCTCAGGGCAGATTTAGATGGCCTGTAAGGAACTGAATGCCATCATACGTCATTTTTACTCAACACTCTACTCTTCCCTCACCCCATCCCCGATGCTGTGACTGTTCAGTCTTTCCTTCAGTCTCTTCAGCTGCCCACATTGACCCAGGAGCAGGCAGAGGTGAAAGATTCTGGCACTCACTATGAGGAGATATGTAGAGCCCTACTCTCCCAAAACTCTGGCAAGGTGCCAGGAGATGGCTACCCAGAAGAATTTTCTAAGTCACTAGCTGTCCAAAACTCCCCTCTTCTGTGTAAGGTGTAAAAGGAGGCGGAACAGAGGGACACTCTCCCAGACTCCCAGCCACCCTCAGGGAAAAAAGTATTACTGTTCTACTTAAAAAAAGGAAAAAGCTCACCTTACCAAATAAGTACTGATCCATATCTCATACAACGGTAGATAGCAAAATATACACCAAAGCCCTGGCAGCCAGATTAGACCCTCTCCTGCCTCTTCTTGTACAGCCCTCAGGTGGGCTTCATCAAAGGCAGGAAAAGCTCCAACCACATTAGTTCTCTGATCAACCTCATGCATATAGCCTCATTATCTCATACATCAGCTGCAGATGTAGCCATCGACTTTTAGAAGGTGTTTGATTCTGCTGAGTGGAGTTACCTGCACTTGGTGTTATCCCACCTAAGACTGGGTCCCCAATTTTGGAATTGGATCCAAAACTTATATACCTCCCCCACAGCTAGACAAATTCACATCTTTTATACCCTTTCCTTCTGTTGAAAGGGACTCTACAGGGCTTCCCACTTCCCCTTCCTTTCTGTCTTGGCAATACAGCCCTTAGCAGCTGCCAGTCACCAACACTCCCAGATAAAAAGCATTCAACTTGGGAGCAGCATGTACTGTACCTTGCTCTATGCAAACAACCTGCTGATCCTTGCAGGGGATGCCACTCCCTTACCTTTTCCTATCTGGATTTAAAATGAAGCAGTCTAAGATTGGGGTATTACCACTCAATAGGTGTTGCAAAGCTACCACCTTCAAACAAGTTGTCCTCAGATGGCCCACTACATCTATAACATACCTGGGACTTCAGATCACCCTGACAACTTTCAGATTATATGATGCCAATCTCTTCTTGCTGCTGACTGAACTCAGAATGGAGTGCAACATGTGAAAGCTCCTGCAGCTCACCCTGGCAGGAAAGATCTCTGTGTTAAAGATGGTGACTGCACCTAAACATTTTTATGTTCTGTCACACCTCCCTCGTGCCATCCCTCCTAAGTCGCTCACCTTTATAGGCAAACTCATGGGGGGGGCTTTATATGGGAAAGATCCACCTCACACTACTATCAGAACAATCTCCACTCCTTCTGCAAAGATGGAGGTTGGAATCTCCCCTGGGCATCAGTCTACCTTTAGTCATACTGAGCAGCACAGACTCTCCACTAGTTCAAGCCTCCAGATCACACTTCCCTACAATGGATGGATGTGGAGGCTGCACAGCTCCCTGGGCAATCACTAGGCTTCACTCTTGTGCATCCCCTCAAAGGTTATTCAGCCTCATCCAGCCATATTCCTGTCATTGGTCTATTGAGACAAGTTACGTATATGGTTGGAGAAGTTCCCCTCCCGATGAACTGCCCCCATTGTGGTACAACCCTCTAATTAGGATGGACAGAAATCCTCTCTGATGGCAATCATGGAAGAGGAAAGTCTGCTTTTCCTAAAGGCTATCCTGATACTGCAGTGCACACCCATGTTGTGAACACCTTTCAGACCCCACAGGCCCAACAGGATGTCTCTAAGGCTGACTTCTGGAAGTTTCTCCAGCTTCGTTGTGCAGCACAGCACCTTCTGAGAGACAAATCCTGGTCATCAGCCCATCAGCTCTCACTACACCAGTGGCTATCCATCAATAAACAACTTGCCAGAAACTTTTATAGAGAGATAAGGGCCTGTATTCCTAGCCAGTCAATTCCGTCCAAGGCGAGATGGGAAGCCTTACTTGGCACCCAGATCTCAGAGCAGGACTCAAATGCATGTTGGACCTCCTACCACAAAATCTTTAAGGATGCTCACAGCAAACTTAGTTAAAACACAATATTACACTCTTAGTGCAGAACTCCTACAGTCGTACATAAACTTAAGCTCCTGTCCTCCGATGATTGCTGGCACTGTGGTGCACTGGGGCAAATATTGTACATGTATTGTGGTCCTGTTCCATTATCTAAACCCTCTGGGACAAGGTCTGTGCATAGAACAAGAGGTATTGCACACTCATATCCCTCACTCACCACTATTCTTCTTTCTATGATGGATACAGCTGCCCCCAATATTAAGCCTGCTGGACACAGATGGATGGCCTCAGTTAGTATGCAGGTTACGAGGCTTCCCCTGTGCAGATGGCATACACAAGACATACCCTCCCAACAAGAGCTCCTGGCTAGCCTTACCTAGGTGGCAACTATGGACAGGCTCACCCATTTCTCCAATGGCACAATGGGGAAGTATAACATCTTCTGACACCCATACTTTATCTCCCCAACTCGCAGGATGGGAGTGGGCTAGTAACTCCCAGTATGCACTCCGCTACCCACAATTTCTGCTACTGTTGCTCCTCCCTGGGAAACCCAAACCTTCTATTTATCTACAAGCAATATTTGTTGATAATTTCTGATTGTTTAGAAATTTACTGCGTTAAGTCTGTCAGGAGTAGTTAAGTGCATTTGTTTAAGTGTTAGAACAAGTAACTGCATATGCACAGAGATTCTGGATGGACTTTAGGAAGCAATTTGACCTCCGCACATAGAATGTTGTTACCACAGCTACATGGCATCCATTCACTGTTCGCTTGGGATTTTGAGCACCCTACTGTACTCTGTTTTTTTAATTATAATTTTATTTGTTTTAAAATATGTAAGAGACACATGGGATACAGTACAAAATAGAGATCACATAATACTATCAAGCATAGCTGAAGCAGCACACATTTTTTTTTTTTAGTTGTTTAATGAGGAGTAGTACACTAAGCTGAAAGCTTTTTCACAGGAGTGACCTGGGAGCACAGGGAAGTTAAGTGACTTGCTCAGGGTCACAAAGTATGCAGGTGGAAGCTGTGTGATTCAGACCCAGGTCTGGTCTGCTGGATGTCACCAGATTTGCAGCTCAGAGCCTTAAGCCACTGCGCTATACTGCCTCAATGTATTACAGTTATGGGCATAAAATCATAATTCATATACAGCCATAAATAAATCCGTCCCGATAGGGATCCTTGTATACTAGTACACAAATGATAAGTCTTCCCCCTAAATATCTTTCTTCCCCTCTCCTTTCTCAGCATCAGGTTACCTCTCTGGGTACTCATTATGGGACAAAATGAGGAACTTGTACCGACATATAGAGGACCCACTTCCACCATTGGAGTTCAAATTTATCTTTTCTGTTTAAATGGCTAGACACCAGTCTTTCCAGATAATATACTTCCTTCATGGCCATGAACCATTCCCTTCTGGTCGTAGTGAGGTCCGGCCCCATAATCTGGTGATTGCCTTCTTAGCTATCAATATATAAGTAATCAAGAGAGAGCCCCTCGGAATATGAAGGCCCACACGGGGTATTGAAAGCAGCACCAATTCAGGAGTTAGGACAGCCTCTTCCCCCACCAACTCCCCCAAGGTTTCTGCCACCTCTCCCCAAAAAGGTCAGAGCACTGGGCACGACCAGAAAATATGTACATGTCCAGCCATCTTTTCCCCACAAGATTTCCAGCAGCTTCCTACTGGGCCACCTATAAATTTTGCCAGTTTAGCTGGTGTATTAAAAAATCTAAGCCTGACTTTCCAGGCAAATTCACACCAGTATGGTGCTAGGGATATTCCATGGGATAACCTGATATATTTAAACCAGAGGTCTTCTGAGACTGGTATCAATAATTCCTGATTCCAAGCTGCTAGAACCCCTAAAGCTGAATCTCTAGCAACCTCCTGCAATCCCTTATACAGTGTTCCAATCAGGTGTGTGTGTGTGTGTGTGTGTGTATTCCCTTTATGGAAGATATAATGATTACTAATAATTCAGGAGACGGAGATGGGAGGCAGTTCCATTGAGGAGCCTTTTTTGCCAGACAGGCTTGTATCTGCTGATAAGCTACAATAGTATCTGGCGGTAGCCCAAAGGCGTCTCTTAATGTGGAAAAGGATAACAAACCCTTGTTGTCTAATATCTGAAAAATGAAAGTTAGCCATCTTATGCCAACGATTTAAAGTCTCAGTTAGGGGGACCTGAAGATTCTTTGTCTCTAACCTAAGTTGTCTTAGGAAGTAAAAGACCGGTGCAAGTTCCTGAGAGGTTCTCAGCTTGTCCCAGACTGTCATACTGCTTAGCATTCCCCTGTGATAAGCATTCCGCCCTGGCAGGGGCTTTCCCAGGCTCAAACAGAACATTCTTAATATCTTGAATATGATTTAGTGTAGTCTCTAGCTTTTTCCAAGGTTTTCTATAATTGGATCAATCCATCCCACTACCCTAGACAGAGTAGCTGCTTGTGCATATTTACCCAGATCAGGTAATCACAACCCTCCCTTGTCTCTTGGAAGCTGTAGGATGGACCATCGAATGTGAAGTTTCTTGCCAGCCCAAACGAATCGGGCTAAGGTCCTATTCCATGATATAAAATATAAAAGGGGGGCAAAGCAGGAATCGTTTGAAACAGATACAACAGTCTGGGCAATATATTCATTTAAATAAGGTAAA
Organism: Neoceratodus forsteri; assembly: GCA_016271365.2. Lineage (NCBI taxonomy): Eukaryota > Metazoa > Chordata > Ceratodontiformes > Ceratodontidae > Neoceratodus > Neoceratodus forsteri. The sequence goes on along the minus strand of CM028129.1, from coordinate 50,148,882 downwards.
TCCTTGAATAAAAGGAGAGACGTAGCAGAGACCAAGTATGAAGGTCATTCTCTATTATCTGAGTGAGAGGTTCATAATTTATCAGGACAGCGTGATCAATATTTTGAGGTAACTGTATACCTAGATATTTCAGTTTTGTCCCTCACCACTTAAAAAGGTAAACAGGCTCATAGCAATGGAGAAGGGGAAAAGAAAACTGTCAAAACCTCTGTTTTTGTAGAATTTATCTTATATCCTGAAATTAGTGAAAATTGAGTAATAATTTTACAGAGGGCCCGAAGAGAAGGTTCTGGGTCTAAAAAAGACGATAGGACATTGTCCATATATAGGGCTATTGTGTATGTATCCTCTCCCACCTTTACCCCCTTTACTTTGGGCTACCAGGGGTTGATATCCACCACCTGCAGCTGGTGCAGAATTCCGCAGCTTGGTTATTGATGGGGACATCCTGGTCCTCTCATATCACACCAGTGCTGTGGGAACTGTACTGGCTGCCAGTTCAGTGGTGGATCACCTTCAAAGTCGGTTTACTGATGTATAAAGCCCTACACGGACTGGGTCCTGACTACCTGAAAGAGCTTTTGGTTCCTTACTGCCCTGTGCGTCCGCTCCGCTCGGTCAATGAGGGGTTGCTGGAGATTCCGAGGGTTTCTTTATAATCATCAGGGGCACAGGCTATTAAGTACGTGGCCCCAACCCTCTGGAACTCTCTACCCCCATCAGATAAAGGAGTGCATGACCGTGGGGGGATTTAAACAGGCATTTAAGACACATTTATGGAGCATGGCATACGGTGATGTGGAAAATAGTTTTTAATTGTATAGTATTGTATATTTATTATTATGGTGTAGCACTGTTTTAAACTGTTTTAACTTGTACTGCACCTTGAAATTTGAAAGGCGCATTAAAAATAAAGAATATTATTGTTATTATTATATTACATCATCTGATTGCCAGACTGCTAGAGCCAAAGGCTCAATGTAAACTGCAAATAGTAGCAGACAGAGAGAGGGCATCCATGACGGATGCCCCGCTCTAAGGGAATCTGGGTGGAAATTGCTCCATTTATTTTTAAAAAGGATTTCGGGGCTGAATGTATGTGACTAAGCCATGTAACAAATTGCTCTGGAAATCCAAAAGCCTCCAGGACCCTCCATAGAAAGTCCCAACAGACCCTATCAAAAGCCTTAAGCCAGCAATAACACATGACGAGGTGTGGGTTATCTCCTGATAAGAGCACACCCAGGTGCGTTGTTAGGCACGAGACACTTACACCGAGTGCCTTATGCACCTAGGCATGCTCTTATCAGGAGATAACCCACACCTTGGAGTGTGTTATTGCTCTTATAAAATGGGTCCTGTAACTAAATATTAAAAAAAAAAAAAGGAAGAAAGAATATGTCCAAAACGTTTTTAAAAATACTTTTTTTAATACTAGTTATAGGAAAAATAGTCCCTATTACTGTATTGTGCAGTATTTCAGACTGACTAGTTGGCCAGTAGAGGGCTCTCCTCCATCCAAAACACACAGTGCTGAGATTAGTAATGTCCCCCCCCACACCACACATCAAATAGTGTTAATCTCCAACCATGCTCCCGCTTTACAGATTTTGTTACTCTCGCTCTGTCAGCAGCTGCTTTGGTTAAAAGTGAGTAGTGGGCTTAGTTTTTATGTGTTTCTTCTCCCAAATGTGTCTTTTCCTGAACATACAAAGACATTGTTATTTATTTATTTATTTATTTTATTTATTTGATTTGGGCTTTGGTTTTATATTGCTGGTAGTGAGTTGGTAGATTCGGAATGAGCGTGTCCCGTTCCGACTGTCGTATAGAGCCATTTCCTGGTCTGTTTGTTTTTAAAATAATCATTTCCTGATCTGCATTTTTAAAGTATTTCTTCTAGTGTGTGGAATCATCTTGCTTTAATGGCTGAGTGTATCTAGGAGTACAGAGGTCTTGGGTTGTAGAAAATACAGATTGAAGACAGCAGAGTATGGGGGAATGAGACAGGAAGGAGCATGTTTAAAATCTAAAAGCCGTCTGCACCGAGCGGTTACTGTTTCAGCGGCTGCTGTGTTACACAGGTATTTAGGCCAACAAGACAATAGTCTGGATAAATTTACTTTATTTTTCTTGGATTTCCTGCTTGGACAGAGAAAAACAGGGTATGTGTTCCTTAATGATAACTCCTACAGCGGTGCGGCATTTCTCGCTGGTACCGGTCATTGTGTGCCTGCTTGCGAGAACACTTTGAAGCTCTGGTAGATTATTAATTTTCCCATGTTGTGAGGTCACCCAGGATAGAAAAGTATCAGTTGGCATAGATATCTGCTGATAAAGACACGGCTCAAAGGTCCCTCCTACCAATCAAATGAGGTAATTTTCTTTACCCATTTTATAAAGGCATCTAAACTCACTAATACTGAAGGAAGAGAACTACTGATCATATGGTCCATCAAGTGGAATGTTCTAAGAGTATTATCTGCAGTTTGCCTCTGTCATAAGAAGCCTGCCTGGTCCATATGAATTACTTCTGGTAAAATATGATCCAGAAGCTGGGCCCATATGGACATTTATATCTTACAATCACAATTAAGTACAGATATAGGTCTGTCTGATACTGGGGATTGGGGATCCCTTCCTGGTTTTGGTATGGGTGAGAGCACAGCATAATGTCAGGAGTCTGGGGGTGGTTAGCCATTTTGAAAATCTTTAAAAATCTGTAACAGCAAGGGGCTTAATAAAGGTGAAAAAGCCTTGTACCACTCAACAGAATAAACATCAGGCCCTGTTGATTTCATGGTTTTAGTTTTTTTAATAGGCAGCTGGATTTCCTGTCTAGTGACTGGACTCAATAATGAGGCTTGTTGTATCTCAGAAAGCTTAGGAATGCGTAGCTTATTTAGAAAGGTTCTAATCTCTGGGGAGGGGGACATTGTTCAGAATATAATTCTGTATAACATTTTTGAAAAGCTTGTTCTATCTCTGGGCCACGATGAAGAAGATTACCAGATCTAGGATCCTTAACTACAGTGATTGTAGCTTTCTGCTTAAACATTCTGGTTCATCTGGCTAAGTTCCCAGCTCCCCTGGGACCTCCCTCATAAAAAGTGCTTTTAGTGTATAAAAGTGCAGACTATACCTTCAAGTCTAGGATTTTTTGAAGCCCAGCCTGCACTTTTTGCAATTCTGTAGATTGAATTATGCCCTTCCTCTCTAGCTTTTTGAAGTTCTGCTAGCCTATCTTGCAGTGGTCTGTATGTGGCTTCCCTAATTCTCCTCTGTTGGGTTGTATACGAAATTATCTCACCCCTAATGACAGCCTTAACCGTGCCCCACAACACTGCTGGGGAAATCTCTGGGGATTGATTTTCTCGAATTATCTGAGATAGCCGATCCTTCTTCATTGTCTTAAACTCAGGGTCTTTTAGGAATGAGGTGTTCAGCCTCGAAAGGGTGATCTACCTAGGTGCTGCAATGTCTAATTTTAATATAATTGGGGAGTGATCAGACAGGAGATGAGCTCCTAGCCTAATGTCTCTAATTTTTGCAACATGCTCTGTAGAGAGAAAAAAGTAGTCTAGGCGAGAGGAGGTATGATGCCTGGGAGAAAAATACGTAAAACCTCCTTCTGCAGGAAAAAATTGACGCCATACATCTGTCAAACCCAGTATAGGCAATTGGGCTTTGAGATATTTCTGGGAAGGGCTAGTCCTTTGCTTATGGGGGGTGGGAGGCATCCAAATGAGGAGCTAGAGTGACACTGAAGTCTCCCCCTATTATAATCATACCCTGCTGTAAATCCAAAAGCTGGTTGAAAAACCTTTTCATGTGAACCAGGGGGCCTCTGGGGGAAAATATACACTTGCCAATGTAACAGCTGAGTCATAGAGACGTCCTTGAGCAATAGTGAAATAGCCATTAGAGTCAATCCTTTCAGCTTCCTTCAGAAAGGGCATTCTAGCAGGAATCAATATGGCAGTGCCCCAGCGCTTGCCAGTCTTACTGGAAAAAGCCATTACAGTGTACCTGTAGCCAGCAGAAAGTTTCTGATGTTCTGAAGGAGGCAAATGTGTCTCTTGTAGAAAAATAACATCCACCCTCTGCTGACGTAGGTACTGCTGCAATCTAGAGTGCTTAATAGGGTTATTAATACCATTAATATTCAATGATAAAAATTCTATGGAAGGATCCATCATGACTGATTAAATAAAAAAAAGGTTCCCTCTGATGGACAGGACACCATCTGACATCTCCTGTCCTGGCTGCACATGATGGCCTTCTCCTGTAATGGCTTATAAGGTAGAGACCTCTTAGTAAAATCTGCGATTTAATGGGCATTTTCTGTGGTAGAGGCAGATTGCCCTGCCCAGCATAAGCTGTGTTTCTAACAACATCCTGTATTTCATGATTATTACTCCCCCGTTTGCATTGCGTGATATGATCATGCATTCCCTGATATCCCATATATCTTGTAATCTTAGTTTTACATATAAATGTGAGTCAGTAAACAGTCTGACTTTCACTATAACAAAACTATTTACACTGTAAATGACATTTATTAATAAAACCTTGTTATTGCTTAAATCAGTGACTTCCATAAAGGGGAGGTATAGAAGTTCCTCCCTGATCCCTCATGAAGAACCCCATATTTTTGTTGAGCTCTTCCTGAAGATGGAGGTAGTCCCAGGTCAAAACTGGCTCGGGCCTCCAGGATACCCAGTAAGTGTACCCCAAAAAATAGGGACATACCAAAGAAAGAAAAACACTATTTAGGGAAGGATAGCACTCCTTAGAGAATGCTTCACATCCTATCTCATTTCTCACTGCTCCCCCAATACCATTACTTCATGATTGCCATGTGGGCTAAAAAGAAAAAAAAGAAAAAGCCTTATTAGAATGAGGAATGGATGGCAAGGAGGCCTCTAAAGAAATAGTCTTGCTCAGTTACCAGTATAGTCCCAGATTATAAAATGTAAAATGCAGCAAGAGTCCGTAATAAGTCTCTGAAATTATCAATGTCTTTTAAAGAGCAATGACAAATAAAATGTCTGTTGTTTTCCTACTTCTCAAATAATAATGCAGTAGGCTTAATAGGCCTTATTTGATTGCTAAGTGGGGGGGGAGTGGCCCTGGTCTCCTCCCTGAATGACCGACAAGTGGTTTAATGCAGGCCCAAACTTAGAGGGACCGCTCTTAGCCTAGAGTCAAGCCGCCATAGAAGGGTCCCAGAAGAAAAAGAGGAAAACACTCTGTCGAGAGTACCCCCAACCCTCTAAGCACCCACCTGGTTTATGACATGTAATATCCATAAAGTTGCAAACATCTCTTTTCTTCAGGTCGCTGCATCAGGGTAATTTCTGCAGTACATAGCCAGGGCTTTCTGCACTTCTCCAAAGCTGTTCTGTTGCTTCTTCTGTTTGTTTTGAATAGATTGCCAACAGGAAGGCCTCGTGGAGGGATCTCGCTGCTCCAGTGGTTTGTCTGGAAGTTTCAGCCCCAATTTAGAAAGTTCCGCTCTGGTTTCCAATGCTGTGGCAAACTCCCTCTTTCCCTCAGACAGATGTACAACAAGTCAGGCAGGGTACAGGGTAGACAATCAATGCCCAGCTGATTTTAACACAGGCAATAATGGAAGGTATGCTTTTCTGAGACGCATTGTTTTGGGGCATAATCGTGATTGATGTAAAAACGTGTCTGTCCATAGAATATTTTTTGCTTACGCCATGTTGTAAGAAGAACATTTTCTTTGGTGGCATAGTTGTTGAATCTTGCAATGATAGACCTTGGGGGGGCATTTAAATCAGCTAATTTAGTCGCTAACCCTCCGTGGGCACTCTAGAGCTGTAGGTCTAGGTCCTAAGGTAACTCCAATGCTGTATGTAGCAATGCATCTATGAATTCCTTAATATTGCCTCCCTCTGATCCGTCCAGAATGCTATAAATCCGTATATTTTTTCTTCTTGCATGGTTCTCTGAGTCCTCCTGCCGTGCTTCCATTTGCTCGTATTGTTCTCTAAACATTTGCACCTCTGTCTCTAGATCATCTACTTGATTTTCTGTAGCTGTACCCTGTCTTTCTAGGTCATCAGCTCACTGTTCAAGTTGCATCACATCCTTATGTAGTTCACCATATAAGTCTTTAATTTCGGCCCAAAAGGAGATCAGTTCTCGATATATAGTATCTAGATTAATTTTTTTAGCCTTTGTCTTGCTGCTCTTCGATACAGATTTGGTTAGAGCTCGATGTGGTGTTTCAGCAATTAGGCCTTTGCTGACATTGCAATCTGAGGCCTCCGAGTCGCAGCCATCTCCCATCTCCACGATCTGCTTCACCCACTGCCAAATGTTGACCTTCTATGCTGTAAGTACCTCCTTGCTACCTATTAACTCACCAATTTCAGCCCCAAGAATGTTCTAATCAGACCTGATGGAGGTGTTCTTTGCTTGGGGTACGTGACAGCGAGTGCACTATGCAGCCATCGCTGAAGGAGGTGGAACTGGAAGTCCACCCTACTGTACTCTTGATACATTATTCCTGTTTGTATACTTGTGTTTTTAGGGTAAAATGTATGCTAGTAAAAATATTAATTGCAAAAAAAAAAAACTACCAAAAAGTATGCCAGTAGACATTAGCCACTAAAACAGGTGAACTTGCTCTCTTGTAGCAACAGGGAAGACAACTTTTGCTGCTGCAGTCATAATCTTACTGCCACTCACCTGGCCATACTTCAGCTTCACCCTCCACATTAAACAGCATTTTCTTGTCTCACATAAAAAATTATGACATTAAAAAGCTCACTGAAGCGATTCTTGCCAAGATCATGCCAACCTTAGGGTTTACTGTTGCAGTCAATATGGGATCTAATCATACTGAACTGAACAACACAGCGCAGTGTGGAAGCAGAGTGCAGCCAACAGCGCACTTCCATCTACGGGAGCCGCCCTCAACAAATTACTGGCATTCTGCTAAATGTGCTAAACTGGTACTTATTAAAATGCTAAATGTATATCTTTTAGGACCATTTATGATTAAGCTGTGTTACTGTGAAACATTGAGCTGACCTTTAAAAATTCAGTAACTGGAATGTCATACTGGGATTGAAGTTTCATCCTTTTTTCTGCTTGCTTAGTAATTCCATTGCTTTACTGGAAGCCTCCATTTTCTTGGCACAAAGTAGTTTGCCTATCAGCACAAAGGCAGGGCTAGAACAAATGCAAACTGCAGCTGAGCTGTGCATACAAGGCACAATGGTACTCTGGAAGCACAGTGGCTGAATTAACTGGCTGTTTGCACAGTGCTAGTTAATGCTTGGGCAAAGCATGTTATAACAGAGTGTAAATAGCATGGACCATAGAAACTACTGTACAAAACTTGGCCCAGTGGTGCAGAGGGCCAAGGTGCTGTAGTGCCTTATATCTCACCATGCCAGCAACCCGAGTTCTGGAACAAGCTCATCCACAGGGGGTTGCCTGGAGGGAAGGGCCTCGAGAGGATCCAGTGGCTGCCTAGCAACTCTCCTTGCCTGAAGTGGGGAGGTGTGATATCCCAGCTTTTTGCTGCCACCAGGTGGAGGTCTGGTGGCAGTACAAAGCTTAGGGAGGGAGACTTAGATCACAGGGAGTGGATGGAACCACGGTTTCAGAATGTATGCATGCCCCCATGAGTATGCGTCCTCTGTACTGCCATGGGTCTGGGAACAAAGGATAAAGGAATGGAAAATGGTCTTCCTGGAATCCATGACATCTTGCCTGAAGACCCCCTGCTCTGCACTGCCACTTGGCTGGGCCCAGCAACTGGAGGGGGTTTCCAAGTGGGGGAGGATGGTCCTCCGACGCCTGGCCCCACCTGGCCAGTTTGAGGCAGAACATCATGCGGGATGGGGCAGGGATGGGATTAATAAGCCCACCTGGGCAGACTGCAGAGAAAAAGCTTGATGAAGAAGCAAGAACCCACTGTACAAGTGCCTTGTAAAAGACAACTGTGCTACAGTAGTGGGCCAAGGGGATGGACAAACACCAAACACTTATTATGGTGGTGTAAGCAGTATTTTTTTTTTGCTAGTTTGTTTTCCCCCCAAGTGGCCCTCTTTCCTGCCACTTCACCCAGCAGCATCACCCTGGCTTCCCCTAGGACTTACTTTCTCCTGCAGTCTCCCATGGCTTGCCCTGCATGGTAGGGTGGTGGAGAGTCCTCTAGTCCTACCAGGACTGGATCCAGATTGTTGGAGGCACCTAAGTCCACCAGGTACAAGGCCTGCAGTGGGCAACATTCATCCTGCCAGCCAGAGTTTTTCCCTTGTGTTCCTGTCCCTGGGAGGCATGGCATGCAAGGACATCAAGGCACACACCATGTGTTCCTATTTGATGCATGCTGATGTCTGTACTGCTTCCAACCTTCTGTCCCAGGCTGACTTTCCCCCAGCTTCTGCCAGGGGCCAAGCAAGCATTGGGCAGATCCCCCCGGAGGAGGCGAGCAGTCCAGCAGGTGCTCAATCCTTCCTCCCCCTTGCCAGCCTTCCAACATCCAGGCTTGCTTCCAAACCTAGATCATCAGCTTCACAAGAGGTAGCATTACCACTGAGGCAGTGGGACATCCATAAGCAGTATTACTGATGGAAGGGGAGAACTTCAATATCAATCCCACATCAACAGTGGACCACAATATTATATCACACTTATGCAGAGGACTTGGAATCAGCACATTACAAATTATATGCTGGCATCCCTTAACATGGTAATATGTTGTATCTGTTGCCTGTCTGGCTGTGCAATCAAACTTTCATTCTGGCATCTAGAAATTGGCCACTCCAGTGGTTCCACAAGTTCCCCCTTTACTTCCCTTCCTTCATCTGCTGTTTCTATTCTTTCTTTCTCCCTTTGTTTTCATGTGGTTAAATGATCCCTTGGTTTGCAAATGTATACAGTTATATTGTTGAAATGTTTGCAGAACGCTATTTGGGTTTATTAGAAAAGGGAAACAATCTGGAAGGCAGGGGGTTGACCCTGAATGCATTTTCATATCCACAAGCTTGTTTACAGAATGTTCAACAGGAATCCAGCTCTGGGGCAAAATGTGTGTTTTATTACACCTGTTGGGACTAGATGTGCTCTTCAGGCTGGCCTAAGGAAGAAAACTGACAAAGTTTTGGTACATTTTGTGAAAATCAGGAGATGAAACATAGAAGAACAGGATGCAGAATTTTGAACTACCAGGCAAAATTTTCTAAAGAGACTCTCAGATGCAGGACTTTGTTTTGTACTTCCTGTATGAAGAGCTATCCTGCACAATTATGTTTTATTTTATTGGTATTGATAATAAAATGGTACTTGCAAATTTAATAACTTCTCCAGGTCTGCCTATCCTTGCTGACCTATGCCTCTATGACACCAATATTTCAGTTATGTGCTGTAGTGCTAAAGGGGATGTGCCTCACCAGCTGTCGTACTTGTAGAGTGCTGAGGTACTACCAGTTGCAGCCATTGCCATGGTCAGATATTTCCTGAAATGTAGGTGATATCTCCAGAGAAGTACCTACCTGCCTGCATTACCCTTTCAGGACTACCAGAGAGTTTTCTTTAGAAATATCATGAAATATCTGGGATTATGGGTGGGCAGAATGAGAAGAGATCTGGATAAACTAACAAAATGGTCAGAAGAGTGGCAATTGGGATTTAATGCAAAGAACTGCAAGATCATGCACATAGGGAAGAGAAACCCTGAAGCCACCTATAGGCTGGGAGGGGAGTTGCTGGCAGTCACAAAGGAAGAAAGAAAGGAAGAAAGAGACTTTGGCATCATCATCACTGATGACCTGAAATCATCCAAGCAGACCTCTAAAGCAGTAAGTAAGGCTAGGGGGATGTTAGGGTGTATTAGTAGGGGTATCACAAGTCATAAGGGGGAGGTAACAATCCCTCTTTACAAGACACTGGTTAGGCCCCATTTGGAGTACTGCATGCAGTACTGGAGGCCACACCTTCACAAGGACATTGACCAAATTGAGGCATTCCAAAGAAGGGCAACCAAAATGGTGCAGGGACTGCATCAGAAGACATATGAGGACATATTACCGGAGCTCAATATGTATACCCTTGAGCAAAGGAGGGAGAGAGGCGATATGATTGAAACATTCAAACACCTTAAGGGCATTAACAAGGTGAAAGAGTCTAACATGTTTAAATATAAGAACAATAGCAGGACAAGAGGACACAGCATGAGAATAGAGGGAGGCTGATTAAGGGGGAATGTGAGGAAATTCTTTTTCACAAAAAGAGTGGTGGATGCATGGAACAGCCTACCTCGGGAAGCGGTGGCTATGAATACACTGCAGGGCTTCAAACAGGCATGGGATAGGCATAAGGGAGCAATACAGATGAATATAGATAGATCGGTCATTGACAGTGTAAAGGTGGTTGGCACATTCATAAGGTAGAAAACAAGCATTTGTCAATGCCGAATGTTTGCTTGCTGGCATTGGCAGTGGTAGTGTAGAAGTTACAGAGCTGCATAATAGGAATGGCAGTGAAGTATTGAACTGAAGCCAACCCCACCACCACCCTGCAGAGAGTGACAGGCATTGGGGTGTGCATTTGGGTCGTCAGGCATAACGGCCACACCATTTCACCACACCCCACTCTGCAGAGACTGACAAGTGTCACGTGTTCCTTAGGGTCTTTGGCCCTTATGCGCACCCCATTTCATTAGGAAATACGGTGAGATGGGTGCGATATAGGAGAATGGGGTGAAGTTTGGGGCCAAAGAGTCCAAGGCATACCTCGATGCCTCTCAGTGACTGCAGGGTGTGGAATGGTATGAGCATCACAGGCAAGAATCCCAAGTCACACCCCTGATTCCTGTCATTCTCTATAGGGTTGGGTGATTTAGTTGAAAAGCCTAATACCTCAGGCATTCGTTGGTATGTTAACTCCAAATTTTCAACATGTTTGTTTTGTGACCCCACCTCATGAACAGGGGGAATATCAGCTTAGTAGACAAAAGCTGCTTATGCACAGTGACTACGGCATTTAGCACCACAGGTGCAAAAATATTCCAAACAGGATGTAAAAAATGACAGCTGTACTCTTTCATGGGGAGGTGTAAAAATGGCTATGTTGCAAATGTGTAGTAAAAATATTTAAAAAAATGGTGAAGTCATGAGCGTACATAGAAACTGTGCAAAGCACACCCGTTATATAATTAGGTTGGGGATTTTTTATAGCAGATTGTCAACTCAGGCATTTTGGTGCCACCGATCATGAACAGTGTCACTGTGATTTTCTTTATCTGTGCCGAACAATGATTTCCCACAGCGACCACGCATCTCTGCACTGAAAGTGTGAAAACACACTCGCCATGTTGTGAAAAATGGCAGCAGTACTGTTCATAGGAAGTGTTGAAAAATGCCACTAGTGAAAATCTGGACTGAAAATATTACAAAGTCATGAACTAACGAGGATGCATGGAAACTGCACAATGCTCACTCGTAACACAGTCATTTATGGACTTTTGTCACCAAATTTTCAACATAGCCATTTTAAGACCTCTGCTCATGAACAATGTAACTGTGATTTTCTTAATCTGTCCTAAACATTGCTTTAGACACCTAAAGCACCATTGTGTCGCTACATGTGGAAGCCGTTTTGGGAAGGATGTGAAAAATGACAGCTGTACTGCTCATAAGGAGGTGTGAAAAATGGCAATGTTGGAAATCTGGAGTGGAAATATTGAAAATTCACAAACCTACGAGCGTGCGTGGGAACTGTGCAACTCACACTCGTAAAACAGTCATTTTTAGGAATTCTTTCACCAAATTTTCAACATTGCCATTTTAAGATCTCTGCTCATGAACAGTGACACTGTGATTTTCTTAATGTGTCCCATACACTGAGTTCTCACCATGACTACGCCATTGTGCGCTACATGGGCGGAAACACGTTTTGGGTGAGATGTGAAAAATGACAGCTGTACTACTCATAAGAAGGTGTGGAAAAATGGCAATGTTGAAAATCTGGAGTGGAAATATTGAAAATTCGCAAACCTATGAGCGTGCGTAGGAACTGCGCAACGCACGCTCGTAAAACAGTCATTTTTAGGATTTTTTCACCAAATTTTCAACATAGCCATTTCAATACCTCTGCTCATGAACAGTGTCACTGTGATTTTCTTAATTTGTCCCGTACATTGATTTCGCACACTGACTGCGCCATTCTGCGCTACATGGGCGGAAACACATTTTGGGTGAGATGTGAAAAATGACAGCTGTACTGCTCATAAGAAGGTGTGGTGAAATGGCAATGTTGAAAATCTGGAGTGAAAATATTGAAATTTCGCTAACTTACGAGCCTACGTAGGAACTGCGCACCGCACGCTCGTTAAACAGTCATTTTTTGGAATTTTTGCACCAAATTTTCAACATGGGGTTTTGGGCCCCCTTCTTATGAATGATGTCACTGTCATGGTGGTATTTTGGCCTGAAGGGTGATTGCACAGTCACTGCGCAAATCACCCTTCGGCCGACTAACACCATGACAGTGACATCATTCATGAGAAGGGGTCCAAAACCCCATGTTGAAAAATTTGCAAAAATTCTAAAATGGCTGAGATATGCACAGTTGAAACCCCTATCTAGCCCATTATACAGCTTACCGGCATTTCTCAGTTCGCGGTCGGCTTTGAAGAGTGCAGGCGTGTTTCAGGTCCACGAAGTTCGTTGCTGCGGAGTCCGGAGGTAAGTATGGGGTGGGGGTGTGGGGAGGCTGGGTGCGCAGTGGGTGGGTGCGGGTTGTGGGGGGTAGGGAGACACACGCTGGACCGTTTTTCTTACAGGTAAAAAGCGTCGTGGGACCATTTGCCACGCTGGGGTGACTCCCAGCATGGCACAAGGACTTTGGGGGCGTTCAGCCAGCGGGGATTAGGCACCCCGTCGGCAAAAAATTTAAAAAATACGGGACCGTTTGCCACGCTGGGTGGGCTCAGCGTGGCACAGCACTTAGGGAGGGGGCGCATTCAGCCGGCCAGAGTTGGGCACCCCATCGGCAACATGACTGATTGCCATGCTGGGGTGGGCTCCAGCGTGGCATCAACTACTGGGGGAGGAGACAGATGCAGCTCAGCCGGCGGGGTTGGGCACCCGTCGGCTATACACTGTGTGCAGGGGCTGGCGCACAGCTGGGGAGCTGCGCATGAGGAAACTTCTTGTCGCTGCTCACTCAAGCGTAGCTCCCCTTTCAACTGTATGCCACTGCATTTTGAGCGTGTCATAGACAGCTCCAAAATGCAGTGGCTTACAGGGGCCGCGCCTGCCAGCACACTGCCTGAATTGGAGGAGGAGGTGACACACCTCCGAAATCTCCGATGATGGCACTATGTTTCGTGCACATGCGTGCAAGCAAACATAAAAATGGGCGGACTGGATGGGCCTTGCTGTCCTTATCTGCCGTCAACCTCTATGTTTTTATGATTATACACTACTGTATACATTAGCATTTTTTTCACTAAGATGAAAATGCTATCAAAGACACAGAACCCTAGCTAGTTAGACACATTTCTTTTATCCTGCTAGTGGGGTACAGTATGTCACTCTGTACCTGCACTGAGCACTGTGCCTTAGGCTCTGCTGAACTATATGGCAGCCATGGTTTCTACAATCTTTTAAAAAAATGCACCAAAGTAGATTGTATAAACTGGACATCTGATAGGTGGTTCTTAGATATCACTTTTATCTTCAGTTGTGGTCAGTGACCTCTCAAACCCTCACTCGTGGCTTCACTACTTGTGAGGGTCAAGAGGTCACTGATAACTCATAAAGATAAAAATGATATCTGATAGCCACCCATGAGACATTCCCTATATATCAAATCATGTCAATGGCTGCTCATTTGATCATCTTTCAAAGCTACTTTTTTACATGGTCTCCTCTGGCACAGCCAGCAAAAGAATACGCAGCCTTAAGGCAAGATACCTTAATTGACAGATATTGGTATGTGGGTAGTAGGTACTTGCATCTCTCTCTCTCTCTCTCTCTCTCTCTCTCTCTCTCACTCTCTCTTTCTCATTTAGCACTGAATCAGACACTTGTGTCCAATGGACTTTAAAAAAAAAAAAAGAAGACAAACTATTCTGTGAGTACTGTACTCTGTAATTTCAGTTTAGAAAATGGGTTGAACAGCCCCTGCATTCACACTGGCCAAGGTCCTTGCCAAGGTGAGCATTAATGAGACAGCAATACTCACCTGAAAATAAGACCCACCACCAGCTGCCTGTTTACTTGACCAATCCCCCACACACACACAAACAAACACATCACTGCCCACTTACAGTTTTGAAAACTGCTGTCTACCATTTTTATGTTGCTTGCACGCATGTGCAAGAAACATAGTGCCATCATCGGAGATTTCGGAGGTGTGTCACCTCCTCCTCCAATTCAGGCAGTGTGCTGGCAGGCGTGGCCCCTGTAAGCCAATGCATTTTGGAGCTGTCTATGACACGCTCCAAAATGCAGTGGCATATAGTTGAAAGGGGGAGCTATGCTTCAGTGAGCAGAGATAAGAAGCCCACTGAGCGTAGCTCCCCAAACGCAGGCATGCGCGCCTCAAGACTACTGGTGAGCCGACGGGATGCCCAATCCTCGCCGGCTGAGATACTGTCATCGCTCCCCAGTTAGAGGTGCCGTACGCTGGGAACCCACCCCTAGCGTGGCACGGGGAGTCCTTTGGCTGACGGGGTGCCTAATGCCCGCCGGCTGAACGCCCCAATGTCCTTGTGTCATGCTGGGAGCCCACCCAGTGTGGCAAATGGTCCCACGCCGCTTTTTTTTAAACCTGAAAATGAAAGCGGTCCAGCAGAGCATCTCCCGACCCCCTCCCACAACCCACACCCACCCACTGCGCACCCAGCCTCCCCACACCCCCACCCCATACTTACCTCCGGACTCTGGCGCGACGATCTTCGGTGGACCGGGAACACGTCTGCACTCTTCAAAGCCGACCATGAACTGAGGAAATGCCGGTAAGCTGTATAATGGCCTAGATAGGGGGGTTTCAACTTTGTTGCATATCTCAGGCATTTTTGGGAATTTTTGCACCAAATTTTCAACATGGGGTTTTTGGGACCTTCTCATGAATGATGTCACTGTCATGGCGTTAGTCGGGCCGAAGGGTGATTTTAGCAGTGACTGTGCAGTGACTGTGAAATCACCTTCGGGCCCCAAATACCACCATGACAGTGACATCATTCATGAGAAGGGGTCCCAAAATCCACATGTTGAAAATTTGGTGCAAAAATTCCAAAAAATGACTGTTTTACGAGCGTGCATTGCCAGTTTTTACACAGGCTCGTAAGTTCGTGAAATTTCAATATTTTCACTCCAGATTTTCAACATTGCCATTTTACCACACCTTCTTATGAGTAGTACAGCTGTCATTTTTCACATCTCACCCAAAATGTGTTTCTGCCTAGGTAGCGCAGAATGGCGCAGTCGGCGTGCGAAATCAATGTATGGGACAAATTAAGAAAATCACAGTGACACTGTTCATGAGCAGAGGTCTTAAAATGGCTATGTTGAAAATTTGGTGAAAAAATTCCTAAAATTGACTGTTTTACGAGCGAGCGTTGCTCAGTTCCTACGCAGGCTCGTAAGTTCACGAATTTTCAATATTTTCACTCCAGATTTTCAACATTGCCATTTTACCACACCTCCTTATGAGCAGTATAGCTGTCATTTTTCACATCCTGCCCAAAACGTGTTTCCACCCATGTAGCGCACAATGGCGCAGTCAGTGTGCAAACTCAATGTATGGGACACATTAACAAAATCACAGTGACACTGTTCATGAGCAGAGGTCTTAAAATGGCTATGTTGAAAATTTGGTGAAAAAATTCCTAAAAATGACTGTTTTACGAGCATGCGGTGCGCAGTTCCTACGCACGCTAGTAAGTTCGCAAATTTTCAATATTTGCACTCCAATTACTTCCAAATACCTAAACAGCACATAGAAGCAAGCAATATTCGGCATTGACAAATGCTTGTTTGTGTCCTTGCCATGTCTTGTAACACTGTTTACCCTGTCAATGCCTCTGGCGTTAGTTTAACCCAAATGTATGCATTCATATTCATGTAACTGATTGTTAACCTGTAATCCTGCCTTTGTTACTTAATTGTCTTGTTTTTTTTGTTTTTTTTTTAAAGGCAAGGAGACGTGGCTACAATGCACACTTCCAGTTTTCTGTTTCCATCAGTAAGTGTCTTGATACAAGCATACCTCTCAAGTGTCCCTGATTTTCAGGAATGTCCCTGATTTTGCCTCAAAATTTTACTCTATCCCTCCTAAAATTTGTGTTTTTTGAGACTAAACAGTGGGGACTGTAAGCACAAAACAATGATGAGCATTAAAGTTACAGACTCGTTCTTCTTTAGAAAATGCATTTTGCACTAAGCCCCATATTCTACCAGCTTTCTGGGTAGATATCTCAAATTTTGAAAATGTGTCCCCAGTTTTGGTCCTTTGTCCCTGAGATGTATATAATTTTTTTTAAGCCTCGTCCCTGATTTATGAGGCAGGAGGTTGAGAGGTATGGATCCAAGATGCACTTTTTGTAATTGGTTGTGAGGTTTCCGTGCTGTTAGTGGGACTTTTCTTATTCTTTTTCTCAAGGTGGCCATAAGCATTGTGGCCATTTTTATGTTTGCTTGCACGCATGTGCAAGAAACATAGTGCAACGATCCAAAATGCAGTGCGGTACAGTTGAAAGGGAGAGCACCGCTTGAGTGAGCAGCCCTCCCCCTCCACACACACACACACATTGCATGCTCATGCACTCCTACCTCCCCCACGCACACACTGTATGGCTGATGGGGGTGCCCAATCCCCCGTCAGCTCTACTGGTCCCCCCCCCCGGAGTCTGTATGGTCGGGGGTGCCCAATCCCCTGTCTGCTCTACTGTCTCCCCCCCCAGACTATCTGGTGCCATGCTGGGAGCCCACCCCAGCATGGCAACAGGTCCTATGGCGGGGGATGCCCAATCCCCCATCTGCTCCACTGCCCCCACCAACAGCCTTCCAGCTGCCATGCTGGGAGCCCACCCCAGCATGGCAAATGTCCCGCGTAGTCCCCCCCAAAAAAACAACCTTCCCTCACTGCTGTCTTCACCCACTGCGCACCCTGCCTCCCCACACCCCCACCTCACCCCATAATTGCCTCCGTAGCTCGGCACGAAGATCTTCGGTTGACCGGGAACACGTCTGCACTCTTCAAAGCCGACCACAAACTGAGGAAATGCCGGTAAGCTGTATAATGTAATTAATAGGGTTTTTTTCAACTTTGCTGCATATCTCAGGCATTTTTTTTGGAATTTTAGCACCAAATTTTCAACATGGGGTTTTTAGGACCCCTCCTCACGAATTCGGTCACTGTCATGGTGTTAATCAGGCCCAAAGGATGATTTTGTGGTCACTGAGCAAAATTCCCTTTTGGGACCGATTTAACGAAATGACAGTGCCAGTGTTCATAAGTTGGGCTCTCAAAAAGCCTATATTGAAAATTTGGTGAAAAAATTCCTAAAAATGTTTTAAGAGCGTGCGTTGCACTGTTCCTACGCACGCTCATAGGTTCATGAATTTTCAATATTTTCACTCCAGATTTTCAACATTGCCATTTTACCACACCTCCTTATGAGCAGTACAGCTGTCATTTTTTCACATCTCATCCAAAACATGTTTCCGCCCATGTAGCGCACAATGGCGCAGTCGGTGTGCGATATCAATGTTCGGGACACATTAAAAAAATCACAGTGACACTGCTGATGAGCAGAGGTCTTAAAATGGCTATTTTGAAAATGTGGTGAAAAAATTCATAAAAATGACTGTGTTACGAGTGAGCATTGTGCAGTTTCCATGCACCCTCATAAGTTCATGAATTTGTAATATTTTCAGTCCAGATTTTCACCAGTGGCATTTTTCCACACTTCCTTATGAACAGTACAGCTGTCATTTTTCACAACATGGCCGAAATGTGTTCTCACACTTTCAGCACAGAAATGCTTGGTCGCTGTGGGAAATCATTGTTTGGGACAGATAAAGAAAATCACAGTGACACTGTTCATGACTGGAGGTCCCAAAATGCCTGTGTTGACAATCTGCTGTAAGCAGTTCCCAAACTAATTACATTATGGGTGCACGTTGCTGGATTTCTACCTTTCGTAACTTCACCAGTTTTTAATATTTTCACTGCAGATTTTCAACATTGCCATTTTTTTACACCTCCCCATGAACAGTACAGCTGTCATTTTTCACATCCTGTTCAGAATGTGTTTTTGCAGCTGTGGTGACAAATGCCATAGTTGCTGTGCAAAAGCAGCTTTCGGCTAACAAACTGATATTGCCACTGTTCATGGAGAGGGCGTCACAAAAAACCCATGTTGAAAATTTGGAGTGAAAATACCAACGAATGCCTGAGGCGTTATGGTCGGAAACCCTAACACCCCACTCTGTAGAGAATAACAGACATCAGGGCTTTGACTTGAAACTGTCACCTGCAATGCTCATACCATTCCACCCCCACCCACATCATGCAGCCACTGAGAGGCATCGAGGTGTGCCTTGGACTCTTCGGCCTCAAAGTTCACCCCATTCTCCTATACCACACCCATCTCATAATATTTCCTGATGGAATGGGGTGTGCATAAGGGCCAAAGACCCCAAGACACACCGTGACACTTGTCTGTGTCTGCATGGTAGGGTGTGGTGAAATGGCCGTTATGCCTGACGACCCAAAGGCACACCCCAATGCCTGTCACTATCTGCAGGGTGGTGATGGGTTTGGCTTCAGTTCAATACTTCACTGCCATTCCTATTATGCAACTCTGTAACTCCTACACTACCAGTGCCAATGCCAGCAAGCAAACATTCGGCATTGACAAATGCTTGTTAGGAACAGATCATTCTCTGTAGCAAGACTGAGTGTGGAAAGTTCAAAGGGCTTTCACTAGAGTCCATGGAGAAATTGAAATGCCGTCTAAGATGATGGCTATTTCCATTTGAAACTTTTTTCCCTGTTTTGGGGAGGGGGGTAGTTGGAGGTTGTTTCACTGTCTGTGCTCACGGCAAGCAATTTGGGGGCAATGATTGCGAGTTGCTGTGTCTGAGGGTGGAGTGAGTAAGTTGGGGATACTGATGGCAGGTTGGACTGCAGAGCAGACGTTACTGCAGTGAGCTGCTGGAAGTGATATTTAAAGGGTTGCTGCAGTCATCTCTGTGCTGGGACTAGAGCCAGGATATTATGCTGTGATAACATCCTGGATCTAGCCCCAGACTGACCAATCTGAGGCCAGCATTCTTTCTTGCCACTGTATAATTGAATATAAAGTTTAAGTTGTTACAATGGGCAACACATTACACATATTGTTTTAATTTAAGTTTTCCTGTCTGGCTGCATCTTCTATATCCTGCTATGTACATTTGTGTATCCATATTGTATCCTTCTGTATACTGTGTACACTTTTTATTCTGCGTTGTAGCCACCTGCTAAAGATGGGTAAAGTGAGTGAAATTGGCTTTGCGGTGCAATCCACGAAATCACGCCCATTTTGCAGAACGAAATGTGGAATTTCGCCTGGCGGAGTGGTGCAATTCCACCTTCTGTGACAAAATTTCTGCCTTCAGTAGTGAAATTTCACCCTAATAAGGCATAATTTCACTGTGAAAGGTAAAATTTCCCCTAGGTGAAATTCAGCCTTGGGCAGCAAAATTACGCAAATTGCTCCACCAGGTGAATTTGTCCACTTCGCCGGTAGAATTTAAATTCACTGCATCTCTAGCACCTGCTTTAACACTGTTGCAATTACACCTTGGTCACTAGTAGAAAAGGAACTTTGGTTCCAGTGAACCTACCTGGTGAACAAAGTAAAACTTACACACACAAAAAAACATTATGTTTGTAGATACCTGTTCTAATATTTGTTTGTTTGTTTGTTTTATTTTTTTTGCATTGGGGAAATGGTGGGCTGCAACAAATGTCCCGTGTGGTGCGCAGCATTTGGTTAACCTGAAAACAAGTGTCTGTGGATCACCACTGAATGTCTGTCAGCAGGCCTGCACCTGGAATCGCCACAAACATTTTGCACCTTTGAACTGTACTGGATCTTTTATTTAAATTTGGAGGTGTCCCATTTATTTTGCTGGTTTCATGAACATTTGTAAATGTAAAGGGAAGTGAAGGCAGCTCAGGAACACCGATGGAGCCCAAGTGTGGAGTTAAATGCTACAAAACAGAAAAGCTGGGCTACTGAACATCTTACAAGTTAGGAACTGCTCCAGCACCTCTGAGTTTAATTGCTTTATCAAGCCAAAGAAGTTAAAACAGTAGCACCACACACACACACACACACACACACACACACACACACACACCTGCCTTATCTTTACAACTACACATAGTGGTAGGTGGTGGTAAAAATGTTATTTATACGGTATCACACCATTAGGAGTTTTGATGCACTATTTACAAGGTGCACCTATGCAGCAAATATCTGTACAAATTTCAAGTTTCCACAGATTAAAATAAACTAAAGACGAACCTTAAATCATACAATCAATAAGACACAATTGTGACATGAAATAAATTATTAAGGATTTAACAGATAGTTCAATTGCTGTCACATCTAAGGCTAAAGTACTTTTCAATCTGTTTTTAAATCTGAATTTTGAAAGTTATAAGTTTCTTAAATCTGGGGGCAATACATTCCATGTACTGGCTACACTATATTCACAGGTAATTTTACCAAAACTGTTTGTTATCCTAGGCTGTAACAATTCCCTGGCCCCATTTTTTCCTTAAGTTTTAAACCATGCTTTGGTCTTTGAATCTTCTGTAACAAATGCTGGGAAGTGTTATTTCTAAGCATAGTCCAGACTAAGTTAGTCCAGATATAATTATGCTTCAAATCATTTCCAATCCAACTTATTGTACATTATACAGTGGTGGGTGTTATAACTGCACCTCAATACATATCTTGCCAATCTATTGTAAAGATGGTAAAGTTTTTCCAACTGCTGCTTATTGGAGTGTCTATAAATATGACTTCATAGTCAGTTATTGGCAAAATAAGCTGATTTGCAATTGTCAAACGTACAGATTTAGTTGTACTCATCGAGAACCTTCTTACTGCCCCCTATATGACCATTTACTCTTCTTACCAAGTTTGAAATATGGTAATCAAAACTCAAATGCTGATCTATATAAACTCCTAGGTATTTGTAAGTTGCTGTCTGAGTCTGACACTTCCCCTCCAAAGACATTATTTGTAAACCTTTTTTAATTCTAGATCGCTTAGTTCCAAATAACAGTTTGTGTTGTGTGTTTTTATAATTAGTGATCAAACCTAGAGATATGAAGCACTCCTGTACTATCAAGAAGTCTTGCTGCAATTTAGATTCCACTTTGCTGGGACTGCCCCCCCCCCCCGAAGCCACAAGCACTATCTCCTTCGCATAAAGGCGGATACAGAAGTGCCTCACAAAATCCAGGAGATCATTTATATAAATTATAAACATGGTGGCCCCAGGATTGAGCCCTGGGGTACACCATGGGTAATCGATAAAGTATTTGACTCAAATCCGTTTACCTGTGTTCTACCATTTAAATATGAATTAAACCACTGATCAGTTTCGTTTGTTAAACCTGTATTCCTTAACTTACCTATCAGAATTTTATGGTCTACCAAGTCAAATGCTTTTGACAGGTCCACGTACACTGTGTCAGCAGACCTCGACAATCCCAAAGGGGTAGCCACTGTGTCCAAGAAGTCCGCTAGCACTGTGACTGTGGACCTGCCCCTCCTGAAACCATACTGATAAGTTAACTTTTCATACTTTTCTAAATATCCCATCAACTGATTGTGCACTATTCTCTCCAACACCTTTGAAACAGTTGAAAGCAAGGCTATTGGTCGATGGTTAGTGGGATCTGTAGGATTTCCACCTTTTGCAATTGGTATAACTTTAGCTATTTTCAAACTTTGGGGGAAAATTCCCTCACACAGACTCCAATTTATTATATGCTGGATTACTGGAGAACTTTCTAATGCTCACTCTCTCAATAGCCTTTTTTTAGTGCCATCTATACCATTGGCTTGTTTTACCTGCAGGTTCTTCAAAATCTCAAATATTTCAGTTACAGTAGACTTACTAAACCTTCAGTTGTTACCCTTACTACTTTTTTGGTATCAATTTGTGGAATAATTAGGTCAGGCAAATTAACAAAATAACTATTTAATAAATTTGCAGATATTTCTGTTTGTTGTAACACCCCATTTTCTTTGATCTGAATTTTCGATTTATTGTTTAGTTGGATTGGTAAGACTTTTAGTTGGATCAATAATTTCTAGGGTCCCCTATTTCTTACTTTTTGTTTACAATAATGGGCCTTTGAATTCCTAATCTCGGTCCTAAAACCCGGTTTCTGATTTTTTTAATTTTGTCCATAGTTCTGGGTCCAATGTTTTGACTTTTTTTTTTCCAAAGCTGTTTCTTCCATTGAATTAACTTGCTGATATTAGTTGTTAATCAGGGTAAATTGTTTTTGTTTTGTGTAATCACTTTTCCTTTTTTTTTTTTTTTTTTTTTGGGGGGCAAATTTATCGCTAACTTCCAAAAACATTTTTGTGACCTCCTCAACAGCCATGTCATAGTCTGGAATTTAAGAATATCCTATACCAGGGCATGGTGACTAAATGGTTTCTAAACTGCAGGTTGTTAAATTTAGCATAAGTCCTCCCACAAACTTCAGGGTTCCTAGGCCAAGCCTTATGGTCTAAATCATTCTGTATTTTGCACTGAATGACCTGATGGCCTCCCAAGTTTGGACAACAAACATGATACATAGATACATACATGGACAGTGTCGGCAGATAATGGGCCTATGGCCCACCCAGTCTGCCCATTTGAGCTTGTAAGTTCAGTTTGTTTTCCTAGAAGTCTTGCATATTTGGAGAAACAAATATCAAATCTAGTATGCTACCACAACTGTCAAGTGAACATTTTCTTGTAGGAGATTTAATCATCTGAGTTAGATGTAAACTCTGCATATACCCTTCTAATTCCTATCCTCTAACACCCCCCCGACAGCATTAAAATCCCCAATGAGAATTGTTTTCCTATTTCCAATATATTTTCCAACTTCATATCAAAATTTGTCAAAATGACACATTTTCACTTTAGGAGGAGAATAAACAGCCCCCACGACTAAATCCTGGATTTGTAATTTTACCAAAATGCGTTCTATACCTTCAATTTTCCCTGAAAACATGACCTCAGAGTATCCCAGTGCTAGCCTGAAATACATTACAATTCTCCTCCCCTCAATACTTTATTGAACCTCTTACCCCCTGTCCCCTCCCTTTTCCTTATGTTACATTTAGTGGAGGGCTTACCATGTATTCTGGATACAAAGTAAATTGGGTAGCAATACCTGAAAACTTTGTATGTCACTTTAATTCTATGAGCAATAGCTGATTTGCATACAGGAACAACCCAGCACGAGTCACTTCATATTCATGAGCACTTCAATTGGTTATGTTTACATTTTTGCACACTATAAAACTGATGGTTGCTTTACCCATAATGCTTTTAAAAAGCAGTGTAGCTGTGAAAAATCTGACAGTTGTAAGGGAATGCTACTCTTTCAACTTTTTGGGCTTTGTTTTATTTTGTACCTCAAATTTCAGTTTTCTGTGACTCTTACTACCTTCCCCTCCCACCTTAGTCTGTCTCACTGCTTTGTAGGTTTCCTTTAGTCTCTCATCCCCAGATGCCCTTAAGTTTCTTGCTTGCCCTAGAATTTCAACCAGCCCATACCCGTTTCTCATAATCTAACCCTGTGTGCGGTTGAATACCTAAGCACTTATACACTACTGCCCATTTCTTGCCTCCACTGCTCTGAAGGTGCCTTGGACTATCTACATAGTACTATAGTCTTAATTTTTGCCATCCTAGGAGATTATCTGCCGAATTGTTTTGCAATACTGTCTTAATCTCTGCTTTTACTGATCGTATTCTGATCTTATTTTACTCGGACAGTATGTATTGTACCAAAAATTTGAACCTACTACATTTTAATCTCACCTCTGTAACCGGCCTCTGTATTTGTATGGGTTTATGTGATAAAGGCGAGTCTTTCAGACTCACCTCTATCACAAAAGAGCCCGTGGTGAAAAGAGTCGTGATATTGTACCGACAATCACAAATAGTGACAGTCGCTACAATTCTTTAAATCCGCCAACATAAAAAAAAAAAATTTAAGCATGGGGTGGGGGCAAGCCCCACACACTAAAATAATCCACTCCAAGGGGGGTGCAGACTGAGGGGCAGGTTATAAAATTAAAACAAAAAAATTCTTCCTGCAGCCAGACCTGAACCCAGGTCTGCTATTATTGCAAGTGGTAGTGCACACCACTATGCTTTGTGAGCAGCTTGGATATCACTGGCCACGCAGGATCCTATATCTTGTACTAGTGAGTATAGCTCCTTGCTATACAGGATATAGTGACCTCTTTCACCACTTGCTGTGAGTGACAGCGGTATTATTGAGTCACTCAAAAGTGTAGCGCTCAATAATATGCGTTCAACATGTGTGCTACCTATTTGAACACATTCCTGTTTATGGGAATGTTGTTGCTCCTGTATAGTCATGTTTCTACTGTCTGTAATTGTACTGTCCAAGGCTGTGCCTGAAAATAGGTAGGCTTTTGTCTAGTGCACTTATCCGGTTAACATAAGCAAATAAATAAATTCATTTATTTCCATTTTACCAGGAAGATGGACTGGATCAAATTGATCTGTTTTCAGCCATGCCTTGGGGAAAGGATACAACAGGAGGGGTATTAAAGAAAGAAAAAATACACAAAAAACAGAAAACACATACAAAAGTACAAAATGGGTACAAATCAATAAAAATCATTCCAAAAGGATACATATAAATACAAAATATCTACATGTGCCAGAGTGAACACTACAGGAAAATCAGATATGTCTCAAGATTGGCTTGCTTTTCCACAATGGCATGTGGAAGATACCTACAAGTTATTAGACACACTTTGTTTCAAAATAGAGTACTTGGCTGATAACATCAATACCCTATTAATTAAATTTTATTTAAAACCTTAGTACCATAACAAGAGAAGGATCTTTCTAATGTTCTGGTTTTTGTACATTTTTCTCCAAACCATAGTCATGAACCATTCCACAGTGATGTACTTTAGTTACTTGGAATCTGATTTTTTCGTAATCATTCCGGTATACTTGTTACAAACACTTTTTGAGCAAAGTGCGCAACCTTTTGAAATGGTCTGTCCTGTGACGCTAAAACTTGTACATGAGCATATAAATTGCAGTGATGAGTATACTTGGAAATGTTTGCAGCATGTCTACAGATGTTATTGAAAGTAACTACAGTATGTACGTGGACATTGTACTTAAAGGGGCTTGATATGACAACATAGAATTATACTGCAATGCGGGGAACAGTACTTGTTGTGTTTATAGTATTTTTAGCCACAGTTGTCTGGTTATTTTGGTTTCTGTAAAGAAAGCCCAACTTGTTCCCTTTTTATGTTTGCTTGCACGCATGTGCAAGAAACATAGTGCCATCATCCGAGTTTTCAGAGGTGTGT
Source organism: Neoceratodus forsteri (assembly GCA_016271365.2). Lineage (NCBI taxonomy): Eukaryota > Metazoa > Chordata > Ceratodontiformes > Ceratodontidae > Neoceratodus > Neoceratodus forsteri. The sequence goes on along the minus strand of CM028129.1, from coordinate 50,123,216 downwards.
CACCCCCTCTTCCAATTCAGTCAGTGTGTTGGCAGGCGTGGCCCCAGTCCTCCAATGCATGCTGGAGCTGTCTATGACAGCTCCAAAATGCAGTGGTGTACCGTTGGAAGGGGGAGCTAAGCTTCAGCGAGCAACGATCAGATATCGCCTGCTCATGTGCAGCTCCTCCTACACACACACATGCGCACGCATACTGCGTGCTGCCCCCCCCCCACACACACACTGTATAGCCGACGGAGTGCCCAATCCCCATTGGCTGTGCTGCGCTCCCCCAAAAAAGTCTTCCACATGCCACGCTGGATGCCCACCCCAGCGTGGCGACTCATGGTATAGCCGACGGGGGTGCCCAATCCCCCATTGGCTCTGTTGTCCTCAGCCCCCCCAGAGTACAGGCCCAAGGGTGCCATGCTGGGAGCCCACCCCAGTGTGGCAATAGATACTATGGCCGGGAGTGCCCAATCCCCTGTCTGCTCCACACCCCCCAGCCATCCTTGTGCCACTCTGGGAGCCCACCCCAGAGTGGCAAATGTCCCGCGTCGTTGTAATAAAAAAAACCTGTAAAGAAAAAAGGTCCCACGCAGTCTCCCTGCCCCCCCACAACCTGCACCCACCCACCGCGCACCCTGCCTCCCCACACCCCCACCCCTTACTGCCTCCGGAGCTCGGCGCGATGATCATCGGTGGACTGGGAACACGCCTGCACTCTTCAAAGCCGACCGCGAACTGAGGAAATGCTGGTAAGCTGTATAATGTAATGAATAGCGTATTTTCAACTTTGCTGCATATCTCAGCCATTTTTTGGAATTTTTGCACCAAATTTTCAACATGGGGTTTTTGGGACCCCTTCTCATGAATGATGTCACTGTCATAGCGTTCATCAGGCACGAAGGGTGATTTCGCAGTCACTCTGCGAAATCACCTTTTGGGACCAAGTAACGGAATGACACTGCCTCTGTTCATAAGGTGGGCTCTCAAAAGGCCTATTTTGAAAATTTGGTTGAAAAATTCCAAAAAATTACTGTTTTACGAGCGTGCTTTGCGCAGTTCCTACGCACGCTCGTAAGTTCGCAAATTTTCAATATTTTCACTGCAGATTTTCAACATTGCCATTTTATTACACTTCCTTCTGAACAGTACAGCTGCCATTTTTCATATGTCACCCAAAATGTGTTTTCGCACATGTAGCGCACAATGGTGCTGTTGGTGTGCTAAAGCAATGTTTGGGACAGATTACAAAGATCACAGTTATACTGTTCATGAGCAGAGGTCTTAAAATGGCTATGTTGAAAATTTGGTGACAAAAGTCCATAAAATGACTGTGTTATGAGTGAGCATTGCGCAGTTTCCACGCACCCTCGTAAGTTCATGACTTTGTAATATTTTCAGTCCAGATTTTCACCAGTGGCATTTTTCAACACTTCCTTATGAACAGTACAGCTGTACATTTTTCACAACATGGCCGAAGTGTGTTTTCACACTTTCAGCGCAGAGATGCGTGGTCGCTGTGGGAAATCATTGTTTGGGACAGATGAAGAAAACCACAGTGACACTGTTCATGATCAGAGGCACCAAAATGCCTGAGTTGACAATCTGCTGTAAAAAATTCCCAACCTAATTATATTACGGGTGTGCGTTGCACAGTTTCTATGTACGCTCGTGACTTCACCAGTTTTTTTTGTTGTTTTTTCAATATTTTTTACTGCAGATTTGCAACATTGCCATTTTTTACACCTCCCCATGAACAGTACAGCTGTCATTTTTACATCCTGTTCGGAATGTTTTTTCCTGTGGTGCTAAATGCCGTAGTCTCTGTGCATAAGCTTGCTAACAAACTGATATTGCCACTGTTCATGAGGTGGGGTCACAAAAAAACCATGTTGAAAATTTGGAGTGAAAATACCAATGAATGCCTGCGGTATTAGGGTTTCCAACCATAATGCCCAACCCCGTAGAGAATGACAGGCATCAGGGGTGTGACTTGGGATTCTTGCCTGTAATGCTCATACCATTCCACACCCTGCAGCCAGTGACAGGCATCGAGGTATGCTTTGGACTCTTTGACCCCAAAGTTCACCCCATTCTCCTATATCACACCCATCTAACCGTATTTCCTAATGGAATGGGGTGCGCATAAGGGCCAAAGACCCCAAGGAACACCGTGACACTTGTCAGTGTCTGCAGGGTGAGGTGTGGTGAAATGGTGTGGCCGTTATGCCTGACGACCCAAAGGCACACCCCAATGCCTGTCACTCTCTGCAGGGTGGTGGTGGGGTTGGCTTCAGTTCAGTACTTCACTGCCATTCCTATTACGCAGCTCTGTAACTTCTACACTGCCAATGCCAGCAAGCAAACATTCGGCATTGACAAATGCTTGTTTTTCTCTTGCTTACTAATCAAAAAATAGCCCCCTGCACAGTTCCTGAATATGCCAGCAGGAATGAAGAAATACCACAAACTGTCACAAAGAAAACATATACGTTTTTAAAAGTTAATGGTTTAGCACTAATGCAGAGCATTCTTGGCTCTGAGTGCTGTGTGCGCTCCTCTCCTCCAGAAGCCTGGCTGCTGTGTTTACAGCAAGCTGGCAGCACATCTCCATCTCTGGGAGATGAAATAAAGAAAAGACTGCTGGTCTCATCATGGAGTCAGCACTGCAGTCTTGTGCTCATTCCTCTCCAGTTGGCATTACCTAGAATGCCCATGCTGCTGAAAATGAAGCAGGACGCTGCTAGACAAAAGTAATCTACAAACTGCTTCAGAATGTACTGTTTCAAGGCTACTGTTTGTTGCATAAATCTGAAAAAAAGCCCCAGATGATAGTTCTGGTTGCATACAACTCACACTAATTGATAGACAGTGAGATATTAGCCAAGGCATCCGCAGTGAAATTAGAGAGAATCCTAACTTCATTAATGGGTCCATACAACATGCTGGATGTAGAGAAACCATTCAATTGTGTATTCAGACCATTTGATTCTGAATCCATCAGAACATTTGAGGTAAGTGAAGGAAGACAAGTACTAAAAGTGTAGATTGTATATTCATACTCAGAATTCTCCTCCAACATTACTGGTGGTCTTTCCTCTTCACATTTGATTTTTCCAATGGCACAAAATAAAGCTGCCTTAACTCTTACAACACACACACACACACACACACACACACACACACACACGCACACACACACACACACACACACCACACGCACACACACGCATGCATGTGCTCATGCACACACACACACACACACACACACACACATACAATTTTACCAGTATCTACAACAACTTACTATCATGTTAAAATGGTTTCCAAAACTCAGTACATAGATCTGGGAGGAAGTATGCCAGCAAATCCTTATCCTTTATATAGCGCTGTGCTTTAAGGCACTGAGCTGCAAACCTGGAGACCTGCATTTGAATCCCACAGCCCCCACTTCCATATTGTGTGACCCTGAGCAAGTCACTTAACTTCCTTGTGTTCCAGGGTTGCACCTGGAAACAAGCTTTCCCTTAGTGTACCTTTCCTGATTAAACAATTTTCCCTTTCCCTTAGGTCAGCATTACTCTAAAGTGATTTTGTCACATCTAGAAAGCCTTAGAAAAAATCTAATATTTGAGACTTCTTAAATGGTAAGTAAAAATCCAAAAAATGTGTTTCTGAGAAGCCTTACATAACAATGAATTGAAATGCTAGTGATACACATTTACCTTGTTTTTTAGCCCAGCAAGTCCATTTACCAGATCAAATCCATACACCTTACATTGTGTTGCGGAACAGTCTGCCAGCTGAGGAGGTGGGCATGAAAACCACCAGTGGCTTCTGACATGGTGGGACAGAGAAAATAGCTTAATAGTGACCCAGGAGGTAGCAGTAAGCCAGGAAACATAGGAGAGAGTTAGCTTGAACAAAAAAATGCAGACACTCGGTTTTGGGGTAGGTCAGGAGCTACGAGTAGCAGGACTGTGCAGAATAGGGAATTCTGCCATCAACACTGCTGCAAAATGACAAGTCTGCTTCTGAAGTACTTTTTGAAAGTTCTTTTTAAATTCCTTAGAATTCCAAGCATTTCTTGTGTAAACCGTGGAATAATTTTCCACTGATCAAGTAAATAGTAAACTATTTTTCCACAAATTGTGGAAAAAGAATTGACAGTTTATGGAAAATGCAGATTATTAATCCAGGAAAACCTTTTTTCATTCAAAATGTCAGTATTTAGCCACCAATGGAATTCCATGGAATTTAGTAGAACTCAGTGGAATTCTGTTGTGCCAGAATGTGAACGTTCCACATAATCCTAACAGGCAGACTTGATTTATCAAGGTTGTTTTTGCTAATATTTTGTACATTTCTGTGTTTCTATTAAAATGCAATAACCTACACCTACACCACAGAACACAGAGAATGCAACTGGAACAGAGTGAAGGGCTTAGTGTTTGCTCAGGGTGCTAACGGATGGGGAAGAGCATGGGGTGGCTAGTGTGGGTTAGAACCCCGTATGCTATTACTTCCTGGGTTTGTTATGGTTTTATGGCAGACTGGATGGACCAATGGTCTACCTCTTCCATCATTTTCTATGTTTCTATTATTCTGAGCCTGTTGTCATCATTGGTAGCATGCTTTGGAGGTTTAGGAGGACTTAAAGAGATGATGACTAGACTACCAGGGATCTACAGAATTGTCATAGATTTAACACTGTGAGTTGGGACAAGAAAAAGGTGAAAGAGTGATTACCACTGGCATCAGATAGAATTTCATCCTTTGTTTACAATCCTGTGGGTATAAGGTGAGGAGGAGACACCACTGGCACCAACTAGGATTTCTTTCTTTAGACACCGTGGGGGGGGGGTGGAGGACATGAGGCAGGATCTAAAGACTCTGAAAGGATGGGTAGAAACTTGGTAACTAAAATTCAATGTCAGAAAGTGTGCTGTTATGCACCTGGGGTATAAGAACCTTGAAAGCAAGGTACACACTTGGGGGGAGGTCATCAGGGATACAGAGCAGGAGAGGAATCAAGGGATAATAGTATCTAGTAACCTCAAGGTGGGAAACCAATGCAGCAGAGCAGTAGGGAAAGCAAATGGGATCTTGGCATGTATTGGTGGGGGCATCACTAGCAGAAGGGGGAGGTACTGGTGCCCCTCTACCAAGCTGTAGTGAGACCGCACCTGGAGTACTCAGTCCAATTCTGGAGGCCACACCTGCATAAGAACATAGACAGGATTGAGAGGGTTTAGAGAAGGGTGACCAAGATGGTGCAGGGTATACAGGGCAAGCCTTACAAGTAGAGATGTGAGGAATTGGGGCTGCACATACTGGAGATTAGAAGGGCAAAAGGGGACATGATTGAAACTTTTAAATATGTCAAGGGGATCAACAAAGCAAAGGTAGGGGGTTTACTAAAAAGAAAAGAAGGTGCTATAACTAGGGGGCATAGCTTGAGACTGCAGGGGAGAAGACACAGAGGCAACGTGCGATGATGGTCCTTCATGGAGAGGGTGGTGGAAGCATGGAACAGACTTCCAGAAAATGAGGTGGGGGCTGAAACAGTGTTGGGTTTCAAGAACACATGGGACAGACATATGGGGCTGTGTGGCAGTTGGAAGGGGGCTTTCAGAGTGGGGAGGGAAAAATAATGGGGAGAAAGGAGCAGACTGGATGGGCCGAAGGGTCCTTTTCTTCTATCAAGTTTCTATGATTCTAGGATAGCTGTAGAACGATGGGGATTGGGTGAGGGAGGGAGGGGTTACCACTGGCATCAGGGAGCATTCCATTCTTTGTTTACAGTACCATACAGATTGGTTGGGTGGCTTACCACTAGCACCAGGGAGGATTTCATTTTTTTAGTTATAGACTTATAGGGATGAGTCAGGAAGGGGTTGCCACTGGCATCAGGAAGGGTTTCATTCTTTAGTTACAGAACGATGGGGATTGAGTGAGGGAGGGGTTACCACTGACACCAGGGAGGATTTCATTCTTTAGTTATGGTCCAGTGGGGACTGAGTCAGGGTGGGGTTACCACTGGCACCAGGTTGGTAGGGGCGGGTTACTACTGGCAGCACGAAGGATTTCATTCTTTAGTTACTGACCAATGGGGATTGGGTGACAGAAGGGTTACCACTGGCACCAGGGAAGATTTAAATCTGTAATTGTTTAGTTACAGACCATCGGGGATTGGGTGAGGGGTAGATCACTACTGTCACCAGTGAGGATTTCATTCTTTAGTTACAGACCAATTGGGATTGATGGAGGTAGGGGTTACAACTGGCACCAGAAAGGATTTCATTCTTTAGTTACAGATCAATGGAGATTGAGTGAGGGAAGGATTTCATTCTTTAGTGATGGTACAATGGGGATTGGGTCGGGGGGGGTTACCACTGGCACCAGGTTGGTAGGGCAGATTACCACTAGCAGCATGGAGGATTTCATTCTTTAGTTACTGACAAATGGGAATTAGGTGACAGAAGGGTTACCACTGGCACCAGGGAAGATTTAAATCTTCAGTTACAGTCCAATGGGGACTGAATGAGGGTGAGATTACCACTGGCAACAGGGAGGACTTCATTCTTTAGTTACAGAACAATGGGGGATTGGGTGAAGGAGGGGTTATCACTGGCACCAGGGAGGATTTCATTCTTTACCTAGGGACAACTGACCAGGCTGAGAATGGGATCAGAGCTGTGCAAGAGGAGTTTTTTGAGTTGGGAAGGGGCTTTAGACAAGTAGCATGCATGGTAACCTTCTCGGAGGTGCTGCCTGTCTGTGGCAAGGATGATGCTAGGGTACTCCGCACCATGGGATTCAATGAATGGTTGAAAAACTGGTGTGGAGCTCATGGTCTTGGCTTCATTGGGGACAAGAGAGCTACCTGGAGGGATGCAGGCCAATACTGGCACGATGGTCTGCATCTCTCCAGGGGAGGAACCAGCATTCTAGGTGATAGGTTTAAATGCTTTATTGGCAAGCATTTAAACTATCCAAGGGGGGAGGCACTGAAAAGGAGCGGGGAAATCCCAGTCTCCCCCCACAAACACAGTAGTTAGAGAGGTAAACACCAAGGTAGAGAAGTCAGTAGGGAGCAGGACAGGGGTAAATGCTGAAAAAGGCAGTAAGGGCAGGGATAGGACTAAAAGGAGTAAGGCCATCAAAAGATGGAGGGTGATGAGTACCAATGTCTGCAGTCTGTGTAACAAGCTCCTTGAACTAGTGGCCTTGATGGAAGAGAGATGCCTGGATATTGTGGCAGTCACTGAAACATGGTACACAGAGAACCATGACTGGGATGTCCACATACCAGGATACACAATCTACAGGAGGGACAGGGTGGGTAAGAGAGGAGGAGTAGCTCTCTATATAAGGGAAGGGATTAAAGCAACAGAACTAAAGAGTAAACAGGAAGTTGATGAGTCACTGTGGGTCATCCTGGAGACAGGAAATGACACCACAATCCACATGGGGGTTGTGTACAGACCCCCATCTCAGGGGGAAGGATTGGACAAGGAAATGATAGAAGGCATCCTTAAAATGGCAGAAAAAGGGGAGATATTGTTAATGGGGCACTTGAATATGCCAGATGTTAACTGGAGCACATTTGCTGCAGGCACATCCAAGAGCAGGGTCATTCTTGATGCCCTACAGGGGGCATGCCTCAGGCAGCTAGTGTTGGAACCCACTTGGGAGGGAGCAGTCTTAGACCTGGTACTCTCAAATGGGGACGGAGAAAGGATCTCAGATTTAGAAGTGGGTAGCCACCTGGGAACAAGTGAACATCAAAAAGTGTGGTTCACAATAAACACAGCCCTAGAGTCAAGCCATACAAAAACAAGAGTATTGGACTTTAGTAGGGCTGACTTTGGGAAAATGAGAGAGTGCCTCAGAAAAGCATTAACAAATGGGAAAGAAGGAGGGGTGGAGGGACAATTGGGAATAATCAAAACAACCATCACAGAGGCAACAAGCCTTTGTGTGAAGCAAATCAACAAAACAAAAAGAAGGAAAAAAACACTATGGTTCTCAAAAGAGGTGGAAGGGAAGGTTAAGGAGAAAAGGATAGCATTCAGGAAATGCAAGGAAACACAGAAGGAGCAGGACAGAGAACTTTATCAGTTAAAGCAGAATGAGGCAGGGATGGCAGTCAGAATAGCAAAGGCACAAACTGAGGAAAAGATAGCTAACTCTGTTAAGAAGGAGAATAAATCCTTTTATACGTACATTAGGTAACGAATAAAGACCAAGGGAGGGATACAGAGACTTAATAAAGGGGAAGAAATTTGGGCAGAGGGTGACAGTGAAAAAGCAGGGCTACTAAATGAATATTTCTGCTCAGTATGCACAACGGAAGAAGAAGGAGAGCTACCTAAACCAAACAAGAGAAACAATCTGGATGGGGGGGGGTCGATACCAGTCCATTCACAGAAGAAAGGGTTTTGAAAGAACTATTGAAATTGAGGGTGGACAAAACAATGGGGCCTGATGGGATTCACCCCAGAATTCTAAAAGAACTAAGGGTAGAACTAGTAACACCACTGACTATTCTCTTTAACAAATCATGGGAGGATGGGGTGGTACCTGAGGACTGGAGGAGGGAGGATGTGATTCCAATTCATAAAAGTGGGAGCAGGGCAGAGGCAGGAAACTACAGACCAGTTAGCTTGACCTTAGTTGAAGTGAAAATGATGGAATCACTTCTGAAGGAAATAATTTTTGAGTACCTAGAGGCCAGCGGGCACAGGACACAAGATGGCATGGTTTCACAGCAGGAAGGTAATGTCAGACGAACCTAATACATTTCTTTGACTGGGTGACCAAAGTAGTAGACCAGGGAGGGGCTGTGGATATGGCCTACCTAGATTTCAGCAAGGCGTTTGACATAGTCTCATACAAAAGATTAACATACAAGTTAGCCAGCCTTGGAGTGGGTCCCAAGGTGGTAGCCTGGATAGAAAACTGGCTGAACAACAGGATGCAAAGGGTAATAATAAACGGAGTCCACAGTGAAGAAAGGAGGGTAACTAGTGGGGTACCGCAGGGTTCGGTACTGGGACCGGTCCTCTTTAATGTCTTTATAAGTGACATTGGAGAGCACCTGGAAGGAAAAGTATGTCTCTTTGCAGATGACACAAAGATCTGCAACAGGGTTGATACACAAGATGGGGTGGAAAGAATGAAAAGGGACTTGGCAAGGTTGAAGGAATGGTCAAATATATGGCAGCTCAGATTCATTGCAAAGAACTGCAAGGTAATGCACCTGGGAAACAAAAACCCAGGGGAAGAGTACACAATGGGGGGTGAGATAATAACAACAACAAAAATTGAAAGAGATCTAAGAGTAATTATATCAGATGACCTAAAGGTGGGCAAGCAATGTGAGAAAGCAGTAAGGAAGGCTGTGGGGATACTGGGATGCATAGGGAGAGGCATCAGTAGTATAAAACAGGAAGTTGTTATCCCTCTGTACAGACAGTTGGTGAGACCCTGTCTGGAGTACTACATACAATTCTGAAAACCCTATTTTAGCAAAGACATAGACAGAGTGGAGGCTGTTCAGAGGTGGGCAACCAAAATGGTGCAGGGTCTGCACCAGAAGACATACGAGGAGAGACTAAAGCAGCTTAATATGTATACCCTTGAGGAAAGGAGGGAGAGGGGGGACATGATAGAAACTTTCACGTATCTCAAGGGAATTAACAAAGTACAAGAGGGTAGCATCTTTCAGAAAAAGAGATGTGCAAGAACAAGGGGGCACAATTTGAAGATGGGGGGACAGCTCAGAGGTAATGTTAGAAACTATTGTTTCACAGAGAGGGTTGTGGATGCATGGAACAGCCTTCCTGAGGAGGTTGTAGAGTTGGGAACAATGGGAGAATTCAAAAATGCATGGGACAGACATAAGGCAATTCTAATGAGGGGTAGGAGGAAGTAAGCTGTTGATTAACTAGAATCTGCAGCCTATCCATCAAGCAAGGAAATAGGCAGACTAGGTGGGCCAAACGGTCCTTATCTGCCATCAAATTCTATGTTTCTATGTTTCTTTAGTTACAGAACAATGAGGATTGGGTGAGGGAAGGGTTATCACTGGCACCAGAGAGGATTTCATTCTTTAGCTATGGTCCAGTGGGGATTGAGTCAGGGAGGTGTTACCACTGGCAGCAGGAAGGGTTTCATTCTTTAGTTACAGAACGATGGGGATTGGGTGAAGGAGGGGTTACCACTGGCATCTGGGAGGATTTCATTCTTTAGTTGAAGACCTGTGGGGATTATGTGAGGGAGGGTTACCACTGGCACCAGGGAATACATAATTGTTTAGTTACAAACCATTGGGGATTGGGTGAGGGAGAGATCACCACTGTCACCAGTGTGGATTTCATTTTTTAGGTACAGATCAATTGGGATTGATGGAGGTTGGGGTTACCACTGACACCAGGGAGGATGTCATTCTTTAGTGATGGTACGATGGGGATTAAGTCAGGGAGGGTTTACCACTGGCACCAGGTTGGTAGGGGTGGGTTACCACTGGCAGCATGGAGGATTTCATTCTTTAGTTACTGACCAATGAGGATCAGGTGACGGAAGGGTTATCACTGGCACCAGGAAAGATTTAAATCTTCAGATACAGTCCAATGGGGACTGAGTGAAGGTGAGGTTATCACTGGCATCAGGAAGGATTTCATTCTTTAGTTCTGGTCCGATGGGGATTGAGTAATGGAGGGGTTCCCACTGGCACCAAGGAGGATTTCATTATTTAGTTACAGACTAATGGGGCTTGAGTGAGGGTGGGGTTACCATTGGTACCAGGGAGCATTTCATTCTTTAGTTACAGTCTGCTGGGGATTGAGTGAAGGAAGGGTTACAACTGGGATCAGGGAGGATTTGATTCTTTATTTACTGTCAGATGCAGATTAGGTGATGGAGGAGTTACCATGGACACTGTTAGGGTTGGTCCCCACACCCTTATTGGCAACTCACCATGCACCACTGAACTATATCTATTATGTTATAAGCTATAGTATTCAAAATCAGTACTAACATTTAGGGCATTGGTACTTACTTTATAAGTATAAGTTGAAAGGGACATAATAGTGATTACTAGCAATATTATTACTGTGCTTAATATTGGAAATATATATAAGTATGCACCAAGAATACATCTTTGTGTTCTTTGTCATTTATGCTATAATCTTCTGAGAAGTTATGGTAAAGCCTACACTGCTATCATGCAGATTTATGTTACACAGCACTTATTTCCTGTATTTTGTATAAGTTCTTTGTTTTTATTTTAGCTGACTTTACACGTTTTGAATATCTTCAGATACACTGTGGAGCCACCTAATGTTTGGCCAACAGGGCCCATTTTACGCATCTAGCTCATGTATGAAGTAATAGTTTCCACAGTGATTATCATAGTTTATAAGTTACTGTATTATGTATTCCCTCTGAGACCATCTTCATACCCTGGGGTATTGGGGAACTCTGGCTCCCAGTGTCTATTTGATAAGACCTGTTCTCAGGGCATAAGTCTGCATTTGTGTAATAAGTTTATTACTGCATATGTCACTTGTCTGTTTCTTCTGCTGGTTTATTATCACCAAGAACCTGAGAAGGGCTTAGACCTATGACATTATTGGCGACCATGCACAGGTGGTCTAAACTAGCAAAGATTCACTGATTGCTGGCTTTTTCTGTTATGGGTAGTAAGCAGGTGAGGTGTACACACCCATATCACCTCAACCGTGTTTTTCACACCGTAGCACCCTGTAATGTCTGGCTGCTTACTGGGCAAGGTTGATGCTGTCACTGTTTTCAACAGCAGTTCTGTGTTGCAGGATTGTGTAAGTGCAGATGCCCGACTGTCTGTTCATTTCAACTACTGTGGATAAATATACAGAAGCGCAACCATTGACGGGTTCACTTGGGTTTCCAACCTTTACTAATATGTCCAATATCTGCTCAGATCTAAGACTAGACATCTCTAACATTCGTGCTTCCCATGGAGGCTGGAGTCACTTCACGCTGAATGCAAAAAACTCCGATAACCCTGTGCTGGGGATCTCAACCCAGTACTCAGCGGTGTGACAAACAGTCAAAAAGAATGATTTAAAAGTGCTGTTGGTCATGGCTTTCTATGCTGCATTAGAAGCCTCCGAGGTGAGATTTAATTCCCTTGAACTGCAAAACTCAGCTCTTAAGAAGGTGATGGGCTTGCAGGCATCTGGACGTCTTAGAAAAGAGCAGAGACTGGAAGAGGAACTTCAGTCTCTGCTTAGTAAGAATGAGACTCTTTTGCATTGTACTGTACAGAATAATGATCGAGAGTCATGCATGTTGACAGAGGATTGTGATAGGTTGAAGCAGGATAAAGGGCAGATTTTGCACATGAATGATTTGTTAAGGGAGATGAATGAGTCCTTGTGGGAGGAGAATGAAGAGTTGAATGAGGATCTGAAATGGGTACGTCATGAGTTGGATAGAGAGCTTAGGGACAACTGCGAATTGAGTACCACATATACAATGTTGCAAAGAGAAGTTGCATGAGGTGTTGAGCAGAACAATGCAAAAGTTAGTCACATACAGTGCAAGGCTAAGATGGCAAAACTGCATCATCAATAAGAGGTGTTGGCTGGTTACATCAAAGCAATGGGCGGGTTCCATAACACATCCATCGACTTTATGTCATCCGGAGATGATGATTCAGGTGATGACACCAACCAATATGGTTCCCAGCCACAGTCTCTAAATGGCATTTCCCCTACCTGCCACTCACAAGATGGTGGCTCCCTACGCTGTAATAGCATGACCCTACATCATGAGATATATGATGACTTTCATGTGCGATGCCAAGATGGCGACCCCCATGACAGAGTGGGAGGCTGAGGCTAAGCCTCTCTGATTGCCATCCTGAAAAAGGAAGACAAGATGGAGATCAATCAGATGCTCAAGGCAGCCCTGGCTAGGACACAGATGACTGAGGAGCAAAGACGAATCTTTTGTGAACACATGGAAGGCATGCTGAAGGAGCCTGCCACTCAGAAGTTGCTTGTCTCCTCTGTGGGTGACACTGCAGCAGAGGCCATCCTTCACAGTGCACACTCCAACCTTTTTCCTGATCTACATGCTGCAGCTCAGAACAATATTCCACTTCAGGCGGCTCACTCTGTGCAGCAGATCGCTAACAGCACAGGCCGCAAAACTGTCAATGACAATCTCAGCTGTCATTTGGAAAAAGTTAATTCCAAATGCAAGATGCCCAGTCTATTGATGGCCTATCAAGTACAGATCCTCTGACAGACTGTAGACCCCAGCATCTGGGCAAATCTCCCAGAGGAAACCCGCCAAGCCACAGATGCGACTTTTAATGATGTCACCGTGGAACTTATTGCCGCACACTGCCCAGGTGTGGTTGGCTTTATGTTGGCCTACTCTATTAAACAGTATGTCAAGGAAAGTCCAACGTCATACGATCAGCAGTTATGGCCATACTGGCAAGGCACTGTCACAAGAGCTAGTGGACAGAGACCAAATCGAATACAGGAACTTGTTTATTCGGAACATGATTCCTACACTGCGTGACAAGATTGAGCCTGCGGTCTTCCCCAGAACTGACAAATTCTCAGACAATCTCATGAGAACAGAGCGTGTCTATTAGCTCTACCTCTGAGATTTGAATTCTGGCTCAAAAACCAAGGTGGCCACAGTACAACCTGCCAGCGGGCTCACAACTCACTACATGGTGGAGGGTAAGGCCCAGGACAATAAGGCCATGCCTGCTGATGACAAACAGACCTATAAGAATGGGGGAACCACAAAAGAAATAGGAATAAACAAAGAAACTGGAATGATTCCAACTCCAATCAGAATGACAACCAGGGCAATCAAAATTATCGACAAGGCCCTCCTATTGTGAGGCAGTAGCAGAGAATAACAACCTCCACACACACCTTGGAAAAGTCCAATTAGCAGCTGAGTCTATCCCAAGGCAGGCCGTTGCAGCAACCCAATCCTCATTAGGCTAAGGAGATAATGGAGCCTCCTCTGACCAGGCCACAGCAAGCCCTAATTCTGACCCCTCGCTTGTTGCAGCTACAACCAGTACCCAGGACTCCCTGTATCCTATGCAGGACCTGGAAGATGCCCAGTAAGATCCTGCTGGCCTGCGTTTTTAGAACTCACCTGAAGACATCATTGAAAGTTCAGATTGACAACTACAGGCCCCACTCCATATTGGGAACAATATTACTATTGACACAAATGGTTGGCCTTGCACCAAGGCCACAGTCAGGGGTCACCAAATTGTTGTGTTGTTAGATACAGGCCCGGCTGTGTCTGTGCTACATGAATCCAGCTTCTTCTTCTTGGTCCACTGGCTGGAGGATCAATTCTCAAGGTGTGGATGGCACTAGACTGCCTACCTACAGCTCTTTTGACCTCATGATATTACGTCATCATCCCAGCATCCCAGGAATTGACTTCCTAGCGCTACATGGTTGTATAGTGAACTTAGCCAAGCGGCTCTTTATTCAAATAAAAGGACAATACCATGTTGTCATGATTCCTGTTTCCCAAATGGTGGCCACCATTGTGGTCAATGACAAGGAATATGATGTCATAGCTCTGTTCCAGACACATGAGTTCTTCAAAGAACTGTTGTCCATTCTGCAGAAGCACCTTGATGTTTCTGCAACACACAAATATGATTGCGGGAGAATGCAAACCATCATTGAAGTTCCAGACCCTGAACATGCCAGGCAAAGGCAACACCCTTTTCCTGCAGAGGCCTTACCATCTCTCAGAGAAACCATACAGTCACTTCTTCAGCAAGATGTGATCAGACCTTGTGTCTCAACCCTCAGCTCACCCATGTGGCTGGTGAAAAGACCCAGTGGATCTTGGAGGCTTACTTTTGATTACCAGAGGCTCAATCAAGTTATTCCTAGCTGCTCCACTACAGTAGCATCAGCACCAGATGTGCTCATATTGCTAACACCAAACCGTAAGTGGTTAAGCACCCTTGACATCTCCAATGGGTTTTGGTCACTGCCACTCGAACAGGAAAGCCAATACAAGTTTTTTTTTCACCTTTGAGGGTCATCAGTACACATGGACCAGCCTCCCACAGGACTTCCACAACAGCCCCTCCCTCTTCCATCTACAAATGGTGGATGCCTTACAGAATTTCTCTGCCCCACAGAGTCTTCTGCAGTATGTGGATGACTTACTCTTGGCAACTGCCACCAAGAAGCAACATTTCAACCTTTTTGATGAGTTACTGACTATCTTGCAGAGAGCAGGCGTCATGTGCAACCCTGCAAAAGCACAAATGTGCCAGAAAGAGGTTATCTTCCTTGGTCTGCATATCAGAGAACAAGGCAGAAGCCTGGCCTGGAAGAAGATCCAAGGCCTGCAAGATTTGCCACTTCCTACCAGTGTGGCAACACTCAGACATTTCCTGGTAATGGTCAACTATTCCAGAGATTTCATCTATGACTTTGCACAAAAGGCCACCCCTCTGTATGAGCTCCTGAAAAAGGATGTCCCCTGGACTTGGGGTCCCATTAATGCCAATGCTATAACCCTTCTGAAACAGGCCTTGGCCTCTGCTCCAGCACTGGTTAACCCCAATCCAGCCTTACCTTTCTGTCTAGAAATGGCTACTTCAGACATTGCCAAGTCTGCAGTACTTGCTCAAAAGGTTAATGGCATTCTGAGACCTATCACTTATGCTTCCAAGATGTTGTCCCCAGTAGGACAGAAGTACAGTCTCTGTGAAAGAACCCTTCTGGCTACCTACTGGGCTGTTAAGCAGCTTCTGTACATCATTGGGTATTCACACATAATTCTACACACCAATCACACCCCCACACACATCCTGCTGTCAGACAGAGTGAAGGATGGTTCTGTATCTAATGCCAGATTAACTCACTGGTCTCCACTTCTCCAGGACCGCAGCATACAGGTCCACTCTGTCAAAATGACCTTAATTCTGGCCCATTGTCTCCTGTACCAAAGAACCCCACATGACTGCACACTCCAGTTTCCTGATTTGCCTGATCTAGGCCACTTTCTTCCCACTACTCCAAAACTCCTTGCTGACACTTCCCTGTGTCATGTCTTTATTGATAGGTCTGCCTCATACTACCAAGGAGAACAGATAGCTGGATCTGGAGTGCTGATCATCTACCCTAATAGTTACACTGTCCACACATCCAAACACTGCAGCATTACAACTTCTCAGTAGGCAGAACTGGCAGCTGTGGCCTGTGCTCTTGAACTGATACACCATGGTACCACAGATACCATCATTTTCATAGACTTTTACTGGGTCTGTTGCTCTCTGACCGAATTCTTGCCATTCTGGGAGAAGAGCTCCTTCACCTCTTCTGATGGCACCCCTGTGAATTACAAAGCACTCTTTATATACATTCACACTCTATCACAACAGTTTAAGTATAAACTGTCCATTCACAAGAAGAAAGCCCACTCCAAGTTGGATCCATGCCATGAGTTCAATAACTGAGCAGACACTCTTGCAAAAGAGGGTGCTTGAGAGGGGGACACGTGGGATATGGCTCACCCTGTGACTCTGGCAACTATACACATAGCTGCTATGAAAAAGAAGAAAACTGAATCTTTTGTGCCACTGGACCTGTCCACAGCACAAAAATCTGATCCTCAGCTGAAAGAAGTGTTCAGGTACCTAGACCAAGGAACTGAACAAGAATTGCTGACCAGTAACCTAAACAAAAGACATGCAGACAAACTGCATCTATCACAAGACAACAAGCTGATGTGGTATTAGCCCGATGACCTGAACCACAGGCTGTGGATAGTTCCTGAATTATTGTGATCTGAGTTCATTCACCAGGTCCATGACACCCTGACTGGTGAACACCAGGGGGTTAAAAAATACAGTCCCGAGATTAAAATCTGTGGGTTGGTGGTCCGGCACCACTGAGGATGTTAAGCATTACGTCAACAACTGCCTAGTTTGTGTGCAAAACAATCCTGCCCCAACCAAAAAGAATGCTAAATTACTTCCCCAGAGATACTCTGGTCTCTGGCATGCAATTCAAATTGACTTTATTTGCCGTCTGACCACCACCAGCGGGAACAACATGTATGCCCTCATGGTCACTGACCTGTTCTTCAAATGAGTTGAGGCATTTCCTACTCACAAATGCACAGCTAAGGCAATTGCAAAAATCCTGGTAGTACAACTGTTTCCCAGGTGTGGCCTACCTCTCAAACTAGACTTTGATCAAGGACTCAGCTTTACAGGTGAGTTGATGCAAGAAACACTCAGACTTCCTGAGGTACATCACAAGTTTTAGATTCCATACCATTCACAATCTTCAGGTCAGGTAGAAAGAGACAACAGATGAATAAAGCAGATGCTATCCAAATTCATTGAGGACAATCCCAAGAATTGGGATTCCCTTTTGCCTTTACTCCTTATGGCAATCAGAGGCACTCCTTCAGCCACCACCCAGTGCACACCCTTTGAGGTTGTGACTGGTAGAACTATGTGATTCCCTGAGCACCTGTTGATTGACCCGAATACACCCACTGCGTACAGAGTGTCTGTGGACACATATGTCATGAAACTGAGAGATGACATTATCAAAACCCACCTGTATGCTGCACATCATATGGTTAAAGCCCAATAGCAACCCAAGATCACTTTGACAAACATGCACAAGAAGTGGACAGGCAAGTCAGAGACCAGGTCATGGTACTCAGGTTTGCACACCCTCCACATCCCTTCTCCAATAAGTGGGAAGGACCCTACCTCATCATTAACAAACTCAGTCCCGCAGTCTACCAAGTTGGACTTACCAACCACAAGAAATCTACTGATAAATGGCTGCATGCTAATCAGCTCAAACTGTATAGAGGAGAATAATAACTTTTCCTAACCCTGCTGGGTGGAATAGTACCTACTGACCTTTTGTTTCTTCCTTACAGGTACCCATGCCAGATGGCTAACTTGCATTTGATCCTCCTTCTAGGACTGCTTCCCATTGTCCATGACAGGGATATGAAAACTATATCTGACTACACCCAACATCTAAGGCAACTCCGTCTGCTAGAACATCTAGAGGAAAAATATAACACCCCACAAAACAAACAAACCACCATCCCCCGAGGAGTCAGCATAGATGTTCCCAACAAATTAATCACTGTTCAGGAAGGCATGGATGCTTACCTGACCAACATGGTTGTGACTCCTGACAAATCATTCCATATAATTGAATGGCAAACTAACAGTCATGGACAGATACTTCCTGTTGCCCATCTTTACAAAGACACCTTCCAAGGATGGCCCAATACCAGAATTGCCCCAAATGGCACCCTGTCTATCCACCAAACCAACTACAAGCATACTGATCTATATAATATTACTGCTTTGATTGATCCCACCTTTTGTAATAAATACCCAGAAGACTCTGCAAGAGACTTTTTTATTCCCAATTATATGGCTACTGCAACTATGTTCCTGTCTGTAGTACCCCTTACTGAAGCAGAACTTACTGACTGTCCCGTACAGGAACCTGGACCTCTTAGTGGTCTGACTACTACCTCACTTCCAGGCACACTTGTAAATAATGTGCAGTTTATGCACATTCCTGTCATTTTTAATCTCACACTTTGGAATGTGGCTGAATTTGGTATGTGTTCTAAAATTAACACTTTTACATTTCATAGTACAATGTTATTAGATAGTCTTGCAGCATATCAGACTTGCAGACAAGACCCTGTGGCTGGTTCACATACTACTGAATACTTAGGATTATGCAGGTCTAAACCTAACCCCGACAATAGGAAAACGTCCTCATCATGCAAGAGGCGTGCCACTGCTGATGTCACTGGTGCAGCTGGGACCATCTCCAGACTCTTAGGATCTGGTATGTCCATTTGGAACCGGGCAGACATTGTTACCATTAAAAGTCAAACAGTTAAGTTCCAGACTGGCATGAAAAATTATGTTTTACCCCCTTTACTGCATGGTGTAGATGGGCTAAGTCAGGAGGAGAGATATACTGTCTACAGTATGCATGATATTGCCAAGAGTTTTAATGAAACTAAAAATAAAATCAATGAACTTGTTTTCCAGGATGACAAGGAGGCAGACAAGCAATATATTGTCAGCGAACTTTTATGCTCTGCTTGTGGCTCTAATGTCATAACCACTATCATTAATCTCTTCTGGGATTTGGAATCTGGACATATTCCAGATGGAAGCACCAAGTTTGGTCGATAGTAAATCTGTCGACTACCCGCACAGTGACGGCACAATACTGATCCAGGTATTGTGCTGCTCAAGCCCCCAGTGTTTTCTGTGGGGGCTGTGCCCCCCACACCCCCCAGACTTTAGGATTCTCAATTCCAGGTCGGAGTTGGTCCGGGGAAGGGGCAGGACACTGGAGGAATGCAAAACATGGAAACAGACCATTACAGCAACTGTCACTGTAATGGTAATATTCTGTGTTTCACCTTTGGGGTGTCTGGCAAAAGGGGGCCACCCATTCCAGATATTATCCATGATAGAAGGCTTGCTAAATGGTACTCTCGACAGTGTAGATCCACTGCTTGTATTACAATGTGTATGTCTAAATCTGTTTGCTATTCCAATGTCTACTGTGAGATGTCTAGGTTATGTCGCATGCCATCTCAACAGGGATCCATGCTACATTGCCAACTGCTGCACCACCCATGACACCATGTTCATGACCTTCACTGTCTCCTTGCCACGCTTTGATCTGCAGACTGCCATCTTAGACTGGCCTCCGTTCATTCCATGTGTCTTCTCGATGAGGACATCTACCGAGAGAGAATCAAGCTTCCACCTCTTCTGGTCTTCCATCCCATCCTAGAAGTTTGGGTGATGCCTCCTACAGACTGTTGTGCCAAAATGGGATACCACTACTTATGTCGCTGTGACATGTTTGACGTCATCAAGCTAGTTTGTGGATATTCACTGGACAGCATTGGCTGATCTTTTACTCTGGACTTGGATATTTCTTCAAATGGCACTGGTACCCCTAGGGCAACAGCATCTTCAGCTTCAGCTACATCGCCACCAGTAGGCAAAACTGGATGTCTCTACCAGAACTCTGCAGAAGAGGTTCACCACTTCACTACCAGACTCGTGAATCAATCTTTCACCTGCCCAATTCAACTGCAGAAATGGTGGATTCCTACAGTGAGAGCGCCATATAATTCTGATGGCCAGTAGTGTGTGGTTGCAAATCATAAATCTTTTGCTTATGGGTCCAAAACGTCCGACTTACAATATCCTAACTTCTGTTTTATTCCTCATCAAATTACTGTAATTGGTCATACTGTGATTACTCCTGTTCCCATCTCGGAACCTGACATTATTGAATTAAAAATGTAACAATATCATATTTAAAAAATGCTGATCAATCACATAAAATAAATGTATTTACAGACGTGTAACACAGAATAAACTCCATGAACAAGCTCCAAGTAGAGCGAAATGTAGGGGGAAGAGAAATAAAAAGAAACATTGAAGAACAATAACTTAAGTGAAAAGTGTTTACTTCAAAGGGCCCCCCAACATTTCCTATATTTTTTCTTGAATTTTAAAGCCTAGATTGGGGTCCGAAGAACCTAGAAGAGAACCATTACCCACTAAGCAATATTTACATTACTGATACCGATCCTGGATATTTGCTTGCTCTCAGTATTTACCCATTTTTAATGTCCATATTGATCCCTTGACTTTATCACTTAAGACACTTTTAGTTAGAAAGGATACCCATCTCATCTACATCAGCAATAACATCTCCAAAGCTGGAGAGGCCCTTAACACCCTTATTCCTGATGGTGATTTAAGCACTGCACTTTCCAAAACATGGTTAGAGTTAACCTTTAAAGCTTTTGTTATTATTCAGTTATTTTTGATTATATTTTTGATATGGACATATTCCAGATGGAAGCACCAAGTTTGGTCGATAGTAAATCTGTCGACCACCCACACAGCGACGGCACAATACCAATGAAGGTATTGTGCCACCCAAGCCCCCCATGGAGGTAGTGCCTGGGATGGAGCTGGGAGGCCCGACACTGGGTGTAGGGACCAACCACTGGTCCCAACTTCACCTATTGAGTGCCAGGGTTTTTCTGCTTTTTTGACCCCCCCAATGCCGGCGACACAGATTCGGGAAGGAGCCCAGGCTGCTGGGGGTCAGCAGGGGTGGGGAGGGATTGAGTATCCGGCGGACAGCTCTCTCTTCCCAAGGAGGGTGTAGGGCACAGCATCACTTCTGAGTGACACAGCATGAGATTAGAGGGAGGCCGATTAAGGGGGAATGTGAGGAAATTCTTTTTCACAGAAAGAGTGGTGGATGCATGGAATGGCCTACCTTAGGAAATGGTGGCTATGAATACAGAGCAGGGCTTCAAACAGGCATGGGATAGGTATAAGGGAGCAATACAGATAAGTATGAATAGATAGTCCACTGACAGAGCAAAGGCAGATGGCACATTTGTAAGGTAGAAAAAGAAAAGGGCAGACTGGATGGGTCTTGTGGTCCTTATCTGCCATCAACCTCCATGTATGTTTCTATGTAACACTTTTGCTGTCTATGGTGCACTCTAAAACAACACCATGAACAACCCAAATTCCTTTACAAGGCTTGCGCATTGGGTCTGTAAACTATCAATATTGCTCCCACTGCTTTCTCAGTAATGTTCTTACCTTTTCTCTAAGGAAACAGGGGGTGGGGATGTTAGGCTTGGTCCCCACACCCATATTGGTAACCCACTGTGCACCACTGACAATATCTATGATGTTATATGCTATATTACTCAATCAGTACTAACATTTAGGGAGTTGTTACTTACCATATAAGTGTAAGTTACCAAGGACATAATAGTGATTACTACCAATGTTATTACTGTGCTTATTGTTGGAAATATATATGAGTATGCACCAAGAATACGTCTTTGTGTTCTTTGTCTTTTATGCTATAATCTTCTGAGAAGTTATTGTACAGCCTACACTGCCACCATGAGGATCTATGTAACACTGCACTTATTTCCTGTATTTTGTATATGTTCTTTGCTTTCATTTTAGCTGACTTAACACATTTGGTATATCTTCATTTACACTGTGGAGCCATCTAACTTTTTGCCAGTTAGGGATGCAGAGAAATTTAATTTCGATGGTGAAATCCTGGCGAAATTGACAATTTTGCCATGTGAAACATTTTTCAAAACTGGGCCCTTATGACGGAATTTCACTGGTAAATTTCTGGAGAAATTTTACTGTCAATTTCACGGTATGTAGCCAGCCTGGTGGCGCTAAGGGTTAAGGCACTAGATGCCTCACCTTGCACTATGCCGGCAACACGGATTCGGGAAAGAGCCCAGGCTGCTGGGGGTCAGCAGGGATGGGGAGGGAGTGAGTGTCCGGAGGACAGCTCTCCCATCCCAAGGAGGGTGTAGTGCACAGTGTCACTCCTGATCGACATCTGCTGGTGGTCAGAGGTGGCCAGGAATAGGCGATGCTGCCGCATTGCACTGGGGGAGGAGCTTGGCAGACACTGGCCGTCATTGCACGTCCAAGCTCCATGGGGGGGTCAAAAAAGCAGAAAAACTCTGGCACCCGATAGGTGAAGGTAGGACCAGTTGTTGGTCCCCACATCCAGTGTCGGACCTCCCTGCTCCATCCCAGGCACCACCTCCACTCCCTGGTCACTCAATTAGACTGTAGATAGAGTGCCAGAAGAGTCGGCGATCCTGCCCTAGGGAACTCAGAGCCAGGGGGTCAGGCAGCCAGGTGGTAGATTGGGGAGATGGGCCCATGCCTGGGAGAAGAGGCTGAGGGCTTCAGGTGGGCAGGAACAGACAGCACCATAAGTTCTCGCCGGAGAGAGGTCAGGTAAGCTAGCGATAAGTGGGCATAAAGAAAGGTAAAAAAAAAAGTCACTGTATGTTAGTACCAGGAGAAATTGGGGGGAAAATGCTTCTCACATGACTTACTCTCTCTAGCAGACTGCTGGTCACATGGGTGACTGTATTTAGGCAGTAAGTCAGACTACATCTACTTCCATTAAAACTTTTTCAGCCTAGTAGGGGAGAGTGAGCAGAGCAAGAGAGCTTGATTTAGGAAAAATAGTGTCTGTGTGTGTGTTTGTATTGTAATCTCTTCCCCACTTTATTTTAAAAAGTAAATATTTTCTGTTTGGGCTTTTTCTATAGAGTTATATTTTGTGTGTGTGTGTGTGCGTGTGTGTGTGTGTGTGTGTGTCTGTGTGTGTGTATGTGTGTGTGTTTGACTCCCTCCCTGTATGTTTCTCTCTTTTTCATTTATTTTCTTTAGTTTTCTATTAAGAAAACTTTTTTTATGATGAAAAAAAGAACTGGGACTGGGAGCAGTACAGCAAGGGGGAGAATGGCAGGAGGAGCGCCACCAGCATGATCTACTGTCTGCTTTAATAGGTGGGCATTTTCCAAGCAGACCCCCCCAAGAGGAGCATGTGCCCGTTGCCACCCCAGCAACAGCAGGACCACCTTGCACCCCCAAGCAGCATGTGTCCCCCGCCCACCAAGAGCAGCAGCAGCCCATTGCCCCACCACAGGAGCATGTGCAGCCTGTGCCCACCCCCCCACCAAGAGCAGCAGCAGCCTGTTGCCCCACCACAGGAGCATGTGCAGCCTGTGCCCACCCCAGCAAGAGCAGCAGCAGCAGCAACAGCAGGTCTCGATGCTGGATGTGGCGGCCCGTACCAGGACATCAGGTGAAAATGCCTGTCCAAGGTTTCTTTAGTGTGGTCCTTTTATTCCACAAAGGTTTCAGAAGATACTGTTGTCATCTGCAACCTTTGTGGAAAAGAAGTAAGGAGGGGGAAAACAGGGTCCCATTTTAGATGGGTGGCCCAAGGAGACATCTTCAGCACCACCATGCTGTTGAGTGGCTCTCCAAGCAGCAAGAAACTGCAGCAGGAGGCAGTGATGGGACCAACCAGGAGAAAGGCATTCAGCAGCCTAGGGAGTGTCACAGTAGTTCCAGCACGAGACAGTAGCTTGAGTCCAGGAGTGATCCACCCCCCCATCCATCAGTGGTGTCAGTGGCACCAACGTGCTGCACCTGATTCTGCAGCAGCATCCTCACAGCCTGCAGCAGCTCCCCCAGCAGGTAAAGTTGTCAGGATGGAGGACCTGGAGGCCTTGCACCAAGAAGTGGTGGCAGTGCGCACAGAGGTGCAGGGAGTCAGGCAACAGTTGGACGAGTTCCACCAGGAGGTCAGAGGGGACCTAGATAAAATAAAGGAGGACCAAAAGAAGGTCTTGGACCTCCTGGCACAGCTGCGTCGTGGGGGTGGTGGCAGTGGCAGTATAAATTTGGTGGAAATGATGAGTAGTGTACCTAATTTTTTTTTCTTTTATTTGTCTTCTCTAAGTCTCAGTCTTCTTCCTCTGCACCCCCTAAAAATTAAAACACCAACAAAAAAAAAGAAATAAAAAACTTAAAAAAAAAATAATCTTTTCTGTCCTCTTTTTCTTCTATATCCTCTTTGTTCTTTTTCTTATCTTGTCCAGTGATTTTTTGTCTAATTTGTTATGTTTTATGTTATGTTTATGCTGCATCTCTTTCCACCCTCTGTCTCATATGAATACCCTTATCCTGACCGAGTCTGACCCTGCATGTCCCCCCGCTCCAACATGTAGTACTGTGTCCATAAATTGTGTACCTTTCTGCTTCTTTTATGTTACTCCTTATTTATATTTCCTCCTATCTACAAATGTCAAGTATGGTAATTTGTTCATATGAATAAACATTTTTTCCCAAAGCTATGTGATGTTGTCTCTGTCTGTTGTGTGCGGTAAAGGTTGGTGGCAGTTGCTTTGGCTCTGTGCAGCTGCCTGTGCCAGCATCAGTCCTAATACATACACAACAGTCATAGAAATACAAAATCACACATGCCGCCACAATGCAAAGCATCATGGATTGCATATGCAAATCACCACAGAATACTCTACTGGTTCAACTTTAAGCAGAAATGCATGGTGCCGAAAGGCCTCTCACACAGTTTGCAAAGGATGCCAACAGAAGACATAGACACGTGCTTCGTCCTACCAGGACTTATCAGTATGCCTCTTCTGTTTGACACCCCAGTGAAATGAACTAGCTACCCTAAGATGGACTATCTGGATTATATTGTCCCAGCCAAATGCCCTTTGGGGTAACCATTGCCTCAG
Source organism: Neoceratodus forsteri (assembly GCA_016271365.2). Lineage (NCBI taxonomy): Eukaryota > Metazoa > Chordata > Ceratodontiformes > Ceratodontidae > Neoceratodus > Neoceratodus forsteri. Next base: position 50,097,989 of record CM028129.1, on the reverse strand, counting down.
TGCTTGCACACAGAGGTTCTTTGTCTTTTAATAGTCATAGAAACAGTTACAAAAGCACATAACTTATAAGTACATAACTTACATAATTACTGGAAAATGGTACATAAAACGGAGACTGAAATCTGGTCTGAGTCATGATGTGAATGGTGCCCCCCCCCCACCACCCAGACATTATATTGCGGTTTTGGGCCCTGTTTACCAATGATTTCAGCTTGAAACACGGTGCTGCTGGTGACAAACAGGGCCTAAAAGTCCAAAAATGTTTCCCAAAAAATGTTACATCAAATTGAAACTGAAATCTGGTGTCAGTCCTGATGTTACATGCTGTGCCACCACCTAAGGGACCTAAAAATGTAGCTTCTGACACTGTTTACCAATGATTTCAGCCTGAAACACAGTGCTACTGGTACCAAATTGGGCCTACAAGTCCAGAAATGTTTCCAAAAAAATATTACAGCAAATTCAGATTGAATCAGGTTTCAGCCATGTTGTTATGTGGCGCCCAAGCCACCACCCGAACCAAAACATGGTCTTTTTGATCCACACTGTTTACATTGATGTCATGCTGAATCTTGTCTCTGCAAGCACAGAACAGGCTGTACATGTCCAGAAACGTTACAGGAAAAATGGTACATAAAGTGGAGACTGAAATCTGGTCTGAGTCGTGATGTGAATGGTGCCCCACCACCACCACTCAGACATTATATTGCTGTTTTGGGCCATGTATACCAATGATTTCAGCCTAAAACTCAGTGCTGCTGGTGACAAACAAGGCCTACAAGTCCAGAAATATTTCCAAAAAAATGTTACAGTAAATTCAGACCTAAATCAGGTCTCAGTCATGTTGTTATATGGCACCCAAGCCGCCACCCGAACCAAAACATGGTTCTTTAGTCCACTGTTTGCATTGATGTCATGCTGAATCTTGTTTCTGAGAGCAGAGAACAGGCTGTACATGTCCAGAACTGTGACAGCAAAAATGGTAGATAAAATTGAGACCGAAATATGGTCTGAGTCAGGATGTAACGTGATCCCCCCACCACCACCCAGACATTAAACAGCTGTTTTCGGGCCTGTTTGCCAAGTATTTCAGCCAGAATCTCAGCGCTGATCATGCCAAACAGGGCCTACAAGTCCAGAAATGTTTACCAAAAATGTTACATCAAACTGAGACTGAAATGTGGTGTCAGACCTGATGTTTTATGGTCCCCCCCTTCAAGTACCCATACATTAAAATGATGTTTTGGCCTCTGTTTGCAATTGGTTTTAGGCCACATCTTATTTCTGCGAGTGTAGCACAGGCAGTATATGTCCAGAAATGTTTCCTAAAAAGTGGTACATTAAATTCAGACAGAAATGCGGTCTCAGCCATGATGTTTTATCGTGCCCAACCCCCCAACCGGACCAAACAATGGTCTTTGGTCCACTGTTTACAATTGGTTTTAGGCCACATCTTGTTTCTGCTAGTACAGCACAGGCAGTACATGTCCAGAAATGTTTCCAAAAAAATAGTACATCAAATTGAGACTGAAATGTGGTGTCAGTCCTGATGTTTATAAGCCCCCAGCACCCAGACATTAAAATGCTGTTTTGGTCATTGTTTGCAATTGGTATTATTTATTTATTTATTTAGTGATTTGGAAAAGACCTTTGGCGCAGGCAGTTTTACAAAGGTTCCACGTCATAGATTGCAAAACAAAGAACAATAGGAGAAGCAAAGGTACATTACAATGAACGATACAGCTTGGATTCAGAAATTACAGAATAACACAAAACATAGGTACAAGCTAAAATAACAAGAAAAACACTTTATGAGGGTGGGGATAAGCAGCCACAGAGTGCCTTGTCAGTAGTTCAGAGGGACGGGGATATCTGGCAGTGGGGTGAAGAAAGGAGGTAAGAGAGAAAGGTATATAATGCAGTGGAGGTGAAGGGTGGGGGAAGAAGGGTGATAAGTATAGGGATAAATGGTGGGGTGAGGGGAGGCTGAGTGGAGAAGACATGCTAAAGTAAATGGTGGGGTGTGAGGGGGCATGGTCAGTCAGCCTGCATTAGTAGTGACTGTTAGGGAAACTCATGGGACTGTGAGTTGGGGGAAGGGGGAGGGTGGGGTGGCGGGTGTCGAAGGAGCATGGCACAGACTAATTGCTGAGGCAAGTCATGAGAAGGGACACAGGGAAGGGGTAACTGAGGCCTGCCTAGTGCTTGCTGGGAGGCAGAGAGAGCAGGTGTGGCTGGACTCAGGGGCAGGTGCACTTAGAGAGTGTTATTAGGTGCTGTTTGAGGTCAGTTTTGAATTGTGCAAGACAACTGGTGGCCAAGAGGTGCCCAGGGAGTTCTTTCATCCACGGGGGGGGGGGCCCAGTAGACAAATGCACATTGTCCAAGTGAGGTGTGACGGAAGGGGATAGCCAAGGCTCCTCTAGTCCTCCCTCTGATGACCTGTAACGAGTTGGTCGCCTTGATCAAATTGCTTACACAAGGTGTTTTACCCAATAGAGCCTTCTTCCCTAGGATGCAAGTCTGGAATTTGACCCTGTTTCTTAATGACAGCCAATTTGCACATTTGTGTAGTGTCCAGGTGTGAGTGCCCCACTCAGCATCCAGGGTGAGTCTGCAGGCTTTGTTGAGCGAAGTCTGAACCCTCTTGAGCACTGTATCCATTGCCGCCCCATAGACCACTAATCCATAGTCAATAGTAGATATAATTGAACTGTGGACTGAGAGGCAGAGGGCTGTCCAGAGAGAGAGATGTTGCCTGTGCCTGTACAGGACACCAGTCTTGGTATTGACTGTCTTGACCAAAGAGTCAATATGGTGTGCAAATGTGAGGGTATCATCTATTATGACCCCCAGATACTTGAACAAGTGAACTTGTTCCAGCAGGTCACTGCATGAGTTGGAGATGATGAGGGGGTGGTGCTTATTTTTGTTGTGGGGGCTGGACATAAGCATGGCCTTGGTCTTGTAGTTTTGTAGCAACTTATGACTACAGAACCAGTCCTCGAGTTTGGAGAAGGAGTTCTGCAGCTCAGATTGTAGGGGAGCCTGAGACGTGCTGCTGCTTAGGAGCACAGCATCATCTGCATATAGTATGAGTTTGGTGGTTTTAGACCACATCTTGTTTCTGCGAGTACAACACAGGCAGTACATGTCCAGAAATGTTTCCCAAAAAAATGGTGCATCAAATTGACTGAAATGTGATGTCAGTCCTGATGTTACATGCTGTGCCACCTCCCAAGGACCTGATAAGGGGTGCCAACCCATGCAGAGAAAATTAATTCCTCCTCCAAATGCTGCTGCTACTTGCATTTGTTTCCTCCTGCTGCTGCTTTCTCAATTGATTGAGAGAGGAATGTACAATTATCATTTCCCTGTGCTGCTGTCCTGATTGTCTGGTGTTGATTGACTGACTGTGGTTGTAGCTTGCCTGGCGGTGGGGAGTGAATGACATTTTGGGGCACTGTAGCTTCCTGCCTGCTGCTGTCTCTGACTAGTACTCGCTAAGTTGCCACAAGAAGCACTGTTCTGGATGGTTGATGGTGGATCATCTTCACACGGTCCATACTGCTGCTGCTGAACAGGTAAGAATCTTTCCTTTTTTTTTCCTTTGCAAGATAAAGGTGTTTGTGGGTTGGTATTATGGCGTATTGAGTTCTAATATGTTTGTACTGCTTTTATATTATTTTTCAGTGTGCTGTGGATGACATCATTATGCCAGACTAGGATTAGGATCTAGGGATGTTTGAACGCACCACATTCCCAAGTTCCCAACGCATGTGGTAAGTACTGAAATTTTCATTACTAGTGTGGTATATCTGTTACTGCCATCTGTATGGCTGAGTTTGATAGTAATTGATAGTAATTGTGTTCTTTTTTGCTTTTGTCAACATCAGGAATTTCAGTGAAGTTAACTCACATTCCTGCTGCCACTGCTGCTGCTCGTCCAGATCTGGGGGATTTAATTAATTGTGCAATGGTTCCACTTTCACAGTCCCTGAGGGAAGCATTTCTTCATTTTTATGGTCTTCTGTGGCAGGGGTGGGGGGAGGATGTTGGTGGTGGTGGTGGGAGGCTGGAACTTTTTACAATCCTCAAAATGTGTTCTTCTTGTTATCTTATTTCCAGGTACGCAGTACTGATAGGGGAAGGGAATGCCTGCTACTGTGCTTCATCATGGACCTTGGTCTAGAATCATATGCCCTGCACAGCATGTTCCTGGGGTCAGTTTCCACAGTTTCATGGCATCACTGGGTATGGTAAATATGCATTTTTTTTTCTCTGCTTGTTCCAACTAGCTTGCTAAAAACAAGTATGCAGATTGACGAGTATTCATCGTTTTTTCTTATCTTTGGTCTTAATTAGGTAATTTTCCTCTGCTGAGGTTTCATTGTATCTCTGTGTGATGACTACATCCATCCAGGCACTGCAGGAGCTGTGTTGCATTGAAGACAGGGGGTGTTGCTTGAACTGCAATGTTGGCCGCTGGACTGGTGTCCATACTATTAATGAGTAAACACAACCCACATACAGGGAGGAACTATATGCGGAAATGGATGATTGAGATGGTGTTTACTAAATAATTAGGTGGAGGGGGCTAATGTCTTATCTAATCATTTGAGGTGGCATAGCTGCAGTAATCATGAACATTTGGAATCCAAACTGAGGACAGCAAGCGCCTCCCCCTGCCCTGCCCCCCTCCGGAACCTTTACCGTTTTGGTACAAGAACTTTAACCTGATAGTATAGCATAAGTAACTTTTGGGGGGAATTTGATGTAAGTTGTTAAGCCTTTTCATGGTTACTTTTGTAATTAATGACTTGTATCATTAAAGATGGCCACCATTCACCATTTTTCAAAATTTATTTAACTTGTGATGTTAACGGTTGAAAGCATGTTATAGTCATATGCTATTTGTACTGTACTAGGAGCCAGGGTTCTTGTACATGTCACCAATAGTAAGTGGCAGAAAATATTTTTTTGGTCGAATGGAGTGCATGGGTGTATCAGATCAGGTGGCAAGAGGGGGCGGGGGGGCGCTGTGGCATTTGCCAGCATGGGCACTTTTTAGAACATCAAGACAACATATCTTGCTGTAAGATGGTGTTAACAGTCAACATGAAAAGTAACTTATATAAGGCAGCAAAACATTATAACTGTAATCTTGCAATTGCAAAATCTTTATGGTTATGGTAATTACATTGCTGCTGCTTTATATAGGCTGGGGGACTGGTGGTGACCAAACAGTGGGTTACGGCAAAGTGTGGTCAAATGAAACTTATATGCACTGCAGCAGATAACACATTGCCATAACCACTCCAATAGTACATAGCTAAAAATAAGGTACAACACACTATACTGAGCTGAAAGTGGTTGGGGGGTGGCCTTTGAGTAAACTTAGTCTTTTTCCACTGCCACATCATCCACGAAGCACCCCTCACAGTCTTCAAGACTGGAGTTCTCACCAGGTGGGAATTCTCTCACCATTGCTGCTTCATCCACTTCGCTGCTGGTGGATGCCTTAGTCAAGGGATTGTCATCATCCTCATCACCGAGACACAGTTCCTGTGACAACACCACTGACATTATTGTGTTGTGTGGAATGTTCCCTTTTGTTCATTTTGATGAATGTCAGCATGTCCACATTCCTACATTCCTGGGTGACAAATTGGTCCTACAGTCACTCACAATAGCCCCAGCCACACTAAACACTCATTCCACAGTGACACTGGATGGTGGGCAGCTCAGGTATTTCACAGCAACCGACGTTAGTGCTGGCCAGTCAGTCATTTTGCTGCTCCAGTACAGCAGTGGCTTGTCAGTAATGGCAAGGTGCTTTGGGTCCCCCATGTAGGCCTCCACCATTCATTCTGCTGCCCGGAGTCCAGTTGCCTCATCCATCTCTTTCTCCTTTTCCTCCATATCTTCCACTCCCAAGTGAAAGAGAACATCCCAAATGGGATCGCTTGCTGTTTTCTGCTGTGCCTTGCATATTTTCTTTGATTGGGTTGCCTGTGAGCCATTGGTGGTGGTAGCAACACCCGTTTTCACCACAGTATGTGCCTTTTTCATGTGGGCAGCATGTACCATTCTAATGAAGTTCTCTGTCAACTGTTGTACTCGCTGACGACCTCCTTCAATTATACAGAGCAGGTCACGTTTGTAGCGTGGATCCAGCATGGTGGCAATTGCAAAGTCTGTCCACTGTAAAATGCAGGGTACATGGGTATTTGTGTCCAGCACATGGTGCATATGATCCATTACATCACAACTGCCATGATCCCCACTTGCCTCCATCTGGTGTCGCACATTAACTAGTGTCTGCCTCAGCACACGTATGAGGGGTATGGATTGACTAATACAAGCAGTGTCCCCACTCACTGCCTGTGTAGCATACTCGAATGGATGGAGAATGCGTATTAGCCTATCCATGTGACGCCACTGCTCTGTTGTTAGAGTGATGGACACTCCAGCACTGTCATGGGTGGTGTGCAGAAGCAGATATTCTGACATGGATTTATACTGTTCATACAGCTGGTCAAGCATGTACAGTGTGCAGTGCCACCGGTTCACAACATCAGGCTTCATCTGGTGCTGAGGCAGATGGTTATTGTGCTGTAGCTCACATACATGGTCACAGGCCTTTGCAGAACAGGTGAAGTGGACACAGATGCGACGGGCAACAGTAACTGATTCCTTAATATCCACATGGTTGAGAAACTGCTGAACAACAAGATTAAGGCAGCGTGACAGGCAGGGCACCCTAAAAAAGGCACCATCGCTAATGCACTTCACTACATTAGAGAAATTATCACTTGTGATGAATCCTGCTATGAGTGACTGTGTGTGTAGCCACCTATCAATCTCATCCAGCGGAACATTAAGCATTTTGCAGCCATGTGAGAACCAGTAACACTTGTCATACTCAGGATTGCATGCTGCCGAATACCAGGAGTGTTACTACCACCACAATTTTGCTTCACGCAGATATTGCCAGGCCCAAAATGAAGCACCACCCCAGGCAGCTGTGCCCAGTGTGCTGTTATGCATAGATATAAGCTTGCTGCTGTTTGTCCAATGGTCCACATATCCATGCTAAGATGGATATATTGTGATGCACTATGTTTCAATGCATGTCTAATGGAATCAGCAACTCTACTGTTCAGCTCTGGCATAGCACGCTTAGTAAAATTCACGATGGAACTTGCCATTTGGGACAGGTATGGGCCATCAACCTACAGAAACAAGCATTCTCCATGAATGAGAATGGCAACAGATCGATGTCCAGCATTTCAGCAGTGGCAGCATTTAACTCTAATGCAGCAGCATGATTGGGGGGGTACTTTGTCTGCCGCTCAAGGATGGTCTTCAGAGTGGGTTGCATCTTTGGGGCTGTTCGACCAGAATGCTGTACTTGTGCCAGAAATGATGTTCTTTTAGGGATAACACTTTACTCTTGGGCCTGTGTAGACTGCATGAAATCAGTTATTTTGGTTGATTCTGTGTGTGGTGGTGTACTTTTCAGACTCAGTGGACTGGGACTGGCACCTCCACTGCTATGCCCACTACTTGAGAGATCAAAGGATTGCTCACCCTCCTCCACCACCACCGACCCACTCTGCCCTCCCTCCCCCTGCTCTTGCTCTATTACATTTAACTTGCCAAGGGAGATGCCACCAATAGCTCTGGCATCCTTCTGGTGTTGCTGCCATCTCAGTGGTTGCTTGTTCTTCAGGTGGGCATGTTGGCCACCGGTACCTATGTGGCTTCCTTTTTACCTCTGACTAACATGTGCTTGACAAAGTTGACATATTGCTATGGTGTTATCAGCAGGATCAAGTACATAAAATCCCAAACTAGGGACTTTTGACCTCTGAACTTCAGATGCTTCTGGAACTGGGATAATTCAAAAACAGGTGTGGAAGTGTGTGTTTTTTTGGGCTGCTCTCATCACTTCCATAAGACTACTTTTGAGAGGAGGAGGTTACTTGACTGCTTGGAGGTTTGCTTATAGGCTTGGTGATAGATTGACCCATGGGCTGAGCATGTAAATGGCTTACATCACCCTTGGCCTTTTTTAACTCAGGCTCCCATGTGGGATTATTCCAGTAGTCATCATCACCACCAATAGCTATGATGTCCTTGTCTTCCTCCTCCTCCTCCTCCCTATCACTGTCTTCTTGTAGCATGGCACCTTTTTCTTTCTCTACAACCATCTCAGGGGGCTGACTAGACTATCCCTATCTCCAGGATTATCAGACTCTGGTTGAATACTATCATCACCAACTCCTGCAGGAACAGGGACAGTCACACCGACAGACTTATCACTCTCCTCCTGGACCACTGTTCCTGTGCTGGTGTCAGTGCCTCCCTTCTTCTCACTGTCATCATCCCCCACTAGCATGGATGCAACAGTTTGAGCCTTAAAAAAGTAACACACAGGTATGCCAGATCCTGTTCTGCCAACATATGCTTTGCTGGTTCCTGCCACAGCACCAGAGCCCACATGAGAAGATGCTGATGCAGACATACGCGTGCTTTCACTGCTATGGGGAACTGGAACTCAGGCTGTACTTCTTTCAGCAGACTTCTTAGATCCTTCATCCCCCCTGCCACATTTCCCCCCTGTACTGGGCCATCTCTTAGCAGGCAGTTTTGCTGGCTGCTGCTTCAAAGCTTTTCCTTTCTCTAGGAGTATTTGAAGAACGGTTGTATTACTAGCTGTGTGAATAACACCTCACATGTGATGTCACATCTACAGTTCTGGCTTCCTTACAAGTCCAAACACAATCAGGACAGGTGGCAGCACTCAGAGTACTACTAATACCGTATATGGTAGGTAGCCTATTCTAGTAAAAACAAAAAGGTAACTTTTTTCTTTCCCAAAACAGGAATTAAAGAAAAACACACAAAGAAAAAGGGCACAAGTGACTGACTTTAAATACAGATCAGCTGTGTCTGGACAAATAAAGTACTGTAATGTGTTATTACTTAGTTAACTCGTTCATTCCACAGGAGCTCTTTGAGAGTTCCACCACCTGTGCCCTGTAAACTCTTAAAGCAGCAGTGCAACAGAAATGGACTAAAATGTGACCCCACCTTTTTCTTCCTAATTGATGCCAGATGGCTTCCACTTTATTGTGGTGGTAACATTTTCAATTTTCATTATCATTTAAGAATTTTATGAACGTTTAAAAATAATTATTTCTCAAGAAAAAAAGATGGCTGCCTCATTTTTGCTTAGAAATAATATTGAGGACCCGAAGAGGGTAAGAAACTAGACAAAAATGCAGATGTACAGTACACAGCATAGGAAGCATCCAGAAAACCCAAATCACCAGTTCTGCTAATATTTTTCTTAACTGTAGCAAAAAATTGGCTTTTTCGAATAACTTTTTTCATTGCACTGCTGCTTTAACACTGCATCCTGGGCCTTTCTAAGGAAAATCAAGCCATAATCAGCATACCACAAACAAATGTGAATACCTCATGAACTGTAAGTGCTACATACAAAGTACGAGTGACAAAGTTATTCAGCATAAAATTACATTTCCAACGGTGCTATGCAATTAATTATAAGCAATCAATTTTTTTTTCTATACTAGTCAAAATAGCAAAGAAAGTGTTTTTTTTAAATAAAAAAAGGCAATGTAAACCATTTTTGGTAAGAAAATATGTAACATATCAACACCAAATTAAGCATCCATACATTTGATGTAGGTACAAAAGTAATTTTGTACTAAAAATCAATTTTTCTAATATAAAACATATATTTTTTCCCATTTTATTCAAGATGATTATGCGAGGTTTGAGGGACAAATGTCAGCCATACACACCATACTATAAACAAATGTGAATAACTCCTGAAGTATACATGATACAAAAAAAGTATCAGCGGCAAAGTTGTTCATCACAAAATTACCTTTCTAACAGTGCTATGCAGTCAATTCTAATCAATTAAGTTCACAAGTAATACAGATAAATAGTGCTGATGACCTGAGAAGTCTTCTGGGCAAACAAGAAGTCTTTGGCTGCCAACTGGAGTCATTGTGGGAGACAAAGTGGATGATTTGGCTGCCACCTACAGGCATTTCCCAGAAGTAATGAGTTAATTCCACAATTTTGTTTTATTATATAAGGGCAGAGACAACCATAAAACCTCAACAAAGGCAAGTACCACACAATACGGTAGTGGTCTGGATGGGAGGGATCACCAAGCAATCTCTTGAAAACGACTATATTAATATATAGTATTTTATAATGCATGTGACAGGTGTTAAACAATGCTGTAACAGAGAAAGGGTAAGGTAAGTCAACTAAAGCAGGAACACTGCACAATGTGCAGAGGCAAGCTCCAGCAATAAAATACAGGAGAGCAATTCAACAAAGCAGTGCAACTGTAAATGGACAAGTTCACATGATCAAGTAAAAGTACTTAAGTAAACATACAGAAAAAATAGCACTGTTGATTTTCACAGTTTAAGTGATACAAGTTAACACTCCAGCAAACAGAACTAACTACAAACAAATAAAATAATGGATCAGCTCTGTGTGTTTAAAACTTTAGAATTCACAATCACAACTAAAAGTGGAAGAATGGTACATATAACACAGGCTAACAGTGGCAAGAAATCTCTCAAACAGAATAGAGTAACTTTTCAGGGAAAAATATGGCAAGATATAACAAAATTAATAAAAAAAATAACAGTAAATAAATAACTCACAATTTGTGAGTAGTCTGTTTTGTAAGAGGCTAGAAATAGCCTGCACTGCTTTACACTTCTACCCTACCCCATTCAACTTCTTCAAATACACAGACAAGAGTAAAGCTTAATTAAACTATTATGCAAAAAATCTACAAAATTAGAAAATGTTCCCTAGCAGCACTAGGAAAAAACGTTATCATTTGGAACAATTAGCTCTCTTCTAATGAGGTTTTAAAAGGTTTTATTGGCTCTGATGCACCACAACAGACTGCTCTCTGACTCAACACTCAACAGAATGAGCTGTAAACAAGCTGCATGTGATATTTTACCTATTTATCCACAATACATTGCAAATGTTGCTTTTGGAGCAAAATTTCGCCAGCAAAATCAAAAGTTACACTGGTATAATTCCACCACAAGGTGAAATTTTGAGCATCAATGAGAAAAATTGGCAGACCAAGGCATTTACGTGAAAATTCGCCATTACACAAACTCGCGAAACCAGGCAAAATTTCGCTCTACCTAAGTAAAAAACTTCACCAAGGCATTTGACACAAAATTTTACCATTACGCAAAACTGTGAAAACAGGTGAAATTTCATTTTGCCTAGGCAAAAAATTTTGCGTAATTGTGGAATAACGCAAAACATTTCACCAGGCGAAATGTTTTGATTTTGCATAACAACACTATTGCCAATAGGGCCCATTTTATGTATCGAACTCATGTACGAAGTAATAGTTTCCATAGTAATTATCATAGTATATAAGTTACTATAATGTATGGATAGCCCTTATTACCCACTGAAATCAAGCAGATTACAACCTTGTAATCCCACTGTTGTGATGTCAGAACCTTATAAACCTATCTTGTCTATGTCATAGGAGTGGGTTTACAAAATGGAAGCCAATGTAATTCAGTATTCTATGCACCCAGAATGTGATTGTTAGCCTCAGTACAGTATTCAAATAACATTTCAATTGTCAGTTTACTGTTACTGAGTCTAGCAATCTCTATGTCTGATATAGAGGATAATGTATGGTACTATGTCGGTAACTGGTCTGTTAACTGTCGAGATGTTGCCAGGGTGACCGTGTAAACCTCGAGATCAAAGCTTGAGAGGTTTACGTTGCCATGGCAACCTCGAGATGGTTAACAGTGACCGGTTGCCAATAGAGGGACCAAACATTATTTTTTATAGTGTATGGTCCCACTTAAAAAGTAAAACGGCTGCTTACTTTTTGAAAAAGTCACCGCCGCGGCTGTTCAGTCCTTCCCTATCCACTGCATTCATCCGTAGGTTCCCGTCTAAAAAAGATGCGCACATGCGTAGACCGATCACTGTTGTTAACCTATCGATGTGACGTAGCATCGACAGGTTAACAACATTTCTACATCACATCGATAGGTTAACAACCTTAGGAAATGATGATTTCCTAAGGTTAATAGCGTTCTACCATACATTATAGAGATTTTAACTCTGGTGCTATTTTGGCCCACTGCCATTTTATTTTATTTAGCTTTTGTTAACCAGGTAAGTGCACTAGTCATAAAATGACTATTTTCAGGCACGACCCAGGAGAGTACAGACATGCAGAAACTTAACAGGATAACAATTTATAAGTGCTTTACATACAATGAGTTAAAGAGGATACAATCTGTCGGAACATACAAAGTAAAGTGCTTTACATACATTGAGTTAAAGTGCATACAATATATCGGAGACATACAGAGTAGACTATTCATAAGTTCATAGGTGCCTACCTATGCAATGAATGGAGAGGACCTGGGACAATAAATTATCAGGTGACATATCATATAAACAGAACAAGGTACACAAAAACAGGTAATACAACAGGAAGAAATAACCATTGAGAGCAGGGGGTGTCATTAAGGAAAAGGTTGGTAAGTGAGGAAAAGGGGAGCAAGCCATGAAATTAGATTTATGAGTATATGTAAGTGTAAGGGAGATGCCTGCAGTGCAAGATTGTATATGGGCAGGGAAAGGGAGCCGGGACAGGCTGAGGCAGTAAAAGGGTTATATAGAGGTGAGGAAATACTATTGTATGGCAAGAGACATCAGTCATTAGGTAGGGTGAAAGCAGGAACAGGTATCAGCAATCAGCAGATTTGAGCGCACTTTTCTCTTAATGCATGTGTGGGAGCCAGAAAGTCTAATGTCGAGGGCAAGTGAATTCCACAGCCATGGAGCTGCATGCTCAAATGCAACAGTTCCTTTCCTTCCACCATTCAGTCTGTGTAACCTAATAAATTGTTTTCCTACACAATCATGTGGCTGTAGTGCAGATCCATTAATAAGGTAAGGCTAAATTACTTGTGTCTTTGGGGGGGGTAACTTCTCATGTCGAGTCCCATACTCTATAAATGATAAGGAGAAATGGACAACAGATACTTTGTCTGTGCTGTATTTCTAGACCTTAGTAAGGCTTTTGATACAGTGGATCATAGCCTGCTTCTCTCTTCTCTGAAGAGTATAGGCCTGGACTCAGTTTCTTTGCATTGGTTTACTGAGTACCTTGTAGGACGGTGTCAACAAATTAAGGCTGAGGGTGAGCTATCCCCACTCAAACCTCTACTGAGGGGAGTACTGCAGGGATCCATACCTGGTCCTTTACTATTTGCTATCTGTGTTAATAACATTGATGAGAGTATTAACAAGGCCAACATACACCTGTTTGCTGATGACACGGTTGTATATGTAAGTCGTCCAACACCTGAATTCACTTGTGCTGACCTCCAGGAGGAATTTAACCAGCTCCAGAACCAGCTCTTCCATAAAAAACTTCTTCAAAATGCTAAAAAACCAAAGCAATGTTGTTCTCGCCCTATAGCCATGTGATGAATCCAGCCGGCTCTGGAGCACTACCTCAGATTACCACAATTCTTGGAGAGAAACTGAACTTTATCTCAAAGTTTAAATACCTACTGTAGGTGTGTGGTTAGACCATTATCTATCATTCACTGAGCACATCGAGGACCTTGTAAAGAAGTTATGGTAGAGGCTGGGGCTATTCTTAAGGATTAACCAGTTTCTTACTAGAGATGCAAAACTGCACCTTGGCCTAACTACTTTTCTTTCACTGATCGATTTTGCAGATTTCCTTTACAGTCAGTGTCCCAAAGCCTCGCTTGCAAAGTTGGATACGCTTTACCACAGGGCCATCCAGTATATTACTGGTCTCCCCATCTCTATGGAGTCCACTCAGAAGAAAGGAGGGTTACTAGTGGGGTACCGCAGGGTTCAGTATTAGGACCGGTCCTCTTCAATGTCTTTATAAGTGACATTGCAGAAGGACTGGAAGGAAAAGTATGTCTCTTTGCAGATGACACAAAGATCTGCAACAGAGTTGATGCACAAGGTGGGGTGGAAAGGATGAGAAGGGACTTGGCAAGGTTAGAGGAATGGTCAAATGTATGGCAGCTTAGATTCAATGCTAAGAAGTGCAAGGTAATGCACCTGGGAAACAAAAACCCAGGGGAAGAGTACACAATGAGGGGTGAGGTACTAACAACAACAAAAATGGAAAGGGACCTGGGGGTAGTCATATCAGATGACCTAAAGGTGGGCAAGCAATGTTAGAGGGCAGCAAGGAGGGCTGGGGGATACTGGGATGCATAGGGAGAGGCATCACCAGTAGAAAACAGGAAGTTATTATCCCTCTGTACAGACAGCTGGTGAGACCCCATCTGGAGTACTGTGTGCAGTTCTGGAGACCCAATCTCTGCAAAGACATAGACAGGATGGAAGCTGTCCAGAGGAGGGCAACTAAAATGGTGCAGGGTCTGCACCGGAAGACATATGAAGAGAGACGAAAGTAGCTTAATATGTATAGCCTCGAGGAAAGGGGGGGGACATGATAGAAACGTTCAAGTACCCCAAGGGAATCAACAAAGTCCAAGAGGGTAGCATCTTTCAAAAAAAGAGGTGTGCAAGAACAAGAGGGCACAATTTGAAGATGGGGGGGTGGCTCAGAGGTAATTTAAGGAAGTAATTTTTCACAGAGAGGGTTGTGGATGCATGGAACGGCCTTCCAAAGGAGGTTGTGGAGTCAAAATTAGTGGTGGAATTCAAGCATGCATGGGACAGTCATAAGGCAATTCTAGGGGGTGGGGGTAGGAAGAAGTAGGCTGCTGGTTAACTAGGATCTGCAGCTTATCCAGTAGGTAGGGAAATGGGCAGACTGGGTGGGCCAAGCGGTCCTTATCTGCCGTCAAATTCTATGTTTCTATGTTTCTAAGGAAACAACAAAGTCCAAGAGGTAGCATCTTTCAAAAAGGGTGTGCAAGAACAAGGGCACAATTTGAAGATAGAGAGCGGCTCAGAGGTAATGTAAGGAAGTATTTTTTCACAGAGAGGGGTGTGGA
Organism: Neoceratodus forsteri; assembly: GCA_016271365.2. Classification (NCBI taxonomy): domain Eukaryota; kingdom Metazoa; phylum Chordata; order Ceratodontiformes; family Ceratodontidae; genus Neoceratodus; species Neoceratodus forsteri. Next base: position 50,082,900 of record CM028129.1, on the reverse strand, counting down.
TACATGGAACGGCCTTCCGGAGGAGGTTGTGGAGTCAAAAATAGTGGTTGAATTCAAGCATGCATGGGACAGCCATAAGGCAATTCTAGGGGGTGGGGGTAGAAAGAAGTAGGCTGCTGGTTAACTAGGATCTGCAGCTCATCCATTAGGTAGGGAAATGGGCAGACTGGGTGGGCCAAGCGGTCCTTGTATGCCATCAAATTCTATGTTTCTATGTTACCCATCATTGTTCCATGTGCAAAGCCATAGGATGGTCCTCTCTTATGTTTAGGCATAATAGAAATGCAGTCCTTTGGACTTATAGAGTCTTCTTGAAGTGACTTCCACAATATGTAATAGACTGTCTCCCACTAAGTGAGCCAGGAACGTATGCCCTAAGAAATGCATCCTACATCACATTATGTATCCCCAAGGCTTCCCCTCACCATGGCAGAGTGGCCATTAGTTTCCTGTTGCCAACATTGTGGAACCAAGTACAAAAATTATTGAAATTAAGCTGCCTCTGCAGTATGAGTGCCTTTAAATTTCTATAAGCTCGGTATGTATGTGAGCCTTGCAATTGCTACCCCAGCCCCTAATTTTAGTCCAAAACATCAGGCTGCTACCCTCTGAGCGTAGTTGAACTTATGATCACTTGTAACCTTTGGTGACCTTAACTCTGTGAGCGTCTTATGCCTTAAATGTTTTTCCCCCTCTAGAAATCCCTGTAGAGTTATTATCTCCTCATGGCTTTCGCAGTTGCTACACCTTACTCACCCTGCTGTCTTTTACATATTGCTTATTCTGTGGCTCTTATTCCCCTACCCTGTACCATTTAACTGCCTTATCTCATCTTCGTGTTCCATTTCCACTGCATTCCACTCTTACTACTGTATCTCTTTCCTCTGTCCCCTAACTTTCTTCCCTTCCGTAGACTAGCCCTGCAAAGGCTCCCTGCCACTCAAGTGGGAGAAATGCAGATACCGGGTGTTTGTCACTTCCATAGCCACTGCCTGAGACACCTAGACCGGACTCCTTACTATTGAGGTGCGGCATTGCCGATACCCAATTGGAATGCAAGCGCTTTTCTGCTCTGGTGTCTGATTGGCTCCTGTGTCTCCCGCAATACTAAGCTAAAGTCTGATTTTCTGTCTAAAACTTGCACAAAAAAGAGCTGTTCTTACTTATTGCCTAACAGTTATGACCTCTATTTTTTCCCGTTTAGAGTGTCAAGAGTTGGGACTCTGTTTGATTACACTCCTTTCTGAATTTCTATGGTTGGGCCAGTCTTTAGGCATCAAGGAAAACCCAATTCTGTTGTCCTGCTGTGTTGGTTCTCCTGCTGGTTCAGATGTTCCATTGTCCATGGCCCAGTACTTAATACCGACCCCTTCTTCTATCCCCTGCCAAGGATATGCTCTCCATGGGCTCCCTGCCCATAGACGTTGGAAACCCAGGCACAGGGTGGTCGGCACTGCCTCTACCACCACCTGAGAGTCTAAGCTTGGACTCTCCATTAGCAAAGCACAGCATTAGCAGCCATCCAATCAGAACATGAGCGCTCCTCAGCGTTGGCTTCCGATTGGTTCCTGGAGTCTGCTTCTGTGTCTGTTCTAAACCAAGCATAAATCTGATTTCCATGCAGAGATTTGCCAAAAAAGAACTAATTACTTTTCTCCTTGACTGTAAAGACCCTTATCCTTCTGTTTAGAGTGTTACATTTAGGGATACTGTGTGATTACACTACTTTTGAAATTCTGTGCTTGTGTCAGCTCCCTACATGAGCGGCCAATCACTTCTCCCTACTGAAGTTCCTACTAAGCCTCATCTTATGTCCTCCTTAAGTATTACAGAAGCACTCTGAACTGATATGACTGATGTAACATTGAGTACTTACTTGCATTAATTGCATTAATTGTTCTTTATTTGTGTTATTTGGCCCTACTGTAAATACCTCTGTATGCATTGTACCATTTGACCCGGAGCTAACCAGGTCCATCTTGTAAATGAGCTTGCTCAACGATGTTCACCTGGATAAATAAAGATTTTGATAGATCTTTTTTGATTGATTGACAATACCTGATGTACAGGTGATAACCATGGTGTAATCATCTCTCATGGTTGCTAGGGCGATTGTAAACCTCTCGAGCTGTGCTCTTGAGGTTTACTGATGCCCTAGCAACCACTCAAGATGATTACACCATAGTTATCACCTGTACTTCCAGCATTATCCTCTATGAATTACGCATTCCCTCTAAGACCATCTTCATACCCTAGGGTATTGGGGAAACTCAGGCCCCCAGTGTCTATTTGATAAGACCTGTTCTTAGGGCATAAGTCTGCTTTTGTGTAATAAACAAGTTTATTACTGCATATGCCACTTATCTGTTGTTTCTTCTGCTGGTTTATTACCACTAAGAACCTGAGAAGGACTTAGGCTCATGACAGGCACCAGGGAGCATTTCATTCTTTAATTATGGTCCGATGGGGATTGCGTGAGGGAGGGGTTTCCACTGGCACCAGGGAGGATTAAATTCTTTATTAACCATCTCCTGCAGAATGGGTGAGGGAGGAGTTATCATGGGCACCAGGGAGGATTTCATTCTTTAGTTATGGTCCAATGGGAATTGAGTGAGGGAGGGGTTACCATGGGCACCAAGGAGGATTTCATTCTTTAGTTGAGTCCGATGGGCATTGGGTGAGGGAAGGGTTACCACTAGCACCAGAAAGGATTTCATTATTTACAATCTGATGGGGATTGGGTGAGGGAAGGGTTACCACTGGCACCAGGGAGGATTTAATTCTTTATTTACAGTCAGATTGAGATTGGGTGAGGGAGGGGTTACTACTGGCACCAGGGAGGATTTTTTTTTACTTTGGGGGGATGCTTGCATTACTCCAGTGTGAAAAAAGCAAAACAGATACTTATATAAAATAAAATATTGCCAACCTCACACAACTCAGCATGTGTTTCCATCTCTGGATTGCAGATTTGGTGAGGGATGAGTTACCATGGGTACCAGGGAGGATTTCATTCTTTAGTTATGGTTCAATGGGGATTGGGTGAGGGAGGGGTTACTACTGGCACCAGGGAGGATTTTTTTTTTTACTTTGGGGGATGCTTGCATTACTCCAGCATGAAAAAAAAAACAGATACTTATATAAAATAAAATATTGCCGACCTCACACAACTCAGCATGTGTTTCCATCTCGTGATTGAGATGATAGTATGCACATCTCGAGGTTCAAATGCTGCCATCTCAACCCCCTTGATGGAAACAAACACACAGCAGTGCTGTGTATTGTTGCCCATACATTATTCTGTATATAAACACAGGCTTTTGGCTGCACTATATTCACACTTACTGTGGCACTATTCCTGATAGTGGGTGCTAATTGTTTATATATGTGGGCCAGTGTTCTGAAACTGCCCATGATGACAAGAGCTATAATTCAATTAACATTTTTAGTCTACTTAATTATTATCAGGAGAGAAACAACAAACTTGTGTTCCAGAATGTTACATATTATTTTCCTTATGTCTTGGGGTTGCTCCTTTATTCGCATTTCAACAATCAGCTTATTACATAATTGCTCAATCTTTATGGCTCGGGTGTAAATGACCTGATTCTTCTTCCTCCTCCTCCTGGTTCTCTTCCCTGGGTTCAGGTATCCCAGCTGATCCCCAGCCCTGCACCTTCTGGGGTGATTTCCCCATGAGAGGTCCTCCCCTGTCCTGCCCCAACATCCTACCGGCTGTGGTCCCCCAATTTTCCCCTCGCCGTTGTTCTCATCAGCAACCCAATACATCTGTGTAAACACATGCCTGTTGCCTTCAATTGGCAACTCTCCAGCATGAAACCCCCATACTGCTCATTGTCCATATTTATCCCTCCTGAGTTCTGGGTAGGTTGGTGGGAATAGCTTTTGGCAACTGCAGGAAAAAGAGGGTATCTCCCTCACTGTAGCTCCTTATCTACCCCGATCTAGTCCATCCCCTCCCCATCCCTCCACCAATCAGTAACCCTGTCAATCAGTGCTAACTAGTCCATCCCCATGACATTGTCCCTTCCCAAACCCACCCCTCCCAAATTTTCCCTACTTCCTCAGTAGCTCCGCCCAGAACTTCTGATTTCTGATCCCTCTCCACACCCCCATCTTCTTCCTCCAGTGAGCCTTGACAATCTGGGTTGCCTGCTTAATGGAGCAATCCCTTTGTCAAGGGACTCCTGAAATCAACCAGATTGACACCTTGATTGGTTTAATACTGACCTTTATTTGAGCAAATTAATTTGATACATCATTGTACTTTCACACCATTTAAAACCATCACCATGTCACCTTATCATCCTTTACACATTTTTTTCCTTATGTCTTGGGGTTGCCCCTTTATTCACATTTTAACAATCAACTTATTTACATCATTGTGCAATCTTCACAGCCTGGGTGTAAATGACCCTATACCTCTTCCTCCTCCTCCTGGTTCTCTTCCCTCGGTTCAAGTGTCCTACCCAATCCCCAGCCCTGCCCCATCTGGGGTGACTGCCCCATGAGGGGCACTCCCCTGTCCCAACATCCTTCTCCCTGGGGCCCCCCATTTTCCCCCATTAGCTGGTATCCCTGCTATCAGTGTCAGTATAAAGGGCTTCCCCCACTGAAAACCGGGAGAACCAGCCCCTCAACCCTGAGCCAAATTTCTATAGTCTCCCAAATGTTCCCATTGAGTGCCATGTTGCCTACTATTGACATGTGCACTCCATCATCCCTGTACATACCCAGTACATCATGCATGAAAACCTCATGCCCCATGTACAACCCCCCAACGGCCCAGGCTGCCATCTTTTGGTTTATCCACTTGTGGGCCTTTTCCACCTTCTTAATATCCCTCGCATGTCTCCATGCCGTCCTGGGAATAATCCCAGACCAATAAATTGTTGTCTGTGGCCACCAACAATTTATGATTTCCACGTCCTTTAAAATCATGTGCATCAGCACCAGCCATGCGGTGTCCCTCAGATCATTTTCCCCGGCATGTATGATCAATAAGTCTGGTGTGGGTCATGCCCTGCTTCTTCCTTCCAGTAGTGGCAACAACTGATGCCAGTGCAATCACCTAGCCCCACACCACTTGATGACAGTCTTATCCAGATCTTGTCTGAACTGTCGACCTCCTGCAGTCATTAATGACCATTTTTTCACCCAATAAATAAAGGAATGGCCCACTAGCCACACCACCCTCCGGTGTCCATCATCTGGAAAACATAAACAGGAATGCGTTCATGCCTATTTTCTTATGTACTTTCTGTAGGCCTGGGATGCCCATCTACCCACTTTTTGCATGTCAGACTCAGTCCCACCCCTTACTGCCACCTCTGATGCTGACCCAGTCCTGAATTAATGTGGAGCAAATTGGCTGGGATCTTCACCAATGAATGCCATCCCTATTTTTTTACTACTGCCATAACCTGGTATGCTGTAGATGGACCCCGTTACCATGCCAGAAAAAAAAAACCCTCCCCCCCATGGTCTAGCTTCCATATATGCTTTGAGAGAGTCTATTATGCCCTCATCTTCCTTTCCCCCTTGCTTCAACTGTACTCTGGAACCTCTCCTTGCTTGATCTGTTTTGGACTGATGCAGCCATATGACTGCCTTTGTCGTCCGCTCATGAGATTTCCTGAAACTGCAAACCCCCAGATAGATCCCTATTCTGGCTAGCCACAACCTTGCTGACCCTGAATGCCCATCTTTGCATTACCAGGAATATCACCTTGAACAGTCTGGCCTCATAAAGCCGATATGCAAACCTGTGTAAGACTGTCTAGCAGTTTACTGAACATGCCCCTACTGATAAATCTTCTCCTGTCTAACTCCTGCCCCTGCAATTGCGACCACCACTGATGCATTCTGCACACAGCTGGTGACCCTTTGGGGGTTTCCCCACCCTTGCAGCTGGCAAACCATACCAATGCCCACCAGATGCGAACCCATCGTGGTTCCCACCATCCTTGTCTCCCATCTGTCCAACATGAATCTCATTGTGTGGGTCTCAGATACTGGGCCACTTACCTATAGGTCCGCCCACTGTAAGAACTCCTGAAAGCTCCGCCACACATTCTCATAGGCCCTCAGCATGTTCCTTCCCCAGGCATTCCAAAAGAGGAGTTGGGCTTGTCCATCCAACCTCCCATAGGTGCATTGGTACCTATGTTCTCCGGGCCACTGCCCCAGGGGCAAATGTATAGAACCTGCCCAACTGCAAACTTGAAAAGCTGCCAGCTATGGTGTTCTTAACCCCCCAATGTGCATAGCTTTAAAAGACATGTTCAGTCGGAGCCCCTCCAGAACCAGCAGCTGCGCCACCCTCAAAACCGCCTCTGTGGAGCCTGACTGCGTGTTAATGACTACCTCCACTGCTTTGTTGTCACATTGGAAAAATCACCTTTCTGTTTCTGAGCTGGTCTCCCCCCACCACTATGACCATCCAGATGGGGAACACTTCCAGGAAAGTGATGTCCCTCATCAGACCTAGCTCCACCCATCTGTCCAGCCACTTCTCCGAAATCCACTCTCCCTGGAAATAGGCTCCCATGCCGAAACCCCCGGCCACATCTGTATATAATTCCAGCTCACAGTCCAGCAGCCAATATTCCTGCCATAATGTGATCCCATTGTAGTGTAACAGAAAATTTACACATACCGTCAAAACCTCCCTGACCCCTTTACTAATATCCACCAAGTGGTGGAGAAGCTCACTTTCATCATAGCCCTGGCCAGATGGCGGATGAATACTCTCCCTGGTGCTGCAGCCCTGCAAGCAAAATTAAGATGCCCCAGGAACTGCTGCACAGTTCGCAAAGGCACCCAATGCTTCCCCTGCCCCCCTGATCAGTTCCCTCAGCCCGTTCACCTTACCTGCTGTAAGCTGAAAACACTGTCATTCAATGTCTAGCTCAATACCCAAAAACTCCAATCTCCTACTTGGGCCCTCCATCTAATCCTTGGCTAGAGGGACTCCCAATTCCTCGCACATGCTCTCAAAATCCCTTAGCATGCCCAACATTGCCTCTCTTACCTCCTCTATAAGCAGATAGTGGACCACCGCCTCATGCCTATACCTGGTCGAGAACACCCACTGCCACCACGTACTAAAAGTTTCAAAAGTAGTGCATGCCACTAAACGCCCCATGGGCATCGTTTTATCAAAATAGTACTTTCCTTGAAACTAAAAACCTAAGAGGTCCCAGTCTTGTGTACGGAGTAGCAGCAACTGAAAGTGGCCTCTATATCCATTTTTACTAGCCAGATGCCCACCCTCTCTCTAATTAATTCCACAGCATTGTCTAGGGTGGCGTATAACACTGCGCTCCTTTCTGGAGTGATGAAGTCGTTAACCAGATTCCCCTCTGGGTAAGAGAGATGGTGGATTAATCAGAACTCCCCAGGCTGCTTCTTAGGGACTATGTCCAATGGTGAAACCCTCAGATGGGGAAAGGGTGGGAATTCGAATGGGCCCTCCAAACTCCCCGCTGAATTCTCTTTTTTGATTTTTCTTTCAACAATATCCTCCTTCCCTTTATTTGATCCCAGATTTTTTGCTGTCAAGTTTTTCTTATCCCCCTCATGATGTAGGCTATAACCAAACTTAAATCCTTCCCTCAACATGTCTTTTGCTTTAGTAGTCAGGTAATACCTGGTCCAATGAAATAAAATGTCTAACTTAATGGGGGAGCTAGCCATACTGAAATGAACCCCGTGTTGCTGCGCTGTGGGTGTCAGATTATCTCCCCCTGTAACCACCCCATTCAAATTGTCCCCTGTGTCCGCTACCTTGGTTTGCATAACCTCCCCTCCCTCCCTCATTATCCCCCCAAAAGGGCTGCCTTTGCAACTGAAAACCAGATTTATCTCCATGTGTACGGGATCATGAGAAGGGGGTGGGAGTTCCCGCAGCCTGAGCATGCGTGTTTAAATTTGCAACTCGTCCATGTACAGTAAGCCTTGTTATAGGCCCAACAGGTTTTTGAGTTTGTCATCCCATTCATTTTTCTCCCATCATTGCTTGCCCCCCATCCCTTGGGCTGATAGGGTTCTGATCCATAGATCAGATAATGTGAATATGTAATATCCCAGCAAACATCCCCGTGAGATATGAACATACAAATATACGAATCTGCCAGCAGAAAAAGGCCATATGGTCTATCTAGTCTGCTCGAGTATGCAGCTTGCTCCCTTAGTTTGCAGCTGCCCCACCCCACTCCTGCCTTTTCTCCCCTGGATGTTTCTGCACTACCTACCCAGCCCCCGTGCCCTGTCCCATGCCCTTTTGAAACTGCCCACTGTCTTATATGATATCATCTCCTCTGGTAGGGCATTCCACTTCCATCCTGTGTCTGAACATCTCATCGTACACTACTCACCCATACCCGCTCTTTATCTGGTAGGCATCCCTGATAATGGATGAGTAAGTCAGCAGAGGTATTATCAGTTCCAGCTTTTTTTTGTAACATGGTGGTGCTAAAATGCGTGAAACCTTCCATCCATGCCCCAAATGTCTTCCCCTTGTTGCTAGAGTCCTCACTAGTTTTCCCAACAATGGCCAAAGCCACTGACATGTCAGATTTTCCCATTGTCTCCTTCTGCTTGTACTTTTTAGCCGTGTCTTTGACCACAAGGGCAAACATGTCCACAAATGCTCTTTTCCAAATCTTTTCTTTTATGGCTTGTGACACATGATCCCCCAGGGTCAAACCTGGAACCCCCCCGTACCCCTCCTTACTGCCCCCTTCCCCCATCCACTCCCTGTGATGCTTTACCCTCCCCTTTCTTTTCTCCCTTTAGTTCTTACCATGCCTTATCCATAGGCTTGCCAGGATTCGATTTAAATTGGTAAATGCTGATAAACATCAAATTTGTAAGAAGTTCTGAAACTGACAAAAATAAATTAACATCGGTATTGATCTATTTTTTTGTTGTTGCACTGGATTCACAGATTATCTTATTTATTACAAGCTGTAAGTTAAAAACGTCAATTTTCTCCCCATTTTTAACTTACAATTTGTAATATATAAGATAATCTTTGAATCCAGTGCAAAAAAATAGATGTTATTTTATTTTTGTCAGTGAGGGAATTGCACAGCATGAATCAGGCAGAGATCTGGGACACCAGACTATTGTCAGCCGCAACCATTTATCTCACCCTGTCACCTTTCTTAAATACTGCTGCCTCCCTCTACTCACCTGGAAAATGAAAATGAAACGAATGTTCAGTGTATGAAATAGCAATACCTGGTCAGCTGCTTTTCTTCAAGGTCGGAACAGCATTGATGGACGTAATTTGCCCCCAAAATCTTCAAAATTCCCACCACACCACACATTCTGTGAAGCAGTAGTTCTTCCTTCTCTCCAAGACATTTAGTGCTGCCTTGACATTTTTTGTACATCTGTTTTTTTGCTGTCACACTTGACTCTGTAGTAGGAACATCAAAAGGAATAGCCGTAGTGCACAGCAGGAATTAGGCAGTGATCGGGGCTCAGGCAGTGTGATACAAAAATAAGCAATGTTGCCTGCTTTTTTTTACATGAACTGAAATTGAAGCTACCTGTTTTTTTAAATGAACTAAAGCCAGAAAAAATTGAAAATATGATAAAAAAAGTCAGAATTTCGTGCGGCACTCACATATTACCTCAATAAATATCGAGACAAAAGCAGTAAAATAAACATCGATTTTTTTCAGTCGAAAAGTAAAAGAAATAAAAATTGAATCTTGGTAAGCCTACTTATCCATCTCTTCCGAGCCTTTTTCCCCTTTTTCTGCCATGATGCCAGACAAATATTTTTTCAGGCTGTCATCCCCGTCAGGTCCTCTATCGGTTCCTTACCCTGGTCAGGCTGTGGCTCCCCAACCACGTCGGGGCTGTTCCTTGTCACCCTCTTCTTTGGTGGCTCCTTCTGTGGTGGGGCCTTCTTCCTCTTCACCTCCTGTCTCTCCTTTTTCTCGACCTCCCTGAACTCCTTGAAGATCACTTGAACCTGCTCCATCAGATCCGCCGCCTTTTGTGTCAGCTGTTCGCTGGTCTTCTGCTTCAGTGCTGCTGCCTTCTTAGGTGCTATCCTGTAACCATATCAAAATAAGTTAACCAATTGCAAAAGGACCGCTCTACCCATGATCCTGATGCATCTGTTCTCCCCTTGGTCCTGCCCAACCATAACCTGCTTCCAAGCCTTGTGGTCGGTGAACCCCACCCGCCCAATAATTTCCTTTGTTTTTTTTTTTTTTTTTTTTTTTTTGCTGAGTGAAATATTCTCTAGATCACTAGGATGTTGGATGACACACTGTACTCCCTCATAATTGAAAAGCTGCCATACCATGCCTGCCCCAAAGAATGGCAGTCTAAAACAAGCATCTGCCACTACCATACTGCCGTGGCATAAAGATATTGTGCCACTGACACAAGGGCCATCAGAGCCCTCCTCTGAAGATAGGACCCAACATTCTCCTTGTGAGGTGCTCCCTTCACTCTAGCACCCTACAGTCACATAGAGGCCTTCCCCTTACATTCCAGTGAACCTTTACTTTTCCCTCTTCTTCCCTTTGCCTGATCCCTTTTTTTTTAACCCCCCCCCCAAAGCGCATGGCTCCTGGCTCTTTCCCAAGCACCCTTGCCTCATAGTGAACCAGCATTCACCGGGAAAATCTTGCCTCCTGAGTCTGTAGTCACCAGATTCCCTCCATTTTTCCCCTCATTTTGCACTCTCCCTCATGCAGTTCAAGATGCTGCCCTCTCCAAAAAACAGCAAACAAAAAAAAAATGTCCAATATCCCAGGGAAGCCTCCTTGGCAGTAGTCCATGCCCCCAGACCCTCCACCTGAGGCATACCCGAGCCAGTTCGGCCTGACCATGCAGTCCTTTGGTGTAGGCTGTGGAGTCCCTCACTTGAGCCATGGAAATGAGAGCAAACTTTTAAAAAAATCTGTCCCTCAGAACCCCCTAAACTGATGGTGGCCTTCTGGCCCTATGTTTTTTCATTTGTATTTATTTGTTTGTGTATATATATATATATATATTCGCTGTTAGGGTTGAAACCCCATTTGCACCCCTCCAGCCCACCTCCCCAACTGGAATCAGGGTGCGCATTGGGGTCATCGGCCCTAAGTGTTACCCCATCATATGTGGAAAGAAGCTGAGGAATAGGAGAATGGGGTGACAGTTAGGACCGATGACCCCAATGCACACCCATTCCAGTTGGGGAGGTGGCTGAGGGGCAAAGGGTTTCAAACCTCAACATCGAATTTCCTCGCTTTGTCACTGTGGAATAACCCTAACTGATGCATTAAATGGAGTTTTTTGCCTCTAATTTCCCTTCTTTTTGAGAATGATATTGAGAAATAGTGAATGTAATGCAGCGGCGGGAGCGCGGGGGTGATGTCTTGTCGCATTGTAATATTGTGCCCGCAAATGCAAATCGTAATGCGCATGGTGACACAAAGCGAAACAGAAAGAGGAACAGTACTGTAGACAGAAATGTTAAAAACAACGGAAATGCAACCGCAAATGAAAACGCAAAGGGTAGCGCACATGGTAGCGTAAACGTGAACGGTAAGTGAAACGGGTACGGAATCGCAAGCAGAAACGGTAATGGTAAGAGTAATGTAAGCGCACAGGCTGGTTTTCCCCAAAAGCTGTATAGAGAAAGACAGTGAGTAGAAAGAATGTATGCAAAATAATGACTCTCGGAACACAAAAATCAGTAGTTGTAATAGTAAATTGCTTATATCTCAGTAACCGTACGACATAGAAAAAAAATGTAAAAGTCATATGTATTATCATTTTCCTGGCTGGTTTTATACATAGTAATTTTTCAACAAAAACTCTGTATCTCGCACCGTTTTCGAGATACGGGCCCTCAAAGGCACGGCGAACGCCGTAATGTTATCCTATGGGAAAAAAACAGAAGTTCGGACTGCCATAACTTTTGAACAGTTTAATATTTTTTCACGAAATCTTTGAAAGGCACATCATGGACCCTGGCCGCATGTTCCCTGAAGATTTTGGGCTGGTCGTGCAAACCGTGCGACCTGTAGGCGCGACCGTAGAATTCCAGAAAAAGCATAAATGCATGCGCAGATCATGCTTAATAACTCCACAGCTGTGTATCTGACCAGTACAAAACTTGGCAGATCCCAAGGTGTATGGGTCTTGATCATCTATTCCAAATTTCAGGCAAATATGTCAAACGGTTGCAAAGTTATTAAGGTGCAAAAGTTTGGTTTTAACATGTAAATGGCTCCTCAACCCTAACTATGGTAGCACTACCGTGCTACCATAATATATATATATATATATATATATATATAAATATTTTTTTTTTTAAACCAACTCCAATGGCGTGGGCTAGGATCTCTCACAGTTGCCTGCTTTTTCTCCAGGCCATATCGCCTCCCCCAACTTTGTTCCAAGGCCTTGGCGTGGACCCCTCCTTCCATCTTTAAAACCAATGAACCCCCAGCCCCTAGCAACACTGCTAATGACCGAAAGACAACCCCTGCATTTATTATTATATTTTTTTAAACATCCAACACTGCTGCTCCTGTCCCATCCCAACCCATTCAAGAATGGAGATTGTCTGCCATGTCATATATGCCACACAGGCCCTGCCACATGGCCCATATCCAGCAGTCCACCCGACTGTTCCTAAACTCTGTGCTGGGATGGAAAAACAGAAAACCAAAACCTCACCTTGAGGAAAAGCACTACCAAATGCTGCACCCGTTGTTGCCTCCGATAATTAATCGCATGGTAGCTTCTGCCACCATCGGCATCACCCTCCACCATCGATGGCTGACCACCTGCATCACATGCTATCCACCCAACAGCTGGCCACCTCCTAGAACGGCTCCACCAAAGCAAGAAAAAATTGCAATGCTGCATGAAAAAGTGCAGCTTGGACTGAAAAAAAGAATAATGGCCTGGCAACTGAGAAAAGGACCCACTAATCTGGCCTTCTAAAGTCACTTCAACATCCACAGAAGATAGGTAGAAAAAAAAAAACGAACTCCCGAAAACGTACATGGAGACAAACAGAAATTTGATTAATTAAACCAAAACCCCTACTACTAACCACTGAGAAAAGGACCCGCTACCACAGTCTTCTAAGACCACACCAACATCCACAGAAGATAGGAAAAAGCCTAACTCCCAAAAAACTACGTGGAGACAAACAACAATTTGACTAATTAAACAAAACCCCAACTGCTAACCTAAACCCTCAGACCTCTGTTACTAACCTGACTTACCAAAACAGCACATGCTTTGCATTCCAGTACCTCATGGGAATGCCCCAGGGCCCAGAGCATGCACACAATAAATTGAACATCACAATATAAAAGCCAAAACTTCTGAATGAGAATGAAAACAAATAATTAAACAACAAAGGAGTGGAAAGATGCCCTGCACATAGACTAAAAATATAATACCATAAATAATGCCACTGTCGGAGTCACGTGATGACTGGGAGAGAATGAGAAGCTGTCTGGAGAAGCTCCATCTACCCTTGCCCATATTTAATTTTTTTTTTGCTCTTATCTGAGGAAATATCACTAGTTGAACCCTAGATGAGCAAAATGAATGAAGACAATTGTGAGTAGGAAAATAATACAACTTTACTTCAGTTGGATGATTCGGACGGTGAGTCGGAGTCAACAGTTGGCCTGGAAACTAAGAGGCCTCGGAGGAGAAACTCCCCGCAATCTCTCTTGCCAAGTGCCTCAGATATTATTACTACTGAACAAGGGTATGCTGACCTTAGAATAATAAAAACTGCCTTCTTTACGCTTATCGACGATTTTAAAGAATGGAAGCCCCTTGTGAGAGAATTGATGCAGCGGGTTTCCAACACAGAAGTCAGGATATCATTGACAGAGGACAAAATTGTGAGAATGGAACCCGACCTGGTCCCGGCTAAGCAGAATATCAAAAAGCTTGAAGATAAGGTTGAGGATTTGGAGGGTCATTTCTGGAGGAACAACCTCGTCCGCCTGGGGCTACCTTAAGGGGAAGAAGGGTGGCCCCAATTGAATTTCTACAAAAGTTATGTGTTCGCCTGGCCAGTCCCTCTCCAAATGCCCCCAACCTACATAATTGAGCAAGTGAATAGGTCTATTCATCTGAAACCAGCAACTGGAGAGCCCCCTTTTCCAGTAATTTTTAAATTGTTAAACTATTTGGATTGGGACCACATCTTACGGTTAGTTCGAAAGCTGGACAGAAAAGAATGGGAAGGAAAAAAATTCACATCGTCCTGGACCTAACATTCAAAGTGCAGCAGGATAGAGCCACTTTCTGCCCTCTATAAGCTAAGCTCTGGGCAGCAAACATCAGACATAAGATGCTCTATCCTGCATGCTTGGAGGTGACTATGGCCAAAGGAACTTTTAGATATTATTCTGTGGAGCAAACGATGTCCGAGCTTTAGAAACTCCTGCCAGACTTGTTTGGCAAAGGCGGGTAAATGTACAGGAGCCAACATATTAAAGCTGCCAAAATTTAACTATTACAGAAGATCTGGGATACAGGTATTTTTTTTTTTTATTTATTATATTTATTTAGTTTTTGTTGACCGGGTAAGTGTACTAGACAAATCCTGCCTATTTTCAGGCACGACCCGGAGGAGGGGATACAGATGAATGCCAACTGACTTTGAACCAGATTAAGCTGTTGGTGGTATTTTAGTGAATGGGGGAAATTTGGCCAGGGCACCAGGGAAATTTCCCTGCTCTTTTTGAGAAGTGCCATGGGATCTTTAACATCCACCTGAACTACCACCAATCCAGGCAGATGGGACCTCGGTTTAATGTCTCATCCAAAAGACGGCACCTCAGAGTGCAACACCCCACATGGTGCACTGCAGTGTCAGTATTGGGATATTAACCCAAGTGCCTGGTGTGGGGCTAGAACCCACAGCCTTCTGATCTCCGGCCTCAGAGGCAGTGTGCTACTTGCTGAGCCACTGACACTGACAGATTACACTGGGGGATCCGAATGTTTGGAGGAGCTTTTAAAATCTTTCAGTTTGCTGGTCCTTTGCAGCTGAGTGGTGATGCATTTGAACTATGTGGCAGTGACGACTCTGCTGATCTGTGGCACACTTTCTCGGGAAGATTTGTTAACTGTTTTTTTGCTCTACATTTGTCTCCATTACCCTTATTAGTTATGCACCCCAAGATTTTGGAGTTAGTTGGCATTCAACTGACTCTGTGGCTTAAGGAGGGAGCCATTTTGTTACGATAAGTGTTGCAGCATTTCTGAGTGGTTTTCTTTACATATGAGGAACATTCTGGAGAAGGGCTGCAGAAACAGCCTACACTGTACATGAAAAGACTCGATTATGTGTTCTTTTCTTTTTTTCCTTCCTGCAAGATTGGTAGTTGAGGAATACAGAGGCACCTAGTACCCAAACTGAGAACTGAGTCCTTACTTTAAATCATTTGATGCTTTTCCAAATATTTTAGTTGTGAGCCCATGATTGTGCAAGCCGGACTTCCAGTTATACCTGCTGTTGCCTTTAATATTAACTTATTTAGAAGGGACAAGGACTAAAACTTGTAGATTTTCATTACAGGAGCCTTTTATATTTCTTTTAGGACAACTTTATGAACCTTCCTTTTTATTGGTGACTATTCAGCAGGGTGGATCCTCCTGGCCCTTAGAATTAAACTTTAGCTAAACTAAAGGCTTCCTTATATTTTGTACCTGGTAATTTGAATGTTTATAGTCAGTTCACTCTGTTCTGGTTATAAGAAATTGTTTTGCATACAGGTTGCTTGTTGTATGCTTAACAGTTCAGTTTTTCTTTCTATTTTGGGTTATAATAACTGCTTATGAGTTAGGCATGTTTCCTCTATTTTAGTTAGAAGGAGGAGATATCTACATATGGAGGGAATCATGTGCTTTTCTAGCAGAGGGGCTTCTGGGAAATTGTTAGACCTGACGGGGTCTTAAACTATTAGTTTTTTTTAGGTATCTAGGGAAGGGAGTACCAGTGATTTGTTGCGCAGACCAGGGGGCTCATACCCACCTTAACTTGATGCCTATTTTGAGAGCACTTCATGTGATTATTGGGGCCCTCATGTAATAACACTTTTATTTATATAAGGGTGGGTATATGGAGGAGGTCTCAACTACCTAAGGGGAACTGCTCACAACGGGACTGTGATAATAATTAAGGGATCTATTTTTGTGCCTTCTATGTGCTAAGGCACTTGTGGGTATATGATTACCAATTACCAGAGTTGTAGTAAGTGTGCAGAATGAGTTTAAACATGAGGCCATTCTCCCCCTGAATGGATTAGGTGAATGCTGTTTTATTTTTCTTCTTAATTATTGTTTGATATTCCTCCAGGCTCCTATGTGCTTTTGGAGGATATATAGGGTTGGTTTCTGTAGTCTAGGGGGTAGCCAGAGGGGAGGTGGGAAGATAGTCAACTGCTATAATATGGGGGTGAG
The DNA here is from genome assembly GCA_016271365.2 of Neoceratodus forsteri. Taxonomy (NCBI): domain Eukaryota; kingdom Metazoa; phylum Chordata; order Ceratodontiformes; family Ceratodontidae; genus Neoceratodus; species Neoceratodus forsteri. The sequence continues at coordinate 50,066,415 of CM028129.1, read as the reverse complement.
GTGGGCTGCTTCTTTATCCCCCATCATGGGCCACTCATATAGGAAAGGACTATTGGCAGTGTGGTAAGTAGGCTATCAAGGGAGGGAGGGAGGGGTGAAGGTTTGGGATTTGGCAGGATTAGGAGGGTTAATTGGGGGAAGGGAAGTGGTGGTCCAGTGGAGGGTGGGGGACCACTGATATTTTTCAAGCAGATGCAATCACGAGAGTAGTGGCTAGATGGATGTCAAGATGAACAACTCTGAGACTTGTAGGATGGCAGTGGCCAAGGCCAACAGGATGCTGGGATGCATCGCTAGGAGGATCACCTCCAGAAGGAGGGAAGTGATACTCCCTCTGTATAACTGCTTGGTGATGCTGCACCTTGAGTACTGCATGCAGTTTTGGTAGCCACACTTAAAGAGGGACTCGGAACTCCTGGAGAGGGTCCAGAGGAGGGCAACCAAAATGATCTGGGGCTTGGGGGACAGGACCTGTGGGGAAAGGCTCGAAGAGCTAAATATGTACACATTGGAAGAAAGAAGAGACCGGGGGACATGATAGAGGTCTTCAGGTACATGAAGAGGGTAAATAAGGGAGGAGCAGTCAGGGTGCTCAAGGAACGAGGGGGCAACTAGAGGGCATGGGTGGAAGCTGGCAGGGGGGGATTCGGGGAGAAAGGAGGAGGTGCTACTTCACTGAGAGGGTGGTGAGCCATGGAATGCACTACCCAGGGGGCTGGTGGAGGTAGATATGGTGGAGGGGTTCAAGAGGGGGTGGGACAGGTACGGGGGAAGAGTTCTGGAAGCAAAGTCCTGTGCAATGAGAATATCTGGGACTGGGAATGGAGAAGCCAGAGAGGGCATGGGGGGCAGCACGGTCAGCTCCCAGGGTGGGGGCTGACCAAACGAGCAGACATGAAAGACTGTTAGGCCTATTCTTCTGGCATTTTAGTACGTTAGTATGTTAGTATATTACCAGTGTTATGAATAGTTGGAAAATTATATCCTGGAATATAAAAGGAGGGAAGGAGAATAATAAAAAATTATACATTCTTAAAAGTTTAGCTTGGTATAATCCTCAGATTGTTATATTACAGGATACTCATATTACTGTTTAAAAAAATTATAGGTAGGGCAGGTGTTCGGGATGGGACGGAGTGCCAGAGAGGGGTGGCTATTTTACGCCATAAATCCATTCCTGTCATGTTATTTCAGGAATGGGTGGATCCTGATGGGTGCTATATTATAATTCAAGGGCATTTGGCCAGTATAGATGTGGTATTGGGTTCTATCTATGGCAATAATGTGAATTCCCCTCCCCCCATACAACATTATCAGCCTTGACTGATATCCCTTACATTTTGGGTGGGGACTGGAATCTAGTTTTTCTATTGATTAAGATACGTCATTTTATAGGAGGGTGGGGCTTTCACCTGTGCAGAGAGCCTTTACAGAGTTTATTACGGACCTGGGTTTGGTGGCTCCATGGAGGATTCTACACCAGGAGGAAAGAGACTACACTTATTTTTCTCCCTAACATAGGGTATACTACAGGATAGACTATTTTTTGATTAGTGCTTCACTTTTAGTGGGGGCTGAGGTGGCTGGTATCTGTCCCCGAGTCCTATCAGACCATTCCCCAATATGGATCATTTTGTCCATAGAATGCCACCACACAAAGTCTGGCACTTGGTCCCTAAACACTTTACTTTTGGAAGACAAGTACTATATATTTTATCACATATAAGAACAATTATTTCGCATTCGTGGGAGGAGAATAGTACATCTATAGAGGCCAAGGATGTTATGTGGGGTTCTTTGAAAACTCTCTGGTGGGGACAGTTGATCCGTCTTGCCTCAGTGAGATAAAAGAAGTTAAATTTGCAGGTTGAAGAGTGACTGTCTCAAATAAAGTTATTGGACTCCCACCTGTCTCAATCATCAGAAGAAGGGCACTGGTCAGAATTAATGATCATCAGAGTGAAATACTCAGTCTATCAACTCGATAAGGTAAATAAAACAGCAACTAGTGTTAAAACTCTGTACATAGGCCAAGAGGAGAAGGTGGGCAAATTGTTAGCTAGCTGGATGAATCAAGAACAAACGTCATGCTGGGTAATGGCCCTAAAAACTTCCGGCTCAGATACTCTTAATACATTACTGGCTAAAATAGTGGACATTTTTAAAACATTTTATCATTCCCTCTATACAACATCCTTAGAGGCGACAAATTCCTCTACTCAAGTACATCAGTTTTTAAATGGACTAGATTTGCCTAGACTCTCTCCTGTTCAGACTGATATTTTGAAAGGGCCCATATATGAGCAAGAAGTTATTACAGCTATTGGGAATCTTTTGCCAGATAAGGCCCCCAGGCCCATACAGTTTTTCCCCACTGTTTTATAAGTGTTTTAAATCTGAATTGGCTCCTAAATTATGGGACCTATATAATTACCTTTTTCATCATGAGATACAGGAAATACCCCTTTTTGAAGCACGTATAATAGTATTACCAAAACCAAGAAGAGACACTACCCTGCCATAAAATTATAGACCCATATCCCTCCTGAATATCGATATAAAACTCCTTGCAAGCATTTTAGCGAATAGATTAAAATCAGTATGGGGGGGGGATTTAATAGCCTCAGAACAAGTTGACTGTATCACTAGGAGGCATTCTAGTGACCATTTTCACAAGATCCTTCACCTTCTCTCTGCATCCAGGGAGAGAAACAAAGATGAGGTGAGTGTCTCCCTGGATGCAGAGAAAGCTTTTGATAGAGTGGAGTGGAACTTTTTATTTGATTTACTGTCTTTATATGGCATCCCAGAGTAGTTTATTTGGTTGGTTAAGATCTTTTACACTTGTCTCTCAGCTAGAGTGGCTAGTAATGGAGCCTTTTCTACCCCATTTCCTCTAACCAGAGGTACCCATCTGGGATGCCAGCTCCCACCCCCCACACAGAAACATAGAAACATAGAATTTGACAGCAGATAAGGACCGCTTGGCCCATCTAGTCTGCCCATTTCCCTACCTGATGGATAAGCTGCAGCTTCTAGGTAATCAACAGCTTACTTCCTCCTGCCCCCGACTAGAAATGCCTTATGCCTGTCCCATGCATTCTTGAATTCTCCCACTGTTCCTGACTCCACAACCTCCTCAGGAAAGCTGTTCCATGCATCCACAACTCTCTCTGTGAAAAATACTTTCTAACATTACCTCTGAGCAGTCCCCCCTCTATCTTCTAATTATGTCCCCTTGTTCTTGCACATTTCTTCTTCTGAAAGATACTACCCTCTTGTACTTTGTTAATTCCCTTGAGATGCTTGAAAGTTTCTATCAAGTATGCTTTTACTTTTCAATCTTTACATAGAACCCTTGGCGAGAAAAATTAAGGCACTAACCCAGATAAAAGGTATTAGAATGGGATCCCAAGAAATTAAAATATCAATGTTTGTGGATGATGTGCATATTTCAAGTTGGAAACATTCTCATTCTGCAGTGCTTTATACAGTCTCAGAATTTAGTGCCCTATCTGGATATACGCTTAATACCCATGAAACTATGGTTTTAGCTCTAACTCCTTCTTGTTTCCAATCAGAGAGTAACTTATAACTTCTACATCTGTACTAAACTGCTACGGAGCTCCTAATACAAGCCACTGTATTCCCCTGAGTCTCTGTCCAGCTGAATTTTAACCTAATTTTCCTAGAATTTCTACATAGTAAGGAGCCAAAATTAAATTATTTATGACACTCGGAGCTCACTTAAGTGATCGTGCTCCCCGGAGTCTCTGACCAACTAATTCTCTGGAGTAGTCTGGTTGCTCTTTAAGCCACAATTAAATTTGTGTAAGCCAGAATTCATTAATTTTATACAGAGTCAGAGAAGAGCCTGAAGTGCTTTAATTCTAGGCTTACTTAAGCACTTTCAGCCTTTCATTTAGCTGCAAGAATTCCCGGGCTAACTTGGCTGCCTGTGCCCAAAGAGATTTTCCTGCTTTAGCGCTCAGATTTAAAATGAGCTTTCAGCCTCTGCTGCTGTAACTTGAACTGCCAGCGTGTCCATACCCTGCTCACCCCACTCTATATTCTGTTGCAAGGTTGTGTAAACTGCTGTACTTTCTGCATGTTTATAAAATGGGTATATAAAATCAGGGGTTAAACTGCACTGAGAGAAAGTGGTATTTCTAACATTGGTTCCTAGCTGCATAATTGCGCAACACTAGAGAAAGGAGTGTGTGTGGCTGTAAGGAAAATTCCTCAGACGCTCTGACCAGTGAGCCTGTAGCTTAATGGTTAAAGCGCTAGAATGGCATACCAGAGATCTGAGGTTTGAATTCCAGTAGGCCACACTTTTCCTTTCTCATTTCCATCCTTGATTTAAAAATATGTATACCTTGCAGGGATTAAACTGCACTGAGAGAAAGTGGTATTTCTATAAAATCAAGTAATCTGATTGGCTACTACATCATCTCAGGCATGTCCTTATCAGATGATATAGTAGCCAACTGGCACTACTGCCCACAGCAAAGCCACCTTACTACAACAAATCAGTGACCACTGTCATCAGTAAAAAAAACCCTCACTGGCAGAGCTTACTGAAGCGGATGCGGGAAGCACTCATCCTGACTGAAGTAAACGGTACCAGCCTTCGCCTCACCACAGCATTTCAAAAAACGACTGAAGCAGCAATATCCTGAGCCATTCTACCACACATAGTACGTGCAAGTTAATTTTTTTTCTAAAATAACAGTTTAGCGCATCTAAACAAACTGGCTAAATCACATCATCGGCCGCTCAGCAAGAAGTACCAGAAGTTGCGTGAAGAAATGTCAGAATTTGCCGACAGCCCTCCCATCCAGCCATCCATCTTGAGCAGTGTTACAGCGCCTCAGCCCGACAGCAGCATGGCAGGTCATCCTATCCAGCAAACCTCCACAGATGCCATTGAAGCAGGACAAAATGATCAAGGGACAGTGGCACAGCACACCAACAATCAGCCTGCAAAAAGAAAAAGAAAACAAAATAACACGACAGAATTCCCAGATCTGACAGCAGAACAACTTGAGCAGCTAGAAAGACAAAAATATGAGCAAAATACCCAAAAAACAGCTCAATGGGCAGTGACAGTGTTCCAGACATGGAGTCAAACCAAAAGCATACAAGTAAGCCTAGGCACAATACCACCATCAGAACTGTGTACAATCTTACGAAAATTCTATGCTGGAATTCGGCAGGGAGATGGCACAGAATACAGCCTTGCAAGCATAATAGCTTTACGTGCAGGTCTCAGTCGACATAACATAAACACAAACATAAACCTGCACCACCACCCAGAGCTAAACCCAGCAAATAAAATTTTTTCTGCTGTACTAAAAAAACATAGGCGTGAGGGCAAAGACCGAGCAGACCACCACCCTGCCATCAATGAACAAGACTTAGCCACTCTGAAAACCTCTGCAGCTCTGTCTCTCAATACCCCTCGCAGCTTACTATTGAAAGTGAGGCTCAATACACAACTCTGCATGGCTTGTAGGGGCAGAGGGGGACTCAGACAATTAAAACCAGAACATTTTGAAATAAAAGTAGATGAACAAGGAGCCGAATACATAACTCTCAGCTTCAACGAATTCACCAAATATCACAAGAAAAATAATTAGTCCAAACAGCAATATTGTGACTATATATATAGCTTGCCAGGGAACCCTCTCTGCCCCATAGAATCACTTAAAAAGTACTTGTCCAAACTTCCTCCAAGTCCTCCAGCTTTCTACTGTCACCCTCAAAAAATCCTGGAAACCCTCCTTCCAAATGCAGACACATGGTACACACATGAGCCTTTGGGCATAAACTACTTAGCAAACCTTATGCCTAAAATCAGTGAAGAAGCCGGTCTAGCTCACAGATATACAAACCATTCGGTCTGAGCCACAGCTGTACAGCTTCTTTCAAGCGCTGGTCTACAAGCATGAGAAATAATGTCAGCGACCAGGCATAATGCGGAATCAAGCCTGTGTTCATATTGGGCTGCTACTCCGGAGGACCGTCAGTGCTGGAGTCACATATTAACTTCCAAAATCAAACTACAGCACAGAACAGCAGAAAATACCTCTGAACATCTTGAAAACAGTCACGCTCCACCAGAAAATACACTCCTAGATCAAGAAAACATCCAGCCATTCTGCAGCTCCTCTGTGCATGCTGAAAATGGAAACACCATCACTTCCTCTTCTGAAGTGAAGCAATCAGAATCAGGAACCCTCCCACCGAGCAGCATCATCCACGAATTTAAAGCGATAATAAAAAACTCTCCCTTTACCATTCAGCACTGTGTTATGCAAAACGTAAAATTCATAAACTTGTCCAAATAAAATGAATATTACAAAAAGTGCTATACTTTTACATTTACAAAAATGTTCAGTTCAAGTTAGCAAACTGTTTAACAGCATGTTTGTATCTGCTTAAACGTTTACTTTATTAATTGAAATCTTGTTAATCAAAGTCCAACAGTTTCTTTCCTACCATTTTAAAGTATTAACTGCTCACTTACAGTATCAAAAAGACAAAGTTATATGGGACTATTATTTTCTCTAAACTGAAAACAAATGTTAATTTATCAACTGTATTCACAATTCAATAAAAGAAAAATGTTAAAGTATGAAAATGCCTTCTCACTTTCATTTAGTTCATTTTGTAAGCGCAATAACACACTCCGAGGTGTGGGTTAGGTGCTGATAACAGCACGCCTAGGTACATAGGGCACTCGGCGCAAGTGCCTCGTGCCTTAGTACACACCTAGGCGTGCTCTTATCAGCACATAACCCATGCCTTGTCATGTGTCATTGCTTGCTTAAATGGCATATTAATTTTAGTGCATATAGCTAGTTAATCCAATCGCATTGCTGTACATTTGCTAAATCAAAAGTTGCATTTTAAATGCTTAATAACCTCAAGCTTGCTCTGTGCCTCTACATTTTCCTGTTTTCAGTCTGCCCCTCCTTTTCTCCTCTCCCTGTCTGTCCCCACTTCTGTCCCCTCCTGATGTCATTTGAGTTTGCGTATCCACCTCCCCCCAGCCCTATTTTAATTATTGTGCCTCCCTCTTTCTCTTTCCTTACCTCCCCCCAGCTAGACCAGGGCTTACTCAGCCCCCAGGAGCTGCTGCTATGCCTGCTCATCTGCTCCAAAAACGTATGACACATGAACAATCTCTGAGGACCCGCCGCTGCCTTTTGTTCTATTTTTATAAACTTGGTGCCTTTTCTGTAGCAGGGCCCCCAGTAACTTATAACCTCCAGATCTGTCCTAAACTGCTACAGAGCTCCTAATACAAGCCACTGTATTCCCCTGAGACTCTGTCCAGCTGAATTTTAACCTATTTTCCTAGAATTTCTGAGTAGTCAGAGCCAACATTTAATTATTTATAACACTCGGAGCTCAGTAAGTGACCGTGCTCCCAGGAGTCTCTGACCAACTAATTCTGTGGAGTAGTCTGGTTGCTCCTTGAGCCACGATTAATTTTGTGTAAGCCGGAATTAAATAATTTTATACAGAGTCACAGTGGAGCCTGAAGTGCTTTAATTCTAGGCTTACTTAAGCACTTTCAGCCTTTCATTTAGCTGCAAGAATTCCCGGGCTAACGTGGCTGCCTGTACACTCTGTGCCCAAACAGATTTGCCAGTTTTAGCGCTTAGATTTAAAATGAGCTTTCAGCCTCTGCTGCTGTAAACTGACCCGCCAGCTTGCCTCTACGCTGCTCACCCCACTCTATATTTGTCCCTCCTGCCCACCCCAGCCCCAACCACTATTAAATACCCCTCCTCCCCCACAAAGCATGCCAAATACCCCCCCCCCCACACTTGCAGGTCAACCTTCTGCTTTCCCTCTTAAAGTGACTGGTCTCCTTTTTACCTTATTCCTTTCTCATAATGACTACCCCACCTTCAGTCTAGACTCTCTCTGCCCTTGTACACCTGTTTCCCATCCCCCACTGCACTACCAATAAATAAATATACAAATAAAAAAAATTCTAACCAATCCTTCTAGCTCAGATTTGCACTCTTCTCTCCACCTCTCTACTCCCTTCCCAGCTCTTAATTAGCTCAAACTCCAGAATGGCCACTCTTGATGTGTCATTTGCTAGATGGCTGCTGTTGCTATGCTCCTTCCTCCCTCTGAGCTCCCTTCTGATCATGGGACCTCTTTGGACCTGCCCTCCTTGGAATATTGCTGCCTGCACATTTACGGTACCATTTCATCCCCATATATAAATAATTTACCATACTCTCACTGGCCCCTGCCACCTTATCCTGACTGTGATACATGTAGGAATGCCCTCGGCTGGCTGTCTCCACTGGCACTCTTTCCACAGAAAGAGACTATTGCTCACAAGTGTAGCTCTGGTGAGAGGTGGAGATGAAATATACTTGTATTTGATGTTTTTTAAACTGTTAAACTCTGAGCAACTACTGAGCTGTGGTAAACGGGTATTATCCCTCTACTAGGGCTCTTTGGTGCACAGGTGAAGCATTGTAGGGTACTGGAGGTCTGATTTGACTGCCACAGTAATCCCCAATTGAAACTGATGCTATTTGTACTGCCTAGAACACTTGTAAGTGCTTATACTTACATTAACAGCTCTAAATATCTGGAAAGCCTTCTTAAAGGCTGTTAGTGTTTTTATTTGCTAAATTACATCGCAAGCACAACCGGAAGTACTGCCGTTAGGCACTTCTGGTTTAGCGCTTCAAAAGGACTCGCAATAGCGAGCGGGACGAGTGTGCACGGGGCCACACACAGAGACACGCGCGTCGTAGCGCATGTCCACAGGGTACATCGGGACTGGGGCCAAGAAGCTGCACTGCTTATTAAGGTACTTCATTGTCTTTCAGCAATAAAGTTTGGAACCATACATGAATATGATGAAGAAAGCTAACAAATATTGTTCATCCTGCCAAATGTACACCATAGGCAAACAAATTCCTAACTTCACCTGTGAGAGATGTCAACTAATTATCACCCTTCAGGAGGAAACTGCATGCCTTCAAACTAAGAGCGGAATTAACCCATGTACACCTAAAAGAGTAATTAATCCAGAAATTGAAGCCCTGGAGAAATATATAGATCATATGTCTCTCCTCCTAGAAGAAGCTAATACCTCTATCACTATTCAGACAGATGTTGTTAATACCACCAAACCACCTACACCTACACTAATAATGCCATTTATAAATAAGGGTATTACTAACGCTTCTACCCCCTTTATTTCTGAACCATCTCTAAAACCTCCTCGACTATCTGAGGAAATGCCTTGTTCAACTATTTCACAAACTAGATTTAAACAGACAATGAAACTGCCCTCTAACACTTATCCTCCAATACCATTACATAATTCTTTTGAACAATTGGAACTGATTGTAGATGATGAAATTAGTAGCAGTCATAATCAGTGTATTAAAGCTGTTAACAATTATCCAGACTCTACTACTCCTGCATCCAACATTATTCCATTACCATCTACTCAGCATAAGACTCAACAGAGCTCCAAATTAACACATGTCTCTAAAAATGATTTGGAATTTATTCCTAAATATAATTCTATTAACAAACAAATCTATGTGTTAGGTGACTCTACAATTAAATATATTGATCGCGTTCTTTGTAATCCAAAGAGAACCAAACTTGCTAAAGCTATAGGGAGGCAAGAGTTTCGGATATGACTTCCATGATTAAATCTACCCTTTCTGTGGCAGGTGACAACCCCTTAGTGATCATCCATGCAGGGACTAATGATATCAATCAGATATCACTTCAACAATTGAAGCAGGATTTTGTCTCTCCATATAGTATTCTGGAAGAGAGGGGGTGCAGTATTTGCATATCAGAGATACTCCCAGTCTCTAGAGCTACATATCAAACTTTGAACAAAATCAAAGCTCTAAATGAATGGCTTCGTAAGTGGTGTTATCGGCAGAGTATTACCTGCCTCACACACTGGGAAGAATTTAATGATAACCCATCTCTTTTCTGCTGGGATGGTCTACATCTCAGCTGAAGGGGGAGTTCTCTTTTGGGGCGTCAAGTTTCAACATTCATTAAAAATCATTTAAACTAACAACTAGGGGGGAGATATGGACATTACCTAAATCTCTAGATCAAAATACCCACTCCCCATACATTGACAAATTGAACGTCCTATCTTTTAATGCACGGTCCCTTAATATTACTAAAATGGCTGAATTAGAAAATAAAATTCAGTATGTTAAAATAGGGTTAATAGCCATATCAGAAACATGGGGAAATTCAGATAAGCAATGGATAATGGAAATTCCTGGATTTAAACACTATTTTAAAAACAGAACAGATGATAAAAAGGGAGGAGGGGTGAGTTTGTATGTTACTAATGATATTCCATCTTTTGAATCCACTCTAAAAACACAAACTGAGAGTATATGGGTGTATTTACAACCCAACGGTCATCCACAGATCTTGGTTGGCACCTGTTATAGCCCACCTTCTGCAGATATCATCTATATCAAACAACTAAGTAATGAAATTACCCAATTGGTGAATAAAGGCAGAGCTATTATTTTGGGTGATTTTAATCTCCCATCTGTTAATTGGGACAGTTTAACAGGATCTAGCCAACATGATACACAGTTAATTTCAACAATTATAGATCAGGATTTAACTCAATTAATTAAGGAACCTACTCGAGGGATAAACATACTAGACTTAGTTATAACAAACATGGATGCACACCTAATTAATTTATGTGTTACTGACCCAATAGGTAACAGTGACCATATGTCAATTTCCTTTACAATTCCTCTGGTACACACAATTTCTATAAACAAACATAGTAAAACACTACGAAAAAGCTGACTTTCTTAAAATTAATGAGCACTTTGAGGCTATACCATGGGACTTTATACTTTCTCCTCTAAATATTGAAGATGCTTGGACCATATTCAAATGTATAATTTATGAATTAGAAAAGCAATATGTCCCTGAAAGAAAAAAATATAACAACAAGGGAAAAATCCCTGCATGGTATAACCATTCCATAAAAAAACAAAGTATATGTAAACAAAAACTAGTCACACAATTAAAGAATTGCCAGTTAGACCAGAAAGAGGGAATATTATTAAAATATAGGAAGGCAGTTAAGGACCTTAAAAAATCCATCACATTGGCCAAACGGAATTTGGAATTTAAAATTGCACATTCTAAAGACTCTCATAAAAGTCTATATTCATACTTAAATGGAAAAAAGGGAGATACTAGAAGTGTAGGACCATTAATCGTAGATAATACCACTATTATTTCAGACAAGGTGACTGCTATTGAATTTAATAATTACTTTTGCTCAGTCTTCGAGCAGGGCACACAATTTGTACCTCCAGTTCATTTATGTAAAAAACTTGACTATACTATTACACTTCAGGAAACACAAGAACTTCTAGGTACACTAAAAAAAAAAGCAACAAGCCCTGGCCCAGATAATATAACTTCCAAATTTCTTATAGGAACATCTGATTCCATTGCCTTACCACTTACCATAATTTTTAATAAATCCCTTAAGGAATCTAGGGTCCCCTCAGATTGGTTAGTAGCTACTGTTACCCCTATTTTCAAATAAGGACTTCATTCTAAAGCAGAAAACTATAGGCCTATCAGTCTCACCTCAATACCCTGTAAATTACTGAGAGCAAAGATTAAATTCCTTATTGAAGGAGAAATGCAGCACTTAAATATATTAGATAAATTACAGCATGGGTTTAAATCAGGTTATTCGTGTACAACCAATTTGCTTTCTTTTTATGACAATATTAGTAAACATTTGGGGCCAGATATTCAAAGCTTTGCACGGGGCCAAAAACGTTTGTGCGGGTTTAGCGTGGGATTAGCGCGGGTCTGCTATATTCAAAAGACCGAATAGTGCAGGCAAACTGCAATAGCGCCAGGCAAACAATAATTATATGCAAGGGGCAAAGTGAACATGAATACAGACGCAACGTGATAGTCAGCAACTAGCGCTGCGCTAAGTTGTTTAGCGTGACTTAGCATGACCCATAGCGTGGTACAGATTACCGCCCAGGAAAAGCTGGTCTTAACCATGGGCAAACAGCTTTGCGCACTTTGCACGGTGCTATCTCAGCATTAGCGTGGCTTGCGCGGCTCTAACATACGAGTATGACACTTAGAAACTGCCAGACATGGAGGACACATGCTGCTCACTGATGGCACCACTATGATGCCATCAGCTGCCACCTGTCGGAGCCAAGCACAGACAGTGATGGGTGATTTGACCCACAGGGGACAGCATGGTAGCGTGGCCATATAGCACACACCTGCAGACCATATGTCTGTGGTGTGCAACAGATGCCAGCACACACATGCAGCACTGTGGGCATGGAGGCCAGTGAGGGGAGGGTGTAGGGGTGGCCAGATCTCACTACAGCCCACGTGTGGCCACAAGGCTGGGACATATCGCTCAGTGCACATGGGCCAGTAGTGGGAGTACGCCACCACCTGTGTGCCTGTCGGATCCTACATGCCCCCCAAACCACCTACCACCCAACTGTACAGAAGTCACAGCACACACTGCCGGCCATGCACATGACACTGTGCATCCCGTGTCACAGGTGCAGCATCTGTGGATCACACAACAGTGCGAAAGTACTGTCCACTTTCAGTAACTACCAGCATGCTGTGCCTGTCACTGTGTACAGTGCAGTGGTCATCACTGCCCTACATAGCATAGGCAGTGTTGTGTCCCTCACACTACCAGCCCTCTTGCTACTGTAGTGTCTGCTGTGCACTGTAGCATGACCTTCAGTGTGAAGGTTGAATGCAGCACTACCACCACCTGTGCCTATGCTGTGTTGTCCCCTGGGGTTCGATATGTTATGCTATGCTGCACTGTTTGCATGAAGCCTGCAGCTATCATCATGCACTGCCTGACTGACCTACAGGTGGAGCTGCGGTTGGACCTGTCCAGCCCCTGTACCTCCAGACTGACCTACAGGTGGAGCTGTGGGACCCTGCAGTAACGCTGTGCAAACCGCATGCAAATCAGGGCATGATGAGATGCTAATGTGGCTGTTTGCCCAGAGACTATATAAGTAGGCTCATTTGCATGTCACTTTTGAATATGGCAAGGTTTAGCATGGGGCTAACGTGTTTGCACCGGGCAAGCTGCTTAGCTCTGCGCTAAAGCCGTGCTACCGTGTTAGCGCGGCGCTATTGGTTCGGGGAATATTATACAGTTTACAGGGTTTTATTTAACTCTAAATATTGATTAGCGTTTTGCTCATAAAAGTTCTAAAACATTGTGAAACTGCATAGCACTTGCTTCACTGTGTTTAACAAACGTAACACTTCTAGAAAACCTATATAAATGCTTTCTGTACAGTTAATATTGTCCCAAGAAAAAAACTGCTAATCAATTATTTAAAACCCTGAGTTTAGATCATTGTTTTTTCATGTGTGCTGCTGCCTGCAGCTGTACCGGGTCCATGCATATGCCAGAACACATATTGGCCACATAGTTCCTCTCTACCTACCCTCACATCACTGTGCACTGTTTTGTTGTTGTGGTTTGCACTTCCTGGTTGCTGCATTTAGTGCTGTCATATTCCAGGGCTACGTTTGCCCTGCACTCCCAGCCCAGTTTGCACAGCCTCATTCCCATGCTATATTCAAAAGCTGTTTGCCCTGGGCTATTCCATTTGAATATAGCTTGCTTTGTGCTCCAGGCTAAGTTTGCACACCAGGCAGTGCAAATTTAGCCCAGGGGCAAACCTTTGAATATCTGGCCCTTGGATTCCAATATCTCAGTTGATGTTATCTTACTTGGTTATAGCAAAGCTTTTGATAAAGTATCACATTCTATTCTAATAAATAAGCTCATGAAATTAGGATTTTCACTTGGTATTGTGTCATGGGTTCATAATTGGTTGGAAAATAGAACTCAGAGGGTTAGGGTGAATGGTGAACTTTCAGATAGGAGTAGGGTGTTGAGTGGTGTTCCTCAGGGTTCCATTCTGGGACCAACACTTTTCAGTATTTTTATCCGTGACTTAACTGTTTCATCAAATAATATAATTTCAAAATTTGCAGATGACACTAAGCTGGGGGGGACGTGTTGACAGTGAGATTAATAAAAACAAATTTATTTATTTTTTGTTGACCAGGTACGTGCACTAGACAAATCCTGCCTATTTTTAGGCACGACCCAGGGGAAGGGGATACAGATGAATGCCAACTGATCTTGAACCAGATTAAGCTGTTGGTGGTATTTTTAGTGAATGAGGGAAATTTGGCCAGGACACCGGGGAAATTCCCCTCCTCTTTTCGATAAATGCCATGGGATCTTTAACATCCACCTGAACTACCACCAATCCAGGCAGATGGGACCTCGGTTTAACGTCTCATCCGAAAGACAGCACCTCAGAAGTGCAGCACCTCTCTCATGCTGCACTACAGTGTCAGTACTGGAATGTTAACCCAAGTGCCAGATGTGGGAACTGAACCCACAGTCTTCTGATCTCCCGGCCTCAGAGGCAAGTGTGCTACCTACTGAGCCACTGAGCCTACTGAGCCACTGACACTGCTAGTTTAAAACATAATCTTGCTAGTATTGAATGTTGGGCAAAAACCAACCAAATGTTCTTTAATGTTTCAAAGTGTACAGTCTTACATATGGGTAAAAATAATCCCAAACAAACTTATTTCCTTAACAACATCATTATTAGAGAATCAACTGTAGAAAAGGATTTGGGTATATTAGTAAATAATAAACTGTCATCTACTGACCATTGTAATAAATTGGCCAACCAAGCCAATGTTCTTCTCCGAAGAATAAATAATACATCTGTTACTAAATCTGAGGAATGTATTATGTCCCTGTGCAGATCTCATGTAAGACCATACACTGATTATGAATCACCCTTTTGGAGTCCCTGTTTGATCGTGGACATCTCCAGAAGAGAACAGATCCAGCGTAGGGCAACTAAACTTATACCTCATCTCTCCCAGTTAGACAATGAAAATAGCCTTCAAAAAACAGGACTGTATCCACTTAGTCTTAGAAGAATAAGAGGTGATCTTCTTCAGCTATTTAAGAGTGTTCATTCTCCAACCTTAATGGAACTATGTGGAATTTCATTTACATCTAGGAAAATAGTGGCAAGATGTCATAATAAACAAATTGAAATTGAACGGAATAAAACACATAAAAGACAGCAAATGTTCACAATTAGAGCACCTAGTGTCTGGAACACCTTGCCAGAAGATATTGTGCACTGTGACCAGATAAACTACTTTAGAAATAAATTAGATAAATGGCTTTTGAAGTAAGTAGAGGGGTATAATTATCCACAAGGTGTGGAGGACAATCTCAATGGGCTTATGCCTTAAATTGTCCACTAACCAAGTAACCAAGTTACCAAGTAACTTTTTCAATTTAAAAAAAACCATCTCCTTGCACCAGCCACAGGGAAGCAATCAAAACACAGCATTAAGCAATTAAGAGAGTACCTCTGTACGCTTGTACTGATGCTCTTGCTGCTTTCTGGGAATATCCATCCCAACTCTGGCCCCCAGCTAGGCGCCACTTCTCCAAGCAGAACTGGGTCACTCACGATCACCTCAATTAATATATGTAGCCTCCTCCATAAATTTGACATCCTGAATGCATGGACCAGCATCATAATCCAATTCTAGGGGATGGGGGTAGGAAGAAGTAGGCTGCTGGTTAACTAGGATCTGCAGCTTATCCATCAGGTAGGGAAATGGGCAGACTGGGTGGGCCAAGCGGTCCTTATCTGCCGTCAAATTCTATGTTTCTATGTTTCTACACTCTGTGTGGTCAAGACATGGCTCTCCCCCAATATAGCAGACATCTCTGTTTCACTCCCAGGCTATACGGTCTTCAAAAAAGACCGATTATCAAAGCAAGGAGGAGGGTGTGCAATCTACCTCAGAGACAATCTACAGAGTTTAGTCTTGCCACTGCCCACCTTGGGTGACCACATGCAAGCACTTGCAGTAAAAGTGCTCCTTGGTGCCCATAATAAAACCCTCACAGTCATGTCAGTTTATATTCCCCCAAAGCATAAGTCCATTGGCTTTGATGGACTAATGGAGTGCTTAGATTCAATGAGCCTCAACACTGAAACTATACTCCTCAGGGACTTTAATATTAACTGACTCTCCCCAGAGGCCAAGATCTTCAAAGATGCACTTACAGCAATTCACAACTGGTCGACACACTTACTAGGGTTAACTACTTTAATGGCACCAGCACCCTACTGGGCTGGGTACTGTCTAACCACCCCAGTCATTTATCCGGGATCACTGTCCTCCCTGATGCACTCAGCAACCACTCACCTGTTCTGTTCAAGTGGTCCAATAATTATACCAAGCCCCCTGGGAGAACACTTACTAACAGGGTACTCACATGGGGCCACCTAGAATCATTAATGGCAGATCTTCGTCATAACCATTGGTCCCTAGTCTATAATTCATGCAATGCTGACTCTGTCCTAGATTGCTTCATTTGCCACTTCAATGAAATTTGTGATTGGCATGCCCCTTTGAAAATGCAGAAAGTCAAGGGCAATTGCAACCCTTGGTTCTCTCCTGGCCTACTTGACCTGCTAAAATCAAAGGACTTCCTATGGCCGAGGGCATATGCCTCTGGCAAGCAGGCAGACATACAAAGCTATGAGAAAGCATGTAATGATTGCACTTGGGTAACATGTCCTGCCAAAAATCAATACTATAAGGAAGCCCTCACCAAAACATGGAGTGATGGCAAAAAATTTTGGAACAACTTAAAGGAAGTAACTGGCAAAAACGACAGATCTGTCCCCACAATGCTCAATATCGAAGACACACCCACCCTGGATCCCAGAACAATTGTTAACTCATTCAACAATGCCTTCATGGACCTGAATGGGGTACTCACTCCTGACTTCTGCCCACCCAGCTCTGCTGACGCTAGAGTGAAAAGTACCCCAACCCCCTCCTAACCACCTTTTTATTTCAAAACCATCACAATCAAGGAAGCTTGAAAATACCTTCTAAAGGTTCTGAGCAAAACTAGGGACAGCAGTAATATCCTAGATCTGAAATTCGTTGAACTGACCTTGGATGAAATACTGACTCCACTTACATAGAAACATAGAAACATAGAATTTGACGGCAGATAAGGACCGCTTGGCCCACCCAGTCTGCCCATTTCCCTACCTGATGGATAAGCTGCAGGTCCTAGATAACCAGCAGCCTACTTCTTCCTACCCCCAACCCCTAGAATTGCCTTATGACTGTCCCATGCATGCTTGAAATCCACCACTGTTTTGACTCCACAACCTCCTCTGGAAGGCCGCTCCATACATCCACAACCCTCTCTGTGAAAAATACTTCTTAAATTACCTCTGAGCCCCCTTCTATCTTCAAATTGTGCCCCTTGTTCTTGCACACCTCTCTTTGAAAGATGCTACCCTCTTGGATGTTGTTGATTCCTTGAGGTACTTGAAAGTTTCTATCATGTCTCCCCTCTCCCTCCTTTCCTCGAGGCTATACATATTAAGCTCCTTAAGTCTCTCTTCATATGTCTTCCGGTGCAGACCCTGCACCATTTTAGTTGCCCTCCTCTGGACAGCTTCCATCCTGTCTATGTCTTTGCGGAGATTGGGTCTCCAGAACTGCACACAGTACTCCAGATGGGGTCTCACTAGCTGTCTGTACAGAGGAATAATAACTTCCTGTTTTCTACTGGTGCTGCCTCTTCCTATGCATCCAAGTATCCCCCCAGCCCTCCTTGCTGCCCTTTCACATTGCTTTCCCACCTTTAGGTCATCTGATATGACTACCCCCAGGTCCCTTTCCATTTTTGTTGTTGTTAGTATCTCACCCCCCATTGTGTACTCTTCCCCTTGGTTTTTGTTTCCCAGGTGCATTACCTTGCACTTCTTAGCATTGAATCTAAGCTGCCATACATTTGACCATTCCTCTAACCTTGCCAAGTCCCTTCTCATCCTTTCCACTCCATCTTGTGCATCAACTCTGTTGCAGATCTTTGTGTCATCTGCAAAGAGACATACTTTTCCTTCCAGTCCCTCTGCAATGTCGCTTATAAAGACAGTGAAGAGGACCGGTCCTAATACTGAACCCTGCGGTACCCCACTACTAACCCCCCTTTTTTCAGAGTGGACTCCATTTACTATTACTCTCTGTGTCCTATTCTCCAGCCAATTCTTTACCCAGGCTGTCATCTTGGGACCCACTCCCAGGCTGGCTAACTTGTATAATCTTTTGTGTGGGACTGTGTCAAATGCCTTGCTAAAGTCTAGGTAGGCCATGTCCACAGCCCCTCCTGATCAACTACTTTGGTCACCCAGTCAAAGAAATCTATCAGATTTGTCTGGCATGACCTTCCGCTGTGAATCCATGCTGCCTTGGGTCCTGCCCTCTGGCCTCTAGATACTCAACAATTCTTTCCTTCAGAAGTGATTCCATCATTTTCCTCCCACTGAGGTTTAACTAACAGGTCTGTAGTTTCCTGCTTCTGCCTTGTCCCACTTTTGTGAAGGGAATTACATCTGCCTCCTCCAGTCCTCGGGTACCACCCCATCCTCCCATGATTTGTTAAAGAGGGTAGTCAGTGGTGTCACTAGTTCTACCCTTAGTTCTTTTAGAATTCTGGGATGAATCCCATCAGGCCCCATTGCTTTGTCCACCTTCAGTTTTAAGAGTTCTTTCAGAACCCTTTCTTCTGTAAATGGCTGTATCAACTTCTGTATCCAGAGTGTTTCTACTGTTTGTTTTAGGTACTCCTCTTCCTTTGTAAATACTGAGCAAAAGTATTTGTTTAGTATCTCTGCCTTTTCACAGTCACCCTCTGCCCTCCCTCCTCCCTTTACTAAGCCTCACTATCCCTCCTTGGTCTTACTTCACTCCTGATGTACCTATAAAAGGTTTTATCCCCTTCTTAACTGAGTTGGCTATCTTTTCCTCGGTTTGGGCCTTGTTGTTCTGACTGCCTTCCCAGCTTCCTTTTGCTTTAACTGATACAGTTCTCTGTCCTGCTCCTTCTGTGATTCCTTGTACTTCCTGAATGCTTCTTTTCTCTTGATCCTTCACTGCCACTTCCTTTGAGAACCATAGTGGTTTCTTACCTCTTTTCATTTTGTTTATTTGCTTTACACAAAGGCTTGTTACCTCTGTGATGGCAGTTTTTATTATTCCCCATTGTTCTTCCACCCCTCCTTCCTGCCCATTTGCTAGTGCATTCCTTAGGCACTCACCCATTTTGACAAAGTCAGCCCTCCTAAAATCCAGTACCTTTGTCTTTGTATGGCTTGACTCTATTGCTGTGTTTATTGTGAACCATACTGTTCGATGGTCGCTAGTTCCCAGATGGCTACCCACTTCTACATCTGTGATCCTCCCTCCTCATCTCCATTTGAGAGAACCGGTCTAAGATTGTTCCTCTCGAGTGGGCTCCAATACTAGTTGTCTAAGGCATGCCCCTGTAGGGCATCTAGAATAACCCCACTCTTAGAAGTGGCTGCTGCAACTGCACTCAGTTAACATCTGGCATATTCAGATCACCCATCAGCAATATCTCCCTTTTTCTGCCATACTAAGTATACTTTCTATCATTTCCTTGTCCATTTCCTCCCCCTGAGAAGGGGGTCTGTATACAACCCCTGTGCGGATTGTGGTGCCATTGCCGGTCTCCAAATTTACCCACAGTGCTTCTTCTCCTCCCTGTTTACCCTTTTGTTCTGTTGCTTTGATTCCTTCCCTTATGTAAAGAGCTACTCCTCCACCTCTTTTACCCTCCCTGTCCCTCCTGTAGATAGTGTATCCTGGTATGTTTACATCCCAGTCATGGTTTTGCGTGTACCATGTTTCTGTGACTGCCACGATATCCAGATGTTCCTCCTCCATCAAGGCCACTAATTCAGGAAGCTTGTTACTCAGACTACGGGCATTGGTACTCATTGCTCTCCATTTTTTGATGGCTTTACTTTCTGTTGCAGCATCCCCCACTGACCTTTCTACCTCGTAGCCACCTACTTACATATATTCTCAACACTTCTCTCAAGTACTCACACTTCCCCGAAAAGTGGAAGTCTGCGATAGGGACACCAGCCTTCAAGAGTGATGACAGGGCACTTACTGGGAACTATCGTCCGATTTCTAGTCTACCACCATTTTCAAAAGCCCTTGAGAGAATAGTTGTGGACCAACTTGGAAAATACCTTGAAAAGTATCAGTTGCAATGCCCGGAACAACATGGATTTAGAAAGCACCACGGCACCACAACAGCGCTGCTTGAATTTACAGGCTATGAAAACAACTCCCTTGACTGAGGTCTCCTAGTAGGTGCAGCCTACATCAATTTATCGAAAGCATTTGACACTTTCAACCATGCACTACTGATCAAACAACTCGCTATCATTGGTCTCTCCCCTGACACTGTGGCATGGTTCTCCAGCTACCTGCTGAATAGGTCTCAACAGGTTAATACTGACAATACACTATCCAGTAGGCAACAAGTCTGCTTAGGTGTGCTACAAGGTTCCATTCTGGGCCCGCTTTTATTCAGTATTTTTCTAAACCAGCTCTTATCCGCCTGCCATTGTTGTCTACTCTTATATGCAGACAATGCTGTTCTGTTCATCAGCAACTCAAACCCCCTCACCCTCGAAGGCAAACTCCAGACCAACTTTTCTGCGTAGAAAGATGGTTTAAAGATCAGAAACTTGTGATGTATTATACAAAGACAAAAATAATGATGTTCGCCACAGCCCAAAATCAGAACAGAACACACCCTCTTCCTATCACCAACGAGGTGGGCTCTCCACTGGAGCTTGTACAAAATTTCAAATACCTGGGGATCACGTTGGATAGCACAATGTCTTTCAATTGCCACATTGACAAAGTCACTAAGGTTGTTAATATATGCATTGGACTGCTGCACAGGCACAAGCACAGTCTCACCCCCAAGGCCCTCAAACTAGCTGTGCAAAGTTCCCTGGTGACCTTAATTGACTATGGACTGGTAATATATGGTTCAGCTACAGATACTGCCCTATGCCACACAAAAGTAGCATTAAATAAAGCCTGTCGACTTGTTACAGGAGCCACATGCATGACACACACGTGTGACCTGTATACCCAGACTAACTGGCTTCAGTTCTCTGGCAGACTTCTCTA
This sequence comes from Neoceratodus forsteri, assembly GCA_016271365.2. NCBI lineage: Eukaryota > Metazoa > Chordata > Ceratodontiformes > Ceratodontidae > Neoceratodus > Neoceratodus forsteri. The sequence continues at coordinate 50,045,196 of CM028129.1, read as the reverse complement.
CCAGTCCTGTTTACTAGTGAAAAAAGTTAGTCTTGGCCTGGTACCCACTGGGGTTCAGGATCTTCTCTTCCCCAATAATAACCATCGCTTCACTCGAAGTTCAGATTGCCATATATTTAAAATTCTCCACTGTCGCACCTCCCAGGGACAAAGGTCTTTCATCTTCCAGGCCCCTGGATGGCTAAACTCTCTACACTCTGATATTTCTTTGAAAACTTTGATTGATCCCTTTAAAAGAAAGCTAAGACAATAGCTAATAGTGAATGCCAGCTGTGACTGCTTCCAACAACTTCTTATGTGAGTTCCTCCAGCCTCCTTCTAGACCTTATGCCAGCCCACTCCTACATTGCCTTCTATTGAACCTTTCCTGTCTCCAGTCAGGTGCCTGACTGCCTGGTATTTATTCACTTCTGCTCGTATTTCCCCCTTAGCACTTTTTCCTCACCTGCCATACTCCTACCCATCCTTATATCATTTCCACCCTTCCACATCAAACTCCTCTGTTCACCCATCTCCATTCCCTCCAGCAGGCCTTGTAACCAGTACTCCACCCTCTGCCATCACCCCGATTCTTTTTCTGCTCTCTCCATCACTCTTACCCTCTGGACTATTTTCCTGTCATCTCTCCACCCCAAGGTGCTGTCTCTCTTTTCTTTCTTCCTATAACCTTTGAAACAACACCTAAGTTATTGTACCGGACTCCGATTTTACTACATAGCCTTTGTATAATTGCCTAAGCTACTGTAACTGAACTGACCCTGGCTACTTTGCATAGCCTATGTCCTTGTACAAAGACTGTGACTTTACTACTTATTGCCATTCCTGTACAGTTGTGTTGCTATTTCCTTTTTTGTTTAATGTTCTTATTCTTGTTTGCCATGACATGGAACCTAGTTAATGAGCTTGTCCTCAAAGGTGTTAATCCAATATCTCAATAATCAAAAATAAAATAAATAAGGCTTCTCAGCATTAGGCCTCAAGTAGGCTCACAAATCTGTTACTTCTCCTCTTTTTCCCTTCTTCCCTGTTTTCTCCCTCTCTCCTTCCCTTCTTCCTTGCTTTTTTCTCTCTTCTTTCTTTCCTTGCATACTTTTCTCTTATCTTCACCTCTCCATTACTGAACATTGTTCATATTACCACATTTATCACTTTTTGCAATTTCCTGAATGCCTTGCCATAGCCTGCCCTAGCATGTGTTTTGTACATGGTTGCTATTTCTGATCCTATAATACCCTATCGATTGTAATCCTTCTGCTCTCCACTTACATCCTGTCTAGGTTTGTGTTTTATCAATACATGTATATAAGGCTTCTCCAAAATGTTTACCCTAAATACTGTGTTTTGTTAAGTGATATTTTATACCTTACATGGAGGATAGTCTTCTATTGTATTAGATGTGTGCTTTCTTATATACTCGAATTTTAATAAAAAGATAAAGTGAAAAAAGAAATTTGTTACTTTTTTGGGAATAGCGCTTACTGAAGATTTAAATGCCCTAAAGCAACTCAATTTGAATCCTGTATCCAGCATTTGGAGCAGGACCTCCAGAGGTCAGTATTTTAAAAATGGTTGCGTTGTCCAAATTGATGTATCCTCTGTTAGTGTTAAATATTCCCCTCACAAAGCTGGGTTTCAGAAAATCACGGCAACCTGGACAAAATTCTTATGGTTAGGGAAACATCCCAGAAGGGCCATAAATAAGTTATGTAGACCTCAGCAGTTAGGGGGTTGCAAATTCCACATCTTTTCTTATACTATTTAGCCTTTCAAGGGGTGAAGTATTTTCAATGGCTAGGTAACTTCAAGATTGACCAGAAGGCACCAGATTGGACGTCAGTAGAACAGTCTAGAATGACAACCTGTAATATTTCATTATCTTCCATTCTCTATGTCCCATACAGATAGCTTTCTCCCCACCTACAGGACCCTCCGATTGGTTGGTCAGTGAGGGCACACCAACAGATGTGTCTTCATTTTTGAATTCCTCATAAAACTGATTTGGGACAGCCACTATTCAAAAACTTAAACCTGCAGATAGGCAACAAGGTTATTACGCAGAAATATTGGCAAAGTCAGACAGTCTCTTTAGTAGCTGATCTTTTTTCACAGAGTGCATTTGTAATTGTTGCAAAATTCAGAGAATTATCTCACCTCCCGGCCTCTTCGTCTTTTAAATATCGTCAGATCAAACACTGTATTCTGACTTTTATGGGGAAACCTCCCTGATCTAAGGAGGCTAGTAATCTTGTTTTGCAACTGTTAAATATAGTTTTACAGAGCAAGCCAATTTTGCAGCTTTATAAGACTCTTGGAGCTTTACTTTGGGAGAAAGGATCTCCAACAGCATCCTACTGGCAACAAGCCATGCACCTAACCTATGATTCAAATACCTGGAAGCGGGTCTGGGTAGATTTATATCGTCTTATCAAACAGGATAGGCTAAGACTGGTACAATACAACATACTTCACAATCTTTATTATACGTCACTTAAACTTTGTAGGATGGATAAATTGCCTGAGGTTCATTGTCCTAGATGTTCACAAATGGAATGCTCACTGGTTCACATGATTTGGACTTGTACCAAGATGGAAATATTTTGGCAGGATATTAAACACAAGTTTTCACAATTTTTTGGACATGCAATTTTTTCTTCATTAGAAGTGTGTATTATAGGTAATTATCAATCTTTGCAGTCCTCTAGGGGCACATCCTATATGGCCTTAATTTTGGCAGTGACCAAACTAATTATAATGCAACATTGGATGATTAAGTGAGATACTTCCAACCTTGTGAGAATGGACCCAGTAATTAACTACTGCTATTAATGCAGAGAGAGCTATAGCAATTCAGAATCACAGGTTGGTGCAATTTAGGGAGCGTTGGGATCCAATGCTCCGTTTTATTGCTGGGAGGTGAGATAGTTCACATATGAGACATATTATTTCTCTGCCTTCATATTTTTGAGACTGTATTCTACCTTAGATAGATTTAACATTACCAATATTCTTCAAAAGATGTCATGATTGCTTTGCTAGGTTCATGGAAAGTTTGTCTAAGACCTGGGAGGGGAAGGGAGGAGGCTGTGAGATAGCAGCTGTGGGTTAGAGAGGTATTATTCCTCAGTGCATTTCCCTGTGTTTTGTCTTGATTTACTATTTTAAGGGGTGGGGAGGTTTTTTTTTGTTTGCCACGATGGTTATGGAATGTACTTTTATGACTGTGTTACACGTTTGTATCAGAAAATGTTAATAAAGTTTATTTAATTAAAAAAATAATACCACTGTCTGCCTAACACAGGGTCTACCACACCTTACCTTTCTAATCTGCTCAAACTTCAAGGTAGCTTCTGTGCTGCTGCTAAAAATGGCTTCTGTTAGCTTCTGGCAATTGCAGGAAAAAGAGGGTATCTCCCTCTCAGTAGCCCATTATCTATGCCCCATCTATCCCATCCTCTCCCCGTCCTTCCACCAATCAGCAACCCTTTCAATCAGAACTAACTAGTCTATCCCCCATGACCTCATCCCTTCCCAACTCCCCCCTCCCCCTTTTCTCTGCTCCCCTCAGTAGCTCCACCTAGAACTTCTGATTTCTGGCTGGCCCATTGGTGCAGCAGTTGGATTTCTGCTTGCAACGCTGGTGACCCGGGTTCGGAAATGGATCCTGATCATCGTGGGCTGGCCGGGGGGAGAAGGAATGAGTGTCCCAAGGACAGCTCTCCAATGGGGGAAGGGGGTTTGTGTTCACTCCAAGAGTGACACCTGGTGGAGGCCAGGTTGTCACCATGCATTGATGCACATTATGCTATCTGGGGGCAGGACAGACATGGGTCATCATTGCATGTCTCTGCCCCAGTGTAAAAATGGGGAAAAAATTCTGCTCTGACTGCCTCCATGATGCCCTGCCCCTGGCCTTGATCAGCCACCCAGTCGGCTCACCTGACCAGTCACTATGATCTTGGTGCCATTAAAGGGGTCTGGTGCTGAGACCCTGCCCTCTGAGGGGTAAGTCAGGGCTAACTGGATGAGTGCAGGCATATGGGTGGTGGAGGTACAGGGGTGCCATGACCAGGGCAGAGACTGGACGGTTGGGTGCGGGCAAAAAAATGTAAATAAATAAAAATAAACTTCTGATTTCTGATCCCTCTCCCCACCCTCACCTTCTTTTCTTCAACCCCTTCCTTATGATTCCAGTGAGTCCTTGACAGTCTGGGCTGCCCTTTAATGGGACAATCCCCTTTATCAGGAGAGAAACAAGAAACTTGTTTTCCAGAATATTACAAACTGGTTCTGCTGAACTGGTAAGCAATGATTTAGCTACTTGAAATGTGGAAACCATTTTGAATTTCAAGATACCTGCAAAGTCAATGGATCTGGATATCTGAAATTATCAGTACTGAAGTCATTAATAAAATCTGACTCTAGTGTTTCCTTTTACTAGTACTGTGCAGAATTTTTGAATTCTGGCAGAATTAAATTTTGTAGAATTTTTGAAATTATGCTGAAATTATGCTGAATTTTGCCAGAAATGGAATGGTGGAATTCCACTGCAGACACATTTGGAATGTGTTTTTCTGCAGCATTTTCACATAATTTTATTCTGCAGATGTCAATATTTTCCACGAAAATGTCTGCAGAATGATTTTCCTCAGAAAAAATGCTGTTCCATTGAATATTATTCCGACGATCTCAATATTTTTTACGGAATGATTTTTCCACAGAAAAAATGCTGTTTCACAGAATATTATTCTGCAGATCACAACAGGTGCAATTCCGCAGAAGAACCAGAAAAAATTCGAGCAGACATTCTGCTAATGGAATGATAATTTTAATGGTGGAATTCAATCAATCAATCAATACAGTCTTTATTTATCCAGGCAAACACTATTGAGCAGGTTCATTTACAAGGTGGACCTGCGTTACACAAGGTCAAGAATAACACTTTTATGTACAGATAATAAATAGACATAATTATACCAAAACAGAAAACAAAATACATAGAGCAATAAGAAAAAATTACTCACCTTAGTAATTGCTTTTCTTCTCATGGAGTCTTGCTATATTATAACAATAGCAGTCAGCCACTGCAGCTGAACTGCCCCGGAGAGGAAGGAGTTAACTCCAGAAGATCTGGAGTTCTACAGCGCGAGGGCGCTGTGCCCAAAGCTCTATCTGGCAGTTTCAAATGAAACTGTCAGATCTTTACGAAGCTAACATCAAAGGACGGAAAGTCTGTGTGAAAAACTACACTAGCCCATGGCTACCTACTAGTAGTAATAACAACAATATAAAGAACAAAGAAACACTCAGAGCCATAATAACAAAAATTGATGGTATTATGGTTTGTTTTACCACCCTTGACAAGCACATATGAACCCCCCCTTTCCCCAAAGACTCAAGTCCAGGAAGGGGGCAATATAAATAACCTAAATGAAACAATCTAGATCCCTAACCCAAAGGAAAAGAGGGTAAGGGAAAACTACAATGGCATGACACAAGCTTGCACCAATTCGCCACCCTACCCAAGTAGAAGTTCTGAGAGGGCAGGAGGAGGTGGTTATAATATAGCAAGACTCCATGAGAAGAAAAGCAATTACTAAGGTGAGTAATTTTTTCTTCAAACACCATGAAGTCTTGCTATATTATAACAATAGCAGATTACACAGTAGTACCTCCATGGAGGAGGGTCAGAACCTACTTAGAAATAGGCTCTGAAGCACAGTTGTGCTAAACCGAGCATCTCTCCTGGACTGGACATCCAGGAATAATGCTTGCAAGGTGTGAACTGTCTTCCAGGTAGCAGCTTGACAAATCTCCAGAATGGGGATGTCTCTAGCAGCCGCTAGAGATGCAGCTGTACCCCTGGTGGAGTGGGCCTCAATCCTGAGGGGGTACTCTACCCAGTTTCTGATAACAGAATTGGATACAAGAAACAATCCACCTTGCAATTGTTCTCTTAGTGGCAGGTTTCCCTTGCCAACCTCGCCATAGGTAAGAAAGAGTTGGAGGGATTCGAACCTATGACCCTCTGCGCTCTAAATAGTAGCTTAAGGCTCTTTTGACATCCAAGCTGTGCAGTCTCCTCTCACCTGAGGAAGAATGCTCAGTGAAAATACTGGGAGAGAGATAGATTGATTCAGGTGGAAATCAGAAACCACCTTAGGAAAAACTTTCTATTAGTCCTAAGGACTACCTTATCTCTGTGGAAAGAGATAAATTTCTTCCACTGACAGGGCCTGTAGCTCACTTATGCGTCTGGCAGAGGTGATAGCTACTAGGAAAACGGTTTTCCAAGTTAAATACTTGAGCTCTGCAGAAGACAGAGGCTCAAAGGGGGGTTGCATTAGCTGAGCAATGCAATTATTCAGGTCCCAGGCGGGAGCTGGTTCCCGAAAAGGAGGGTTAGTATGAAGTAACCCTTTAAAAAACTTGGAGAACACCGGGTGAGAAGAAAGGGAAGCAGGCTTCCCTGCTGACACAAAAGCAGAGACAGCTGCCAGATGAACCTTCAGGTAGCTGGTCTAAGGCCTAGGGAATTCAGATGGACCAAATAGTCCAGTAGAATGGGAAGATCAGCAGATTCTGGGAAAATCTGCCTCTCAGAGCACCAGATGGAAAACCTCTTCCACTTAGAATTATAAGTGGCTTCTAGTGGAAGGCTTCCTGAAGCCTTTAAAATATCCATGACACCTTGAGAAAGGTGTAAGTCAGCAATTCTAGCTCCTCAAGAGCCAAGCCTTGAGGTGGAGGGATTTGAGGTCCGGATACCACACCTCCCCTGTGCACAGGCCAGTAAGTCGTGGACTCTGGGCAGGCTCAGGGCAGGGTGGACTGCCAAGGACAGGAGCAGAGGGTACCAGGGCTGTCTGGCCCAATCTGGGGCAATCAGAATCACTCTGCAAGGTTGAGATCTGATTTTTACTAGTACCCTGAAAAGGAGAGGAAAGGGGAAAGGCATACAGGAACTTCCCATTCCAGTCCAACAGAAAGCGCCCAGAGGGACTGAGCCCAGAACTGGAGGCCTGCAACAGAAAAGAGAAGTTGGTGGTTGTCTGGGGCTGCGAAAAGATCTATCTGAGGAGTGCCCCATCAGGCAAAGACAGACCCCAGCACTTGTGGATTCAGAGCCCATTCGTGATGGCCCTGAGAAATTCTGCTGAGGCGCCCGGCAGGGCATTGTCCTTCCCTGGGAGATGAACCGCCATCAGGAGGTGTTCAGGAGTAAGCCAGAGACCACAATGTCATTGCTTCGTGCACAAGGCTGAAGACCGAATGCCCCTCTTGTTGTTGATGTACCACATTGTGGTGGTATTGTCTGTCCTGACTTGAACCACTTTGTTCTGGACAGAATCTGAAAACACCCAAGAGCTAAAAAGACAGCTCTGAGTTCCAAAAGATTGATGTGCAGCAGAGACTCCTGAGGAGACCATACCCCTGAGTGGCAAGGTCGCCAGGTGAGCCCCCACCCCAACAGGGAGGCATCCGTGGTGAGGGTGAGGGAGTGAGAAATGGGAATGAAGGGAACCCCTGTCTTAAATTGCTCTGGACCTGGCACCAGTGGAGGCTAGGATCAGAGTTTGAGTAACTGGGATCAACTTGGTAAGGGGGTCCTTCCTTTGAGACCAATAGGCCCTCAAATGGAACTGAATGTCCCTCATCTGGAATCTTGCTCCCTGCACGACAGCTGTGGAAGCAACCATGTGCCCGAGGAGTTGCAGAAAATGCCTTGCTGGTCGAGAGACCCGCAGGATAAAGGAGGATGCCAGGGTGATGAGTCTGTCCACCCTTTCCGAGGGAAGAAAAGCCCTGGCTAACCTTGTGTTCAATTCTGCACCTATGAAAGTTAGGACCTGAACTGGTTCCAGAACTGACTTTGGTAAGTTTAGCAGGAATCCCAGGGAAGTGAGAAGCTGCTGGGTGACTTGCAAGTGGGATTTCACCTGACCTGGAGACTGACCCACAATGAGCCAGTTGTCCAGTTAGGGAAACACAGCAACCCCTTGCCTTCTTAAGTGAGCCACTACTACAGCGAGACATTTTGTGAATACCCTTGGCGCAGAGGTAAGGCCGAAGGGCATTGCCCTGAACTGGTAGTGGCCTGAGGGCAGTCTGAACCTGAGGTACTTTCGGTGAGAAGGCCTGATCAGAACATGAAAATAGGCATCCTTGAAGTCCAGGGAAGCTAGCCAGTCCCCTGGCCTTAGGGAAGGCAATATCATTGCCAGAGTCAACATTTTGAACTTTGGTTTCAACAGATGCTTGTTCAAGTATCTTAAATCTAGAATGGGCCGCCATTCTCCTGTGTTTTTTGGGGTAAGAAAGTATCTTGAATAAAGCCCCTGCCCTGATGGCAAGGAGGAACCCTTTCCACTGCTTTGTAGTCCAGCAGAGCAGAAACCTCTGCTTCCAAAGCAAGGGCTTCTGAAGGATTTGCAGGTGGAAAAGCCTGGCTCTCATCTTTGGAAAGTGTTTGAAGCTGAGAATAGACCCTGGCCTATTACCTCAGAACCCATCTGTCCGTAGTTAGGGACAGCCAGTTCCGCTGAAATAGGCCAACCTGCCCCCCACTGGTACAGGAGAATCGGCCCTGGACACCCCATCAGGGTGCCTGCTTAGCAGCAGCCTTAGGCTGAGGGGAGGGGGACGGTCTACTTGTGCCACGTCTACCCCTGCCTCTGAAGAAAACCCTCTGCGAGACAGCAGAGGAGGCTTGAAATTGGTAAAAAGGCCTGAAAAGGCCTGCCTCCTACCTCTGGGAGCATGCCTTTGTGGCATGGCATGCTTCTCCTTAGCCTGGGCACTTTTGTAGGTAGTTCTGTATTCATCCATCTTTTTCATATAGTTTTCTGTTTGCTCCCCAAAAAGAGAATTTCCCACTACAGGAAAATCCATAGCCTTTGACTGGGTATCTTGGGACAGATTAGTGCATCTGAGCCATGCCAACCTACGGGAAGCTACAGAAGTGGCCATGACCCTAGAAGAAACATCATTAACATCAACAGCAGTATGAAATGAACTTTAGAGGCTTCAATGCCATCAGCAGCCACCTGTTCTAACTCACTAGCCAGCTGGCCATGGGCCTGCTTGGCTAACTGCAACACTGTGTCCCACCTAGATTTCTGATATCTAGCTACATGTTTATATAATTTGCCTGCCTGAGTCCCAAAGAAGCTGCCATATACTGTTTCTTCGCCATGGCATCAATCTTCCTGGAATCCTTATCAGGAGGATGGAGGCCAGAGGAATATTAGCCTTGTCACAGGCTGCAGCTGTACCACACCTACATGACTACACTGCTCAGTAAGGAAGTCTGTATCCGAGCTCTGACAAAGTATACCTTCTGTCCATTTTTATCTACAGGAGGGACAGAATGAGGATTTTTAAAATCTTTGTTGTTTGCTTCCTAAATGACTTATGCAAAGGAATAGACAACCTCCTAGACTCTGGAATATCCATCATTTCCACATAATCAGGCTCCTCTTGCTCATCCACAGCCTCCTCTAAGGGAAGCTGGAGGGTTTCTGCAACTTTTGTAAAAAATAAAGAAAGAAGGGACTCAGACAGAATAGGAGGAGATTCTAAAGGTCTGTCTGGAGAAATGTCCGGTTCAATGGGCACGTCCAGACCCCCAGCCACACATATATTGATCAAATTCCTCCTCCTCCTGTGGTTCATAAAATCCTCAACTTCAAAATCCTGAACCACTGGGACTGAACGAACCAACCTTTTACCAGCTGTTGGTGGTTCTACAGATCCCTGAGACAGTGACTGGACAATCTGAATGGCTTTAGCTATCTCTGCAGCAGTTGGAGACACAATTTTGGACTCCAGACCTACTGATTTCCTTGTCTTTTTACTTGGGACTGGTTCCTCTGAACCAGCCTTCCTTTTGCCCGAGGAAGTCTCACCCTGGTCAGAGGGCACTCCCTCTGGCCCAGTGGGTACTGGACCGGGCTGGCCATCTGGGTCAGCGGACTTTTTGGCCTCTCGGTCCCTGAGCCAGCCCAATCTCTTCTCCAGGGTGGCTGCAGGGAAATTTTTACACACCTGGAAGTCTGACAGGAGGTGGTCAGCCCCAGACAATACAACACAGTGGTGTGGGTCAGCCTTGCAAAGGCGTCCCCACAGACATCACAGTGTTGAAACCCAGTGGGCCCGGTTTTCTTTTTGGGTTTCCAGACATAATGCCAGCTCAACCAAAACTTGCCCTTTTGATGGCAGTGCCAGGCAAGACACCCTTATCGGTTCCTAACCATGTCATGGGTATTTGAAAACCGTTATAATTCCGCTAGAACCGAGCAGAACCGGGAACCGCACTCTAAAACCCACTGTACACTTTTAAAATGCAGAAAAATCTAACCGATCGGTTCAAACCGAACCGATAATTAATTTTCCACACAGACTTAAATTTTAGTACTTACGGTTACCAGATAGAGCTTTAAACCGAAATGCGGTAAAAATAATACTTTGCCGTTCAAATGAACGTAAAATACTGCTGAACCGAGAATGAACCGAGCTGAAGGAGCTGATCTCCGGAGCGACTGTTCAGTGAAGGAGAAGAATCTGACAGTTTCATTTGAAACTGCCAGATAGAGCTTTGGGCACAGCGCCCTCGGGCTGTAGAACTCCAGATCTTCTAGAGTTAACTCCTTCCTCTCCGGGGCAGTTCAGCTGCAGTGGCTGACTGCTATTGTTATAATATAGCAAGACTTCATGGTGTTTGAACATGTATTTCAGGTACAGGGTTAACAAGGTTAGGGAGAATGGTATGAGATGGGGAATTAAAACATTCTGAAACAGCCAGCATATTAAAACATTTTCAAACAGCACGGCATATCATTGGTCAGGACGTATACAAACTTAAGGGGCAGATATGGAGGGGAGGGGTACAGGACTGCAGCTGTTCTAGGAGGAGTGCTACAGTAGATGGGATGGGGACATATATGTTAGGAGTCTGAGGGTAAGAAAGGTAGTGGATTAGCAGAAAAAAAGGGGGGTATAGGTGGAGACAATCAAGGGGCCGGGTTAGGTGGAGATGTAGTGGGCAGGTAAGCAGTAGGCACCATTGCACACTAAGCATGCTGGAAACAGCTGCATAGCTCCTTAACAGCCTTGGCATACAAGGTCTTGAAGGTGGTAAAACTAACAGGGAGACTCAGTTTCATAGATTTCTGTAATTTGTTCTAGAGTGAGGGCAACACAAATCCTACAGCCGCTCTCCCAAAGTATGTCTTGGCCCTAGGTACCTTCAGTAGAAGCAGAGAATAACTTTTCAGTATGTAGGTGCCTACCACGTATAACGGCAAACAATCAGAAATGAATTGGGGTAATTTGCTGGTAATAGCTCTGTAAGTCCAGAGAGCCGCATTCCTTTTCCTTCTGTACTGAAGGGAGGTCCACCCCACAGCTGTATATAAGGAGCAGTGGTGATAGGTAGGCCAGTTATGAAGCTCAAGGCTCTGTGGTATAAGGTGTCCAGTTTAGTAAGACAGGAGGCATTACACTGACTATAAATGAAATTGGCATAATCAGTTAGGGATAGAAACGTGGATTGAACTAACTGCATCTTGGCATCTTTGGTCAGGAGGCGGTTTATTCTTTTTTTCCAATTCAAATTTTATTAACAGATTTTCACAATACAGGGGACAGAAAGTTACATGATACCCTGCATATGTTCAAAATGTTACATGAACTGCCCCATCCCCCCTCCCTTCCCCCCACCCTATACAGCAGTAAAAATCCATGTTGTAGTATGAAAAACATTACAATATACTGTCATAAATTAAGATTCACTATTACAGTAACTCATTTATCTGTTCTGATCATGATTAGCGTGTGAAGGGGATCCCAAATACTCTTGTACCTCTGCAACTTATTGTGAAGGCTCGCTATCGCTTTCTCTGTACGAAGGTTAGCTAGGATTTCATTAACCCATTCTTGATATGTTGGACTTATTGCATCCTTCCAATGCCGAAGAACAATTTTTTTAACAGATAATGCAATCATGGAAATGTGAAATCTCCTGATTTTAACTTTGATAGAGGATAGATCTCCCAACAAACATACGTCTGGGGTGAAGCAATCCTGCAAACCCAGAATAGGTTCTAAGTTAGTCTGGATAGCCACCCACAATTACCTTATCTTGGGGCATGACCAAAAAATGTGAAGAAGTGTGCCATCCTCCTGACATCCTCTGGTACAAGTCCCCGACCCTATAAGGCCCCATTTCCTCAACTTAACTGGGGTATAATACATATTGTGCATGATATGATATTGCATAAGTCATAATTTGTCCTGACATACATATCTATGACAAAACTTCCATAAAACTGACCAATTGGAAGTGTACTGGGGAAAAAAAGAAACCCAGAGCTTAGTGGTACCTTCAGGTCTCCCATACTTCCAGTGAAATAGAACTCGGTATATTTTAGAAATAACACCTGGTGAACCCAACAGGGAGGAGAGCTCGGGTACAGATGAAAAGGCAGGTGGGCGAGGAGGGATATTACCAAGCACTGTAGAAAGCAGGTATTTTAACTGGACCACCCTGAAATAATGAGCTGCCAGAATGTCAAATTTATGGATTATATTAGAAACTGAGAGCCATTCCCCTACATCATCCAGAAAAGTAGAAATTATCCCATCCCCAATTTGGGGCAACCACATGCGAGAAATCTTCCGTTTATTTATTGTGAAGGATGGGGAGTTCCAGATGGACTGAAACAGATCCAAATGTGGGGAGTACCACAAAAATGAGCAAAGCTGTGCGTGAACTTTTAAGGACGTTCTAAGGGTGGGACATCTGCAAGCATCTGGAAGGGACGCAATTTTAGCATAGAGCATAGTCAAGGGATCCATGTTCTCAGGCTGAATAAAGTCTAACTCAGTTTTAAGCCAGATTGGTCTTAGGTGTTCAGGACCCGGACTCACCCAGCGCATGTATTTTGCAATGTGACGGCCCAGTAATAAATTGCCAGATGGGGGCTTTGCAATCCTCCAACCATTTCTGCCAGCTTATGGTATGCCAACCTGGATTGCTTTTTGGACCAGATAAAGTTGGTAAAAATTCTGTGCATTCTCTGAAACCATGATAAAGGAATAAAGGAATTAAGGAGTGAGAGGGGATAAAACAAGAGAGGAAAAACATTCATTTTAATTATGTTAATGCAACCCCAGAGAGAGACAGGAAGCTTAGACCATCTATTGAGGTCCTGAACTATCTCTTGGGAAAGGGGCTCCAAGTTCTCTTTGAACCAGGAAGAGGGATTAGGAGGTGGTTTATTCTAAAGAAGAGACCAAGCCTCTGCCTCAACTTTTTCAGCAGATCCTCGATATGCTCTGTGAAGGACAGTCTGTGGTCTAGCCAGACCCCCTAGGCACTGGAATTTCGTAACAAATTCAAACCTCTCTCCTTGTAAAGTGTTTATGGGAGGTAAGGAGTCAGAGATAGCAGGGTTTGCTGAATGAGTAGTTGGAGAGAACAGCATAGCTTTTGTTTTTTTGGCATTGAGTAAGAGTTTTTTTATTCAGGAGCTGATTCTGCAACAAATTGAATTCTGTTTGTAAATCTCAACACCGTATCATCAGCGAAAAGGTGAATATTGGCCTCCTTGATACCAACATCAATATTGTTTATATAAATGGCAAACAATAGAGGCCCCAGGATGGATCCCTGTGGAACACCTCTTTTTAGTGGTTTGAGTGGAGAGAGCTCCCCTTCGGCCTTGACCTGCTGAAGTCTATCTGTAAGGTACTTATTGAACCAGCACAGAGAGGTCGGGTCCAGACCTATCACTTTTAGGGTGGAAAGAAGCAGGCAGTGATCTACAGTGTCGAAGGCCTTGCTGAGGTCCAGGAACATTTCACATACACATTTTTTGTTTTCCAGCTCTCATTGCCAGTCATCAGTCACTTTGGCCAGAGCCGTGATGGTACTGTGCTTGACTCTGAAACCAGACTGCATAGAGTTTAAAAAGTTCTTGTTATTTAGGTAGGTTCTCAACTGAGCATTCACAATTTTTTCCAGTGGTTTTGATAATATTGGTAGGAGAGATATTGGCCCATAATTATGTAGGTCACAGGGATCCCCTGATGTAAACAGAGGAATGACGTGGGCGATTTTCCATAGGTATGGAAGAGTCCCCTGGGACAAGGACAAGTTAAATAGGTGTGTGATTGGCATAACTAGGACATGTTATGCAATCTTTAAGAAGTACGGGTCGAGAGAGTCAACACCAGCACTTTTCTTGGTGTCCAACTGTAGAAGGAGGTCTTCAACCTCTTTCAACAAAGCAGGAAGGAATGAGAAGACCGCATTAGTGGTGCTAGGTTCAGGAATCTGTGCACTAACCTGAGAATGTAACACGGATGCTGGTGAATTGTCAAATGCTAGGCCTGCTGTAGCAAAGTGGTTGTTGAAAGCCTGGAGAATTTCCTTACTATCGTTGATAGTAACATTGTCAAAGATTATTTTCGAGGGAAGTACATTTCCAGCTGTATGACCAGACAGCTCTTTGATTGTGGACCAAAATTTAGCTGGGCACCTTGAGGCAGAGTCAAGCTCAGAATAGTAGAAGTTGACCTTCTCCTCTCTAACCAATTTGGTGCAGAAATTACACATTCCACACAGCACTACCTTTTACCCATTTTAGTGTGCATTCTGTGTTCATAATAATCTTCTCAGAAGGTAGAAGCAATTGCTGTGCTTAAGCTGAGCCATATCTCCCTACAGTACTTTGGATATCACAATATTTTGTGATAAAAATGACTGATATTAAAATCAGTGCACTATGAGCTTAGACAGGGAATATGCTTCAGAGGTAGATTGACTGACTTTAAGTGACAAAGATCCAGTTTCCATGTCAATTCCCATAACAATCACAACTGGAAATGCATGAACTTCAAGTTTTCTTTTGGAATGTTGAGTAATTTTGTTTGGTGGATGCCAGTTGGAAGTTTGGCTTTGCTGTTCACTGGACCTTCTCTTCAAGACACCAATTTCAATTAGTAATGCTCAAATTCTTTGTAGTCCTTTCCATCTGCATCCATATGGAATTTCAGTAGTTCCAACTCTGAGTCAGATTTTGATCTGATTCCTAATAAAGCAATAGGACTGGAATCAGAGTTGGAATTGGAATTCCAGTTCCACCTTTGGGTATGACAGGTATTTGCTCAAACCTTCCCCCCACTCAATACACTTTAGGAAAGACCTTGCCTGACCACCCATTCCACTTCTTCCACCACACCACTGTCCCCGGTCATTCCTCCAGTGTCAGGTCCTAACTTTTACTGCTGCTGTCTGATGAGAATAGAGGGTCTCGCTTTCTGGTCTGTTGTCCCTCACTTAATCAGTCAGTCAGGTGCTTTGCTTCGCTGTCCATCTGATTCTTCTTGATCCCAGACAATCCACAGTCTACTACTCATCCTCCATGCTATGGTGGTCATGGTGCTCTAGTATAATTCAAACCTGTGAGTGACCCACCCAACTTCTGGCACATTCCAAGTTATTACCTGCCAACATGAATTTCCTATAACGTTTCCTGCTTCCAAATACCATGTGTGTGTGTGTGTGTGTAGTTTCAAATCATGTTTTACACAGAGCAAATCCAATTTTTGTGAAGCTCTTTGTAGACCCAGTCTACTAGTAGAAATTAGTGCTGAGTCGTCAGCATATGCAAGTATCGGTATTCGTTAATCACATATTTTGGGTGGATGGTATAAAGGATTATCTAATTCAATCATAATGTAATTATATATATATATATATATATATATATATATATATATATATATTAAATAATGGGGCCAACACACAGCCTTGTCAGGCTCCTATGTTGGTATCAGTTTTGTTGGTAAGTGCCCATGTTTAGTATATTTTATTTTTTTCCATGTATTGGAATACAATCTTTTTATCAACAATAAAAGGTTCTGATCTATTCCTAGTTGGTCCATTTTTCCCAAACATATGATCTAATGATAGTTTCAAAAGCCAATGTAAAATCAAAAATGCTGTGAAGAATATTTGATTTTTGATTTTACAATATTTTTCAGTCAACTAATTTAGTAGAAAAATTTGATTTTACAATATTTTGCACTCAACTAATTTAGTCAAAAAATTTGAGTCAGAGAACCTGTATTCATTTTAAATCCAGCTTGTAAGTCAGAAATTATTTTGTATTGATTTAATCATGTTATTAATTGATTAAGTAAAACTTTAGCAGATATTTTGGGCATACTTCCCAGTAGGCTAATAGGCCTGTAGTTAGCCTGTAGTTAACAGGATCTATATGGGAGTCATTTTTAAGGATCAGTATGATGTGGCTGCCTTGCCATAAATGTGGTATATATTCATACATTATTGATTTATTAAAAAGATTTGTAAGGACTATTGCCCACCATTCTAAATTTAGTAAAAAAAACATCTGTAGAAATATTATTAGGGCCTGGTGACTTGTCTCTCTTAAAATGTTCAACTGCTAACTTAACTCCATTCAGTGTAAACCAGATAAAATTCTTATTATTTCTGTAGTTTCTATAGTATCAGGAATTGTACTGTATCTCTATAGAATTTTGATATAAAGTATTCTACCCTTGTGTCAGGATTTATGTAAGAATCATACTGATCTTCATACATATTTGTTTCCGTTACTACTAAGGTCGAAAGCTTTGTATCATTCTTTTCTCTTATTGCTGGTAACATAGTTTCCCAAAGTTCTTTATGATGTAATGAACACTGTGTATTAACATAATCTCTGTGTTGTTTTCTAAATTTATTTAGATTTATCAAATTTACTTTCATAAGATTTTTCGTAACTTTCCTTATAAGGTTTGATATTTTCTTCTTTTTCTTTCTACAATTTTATGGAACCAATTATCGTATTCATATTTCATATTTTTTTTTTTTTACCAACGGCATATAAACAGAGCTGATATTGAGAGAATAAATTGTTATACATAATTTCACGATCTATCTTATTTTCTATTTTTGGTATTATTTCTTAAATAACTTTAGCACCCATTTTCATTGCTTTATTGCTCTGTATCTTGTCCATTTTGATTTTATTATTTACTATATCTATACATACTTCTTCAGAGGCTAAGTTTACATTTTTTGCTTTTCTATACAATAAACAAGATGATGGTCCCTTTCTGTTCTTTGAATAATGTTTAAGTCTATATACTTATGAAAGTCATAAAGTGATACTAGAAAGTAGTCAATAATAGTAGAACCTCTTGAGTTAATACATGTAGTTTTGCCCTTGCAATCTACGGGAAATCTACCATTTGGAATTATTAGTTGTAAGGAATCTAGGAGAAGTTCCATCTGTTTATGTTTATCTTTCCTTTTTTATCCTGAGATGTCTTAAGAGGTATATTTAAGTCCAGTAACATTGAATTATTACTATTTGGTGTAGTTCTATTACCATTTCTAATAGAAGCACTCTGAGAGGCATATAGCTAAGATGGGTAATAGGGTGCATTGATATAATGCAAAATGGGGCCCTCTGGAAGCAGTTTTAATGGTTTGGAAAAATTAGAATATTACTGCGGAATAGGTCTTTTATGCTTGGGTGTTATGTGGTTCTTTCTATTTGCAGAATTACATGGGGGGATAGGGAAGCGCAGGAGGTAGTTAGTTTGTTCTTTTTCCTTTGATGATATTAATAGTAAAAGACTCAATGTCCACTCCCATGGTGTAGGCCTTTGGAATAGCAGGCTGTTGAGTGGTATATTGTTTCGCTAAGGCCTTGTCAATGGTTCTTAATTTCATTGTAATGTGACATTGGAATTAAAGTGTATTAAATAAAAAAAAAAGAAGCACTCTGGATAGGGGTGTCAATACCAGACCATTCACTGAAGAAAGGGTCCTGAAAGAACTCCTAAAATTCAAGGTGGACAAGGCAATGGAGCCTGGTGGGATTAACCCCAGCATTCTAAAAGAACTAAGGGGTGAACTAGTGACACCACTTACTACTCTTTTTAACAAATCATGGGAGGATGGTGTAGTACCCAAGGACTGGAGGAAGGTGGATGTGGTTTCCCCTTCCCAAAAGTGGGAGCAAGGCAGAGACAGGAAACTACAGACCTGTTAATTTGACCTTAGTTGTAGGGACAATGATGGAATCACTTCTAAAAGAAAGAATTGTTGAGTACCTTGAGGCCGGTGGGGCACAGGGTCCAAGGCAGCATGGATTCATAGCAGGAAGGTCATGTCAGATGAATCTAATAGATTTCTTTGACTGGGTGACCAAATTAGTAGACCAGAGAGGGGCTGTGGACATGGCCTACCTAGACTTTAGCAAGGCATTTGACACAGTTCCACAGAAAAGATTAATAAACTAGTTAGCCAGCCTGGGAGTGGGTCCCAGAGTGGTAGCTTGGGTAAACAATTGGCTGGAAAACAGGTTGCAGAAGGTAATAGTAAACAGAGTCCACTCTGAAGAAAGGGGGGCTACTATAGGGGTATTGCAGGGTTCAGTACTGGAGCTGGTCCTCTTTAATGTCTTTATAAGTGACATTGCAGAGGGACTGAAAGTAAAAGTATGCCTCTTCGCAGATGACACAAAGATCTGCAAGGGTTGATACACGGGGGGTGGAAAGGATGAGAAGAGACTTGGCAAGATTGGAGGAATGGTCAAAAATATGGCAGCTTAGGTTCAATGAAAAGAAGTGCAAAGTAATGCACCTGGGAAACAAAAACCCATGGGAAGAGTACACAATGGGTGGGGAGGTACTAACAACAAAATGGAAAGGGATCTGGGATAGTTATGTTAGAGGACCTAAAGTTAGGCAGGCAATGTGAGAAGGCAGTAAGGAGGGCTAGGGGGATACTGGAATGCATAGGGAGAGGCATCACCATTAGAAAATACAAGTTGTTATCCCTCTGTACAGACAGTTGGTGAGATCCCATCTGGAGTACTCCTTGCAGTTCTGGAGACCCAGTCTCTGCAGGAATATAGACAGGATGGAGGCAGTCCAGAGGAGGGCAACTAAAATTGTGCAGGGCCTGCACCAGAAACCATGGGAATGGAGACTAAAGAAGCTTAATATGTATACCCTCAAGAAAAGGAGGGGGAGGGCATGATAGAAACTTTCAAGTATCTCAAGGGAATCAACAAAGTCCAAGAGGGTAGCATCTTTCAGATAAAGAGATGTGCAAGAACAAGGGGGCACAATTTGAAAATAGAGAGGGGATGTCTCAGGGGCAATGTGGGGAAGTATTTTTTTTCATGGAGAGGGTGGTGGATGTATGGAACAGCCTTCCTGCAGAGGTCACGGGGTCAAAAACAGTGGGGGAATTCAAGAATGCATGGGACAGACATAAGGTAGAGCTGTACAGAATATAAAATTCTGCTTATGGAATGCCTACTGAATGAACATTCCACATCCATGGAATTCCACAGAATATGCACACAAATTCTGCAGACTTTTGCAAAATTTATATTTCAGTTATGTCATTATAAGTTTAAACGTCCACATCCAGATAACACCAAATTTGGAATGCACATACAGTAGTACACCATGCCTTATGTAAGTGTAGATTAAAAAGGGGCAGAGTTATGTGTGATGAAATATTTAATCAAAATTAAATTTTCAGTTATTTTGAGTTCATTTAAAAATTTCTTATTAAATTTCTCCACAATATCAGGATTTAGAGAAGTGCCTATAATGCATATATTCCCCATGTTTTAAGTTTCAAGCTTCAATGGGAGCTGAGTTATAAGTAGCCAAATATTTTGCCATAATTTGGATATCTGTATTTTGTTTTATAATATTGATAGTTTTCTTTGAAATGTTGTAACGATTGACAGGGATGCAAGTTATCACTACATTTGTATATGCACATAGTTCCAGATTTCTTGCTTTAAATGGGATGGAGTTATAGCCTGCCAAACACGTTGCCAAGAATTTAAATTTCCTTTACTACCCTCTAATTTTAAAACTACATAGCCATATTTAAGCAGAGCTGAAACATTTAAACACATAAGATTCTGCTAATAGCTTGGCAGAAGACACCAAGAGAAAGGACTGCTGTGTGATTGAACTTCTCTGCTGGGACTAAAGTAGAAGAACTTTTGTATTTGGACCTTTAATTTAGGGTAAAAAACTAACATACAAAACAAAAACAAAAATAAGTGTGTGTTTGGGTTAACTGAACTGAATGGGTAACTGAAAAGTCATCTAGGTGTAAATCTCAGGTGACTGAAAGGACTTAACTGCTGTGAGGTTTAAATTACTTGTAGAAAGATCTGGTAAGTAGGGGGAGTGGCTTAGCTAGAAGGAAGCTACATTTAAAGACTGCCTTAGAAAGATTCTGCTAATAGCTTGGCAGAAGACACCAAGAGAAAGGACTGCTGTGTGACTGAACTTCTCTGCTGGGACTATGTTGCCCTCCTTCCCTCTGCTCCACCCCCCCCACCCAAAGCTAGTTCTATTTTTATAGGCACAGGATTTGACTGACAACAGGAACTTCCTGATTTGGGGCAGGAAGTGAGTGATCACAGAACCACCAAGGACCCACCATCCTAGAAGGGCAAGAGTAGCTCTCCGGCCCCCTCCAGCTGCTGGAGGTCTGCCTCTGAACAAGCAAGTGGTCTACTGGGAAATATAGGATATTCTTGTCTCAGAACAGGACAATCAGGAGCTTAAAGGGCACACAGGCAGAAAGTAAGGAGAGAGAGAGAGAAAAAAACAGACGAAAGAGTAAGGATTGCAAACAGTTAAGGGGTCAGAAATAAGACATGATTGGAGTGGTGCAGTGGCTGTGAAGCAGCAGTCTTCCGGGAGATATTCTGGAGGATGTGGTGTTGTCCCATCTGCAGGCACCTCTCTGGGCTGAGGGAGGAGGTTGCTCATCTCCAGGCGGAGTTGGCCAGGATTTATGGGACCTCCTCTTCCATCCAGGGACCACCAGTGCCACTGCCGTTGCCTCAGAGGTTGCCAAGAAAGAGGAGCGGTTGGACCACAGTGGGCTCAGGGAGGGTGAGAGTGGTGGAACGGAGGCACATCCCTCCAGTTGTACCTCTCCACAACTCCTATGCCATTCTGGAAAAGTGTGGTTCCTCTATGGAGGCACCTACAGTGAGACCAAGGAGGATGTTGGGAACCTCCACAAAGGAGACCCACAGGAGGGTGGCAGGGGACCCTGCAGGGAAGGAAACAACTCCTGGTGGGGACTCCATTGTTAGGAAGGTAGAACTGGGCAAGGAAGGGAGAGGGAGGTAAGGTGCCTGCCTGGCGCCATGGCTTGGAGGGACAGGGAGCGAATCCTCAGGATTGCTGGAGCAGCTGCACAGGGGAGGGAGCTGGATGTCATTGTCCACCTAGGGACAAATGACCTGGCTAAGAAAGGGATTAGAGAAGTGCAGGAAGAGTTTGTGGAATTGGGGAAGGGCCTTAGTCAAGTAGCACGCACGGTAACCTTCTCGGAGGTACTACCCATCTATGGCATAGGAGAGGCTAGGGTGTTCCGTACCATGGGATTCAATCAGTGGTTGAAAAACTGGTGTGGAGCTCAGGGATTTGGCTTCATTGGGGACTGGGGGTCCACCTGGAGTGATGCAAGCTCATACTGGCATGATGGGCTGCATCTGTCCGGGAGGGGAACCAGGATCCTAGGTGATAGGTTTAAATGCTCATTGGCAAGCTTTAAACTAGCCAAGGGGGAGGCACTGGAAAGGAGCAGGAAAATCCTAGCCCCCAAACAATCACGGTAGTAAGTGTGGCAAACACCAACATGGAGGTGTCGATAGGAAAGGGCAGGGGTAAATGGAGAAAGTGACAAAGGCAAGAAGGACAGGGATGGGGCAAAGGGGTAAGGCCATCAGGAAATGGAGGGTAATGAGTACCAATGCTCGTAGTTTGGGCAACAAGCTCCCTGAGCTGGTGGCCTTAATGGAAGAGAGATGCCTGATATCGTAGCAGTCACAGAAACATGGTACACAGAGAACCATGACTGGGATGTTAACATACCAGGGTACATAACCTACAGGAGAGACAGGCAGGGGAGAAGAGGGGAGGAGTAGCTCTATGTAAAGGAAGGGATAAAAGCAACTGAACAAAAGAGTAAACAGGAGAGAGAGGAGGCACTGTGGGTCACCTTGAGACTGGAAAGGGCACCACAATCCACACAGCGGTTGTGTACAGACCCCCATGTCAGGGGGAAGGAATGGACAAGGATATGATGGAAGGCATTCTTAGAATGGCAGAGAAAGGGGAGATACTGTTGATGGGAGACCTGAATATGCCAGATGTTAACTGGAGCACATTTGCTGCAGCCACATCCAAGAGCAGGGCCATTCTTGATGCCCTACAGGTGGCAGGCATTAGACAGCTAGTTTCGGAACCCACTTGTGAGGGAGCAATCTTAGACCTCGTGATTCTCAAACGGGGCAGTGAGAGGATCTCAGATCTAGAAGTAGGTTGCCATCTGGGGACAAGTGACCATCAAACAGTGTGGTTCACGTTAAACTCAGCTACAGAGTCAAGCCATACAAAAGTGAGGTACTAGACTTTAGGAGGCTGACTTTGGCAAGATGGAGAGTGCCTCAGAAAAGCACTAGCAAACAGGCTAGAAGGAGGTGTGGAGCAACAATGGGAATTATCAGAACTGCCATCACAGACGCACAACGTTTGTGTGAAGCAAATAACCAAATCAAAATGAAAGAAAAGCCACTATGGTTCTCAAGAGAGGTGGCTGTGAAAGTCAGGAAGAAAAGATAGCATTCCGAAGTATAAGGAAACACAGAAGGAGCAGGACAGAAAGCTGTACCAGTTAAGGCAGAAAGAAGCAGGGAGGGAAGTCAGAATAGCAAAGGCCCAAACTGAGGAAAAGATAGCCAACTCAGTTAAG
The DNA here is from genome assembly GCA_016271365.2 of Neoceratodus forsteri. NCBI lineage: Eukaryota > Metazoa > Chordata > Ceratodontiformes > Ceratodontidae > Neoceratodus > Neoceratodus forsteri. The sequence continues at coordinate 50,022,347 of CM028129.1, read as the reverse complement.
AAGGGGGATAAAACCTTTTATAGGTACATCAGTGAGCGCAGAAAGACAAAGGGAGGGATAGTGAGGCTGAATAGAATGAACGGTGGGTGGGCAGAGGGGGACAGTGAAAAAGCAGGAATACTGAACGAATATTTCTGCTCAGTATTCACAAAAGAGGAGGGGGAAGTGCCTAATCCAATTAACAGAAGCACTCTTGATAGGGGGGTCGATCCCAGTCCTTTCACAGGAGAAAGGGTTCTGCAAGAACTCCTAAAACTGAAGGTGGACAAAGAAACGGGTCCTGATGGAATTCACCCCAGAATTCTAAAAGAATTAAGGAAGGAACTAGTGAAACCACTGGCTACTCTTTTTAATAAATCATGGAAGGATGGTGTGGTACCCGAGGACTGGAGGAAGGCGGATGTGATTCCCTTCCAAAAGTGGGACCAAGACAGAGCAGGAAACTACAGACCTGTCAGTCTGACCTCTGTGGTAGGGAAAGTGATGGAGTCACTTCTGAAGGAAAGAATAGTTGAGTACCTAGAGGTCAGTGGAGCACAGGATCCAAGGCAGCATGGGTTCACAGTGGGAAGGTCATGTCAGACGAATCTAATAGATTTCTTTGACTGGGTGACCAAAGTAGTAGACCAGGGAGGGGCTGTGGACATGGCCTACCTAGACTTTAGAAAGGCATTTGACACAGTCCCACACAAGATTGATAGTCAAATTAACCAGCCTGGGAGTGGGTCCCAGGGTGGTAGCCTGGGTAAAACATTGGCTGGACAACAGGACACAGAAGGTAATTGTAAATGGAGTCCACTCTGAAGAAAGGGCGGTTACTAGTGGGGTACCGCAGGGTTCAGTATTGGGTCCAGTCCTTTTTAATGTCTTCATCAGTGACATTGCAGAGGGACTGGAAGGAAAAGTATGCCTTTTTGCAGATGACACAAAGATCTGCAACAGGGTTGATACACAAGGAGGCGTGGAAAGGATGAAAAGGACTTGGCAAGGTTGGAGGAATGGGTCAGACGTATGGCAGCTAGATTCAATGCAAAAAGTGCAAATAATGCACCTGGGAAACAAGAACCCAGGGAAGAATACACAATGGGTGGGAAGTAGTAACAACAACAAAACAGGAAAGGGACCTGGGTTTAATCATATCAGATGACCTTAAGGTTAGCAAGCAATGTGAGAAGGCAGTAGGGAGGGCTGGGGTATACTGGGATGTATAGGGAGAGGCATCAGCAGCAGAAAACAGGAAGTTGTTATCCCTCTGTACAGACAGTTGGTGAGACCCCATCTGGAATACTGTGTCCAGTTCTGGAGACCCCATCTCCGCAAGGACATAGACAGATAGAGGCAGTCCAGAGGAGGGCAACTAAAATGGTGCAGGGTCTGCAAGAGAAGCCGTATGAGGAGAGACTAAAGGAGCTTAATATGTATACCCTTGAGGAAAGAAAGGAGAGGGGGGACATGATAGAAACTTCAAGTATCTCAAGGGAATCAACAAAGTCCAAGAGGGTAGCATCTTTCAGAAAAAGAGACTTGCAAGAACAAGGGACACAATTTAAAGATAGAAGGAGGCGGTTCAGGGGCAATGTGAGGAAGTATTATTTCACAGAGAGGGTAGTGGATGCATGGAACAGCCTTCCTGAGGAAGTTGTGGGGTCTAAAACTGTGGGAGAATTCAAGAATGCATGGGACAGACATAAGGCAATTCTTGTGGGGGGCAGGAAGATAAAGGCTGTTGGTTAACTAGGATCTGTGGCCTATCCTGTAGGTAGAGAAATGGGCAGACTAGATGGGCCTAGCGGTCCTTATCTGCCGTCAAAGCCTATGTTTCTATGTTTCTATGTTAAACGACTATGCCACATGTTCATTTCGGAAAAAGTTCATATTTGCAGCTTTAAATGGGATTGAATTCAAACTAGTCAAACTTTCACAACATTAAAAAATTAAATTTTATAAGAATGTAAACTACAAATTTATAAACCCCTGAAACTTTAAAACTAGAGAATGCAATACCATTAAATTAGGCAAGTTCTTAGACCTTACCAGGAGAATGGGTGTGCCAATTTTAGTAATTCAAATCCGGTAAAGTGTTCTGGCTGCTCCGGGGTAGCACTGTGCTGGTTTGATAGGCTGCCACCTGCTGCCACCCTCCTCTAATTGGACTGCTGCTCTCTGCTTGGCCACTGTTTGGCCTTGCCTTTTCTCTGTCAGATTATCAGTCTCTGGGCTTCGGCGCCCTCTGCCTTGCATTGACTTTTACCAAACATTACTGCTATCTGTCTAGCCTCCCATTGGTTCCTTATAAAATTCCACCACTGAGGTGCCTTCTAACATATCTTAAAAAGGTATTCATTTTCTCACTGTAATCTTTACCACAAGTAGAGCCTCCGGCTGGTTCTGCTTTCCCAATAAACCTTTGCAGGGCTTTACTTTCTGCTTCTCTGATCCACTTCTTCTAAATAATTGCTACTCTAGCAGGAAACACTTTGTTGTTTTTGTTCTATCTCTAATTTCAGCCAAGGGTTAAAACGGTGTAACATGGTCACCCTTGGCAGTCTTAATTTTATACACACTATCTCTTTATCCTAGAGAGCTAATCCTCTGTCTCAGTATACCACTTGCCTTCCTACCCAAGTCAAATAGTGACACTATGGTGAAGTATAGTCTGCTATGGGCACTCCTGTCATTCCTCCTTTTACTCAGCTTGGATACTGCCACGTGGGCTCTCCCATGTAACCAAATGTCAAAAGACTCCTCAGAGGCTTACCACAACTACAGTTTCTCCAACTTGATTGCAGAGACAAAGCCTGATCTTCAACCTAACCCTATTCTCCTTGTTAGAGGCAGCACCTATTACCATCTATATGCCAGGAGGAAGCTGCCACAGAGATGTGCTTTCACTCTAACCTGCCACTGCACAAGACTCTGGTTCCTAGCCATGATCATTATTCTGCTATCTTGGGACGTCAAACTAAATCCAGGTCGACCTACCTGTTTCCTTTCCCCAACTGAGTTATCTGGTATGTCCAAGAAAGGGTTATTACTTGCCCATATCAATATCAGAAGTCTTACCTGTCACCATGTGGAACTCGAGGCCTGGGTGAAACTCTACAATCCTAATGTACTCTGCCTCACAGAAACTTGGCTAAAACCCAGTATACTTGACGATGTATGCTCCTTGCCTAACTATTCCCCGTTCCGGCAGGATAGATCCTCATCTAAGTGTGGAGGTAGAGTTGCCCTGTTCTTCAAAAACCACCTCAACATCTCTATTGTCCCGGCATCTGCCTCTCCCGCAGTGTGCAAATTCATACAGGCAACTATTGTATTGGGGGAAAAGAAGCTTCATATTATCTATGCCTATAATCCCCTTGCTGGCGGCATAGTAGGTTTTCAAGAACTCCTTGACATCACCTCCCAGACTATAAGTCATAGTGAGACTGTCATCCTAGGGGATCTTAACCTCAATTGGTTAGAGTCAGCTCAAATCTCCTTGCAATCACTCACGCTCAGTTATAATTTTCACCAGTTGATCACTGAAGCGACTAGAGCCACGTCATCCCGTCAAACGGGTACACTCCTAGACTGGGTGATGGTTAACCATATGGAATATGTGTCGAAAACAGGAATCCATGCGGATGTACTAACAGACCACTCACCCACTTTTTGTATCCTATCTATGGTTGCACCTCCATCTCCTCCATCAAGACTAATCACATTTACAAATCTAGCTCATATTGACCAAGATGCATTTCTCTATGATGTCTCCAATATCGACTGGACAGGTATCTATCAAACAAAGGATGTCGAGGTTTCTCTACAGATATTCATAAATGAATTTCTTGCCGTTCAATGTAAACATGCCCTCAAGATTACTAGGAGGGTCAGAGGAAAACAGACAAGGTGGCTACATAAAGACCTCCTTGCTAATCTGCGCCGGAGGGACAAGCTCTGGATTCACTACAAACAAACTGGCCTACAGTCAGACTTTATTACCTATCATGAACTAAGGAACAGATGTAAGAGACAAGTTAGAGCTGCTAAAAGCAACTACTGCAAGGACCTTCTACAAAGCTCAGCCTGTGACCCAAGGAAATTCTGGGCCCATGTCAAAACATTTCTGGGTACCTCGGAGTCAGTCACTCCTGATGAAATGATCATAAATGGGGCACAGTGTAATGACCCTAGGACCATCTCAAACAGTTTTAACAATCTTTTCTCTGATCTGTCACACTATACCTTGACTTTACAACCTAGTGGATCACATTACAATCTACCTACCACGCTACCATCAGACAATCATACTGCCCTATCGTATGATGCTCCTCCAGCTCCACCATTCTATTTCAAGGCTATATCAAGAGCAGAAGTTCTAAAATTATGAAATCCATATCTGCCAATATCAGCTCTGGTTCTGATTCATTGGAACCTCATCTCCTTAAGCTGGCTGCTCCACTCATTGCCTCTCCGATTGCCAGAATCTACACTTTATCCCTTATCCATAGCACTGCGTTGGACCTAGGAAAATCTGCAAGAGTAACGCCTGTCTTTAAAAATGGTGACCCAAAGGACATGGCCAATTATAGACCTATTGCAATTCTCTCTGTCCTATAAGAAAGAGTTGCATCACAGAGCATTGACTACCTTACATGCTACAATCTCCTTTAGGACACCCAGCATGGTTTCAGAAAAGGACATAGCACCACCACGGCTCTTCTTCAACTAACTACTGATATTCTGTCCAACATGGATTCTGGAAAACTCACAGGTGCCATCTTCATTTACCTCACTAAGGCTTTTGACCTTGTAGACCATCCCCTGCTTCTCTCCACTCTCCATAAATTCCATTCCTCTACCCCTGTTGTGGACTGGTTCAGTAGCTACCTGTCAAACAGGTCGCAAGCTGTCAAATTTAACTCCTCCCTGTCCACCATGTCTACTATCAACTTTGGGGTCCCCCAGGGCTCTATCCTTGGGCCCCTTCTGTTCTCAATTTTTATCAACAATGCAGCTGAGGTCCTGGAATCCTGCTCGACTATTCTCTATGCTAATGACCTGATCATCTATACTAGTTCTGCTAGTTTTGCCTACATAAACACATCACTTACCTCAGACTTCAATAAGATCTTGGACTGGCTACTAGACCGTAAGCTTGTACTCAATGAAAAGAAAATGAAAGCCATGCTCCTAGGTTCCGCACCAAAGATTAAGGCCTGTTCTAGTTTGCTGGAGGTTCTTCATCTAGGAGGAATTCCACTTGAAAATGTTACTTTCTTCAAGTACCTTGGGATACTGCTGGACCAGTCCCTGGATTTTAATCTTCACATTCAGTCCTCCTGCAAAGCTGTAAACTTGAAATTGGGAGTAGCTTACAAAACGAACTACATGCTTACACCCTCAGCGAATTTAACAATTGCCTGAGGTATTCTGCTCTCAACCCTTACTTATGGTGCCTCTATTCTTACCTCTGCCTATAAAACCTCCCTACTAAAATGGGATGTAACTTATAACAATATATGCAGATTTGCCTCTTCGTCACCTCGACTCAAACATCACTGCCTTCTTTATAAGGATCTGAATTGGCTCTCTCCCTCTGCCAGTAGACAATACTACCTTGGATCACTAATGGACTCAATCATCCGGGAAAAAAAAACATCCCAGCTGGCGGCATTGCTGGTCCCTCAACCATCCTCCTATGGCCTGTGATCAGTTGACAAATCCTTGCTCTGTGTTCCGAGATGTCAGACGACTAAAGGCACAGGGGCCTTCCAATTCTCTGCTCCCTGGCTACGGAATGCTTTTCCACTCAACCTCTGGCTGTCTCAGTCTCACTTTAGATTTAACAGTGAATAGTGACATTATCTATCCTTAGCTGATGCTTATACATGCTTTGACCCAACCTGAAGCTCCTGAGACTTACCAATAATGTCACCCCTGCTCTAATCCAGCTCCAACACTGGCTCCTCTTCCCCTCCCCATATTTTTTCCTTCTCTTTGTAAATAACTTCTTGACTACTAGCTCTCTTCGTTCTCAAACCTTGGTGCTTACCATCCACTGTTGTTTTGCCAATTACCACCCTTGACCTTTCTTCTATCAGTCTTTTTTATTATGTCTGAACATTCCTCACTTTTCTCTCTATATAACCTTATTCTCTTATGAACCCTTTCACTTCACAGGTCAGGTCCGTAGTTTCCGCATTTATTATATATCTTACTGCCATTATTTGTATAATGCTTGCCATTATTTTTTGTTGTTTCTACTCATTGTATTTTTGTAGCACTGCTGTACTGTTCCTCTATTTGTATTACTGTACCCATGTTGCTGTTGTTCCACTGTTCTCTTTTTGTTGTACTCTCCTGGGTCGTGCCTGAAAATAGTCATTTTAAGGCTAATGCACCTACCCAGTTAACACAAACTAAATAAAATAAATAATTGCTTGCTGTGAGAAACTGCAAAATAACATCTGAACTTAAAGTCAAATCCCATGAGTATTTGTGAAATTGTAGAATTTCATGACAAATTCCATAAAACTGGAATTTCTAATTTCACTCAGCCTTATCTGAGGGATTCTAATTAAAGGATAGGGGTTAAAGAGGCAGCTCTTGCAGTGGGTACCAGGTTCTGGAGTTAGATGCACAGTTTCACCAAGAAATGAACAGCTGATCAGGGTAGCACAACAGTGGTAGACCCCCAGGTTGGAGAAAGAAAGCACAGAGTGTCAACAATTCCAGCCTGAATGCAGGATATTTAAGGATCACATCCAGTAAATTTATGATCAAGGGAGCCTGGTGTACATGTAAGTCTAGGACTTAGAGGTACTCAAAAAGATATAGTGAGGAAGACAATGTCTTAGGCAGCAGGGAGAAAGAATTCTGTCTATTCCAACAGGGTAGGTCGATAGGAAAAGGAGTAGGTGACTCATGTTTTGAGGGAGTTTGTCACTGTAAAGAACAAAGAGGATATCAGTTGGATCAGTAGTTCTACTGAGTCAATCTGGCTATGCCAAAAGAGAAGGGGGGATAGTCACCCAGAGAGAGAAACAGTAGGACTGCAAAAAGCTCAGCCCAGCTTATCAATGAAGTAGTGATATGTGCATTGTTAATGTTAAATTCCACAAAAAAATTCTGGATGCTTCATCTACAGTATATACTATCATAAATATGTGAGAAAATGTTACTTATCATTTTTTTCTTCTGCAAAATTAAAACTGCTTAACCAGTTTATCCAGTTATGTTATACACCAGAATTCATTGACTATGGATATGTATGTCAAATGTTAACTCTAACATGCTAACATACTATTTTCCAGCAGATTAGGCCTTACGGTCAATTGAGCCTGCTTGAACCTCAGATCCCTAGTTGGGTGCCGAGGCCCTCCCCGTCCCCATGTTCCAGAAACCCCTATCATCCATCACCACCCCCCTGGGACAGGCCATCATCTGATACATCCACTTTCTGTGTCTGTCCCACCCTCTCTTGAAGCCCTCCACTGTGGATCTCTGAACCAGTTTGCCAGGCAGTGCATTCCAAGGGTCCACCACCCTCTCAGTGAAAAACCTCCTCCTCTTCCCCCCTCACCCTTCCACTTTCCAACTTCAAACCATGCCTCTGGTGATACCTCCTGCTTTAGTCTAAAGATCCCTCCATGTTTCATCTATTTATTCCTTGAGGTACTTGAAGACCTCAATCATGTCTCCCCTGTCTCTCCTCTCTCCAATGAAAACAGGCAGAGCTCAAGTCTGTCCTCATACCAAATCCCCAGCCCTTATATCATCTTAGTTGCCCTCCCTCTGTACCCTCTCCAGGAGCTGTATGTGCTTCTTCAAGTGTGGTCTCCAGTACTGTACACAGTACTCAAGGTGTAGTCTAACCAGTCCATTGTACAGTGGCAGAATCACTTCCTTGCTCCTAGAGGTGATCCCCTCTACGATGCATCCCAACATCCTGTTTGCCTTGCTAGCCACTCTCCTGCACTGCTCAGAGTTATTCCTACATGCATCCACCATGACCCCTAGGTCTTTTTCCCTATTGAGGCCTCCAGCACCTCCCTCCCAGGGTGTACCTGTGTTTAGGTTTCCGCCCTAGATGTAACACCTTGCACTTGATGATATTGAAATTTAATTTCCATGTGTGAGCCCAGCTTTCCAGGGTGTCCAGGTCCTCAGGCCAACCTCCCTCTTCTCCTCAACTACTGCTCCCATCTTGGAGTCATCAGCGAAGAGACTCATTTCACACCCTATACCCTCCCTGATGTCCGATATGTATGCATTAAACAGGATCGGACCCAGGACCGAGCCCTGCGGTACCCCACTACCAACCTCTCTAGGGTTTGAGAGCTCCCCACAGACCACTACTCTCTGGGTGCATCCAGCTAGCCAGTTTTCAATCCATCTGACCATCAAAGGGCCTACTCCTAACCCCATCAGTTTCTCCACCAGACCATTGGGGACAGAGTCAAACGCCTTGCTGAAGTCCAAGAATAATACATCCACAGGCTTTCCCCTGTCCAGTTCTGATGTTACCCATTCGTAGAACTCCACAAGATTGGTTTGACATGATCTACCTGGCACAAATCCATGTTGCCGACTATCCAGACCTCCCATCTCCTCCAAGTACACCCCAATCATTCCTTTAGTATACTCTCCATTAATTTTCCCACCACCGAGGTCAAACTGGTGGGTCTATAGTTATCTGGTACTTCCCTCAACTCCCCTTTATGGATTGGCACCACATGTGCCTCTCGGCAATCCCTAGGTACCCTCCCTGTCTCAAGTGACCTGTTGAAGAGCTCCGCCAGGGGTGCAGTCAGTATGTCCGCCAATTCCCATAGTACTCTCAGATGAATGCCATCCGGCCCAGGAGATTTGTCTTTCTTTAGGGCCTTGAGGGTTAACCACACCCTTTTGGAGGCGATAGCATCATCTGTCCCCTCCACCTTACTGACCTTTTTATCCTTATCCTGATGTGACACCCTGGGTACCTCTCCTCCTCTTGCTCCATTTCTGTTGCTCCTGATCCCACTGACTACCGCTTCTATCCCCATCGTGCCTTGCTTTGTAGATATCCCATCCCCCTCCCTAGTGAACACAGAGGCAAAGCACTCATTAAATACCTCTGCCTGGTCCCTCGCCTCTTCCACCCACCCTCCTTCTGATCTCAATCTGCTGAGATGGCCCTTAGTTTTTCTCCACTCCACAATGTACCGGAAGAACCCCTTTTCCCCTCCATGTATCCCCTGTGCCAGCCGCTGCTCTTTACTGGACTTTGCTCCCCTCACCATCCGGGTGACTTTTCTAGATGCAAGATGGTACATTTCTTTATCCTATCCCTCTTGTTGTTTTATATTTTTGTATGCCTTCTTTTCTCTGACTGCTACCTGATCCTCACTGGACCACCAGCATGGTTTATGTGACCTTGCTCCTTTACGTTTCACCTTAGCGCAGGTCCTGACTGCCTCATGAAGTCCCCGTTTTATGACCTCCCATCTCCTTTCCACACTTGTCATTGATGTAATCCCCTTCAAGTGATCCTTGAGAATATTTCCCATGCCCACAAAGTCTTCCCCCCTGAAGTCCACTGCCAGTGTCCTAGATCTCACCCCCCCTTCCCCCAAGCTTATTTGAAACCAGACAGTATTGTGGTCGCTCCCAGTCAGGGGATCCTCTACAACCAGGTCCCTTACCAGATCCCCATCTGCCAGAACCACGTCCAGGACATGCCCCTCCCTTGTGGGCTCCATCACATGCTATGTTAAGAACACATCCTGGAAGCCGTCCAGCAGCCTCTTCTCCTTGGCCACCTTAGAGGACATGATCCCCCAGTTTGTACCTGGCATATTAAGATCCCCCATCAACACCACTCCTTCCCCTTTTGGTCCACACTGGGCAATGATGTTGTCCAGCAAACCATCCTCCAGAACATCACCCATCCCGGGGGGCCTATATACTACACCCAGCTTGACCTTATCTCCTGCTAGGGATTGTAAGGTGACCTATAAGGCCTCCACGTTTCCCTCTGCCTCTTCTACCCTAGCAATTTCTATGTCATCTCTAATGAACATAGCCAGTCCACCCCCTCTGCCCTCCTTTCTATCCTTCCTAAGCATAGTGTACCCCTGCATGTTTAGGTCCCAGTCATGGTTTTTGTTGGCACCCGTCTCCGTGACCGCCGCCACATCCACCCCTCCTCGAACAGCATGGCCTGGAACTCTGGCAACTTGTTTCCCAAGCTCCTGGCATTTACTAACACCAACCCCCAACCCTTATCCCTGATCCCCTTTGTTGAACCCCACCCAGATTCCTTATACATCCATCATCCCTCTGCTCCTCCTTGAAACCTTCACCCCCCAGTCTGTTCCCCCCTCACCCCTTGGGTTTGAAGGCTACTCCCCTCATCTGGAGGAGAGGGCTTCTGGTCAGCCCTCCCTTATCCCTTTGCTGCCTCACAAGTTTAAATCCCACCCTTCTTGAATGTAGTCAGCCATCCCCTGTTTAAGGGCTTCCCTTCCCTAATGGGGCAAGATGAAGCCTGTGCTTGGCATACAGTCACTTATCCTCCCAAACTCCTTTTCAGTTCCCAAACAGCCCCAACCCACTCTCTTCACCCCACTTCCTGAGCCAGTCATTAACCTCTGTGATCTTCATTTTTTTTCTCCACTGAGGCCTTTGGTACTGGCAATATCTCCGAAAAGGAAATGTTGCATCCATTATCCCGACAGACTCTGGCAAGTTTTTGGAACCTTGCCTGGATTACCAAAATGGTATTTCCCTCTAGATCGTTAGTTCCCAAATGCACCAAGAAATCCGGTTTCCTTCCACAATCCCTAACCAGTTCGTACACCATGAACTTTGCTCTGTGCACTGTCAGCCCAGAGATACTCACTACCTTCACCTGGCTATGGCATCCATCCCCTGGCCTCCCACTGGATACCCCTAATCATCGAGTCTCCCAATAACAGAACCTTAACACCGCCATCATCCTTATGGTTACCTCCACTATGCCCTCTCAGCCCCCGATCCCCCCCTTTATTCATGATTTCAATTCCATGGGAGTCTTCCTGCCTTATTAGAGACCCTCTTGTCACCCTCCCCTTTCTGCCTCCCTCGTTATTTTGACCACTTAACTCAGACCCCCTCTGAATAGGTGTCCCCTTTAACCCTCTCTTATCTGAACCATTTATCCTGGCCCTGATGGTTCCCCCACACCACCATCCTCCCCCCTTGTAATAGTACCCTACCTCCAGAGGCTCTCTGTGGGTCCCCTTTAGCTAGGGCCCCATCCTTGGTACTGACCCCTGCTGAAGGGGGGCTCCCCCACCTCCTTGTCTCTCAGTTTCTCTCCAGTCATGCTCTCCTCCCTCATGTCTGCAATATGTTGCATCTCCCCCATCTGCTTAACATTTATGTTTCCACTTCTCCCTCTGGGACTATTTCTATCCTTTCCATTGCCGGTCTGTGATGCCCTATGGGTATCCGACTCCCTCCCCCCAGCCTCTGTATCAGTTTTCTCATTTCCACCAACCTCTTCCTCCCTCTCTAGGTTGCTTAGTAGCTCAAATTTATTGTGACACTCTATGTCAGCCTCCATCAAGTAACCCAAGTTTCCCCTGACTGCACCTCTAAACTGCCCCTCTTCCTCCCTCTTGCTCTGTTCTCCTTAGAAGCTCCCTTCCCACAGTCTGCTGTTTTAGGCTCCCCCACAACAGCCCCTCCCTTCTCAATGTCTGCTCTGTTAGGCTTCCCCACAACAGCCCCTCTTGACTCTTCCCCCTCCACTCTCTTTGTATTCAGAATGTTCACCCCGTACGCTTTCCCCTTAGCATCAACATCCCTATCTAAGGGTCCTCTGTCCCTAATATCCCCCCTCCTGCTTGCTGTAACATAATGTCCTGTAATTTCAGAGCATTGCCCCAGCCTCCCTCAGCCCCACCCTTCTGCTGCCCATATCCACACCCCTTATCCTTGGACACCCCCAACTCCCCCAGCTTACTCCTTAACCAATATACTTCACTCCTGATACAAGATAGCTGTCTACAGAGTGGGCAGCCTCCCTCTCTCCAGGCCCAATTGAGAATTATTGCCATCCCACAGCCTGTGCAGCCTACAACCCTTCTGAAGGTGCCTGCCATGGTGGAATATGGCCACCCTGTTTGTCCCCCTCTGTTTATAATGGCACATACCCCTTTTCTCAGTCCCTTCCTCCTGGAATACAGTTACTCTCTATACTGACTGCAGTTATTTATGCACAGATGTGATTTTAGCTGGCAGACTCTGGAGCTAGTGGACAGAGCACTGTGGCTGAGGCTTATTTCGGGAGCGATTGGTTGAACTACATTTGGGAGGTGGAGGGTTGTGGTCCATTCAGGAGACCTAGCTGGGAGGAAGCTGTGTTTCGACCCTGAAGCTGGAATTTGCAGGCGGGAGGATCCTTTTGACTTTTGGGCTGGTGCACTTTGTACTGCTTGGATTGTTTATGCAAACCAGCTTTTCGTAGGAGCAGCAAGCTCAGAATTGGACTTTGGGTCATCTGCTGGTATTTCGTGTGGTCCTGACAACTTTTAGAGAGCCGCGATTAGATTTGCTGCCACATAGGGGACCGTGCTTTGGATCAGCCGGGGAGCCGGTTGACGAGCTGTGGTTTTCCCAGGTTCCCTGGGGTTGGCTTCTGAGCGGTCACCCCCCAGGAATCAAAAGTTGTAGGCAGCAAATTATTTTTTCGGCATTCTCTGTAGATGGAGCTTTATGGGCCCATTTGGTTTCTTTGCTGACCCTAGACTCTCATTGGATTAAAATTTCTGTACACAGTGCTTCTTATTTGCTTCAGCAGAGCTTGGATTTTTATTGGAACTGCCTGCACCTATTGGATAAGTATTCCTGGCCTTTGTTGGAGGAGCTCATTAGACGGTGGATTTACCCTTATTTAATTCTGGACCTGGTTGAAGAGACTTCTGACACACTCCTGATTTCTCTGTGAATTATTAATTCTACTTATTTGGATGAGTGGGTGGTGAGAGGACCCTGTGTCCATACATTTTATTTTGTTTAGTTGGATTTTATAACTGTTTTCTTTGGTAGTGTGGATAACTATAATTTTCCCTCTCCTCTGTTGTGAGAGGACTGAGGGGGGAGTTTATAGTTTCCTTTTTTGTAATAATTCTGTTATGTTTATTTTCATCGGTTTATTTTAACTGTTCAGTAGTGAGAGTGTTTTCCCTCTCTCTCCAGTGGTGAGAGGACTGGGTGGGGAAGGGAATTCATTATTTATTGTATTTTGCTGTATTACGTGTTTGGGTTTGGGGGGTGAGAGTCCCTAAACTCTGTTTTGTTTTGTATTTGTTTTAGTGGGTTATTTTATTTCAGGGGGGTTGTCAGGAGCTCTAAAATACAGTGTCCGAATTGATGTTAAGCTAACCTGGGTGTTGGATGGGGTTTTAAATTATTTTAAGTGAGTATTATTAGTTAGTTAGTTTTATTTTCTTTCAAGGTTTTGTTTGTTTTATACTTAGTTAGTAGTATAGTTTATAGCATGTGTTGGTCTTATTTTTTATAATTGTGTTAGGTTAAGCTAATAGTTTGAGTTGTAGCTAAATTATTGTCTTATTGTAGAGCTTTGTATTTATTTAAACTTTAGAGGTGGGTTAATTTTTGGATTGTTTATTATGTGTTGGGAAAATACTAGGACAGTCGGGTATTATTCCCCCTTCAGGCTCAGGGATCTTCGGCCCTTTTCTTGTCCCCCCATCCCCTGAGGTCTATAGATGTTGCAGGGCCTTGAGGATTGTGGGGAGGAGGAGGATGGGGGCAGGGTCTGGAGGGGGTATGGAAAGGAGTGGGCGGATTGGGACAGTGAGGACAAGGAGACGCCCTGGGGCGAAATGGGCCCAGGAAAGGGGACCTCCTTGTCTGGTGCCCATACCCAAGGGTTCTGACTATAGTCAGCAGGTAGCACGGTCATCCTCGGAGGCTTATCCTACTAGGACGGTGTTATGTAATGTCAGGTCTATTAAAAACAAGACGGCTATTATAGCTGGTTTTGTTGAGTCATCTGACCTGGCATGCATCACCGAGACCTGGCTTGATGAAAATGCTGGACCGGTTTTGGCAGCAGCAATTCCGGCCGGGTACTCGGTGATACACCTCCCAAGGGTGGATCGTAGGGGCGGGGGTGTTGCTATTTGTTTTAAAACAGAACTGGGCCTAGTGGAGGTGCCAGTGGGAGTTACCAAATCCTTTGAATGCATTTTAGGTGAGGGTGTGGGATGCAGGATACTTCTCATATACCGTCCACCAGGTGATGGGAATGTTTTCCTGTGGGAAGTCGCAGACTTCATTGTCGACCTAACACTGGGATCCCCCAGATGGTTGGTTCTGGGGGACTTCAATGCTTGGGTCAATGATGAACTCTCGCACTTTAGGCAAGACTTCCTCCAGTTAATGATTTTGCTGGGCTTCACACAGGTAATTTCCTCCTCGACCCATGTTGGTGGTCATTCATTGGATTTGGTGTTCCTCCTGGGGATGGAGATATCCGACCTGGTCGTGGAACCGGTTGGATGGTCGGACCGTCACTACACTGGGTTCAGTTTTGAGGCCACCCCTAGTAGGTCAGCCCCTATGGAAATGGTCCGGTACCGCCCGTTAAGGGGTGTTTCCCCAGATGACCTAATGGCGGTGCTGGATCTATCAGGCTTTCCAAGAGATTGCATGGATCCAGGAGAGCTGATACATTCCTATAATGAGGCAGTGGCAGGGGCCCTGGATTCCATTGCTCCTGTTCGTGTTCGTCCTCTCACTCTTCACCCCAGATCTCCTTGGTTTGATGAGACCCTGAGGGAGTTGAGAAGAGCTGGACGAAGGTTGGAGAGGTGTTGGCGGAGGTCGGGTCTGGATGGTGACAGACTTATTTTGATGGACCATTATTCGGTCTATCAATCCGCAATCTCTCGTAAGAAGGCAGAATTCCTGTCCAGGGAGATTGGGGCTGCACAGAATAGACCACCTCAGCTCTTCCGAACTGTGGACAGACTGTGCAATCCAGTCTGTCTTCAGCCTGGAAGAGCTTTTTCTCAAGAACGATGTGAGGAGTTTGCTCTGTTCTTTGCAGATAAGATTGCCAAAATCAGATCCAAGATCTGTTTGACCCTCTCAAATGGGAGTTGCTATGGTCGACAGGAGATGTTGGACACCCAGTTTGTGTGGTCTGACTTCAGCCTCCCCACAATCAGTGACATTGTGATGGTTATCCAATCACTGCGTCCGACCAACTGTGATTTGGACCCGGACCCCACATGTCTCTTAGTGGATTGTGTGGATAAAATCAGCCTTGCTGAGATAGTCTGGAGGTCCTTGGAGAGGGGGACTTTTCCAGATCCTCTTAAGGAGGCTGTGGTTAAGCTCCTTCTTAAGAAGTCCTCCTTGGACCCGGACTGTCTGACTAATTACAGGCCTGTCTCTAACTTACCCTTTGTGGGTAAAGTTATTGAGAAGGTGGTCACCTCACAGTTGGATGATCATCTGACCAACAACAATGTCTATGATTCTCTCCAGTCTGGATTTAGGAAAAGGCATAGTACCGAGACAGCACTTGTACGGGTACTAAATGACCTCCTGATAGCGAGAGATCGAAGGACCTGTTCCATCTTGGTCCTTCTTGCTCTCTCTGCAGCATTTGACACTTTGGACCATGGTGTACTATTGGAGCATTTGTGATCTATCTGTGGACTGTTTGGTACAGTCCTAGGGTGGTTTCGATCGTACCTTGAGGGTAGGACTCAGAGGGTGGTGTCAGGAATTTTTTTCCTCAGCATCAGTCTCCCTATCCTGCGGGGTACCGCAGGGTTCCATTTTGGCACCCATGTTGTTTGCAGTGTACATGCTGCCATTAGGGGTGATTATTAGGCGGTATGGCTTGGGTTTTCATTGCTATGCAGATGATACCCAGCTGTACATGTCCTTTGTGCCCGGCCAGGATGCTGCCTTTTCGGTGTTTAACAGCTGCCTTGCTGAAATCCAAGACTGGATGAATGTGAGTTGGCTGCGGTTGAACCCCGAAAAAACTGAGGTGTTGGTAGTGGACCAGGGTCACTGTAAGGCGGGCTTGTTAGCTGGATCATCCTCGGGCTTATGGCTTGGGGATGTCCAGCTGACTGTCTCAGACCGGGTGCGGAACCTGGGCATTATATTTGATGGCTGTCTGACCTTTAAGTCTCAGGTGTCAGCAGTTTTCAAAACCTCTTTTTTATCATCTGAGGAACATCTCCAGGGTGAAGCACCTGGTTCCTCCAGAGGATCTTCCAACTTTGGTCCATGCCTTTGTTACCTCCCGCCTGGACTATTGCAATGCCCTATACCTAAGGCTTACGGGGGCTGAACTTCGCTGCCTGCAGCTAGTGCAGAATGCAGCAGCCAGGCTTTTGACTGGTTCTTCTAGGTCCAGTCATATAATGCCTGTGCTCCGCTGACTGCACTGGCTGCCAGTTTGTTGGCAAATCACCTTCAAGTTCGGCTTGCTGACCTATAAGGCCCTGCATGATCAGGGACCTGCTTACCTGAAAGATCTCTTGTGTCCCTACTGTCCCTCCCACCTACTCCAATCCACTGACGAGGGATTGCTAGAGATTTCCAGGGTCTGCTTAAAAACTTCAGGGGCAAGATCTTTTAGTTTTATGGCCCCGACCCTGTGGAATTCTCTACCTCGTCAGGTACGAAATTGCCCGACTGTCCAGAGCTTTAAAGTAGCTCTGAAAACCTACCTTTTTAACAAAGCTTTTAATGATTGTTAATTATTTAATTTTAATCTTGTTTAAATCCTGTTTTAAATATTTATTGTCTTATGTCATTTGTAAAGGCGCCTTGGTTTGAGAAAGGCGCCTCAAATAAATAAAAATTGATTGATTGACTGATTGATTATTTACAAACCCAATTTCAACCCCACCAATAAAGTTCCCAAGTCTCACAAACACATACAGTCCAGTGTGTGTCCAGTCCCACTAACAGTGTGTGTATGCAGACACCATATGATGTCACAGGCCCACCAGTTCCTGTTGCTTCAAATTTCAGTCCCAAACAGAAATACACAGCCCTTCAATCCCAACCCCCAGTGGCTTTTCAGTATTTAAGAAAGCCTACAAAACAGGGTGGGTGGAAGGGCTCTTGCCAACACCAGGCAAACATCACATTTAAATTTCACTCTAATTATCACTGCCAAACAAGTGTTCCCAAGCCCCAAAAGTTACAATATCACAGCCCAAGTAACAGTTCTAACACAAAGTAGTAATTTTTAACACACAGAACTAATTTCACGTACAAAACTATTCAAATATTTCAGTCAAAACAGAATATAAACCCAGACCTCTGTCCTTACCAGCCTCCTGCTTATGTTCCCAAGTGAACAACTCTATGCATGCAAGAGCAGAGAAGTTATAAACATCCACATATTTGACAGTTTTTACAGAGTTTTACAAATATTTACATTGTAAAGTTTTAAACCCCTGTAACTTAAAAATCTCTTATCTAATTGTCTCCATATTTAGATCATTCTATAAGCATTACAAAGGGTTATTGGTACTAATGTACATGTCTAGCTCCAAAAGTGCCTGAGATATATGCAGATGAAATTGTTTCATGAAATTTCCTGAAAAAAATGACAGATTTTGAGCACATATAATTTTGAGATGATGCATCATATTGTCATGAAATCTTGCACATTGTTAGAACATCTATCACCAAGTAAGCATGCCAAATTTAGGATCGCTGACCCAACAGACAGTTAAGGTATATGCAGATAAAAATGTTTGTCAAATGTTGCACAAACAATAAAATGACAAAAGTTGAGCACCTATACTTTTGCAGCTATCCATCTGACATTCATAATACTTTTTATGTTGGTGTCCATTGACCCAAAGAGAATATATTTTAAATATCAGAGCTCTAGCATGAATGGCAGTTGAGTTATAACCAAATTACAAAATTTTAAAAATTCAGTGACATTCTGACAACATTCCATGAAATTTCATGGAATTTTGTGAAATTTCTTTGAAATTCCACAGATTCTGAATTTTTCCAGTCCACACAACTCTAACATAAGGCACTCATAGTGGAGGGGGGAGTAGGAGGAAGCATGCTGTTGCTTAACTAGGATCTGCAACCTATCCAATAGGTAGGGAAACCAACAGACTGGGTCAGCCAAGCAGTTCTTATCTGCCGTCTAAGTCTATGTTTCTATGAAGTCCCCCATTGTTAGCATATCAGTGTATGTATTTCCTATTGCTATACTTTTTATGTCCTCTGTAATGTTTTTAGTTACATTTTTATTATAAAACACAGATTTAGAAGGGGGAATATAAACATTTCCTAGTATAATTAAATCATCCAAGACGTTCAGCAAAATTAGTATATCATTTTGTTTGATCATTGTTTTACTCACCTTTAAATAATTTTCTACCTTTATGTACGTAACTAACCCCCAATCCTTCTACCCATTTTACTTATTTTCTGGGTTGGTGAGTGCACCAATGAATATCCATTAATCTTTATAATATTAATTGTTCTATTCCATGCCAAGTTTCCTGAAATGAAAGAATTTCTATTTTGTTAAGAAAAGAGAGAAATTCCAGGTCCACAAATTTTGTAATGATGCCTGTTATATTCCAAGTAAGCATTCCTAAATTTGAGAATTGTTACTTAGGTAGAAAGCAGTACTATCATTCAGAAGGTTACTACATTGAGATTCAAGAATTGTTAATGACCTTAGTGAGTTATTGTTCAAAACTTCTATATTTAGTAGTCAATTATTTTCCTTTGCAAGTGGTTGGTATCAGCTGGTAATCCCAAGACTGTAAATTGTATCACTTTACTTCTCAAGTCTTTGGCTATGCATATTATTTTGTTGCTGGAGCAGTCTCCTAATTTAGAGAAATCCACAGTCAAGATGTCTAGACTATTCAATTGAGAACTGGCATCAAGTATATTTTGTGCCAGTATCTTATTATTTAAAGTTAAATCAATTTGATTTCCTTTCATCTGGCTTTTATGTGCCCTCTGCACATGTGTGATATTATTGTCATAAAATTATATACTAGAAAGTTCCCCATTAGTTGTGTTATCATGATTTTAAGTTTTTCCCTGGTTTAGGTTCCAACATAGTTGATTCAAAATATAGATAAGATTATGTCTGATGAAAGTATATTGCTATTGCCCTGTATTATTAAATCCTGTAATGTAAAGGATACCTCCAACTGGGAAATTATTTAAGATTTTATATATATATATATATATATATATATATATATATATATATATATATATATTTATTATTATTATTATAGAGGAAGTTGTTACTGGATAATCCATACTTAATGCAGCAGTGTGTGAATGTAGTGAAAATTTTGACCTATATTTTTTTTATTCTGTTTTAGATTTCCCTTGTCTACTTACTTGTATGATTCCTTTCTTTCCACAATATGAGTCTACTTTAATACTTTTTTTACATCTGAAATAATAAAAGGAGCATTGCTTTTAATATGGCTTGGCCAGGTTATCAGCAGTATTCTCTGCTGTTTTTGCACATCAGTTGTTTAAAATCACTTTTGTTGTGACTAAAATGAATTAGCATGCAGCAGGTAGTGCTCCCTGACCTTATGAAATAGAAGGTGTTCAAAAACAGCTGGGAATAGGGATGAAAACCTTGTCTGAGCCATATTAACAGGGCTGCTATTTTTAGTATTTCAGATGTGAAAAAAAGTACTAAAGTAGACTCAAAATGGAGAAAGAAGGGTACATGCAAGTTAGAAGAGAAGGCTCAATCTAAAATAGCATTAAAAAGTATAGGTCAGAATTTTCACCAAATTCATGCACTGCTGCTTTAAATTACATTTCTGAAGATAGTTAAAATTTTGCCAGACATAATGTGCCACTCTTTCATGTTTGACGAAAAACAATACCAAATGTTTCATTGCACGATCATCTGCTCTTATTGCGTTCAGAGTGTCATCAGGTAGTATGTCAAGCACTATGAGATCAGCATATACCAAATGTCCTCAGATTTTTAATACTTGTGTATTTTCTAAAGGGTCCTTGTCAACCCTTCTTACTACTACTATAGTTTCTTCATCTTCCAATATATTCATATCCATCAACTTTGTAGTAGTATATATTTCTTGTTGTTTTGTTTCTTGAAGCACTATATGCTGAATTATTGTATTTTCTTCTACTTTTGTTGTACTTTCAGAAACATTTGGAGTTTTTTCACTAGGGCAGGAATGAATTTTTATATTTTCCTGAACCCTTTTCTCCCCTTCCTACTTTTAACTTTACACTTTTTTTAGCTTAGTTTTAGATTTATTTTATAAGTTTTCATCCAAGTTGATATTCAAACCAAACTGATTGACTTTGTTTATTAGTTGAGGATTTTCCTTGTTTCTGTCCTCTTTGTTTCATTATTTGAATCCAAATCAGTCACATCATATGCCACAGGTCAAGAACAACCTCTTTCTTTCCCTTGAAATCTTCTTTGATATTCTAGCAAATCCTCAAAATGTGCTGCATTAATAGCAACTTCTTTCCTCAATAAGGTAATATCATATTTCAAAATTATAAGTTGTTCCATTACAGCAATGCTGACAATATCTGGATTTTTAAAAACTTTGAATAGACTTTGATCCAAAATTGGTGAATAGGTAAAGTGTTTTTCTATTTTCCCTTCCAAATTATGCTCCCTCTCTAGTAAGTCCTTAAGACCGGTTATAGTTTCATGCAGCTGTGTCCGGATTTCAGTTATTTCTTTCTCTTTAATATCAGTAAGAATTGTTTTTCCTTATTAGGTAAAACCGTATAAGGAATAGTTAGAGGTAAGCAACAATAACTAATAGCTAGAGAGTCAATTTTGGATTTTGAGGTCACCTGAAATACCTCCATATTAATTACATCTACTTGTAAAGAATGTTTATAAGGAGTATCCGGTATATACCAATTATGGATCCCCGATGGAAGTCAAAACATAGTTTGGGAGATTTTTCATATGAATTTATATTTTCAATGTTATTTCCTGACATGTTCATTATGGATGATCTTTCTACTAAATCAATTATAGGGGTTGATGTACTTCTAAATAACAGATCTATAGTATTCATTAAATGTTTAGTGATCAGTGTTTGACCTGGTTCTTTTATTTTCATTTCCTTGGTTTTTCCCTTTTTTTATTTTAACTATTTTAACTTTAGTAGTATTGTTTTGATTTGCAACTGTGTTTGTTTTTCAATTGTCCTTCATTTTTTTGTTTACCTTTAGTTTTAGAAACCTTTTTATCAACTGTCTGAGGAGAATGTACTGAGGGAGATTCTTCCCCAGTTATTTTTGTACTCCTTTTTCTCATCTTCAACAATAAATCAGAGAGACAGACAAGAAAACAATTCATATCAGGTCAGTATAATTAGATGCTTGATTCTAGTTCCGGATGAACAGTCACTGCAGAGGACACGACCTCAGACACGTTAGTGCAACCAGCCCTCCTGCAGGGCTACCCTTGAGATTATCCTCTAGTACAGGCTCTGCCACCACAAAGATTTCTGGCACTAGAGATGGGGACCAGGTACAAGAAGGTGAATAACAGTATTCCTGCAGCACAGGCTGATTTGACAAGGGCACTGAGTTCTAAACAGTCCAAAGACAGACTGTCTTTCCTTTTTACGGCTGTGTGGGCAGAGCCTGCAGCCGTTTTGCAGTAGCTCAAAAAAAAACAAGCAACTGGATTCAGGGCATGGAACACTTCCATTTTGGAGTTTCAGAATGATCCTTCCAAAAATCCCAAACAGTCAGAAACAGTCCACCATGGGCGCACTATTTCTCGGCGTGTCCACCACTTTCACATTTTGGTTGTCAACAGCAGTGGCATTTCTTGATTGCTGCTGACCCTTGAAATAATGACAGTGAGAGGAAACACTGTGATTTTTAGAACTATTGCCTTGCAGAATAATTAAAAAAAATTTTTATTACAGGACTGCAGGTTATGTTTTTTTATGTCGGAAAACTGTACTTATCACGGAGCCATGGATATTTAGGAGTCTGTATACATTATAGACTTCAGTCACTGAGAACTCAATTATTATTCATATCATATTGCATGCTTGTGAAATTCAATGTTTCAACGTATTCTGCAGTTACAATTAACCCTGCAATTTCAGTTAGTTCATTCTTGAAAAATGATGGCAGATTTGAATCACCAGTGCATTACCTAACTTTGGAAGGTGACAACAGATGTATGCCTGGATCCACAGTAACACACAGAAAGTGTTTGAAAACATATATATTTTTGGCTTCTAAATAAACTACTTCTGTTGTTATATTAGTGTTTAGCAACACATGGCTTTTGGTGCAATGCATTCAACACTCTGATCATGCCCATTTTTTGGTGTATATTACAGTACATGCTTCCTTTCTCTCTACTGAACATACCACCTCGAACAGTACAGAACTAGATTACTGTCAGCCAGATGTTCCACAAAATAGGACCATTAATTTGATGAATAGCATGTAGTAGGAACCGAAAAATGCGCATGATGTGATGATGTTGTTGTGCATTACACACAGGTTACCACAAACCAAGTACTTACTTTAAATACTTAAAGGGTACCTAAACAAGCAGTTTTTTAAAATGGCAAACTTCAAAATCTGGCGTCATAGTGAGGTAAAGTAAAGGATGCTGTTTACATTTATGCTAAAACTGCATTTATGTAAATAACATAAATACAGTTTCATAACTTTTGAAAAATGTAAACATCAGCCTTTCACTTTCAAAAAACAGCCTTGGTGTCTCCCTAAGATGTCTGCCAAGTGTGTTAAGGGAGGAGTCATGATGACATCAACAGAGCCAGAGCTAGAGACCCACATGTATTCATATAGTGCTAACTAGTTTTTCTTTCTCTGTTTTGAATTGTTGCACCAGCATGATCAACACCATGTGTTAACTCATGGATTATTTTGATCAGTACACATATTAGGCTATGATTTTGTTCATTTTGTTTACTTTAACTTATTGAAAATGTTTTGCAATTCAGCCGACTGTCTCTTTGGCAAACCGCAGTACAGTACAACACTTCAAATATCTGATGATCTAGAGGTTATGTGATGTCCAGAATTTTGTTTGTTTTTAACCAGGAGAGACACACTAAACTGAAAGCTAGTTTACAGGTGTAGCTTGGGAGCACAAGGAAGTTTAGTGACTTGTTCAGGGTCACACAGCAAAGTACTGGTCTGGTTGAATTCCAAAGCTCATGCTGTCTTGTTAATCCATCAATAAGGCTTTCTTTTTCCACGTGAACCCTCTGCACCTAGCCTGCCTTCTGTTGAATGACCCACCATCCATACCCTTTCCTTAGTACAGCCTGGGGCCGCATATGTGCTTATGGCCTCATGAACAGAATTATCACACCTCAGATTGTAATCTTGTACTTCAGAGAGTTGTGCACACCTAAACCGATTCGCATCATCAGCTGGCACTGTTAAAAAATGCCTCCCAAATCACTCTTCAGTCCACTTTCTCAATGTTTGACTTCTGCTCCCACAGTAAACATTGAGTGGATCACCACCCTTCTGCACAGTGAAGGCAGTATGTACAGTTCCCCTGTTGTGTTTTTTCCCGCCTCATTAACCAACAACTAGGTCTTCCTGGAGGGCCAAGCAATAAGCATTATGGCCCACTAAAAAAACTGCTGATCATGCCCTCATAAAGGCTGCACTTACAATGAATAACAATATTATTAGCAGGAGAGGCATACTAATACCATGAGCGAATTCACACGACTTCCAGTGTCAGTCTACTCATTTATCTGTGATCTGCAGAATCCTGCAGGACAGTTCCCAGCAATTCTGCTCCAGTACTTTTCTGTGCTTTTCTCCACAATGCGAGTTGGCTAGCTACCACCCTTCCAAATCTTGAATGGGCTATACACAACTCCCTCAATACTGTCCTAACAAACTTCAACATCCTCCCCCCCCATCCAAGGGTAATCTCCCTACACTGAATACAAGTAACAGTTTAGGTGCAGCACTGCCACTCTGAGTATTTGTCATCACTGGCTACTCTCATCCACAATCAGGTAATGATCATGATGCTGGCAGCCCCACATTTTAGATCTCACAGTGATCTGCTCAACGTCCTCCTTCATGTCTTCAACTAACCTGACTATAACTGTACTCTGCTGGAATGACCTCTTCAGTACCTCTTTGGCATTCATTCTTCTCACCTGCTCCTCACACCACAAACTGGTGAGTTCACTACTCTTCCACATCATGAATGTGGATATTACAGTCTCCCGTGTTAGTTTTACATATTAATAATAAACATGATCTTCTGGTAAGCCAGGCTGATAGCAGCATGGCACAAGTGGAAACATAGGTTTTCCTACCCTTATAAGATCTAAGCCACCTATGATTAGGCACTATTAAATGACATGCATAATGATGTGCACACCATCATTTAATAGTGCCCAATTGAAGGTAACCTAGATCTTTTAAGGATAGGAAAGCCCATCATTCCCCTTGTTCCCAGCTGCAATCAGCCTG
Source organism: Neoceratodus forsteri (assembly GCA_016271365.2). Lineage (NCBI taxonomy): Eukaryota > Metazoa > Chordata > Ceratodontiformes > Ceratodontidae > Neoceratodus > Neoceratodus forsteri. The sequence goes on along the minus strand of CM028129.1, from coordinate 49,997,798 downwards.
ACTTACTGGAAATGTATGTTTATATTTGATATGTCAACAAAAAAATGGGGACTGTACTACTTGCATTCATGATACAGAAGGGTGATGAGCTCACCAGTGTTTGGTGTGAGGAGGAGTAGTGAAGAATGAATACCAGAGGGGGACTGAGAAGGCCACTCTTGCAAGGTACTGCTATAGTCAAGGAATGAGAAAGACAGAAGGAGAGACATATGAGCAGATTATTGTGAAAAATAAGATGTGGGGCTTCCAGCACAGCACCATGATCATTACCCGAACTTTGTCCTGCCCAACATTCCCCTTCCCATAAAACCAGTTCATGCAATTGTCCAAGGCTGTGTGTGGATATTAATGCATGAAATGGCTGCCACTACACGTTCAGTCACTTCACTACCAGTCTACAGTAGTATTGCTTGTAAAGCACTTTGGGATACAATGTGTATGAAAACCACTATGTAAATGCTGATTCTTATTATTCTTCTTCTTCTTATTATTATTTCCCCATGGAAAAAGAAGACAAGACAAGCACATATTCGATTTTCGAGAAAGTACGAATTTTAGCATTGGACTGCACAATAACTTTGCTACAAAAAAAGTGGTGGATCTACAGGGTGGTGAAGAGTGTGGCTGCAACCCCCCCCCCCACATTGTAACATACTTGCTTGCTGCTACTGCTGCATTTCAATTTGTCATCCTGGATCCACCATAACCACTAGACCATTCAGGTTATTCAAGATTTGTACTGCACTGTGGCTTGCCACAGAGAAAGTCGGTTGGATTAAAACACAATTTCAGCATATTAAAGTAAACAAAATGAACATAACCATAGCCTAACATGTGTATTATGCAAAATAATGCACATGGTTTTGACCACTTGGGTGAAACAATTCTATACAAAAGGAAAAAAGAACTAGTTAGCACTATAGAGAGCCATATATCTGACTTTGGCTCCAATGATGTCATCACATTACACATTTGGCAGCCATTTTAGGAAGCAGGTAATATTTTTTGAAATTGGAAGGCTGATTTTACAATTTTCAAATGCTCTGCAACAACATTAAGGTAAATTATATAAATGTAGTTTTAGCATTAATGAATACCGCAGCCTTTCCTTTAGCCACCTACGGAATCAGATTTTTGAATAGTTTGTTGTTAAAATGTTGTTTAGGTATTCTTTAAAAGCATACAGGTATATGTTGTTTTAAGTACTTTTAAACTTTGAAGGTTAGCAAGGGTCTGCTTCATTTAGAGCAGTAGCAAGGCCCCATGACTGCTACCTCCATCACACTGCGCTAACTGCCATGATCAATTAATCGTGATCGGATCAAATAAAACAACCATAAATTAAAAGAAAGTCAGAGCTGAATTTTAAGCAAAGCTATTAGTAACACAATTTGTACTACAATTGCAATGTGCATACAGGGAAGCTGCTGAACTAGTAGGTTCAAGGGGAGTTACTGTCTATCAGTTGTCCCTCTCACTGTGCCAACTTGTAGTCCCATTTTATGAACATCTATGTGCAGGTATCAGTACATCGATATGAAATGCCTATTATGTGTCACAGCATCTCTGAGTTGCTGTTTGCTATGTTTTCCTGTGTCCCAATTTAATAACACATACTGTTCTGGAAAAGCCATTGCATTATGTGAATTCCTATGTGTGACATAATGTATGAGCTCCACATTAATATGTTTATAACCACGGCTCGAAAGAAGCTCCATTGTTTGTACTGACGCATTTGCTTTACTGTATGTACATTACACATTTTACACAAATACTGTAGTGTTACCAATGCTTTTTCCAAAATTCAGCTCCGCCTTTTTTGTATACTGTGGCCATTTCATGTCACACCACTCCTGCTAAATATGCCACATTACCTAAATTAGCACAATTCTGTAACTTTGAAAAAAAGGTATTCTGATCAGCGATACTGTAGTTGCCGTGTTCTCAGAACTGGGTGCACATTTTGATTGCGAGTACCTCGCTTACAATACAACTTATTTTGCCCACAGATTATCATCTTGCACAGTGCTTGGCTGCCCCAAATACAAAGTCAGCATAGTTGGCTTCATTCCATGGGAGTTCATTCGTGGTTCCGTCTTTTTTTTTTGTGGTGGTGGTGGTGGTGGTGGTGGGGGTCAACGTGCCAGTACCTTGCCAAGTTCCTCAAAAGGCAATCTAACCTTACACTGCAGACATCAGATAAGGGACCACAGAAACTGGTTGTGACTCTGAGATGTACAAGGATGCTTAGTCTCACTAACAGCTGACTATGTATCTATATGTGACCATTGACAGCCGACTATGTATCTGTATATAACTACGGCCCTTGCAGCTTGGTGTGTGTGTGCGTGTGTGTGTGTGTGTGTGTGTGTGTAAGGCAGTACTAGAACCTGCTGTATCAGTACATCAATATGAAATGCTTATTATGTGTTGCAGCATCTCTGAGTTGCTGTTTGCTATGTCTTCCTGTGTTCCAATTTCATTACACTTACTGTTTTGGAAAGGCCATCACATTCTCTGAGTTCCTATGTGTGACATAATGTATGATTTCCCCACTAATATTCTTATAGCCACGGCCCGAAAGAAGCTCCATTGTTTGTACTAGCGCATTTGCTTTACCTTATGTACATTACACATTTTACACAAATACTGAAGTGTTGCCAGTGCTTTTTTTCAAAATTCAGCTCTGCCTTTCTGGTATACTGTGGCCATTTCATGTCACATCACTCCTGCTAAATATGCCACGGCAGTACACTGAGTTAGCAGATTAAATATAACACTCAGAGTGTAAGCGTTAACCCATTGCTGTCTCTTACAAATAAAATTCAAACAAGTGAGTGTACTGTGGCTGTCATTACATCAATTGGTTATGTCTGCATTTGTGTAGCAGGAGCATAAAACTCAAGAGTTTTTTTTTTGGGGGGGTAACAAGAACCCCAAGATGCCATTATAACATTTTGTGTATATACAGCGTGCATACTGTGTGCTTGGTCATTTCTGAGTAGCTGTCAGCACGTCTTCCCCGTCGGTCCCAATTTGCGCACACTTACTGTTATGCCAAAGCCAGTGCATTGTCATGATTTCCTATATTGCCACTTCTTGGTCTAACAGTATGTATGAACTCACCAATGACATGGTTGCAAACCACTGGCAATGGTATCTAAATTAGCACATTGTTGTAACTTTGAAAAAGAAAAAGTCATTCTGATCAGTGGTACTGTAGTTGCTGTGTTCTCAGAACTGGGTGCACATTGTGATTGCGAGCACCTCGCTTACCATGTGACATATTTTGCCTACAGATTATCATCTTATTCAGTGCTCGGCTGTCCAAAATACAAAGTCAGCATAGTTGGCTTCATTCCATGGGAGTTCACTCGCGGTTCCATCTTTTTTTTGGTGGGGGGGTGGTCAGCATGCCAGTCCCTTGCTATGTTCCTCAAAGGGCAATCTAACCTTACACTGCAGACAACAGATAAGGGACCACAGAAACTGGCTGCGACTCCGAGATGTACCAGGACTCTTAGTCTCATTGACAGCTGACTATGTATCTATATGTAACCATTGACAGCCGACTATGTATCTATATGTGACTAGCGCCCTTGCAGCTTGGTGTGTGTGTGTGTGTGTGTGTGTGTGTGTGTGTGTGTGCATGTGTAAGACAGTGCTTCAAATTGCTGTTCTTGTGGAGGTGTTAGGAAGTCTGTGACCCGGTTACAGCTGCATTCCACTGGCTTTACTACTTTCACATACTACCATAATTATACATAACTGGAAAGCGGTGCAAAGCTTCATCATGTAGATAGGGCCCTCTGTTAATGGTGTAGTCAAGGGGCAGAAGTCTGTATTCTGTGCTGTTTATAACACTGCATTCCCCTATGTACACAGCACCACTTGCAGGCCACATGAATGGATAGACTGCAGTTTCAGGGGGGCTATATACTGTGTATTGTTCACCTGGGAGGTCAATAAATGGTGTACCTCACTGAGCTTTTAGTATTTTACCCTTAGTTTGTAATGCAAAAGCAACCTAATAACTACAGTGTTAAAGTAACTTGGCTTTAGTGGCTGCCCTTTTTATGGGGGTACTTTTCCCTTAAAATGCCCAGTCCATCTCTTCATTTGCACTCTGCACTTCATCTTTCCTGACTTCCTTGCTGCACCGCTCCACCTTTTTAATACACAACAGAATGCTACCTCACCATATGTCTGAACCTCCCTGCACTCACCTGTAAAGAAAAGTCTATGAGTCCGAAACATGAGTGCCAGTGTCAATTGTTTTACTGAGTTCTGACAAACAGGATACAGCCTCAAATATTCCTGTGCATTTCTCGAGAAGATTCCTCAAGGGTGCTCAATGATGAATCTCAGCAGAGAGATGCATCATGTCATTTAGGTCAAACAAGTCCCCACATCTATCTTTGAGCCCTTATTTGAATTGCACATTTGAGAGTTTATTAGGTTCATACTAAGGTGGAAATAGGAACAGAAGGCCAAGGCCCATTTGAGTTCCATCATCATCTGTAATACCTTAAATCAGCACCATCCAGAATATATTTATCTAGCCTATTTTTAAATATACTTTTTGTTTCTGATATTATAATATATAATGGTAATGAGTTCCACAAGTTCACCACCCTAACAGTATAGGAATATTTCCTTGCATTTGTTCTGAACTTCTTTCCTTTAATTTGTAGTGGATGTCCCTAGTTTCCATATTATGTTCTTTAAAACTTATATCCAAGTCACACATTAATTTAGGGTCTTGAAGAATGTCATACAGGAACAAAATGTCCCCAAGAGACTTTCGGACTTCCAAAGACATAAGTCTCAATGAATGTAGTCTTTCTGTATATGTCATGTTACTATGACCATTAATTCTTTTTGTGAAGTGACGCTGTACCTGTTCCATCTTTTTTCTTTCAGATGCTTTGTAAGGGTTCCAAATCTGAGATGAATACTCAAGATGCCCTATATAGGGGAACAAGAACTTTACTAGATCGGGACACAATATTCTTCCTTATAGACCATAATGCCCTATTTGCCCTATTGGTGGCTTCCATAACTTGCCTCTGTGTATCGAGGTTGTCACTTATATATATATATACCCTAGACCTTTTCACTAACCATTTGACTGAGTAAGACATTTTCCAAGAAATAGTTCATTCTATTATTTTGTCTTCCCAAGTGAAGTACTTTACACTTCTCCATATTTAGTTTCATACCCCATTTTTGGGACCAGGGGAGGATAGTATTCAAATCTTGCTGAAGTATTGCCCCATTCCACATTATTGGTACAGGGGCCACCTAACTTTAAATTATCTGCATACTTTACCACTGTACTATTTAGTTTATGAGTGATGTCAGATGTAAATACATTAAAAAGTATCGGGCCCAGAACGGAACCCTGGGGAACTCCACTCATAACAGACCCCACTCCAGACAAATGCCCATTTACTGTAACATACTTTATTGTGCTCTTGTGGACAGCCAATCTATTATCCATGTAACTGTTAAAGCAGGGGTACAATTTTTATCATTTTTTCAGCAATGGCCCCGTGTGGTACACGATCAAAAGCTTTAGAGAAATCCAAAAACAACACAACACATGGTATATTATTATCCAAATGTTCACTTATCTGTTCATAAAAAACTAATAAATTTGATGTACACCCTCTACCCCTGACAAAGCCATGCTGATCTGATCTGCATTATTAGTTTTTTCTAATAGTCTATCTTTAATTATGCTCTCCATGATTTTTCCAATAACACTTGTTAAACTAATGGTGTGGTAATTTTGCACCAGTTCACATGCCCCCTTTTTAAAAATGGGTACAACATGAGCAACTTTCTAATCAGCAGGTACCTGGGATTGCATGCAAGAATTATTAAACACAATTTTTAAGGGGGATGTGATGTATTTGGATATTATTTTAAGAATTCCAGCAGATATTTTATCTGGTCCTGGAGAAGATTTTGTCCTCAATGCATTGATTTTTTTTTCTCAATTTCCTCTTCAGTAATTTCCTGGAAATGATTGTTTTCATCTGATTTTATATGTACAGTTCGATGTATGTCTTGGCCCTTATCATATACATCGCAATATAAATCATTAACTGCCTCAGCTATTTGTTTGTTTTCAAATATTATTCCTCCTTCTCCCAATATTGGACCAATCTTGTTCTGAGAGTGCTTCAAAGAATTAACATAAGAATAAAACTGTTTAGAATTTGATTTATTTGCTTCAGTTGCAAACTTTATATCCATATTCCTTTTAGTTTGCCTGATTGTTATTTTACACTTTTTTTGTATGTGTTTAAAGGACTCATGCATTAGCATTACCTTTTTTTGATATGTTTTATATAACCTTGACTTCTTCTTGATTAATCGTCTAATATTGTAATTTAACCAATAAGGTCTTATATATTTAACATATTTTTTAATTTGTGGAATATTATCTGATACTACTTTCAAAATGGTATTTTTTATAATCCTCCATGTCTTCCACCAATTTATCCTTCAGAACATTATTCCATGCTATTTTCTTTAGATCTATCTCAATACCCTTTTTATCCACTTTTTTCAGGAGAAATATTGATGTACAACTATTTCTAGGTATATATGTGTAATCTACAGTAAAGCAAATCGAGTTATGATCACTAGTTGCCAATGGAGAATCTATATAACAATCTTTTATAACAATATTAGGTGTTGCTAACACCAAATCCAATATTTCCTTTCCTCTCATTGGTTGCTGAACATGTTGTATTAAATTTAGCTCACTGCAGACATTAATAAGCTCATTCCCCAATTTTGATTTAGAAACAACATTTGTCCAGTCTATTCCTATAATATTGAAATCCTCCATTGCAATTGTATCTCCCTTAGCTTCTGCTGCAACAATCTCGGACATTATTTGTTTTGTTATTTCCATTGTACTATTAGGTGGGTGATACATGCATCCAATGACAAATGATTTAGTAACATTTCCCTGAATCCTCACTCAGACAGATTCATATGTGGTATTAGTTTTTATTTTAGCTATAATATCCAGTGAGCTCAAGTTTTCTTTAATAAAGAGGGCCACACCTCCTCCCTTTCTATCATTTCTCATATTTTCAAAGGTGATATATCCAGGAACCCCATTTTCCCAACCATCAGGGTCATTCTTTCTCCATGTCTCAGTAACAGCACTTACATCAGGTGATTTGTGATTAACAATTACCAGAAATTCGTCCATTTTGTTATTAAGACTTCTTGCATTTAGATATAGAAAGATTAATTCCTTTTTATAATTATATCCAGATAATTTTCTAGAAGATGTGGAAATGACAGGCTGCTGGTTCTCCCCCCCCCAACTAACCATTTAAATTGCCATTTCCCATTGCTTGATTTATGTTGGCTGCTAATTTTTTAACCCCTTGAATGTTAAGATGCAACCCATCTGTGGATATATAAATCCCTCCTGTTTCTAAAAGTAGACTCATTGTCAACCAGTAACAAATGATTTCCTTTGCACGTTACTTAATCTTGCGTTAATGTACTGAATTGTACAATTTTTTTCCCTATGTGCCTTTGGAATCAGCAGTATACTAGAGATAGCAACCATGTGCCCTAGATTTTTTAAGGACATAGCCAGTTCAATAATATCGTGACATATATCCTTCTGGTGCATTTTCCCAACATCATTCATCCCTACATGTAAGGTAATAGAGGACTCTGGGGGTATGGTTACTGTAGTTATGATTCTGGCTATATCATGAACACGTGCCCCTGGATAGCATGACACCATGACCTGCTCCTTTTTATTTCCACATATATAAGTGCCACAGCATCTAAAAATGGAATCCCCAAAAACAAATTTAAGAGACTCCCCCATTTGTACCTGACAGTGAGTCAGACGTTGTGTATTAACATCTACCTCTTCAGTGTTATTAATGGTGTCTGTGTGATTTTGATGTGGGGTTAGGTTGCCTTCTTCAGCTTCATCCACTTCAAGTTGCTGATATATATTTGTCAGTTCAAGTGCATGTTTTACTTTTTGAGATGACTTTTTCCTTATTGCAACCTGTGAATTTTGTTTTATTTCCTCTACATTTGATGTTTCTTTTAATCTCTTAGATCTGGGCACCTGATCCACAAAGTGTTCATGACTATCATTCAGATTCCGTGTCCTTTTCCTATTCATTGATATTAAATCAGTTTCCTTTTCTACATTTTGTACAAACTCTTGCATTTTAATAATGTCCTGTATGTCTTTTATTTTCTGCTTAAGCTCCTCATTTTCTGACTAGAACAGTAAGAGTAACTCACATTTAGCACACTTGTAATCTTTCTCACTAATACTAGCATTCTGAGCTTTAGAAAACATGCTACATAGGGTGCATGCCAGTAGTACAGATTTTTTAACCAAATAATCAATTGTTTGTTCAGGGGTGTCATAATTTTCTTCTGCATTCATTTTATTAAACTTTACAAAATAGTCTGAACAGACTATAAATAAAAGTACAACCACAACTATCTGTATAAGCAACCCAAAGGATGTACCACTTCAGGACCAGATAAAATATCCACCAGAATTTGCACACTAATGGTCATTTGCCCTCTGGTACAGCTTAATGCTGACCAGTACTCCCTGTTATCATTTAAGTGAACTACCAGGTTAATATATACACTAAGCGTTCTTATCTCTATGGTCTGCTATATTGCAGCTCACCTGATAGAAGATATCTACTGTTAATTAAAGCATTTACCCCATTTTCCCCCCTTGACACGCTGGACATGCATTATGATGCGCATGTCTTGGCGCATGTTTCCACGCGCGAACACGTGCACACACCCACTCATGCTTGCAAGGGAGTGTAATTTAAATCCCATGACCTGGAACACCTAGGATTGGGTCAACTTACTCTCTCCACAAAACTCTTTGTTTCACAAGCAATTTTCTCTCCCTGAGCTCCATTACAGGTGTGCTTTGCAATTTAATGCCCCAGAGATATCAGCAGATGAAATATGTGCTCACAGTAGCAACAGGTAGTTTCCCCATTTAGGCATGAAAACTACCAGTCGCTACACTGCTTCCTGGGTCAAGGCACACTCTTAGGTACTCATGGCTACAGCAGTAGATAATAAAATAAAACAATTTCTGAAATAAAAAGCTGTGCTCAGACTCATACGTCTGCACTACTGCATATACTCTGTTCACTGCTTGCCCGCTCGCAAGGGAGCGTAATTTAAATCCTTTGACCCGGAACACCTAGGATTGGGTCAGTTTACTCTCTTCACAAAACTCTTTGTTTCACAAGCAATTTTCCCTCCCTGAGCTCCATTACAGGTGTGCTTTGCAATTTAATTCCCCAGAAATATCAGCAGATGAAATATGCGCTCACAGTAGCAAAATCATGAGACCACAGTGGGTTGTCTGGTGTATGCAAAGTTGGCACTTTCTGCATGCCAGTGATATCCTATTTGTTGGAACTCAGTAAAACAACAGGACATCAAGTACACATTTTTGGCTCATGGACTTTTCATTATGGGGAGTTCAGGTAGGCTTTGCTCTTTTATGTCCTGTTCTTCTGCATTCCACAGCCCTACACCATGTGTGTGGCTACCTCTCTTCAATCTAGCATGAAGAGTCAACATGATCCACCACTTCCACTCCCTCAAGCCATCAGTTCTCCCCTGCACTTGTCTGCACTTGCAATCTTGATGAACTTCCCTTCTGAGATTGCGTTGGACTGCTACACACCATGTAGTCTCCTGATGGAATGATGGTAAGTCTATACACAAACACAATCATCCATATGCATGAAGTGCACCAACTACGTACTGTACACCAATACACCCACATTCTGTTGGCACCCTTTGCAGACTGTGTGAGAGGCCTTTCAACACCATGCATTCCTGCTTAAAGTTGAACCAGCATAACATTTTGTGGTGATTTCCATATACAGCCCATGATACTGTGCATTATGAGGGTATGTGTGATTTTTTACACCCACATTGCTCTCTGTCAGCTTTAATATGGACATGGCATCTTCAGTGACCTTTATCATGAACTGCCTCCTGCAGATTCAAGATCTCCACATCCCACTTACCACTAGGAGATTGCAGGGAAGCTGCACCTGCTGGAAAACTAAGGGACTCTTAACCCTTATGAAAGAAAGGGACAGAATAAGGCCTGTCTACAAAAAGACCCCCCTCCTCTGCCCTTTGGAATGTCTACAGGCATTTGTGCAACCAATGCAAACAAATGGTGCAGTCCCTGAAAAGGAATTATTACCACACCCTACAAAGGGATAACCTCAGTAACCCCCGTAGTTTCTGCTGCTCTCTGCTCAATCCACATACCCACAGCCCTGTCATCCACTTAAGCACCCCAGCTGACCTAATGACTGATCCAGCCAAGATTGCCCAGGCCTTTAATCTGAAATTCACTGACCTCTCTTCCCACCTTAGTAAACTACATTCTCCTCGACAAACTAGTCCTGGACCCGATCCCGACTGACAGTCCCTCTCCTCCTCCCCCTTCACTAACCCTCCCTTTCTACTTCTGGGTCATCTCCCTAAAAGGACACCACCAAAATCCTTAAGAGTCTTTCAAACAGGGGCAGCCCTGGTACAGATGGCCTCTATCCCTCCCTGCTTAAGCTCATTTCCCCAGCCATCACCAAACCCCTCACCTTCATCTTTAATCTGGCGTTTACTACCTCAACCTTGCTGGACTCATGGAAGACTGCCAAAGTTGTACTGATATTTAAAGCTGCTGACCCCCTTTCCTCAGACAATTACAGGCCTATTTCCATCCTTCCCCACCTGAGCAAGATCCTTGAGAAAATTGTTCACCACCAAATGTCGGATCACATCAGGAGTACAATCTTATGGACAGTCAACAACATGGTTTCAATGCTAACCATAGTACCGCAGCTGCCCTGGCAAACTTTACTGACCATATCTTTAGGAACATGAGCCAGAGGAGAGTGACTGGTGCTGTATTTGTGGACCTGACCAGGGCTTTCGAGCTTGTCAACCACTCCTTTCTTCACACCAAACTCCATCTGCTTGGTTGCTCCAATGAGACATCCTTATGGTTCCGGAGCTATCTCTCTGTGCACTCCCAATCGGTGTGCATTGGTACTCATACCTCTCCTACTTTGCTCATCTCCACCGGTTTCCCCCAGGGCTCCACCCTGGGCCCCCTGTTTTCCATTTTTATCAGCTCCCTTCCCACTGATTGCCCTACCAGCAATGCCCTACTGTACATGGACAATCTTCTGCTTTTCCATAGCAACAAATCCATAACTAACATATCTTCCATACTTACCGAAAACTATGTCACTGCCCACGCATGCTTTTTGTCTAATATGCTCCTGTGAAATGAAAAAAACAAAAACAAAGCAATGTCTTGGGTCCAAATCATACCTGGATAACATCATGAACTCTAACTCCTCCCTATCTGTGCTGTCACCCGATGGTCCTGCCCTGCAGAATGTCCCTAATTTCAAATACTTGGGAGTTACCCTTGACCTTACCCTCTCCTATACAGAGCATGTCAACCTCATTCAATGTAGGGTAAACCACAATCTTGGAGCTGCCTATCAATTCAAATACTACCTGATCCCTGAGGCCCACCTAGCCATCGTCCAAGGAAATCTGTTCACCATAATTGACTTAATTCAGTATACAAGAGCATCTATCATTTCACTCTCCTGGCTCCATACTCAACCCATCACTGTGACCTCAACCAGTCACTAGGGTGGCTCTCATTCCAAGGCCATTTCAACTATGTTCTCGGACGTACCATCAATAACGCTCTCAGAGTGGGTGTAGAGTTCCAGTATTCATCCCTCCTCAAGGCCAGGTTCACACCCAAGTACATCCATGAATCAACTGTTAGCCTCCTTGAGGTCATTCAGGTCTCCACCATTATGTGGGGTAAAGCCCTATCTGTCACTGCCCCCTCCCTGTGGAACAGAATCCCCATGTCCCTCCAGTCAACTGACATGCACCTCAGCTTCAAATCCAATTTCAAAACATGGCAGATGTCTGAAGACAAATGTTCTTGCTCTACTGGGTAATCTCTCTCCACCTCCTCCCCCCCCCTCACTTTCCACGTGCTCTCCCTTACCCTCCCTGTGTAATAATGCCCCCCTCTTTTTGGGGTGTATGTCACCCTCTGCTCACCCCTGCTCCTTCCTTACTTGCTCCAGCATTTGGAGCCTATTCTGTTGTCTATGCCATTCTTATACTTACCACTATGTTACTCTCAGTGACCTCTGAGTCCTGACCCGCAATTGCACTTGTAGCCTCCACTGTACTGCCTTAAACTTTTGTACACACACTCTCCCACAGGGTGTTTTCTGCCTGAAATTATGTATGCATAGTACTGTTTGTTTACCTCCAATTGCTTTTGTAACTGTATTGTTTTTCTTGTACTGAGCTATCTTGTTTGGCCCTGGTCATGCCTTAAAATGGTCTTCTGGATCAGTGCACTTACCCGGTAATCAAAGGCATAAATAAATAAATAAATAATCAAACAAACATTGCCATATACACATACAGAATGTAAATTAATTGTCTTATTTGCAATGCTCATAGAGGGTAATGCTGGGTGATGGGGTGTGTGATTATGCATGCTGCTAGTTCCTGTAGAAGTGGATAAAGTTCTGAAAACTGACTTCCAAAAACCATGTCTACAGCATCAACTCATGTTCAAGTCACGTCCTCTTTTGTGTGTGTCTGTCATTTGTTCAGCTACAGTGGTCCACTTAGTCTGCCTTCTCCTAAGGGGCACAAAATATAATGTGAGGCATGGGACATGTTCAGGGCAGAAAAAAACGCCAAAATAACCATACATCAGCTGCCCTCTCAACAATGGATAAGGCTTTAGTCAGTATTTCATTTTATATGTCACCACACACCTATCTTACCATCATGGAGCTGTACGATGTGCATTGTGGTTCAGAGGTTAATTTATCCATGCATTAACGTAACTCCATAAAACACATTTAATCACAATTCTACCATTTCTTTTCATGAAATGTTGTATTCTGATCAAATTGGATAATGTTCTGCTACTTTTGGGATGCTTTTGTTTTGTGAACCACACCAAAATAACAAATGGGAATGGCAGACATCTGTGTGGCAGACATTTTCTGACTTTCTGTAAATGTACCATATCATAATCAACCAGACCAATCAGAAAATTACTGAAAAATAACATCTGGAGAACATAACTAAAATATGATTTCCAGTGAGTTACAAGGACAACTACTTGTGAATTCACACCAACAACTGTAGGCATAGCTGGAATTTGAGAAGAAGTGGAAACACTGTCACATTGTTGCAAGAAATCATTTTTGAAATTCTTCTGAGGAGATACTATAAAGGGGACCTGCTACTTTACCAAGCACAGAGCATGAGTTTAATTTGTTCAGGTGGATGTTGAAGATCCCATGGCACTTCTCAAAAAGAGTAGGGGAAAATTGTATTATAATTCAATATAGCATAAAGAAAATCAACAACAATACAAGTATGAAAACAAAAATTGTACAATAATTTTCCCGAAAAAAAACTGCAGACTAGTGTACAAAGCAAAAGATAATGCTACAATAACATATGTAAACAACCTACTCACATCATAATATAACATATAATAGAGTTTGGAACTGTCTGATTTTGAAAGCAGCACAAGGGAAGTCACAGAGTTTGGAACTGTTTGATTTTGAAAGCAGCACAAGGGAAGTCACAGAGTTTGGAACTGTCTGATTTTGAAAGCAGCACAAGGGAAGTCACAGAGTTTGGAACTGTTTGATTCTGAAAGCAGCACAAGGGAAGTCACAGAGCTTGGAACTCTGTTTTTGAAAGCAGCACAAGGGAAGTCACAGAGTTTGGAACTGTTTGATTCTGAAAGCAGCACAGGGGAAGTCAGAGTTTGGAATTCTGATTTTGAAAGCAGCACAAGGGAAATCACAGAGTTTGGAATTCTGATTTTGAAAGCAGCACAAGGGAAATCACAGAGTTTGGAACTGTTTGATTTTGAAAGCAGCACATGGAAAGTCAAAGAGTTTGGAACTCTGATTTTGAAAGCAGCACAAGGGAAATCACAGAGTTTAGAACTGTCTGATTTTGAAAGCAGCACAAGGGAAATCACAGAGTTTGGAACTCTGTGCTTTGGCTTCTCAGAAGGAACTAGAAGGGGGATAGGATCAGATCTACAGTACAGTAGCTTCTTGTTGTTTTACATTGTTTCTTGGGGATTCTACTTGGTAGAAGGTTATTTCTTTTCTTTCTTACTACTAAGGGGCTAGCAGGGTATTGTTTGGGGCTGTTGGAATTTTGAAACCTGTTTTGGTAGCTATAAGTGGGCTCATTTGTTTGATTCACTGTGTGGCAGGCTGCATTAGTAGAGGCCTATTTCTTCTGTTTTAAAACATAATTGGTGTGATTTAACTGGGTCTGTTTCTTTGAATTGGAGACATATATCTTCTAATTCCAAGCCTATTTTGATGTGTTGTTAGTGAAACTGTTTGAATTGGAGTCCTGTTTCTTTGGGTAGCAAACCTATTTTGGGGGCTTTGAGTAGAATTGTGATTCATTGTTGCTGGCTTCACTAGCTGCAAAGTTTGAGTGCAGAGTGGGGGAAGGGTGCTAATGGTCTGACCAGAGGCCTCAGCTACCTGATTGTTTCTGGAAGACTTGGGCTGGTCCCACCCTTTGTCCATTATTTCCTTTGTACCAGGGGTTCTGACATCACTTCCTCAAACAGGGAAAGGATATGCACCTGTCATAGCAAAAGCAGACATCCAGGAAAGGAACAGCAGCAAGTGAAGAGGTGACTGCTCTCTCAGTGGAAGGGAAGTAAATGCAAATCTAGGAGCTTTCATTATTACTTCTTTGCAATGATATTGCATTGGGGAAAGGAGGAGTAGGAGTTTGAAGAAGGTTGTGCAATGGCTACTTAAAGTCTGTTTTTGAGTGTGGATAGGAAGGATAGGAATATAAAAAGCAGTTGCTCAATATATCTAAATGTGTGCAACAAAGGAGGTAAGGGAAATAAATAAAATGTTTTGCTCTGATAGAGGAGGGAGAGGGGAGACTTGGGGGAGTGTTTGGTACCCTGCATCTGGAAGGGGGGGGGTTGCTGGTGGGCAACGACAGCAATGGGTAGGGTGGTAGGCTGCAACAACTGCAGTGCACCAATCTTTCTAAAAATTGCCTGGAGTGTGGGAGGATGTTTAGTGTGCAACCACATAGAACAACTTAGAAAGGAGATTGAGGGTCTGCAGGAGGAACTAAGACAGGCAAGGCAGATTGCATGGGTTTAGCCAATACTGGAGGGAGGAAAAAGGAGATGAGGGAGGGCAATTTAAGCTAACAGTGGTGAGGAGAGGAGGGCAGAAGAAGGGAAGCAGAGACAAGGCCCAGGCCAGGAAGAACAATTGCCGGGGAAACCAGGTCAGGAGACAAAAGACAAATGGAAGGAGGAGATGGGGACTTGTGAGGGGAGGTGAAGAAGTGGCAAAAGTCATGGATTGGAAAGAAGAGAACAGGTTACTATGAAGAGAGTGGGAGCTGGCATTTGTGAAGGGCCTTCAGAAAATAGTTGTGCACTGCTAGACAGGAAGAAGGTGGACGAGGGAAATGATGAAATTAGAGGAGTAATTGATAAATGCCTGGAGCAAACTGGAGCGGGGGGGGGAGTTCTGCTGGGAGAATTGCAACAGGGGTAAAAGGGGGAAATAATGTGCAGGAGGAGGAAGAGAAGCTGGAAATGAGAGAGGGAGATGAATGGAAGCAAGCAGGGAGTAAGAGGGTGGAATCTTAGTGTTGGGGGACTCAATACTAAGAGGAGTTAGGTGGGGTAGCAAAGGGGAGAGGCATAGTCGCATTTGGGTGGAGGCCATGCCAGGAATGACAGTGGAAAGGGTGGGACAGTCTGTTCTGAAATATGCTAGAAGGGGTAGGGACAAGCCTCATTTAATTATACATCTTGGGACAAATGACCTGGCTGACAAGACAGTAGATACAGTCCAGAGGAGGTTTGAGGAACTAGTACAATTATGTGAGGGGGCAGGAAGATCAGTAACTTTTTCAGAGATACTTCCTGGCAAAGGCAAGCACAACAAGAAAGCTGAGAATAGAGGAATTTAACAGATGGTTAAGAACCTGCGCGTTAAAGGCAAGGGGCTGTTGGGGAGTGGGAGGGACCTGGGAGGACAGTAGTCTCATGCAGGCACAGACTACACTTGAGTGAGGAGGAAAGAAAGTGTTGAAACAGAGGATGGAGGAGTACATAGAGGAAGTTGGGAATTTAAACTAGAAGTGGGGGTGGCAGTTGGGGAAGAGATATGCAGAGACCACAGGTTGGGAAACCATATGAGCTTACCCCCCATAACAGTGACAAAGGACAAATGGCAAGTACTGTTGGTGATGCTAGTAAAGAAGGGCAGGATGGGAGGGGGAGAAAAGGGTGGAAGGTGGTTACCCTTAATGCTAGGAGCCTTGGCAGGAAAACTGCAGAGTTACAGATTCTCATGACAGAGGGAGAGGTGGACATTGCAGCCATCACAGAAACATGGGCCACCCAATACAATGACTGGGACCTGTCTGTACCAGGGTGCAGGTTATTTCGTAGGGACAGGGTGATTGGGAAGGGGGTGGCACTATATGTGAAGGAAGGACTGAAGTGTGTAAGGGAGGAAGGGGAGAAGGGTAGTACGGAGTCACTTTGTATGCAAATCCAGGATTCCAAGAATAGGATTCTTAGAATGGGAGTGGTGTACAGGCCACCATCTCAGATGGAGTAGTTAGACAGGGAACTAGTGGGACAGATGAGGAGGACCTCCGAGAAGGGTAGTGTGGTGATTGTGAGGGACTTCAACATGCCAGGAGTGGACTGGAGCACCCCAACAACCAGGAACAGAAGGAGCAGGTACTGCTGGGTGCCTTCCAGGACAGCTTCCTGCTGTAAATGGTCAGTGAACCAACCAGGTTAGGGAATACCCTTGACCTTGTGCTGGCAAATAGGGACCTTGTGAGAGAACTTACAGTGGAGGAACCGCTGTCAGGGGTGACCACCGCTCAGTATGGCTCACATTGGATATGGGCAAGGAAGGAGTGGAATCTGGCACAATAGTGCTGGACTTCAGGAGAGCCGACTTTGGGAGGATGGGGGAAGTGGTAAAAGGGTACCTGGCTAGAATTCAGTCTAGTATGGACACTAACCAGAGGTGGGAGCTCATAAAGCTGGGGATAGTGGAGGCAACCAAAACCTGTTGCAAAGCCCAGAGCAAGAAGGCTAGGGCTAAGAAACTGATCTGGCTGAGCAAGGAGGTCATGGAAAATGTAAGGAGGAAAAGAGCTGCCTTTAGGAAGTACAAGAAAACAGGGAAGGGGGAGAACAGGGAGGAGCACCTGACAGAATTGAAGGAGGTGACAAGGGCAGTAAGGGGAGCCAAAGCATCTACGGAACTCAGGCTGGCACGAGGCATTAAGAAGGGGGAGGAGGACTTCTTTAAGTACATCAGGAGAGAAAGGAGCTAAGGACCACATAGTAAGGATTAGGAAGGAAGGGGTTGGGTGAAGCAGGGTGCGATAAGGCGAAGCACTAAATGAGTACTTCTGCTCAGTATTTACTAAAGAGAAGAGGGGTGACATCCAAGTAGGAGAAATGGCAGAAGCAGAGGGGAAGTGGTGACAAATGGGAAATCATGGAGAGCAGAGTTTGAGAGGGTTTGAAGGCACTGAGAGTGGACAAGGTGCCAGGCCCAGATGGCATCCACCCCAGGGTACTGAAGGAGGCTGGCAGAGGTCCTTGCAGGACCTTTGGCAGACCTATTTAATGCCTCACTACATTCGGGGTTGTACCTCAGGACTGGAGGATGGCTCATGTGGTGCCCCTCCACAAGAGTGGCCCCAAGAATGAACGGAAACTACAGACCAGTGAGCCTCCCATCCATCGTGGGTAGTTAATGGAGACTATCCTAAAGGAGAGGCTGGTGGCCTCCTAGAGGCCAAGGACTACAGGACAGCAGACAGCATGGCTTCACATATGTGGCAGATCCTGCCAAACCAACCTGGTCGAGTTCTATGACAGAGTAACTAGGCAACTGGACAGGGGCCATGCAGTGGATGTCCTGTATCTGGACTTCAGTAAGGCATTCGACTCAGTTCCACATGGAAGGCTGGGAAGGAAGTTAGTAGGCAAGGGGCCGGTGCAAAGCTGGTGAGATGGGTAGGAAACTGGCTGCAGGGAAGGTAACAGATGGTGGTGGTGGGTGGGGAGCTCTCACACCCAAGGGCAATGACGAGCGGTGTTCCACAGGGCTCAGTGTTGGGAACAGTGTTGTTTGGGATATTCATTGCAGACATATCATGGGACATCAAGAGCAAGATCAGTCTGTTTGCTGATGATACCAAGGTAGGCGTGGTGGTGGATGACCTAGGGGGATGGCAGGGGTTGCAGGATGATCTGGCAAAGCTTGAAACCTGGTCAGACACCTGGCAACTGGGCTTTAATGGCAAAAAGTGCAAGGTGCTGCATTTTGGGATGAAGAACCCAAGGAGAAGTTACCAGCTAGGGGGAGTGCAGCTAGCCCAGACAGAGGAGGAGAAGGATCTGGGTGTGCTCATTATAGGGTCAATGAACAACTCGGTACAATGTAGGAAGGCAGCTGCAAAGGCCAACAAAATTGCTGGGCTGTATTGCAAGGGGGCATATCCTCGAGGAGGGAGGAGGTGATTCTGCCACTGTATAGGTCATTAGTTAGACCACACCTGGAGTACTGTGTCCAGTACTGGCGTCCGTATCTGAAGAGGGACATTAAGTTACTGGAGGGGGTGCAGCGCAGAGCGACAAAGATGATCAAGGGGCTGGGGGACTTATCATGCGAGAGGAGGTTGAAGGAGTTGAACATGTACTCACTGGAGGAGAGGAGAGACAGGGGTGACATGATTGAAACCTTTAAATACATGAAAGGAATAAACAAGATGGGTACAGACGGGTTGTTCAAAGTAAGGGAGGGAAGAGCCACCAGGGGCCATGATTTGAGACTGGAGTGAGGAAGGTTCAGGAGGGGAGATGAGGAGACACTTTTATACAGAGAGGGTGGTGCCTGGGTGGAATGCGTTATCTGTTGAAGTGGTATGCAGTAGAACAGTGGACTGCTTCAAACAAGGATGGGACAGGACAAGGGGGAGGGTTAATGAAGGGGAAGGGTGAAAGGGAGGGGCAGCTGCAGAATAAGGGGTGCTAGCTGCACATTTGAGCAGACTTGATAGACCTCTAGGCCTTTATCTGCTGGCAAATTTCATTTGTTCGTTTGCTATAAACAGGCTATATCTTACCTCCCAAAGCCATATTAAAATAGTGATAATGGAAAAAGGACAATTCATTAATACACCCGTACTGTCTGCAGGAGCACATTAAGGTCAAAGCTTACCCAACCCAATCAATGCCTTCCCATAAGAGAGCACAAAGGTATTCCCCCATTTTTTCCCTTCTCAGTAAGGTGTATAGCATCCAATTCTGCTTGTAGTTGAAATAAAACCCCATTTACTGTAACCACCTCCCCACGTAGAAACCTTTGACATCTCACATGCCAAATAACCCATTTCAGACATACTAAAATAACAAAGACAGTACCCTTATTCCACAGTAATCATGGACCAGAAAGCTGACCACAGACCAACACATCACACGTCATGGTAGAAAAACAGGAGATATTACAGAAGGCATCCAACTGCAACCAAAATGAGATTATAAATGGACAGGTGAAAAACAAATGTGCTATGGTTTCCACTTGTGCCATATAGTCTGGATCTTGACAAAACCTATCCAGAGATGATTTATGTTTGTGACTGCCTCATACATTAAGCTTCTCATGACCAGAGATCCACATTGTATCTTGCATTTTCTGGGGGATCCTGGGTTCCAACATACAACCTAACAATACAGAACAATCAATCGAAGAAGAAACCTTAAAAACAGGATCTTCAAAATACCTGTTTTCTACTGTAGCAGCATAAAACTTTTTATGAGAAATAATAACAAACCAACTAAGCTCTATCTTCCATAATCTAATATATTTAAACAGAGTTGTACATGATGTGGCAAGGACTTCTCTCCCTTATGCCACTTACTCTTCCCCCAGGCTTCTAGAAAACCCACCTCCCACCAACACATAACCCTAGTTCCTATCCCCCCCCCATCCTAGCATTAAGGGACAAATTTAGCATAAAAATAATTCCCAAAGAAAAAAAACAAGGTTTACAACATGTTTAGTCCCCCATCTTTCCAAGCCCTGTAGGTATGACAGCGCTTAACGGGTTTAATCGACTACCCCACAATAAAGTAAAAAACAAACCCATAACTTTGGAATGCAAACTAAACAGTAAAGGAAATACAAGAGATATAGGTACACAAATAAAGGTGCTATAAATGCCCGTATTAAATAAACCCTCTTTTTTTTTGTCATCTTCCGTGCCTTCCATTTCTGGATTTTGTTAAATACTGCATCATAAACATTAGTCCAATTACTCTGGACCACATCTTGTGTCCCAAAGTAAATTCCTAAAATTTTAATTCAGTCTTTCTTAACTGGTATCACAAAATCAGGATCTTCCAATGCCTTACCCAAAGCAAATATCTGACTTTTTGTCTTGTTTACATGAATACCCTTAACCTGCTGATGCTCCTCAAAAACCTGCAATGCTCACAACCCAGATGATAAATTAGCCATCATTAAAACACAATCATACACATAAGCAGTAACCTTGGCACGTGTCACCCCTGTATTGTGTAAAATAGGCAAAAACCAGCTCTTGTGCATCCAGATCCCTAAAAATTGGATCCAACCCAAAAATATATAATAATGGGCTGAAAGGACAGCCCTGTCATACCCCATTTTTAAGATACATTGGGATACCAAGGTGCCCATTAATCATCGGCCTCCCTTGTGCTTCCCAATATAATAGACGTAACATCGAAAGAAAACCAACTATGTCTCACATAAAAAAGAAATTCTGCGTTATACTTCTCCATGGGATTGCACAGGTTTGGACTTCCAAAATAATATCCTTAGCTACCATGGCCAATTTGGCTGTGAAAATGTTTGCCAACATTTTGTAGTCTGTTGTCAACAGACTTCAAGGCCTCCAATTATGCAGATCCCATCGATCCCTTTTTTTGTAAATAAAAATCATGATGCCTTCCTTCATACTGATACTCAACCCCCTATTCCCACCATTTTCAAATAAACTTCTATTAATATGGGGGCCAATTGATCAACAAACACCTTACAGAAGTCATTAGAGATACCATCACTTCCTGGGATGTATTAATGGATAATTTCCCTATTGCATCTCTCACGTCCACCTCTGTAACTGGTTCCAAGAGGTGAGACTTTACAGTTGCAGTTATCTAGGGAAATGTCAACTGATCCAGAAAAGTATCCTGGTGTGGCACATTTCCAACCTGAAATGTATCATGTATATACTGCTGTACCATCTGTTGCATGGAATCAGGATCAGAAACTATCGTACCATCACCCTGATTTAATAAAGTCATAATCCTCAGTCCCAGCCTATCCGCCGGACTATCATATGGATTAACCTGTGTTTTTGTCCCATGTATACTGAATTTCTAAATGTAGGCCTTTGTATGTTTCTGTATTTGGTAATAAAGAAACATCTGGGCTTTGATATCATTAATCTGGTTAGTTAGATCCACCCCAGTCTCCCTCATCTGTGTGACCAATTTCAAAAACTTGGCCCTATGTCCCAAATACTGGATGTACTTCTGTTTAGCTACTTTAGATGTTAAATGTATTGTTAAAACTTTAAGATCTTGTTTCGTGTCCTCCCACCAGTCTATGGGACTATTGCATAAGAATCTGACCTCATGGCATGATTCTAAAAAAAACAAAATATCTTGACGGTAAGAGTCCATATGTACTGTAAGATCGAGATATTCATTTTCCAAAAACCACTGCCCATAAATACAGTGTCTCCATCCCCTAAAACAACTTTCACAGCAAAATGGTCAGGGGTTTCCATTGATATTACTGCTACTCCAGCTATTCTGTTAGACAAAAACCAGAAATCTATTCTAGTAGATAAAGTACTTTTATAGAATGTGTGGATGAGAACCTCTCCCAAAATATTATACACATCCTTTAATCCAGTGCATTCTAAGATTCCCTGCAACAGGTTAGTATCACAGTATACTTTTCCCACTTTCCTACTGCAATCCCTACTGGACATTCCAAAACTAAAATGTCCACCCCCACAGCATTATCTTAGAGTTGTCCAAAAAAGGCTCTATTAGTCTGAACAAAGCGGTTCTATAAGCTTTTGATTGGAGGGCATAAATATTAACAAGTCTGTAGGAAATCTCAGTGATAACAACATCTATCAGTAATACCCGACCTGGAAAGACATTAATAACTTTCAGAATAGTTGTAGAACAACCAGAGAACAATATGCCCAAACCAGAACATACATCTTCACCTATAGTCCAAACAGAAGGATCCCAACACCACTCAGCCTGTGCATGAGCTATTTCTGATAAGGTACATAGTCTAGTATCTTGCAAAAATATAATATTCCCTCTTTCCATTTTCAATTTTGCAAAGGTAACTTGTCTGTTAACATCAGATTTCATGCTATTGACATTTAATGTTAATAATGGAAGAGATATAAGGAATAATAATAAAAAAAATTTGGAATAAGCATAAGGATTATTACATGGAAGATTTCTTTTTCTTACGTTTTTTGCTTTTGGCTTAGACCCGGAAGCCACATCCCCAGCCACCTCAGTTTGGGAGGAGGCTATAGAGGAGACCTCAGGACAACCATCTGATTCAACCAACTCCAAATCCATCTGTACCTCAAAAGGGTATACCATCTCTACATCAACAACGTTACAGCGACGTGATCCATACCGACAACATCACCACATCACTGTAATGTCTGCCTGGGACCCTGGCACCCTTCCCCAAGTCCTGCACCCCCACCCCGACTCAACTTCATCTTGGAGTTGAGAATCTTAAAAAGGGGAGTGCAGGGGGCACAGACTCCTGCATGGGGAGTGCGGGGGCACAGCCCCCCCACAGAAAGTGATGTTTCCACATACCGGCACCATCCCAACCGCAACTGCAGTCAAAGTAGAGGTGTCAGGGCAACGTCACATCCACATGAAATTGTCGATGCGGCATCATAGATCCCCTCAAAAGCATTCTGGATAGGAAAGGTTGTATCTCAGTAGGCAGTAGAGGCATACTAGTGAGTGCCACTGCCTTAGACCTGGTTATCCTCTGAAAGGGGGTTCAAGTATTGAAACAGGAGAGGGCATTGGTAATACTGTGTGACCATCAGCTGGCTGTAGTATCGGACTGTCTTCAGGTACCTCTACACTGTCTCCATCTGAAAGAAAAACCTCCTGGGCAGATACAGGACTGTGTTCCACAACCTACAAAGGGGGCTGGGATGGGAGAGGAGAGACTTTCACAGCTGTGTCAAAGGTAAGGGCAAGAATGGCAAAGGCAAGAAATGGTAACACTTCTGGGAGGGTCAGAACCAGCAGTTTTCTCAATTCTAGATCTAGGTGCTCTCTGGGGACGGGGCTCAGATGGATCACCTTGTGTCATCAACTCTGCAAACCTCATACGTCCCTTTTGTGCAGTTGCCACATACAAATCCTGTTCTGCCTGCACAGCTGTATACAAACTATTATGAGATGCCCAGACACAAGAAGTAAAAGAATGTCCATGTTCATCATATAAATTACAGTGTACAGATCTGGTGCAATGTAACCCAGCATGCCCCAAATTACCACATAAACCACATTTCAGCCTGGTACATACATTACTAAGATGCCCCACATCCCCACAATGATAGCAGGCATGAGGCTGTCCTGGATGAAATAGCACCGCTCTATCCTGCTTCCCAAAAAAAAAACAATTAGGGAGGTGCTTTGTCTTGTCTTGTTCCTGTTTCAGTGTAACCTTATAACGCCATCCGCCAGTCCAGAGGTGATCCTTATCAAGAGTAGGTTCAGGATAACTGTCCACTGTACAGTGTTTTATTAACCAAGAGGTGATGTCAGCCACATTAACTCCTTCATTCCGAAATAAGATTGTAATCCATTTGAAGGAAGGCTTGGTAAGCGGGATTGCCAAAAAAGGTTTCTATGAGGCAGTATTCTTTAGCAGCTGATATTGTTTCCAAAAGCGTTCCAGGCCCACAGGGTGTTTAAAGCTAATATTGAAGATTGTATCACCTGGCATATGTATAAGAGCATAGATTTTGTAAACATAGTACTTCATACTATTCTTCAAGAGAGTTCTACCAACAAATAAACTATGTGGAATATCCTCCATATTTCCCCTATATCTCAGGTTCACCAGATTTCTGCAGGTCACAGGCTCAGTGGACAATGTCACTGTCTCAGGAAACAGACATTCCCTAACATTTGTGCACACACATTGATCCTATGGCCACCCTCCCACTCTGAGGCAACACAGTGTACATCCGGTTGTGCCTCCACCAAATATTCCAATGGTAGTGGGACAGAGGGTTCCTTGGTTACTGTATTGATGGCTTCCAGGCCTGTAACACCATGTGGTGGAGTGCCTAGAGTACCACCTTCACCCTCCAATTCCATGATATCGACACTAAGCCCTGAGTAAACTCAGGATCTGGGTGTGACTCCCAAACTCAAAGGGGGATACATCTGGTAGTGTCACCAGACACAGTGGAGCCCATAACTGCAGTTTCTGGTTTAGGCTCCCCTCCCAAAAGACTTAGGGTAGTTTGCATCCCACCCCTTTCCAGTCTGAAGCCACCCAGCACCTTATAATGCAGAGTGAACCCAAGCTGGGGTCTCTGTAGATCCTTCCAACACAGTCCACTCTGATATGCCTGATGACACAGAGGTCTCTACAGGTAGCAATTCTTTCACTCCCAATCTGCCCTTTTTTTGAAAATTTTCTGCCAATATTTTGGCATCTGCTACCTTCTTTCCTGGACTGCCATAGGAGACACCAATAGAAAAAAAACTTTTTGTGAAGGCATGGTGGGGGGTTGGCACCTCCAGCAGACTGTCTACCGAAATCTGTGCCTGACAGTGAGGTACCATTATCAGGGGAAATAGAAGAAATTACCTCTTGTTGCATCTTAACAGTATAGACTACATATTACTCTCTGAAGTGCTCCCATCCAGAGCCTCAGCACTAGGAGAGAAATTTACCTGAGGTTCTGGAGAGCCAAGCGGGCAATTTCTTGGGTCAGCAGACATTCCCATCTCCACACAGCATTCTGAAAAGTCATTTGCATGGCCACCCGGCCCTAAAATCGGCCTTCCCTCATTGTCCAGCTCCAAATCTGTCCCTCGTCACCTCACCTCCCACTAAAGTTGGTTCTGTCTCCCCTCAAACCTCCACTCCTCCTCAACTAGCAAAAACCTTAAAGTGGAGGAAGTTAGAGCACAATTATCTCCTCCCAATTTGAACAGCACTTGACCATCACTGTCTTCCACATCCTCTGCTGGTTCCAGACATTCAACTTCCATCAGTATGTCTAATTTTTCCATGCTAGTAGCAACATCAGAAGGGGTCTCTAAGCATTTCAGGACCGAGGAGGAGACCTTCTTCTCAGTCCTATGCACGTCCTGCTTCTCCATCAGACGGGATCAACTGGCCACACTAAACCAGTCACAGTGCCCCCTACCACAGAGTAGGGGAATTTTTTATTGAAAAAAGGAAACAAATACATCAGTACAAGGAAAGTGTTAAACAAAGCCAATAACTGGGAAGAAGAAAAAACCAAAAATATAAAATACATATCACAATGATAAATAATGACAAATGCTGAACACCCAAAACACCCCACCAAATATATAAGAAACACAGAAAAAATATGTATCAATGAAATATACACTCAACAGAAAAAATAAGGTTTTGCACAAACAGTCTCAAATGAATAAATTATTACAGCCAAAAAATATGTTTCCAGAGAATCCACAACTTCGGAACAGTAAGAAGTGTTCGTTCAATGTCTTTCAGTTTACTAACTGTAGTTTCAATTTGTATAATGACAGTCAAAGGTGGGACATTCAAATGCTGTAAAGAATATTGACATTGAGCTTGCCACAAATAATACTTCAGACATGCAAACAGCAGATTCAAAGTACTGGGGTGATATCTTGAAAAAAAAACAGTATAATCTCCCAGAACCAAAGTCTCATAAGTAATCAATGTTGCCAAATCCCAGTGCCACTTAGAAGCCAAATCTTGCCAAAATTGTTTAGCATATACACATGAAAAGAAAAAATGCTTCATAGTTTCTTCTAAACCAGTACATTCCAATCAAATGCATTGTCTTTCCAAGAAAGGCTTATGTTTTAAATTTCCCTTTACCCCATGTCTGCCATGACAACAAAGCCACTGCACAACCCACATGTGGACCGGAATTCGCTTGTCAACCAGAGTATGCAAAGCATTTCCCAATTTCATAGGTACACATCTAGGGAAAACAACCTGACAAGCAGAAATCCTCCTCACTATATCAATGTATAGAAGTTTACGATGCAGAGTCGTAAGATGCTCTTTTGTAACTCCCCACTGTTTAAGTTTCCTTATGGCAGCAATAGCAAAATTTGGGATTTCCAAGGTGGCACATAATTTAGGAATTGATTCCCCCCCCCATTTTAATAAAAAAGGCCTAAACAACAGATCCGTCCAACCATCCCACTGGTGTCTTCTACCCCCATTTTGGGAAGCATTGTAAGAAAAAGAAAGAAAAATAAAAACAAAGGATGTATCATACCAAGACCCCTTTCTTAACCAGTAAGTAAGTGAATTCCCATTGAACCGGATTGAGACGACTTCCCCAAACCATCTGGAAAAAAATGCTATACAATCTCATCTCTAAAGAACCTAGAATAGGGAAAGAGGTAAAAGCATACAAAAATAAAGGGAGCAAAAATTTCTTAACAATCAAAACCCTTTTTGTTTTAGATAATGCCCATGTTTTCCAAACTTGCACTTTCATTTCTTCTACTCTTATTTTCTCTTCCCAATTTAAATAAGCCAAATCTCCAGAACCAAAATGACACCCAAGAATTTTAATTGAATCTCTGGAAATAGAAATTTGCCCAATCCTGGAGTTAGGTACCCCATCACCAACATATACCCCAATGCTTTTAGAGTAATTAATAGCTGCCCCTGCCAAGATGCATACCCATCTAAAACCCTCAAAGCTGCCATACCTGATTCAGAGTCAGGAACAGTGACTACAATATCATCAGCATAAGCTGCCAATTTTTGGGGTTGCAAAAATGGGGTCAGGGACAATCGCTGAATAGTACCATCCCTAAAGATGTCTTGTACAATAGGATCCAAAATAAATGTATACAAAAGGGGACTAAGGGGACATCCCTGTCTAACTCCCCTTTGTAAAAATAAAGCCTCTCCCAGCTCCCCATTCACAATAGGGAAGATCTTTGCTTCTTTGTAAAATCAACTTATTCAAGTCCTGAAATGAGAAGAGAGCCCATAACGTTCAAGCACCTGCCAAGGAAATTCATGGGATACCCTGCTAAAGGCCTTGGTTTGATCTATCACCAAAAGATAACCTGATAAACGCCTTTGTCACCCAAACTCACAAATATTACACAAAAAGAAACAAATTTTGCCGTATATTTCTCCCCGGGATGGAGCAGGTTTGTACAGGATGTATCAAATGAGAAGCAACCTTATGCAACCTATGGCACAAAATAGCAGATAAAAGTTTATAATCCATATTGAGCAAACTGATAGGCCTCCAATTCCCTATATCAGCCTTATTACCTTTTTTAAATAAATAGAGAAGTATAGTGGCCAAAAAATCATGTGGCATAACCCCCTTGTCCAAAATCTCATTGTAAACCACATGCAAAATATTGCACGTCATCCATAAAAAATGTATAAAATTCATTAGTAAGGCCATCCACCCATGCGGAAACACCCAAAGTTAAATTAGTGATTTCCTGCCTAATTTCTTCTTTCGAAATAGGTTTACCCAACTCCCCATTGTCTTCTTCAGAAGGTATTGGCAACTCACATGTAAGGATTTCTTCCCACTTAACCCCTGCTGTAAAACTAGTCCCCTGAAGTTTTTGTAGAGACTGCCTAACAATGTTTAGCATCCCAACAGTAGTGGTTATCAAAGTCCCATCTGAATTAGTAAGTCCCTCCATGAATTTATTGTCCTTCCGATGTTTACAAGCCACAAAAGGGTCAGCCGAAGGTGACTTTACAGTACCATACTGCATTTCAGCCTGTAAAGACACCGCATGGTCATATTGGTAACGCCTCATTTGACCCTTAACCATATCTATCTGCTGTTTAATCCCAACATCAGTAACATTTGGTGAAGAAGTAAGCCCATAAAACTGTTGCCTCAAATCCAAATAAGTAATATAATCCTGATTACATTTATGCCTCCCAAAAGAAATGAACAAATTCTTAAAATAATTTTTTGTGTCGACCCACTAATGTGCCAGAGAATCATATAGCACCCTCACAGAGTTCTGGGCAACAAGAAGGGAATGTAATTTATGTTGCATATCCAGATCTTGTAATACGTAAAAATTCAGGTTCCACTGAGAGGTAACTGCAGGAAACCTAGGAGGAAACCTAGACATATTTACTGTACAAAGTAGGACCAAATGATCTGAGAATTCGCATAATCAAAGAAAAAAAGTATGAGGAAATAAAAATTTTTATAAAAAAATTAAATCAATTCTAGTACGAAAGGCACTACGCCTGTAAGTGGCTCCCACATCTTTATGAAGTTCACGATAAGCATCCTTAAGGGAGGCAGTCTGTAAAACCTTCAATAAAGCATGGGAATCACAATATACTTTAATTTGGGCAGAATCCTTGAACTTATCACCTAGGATACAATTCATGTCACCACCCCAGAGGACCAGTTTCCGAGTAAACAGATATGGCAGAATATAGAGGATTGTGTATGCGCAAGCATACACAACAAGGCAGTTGCGATCGAGAGGTTTCCGTGGTAACCTGAGATCTCGAGAGCGTAGCTCGAGAGGTCCGTTACCACGGAAACCTCAAGATCGCAAAACTGCCTTGTTTGTGTATGGTTGCTCATACACAATCTTTTATAGTGTATGGGCAACCATAAATACCACTACGTGAACACTCGGGGGAGCTTACTTGTGTCTGCCGCCAAAGTGCCGCTTCCGGTTGCCGCGCAGGCTGTCATTTATTGCGATGCGCGAATGTGTTCGATCTTGTTGTGCTGCACCGGTGACGCACTGGGTGCAGCACAACAAGATCATGACGCACCGAGTGAAGGACAACAACGCTGTTCCAGGCATGGATTTCCATGCGGAACAGCGTTCCACCATACACTATACTATTAAGCAATTCTATCCATAAAGTCTTAATTTGAGGGGCATAAGTATTAATAAGACATAAAGGGAATAAACCCCTTATAAACACAATCCAAGAGCAGATCCCTCCCTGGATGTATATCCACCAGCCTAGAGACATGGACAGAGGTATGGTTGAACAGAATGCCTAGGCCATCTGCTGCATCCTCCCCATAGGACCAAAAAGTAGGCCCTCTGGTCCAGAGCTTAGATGCTTGTTTGATATCATGAATACAAGTAAATCTAGTTTCCCATAAAAAAATGATATCAGCTTGTAGAGAAAGACAAAAATGTAAACATGCCATCCTTTTTTTAAATTTTTTAATAATACAAGTATTTAAGGAAGCTAATTTAATTTCTGCCATGAGTTGTGTAAAGCAAAAAAATTACCATCAGGGTTTCGGAACATCTTTTTTTTTCATTTCTTCCCTTTTTTTTCTTGCCATCTAGAACCCCCCATCCCCTTCCTCCTCACAATCCATTTCAGAAATAAACCCAGATTTTGTGGATACATCTAATTCTGAGCCACCCTTCTGATCCTGTAGAAGGTGGAAAGAGTTCTCAGTAGGAATTTCAGAAGGTTGGCTCAAGTGCCGACTAGAAGCTCTAGTTACCCGTTTCAGGTGGGGATTTGAAACTCTGAAGTAGAGGGGGGTGGAGCCCTACTAACATGTATGGGTAGGGGTTCACAACTAGGGGGGGTCCCAGAAACCTCAGCAGAGGTTTGACGTGCATGCTCCGGGGGGGTTAATGTCATTAGAGTGTGCTTCTGAGTGAGGCCCTGAGGCTTGGCAGATTCTGAAAATTGTGAATTCTCAGTAGGAGGTGAAGCAGAAGCAGTAGGGTCAGCACCAGCAGAAGAAGCAGAAGTAGTAGGGCCTGCATGGGGCACATCCCTAGACTTATAGCTATCCTGTGCATTATTAATAAGATCCTCCTTATTAATACCCCCTTGTTTATTTTGTCCAGCCCAAGAGCACTGGTGATAGGCGTGACCCTGTTCATTGCAGAGATTGCAACGAAAAACATTCCTGCAAGTTCAACTGTCATGGTCAAATTCCCCACAGAGAGCACATTTAATCTTATTGCAGGTGCTACTGAGATGCCTCCTGCTGCCACATTTGTAGCAGGCCTTGGGCTGCCCAGGATAGAAATATACTCGTCTATCCTTTCCAAGAAAAATACTGTTAGGAATATGAACTACCTCATTTCCCACAATGTTCAATTTCACCCAGAATTTCCAACTTCCCATCCAGATACCTTCATCATCTATAACCGCTTCTGGAGGCCCCAAAACTGTACATTTGTGTTCGAGCCAAAAAGAATATCTCCCACATTCACCCCCTTCAATCCTAAACATAACATGTACAACTTTATAAAGAGGTTTTGTAAAAGGCAACCACAGAGGCTGTGATTTACGGTTTTTATATCTGTTCCAAAATTTATCCAATCCTGCAAAAGTTTTAAAACTAATGTCGAAGGTGTCTTCACCCCTTACATTAACCAGAGCACAAATATCATTTGCCTGAAAGTTCAGAGAGTCTTCTAACAATTTTCTGGCTACATAAAGCCTGTCAGGGTGTTCCTCAAGGCCTCCACGATAGCGAAGGTAAACTGCATTCCTTCTGGGTGCTTGTTGTAATCTATTGTTATGAAATAGATCAGAAAAATGAGCCCCAGGGTGTCATTGTGCTCGAGGGGGAGAAACAGGAGGGGGATGATGAGGGGAACCCTCAGGAATTCTAGTGCTGGAAAAATAAGCAGTATCAGGTGCAGGAACTCTAGTGCTGGAAAAATCAGCAGTATCAGGTGCTCCCCCCTTCCCTGAAGCAGGAGCGTCATTCAAAACTGAAGTCTGACCTTGAAAAGGGTCCCTAGCAGTTCCCAAATCGATGTGAGAAGAATCCTGAGTGAAAGTCTCCCACTGAGAGTCCTGTATCCATTTTCCATCTGTAAAAATCCAGCCTGCATCAGATAAGGCACTATCCTTTTACCAGTCATCAGTCGGATAGGAAGCCTTTTCGTGCGGTTCTCATCTGCATTCCTAGTGCATGTACGTCATCATAGTGAATCATTCCATCTGAAGCTGTCAGATTCAGCTTCTCAGAGTGCAAAGCAGAAGCCGGTAACACAGTAGGGACATCAGTGGTAGAATTTTGCAGTAAATCAGTCGAACCTACATCATGAGCTGCAGTCTGAAATGGAGGTAATGAGGTGCTCACCGGTGATACAGATACTGACGAATGGGATTCAGCTACCAAGCCGCAATCTCCCAGTACGCGGTGGTCACCATACTCCACTCCACAAATCACCACAGAGGCACCCACAGTACTCGCGCTAACTCTCACTGGAACCACAGTGGGGAAAGCTAGCTCAGACCGCACATCTGCTCCAACATGTTACTCCATCAGTATCTCAGAGGCATCTGCCATGCAAACACAGCAGCCGGTCCCCCTACCTGTGAGTAGGGAAATTTCCTCAGTGTCCTGGCTAAATATCCCCCATTCACTAAAAATACCACCAACAGCTCAATCTGGTTCAATTTCAGCTGGTTACCATCTGTATCCCTCCCTTCCCCGGTCACCCCTATAAAAGGGACATCTAGTCTCAGTGGTCCTACCACGTCAACAAAATTCAATAAATAAATTAGTTCACTCCCTAGAGCTCACCACTGCATGCTTTATACATGTGCATAATTTCCTCTTTTCACAATTGTGACTTAGTTTTATTGTACACATGGGAACCCTTAGGTAAACTAATTTGTCCTTTTGGATTTCTATGTATAAATGAAATATAGGACCAACATTCCCCTGAAGCAGCTCACTTGGTGTCAAACAGGGATTGTGAGGTGGCTTGTAACATAAAATACTGTGACAGACATGTACACATTTAAGAAGTGTGAGGCTGATACACTGTTCATTTCATCAGCAATTTCCGAGTGACTTGAAAGCTCAAATTACAACTTATTACAGCAATCTCCAATTCTCTGCTGTATTTTTTCACAGTCGATTATACCATAAACAATAAATTAATGCTGATGGGAAACCAGCACAGGTATCTGAGGTTGGGTATTCCGTGGCTGCATAGTAACTGCTCTACTGAATTTAACAGAATGCAAACGTTTCTTATAGAAACATAAAAACATAGACATTGCCAGCTGATAAGGACTGCTAGGCCCATCCAGTTTGCTCATTTTCCTTACCTACTGCAAAAGCAGAAGACCCTACTTGATCTCTAGCTCTCCCTTCTCATTCCTCTTGCTATAGTTCCCCTATGCCTGTCCCACGCATTTTTGATTTCCCACCATTCTGTTTGCCACCACCACCACCTTCACTGGGAGTCTATTCTGTGCATCCAACACCCTTACCATGAAGAAATACATTCTCATATTAACACTTAGTCTACCCCCTTACAATCTCATGCCATGCCCACTCTTTCCTGGACATCTCCTTTTATGAAAGATGCTACCCTCTGGTACCCTATTTATGCCCTTTAGATATTTGTTGGTTTCTGTCATATCTCCCGTGTCTCTCCTTTCCACCAGGCTGTACAATACATATTGAGTTCTGCCAGTCTCTCCTCATATGACTTTTGTTGCAGGCCCTTCACCATCTATGTTGCCCTTCTTTGAACTGCCTCCACCCTGTATATGTCCTTACGGATATGTGGGCTCTGAAACTGGAAACAGTACTCCAAATGAGGCCTTACCAATGATCTGTACAGTACCATCACCACCTCTTTCCTTCTGCTGATATCATCTCTCCCTATGCACCCCAGCTTCTCAATGTCTATCCTGTCAACACTGGAACATTCCTTTGCCACCTTTAGGTCATCATATATGATTACCCTTAAATCCCTTTCCTGTTTGGTGACCATCAGTATCTCCGCCCTCACAGCCATCATGTTGTCCTTTCCTGGGTTCTTGCACCCCAAATGCAAACCTGTGCATTGTTTCTCATTGATTCTCAGCTGCCACACTCTAAAGCATTCTTCCACTTTATCTAGGTTCCACCTCATTTTTTCCACCCTTCCCGGAGTGTCCAGCCGGTTGTAGATCTTAGTGTCATCTACCAAGAGGCAGACTGTCCCTTCTAGCACCTACACAAGATCACTTATCAAGACATTAAACAGGACTGGCCCCAGAACTGATCACTGTGGCACCCTAATGGTCACCCTCCTTTCCTCTGATTGAGCTCAATTTATCACCACCCTCTGTCTTCAATCCCTCAACCACTTCTGAACCGTGTTTCTCACCTTGTGACCCACTCAAAGGCTGCCATGCTTGTTCACAAGTCTTCTATGTGAAATGGTACCAAATGCCTTACTGAAATCAATGTAGGTCACATCCACTGCTCTTCCCTGATCCACTTCCCTAGTCACCCAGTCAAAGGAATCGGTTAGAGATTTTTTTGACATGACCTTCCCACTGTTAATCCAACCTGCCTTGGATCCTGTGCTCTGCTGTATTCAAGGTATTCCACAGTCCTTTCTTTAAGTAGTAATTCCAGAATTTTCCTCCACTATTGAGATGAGGCTGACTGGTCTGTAGTTACCATCTGCCTCCCTACTCCCACTTGTGTGAAGAGGAATTACATCTGCCCTCCTTCAGTTCTCCAGAACAACTCCTGTATTGAGTAATTCATTAAATAGGGCTGTCAGTGGTGCTGCCAGCACATCCTGTACTGCCATTAATATTACATAGAAACATAGACTTTGACGGCAGATAAGGACCACTTGGCCCACCTAGTTTGCCCATTTCCCTACCTACAGGATATGCTGCAGATCCTAGTTAACAAACAGCCTATTTCTTCCTACCCCCACAAGAATTGCCTTATGTCTGTCCCATGCATTCTTGAATTCTCCCACAGTTTTAGACCCCACAACCTCCTCAGGAAGGTTGTTTCATGCATCCACCACCCTCTCTGTGAAAAAATACTTCCTCACATTGCCCTGAGCCATCCCCCCTCTAATTGTGCCCCCTTGTTTTTGCACATCTCTTTTTCTGAAAGATGCTACCCTCTTGAACTTTGTCGACTCCACTGAGGTACGTAGGATGTATCCAATCTGGTCCCATTGTCATGTTCACTATCAGTTTTGTGAGTTCTTTTAGTACTCTGTCTTCCATAAATGGACTGGTGTCCACTTCCCTCTCATATTTGCTCCTGTTGTCTGGCTATGGTCCCTCACCTGATCCTTCTTCTGTTAATACAGAACAAAAATATTTTATCAGTAGTGATGCTTTCTACTGGTCCCCTTCCACACATTCCCCTTCTTCCCCTTTAAGCCTTACAATTCCAACCTGTTTTTTCTTCTTTCACTAACGTATCTATACACAGTCCTATAACATGGGTTGCAAGAAATGTGCAGCCCCATTGGTGGAGGGGCCATGCATAGCCATGAATTAACTGTCAGCAAATGCACAGTTGTAGTGAACTGGCCTGAAAGAGTATCAAACAGCCACTGGCGCTCATTATGTTGTGGTGAAAGATGAAACTCTGCAGGCAGACATCACTGAAGTGAGACAGAGTTGCAGCACTAGTGTCAGGTACTGAAATTATTGGTACAGTGAGTGTTTGTCTTAGCGCGTGTTATTCAGTGGGGAGACAGCAAGTGTTTATGTTCCCTGGCCCATGCCTTAGTCAGGAAGAGTGAGTTCTGTCTTGCGATCCCCTTTCTGTGCTGGAGTTGCAGTGCCAGTGTCAGGCACTGAAATTATTGGTACAGTGAGTGTTTCTCTTAGGGAGGGTTCTTCAGTGGGGAGCGAGATACTGTTTGTGTTCCCTGGTCCATACCTTAATCAAGAGGAGGAAAGTTTTGACTTCCGATCACCTTTCCATGCTCTGAGGAGCATGTGTGAGCTGTCATCCTTTTATTGTATTAATAATTTACTGAAATTATATTGCTGTAATTACGGTTGTCATGGTTTCACAGTTTTACAGCATACTGTGGTAACAGAAGTCATGGTATTGATTCTGTAGCCAATTTCTGATACCTCGATAACCATGATTCATGGTATACCATGGTGTTGAGACATTTTAACTAGTTTATTTTTGAATTTTCAGGGACAACTGTTCCTTCCACGCCAACTCTCCTTGATGCAAGAGTTTGAGGAGGCTTCTTTTTTGTGCAAAAATGACTTGTTCTGCCATACCATGGTATGATGATAACCACGGTATTACATGTCAGTTATCATACCATCAGAATTTCATGCCTTCAGCATCCCTACAGTGTGGTATTACCATGGAACAGAGAGGCTTAAGGCCACAAATGTGTATTCAACAAGTTCCATAAACACAACACTATACCAACTCACATAAGCACATTGAACTGAAAAACATGTTTCTTGCATTATACATGACAAAGTGCAAATTAAAAATGAACCCTCAGTTGTATTTGGGGCTCTGTTGCTCCTACTTGTCAGTTCACATTAAGCGCCACAACCACAGTGCATAATAGTGTGGTAGTGTGGCAGTGTGGCACCTTCACTTCAGTGATATCAAATAGTGTCCCCACCTGGTGAACTGCCTGACAGCTTCACCAGGCACAGATGAAGGGTCTAAACCAAAAAAGTACATCATTTACACTACACCAAACGTGTATAGCCACTTCACTTTGCATAGATTGCTATGTACGGCATACTTTTAAGATATTTGCAGTGTATGTCAATGTGTCATCTTGTACAGCTTTATTTCTGGCAACTCACTTGTTATTAACCCCAAAACATGAAGAAAGCACTTAATAGGGCACTGTGATTGTGTTTTATTTAACCCACAAACACAGACCACTTAATAGGGCACTGTACTTTTTTTTATTATGGCTGCATTGGCAGAGCTTCTCAGACATTATGCCTTCATCATATCTTTAGAAGAGCACTGTGGAGCACGTGACCAGACCACTGTCCAGTGTGCTTCCACAGTGCTCTGGTAAATATCCACTGGTGCTGTTTATGCAATCCTTCCCTTCCATGGGCTGCATAAACACCCCTCCCCCTTCGTGGGGCACTACTTTTCCTTCCAAAACTGCGGAAGTGATGCCTGCCATGACCAAGATGGCAGCACTAACTCAAAGTGCATGTGCACGAGTATCGCTCATGTGCCTGTTCTGTTGGCACCGGCATCTTGGGAATGGCAGACTCCGATGCCATGAGAGCATGGCGAGAGCTCTGAGTATTCTTCTACTCACTCTCAATGCATTGAGCAGCAGTATCGGCTCTGACCAGAGTTTGTTTATCAGAGTCACAACTCACAAAAGGTTGAAGTACTTAGGATATAAGCAACAGTGGAATATCTTCCATTCTAAAGGAGTGAGCCTCTCGGAGCCCCTGCTCCTACTGTTCTCTCTCAGTGTCTCTGCATATTGCCATGATAGCACATAGCTGTGCAGGGGGAGTGTAAGAAGGACATGTGGAAATACTTCTTCACAAAACAGGTTGTGGAACTCCTTGAACAGCCTGCAACAGGAGGTGGTGGGGGTGAAGACAATGGGGAGCTTCAAGCAAAGATGTGCTGCAGGTTGTGGCAACACAGAAAGTTGGTTGGCAGCTGAGTACCATGGCAGTGTCAAAAAGATGATGGCGTGCAATTACAAATGGATGTAACAAAACAGCTGTAGGCATCAATCTACATTAGTAACAGCAGGCAGCGGTTATTTATTTACAAATTTAAAGAAAACTGTCAGAAAGGGGATGGAAGAGACCTGTCACCAGTAGAAGACTCGCTTGGTAAATAAGGAAAAAAAATGGTGGATGGTCACCATTTTCAAATTTACATTTGATGCCCACTACATGAATTTCAGCAGGTAAAGAGGCAACTCACACTGGGACTTGTTTTATCCCTGTCTCTATCAGTACATACATGTATGCTTTGATGAGGGATTTAGGCAATCAGAGGCTGGGAAATTTCCAGCCCATTTTCTAAACCAAAATAAAGTGCAGGTCACTGTGGTGACCATTTTTCACAGACCCCATACCACTGGATATCTTTCCCCTTAGGAACATTTGTAATTAAGTAAATGACCCAATGATCTCAGAACTGGTACCTCATCACAATATGGAAAACATATAGCTCATCCCAATAGCTGCAGTGCTTGTTTGTGGATCCCAATCAATATTTGAGCTGTATGGCAGGCGGGCAAATCACCTCACCTTAGTTGCACTAGTATCATGGTCTGCAATGCCCCTCCATCTCTCCTGTTATTTTTACAGTGGTGTCACCTATGATTCCAACTTTATGACTCCTCTACCCATAATTTTCCTTTCTTCTGCATGTCAGGACAATTGTATGGCATGGTAAAAGTCATGGATATGGCTTCCAAAAAATGAAAACACATTTTTTGCAATTTTGATAAAGCTATAAGAAAAAAAAGTTGACATATACAGCCTTCATGTGTGGGTCTACGACTCTACCAAATGTACTTCTCCAGTTAAATCTAGCTGGCAAGCAAAACGAAAAAAGAATGTAATATTCTGAATCCATTTGCAAGGCTCACTGTAAGTATTTCTTGAGCAAGGGCTTTAGTTGAAAAGTGCATGAATTTCTAACATATTACAAAGCCTCTCTTTTGCAAAAACCCATTGAATTCTGACTGAACACAGGAGTTGATGAAGTGTTATATCCCCACAAGAGGCAAAAGATGAGAACTGTATGAATGTCTAATGAAGCACAAGCATTCATCAAAGGTCAGAGAAGAACAAATCTTACCTGATTTGAGAGGACAGGATCTGATTTTGCTGGCTCCCAAGGTTATTCTCTAAGCTGAATCTAACTGAGTAATTTGGCTGTTGTGCCATTTATTGCTGTACCTGCTGGGATTTAGTTCCATCATTCTTGTGACTCCAGTATGAGTATTGATGTTATGAAAATCTGAAAGTAGACTGGAAAGCTCCAAAGAATATTGGCCGCTAACAAAACTATTAAACAGAGGCAGTAAAGCTTCAGCCTGTGAACCTAGACATCCAGCAGACTTGGATCTGAATCCCCCAATCAACACTTATATAATGTGTGACCAATGACAAGTCACAAAACCCTCCTGTGTGCCCGGCTTGCAGCTGGAAATGAGCTATGAGGTAGTGTGCATCCCCTGGCCAAAAGTTTTCAAAAAAGAAATCTAATTGTTCTTTCAAATCAGCACCTAAATATTAATTGAGTCACAGATTTAAAAATAAGGGGATTACTTAACACCTGTTTTCCTAAAATATGGATATACTGTAGTTTAATATTTATTAAAAAACATTAATTAAAACTATGATGATTATAGTAGTTTTAGAGCGTGCATTTCTCATATTTATATACTAGGGTTTCATCCAAAAATTATTTAGATAAGGATCATAAATGTTATTTTTAAATCTTATCAGCACATTACCACAGTAGGCAATGATTTGTTACTTCCCGTGTGAAATAACATTGTTTTTCCATCATAATTACCACACTGATTGACACATGGCCACCAACTTTTTGTTTCTGTTTTGACATGCAAGCAGATGTTGCCTGGAGCTAAAATGCTTGCATGGCTTATTGGAACATGAACATAGTCACAGTGCAGACACACACACACACACACACACACACACACACACACACACACACAGTCTCAAACACTGTATAAGTTATACAAAAACATGAACAAAAGAACTCCAAAATGTACAATGGCTTAAGCTATGCTTTATATGACTATAGGGAAGCCATGAGGATTAACAGCTAGATAGACATGTAATAGATAAATGGACTGACAGATAGAATAGTTAACCCAAAAGTG
Source organism: Neoceratodus forsteri (assembly GCA_016271365.2). Taxonomy (NCBI): domain Eukaryota; kingdom Metazoa; phylum Chordata; order Ceratodontiformes; family Ceratodontidae; genus Neoceratodus; species Neoceratodus forsteri. Next base: position 49,958,611 of record CM028129.1, on the reverse strand, counting down.
TTACAAATGGGCGGATTCCTAGCACCTAGTGGGGTCTGTGACATCATGTGATCTCCAAAGCAAAGATGGTGAGCTCCGGATCTCACAGAGTCCATGAGGTGGAATCTTTAACATTCTTAACAATCTTGATGTTTGCTTTTTTCCATTTTGTATAACACAAAGGTTATTTCATTTTATAGAAATATATTTTGGAATCAAAGAACCCACTAAAAATTAACTGAGGTAACAGCAGTTTTGGATGCAGTTTAAAACAACAGCTCTGCATCCTCATGCTGTAATTACAGTTTCTGAATGACATCTTTAAAGGTACAATGTTGTTTGTAACAAGTTGGTTCAGCTGATTGACAGATTTGGTTAAAAAAGTCATTCTTAACACTTAGCTGTTAAGAATGACTTTTTGACACCACAGGCAAAATGAGGTAGCCATGTACAATAGATAGATAGATAGGTAGATAGATAGATAGATAGATAGATAGATAGATAGATAGATAGATAGATAGATAGATAGATAGATAAACATCCCCTCTCTTCTCTGATCACATCACTCTAGGATTCAGTGATGGTAATTCAGGGACCCTTTTCACTCAGCTAAGGCTGCTGTCACTGCAGTTTCAGCTGAGGGCCCATAGGGGGCTGAAAGGTTCCCTAACAATTCCATGACAGGCCAGACAAATCTGGAAGGAGAGGCAGGAAGCTTCCTCAGTGATCAAGATGCAAGAGGTTTATTTACAATACCAAGGACAATAAAAAAATGACAGTTTTCTAAACACTACAGGGTAACAAAATAAACAATGAAACAATACAGCCAAGACCAAAAATTGGTTGAACCCAGAACAGGGGGGTTAGTCCCTTTCAGTCCTAGTCTGGCGTGCACCTGACCAAGATGATAAAATGACTGACAAATCAAGCTTGGGCTTTCCTATGTGTCGGCTGATCAGCAGGTGGGCATTGACCCCACTAAGTGCTTGTTACAAACAGGCCATAACGGGGCAGCCCCCTGATGAACAAAACACAAAGAAGAACACTGCTAGATGGACGAAGAACTTGGTGATCCTCTGTGGCTCTGGGCAAGAAGCTGAAGACTTCTGGTTGGCTGGTGGTTTTCTAGACGATCTACAGCAATGACCACTGGTAGGTCCCCGGCACCCAGGACACCTCCCAAGAAGAAGACTGCTGGTGATGCGACTCTCTGGCAGCCTCACTGGAGTGATACTGGCATGCACACACTTCCAGAGGACTGGCAAAATAAGAAAGGGGCATGCATGACATTAACTGGGGTCCCTCACACTTAAGCTGGGGTAGCTCCAAGCTGACTCACTACTGGATACCTTGTTAGTGGCTCTCTACCACTTACTGTCACAGGACTGATGCTGGAACACCTGTGGTGGAACTTCGGAACAGGCTGACATCACTGATGGGCTGGGGACCTCCCTGGGTCAGCATCAGCTCTGAAAAAGCTGGTCTGGGCAACAAAGGTGAAGCTGGACGTCCAGTACACCAAGGCGCAATTCAATAACACATTTCAGTAGCAAGCAAACAATTCGGTTTCTGGCAGACAGTTCAGTTTTTGTAGGAAATACAGTCTCTAGGGGGTGCTAAGCAGGCAACAGTGTAGTTTGGTTTGGGTGCTGGGCCACTTAGGTCATAGGACCACTTCTCCTTCCCACCCAAGCCGGTGCTGTACTTTTATGGATCCTCTCTGCTGTGGCTATTTCTGTAGCACCAACCCCCTTTGCTAACAATAAAACCACCCAGACGGGGTCTATGGGACTTCCAACATGGCTCCACCTTATTATGATCCTTAATTAGGGCTGGTGGTGTAAAAGATCTTACTCAGCCCTGCCCTTTTACTGCTATACATATGGGCCTACACTCCTGGCATGAAATGATGCCAAAGGGGACCAAGGTGTCTTTAAGCCCACCCCTCTTTGTCCTCTCCTACTCCCCTTGAACCGAGCAGGACATTAGATGCATTTGGTGCACTAGCCTTTGTGTTCTGTTACTGGCTTGGAGCTGGTAGCTATGCATTGTAGGGAAAGGGGTGTTCATGATGACATACGGGTTGGGTTTCCACCTTGGAGATGATTTTTCCTCACCCCAGCACCTTACCAGCACTTGTTCTCCTATGGATAAGGGTGTCCTTTGATTATAGGCATTGTATGACTCTTTTTCATCATCTGGATCTGTACACACTCTTGGACTGGTTGGTGACAGAGGCTCTGCTTGAGGAGAGGTCCTTTTTTCTTTTCAGTGGTGCGACTCCACTGCTAGGACTGATGTCGAGATGGGGGTTGCAACTTGCATGCTTTGACAGCTGAGATCAGTTACCGTGGCCAAACTGGATCTGGTTCTTCTGGTTTGTTCTTTAGGGCTGGGGCAAATTCAGGGGCCTCTGAATGCAAATGCTGGTTGGGGGACTCTTTTACCACTACAAGGGTGTCAAGCCTCGGTGCTGTTGCAATTTCTGGGGGCATGCAGCATTTAGTTGGGTGCACTCCTCCTTCCGCAAGGATGCCTGTAGCTCCACCACGCATCTGCTGAGCTCTTCTTTTTCTTATGTCTTGATGAGCAGCAAACCGTTCAGGTCTTTGGTCATCACATTGTAGCCTTGGATGATCTTTGTGCACCGGCCAGCTGCCTCTTTATGGCAGAGGACTTGCTCGGCCTGATTCTTAATTTGTTAATCTCGCTGATGGAGAATCTTTTTGAGGTCATTACATTCTTTTTACAGCTCATTATTTTGATTGGCATATGTTACAACCCACTGTATAAGCTCCTGGTAGCGAGCCTCTCTTTGGGCATTCCAGTCTGGGATTGGCTGCCTCACATCACAGGTGACAGCACCTTGCCATGTATACAGGCTCCTCCACTCGGGCATCTGGAACTCTGGAGAGACCTCCTGAAGGTGCCATGACAGCTAGGTGGAGCTGCTTGATTCTCCCCATCTCCCATTTGGTGTCCTCATACAGCTGGTGCCGAGCTCGCTTGACATCACTGCTTCTGGCATTATTCCGCTCATATGGTCATTGAACGGGCCACATGGTTTCTTTGTCTGTGTGCATGTTCCTGCCCTATTCCACCCATCGATGCGTGTGTCTTCCACCTCGGTTTCTTCTTCTTCTCCCAGGCTGACATGGATGCTGCCCAACCTAGGGCTCGGTCCCTTGTTTCATTTCTGCAATGAGTGCTGCCAGTTCTCACACCTGATATGCCACATGGGCCAGTTCCTCTTGCATCACCTGGTGGGGATCCCACTCCATTTCTTCTCTTTCTGACATCTTGGTGTGGGTAGCTTCAATCTTTGGACTCCTTGATGTTTTTAATCCTGCCGACTACACCATATGTAGGGGGCCGGGAGGTTCCCTAACAATTTCAGTACAGGCCAGATGAATCTGGAAGAAGAGGCAGGAAGCTTCCTCAGTGACCAAGGTGCAAGAGGTTTATTTACCAGGGACAAAAAAAAATTACAGTTTTCTAAAACACTACAGGGTAACAAAATAAACAATGAAACAATACAGTCAGGACCAACAACTGGTCTAACCCAGAACAGGAGGGTTAGCCCCTTTCAGTCCCAATCCGGCTTTTACCCTGCCAAGATGATAAAATGACTGATGAACCAAGCTTGGCCTTTCCTACACGTCGGCTGATCAGCAGGTGGGCGTTGACCCCACCAAGTGCTTTTTACAAACAGGCCTTAACGGGGCATCCCCCTGATGAACAAAACACAAAGAGGAACACTGCTAGATGGATGAAGAACTTGGCAATCCTCTGCAGCGCTGGGCAAGAAGCTGAAGACTTCTGGTTGGCCTCTGGTTCTCTAGATGATCTGCAGCAATGACCACTGGTAGGTCCCTGGCACCCAGGACACCTTCCAAGAAGAAGACTGCTGGTGATGCAACTCTCTGGCAGCCTCAACAGACTGACACAAGCATGCGTAACCATCCAGATGGCAGGCAAAATAAGAAAGGGGTATGCACAACATTAACTGGGGTCCCTCACGCATGAGCCAGGGCAGTTCCTAAGCTGACTCACTACTGGATACCTCACTAGCGGCTCTCTACCACTTACTGTCACAGGACTGATGCTGGAACACCTGTGATGGAACTTTGGAACAGGCTGACATCACTGATGGGCTGGGGATCTCCCTTGGTCAGCATCAGGCTCCGAAGAAGCTGGTCTTGGCAACAAAAGTGAAGCTGGACGTCCAATACACCGAGGCGTAATCCGATAACTGTTCAGTAGCAAGCAAACAATTCAGTTTCTGTCAGACAGTTCAGTTCTTATAGGAAATACAGTCTCAAGTGGGTGCTAGGCAAGCAACAGCACAGTTTGGTTTGGGTGCTGGGCCACTTAGGCCATAGGACCATTTCCCCTTATCATCCAAGCTGGTGTTATACCTTTATGGATCCTCTCTGCTGTGGCTATTTCCATAGGGTTGAGCCCCTTTGCTAACAATAAAACCACCCCGATGGGGTCTATGGGACTTCCAACGTTTCCCCACCTTGTTATGACCCTTAATGAGGGCTGGCAGTGTAAAAGACCTTACTCAGCCATGCCCTTCTACTGCTATGCATACTGTCCTATACCCCTGGCATGAAATGGTGCCAAATGGAACAAAGGTGTCTTTAAGCCCACCCCCCTTTTGTCCACTCCCACTCCCCTCAGGGTTTTGTAGTCACGGCAGCCTTCGTTCTTAGCCTAGAGACAAGCTGCTATCCAGCTTAATATTGGCCATCCACTGGACACCTCTAACCAAAATAATAAATAATAAAAAAAACTTTGGGGCTCTGGTCACCCCCGGGGCCTTTTTTTTGTTTGGTCTCGCTGGGCCCTCCACCCACTGCTGCTTAGTTGCCACTCCTTGGAGGCTGGCGATTCACCCCAGGAGTCCACTGTAAACCCCCCCTTTGGTTTCTAGGGCAGCAGCCCTTTAAGTATTTTTCTCTTGTGTACTCTGCCCCTTTACTTTTCTTTCCTTTCCCCTTCCACCTCCCCACTTCCCCTAGCACCCGTGGCCCAAGAGTAATTAAAATTGGGCGCGCAGCCCACTCACCACCATGGCCCTGAGTTCATTTTTGCTGCTGGAGAGATTCTGGAAGGTGACCGGGGAGCCATGCTCTCACCCGGCTTTCCTTCTATTCACCTGCTGCTGGGCAGTGGAAATTATATGTACTGGGACATGGTTTCTGCCCGGACCTATCTTGTTATGGCACCACTTGGTCCAGCCATCAGAGTCTTCCTCCATGCCATTTGGGGCTCTGGGGAAAGAGGACAGTTCACATTGGGAAGCCACACTCCCACCCGACTGACCCTGCCGCTGCCACCACCATGCATTCCTGGACTCAGGAAGGAGGGGAGCATTGCCAGAGGAGCCATGGACACACTTCAGGTAATCTTTTTGTCTGTGCTCCCCATGTCCTCCACCCTCTGTGCTGTGCCACCAACCCCTCTTTCAAGCCACTCCCCATCCCTTTTGTAGGGCAGTGGAGGTCCTGGCATCTAGCCAGGAGATTGGGCAGCACAAGCCTTGCAGACAGGGTCTCCTGCCCACGACCCCCCCTTCTTAGCACTGAATGGGGCAAAATGAACAAATGATGGCGAGGGTCTGAGGCTGCAGGCAAGGTGGAGGGAAGGAACAGAGGGGAACCGGGAGAAAAAATAAAAGAAATAATCCCACGTCAGGGTAAAGGATTCCCTTTTTTTGTTGTTGTGCCCCTCACTTTGGGGCATTACAGGCTGACACCATTATGCTAATCCTTTTTTTGCATCAGGCTGAGATCTGTGAGTGCAGGCCACAGCCCCATGGGTAGCCTGGCGGCAAGGAGGAGTGGAAAGTCCATTAGCCAGGAATGCCTGAGTAAAAGTCCGTACAGCAGTGCTGCTTCTTGCACACTTATTAAAGTGTCAAGTAGTATCTGAGAAAATGCATAAACCCAGACTTTATAGCAAGATGGGAAATCTAGTAAATTCAGAAAGCAGAGTAGGAAGGCTCCCTCTTAAATTATAACCATATAAATTGGTGAATAGCAAAGAATAAGGGGAAAGAGCTCCAGGAAGAAATGTGTAAAGGGTACAACCTTTCTTAAAGGATCCTGAGGTTTGATTCATGTCCTGGGTCACGATCTAGCCATTCTTTGTAGAGCTTGTATAAAGAGCATTTCAGGGACCATATTCTCATGTGTGTAACTTTAAATATGTTAGAAAACATGACAAATAACCCATCACGTAGCAAAGTGATTATTTTCTGATCTAACAGAATGCGCACCAAGCAAAATCTCAGTAAAAAGTAAATGGGACAAAGGTGAAAAGGATGCTGTATATAGTTAAGGACAGAGTGAAATTGTTTTTGTCTGGGGTATAACTATGGCAAGGAATCGCCACCTCCCTCTGAACATGGGGGTACCCATGGGGCTGTAGCCTGCACTCACAGGTCTCAACCTGATGACATGAAAAGGTTAGTATAATGGTGTCAGCCTTCAGCTGAAACTGCAGCGACAGCAGCCTCAGCTGAGTGAAAAGGGACCCTGGACTATCATCAAATTGTCCAAGAGCAATGCGACCAGAGAAGAGAGAGAGATCATCGTACAGTTTATCACTGCTTATTTCTAAACCTTATACATTCATTGTATGCACATTTACATTATTAAACCAGAATGTTGTTCATTGCATTGTACAGATGCCCCTTTTGACTTCATTTCCATTTACATTAGGTATTAGAAGTGGGAGTGATCACTGCCTCAGCCACTTGACCAATCAGAACTTGAATTGTGCAGTTGGAAATGCCATAAGGGGAAGTGCATCAATAGTAAGAAAATGCTTGTAATATTAGAGAAATCAATAGTTAGATTAAGAAATAGCTAATGTAAATGCAAATGAAGTTAAAAGGGGAATCTGTATAATGCAACAAAAAACATTCTGGTTTAAATAATAAAAAACTATATGATGATTTCAAATAAAACTAAGATAGGATAACCAGTTATCTTGCCTAAACTCATTGCATCTGTGGCAATTTAATTTTCATATGAATAAAATGTTTTTATATAATTTAGTATAGAAAGTTCACATTCTCCCAGAACCACTGGATAAATAGCACACCTGGAATGTTTAAAAGATACTGTGGGGGCACCCAAGAGATAATTTGACGGTGGCTATTTAATGGGAGGTACATCCAAACCAACTCCACTCCCTGAGGAAGATCACACCTCTTGTTGAAGTGCTGGGAAGTGAGTTTGGGAGTGAAAGGATGTATTCGATTTAATGGAGACAGTTTGAAAGCAAATTGTACCAATAAACCTTGTAATAGATTTTTTCAACAAGAAACATCTCACTGGTTTGTACAGAGAGTGCAGAGCATACTTTGGACCTATTCCTGGCTGACGGTCACCCCAGCCCTTGACATCTCACACTAATCCCACTAAAAGAGGACAGGAAAGGGAAGGGCGGATTGGGGTTGTGGGGTCCAGGAGACACCCTGGGGTGAAATGGGGTCAGGATAGAGGTTAGTCTTGTCTTGTCCCCATACCCAAGGGCTCTGATTTTAGGGGGCAGGTGCCGAGGTCTTCCCCGACAGCTCATCCCACCTTGGTGGTGTTATGCAATGCCAGATCTATTAAAAACAAGACAGCTATTATAGCTGATCTTGGATCAACTGATCTGGCTTGCATCACTGAGATCTGGCTGGATGAAAATCCAGGCCCTATATTTGCCTCGGCAACTCCAGCCGGGTTCTCGGTGATACACCATCCAAGGTTGGATCGTAGGGGTTGGGGTGTGGCCATTATGTTTAAGACTGAGCTGGGCCTTGTGGATGTGCTATTGGGAAGTACCAGATCCTTTGAATATATCCTGGATAGGGTGTAGGCTGTGGGATTCTCCTTGTCTACCATCCACCAGGTGACGGTGGAGAATTCCTACAGGAGATAGCAGATTTCATCGTCGACATGGTGTTGAGGTGCCCCAGATAGATAGTCCTGGGGGACTTCAATGCCTGGGTTGACGATGAACTCTCGCACTTTGGTCAAAATCTCCTCCAGCTGATGATGACGCTGGGCCTAACACAGGTGGTTACCTCCTCGACCCATGTAGGAGGTCATTCACTGGATCTGATCTTTCTTCTGGGTATGGAGATCACTGATTTGGTGGTGGAACCAGTCAACTGGTCTGACCATCACACCATAAGGTTCAGTTTCAGGGCCCCCCAAATAGGTCTGTCCCTACAGAGATGGTTCAGTACCGCCCTTTAAGGAGCATTAACCCCAGTGACCTAATGGTGGTACTGGATCTATCGGGCGTGTCGGGTGAATGCATGAGTCCAAACGATCTCGTACTAGCCTATAACAAGGCTGTGGGAGATGCTCTGGACAAGATTGCTCCTGTTCATGTTTGGCCTCTCACCCTTTGTTCAAGGAGCCCTTGGTTTGATGGCTCCTTGAAGGAGTTAAGGCGAGTTGGCTGAAGGTTGGAGAGAGCCTGGCGGAAGTTTGGCCATCATGCTGACAGGCTTAGGTTGATGGCACATTATAATGGCTATCAATCAGAAATCACCTGTAAGAAGGCAGAATTCCTGTCCAGGGAGATTTCTGCTGCACAGAATCAACCGGCTCAGCTTTTCTGGACTGTAGACAGATTGTGCAATCCAATCTGTTTCCAGCCCAGAGAAGCTTTTTCTCAGCTGAGATGTGAGGAGTTTGCTCAGTTTTTTGCAGATAAGGTTGCCAGCATCAGGTCTGGCATCGGTCTGACCTCCCCTATGAGGGATTGCAGTGGTCGACAGGAAGTGGCATTCACTAGGTCTGTTTGGTCAGATTTTCGCCGGCTGGAGTTTACTGAAATTGTGAAGATCATCCAAACATTGCAACCAGCTAGTTGTAGTTTGGATCCAGGTCCTACACATCTTTTAGCGGGATGTGTAGAAGTTATCTGCCTGATCCTTGCTGACATTGTCTGGAGGTCTTTGGAGAGGGGGGTCTTTCCTGACCCCCTCAAGGAGGCGGTCATTTGACTACACCTTAAAAAACCCTCCTTGGATCCAGCTTGTCTAGCCAACTACCAGCCTATCTCTAACCTGCCATTTGTTGGTAAGGTTATTGAAAAGGCGGTTGCGTTGCAATTGGATGATCATCTTACGACTCACAATGTCTATGATACTCTCCAGTCTGGTTTTAGGAAGAAGCATAGCACGGAGACTGCCCTTGTCCGGGTATTGAATGACCTCCTAATGGCTAGAGATCGAAAGGCATGTACCATTCTGGTCCTTCTCGATCTCTCTGCTGCATTTGATACTGTAGACCATAGTGTGCTGTTGGAGCGCCTGTGGTTTTTTTGTGGGCTGTCTGGTACAGTCCTCAAATGGTTCCATTCTTACCTCATGGACAGGTCTCAGAGAGTTGCCACTGGAATTTATTCCTCTGGCACTCACTCCCTGCCTTGTGAGGTACTGCAGGGTTCCATTCTAGCCCCCATGTTGTTTGCAATGTATATGCTGCCATTTGGAGATATCATCAGGTGATACAGTCTGGGTTTTCACTGCTATGCAGATGATACTCAACTGTATTTGTCCTTTCTGCCCGGACAAGATGATGCACTATCTGTGCTAAATAACTGCCTTGCTGAGATCAGATTTTGGAAGAGTTCCAGCTGGCTGAGACTGAATCCGGATAAGACTGAGGTGCTGGTAGTGGACCCAGGTCGTCCGGGGGCGGATTTGGGAGCTGGACAACCATCAGGCTTATTACTTGGTGGTATGTCGCTCTCTACATCCGATCAGCTGTGTAACCTGGGCATTATTTTTGATGACGGTTTGACCCTAAAATCTCAGGTGTCAGCTGTCTTCAAATCCTCTTTTTACCATCTGAGGAATATCGCCCGGGTGAAACACCTGGTTCCTCCGGGTGATCTTCCAACATTGGTCCATGCCTTTGTCACTACCCGTCTTGATTACTGCAATTCCCTCTACCTAGGGCTACCTGGGGTTGATATCCACCGCCTGCAGCTGGTGCAGAACGCGGCGGCCAGGCTTTTGACTGGGACTTCTAGAATCAGTCATTACACCTGTGCTCCGCGAACTGCACTGGCTGCCTGTTTGGTGGCGGATCACCTTTAAGGTTGGTTTACTAACCTTTAAAGCCCTACATGATCAGGGACCCAGTTACCTGAAAGATCTCCTGATACCCTACTGTCCCCTCCGTCCTCTCCGTTCCACCAACGAGGGATTGCTGGAGATTCCCAGGGTTCGATTAATGACATCAGGATCTCGTGCTTTCGCTTTTTCAGCACCAACCCTGTGGAATTCTCTACCTCGTTGGTTGAGAGAATGCTCAACTGTCGATAGATTTAAAATGGAGTTAAAGACATATTTATTTAGTTTAGCTTTTCCTAGTTACGGATGATTTGTTGTAATGTTTGTTTTAAAATTTTGTCTTTATGTATATGGTTTTTATGTACAGTGCCTTGGTTTTGAAAGGCTCTATAAAAATAAAGATGATTTGATTTGATTTTGATTTAATCAAACTCTTATAGCCTGTTTATACTACCAGAAGTGTAGGATTGCAGTCTACTCCACTCTGCTGCCTTTCCTCCTGCTGAGCTCCCACTGCACGTTTACACAGCACATACTGTATTGTACTCAGCAATTCCACCAGGGGGCACAGAAATGTTTCCACACCTGCTGTCAAAAAGCTAATCAGACAGCATTCACAAATGTAACTTGTAGGGAGCGCTGCCATCTCACTGGTCCTGAGGAAAGGGGAAGAGAAAAAGGCTTGGGCAGTCTGGAAAGCCAAGTTTTAATTTGAGTGATAGTCACTTTTACATTCTTGTGGTGTTCACAGCTGGTGGCGGAGTCTCAGAGGTGGCTCTTCAGGGATGCTTAGACCAGCACTAGGTATTCACCAATTTGATAGTGGTGCAGACCTTTTGGAGTGTGTGAAGGGGATTGTCATGGGGATCTGGAATTGAGGGAGAAGTGGTAGAATGGGGGATCATGCTTCTCAGTCTGTGTGAGACTCGCAGAGTTGTCAGGGGGCTCCTTGGCAGTGGTTTCTCTCTGCAATATTGTGCCTCACAGAGCCACTACCAAACTGGACAGAGATTTCAACAGGGCTGCTGTGTATTTAAGCAGGGGTTGGGGGTAATGGGAGGATGATACTGATATTTCCGCTAGTTCAACTGGCATGGCATGGGGTGTCATGAGGCTGCACCATTGCCAGCAGAGCGCTTTGTTAATACATCAACAAAAAAGCTGGCACCGGTACTGCTCCCAATGAAAACAGGGATCATTCTGCACCACACCGGAGCTGTTGGCAATGCTTCATATGCTATTTACTCTGCCTGATCAGCGCATATGCTCTGCACCTCGCAACGATGAAGCGCAGGCAGTGTAAACAGGCCTTTATTCTCACTGGTCAGTGTACTGGGCAGCAGCACATCCCCATGTACCTCAGACTGACCCCTGGTAATGACTGGCAGTCTTCCCAGGCCCACTTCCAAAACTAGCATTTCCATTTCTTGGGATTCCTAAGACAGATAGTAGGCCCATCTCGTACCTGTTTCAGCAGATCAACTTCTGTCACCAGGTCCCTCACCATCTTAATCACAGCTGGCATCGTCTCTTGGACAAAGGACTATAAATTGCCACCACAGTGGTGAAACACCTACTTCGGTGAGATCTTAATTCCTTGTGTCACCGGGCATCCCTTGAGGGTCAGCCCCTTAGCACATTCACTCCCTTCGGTGTCTCCTTACAATATGGTGAATGCAATAAACTAAGCTATGCTGGCTGCTGGAACCAGAATAAAAACAGAGAAGCACAAAATGGGATCATGAAGCATGCCTTATCCTCCTGATTGCAATATCTATATAGCAGAATGAGAAACCTAGAAGTTGCTGGACTTTTGAGGGCCACCCCAGTGAGGGTCTTGTAAGTCAGCACCTAAGATGCAGCCTGTGCAGTGCATGCCACATAACAGTTATACACTGTAATGATTGCCACCTCATAGGCAGTAAGTTCTGCACATGACACCTACTAGTCAGACAGTGCGGTGTATACCTCCTAACAGGCAGCCAGTCGATGCCCCCTCAGGGGCAGCCAGTGCAATGTGTGCTACATAACAGGTGGCCAGTGCAGTGTAGGCCATGTGACTGGCAGTCAATGCAGTGGATGTCACATAACAGGCAGCTAATTCAGTACAGGCCAGCAAGCAGGCAATTAATACATTACATGCCACATAGCAGGGAATAAATGCAGTGCATGCCACCAAAAAGGACAGCAGTGCTATGCATGAAACCTAACAGTCCATGCAGTGCAAACCACTTTCCAGGCAGCCAGTGCTGTGTGTGTCACTCACATTCAGTAATAGGCTGCCAGTACAGTGCATGTCACTTTATAGGCAGCCTGTGCAATGCATCCCAACTAAATGCAGCCTTTGCTGCTCATGCCACCTAACAGGTAGCCATTAAAATGCATGCCACATTGCAGGCAGCCTGTATAGTGCATGCTACCTAACAAGCAGTCAGTGAAGTGCATGCCCACTAACATGCAGCCAGTGCAATTCATGTCACCTAACGGGCAGCCAGTGCAGTGCATGGCACTTTTCATGCAGTTAGTTCAGTGCAGGCCACTAAGCAGGTAGTTAACAGAGTACATGTCACCTACCAGGCACTTAGTACAGTGAGTGCCACCTAACAGGCCATCAGTGCAGTGCATGCAACCTAATCAGCAGCCCATGCAGTGCATGCCGCTTTCCCGGTAGCCAGTGAAGTGCATGCTACATACAGTAACTGACCGCCAGTGCAATGCAGGCCACTTTACAGGCAGCTTGTGCAGTTCATGCCACCTAACAGGCAACTTGTTAAATGCATGCCACCAAACAGGCAACCAATGCAGTACATACCACCTAACATGCAGTCATTAAAGTTCATTCCACTTTGCAGACAGCCAATGCAGTGCATGCCACCCAACAGCCATTGCAGTTTATTCCACATAATAGGGAGACTGAACGGGTCGTGCCACTTAAAATGCAGCCAGTGAAGTGCACTATACTTGAAAGGCAGTCAGAGTACATATAGGCAACGAGCATAGTGAATGCAACTTAATATGCAGCAAGTGTAGGGCATGACACTTAGCAGCCAGTGCTGTGCATGTCATTTTATAGGCAGCTGGTAAAGTGCAGGCCTCCTAAAATGTAGCCAGTGCAGTGCAGGTCATGTCACAGGCAACAAGTGAAGTGCATGCGACCCACTAGGTAGCCTGGTAGCCTGTGCATTGCATGATCCCAAATAGGTATCCACTGCAGTTTAGATGACATTAGAGGTAACTAATGCAAGCATACCACCTACCGAAGTTAGTTCAGTGCATGCCACATGATATGCAGTCAATACAATGCAAGCTGCTTAGCAGGCTGCCAATGCTAGTGCTGGCTATCTGGCATATAGATGGTGCAGTAAATGCCATCTAACAGCCAGTGCAGTATATTTATTTATTTATTTATTTATGAGTTTAACCAGGAAGGCATACTGAGCAGTGTTGCTCAATTCTAGATGCGACCTGGGGGTCAAGACCAAGACAAAGGTACATATATTTGGTACAGAATTAACAACTCAATAATATATGCCACCTATAAGGCAGCTGGTGCAGTCCATATCACCCTTATGCAACCAGTGCAGTGTATACCACATAATAGTTTGTCCGTGCAATTCATGCCAGCTAAATTACAGTCTGTGCAGTGCATGCTACAGTAACTGAAATGCAACCAGTGTAGTGTATTCCACCTCACAGGCAGCCAATTCAGTGCATGTCACTTTACTGGAAGCCAGTGCAATGTATCCAATGTAACAGGCATCCAAGAAATTGATGCTAGTTTGCAGGCAGCCACTGCAGTGCTTGCTACCTAACATGCAGCCACTGTAGTGCAGGAAATATCTTATCCAGCGAGAGCTCGGGCATACCACTTTAACATCAGCTAATATATGATCCTTAAATGATAGACAGTGCAGTGCATGCCATGTAAATGCAACCGATGAAAGAAATGATACCAAACAGGCTGCCAGTACAGAGCACAGAACCTAACATGCAGTCAGTGCATTGCATGCTACTTCATAGGCAGCTAGTGCTGCATACCAGTTAACAGCCCGTTTAGCGCATGCCATCTTATAAGCAGTAAGTGTAATATGTGCCACCTTACAGGCAGTCAGTGCAGTGCAAGCCACCTAACAGGCTGTCAAAAGAGTGCATGCCATAAACCAGTCAACCAGAGAACTGAATACCACCTTACAGGTTGCAATGCAGCACGTGACACCTAACTGGCACAGTGCAGTGCATGCCACATATTAAGCAGCCCATATAGTGCCTTCCACTGTCCAGGGAGCCAGTGCAGTGCATGCCACGTAACAGGTAGACTGAGCAGGTTACATCACCTAACATGCAGTCAGTGCAGTTCATGATACTAGACAGACAGTCAAAGTACTGTATATACAGGCAACCAGGAAAGTCTATCCCACTTCACATGTAGCCAGTGCAGTGCATGCCACCTAACAGACAATCAGTTCAGTGAATCCTAATTTACAGGAAGCCAGTGCAGTGCACCTCATGTAACACTAATGCAAAACAGTTGATGCTGCTTTGCAAGCAGCCAGTGCAGTACATTCCACATAACAGGCAGGCAGTGCAGTGCATGCCGCATTTATGAATTTATTTATTTCATTTATTTATTTATTTGCTTTTGGATTACAATACCCTTGAGCCTGAGGTTTTTTTTTACAGAGGTTCCATGTCGAAAGAAAAATACAATAAAATATAACATTATACAATATAATACAACAATTAGCACCAGAGTGTTACAATAACAAGAGTACAATGTTCTGACAGGCACTAAAGGGTAGACAATAAAAATACATTTTGGAATAAGTATAAAATGGGTAACATTGAGCAGCCAACAATGGCCTTGTTGTTTGAGAGCGAGGGGGAGAAATTGGAATGGGGAAGGGAATGTCGGTGGGATCAGGAAAAAAGTACAAGTGGTGGGGTGGGCATGGAACAGGACTGGTGTAGGGAGGCATGGGCAGTGTAGGTGGGAGAAATGAGAGTGGGATGGGACAGGGATGGTGGACAGGGTACAGATCTATGTTTACAAGTGGTAGGGATATAGGTGTTGGGGCTGCAATAGCATAGTGGGAGGGGTAGGGGGCACAGAGAAATAAAGTGTAGCCTTGGGCTATAGAGGCAACTGGGTTAGATTTCCCCATGGAATTGTTGTCTGTGCAATTAACTAAGTGTATAAAGAGATGTAAAGTAGGGGGGAGTGGCTTAGCTAGAAAGAAGCCAGGTTAAAGCCAGATTTAAAAACTGCCCTAGATAGCTTCTGCAAGAGAACAGGCAGTGAACACCAAGAGGAAGGAGCTGCTGTTATAACTATACTTTTCTACTAGAACTGTACTACTGGGACCTTCACTTTAGGGTAAAAACAAAACAAAAAAAAAGTCAGTGTGTGTTTGTTTGAGTTGGCTGAAGTGAGTTGTTATCTGTGCATTTATCTAGGTGTTTGTCTCAGGTGGCTGAAGGGAATTGTTATCTGTGCAATTAACTACATGTAGAAAGAGCTGTAAAGTAGGGGGAGTGGTTTAGCTAGAATGAAGCCAGGTTAAAGCCAAATTTAAAAACTGCCCTAGATAGCTTCTGCCAGAGAACAGGCAGAGAACACCAAGAGGAAGGAGCTGCTGTTATAACTATATTTCTCTACTGGGACTGTATTGCCCGCCTTCTCTCCCCTCCACCCTAAGCCAGTTCTACTTTTATAGGCACAGGATTTGACTGACAACAGGAACTTCCTGTTTGGGAGCAGAAAGTGAGTGATCACAGAGCCACAAAAGACTTACCATCCTAGAAGGAAAAGAGTAGCTCTTCGCCCACCACCACCCCCCCAGCTGCTGAAGGTCTGACTCTGAGCAAGTAAGGAAGCTACTGAGAAATATAGAAACTTCTTGTCTCAGAACAGGAAGATCAGGAGCTTAAAGGGTACAGAGGCAGTAAGTAAGTAGGGAGAAGAAAAAAATAGAGGAAAGAGTAAATATTCCAAACAACAGTTAAGGGGCCAGAAATAAGACATGATGGGAGTGGTGCAGTGAAGTGGCTGTGGAGCAGCAGTGTTACGGGAGACTTTCTGGAGGATGCGGTGTTGTCCCATCTGCAGGTACCTCTCTGGGCTGAAGGAGGAGGAGGTTGCTCATCTCCAGTCTGAGTTGGCCAGGATTTGGGGGACCTCCTCTCCCACCCAGGAACCACCAGGGCCAATGCCGTTGCCTCAGCGGTTGCCAAGAAAGAGGAGTGGTTGTACCACAGTGGGCTCAGGGAGGGTGAGAGTGATGGAACAGAGGTGCATCCCTCCAGTTGTACCTCTCCACAATTCATATGCTGTTCTGGCAAATTGTGGTTCCTCTATGCAGGCACCTGCAGTTGAGACCAAGCAGGATGCTGGGAACCTCCACAAAGGAGACCACAGAAGGGTGGCATGGGACCCAACAGGGAAAGGAGACAACTCCTGGTAGGGGACTCCATTGTTAGGAGGGTAGAACTGGGGGAGGAAGGGGAGAGGGAAGTAAGGTGCCTGCCTGGTGCCATGGCTTGGAGGGACAGGGAGTGAATCCTCAGGAATGTGTGAGAATGGATGAAGAGGCAGAGGAGGGGGGAGCAAGACTGTCATCAGGGAGTGGAGATTAAAGAGAAAGATAGAGAGGCCAGAACAGCAGGAAGTGGATGAGGGAGGAGCTCCCTCTAGAAGGCAGCAAGTATAAGCTACTAATGGAGAAGTGGGGACTTACTAAAAATCACAGGCAGGAAGTCACATGATAGGGAGGGGCTATAAGGCTAGAGCCAGCTTTGGGTGGGTGGGTGGCTGGGGTGGGCAGGCAGTCAACGTAAAACATCTGTGATGGTGGCTGCACTGGTATACCTCAGGGTTCTTCACTCGGAGTGGTGAAGGGAACTCTCTCACTACCAGCAGTGCCAGTCACACCCTCAGCAGGTGGGATGGCGAGGGGCCGCTTGAGGTCCGAATGGGGTTGGGCTGGTGGAATCACCTGACAAGGAGAGGCAGGAGTCGTACACAGAGACTGGA
Source organism: Neoceratodus forsteri (assembly GCA_016271365.2). Classification (NCBI taxonomy): domain Eukaryota; kingdom Metazoa; phylum Chordata; order Ceratodontiformes; family Ceratodontidae; genus Neoceratodus; species Neoceratodus forsteri. The sequence continues at coordinate 49,941,503 of CM028129.1, read as the reverse complement.
TGAAGCAAAGGCGTTTATTAGACAAAAGGAGAAGGAGGACATGGTCGTACAGGAACATACCCACCACAAAAACAGTAGGGAGTATGGACAGCATTATGGATATCTGAACAGTAACAACTAAACTCTAAAATGTCTAAACTCTAGGTAATTATTCTCTATGGGTACACCACGGCCTATTGCCACTATACTCCTAAAATTCCTTAGCAGTATCCTGTAAGAGCAACTAGTACATAGATGGAAATCAGGTGTTCTTCACTACCCACAAGACAATATTTGGTTTTACAATGACCATCCAATTCTCACAAAGTTCGAATGTCTGTTGTCTTCATGCTCACCGTCTTTCTTCGTTGGTAGCTACAAGGGAAATAAAACAGAACTGTGGAACCCTAATCTCAATTCCCAGCAAGGACCTAGAAAAGGCCACTGGGGTGGTGAGAGGTTTGGTAAACAGACCATATATCTTCGGCAAAAGCCCACTCTCTCCGAGACTGCTGGAATGTAGAGCCAAAGCAACTGGTTCCTGAAATAACACACTGAAGCAAGAGGCTCCTCGGCCAAAACCAACTTCTAGGGTTGCCAAGGATGAAGAAAGACCAAGATCTGCGTGGCGATGAATCCAATGGAGGACTACCACGATCCGACTGATGCTGCAGCACTCCAAGGGCCAGCTGGACTCGGAAGGAACTCTGACAGGACCAGGAACCATAAGAATCTGAAGAGATGATGGTTGACTCTGCAATCCTAGGATCAGGAACTAACACAAAACAAAGAAACGGCGGACGCGTCCCCGGAATGGGCTTCGACGGACTTGACTTTCAGAAAACGACCAGGTGGGGGCGCAGAACAGGTTCTCCAAGATGAGCTCTCTCTCTTCTGTAGAGGGCGACCAACTTCGGGACATCTGGAACAGGAACCATATGGAACGACACTGGCATGGCTGTCATGATGCGTTTCGGCGGACATACTTTCAAGCTGTGAAAACAAGAAAACGACGGGTACCACTGGTATGACTGACGAACGGACTCGACTTCAGCGGACGACACAAATGGACGGGATGAGTTGATGGATGATCTTCCTGAAGTGAAGAATGTTGGAAGGATGTCTTCTTCTGAGTAGAGACTGATTCTGAGCACGTGGTGTAACAGACCACACTATGAGACTGCAGTGTGGTAGAAGACTGAAACTGTCTTCGTACAGTAGTAAACATATAACTGAAGAATGCCCAAAGAACTGTGGAATAGTACAATAATTTGTCAGAGGAAGGCAAATTATAACTTCAGGGGTAATTGTTACTGATAAGGGCCAATGTCCAGGTGCTTAGAGCAATAGTTCAGGTACTTAGGACAATAGTTCAGGTACTTAGGGCAATAGTTCAGGTACCTCAGGCAATAGTTCAGGTACTTCGGGCAATAGTTCAGGTACTTAGGGCAATAGTTCAGCATAAGCAGTACAGTAATTACAGTAATTTCACAGTATAGGCAAATAGAACACTCTCAAATGAACCCCTGTTTCTATAAGTAGGGTATTCTGGGATAGGATCCCTTACTGTACATTGTGGCTAGGGCCTCCCTTTAGTACCACTAGGCTGGCTTGCCCTATTCCGCTAGGCTGGGGCCTCCCTTTAGTACCACTAGGCTGGCTTGCCCTATTCCGCTAGGCCGGGACCTCCCTTTAGTACCACTAGGCTGGCTTGCCCTATTCCGCTAGGCCGGGGCCTCCCTTTAGTACCACTAGGCTGGCTTGCCCTATTCCGCTAGGCCGGGGCCTCCCTATAGTACCATTAGGCTGGCTTGCCCAATTCCGCTAGGCTGGGGCCTCCCTTTAGACCAGGCTTTACCTCGGGCCTAATGCCCTAAATTTACATCGGGCCTGAAGCCCTATGCTAGTGTGGGCCTGGTGCCCCACCTTAGCATGGGCCTGGTGCCCCACTTTATACTGGGCCTGGTGCCCCTCGTTACCTTGGGCCTGGTGCCCCACCTTAGATTGGGCCTGGTGCCCCACTTTACAATGGGCCAGTTGCCCCTTGAAATACTGGGCCTGGTGCCCCACTTTGTAATGGGCCTGGTGCCCCTCGTTGCTTTGGGCCTGGTGCCCCACCAAATACTGGGCCTGCTGCCCCAATTTATATTCGGCCTGATGCCCCTCAACACTTTGGGCCTGATGCCCCACTTCACAATGGGCCTGGTGCCCTACTTTAAATTTGGGCCGGGATTGCCCTTTTAAGTGCTGTTGCCCATTTAAATCTGCAGGCTCCCAGTGCCTGCTGTCAGTTATATCGCCATACCCTGCCTCTGTTCTGCCCCCCACATAAATATTCATAGGCCACTATGCTGGCCTTGCTTCTCAGCCCCTCCCTGTGGGCGTCGCTAGCCCCGCCTCCCTAATCCATAATTAAATCAAGAGTCCTAATGACCCGATGCCCCTGCAGCGATCGGCCGCCTTTCCTAAGCACCTACTGAGCTTTTTCTCACAAATGCAGTCCCCTTTGTACATAGGCGGCCAGCACAATGTGTGCTGCCACCGACTCACCGCTCTGCGGTCTTCGGGGAGTTGCTGAGCTTCAGGGAGGCGGGATAGATGCTGGCAGAGGGAAGGAAAACGTCAGGCAGCAAGAGGGGTGACTCGAGGGGGCCTCCAATGGCCGGAAACGATGCGGCGCTTCTCTGCCGCCGGCATGGGACCAGAGTTTAACTGGAAAATACCTTGGGGGCTAAAATAAATAACCGGAGGGCTTTTAAGCCTAAAACGCGGTAACAACAGCGTTTTCTTCTTCGTGGTGCCCTGGTGGCACCACCGACTGCAGCACTGGACAAAGCAGGGAGTCTGGACGTCTTCACTAGCTGGAGCTCGAGCAGGCACACAGAACAGTCCTTGGGGAACTGCTTCAACCCACCAGGTAAGCCTTCCTGGTACCCCTTAACTTTCTGTGTCCTCTCTTCTCCACAGCTAGCAGGAAACTGAACAACTGAACAGTTATCTTTTAAACTTGAACCTCCCTGGGTTCTAGATTGGCTGGAGTGGAATGTTGTGCATGAGCCACTCAGCACAACATTCCATCCAGGCCATTGTGACACCTCTTGCTTTTTACAATCTGTCTTTTGACCTATTGTAAGTGCACAGGGCACTTTTCTATTATTTTACATTGTTTTGTGTGTGTAGGGAGGTTGACTTTTTATTCCTAGAGGCCCCTTCATACAGTACCCTGCTGCCTACCCCTGCAGCAGATACTCTAAGCTCCTGTGTATTCTGTTTTTATTTAATTATTTTTATTTTTCTGGAATGACCACCTTTGGGGCATTACAGATTCGGGCCCGCCTAAAAATACATGTCCCATTGTATTCCCTTTACACTTAATAAAACATTTCTTAAACATTACTTCTATAGGTTTCTTAGAGTATATCTTACCATTCAACATAAACTTCTATGTATGTTAATTAAAACATTTTTAAAACATCTATAACTTTTCAGAAAACTTTCTTATTTAAGTGACCATGTATGTGGATTACTTTTAACAGGACTTTCCAGAAAAGGAAGGTGCTACTTGATAAGCTTCTGATATGTATCTTTTTGGGGGAACACCAAAATTGGACCTCTGTGACCTACGTATCTGGGGAACCATGTTATCATCAGAAATACACTCTATCTCCTGGAAATCTACAGGCCTATGATTTAATGTAGGCTTAGTAACTGGACGGTAGGACAGGTTCATATGGGATGTGTGAACCCAGGGATCAGCACACCACTGCCTTGAGGACCCTATGTCAATGGGTCCATCCATGGTATGCTCCCGCCTCTCTTTTGGCACTGAGTCAGTATTTTCTTCCACAGTTCCTTGAAGTATACAGGGTTTGAGCTGGCTCTGATGTACCAACTTTTCAACTCCCTTCCTATTTTCTGCCTGGATCTGGTACACTTTGAAGTCAGGATACGGAATTGCTACAACAATATAAGGCTCAGGTTCCCATTCCTCAAGCGGATTGTTGCCTTGATTGGCTTTCTTCGCCATGACACGTTCTCCCACAGACAATGAAAGCCTTTTGGTGTAACATTGTCCAGCTTCCTTGGTCCCAAGGGTTACACATTCTTCAGTTCAGTCCTCATCTCAGGTTCTGTTTGTCCGACAACCATTTTACTCTTGGACTGTACTCCAGGGGCAAGACAATCTGACTTTCTCTGGGCGTCATTCTGCTGGAGGCACTCGGCTTCAGGTGATGCCTTACATGGCTGGATTTGTTTTCTCTGCCAATCCTCAACTATACACTGGAGCTTTTCAATTTCTTTGCAGAGCTCTTTTCTCTCTCTATTATTCTGGAGAAGCCGTGTGGTTTGTTCTTTGGCCTCCTTTTCTTGCCGATGGAGAGTTTCCCTTAGGAATTTGCATTCTTGCACAAGTTCCATCTTATTGTGTAAAACTTCCTCGGCTTGCTGTTCTGGTTGGCTTCTCAAATTGACTCTTACTGTTGCATTGCTGTGATCGATTCTTTCGATTTCTCTCCGGGTGTCTTCATATAGCTGGCGCCTTGTCCTTTCGGTCTCTAGTCTGCCAGTTCTCCTAAGGCCTCACTGTTGTTCGTGTTCATCAACATCACATCTTCTGTAGATGGGTCTCTTCTGGCCATCAAACATATCCATCGGGCATCTTCGTCTTCATTTCGGTTGTCTTGTAAAGAGCCCTCTCTTCCAGCCATCTTTAAAGTCCCGCACCTCTTGGCAGACTTCAGTAACTTTGTGGATAAGAGCCGCAATCTGCTCCGTGCATTCCTGGTTTGGGTTCCTTTTCACTTCCTGGTGAAGCTCTAGGGGTTGAGACCACTGGGTGAAGGCCTTGTTGGAGTCCAGAAAATGGTTCTGACAACTCCCCATCGGTGCTCCCTCATATATGGACCTTGGGTGAAGTAGCCTTTCTGAACATGCCTCCGACTGCCGCAGATTATCCTGTACCAAGTGTTCAATGGGGTATTCCGGCCATGCTGCACTCTGGGGCATCATCTTGTGTTGGCGGGCTGCCATTTCCTCTCCCGTCCTTCTGGATCCCCACATCCTTATGGCCTTTTCTTTAAAATCCTGGAATTGAGCATTGGGATCTTGCCAATGTAGCAAACGCAGCTCTCTTTTTAGGGATTTGCTATTCACTCCATCTGTGAACTTCTCCATCAAGGTTAGATCAGGGTCCTGAACCTCCCTCGGGGTCAATCTTCTCAATGGCTCTCAGTGCCTCCTGCAGACTTAAGGCATACTCTCGTAGCGTTTCTTGGGGCTGTTGAGTGCGTGACAAGAACTGCAACTTCAGGTCATAGATAGTTCACATATCAAATGTGTACTGCAAGCGACGAAAGATCTGGTCAGCAGTGGCTCTCTCCCTTTCTGACCAGGTCTGGACCTCACGACGGAAAACTCCTCTCAACTGCCCTATCAATATCTCTATCTTTCAGTCTTCCGGAATCTGATACAGCCAGAACACGGACTGCATCCTGGAGCAAAACTCTTCCAATATACTGGAGTTTTCACTATCCTGTTCCCCAGTATTCAGCGGAAGCCAGGGTGCTCCTAAGTAATTCGGATGGATAAAGGTGACCAGGGCACCTGACCTGGACCTTATCCAACTCCTCCACATGGTCTGCTACTGCCTTCCATTCCAAACAACATCTTGCTCTGTGTCTTCTCCAGCTTTGAACTCCTCGGAACATTTTCTATATCCTGCCGACTATGCCAAATAATTATGTGATGGTCGCTGCACTGGTATACCTCAGGGTTATTCACTCGGAGAGGAGAAGGGAACTGTCTCACTACCAGCAGCACCAGCGACACCCTCAGCAGGTGGGATGGCGAGGGGCCGCTTGAGGTCCGAATGGGGTTGGGCTGGAGGAATCACCCGACAAGGAGAGGCAGGAGTCATACACAGAGACTGGATGAAGCAAAGACGTTTATTTAGACAAAAGGGGAAGGAGGACATGGTCGTACAGGAACATACCCACCACAAAAACAGTAGGGAGTATGGACAGCATTATGGATATCTGAACAGTAACAACTAAACTCTAAAATGTCTAAACTCTAGGTTATTATTCTCTATGGGTGCACCACGGCCTATTGCCACTATACTCCTAAAATTCCTTAGCAGTATCCTGTAAGAACAACTAGTACATAGATGGAAATCAGGTGTTCTTCACTACCCACAATACAATATTTGGTTTTGTAATGACCATCCAATTCTCACAAAGTCCAAATATCTGTCGTCTTCGTGCGCACTGTCTTTCTTCGTTGGTAGCTATAAGGGAAATAAAACAGAACTGTGGAACCCTAATCTCAATTCCCAGCAAGGACCTAGATAAGGCCATTGGGGTGGTGAGAGGTTTGGTAAACAGACCATATATCTTCGGCAAAAGCCCACTCTCTCCTAGGCTGCTGGAATGTAGAACCAAAGCAACTGGTTCCTGAAATAACACACTGAAGCAACAGGTTCCTTGGCCAAAACCTACTTCTAGGGTTGCCAAGGATGAAGAAAGACCAAGATCTGCGTGGCGATGAATCCAATGGAGGACTACCACGATCCGACTGATGCTGCAGCACTCCAAGGGCCAGCTGGACTGGAAGGAACTCTGACAGGACCAGGAACCATAAGAATCTGAAGATGATGGTTGACTCTGCAATCCTCGGATCAGGAACTAACACAAAACAAAGAAACGGCGGACGCGTCCCGGAATGGGCTTCGACTGGCTCGACTTTCAGCGAACGACCAGGTGGGGGCGCAGAACAGATTCTCCAAGATGAGCACTCTCTCTTCTGTAGAGGGTGACCAACTTCGGGACATCTGGAACAGGAACCATATGGAACGACACTGTCACGGCTGTCGTGATGCATTTCAGCAGACGTACTTTCAAGCTGTGAAAACAAGAAAACGACGGGTACGACTGGTACGACTGATGACGGACTTGACTTTGGCGGACAACACAAATGGACAGGATGAGTTGATGGATGATCTTCCTGAAGTGAAGAATGTTGGAAGGATGTTTTCTTCTGAGTAGAGACTGATTCTAAGCACGTGGTGTAACAGACCACACTATGAGACTGCAGTGTGGTAGAAGATTGAGACTGTCTTCATACAGTAGTAAACATATAACTGAAGAATGCCCAAAGAACTGTGGAATAGTACAATAATTTGTCAGAGGAAGGTAAATTATAACTTCAGGGGTAATTGTTACTGATAAGGGCCAATGTCCAGGTGCTTAGAGCAATAGTTCAGGTACTTAGGACAATAGTTCAGGTACTTAGGGCAATAGTTCAGGTACTTTGGACAATAGTTCAGGTACTTAGGACAATAGTTCGGGTACCTCAGGCAATAGTTCAGGTACTTCGGGCAATAGTTCGGGTACCTAGGGCAACAGTTCAGCATAAGCAGTACAGTAATTACAGTAATTTCAAAGTATAGGCAAATAGAACACTCTCAAATGAACCGCTGTTTCTATAGGTAGGGTATTCTGGGATAGGATCCCTAACTGTACGTTGTGACTATGGCCTCCCTTTAGTACCACTAGGCTGGCTTGCCCTATTCCGCTAGGCCGGGGCCTCCCTTTAGTACAACTAGGCTGGCTTGCCCTATTCCGCTAGGCCGGGGCCTCCCTTTAGTACCACTAGGTTGGCTTGCCCAAGTCTGCAAGGCCAGGGCATCCCTATATTACCACTAGGCTGGCTTGCCCTATTCTGCTAGGCCAGGGCATCCCTTTAGACCAGGCTTTACCTCGGGCCTAATGCCCTACCTTTACCTCGGGCCTGAAGCCCTACATTAGCTTGGGCCTGGTGCCCCACCTTAGATTGGGCCTGGTGCTCCACTTTACAATGGGCCTCTGTGCCCCTCAAATTACTGGGCCTGGTGCCCCACTTTATACTGGGCCTGGTGCCCATCGTTACCTTGGGCCTGGTGCCCCATCTTAGATTTGGCCTGGTGCCCCACTTTACAATAGGCCTGGTGCCCCTCGAAATACTGGGCCTGGTGCCCCACTTTGTAATGGGCCTGGTGCCCCTCGTTGCTTTGGGCCTGGTGTCCCACCAAATACTGTGCCTGCAGCCCCAATTTATAATGGGTCTGATGCCCATCAGCACTTTGGACCTGATGCCCCACTTCACAATGGGCCTGGTGCCCTACTTTAAATTTGGGCCGGGATTGCCCTTTTAAGTGCTGTTGCCCATTTAAATCTGCAGGCTCCCAGTGCCTGCTGTCAGTTATATCGACATACCCCGCCTCCGTTCCGCCCCCCCATATAAATATTCATAGTCTGCTATGCTGACCTTGCTTCTCGGGCCCTCCCCGTGGGCGTCGCTAGCCCCGCCTCCCTAATCCATAATTAAATCAAGGGTCCTAATGACCCAATGCCCCTGCAGTGATTGGCCACCTTTCCTAAGCACTTACTGTGCTTTTTCTCACAAATGCAGTCCCTTTAGGACACAGGCGTCAGCACAACGCGGTGCTGCCGCCGACTCACCACTCTGTGGTTTTTGGGGAGTTGCTGAGCTTCAGGGAGGCAGGAGGGATGCTGGCAGAGGCAGGGAAAACATTAGACAGCAAGAGGGGCGACTCGTGGGGGCCTCCGCATCACTCGGAGTGGTGAAGGGAACTTTCTCACTACCAGCAGCGCCAGCGACACCCTCAGCAGGTGGGATGGCAAGGGGCCGCTTGTGGTCCGAATGGGGTTGGGCTGGTGGAAACACCTGACAAGGAGAGGCAGGAGACGTACACAGAGATTGGATGAAGCAAAGATGTTTATTAGACAGGAGGGGACGGAGGACATGGTCATACAGGAACATACCGACCACAAAAACAGTAGGGAGTATGGACAGCATTTTGGATATCTAAACAATAACAACTAAACTGTAAAATGTCTAAACTCTAGACTATTATTCTCTATGGGTACACTACGTCCTATTGCCACTATACTCCTAAAATTCCTTAGCAGTATCCTGTAAGAGCAACTAGTACATAGACGGAAATCAGGTGTTTTTCACTACCCACAATACAATATTTGGTTTTACAATGACCATCCAATTCTCAAAAAATTCCAAATGCCTGTCGTCTTCATGCGCACCGCCTTTCTTTGTTGGTAGCTACAAGGGTAATAAAACAGAACTGTGGAACCCTAATCTCAATTCCCAGCAAGGACCTAGATAAGGCCACTGAGGTGGTGAGAGGTTTGGTAAACAGGCCATAAATCTTCGTCAAAAGCCCACTTTCTCCGAGGCTGCCGGAATGTAGAACCAAAGCAACTGCTTCCTGAAATAACACACTGAAGCAAGAGGTTCCTCGGCCAAAACCCACTTCTAGAGTTGCCAAGGATGAAGAAAGACCAAGATCTGCATGGCGATGAATCCAATGGAGGACTACCACGATCCGACTGATGCTGCAGCACTCCAAGGGCCAGCTGGACTCAGAAGGAACTCTGACAGGACCAGGAACCATAAGAATCTGAAGAGATGATGGTTGACTCTGCAATCCTAGGATCAGGAGCTAACACAAAACAAAGAAACGGCGGACGTGTCCCGGACTGGGCTTTGACAGACTCGACTTTCAGCGAACGACCAGGTGGGGGCGCAGAACAGGTTCTCCAAGATGAGCTCTCTCTCTTTTGTGGAGGGCGACCAACATCGGGACATCTGGAACAGGAACCATATGGAACGACACTGGCACGGCTGTCGTGATGCGTTTCGGCGGACATACTTTCAAGCTGTGAAAACAAGAAAACGACGGGTACGACTGGTACGACTGACGACGGACTCGACTTTGGCGGATGACACAAACGGACGGGATGAGTTGATGGATGATCTTCCTGAAGTGAAGAATGTTGGAAGGATGTATTCTTCTGAGTAGAGACTGATTCTGAGCATGTGGTGTAACTGACCACACTATGAGACTGCAGTGTGGTAGAAGATTAAGACTGTCTTCATACAGTAGTAAACATATAACTGAAGAATGCCCAAAGAACTGTGGAATAGTACAATAATTTGTCAGAGGAAGGCAAATTATAAATTCAGGGGTAATTGTTACTGATAAGGGCCAATGTCCAGGTGCTTAGAGCAATAGTTCAGGTACTTAGGACAATAGTTCAGGTACTTAGGGCAATAGTTCAGGTACTTAGGGCTATAGTTCAGGTACTTCGGGCAATAGTTCAGGTACTTAGGGCAATAGTTCAGCATAAGCAGTACAGTAATTACAGTAATTCCACAGTATAGGCAAATAAAACACTCTCAAATGAACCCCTGTTTCTATAGGTAGGGTATTCTGGGATAGGATCCCTTACTGTGCATTGTGCCTAGTGCCTCCCTTTAGTACCACTAGGCTGGCTTGCCCTATTCCGCTAGGCCGGGGCCTCCCTTTAGTACCACTAGACAGGCTTGTCCTATTCCTCTAGGCCGGGGCCTCCCTACAGTACCACTAGGCTGGCTTGCCCTATTCCGCTAGGCCGGGGCCTCCCTTTAGACCAGGCTTTACCTCGGGCCTAATGCCCTACCTTTACCTTGGGCCTGAAGCTCTACGTTAGCTTGGGCCTGGTGCCCCACCTTAGATTGAGCCTGGAGCCCCACTTTACAATGGGCCAGGTGCCCCTCAAAATACTGGGCCTGGTGCCCCACTTTATACTGGGCCTGGTGCCCCTCGTTACCTTGGGCCTGGTGCCCCACCTTAGATTGGGCCTGGTGCCCCACTTTACAATGGGCCTGGTGCCCCTCGAAATACTGGGCCTGGTGCCCCACTTTGTAATAGGCCTGGTGCCCCTCGTTGCTTTGGGATTGGTGCCCCACCAAATACTGGGCCTGCTGCCCCAATTTATAATGGGCCTGCTGCCCCTCAACACTTTGGGCCTGATGCCCCACTTAACAATGGGCCTGGTGCCCTACTTTAAATTTGGGCCGGGGTTGCCCTTTTAAGTGCTGTTGCCCATTTAAATCTGCAGGCTTCCAGTGACTGCTGTCAGTTATATCGCCGTACCCTGCCACCGTTCCGCCCCCTCATAAATATTCATAGGCCACTATGCTGGCCTTGCTTCTCGGCCCCTCCCCGTGGGCGTCGCTAGCCCTGCCTCCCTAATCCATAATTAAATCAAGAGTCCTAATGACCCGATGACCCTGCGGCGATCAGCCACCTTTCCTAAGTGACTACTGCGCTTTTTCTCACAAATGCAGTGCCCTTTGTACACAGGCGGCCAGCACAATGAGTGCTGCCGCCGACTCACCGCTCTGCGGTCTTCGGGGAGTTGCTGAGCTTCAGGGAGGTGGGAGGGATGCTGGCAGAGGGAGGAAAAACGTTAGGCAGCAAGAGGGGCGACTCGAGGGGGCCTCCGATGGCCGAAAACGATGCGGCGCTTCTCTGCCGCCGGCGTGGGACCAGAGTTTAACTGGAAAATACCTCGGGGCTAAAATATAAATAACGGAGGCTTTAAGCCGTAAAACGCGGGAACAACAGCGTTTTCTTCTTCGTGGTGCCCCTATGGCACCACCGACTGCAGCACTGGACAAAGCAGGGAGTCTGGACGTTTTCACTAGCTGGAGCTCGAGCAGGCACACAGAACAGTCCTCGGGGAATAGCTTCAACCCACCAGGTAAGCCTTCCTGGTTCCCCTTAACTTTCTGTGTCTTCTCTTCTCCACAGCTAGCAGGAAACTGAACAACTAAACAATTATCTTTTAAACTTGAAAATCCCTGGGTTCTAGATTGGCTGCAGTGGAATGCTGTGCATGAGCCACTCAGCACAACATTCCATCCAGGCCATTATGACACCTATTGCTTTTTACAATCTGTCTTTTGACTTGTTGTAAGTGCACAGGACACTTTTCTATTATTTACAGTGTTTTGTGTGTGTAGGGAGATTGACTTTTTATTCCTATGGGCCCCTTCGTACAGTACCCTGCTGCCTACCCCTGCAGCAGATACTCTAAGCTCCTGTGTATTCTGTTTTTATTTAATTCTTTTTATTTTTCTGGAATGACCACCTTTGGGGCATTACAGATTCGGGCCCGCCTAAAAATACATGTCCCCATGTATTCCCTTTACACTTTATAAAACATTTCTTCAACATTACTTCATTAGGTTTCTTAGAGTATATCTTACCATTCAACATAAACTTCTATGTATGTTAATGAAAACATTTTTAAAACATCTATAACTTTTCAGAAAACTTTCTTATTTAAGTGACCATGTCTGTGGATTACTTTTAACAGGACTTTCCAGGAAAGGAAGGTGCTACTTGATAAGCTTCTGAAATGTGTCTTTTCGGGGGAACACCAAAATTGGACCTCTGTGACCTACGTATCTGGGGAACCATGTTATCATCAGAAATACACTCTATCTCCTGGAAATCTACAGGCCTATGAATTACTGTAGGCTTAGTAACTGGACGGTAGGACAGGTTCATATGGGATGTGTGAACCCAGGGATCAGCACACCACTGCCTTGAGGACCCTATGTCAATGGCTCTATTCATGGTACGCTCCCGGCTCTCTTTTGGCACTGAGTCAGTATTTTCTTCCACAGTTCCTTGAAGTATACAGGGTTTGAGCTGGCTCTGATGTACCAACTTTTCAACTCCCTTCCTATTTTCTGCCTGGATCTGGTACACTTTGAAGTCAGGATACGGAATTGCTACAACAATATAAGGCTCAGTTTCCCATTCCTCAAGCGGATTGTTGCCTTGATTGGCTTTCTTCGCCATGACACGTTCTCCCACAGACAATGAAAGCCTTTTTGGTGTAACATTGTCCAGCTTCCTTGGTCCCCAAGGGTTAACACATTCTTCCAGTTCAGTCCTCATCTCAGGTTCTGTTTGTCCGACAACCATTTTACTCTTGGACTGTACTCCAGGGGCAAGACAATCTGACTTTCTCTGGGCGTCATTCTGCTGGAGGCACTCGGCTTCAGGTGATGCCTTACATGGCTGGATTAGTTTTCTCTGCCAATCCTCAACTATACACTGGAGCTTTTCAATTTCTTTGCAGAGCTCTTTTCTCTCTCTATTATTCTGGAGAAGCCGTGTGGTTTGTTCTTTGGCCTCCTTTTCTTGCCGATGGAGAGTTTCCCTGAGGAATTTGCATTCTTGCACCAGTTCCATCTTATTGTGTAAAACTTCCTCGGCTTGCTGTTCTGGTTGGCTTCTAAAATTGACTCTTATTGTTGAATTGCTGTGATAGATTCTTTCGATTTCTCTCCGGGTGTCTTCATATAGCTGGCGCCTTGTCCTTTCGGTCTCTGGTCTGCCAGTTCTCCTAAGGCATCACTTTTGTTCGTGTTCATCAACATCACATCTTCTGTAGATGGGTCTCTTCTGGCCATCAAACATATCCATCGGGCATCTTCGTCTTCTTTTTGGTTGTCTTGTAAAGAGCCCTCTCTTCCAGCCATCTTTAAAGTCCCGCACCTCTTGGCAGACTTCAGTAACTTTGTGGATAAGAGCCGTAATCTGCTCCGTCCATTCCTGGTTTGGGTTCCTTTTCACTTTCTGGTGAAGCTCTTGGGGTTGAGACCACTGGGTGTAGGCCTTGTTGGAGTCCGGAAAATGGTTCTGACAACTCCCCGCCGGTGCTCCCTCATATATGGACCTTGGGTGAAGTGGCCTTTCTGAACATGCCTCCGACTGCCACGGATTATCCTGTACCAAGTGTTCAATGGGGTATTCTGGCCATGCTGCACTCTGGGGCATCATCTTGAGTTGGCGGGCTGCCATTTCCTCTCCCGTCCTTCTGGATCCCCACATCCTATTGGCGTTTTCTTTAACATCCTGGAATTGAGCATTTGGATCTTGCCAATGTAGCAAACGCAGCTCTCTTTTTAGGGATTTGCTATTCACTCCATCTGTGAACTTATCCATCAAGGTTAGATCAGGGTCCTGAACCTCCCTCGGGTCAATCTTCTCAATGGCTCTCAGTGCCTCCTGCAGACTCAAGGCATACTCCCGTAGCGTTTCTTGGGGCTGTTGAGTGCGTGACAAGAACTGCAACTTCAGGTCATAGATAGTTCGCATATCAAATGTGTACTGCAAGCGATGAAAGATCTGGTCAGCAGTGGCTCTCTCTCTTTCTGACCAGGTCTGGACCTCACGACGGGCAACTCCTCTCAACTGCCCTATCAATATCTCTAACTTTCGGTCTTCCGGAATCTGATTCTGCCAGAACACGGACTGCATCCTGGAGCAAAACTCTTCCAACGTACTGGAGTTTTCACTATCCTGTTCCCCAGTATACAGTGGAATTCAGGGTGCTCCTAAGTAATACGGCATTGATAAAGGTGACCAGGGTACCTGACCTGGACCTTCTCCAACTCCTCCACACGGTCTGCTACTGCCTTCCATTCCAAACAACATCTTGCTCTGTGTCTTCTCCGGCTTTGAACTCCTCGGAACATTTTCTATATCCTGCCGACTACGCCAAATAATTTTGTGATGGTCGCTGCACTGGTATACCTCGGGGTTCTTCACTCGGAGTGGTGAAGGGAACTGACTCACTACCAGCAGCGCCAGCGACACCCTCAGCAGGTGGGATGGCGAGGGGCCGATTGAGGTCCGAATGGGGTTGGGCTGGAGGAATCACCCGACAAGGAGAGGCAGGAGCCATACACAGAGACTGGATAAAGCAAAGACGTTTATTAGACAAAAGGGGAAGGAGGACATGGTCGTACAGGAACATACCTACCACAAAAACAGTAGGGAGTATGGACAGCATTATGGATATCTGAACAGTAACAACTAAACTCTAAAATGTCTAAACTCTAGGTTATTATTCTTTATGGGGGCACCACGGCCTACTGCCACTATACTCCTAAAATACCTTAGCAGTATCCTGTAAGAGCAACTAGTACATAGACGGAAATCTGGTGTTCTTCACTACCCATAATACAATTATTGGTTTTACAATGACCATCCAATTCTCACAAAGTCCAAATGTCTGTCGTCTTCATGCGCACCGTCTTTCTTCGTTGGTAGCTACAAGGGAAATAAAACAGAACTGTGGAACCCTAATCTCAATTCCTAGCAAGGACCTATATAAGGCCACTGGGACGGTGAGAGGTTTGCTAAACAGACCATATATCTTCGGCAAAAGCCCACTCTCTCCGAGGCTGCTGGAATGTAGAACCAAAGCAACTGCTTCCTGAAATAACACACACTGAAGCAAGAGGTTCCTCTGCCAAAACCCACTTCTAAGGTTGCCAAGGATGAAGAAAGACCAAGATCTGCGTGGCGATGAATCCAATGGAGGACTACCACGATCCGACTGATGCTGCAGCACTCCAAGGGCCAGCTGGACTCGGAAGGAACTCTGACAGGACCAGGAACCATAAGAATCTGAAGAGATGATGGTTGACTCTGCAATTCTAGGATCAGAAACTAACACAAAACAAAGAAACGGCAGGCGTGTCCTGGACTGGGCCCGACGGACTCGACTTTTGCGCACGCGACCAGGTGGGGGCGCAGAACAGGTTTTCCAAGATGAGCTCTCTCTCTCTTCTGTAGAGGGCGACCAACTTCGGGACATCTGGAACAGGAACCATATGGAACAACACTGGCACAGCTGTCGTGATGCGTTTCGGCGGACGTACTTTCAAGCTGTGAATGCAAGAAAACGACGGGTGCAACTGGTACGACTGACGACGGACTCGACTTCGGCGGATGACACAAACGGACGGGATGAGTTGATGGATGATCTTCCTGAAGTGAAGAATGTTGGAAGGATGTCTTCTTCTGAGTAGAGACTGATTCTGAGCACGTGGTGTAACAGACCACACTATGAGACTGCAGTGTGGTAGAAGATTGAGACTGTCTTCGTACAGTAGTAAAGATATAACTGAAGAATGCCCAAAGAACTGTGGAATAGTACAATAATTTGTCAGAGGAAGGCAAATTATAACTTCAGGGGTAATTGTTACTGATAAGGGCCAATGTCCAGGTGCTTAGAGCAATAGTTCAGGTACTTAGGACAATAGTTCAGGTACTTAGGGCAATAGTTCAGGTACTTAGGACAATAGTTTAGGTACTTAGGGCAATAGTTCAGGTACCTCTGGCAATAGTTCAGGTACTTTGGGCAATAGTTCAGCATAAGCAGTACATTAATTACAGTAATTTCACAGTATAGGCAAATAGAACACACTCAAATGAACCCCTGTTTCTATAGGTAGGGTATTCAGGGATAGGATCCCTTACTGTACATTGTGGCTAGGGCCTCCCTTTAGTACCACTAGGCTGGCTTGCCCTATTCCGCTAGGCCAGGGCCTCCCTTTAGTACCACTAGGCTGGCTTGCCCTATTCCGCTAGGCCGTTTCCTCCCTTTAGTACCACTATGCTGGCTTGCCCTATTCCGCTAGGCCGGGACCTCCCTTTAGTACCACTAGGCTGGCTTGTCCTATTCCGTTAGTCTGGGGCCGCCCTATAGTACCACTAGGCTGGCTTGCCCTATTCCGCTAGGCCAGGGCCTCCCTTTAGACCAGGCTTTACCTCGGGCCTAATGCCCTACCTTTACCTTGGACCTGAAGCCCTACGTTAGCTTGGGCCTGGTGCCCCACCTTAGATTGGGCCTGGTGCCCCATTTTACAATGGGCCTGGTGCCCCTCAAAATACTGGGCCAGGTGCCCCACTTTATACTGGGCCTGGTGCCCCCCGTTACCTTGGGTCTGGTGCCAACCTTAGATTGGGCCTGGTGCCCCACTTTACAATGAGCCTGGTGCCCCTCGAAATACTGGGCCTGGTGCCCCACTTTGTAATGGGCCTGGTGCCCCTTGTTGCTTTGGGCCTGGTGCCCCACCAAATACTGGTCCTGCTGCCCCAATTTATAATGGGCCTGATGCCCCTCAACACTTTGGGCCTGATGCCCCACTTCACAATGGGCCTGGTGCCCTACTTTAAATTTGGGCCGGGATTGCCCTTTTACGTGCTGTTGCCCATTTAAATCTGCAGACTCCCAGTGCCTGCTGTCAGTTATATCGCCATAACCCGCCTCCATTCCGCCCCTCATAAATATTCATAGGCCGCTAGGCTGGCCTTGCTTCTCGGCCCCTCCCCGGGGGCGTCGCTTGCCCCGCCTCCCTAATCCATAATTAAATCAAGGGTCCTAATGACCCAATGCCCCCAGTGATTGGCACTTTCCTAAGCACTTACTGTGCTTTTTCTCACAAATGCAGTCCCTTTAGGACACAGGCGTCAGCACAACGCGGTGCTGTCACACCACCACTCTGTGGTTTTGGGAGTTGCTGAGCTTCAGGGAGGCAGAAGGGATGCTGGCAGAGGGAGGGAAAATGTCAGGCAGCAAGAGGGGTGACTCGAGGGGGCCTCCGCTTCACTCGGAGTGGTGAAGGGAACTGTCTCACTACCAGCAGCACCAGCGACACCCTCAGCAGGTGGGATGGCGAGGGGCCGCTTGAGGTCCGAATGGGGTTGGACTGGTGGAAACACCTGACAAGGAGAGGCAGGAGTCATACATAGAGATTGGATGAAGCAAAGATGTTTATTAGACAGGAGGGGATGGAGGACATGGTCATACAGGAACATACCAACCACAAAAACAGTAGGGAGTATGGACAGCATTATGGATATCTAAACAGTAACAACTAAACTCTAAAATGTCTAAACTCTAGACTATTATTCTCTGTGGGTGCACTATGGTCTAATGCCACTATACTCCTAAAATTCCTTAGCAGTATCCTGTAAGAGCAACTAGTACATAGACAGAAATCAGGTTTTTTTCACTACCCACAATACAATATTTGGTTTTACAATGACCATCCAATTCTCAAAATTCCAAATGCCTGTCGCCTCATGCGCATCATTTTCTCTTTGTTGGTAGCTACAAGGGTAATAAAACAGAACTGTGGAACCCTAATCTCAATTCCTAGCAAGGACCTAGATAAGGCCACTGGGGCAGTGAGAGGTTTTGCTAAACAGACCATTTATCTTCGACAAAGCCCACTCTCCGAGGCTGCCAGAATGTAGAACCAAAGCAACTGCTTCCTGAAATAACACACTGAAGCAAGAGGTTCCTCGGCCAAAACCCACTTCTAGGGTTGCCAAGGATGAAGAAAGACCAAGATCTGCGTGGCGATGAAGCCAATGGAGGACTACCACGATCCGACTGATGCTGCAGCACTCCAAGGGCCAGCTGGACTCAGAAGGAACTCTGACAGGACCAGGAACCATATGAATCTGAAGAGATGATGGTTGACTCTGCAATCCTCGGATCAGGAACTAACACAAAACAAAGAAATGGTGGACGTGTCCCGGACTGGGCTTCGATGGACTCGACTTTCGACAAACGACCAGGATGGGGCGCAGAACAGATTCTCCAAGATGAGCTCTCTCTCTTCTGTAGAGAGCGACCAACTTCGGGACATCTGGAACAGGAACCATATGGAACGACACTGGCACGGCTGTCGTGATGCATTTCGTCGGACGTACTTTCAAGCTGTGAAAACTAGAAAACGACTGGTACGACTGACGACGGACTCGACTTCGGCGGACGACACAAACGGAGGAGGTGAGTTGATGGATGATCTTCCTGAAGTGAAGAGTGTTGGAAGGATGTCTTCTTCTGTGTAGAGACTGATTCTAAGCACGTGGTGTAACAGACCACACTATGAGACTGCAGTGTGGTAGAAGATTGAGACTGTCTTCGTACAGTAGTAAAGATATAACTGAAGAATGCCCAAAGAACTGTGGAATAGTACAATAATTTGCCGGGGAAGAGCAAATTATAACTTCTGGGGTAATTGTTACTGACAAGGGCCAATGTCCAGGTGCTTAGAGCAATGGTTCAGGTACTTGGACCAATAGTTCAGGTACTTCGGACAATAGTTCAGGTACTTAGGGCAATAGTTCAGGTCCGTAGGGCAATAGTTCAGGTACTTCGGGCAATAGTTCAGGTACTTCGGGCAATAGTTCAGCATAAGCAGTACAGTAATTACAGTAATTTCACAGTATAGACCAATAGAACAGTCTCAAATGAACCACTGTTTCTATAGGTAGGGTATTCTGGAATAGGATCCCTTACTGTACATTTTGGCTAGGGAATTCCTTTAGTACCACTAGGCTGGCTTGCCCTATTCTGCTAGGCCGGGGCCTCCCTTTAGTACCACGAGGCTGGCTTGCCCTATTCTGCTAGGCCGGGGCCTCCCTGTAGTACCACTAGGCTGGCTTGCCCTATTACGCTAGGCCGGGGCCCCCCTTTAATTCCACTAGGCTGGCTTGCCCTATTCCGCTAGGCTGTGGCCTCCCTATAGTACCACTAGGCTGGCTTGCCCTATTCCGCTAGGCCGGGGCCTCCCTATAGTACCACTAGGCTGGCTTGTCCTATTACGCTAGGCTGGGGCCTCCCTATAGTACCAATAGGCTGGCTTGCCCTATTCTTCCAGGCCGGGGCCTCCCCTTAGACCAGGCTTTATCTCGGGCCTAATGCCCTACCTTTACCTTGAGCCTGAAGCACTATGTTAGCTTGGGCCTGGTGCCCCACCTTAGATTGAGCCTGGTGCCCCAATTTACAATTGGCCTGGTGCCCCTCAAAATACTGGGCCTGGTGCCCCACTTTATACTGGGCCTGGTGCCCCTCGTTGCATTGGGCCTGGTGCCCCACTTTATACTGGGCCTGGTGCCCCTCGTTGCTTTGGGCCTGGTGCCCCAATTTACAATGGGCCTGATGCCCCTCTAAACTTTGGGCCTGATGCCACACTTTACAATGTGCCTAATGCCCTACTTTATAATTGGGCCGGAATTGCCCTTTTAAATGACGTTGCCCTTTTAAATTTCTCAGCTCACTGAGAGCTGCTGTCACTTATATGCAGCAGACCCCACCTCCGCTCCACCCCTAATGAATATTCAAAGCCCTTTTCAACGGCCTTAATGTACTGACCCCTTCCCGTAGGCGTCGCTAGCCCTGCCTCCCAAATGAATATTAAAATCGCGGGTCCTAATTTCCCGATGCTCCCTGCAGCACTCGGCCGCCTTTCCTAAGCGCCTAATGCACTTCTAAACAAAACACAGTCCCCCTTTTAATACAGGCGGTCAGCACAACGTGTGCTGCCGACGACTCACCGCTCTGCGGTCTCCAGGGTTCTTGACTGCTCTGGGAGGCGGGAGGTGAGCTGCCGTGGGAGGGAAAAACGTCAGGCAGCAAGAGGGGCGACTCGAGGGGTCCTCCGATGGCTGAAAACGATGCGGCGCTTCTCTGCCGCCGGCGTGGGACCAGAGTTTAACTGGAAAATACCTCGGGGGCTAAAATAAATAACCGGAGGGTTTTTAAGCCCTAAAACGTGGGAACAACAGCATTTTCTTCTTCATGGTGCCCCGATGGCACCACCGACTGCAGCACTGGATAAAGCAGGGAGTCTGGACGTCTTCACTAGCTGGAGCTCGAGCAGGCACACAGAACAGTCCTCGGGGAACGGCTTCAACCCACCAGGTAAGCCTTCCTGGTTCCCCTTAACTTTCTGTGTCTTCTCTTCTCCACAGCTAGCAGGAAACTGAACAATTATCTTTTAAACTTGAACCTCCCTGGGTTCTAGATTGGCTGGAGTGGAATGCTGTGCATGAGCCACTCAGCACAACATTCCATCCAGGCCATTATGACACCTATTGCTTTTCACAATCTGTCTTTTGACCTTGTGTAAGTGCACAGGGCACTTGTTTATTATTTACAGTGTTTTGTGTGTGTAGGGAGGTTGACTTTTTATTCCTAGGGGCCCCTTCGTACAGTACCCTGCTGCCTACCCCTGCAGCAGATACTCTAAGCTCCTGTGTATTCTGTTTTTATTTAATTATTTTTATTTTTCTGGAATGACCACCTTTGGGGCATTACACATTGATGGGCTAACACCTTCAAGGAACAAGCTTGAAGGGAGGAGGGAGATTTATGGCTTAAGGCTCTTGCTGGGATTCCTGCTCATGGAGGAGTGTTGCAGAAGTCGGATGGTGTTAGAGGTGGGGAGTGATGCCTGAGGCCTATAAGGGGAAGAGAGACAAAGGAAAGATATTAGTGTGAAGAGGGAGACTATTTGCAGTGAAGTCCCTACTGCACATGCACCAAGTGTTGGTCTGTATTTTGGTACAGAGCCCTTACTGCGAATGTGCAAAGGAGCCCAGCCAAGATGGCGAGGAGATGCCAGAACCCACGCTGGATTAGGTGAGTGACTGACTTCAGCTATGGCAAACAGTCTTATATGCAGTCTTTATAAAAACAACAGTTCCCACATATGCAAACTAACTGGCTGTAACACCATCCTTAGCAGAGACAGAGTAGTAATCAGGCTACAACTAACAGTGCACATCAGCAGACGGTCGCTAGAAATCGCAGCTGCACAGTATTCAAAACAGTCTTAAAGTACCCCTCCAAAACAGAGAATATCCCTGCTAGCAGGTTCCATAGCACAGGAGACAAAAAACAATCTGTAGATGTAGGGGGATGAAAAATCAAGACCCCCAAGGAACAATCTGGAAGGAAGGAGATGGATTTACCTATTAAGGCTCTCGCTGGGATCCCTGCCCCTGGAGCAGTGTTGCAGAAGTTGGCTGGTGTTTGAGTGGGGAGGGGGGGATGCCTGAGGCCTCTTAAAGCTCTCACTGGGATCCCTGCCCCTGGAGGAGCATTGCAGAAGTTGGCTGGCCCTCATTAGTCAGTTCATGATCTAGAATGAGGGGTCCATCCCAGCCTATGATAAGATCTGGGCCTGTCTCAAATGCTACCTGAGAGGGGAGCTAATTCGCATTACAACTAATATTTTTCAAGTCAAACTACCTCTTGCTGGAAGCTGCAATACTGAACATAGGATCTGCAAGAAAGCGAGTTGTGCTCACAACAGAGGGAGGTGAACCTTACAATTGTCTTTATTTTGTAGCGGATATTCTGCAGGTGGAGGCTACTTCTAACTGAAAGGTGAAATAAGGAACTTAGAATTATCAGGAAAAGACAGTCTTGTTACAATTCTTCAGATTTTCAGTGCAGGAAGAGTTTAAAGCACAGCTGACTTATTTTGAGGCTGACTGCTTTCAGAGCTCAAACCACCAAGCTGTTTTGGGGCCGGGGAGGTTTACCTGTGTCTGACTTGGATGTCTGGATTTTTCTGTTTGATTAGCAGGGGAATTTCTCTGTCAAATTGTTGTGTATGGTATCTTGCTGACAGGAAGGCACTCGTTGCAGCGGTGGGTCAGAGCTCTTAGCTGATTGTTTTGTGAGGGCACAGTTTAGGCCCAACCCCTTCCCACCCCTCACCCCCCCCACCCCTGGAAATAGTTCCTTTATACCTGGGGTTCTGACATCATTTCCTCAAGAGTGCAAGGTGCATATCAATGTCATATCCTCTCTAGCACACAGCACTGAAAATACAAGCATACACATTGTATAATATATATATTTCTATATAACAAACCAATCACACACACAAACACACACACACAAAAAGTACATAATCATGTGGGGAGTAGTGCAATGTAATGGCTGTGGGGCAGCAGTCTTCCGGGAGTCTTTCTGGAGGCTGAGATGCTGCCCTGTTTGCAGACAACTCTCTGCCCTGAGGGAGGAATTTACCCGTCTTCAGGCCACACTGGACAGCAGTAAGGGAACCTTCCCCCAGGCCAGACTGGATGGTAGGAAGGGAACCTCCCCCATCCAGGGAGCACCACAGCCACCACCACTACCTCAGAGGTTGCAAAGAAAGCACAGCAGTTGGACCACAGTGGGCTCAGGGAGGGTGAGGATGGTGGAACAGAGGCACACCCAGTCAATTGTTCCACTCCACAATCCATACACCATTCTGGGGGAGCACAGCTCCCCTATGGATGCACCCACAGAGGAGATTAAGGAGGCTGAGGAAACCTGTCACAAGGGAGGCCCACAGGAAGGAGGCAGAGGACACCACACAGAAAGGAAGCAGCTCCTGGTGGGGGACTCAATTATTAGGGAGATAGAACTGGGGGGAGCAGGGAAAACTGAAGTAAGGTGCCTGCCTGGTGCCATGGCTTGGAGGGACAGGAAGCACATCCTCAGGATCACGAGAACAACTGCACGGGAGTCTGAGCTGGACATCATTGTCCACCTAGGGACAAATGACTTGGCTCAACATGAGATTAGAGCAGTGCAGAAGGACTTTGTAGAACTGGGGAGGGCCTAAAACAAGTAGCACACACAGTATCCTTCTCAGAGGTGCTGCCTGTCAATGGCATGAGTGAGGCAAGGTACTTTGCACCATGCAGTTTAATGAATGGTTGAAAATGGTGTGGAGCACAGGGGTTTGGCTTCATTGGGGACTGGGGTTCCACCTGGAGGGACACCAGCCTATACTGGCAGGATGGTCTGCATCTGTCCAGGAAGGGAACAAGTCTTTTGAGCAATCGGTTTAAATGCTTCATTGGCAAGCTTTTAAACTAGTCAAGGGGGGAGGCACTGAGAAGCAGCAGGAAAATCCCAGCCTCTCCCTACAAAACAGGGTACTAAATGAGAAAAAGACTGAGGTAGAAAGGTCAGTGGGGGATGCTGTAACAGAAGGTAAAGCCATCAAAAAAAGGAAATCAATGAGTACCAATGCCCGTAGTCTGAGTAACAAGCTTCCTGAATTAGTAGCCTTGATGGAGGAGGAACATCTGGATATCGTGGCAGTCACAGAAACATGGTTCACACAAAACCATGACTGGGACGTAAACATACCAGGATACACTATCTACAGGAGGGACAGAGAGGGTAAAAGAGGAGGAGGAGTAGCTCTTTACATAAGGGAAGGAATCAAAGCAACAGAACAAAAGGGAAAACAGGGAGGAGAAGAAGCACCGTGGGTACATTTGGAGACCGGCAATGGCACCACAATCCGCACAGGGGTTGTATACAGACCCCCTTCTCAGGGAGAGGAAATGGACATGGAAATGATAGAAAGTATACTTAGTAGTACTTGGCAGAAAAAGGGGAGATATTGCTGATGGGTGATCTGAATATGCCAGATGTTAGCTGGAGTGCAGTTGCAGCAGCCACTTTGAAGAGTGGGGTTATTCTAGATGCTCTACAGGGGGCATGCCTTAGACAACTAGTACTGGAGCCCACTCGAGAGGGAGCAATCTTAGACCTGGTTCTCTCAAATGGAGTTGAAGAGAGGATCACAGATGTAGAAGTGGGTAGCCATCTGGGAACTAGCGACCACCGAACAGTATAGTTCTAATAAACACAGCAATAGAGTCAAACCATACAAAGGCAAAGGTACTGGACTTTAGGAGGGCTGACTTTGCTAAAATGGGTGAGTGCCAAGGAATGCACCAGCAAATGGGCAGGAAGGAGGGGTGGAAGAACAATGGGAATAATAAAACTGCCATCACAGAGGTAATAAGCCTTTGTGTGAAGCAAATAAACAAAACTAAACAATGTAAGAAACCACTATGGTTCTCAAAGGAAGTGGCAGTGAAGGTTCAAGAGAAAAAGAAAACTTTCAGGAAGTACAAGGACTCACAGAAGGAGCAGAACAGAGAACTGTAACAGTTAAAGCAAAAGGAAGCTGGGAAGGCAGTCAGAACAGCAAAGGCCCAAACCGAGGAAAAGATAGCCAACTCAGTTAAGAAGGGGGATAAAACCTTTCATAGGTACATCAGGGAGACGAGGAAGACCAAGGGAGGGATAGTGAGGGCTTAATAAAGGGGGGAGAGTGGGCAGAAGGTGACTGTGAAAAGGCAGAGATACTAAACAAATATTTTTGCTCTGTATTTACAAAGGAAGAGAGGGAGGTACCTAAAACAAACAGTAGAAACACTCTGGATACAGAAGTTGATACCAGCCCATTTACAGAAGAAAGGGTTCTGAAAGAACTCTTAAAACTGAAGGTGGACAAAGCAATGGGGCCTGATGGGAGTCATCCCAGAATTCTAAAAGAACTAAGGGTAGAATTAGTGACACCACTGACTACCCTGTTTAACAAATCATGGGAGGATGGGGTGGTACCCGAGGACTGGAGGAGGGCAGATGTGATTCCCTTCACAAAAGTGGGAGCAAGGCAGAAGCAGGAAACTACAGACCTGTTAGTTTAACCTCAGTGGTAGGGAAAATGATGGAATCACTCTGAAGGAAAGAATTGTCGAGTATCTAGAGGCCAGAGGGGCACAGGACCCAAGGCAGCATGGATTCACAGCAGGAAGGTCATGCCAGACAAATCTGATAGATTTCTTTGACTGGGTGACCAAAGTAGTAGATCAGGGAGGGGCTGTGGACATGGCATACCTAGACTTTAGCAAGGCATTTGACACAGTCCCACACAAAAGATTAATATACAAGTTAGCTAGCCTGGGAGTGGGTCCCAAGATGACAGCCTGGGTAAAAAATTGGCTGGATAATAGAACACAGAGAGTAATAGTAAATGGAGTCCACTCTGAAGAAAGGGGGGTTACTAGTGGGGTACCGCAGGGTTCAGTATTGGGACCGGTCTTCTTCAATGTCTTTATAGGCGACATTGCAGAGGGACTGGAAGAAAAGTATGTCTCTTTGCAGATGACACAAAGATCTGCAACAGAGTTGATGCACAAGTGGGGAGGAAAGGATGAAAAGGGACTTGGCAAGGTTAGTGGAATGGTCAAATGTATGGCAGCTTAAATTCAATGCTAAGAAGTGCAAGGTAATGCACCTGGGAAACAAAACCCAGGGAAGAGTACACAATGAGGGTGAGATACTAACAACAACAAAATGGAAAGGACCTGGGGTAGTCATATCAGATGACCTAAAGGTGGGCAAGCAATGTGAGAGGGCAGAAAGGAGGTTGGGGATACTGGGATGCATAGGGAGAGACATCACCAGTAGAAAACAGGAAGTTATTACCCCTCTGTACAGACAGCTGGTCAGACCCCATCTGGAGTACTGCGTGCAGTTCTGGAGACCCAGTCTTGCTAAAGTCATAGACAGGATGGAAGCTGTCCAGAGGAGGGCAACTAAAATGGTGCAGGGTCTGCACCGGAAGACATATGAAGAGAGACTTAAGGAGCTTAGTATGTATAGCCTCGAGGAAAGGAGGGAGAGGGGGGACATGATAGAAACTTTCAAGTACCTCAAGGGAATCAACAAAGTCCAAGAGGGTAGCATCTTTCAAAAAAAGAGGTGTGCAAGAACAAGGGGGCACAATTTGAAGATGGGGGGGCAGCTCAGAGGTAATTTAAGGAAGTATTTTTTCACAGAGAGGGTTGTGGATGCATGGAACAGCCTTCCGGAGGAGGTAGTGGAGTCAAAAACAGTGGTGGAATTTAAGCATGCATGGGACAGTCATAAGGCAATTCTAGGGAGTGGGGGTAGGAAGAAGTAGGCTGCTGGTTAACTAGGATCTGCAGCTTATCCAGTAGGCAGGGAAATGGGCAGACTGGGTGGGCCAAGCGGTCCTTATCTGCCATCAAATTCAATGTTTCTATGTTTCTATGTTTCTATACAGCTACCCAGAAAAGGAAGCGCGAAGCCAAAATGCAGGCTTTATTGACCAGGATAAACTCTCTTGAACGTGATCCACTTCTGGACTCATCTGAAGCCAAACAAGTGGACCTGGCCAAGCTCTGGCACCAATATGCAGATCTCTTAAGGGAAAAAGCTGAGTATGATATCCTCAAAACCCACTCCACATATGTTGATCAAGGGGACAAGGCAGGACACCTATTGGCCCTCCACCTCAAACAGCAGGAAGTCTCTAGGTTAATCCAGACAATCTTGTCCCAGGTGGATGGGTCTCTTAAGACATCCCCATTGGAGATAGCCCAGGAATTTGACCATTTTTATGCTGAACTGTACTCCCCTCAACCTAACCCCCCTTCCCCGGATGTAGCTCATGCATACCTGAGCTCTCTCCCCTAGCCTGTATTGTCACAAGAACAGCAGGCATATTTGGAATGCCCAATCTCATGTCAGGAGATCCTAAAAGCCATTAGTTCTCTCCCTGCTGACAAGGCCCCCAGACCAGACAGTTTCCCTCCAAATTTTTATAAATCTTTAGCTGAGGATCTGGCCCCCATTCTTCACTGGGTTTTCTCTTTTTGCTGCCATATGGGTATCACTGACCACTCCTTGTTAGAAGCTCTGATTATTGTCCTGCCCAAGCTAGACAAGTCAGCTGATAAAGTAGCCAGCTGTCACCCCATCTCCCTCATGAACTATGACATGAAAATATTTGCTAAAATATTCTCCTCCAGGATTATGAGGGTATGAGATGGTCTGATTGGCCCAGAACAAGTGAGATTCATGAGGGGCAGGTCCTCAGCTGATCACCTGAGGAAGCTCGCTCATGTCTTCTCTGCATCTGGGGAGGCTAAAAAACCTATGACACTGGTCTCCCTGGATGCAGAGAAGGCATTCGACAGAGTTTGGTGGGACTTCATGTTTCTTGTGCTGGGAAAATGTGGGTTTTCTAGCCAATTCATTAGCTGGATAAAAGTATTGTACTCTGGATCGAGGGCTAAAGTGTACTGTAATGGGGTGCTCTCCATGGATATTTCTCTTTTTTCAGGCACTTGGCAGGGATGCCCCCTATCCCCCCCTGCTATTTAATCTGTACATAGAACCACTGATGTACCTTCTAAAAACATCTCCCATAATTTCAGGTATTCCAGTGGGGATTTTTCATCTCAGAGTATCAGCATATGCAGATGACATCCTGCTTCACCTCTCGAACCTGCACTCCTCTATGCTGGAAGTCCTCCGCATTATAACGGAATTTGGAACATTTTCAGGGAACAAACTTAATGTAGAAAAAAACACTATAATGCCCTTAAACTCTACAATCATCCCTGCTGACTATGCCTACTTAGGTTTAGCCTGGGTGACCATTATAAAATACCTTGGTATCTTCTTGTCCTGGAGACCAGCAGTGGTACAGTAGCTCAACCTTAATAAAATGGTAGAGGTCATTAAGCAAGATCTCGAAAGATTGAACCTACTTTCCCTTTCCCTGCAAGCTCGTATCAGTGTAGTTAAAAATGTTAAATGCTGACCGCTTCAAGTACACTTGTACCCTGTATGGTCTGGCCCACATCCTACTGCTTCAATCCAAAATCAGATACCAAACTTGCCTGCTAGGGAGAAAGGCCATGCTCTCCCTAACCCCTACCTGCATTGCAGACCTGGTAAAGGAAGCAAGCTCCAAATACAACACACAAAGAACAGTGACAACACAACTTGATGTCCCATTTCGTAGAACTTCCCTAGGACAAAGATCCTTCATGTACCGAGCTCCACTATGGCTAAATGAGATCCCTGCTGCAGCTCTCAATACAACAAATGTTTGGTCTTTTAAAAGAGAACTGAAGCAATACCTGCTGAACTCAAATGCCTGTGACTGCCTTACCTGAATCCATATCTTCAACCTGGATACCCACTCTTAAACACCTCTGACTCCCTTACCTGAGTCCATGTCCTCAACCCAGATACCCCCTTCATCTGTCTGAGCTTCTCTACTGTTTTACCTACCCTGGACCCCCACCTGCCATCCCTTGCCACCCCCCCAAGCTCCCTCTAACTCCCTACCTCCTCCCCTAACACCTCCCTTTTCTACCCACCCCAAATATTCTCCTTTTCCCGCCCTTTCTCTCTCTCTCTCTCTCTCATCTGCTCGTTTGCACTCTTCCCCCCTTTCTTTCTCCTACCCTTTCCGATACCTTACCTGACAGGCCCCCCTGGGGCAGCTATACCGCATGTTGTTAATTGGGAAACCTCATTCGCACTCTCCCCCTTTCCTTTCTCCTACCCTTTCCGATACTCTACCTTGACAGGCCCCCCTGGGGCAGCTATGCCATATATTGCTAATTGGGAATCTCCTCCCGCTATTTAATTTCAGTTGTCTAGGTTACTGAAATGTATTACTTATCTATATTCTGTATTACATGGCAATCTTATGTTTTGTGTTAACTGTCAAGTTTTTGTTATGTCTCTGCTGTTTTACATCCTGAAGTGGAACCTTTGTAAAAGAGCGCATACTCAAAGGTTGCATCCGAATTATCAAATAAATAAATAAAAAAAGAAAATGTTTTCCTCCCCCACAGCTGGTTTCACTGTTTCCACTCAATTATCTCAAGATTTGTTTGGAAAGGCAAAAAACCTTGCAGGGCCTATGCCAAGCTAGGGGCTGCAAAACACATGGGTGAGCTTAAACTCCCCAATTTTTATATTTACTATCTAGCCAGCCACCTTTCTAAATATGCAAAGTGGGCTGCAGGTGTTGGACCCATCTTACATGCCAATTTGGCTCCAAATCAAACTGCAACAGAGATTCACACTTTAGGTATTTCCCCAATCAGTCTCCTGTTTATAGCCCCCAACAAGTTACCCTTGGGTCTTAAAAATACAATAATACACACTTCTCTATGAGTGCACACCCAGCTTTGTAGGGCTATGCAATATAACAATTTGCAAGATATATCTGAGCCACTTTGTGAGAATCTTAATTTTAAAATAGGAGGTTCAATGCTGTCTCATTTAAGCTCCCCTGAATTGGCCGGTAAAACGGTTGCCGATCTGTTGGTATGGGGGCAGTTCCCCAATAGTGGAGAGCTTTTGACTTACCTACACCTCCCTACAAGATGCATCATCAAGGTGTTTCAACTGCGGCATTTATTAATTGCCCAGTTTGGTACATGTATCTGGGCTACTGACCAGGGGGAGTTCATTACTCAGGTGGCAGCTCTAGTAATGCAGCCACACACAGTTTCCCAGCTGGTCTCTCTCTACTATTTGACCATTTATTCCCAGGGATATCAGGTAAGTCCAAACACTGGGCATCCTGTTTTCCTAACTCCCCTATAAACTGAAATATCCTTTGGTCAAACATGTACCACCTAGTGGCGAACAACAAGCTGCGTCTTACGTAGTTCCATGTCTTGCACAATAGATACTTTACTCCACATCATTTGAACAAGATGCGTAGGCTCCCTACCAACCAATGTACAAGATGTAGTTCGGCAGAAAGGAACCTGCTCCATATTCTCTGGGTGTGCCCCAATGTTACACCACTATGGGAAATGATTAAGCTGGAGCGAGATCCCCTCTTAGGCCTGCAGGATTACTTCAACCCTGAGATACCCCCCAGGCTAGCAGGGAAGGACTCAGGGAGGCCAAAAAAGGAGGGAGTAGAAGGGACAAGGTGGAGGCTAGTGAAGGGAAGAGGGCATTATGGAGGGTGGTCTCATTGAATGCAAGAAGCCTAGGAAACAAATCCGCTGAGCTACAAGCACTCTTAGCAGTGTGGAGGGTGGATATTGCAGCTGTCACTGAAACGTGGGCAACTGAGCACCAGGACTGAGATCTGGCAATCCCAGGATACAAATTATACAGGAAGGACCATAAGGAAGTGAGGGGGATGGGGTGGCAGTCTATGTGAGGGACGGGATCAAATGCACAAGGGACTAGGGAGAAGAAAGGAGAACAGAGGCAATCTGGCTGCAGCTCCTAGACTCAAGGGGTAGGAAACTAAGGTTTGCGGTGGTATACAGGCCACCGTCCCAGTCTGAGGAGCTTGACAGGATGCTAGCTGGACAAATCAAAAAGGTATGTAGAAAAGGAAAGGTGGTCATCGTGGGGGATTTCAACTTCCCGGGGGTTGACTGGAGCACTCCGGTCACCTCCAGTGCTATTGAACAAGTGCTTCTGGAAACGATCCAGGATGGTCTCCTGACACAGTTGGTTACTGTACCTACTGGGCTAAAGAACACTTTAGATCTGGTATTGTCGAATGGGGAGGCAGTGAGGGAAATAAAGAGAGAGGACCCACTATCCGACAGCGATCACCAAACAATGTGGTTTATTATCACGATGTGTGGGGAGCCAGAGAAATCAGTTACTTGGGTGGTAAACTTCAGGAAGGTGGACTTTGGGAGGATGCAGGAGGTACTTAAAGAGAAACTGGAGGGCATAAGGCATGAGATGGACATGGAGCTGAAATAGGATATTATTAAATGGAGGGGGGGGTTACAGAGGCAACAGAAGCCTGCACCAAGGCAAAGAGTAAAAGAATCAGAGCAGGAAAACTATGCTGGTTAAACAGCAAAGTTGTGGAGGTGGTGAGGGCAAAATGAGTGGCTCACCAGAGATTTAGGAGGACAGGGAATGAAGTGGACAAGCAGGAATATGCAAGATGGTCATGGGAGGTGACCAGAAAAGTGAGAGAAGCCAAGGCCCAGAGGGAGCTGAGATTAGCACAGGGAATTGGGGGGGGGGGAGAAAGACTTCTTCAGATACATCAGGGAGAAAGAAAGTGCAAGAAGACAATAGTGAGGATAAAAGGTGGGGAGTGGAAGGAAAAGGGGGAGGAGCAGGCAGAAGCACTGAATAAATACTTTTGTTCCATGTTCACAGAAGAAAAGGGGGGACTGCTACCAGCATGGGCTGAGAGGGTGGGGACAGGAGGAGAGAAGGTGACAGATGGAAGAATTGAGGCAAGTAGAGTCCTAGATGGACTGAGGGCACTAAAGGTATCCACCCCAGGGTGCTAAGAGAGCTGGCGGAGGTGTTGGCGGAGCCACTGCCGGATCTGTACAGCACCTCCCTGGAGTCGGGATGTGTGCCAATGGACTGGAGGATGGCACATGTAGTGCCATTATACAAGAGCGGGCCAAGGGATGAATCGGATAATTATCATCCGGTAAGTCTCACATCCATAGTGTGCAAACTCATGGAAACGATACTAAAGGAAAGACTGGTGTTGTACCTGGAGGACAATGGCCTCTAGGATGTGAGACAGCATGGGTTTGTTTCACAGAAGTCTTGTCAAACCAACCTGATACAATATTATGACTTGGTGACAGGTGAACTGGATAAGGGTCGTGCGGTGGATGTTCTTTACTTGGACTTCAGCAAGGCCTTCGATTTGATGCCTCATGGGTGACTTGGGGGGAAGCTAACTGGTGTAGGAGTAGGCGCAAAAATGATAAACTGGATTACAAGCTGGCTGAGTGGGAGGCTGCAACGGGTGGTGGTGAGAGGGGAGCTCTCAACTTGAATGCCGGTGACAAGTGGGGTGCCACAGGTCTCTGTGTTGGGGCCAGTATTGTTTGGGCTCTTCATATTAATCAGTCAATCAATCAATCAATCAAAATCTTTTTTATCCAGGCGGACACTATTGAGCAAGCTCATTTGCAAGGTAGACCTGCGTTACACAAGGTCAATTAACAATACATTTATATACAAGCAAAGAAACAGTAATTGAAAGTATACATCAATCCAGGTGGACCTGCGTCACACCAGTCGAGTATTAACACATTGTGTACAGACATGGAGACAGAAATATTGATATAAATAGTAATATAGCAGTAAGGTGGCAGAGGAATGATGATTAATTCTGGATTCAGCTCACATACACCTGGCAGTGTTCATGGAAGGGATGTGGCATGATTAGACAAGAGGAGAGAGAAGCTAAGGGGAGTGTTGCCAGAAAAGGGGGATTCATTGGCAATTAACAAAGACATATACATTACAAATGTAGTCGTATGGAGGGAGGAGGTGGTAGACAGAGGGGCGGGTCTGGGGCTGTGATAATATGACCAGTGGAGATAAGTTCACCGGCTGGTGAAAGAGGGGGGTTGGCAGGTGTGTAAGTGAGGACTGAGGGCAGTAGGTATCAGACATATCATACCATATTGTATCATATCAGACATTGGACATGGGGTGGTGAGCAAGGTAAGTCTCTTTGCTGATGACACCAAAATCGGAGCAGTGGTGGATGGAGAGGAGGGGTAGAAGCAGCTGCAGGGGGACCTACATAAGTTAGCGAAGTGGTCAGAAAGGTGGTAGTTGGGGTTCAATACAAAGAAGTGTCAGGTTATGCACTTAGGGGTGAAGAACCCAAGGAGAGAATACTGACTGGGGGGCTAAGCTGGGATCACAGAGGAGAACAAGGATCTTGGGGTAATGATAACTGGGACCATGAACAACACTGCCCAGTGCAGGAGAGTGGCTGCAAAAGCAAACAAAATGCTGGGGTGCATAGCAAGTGTTTTTTTGTCCAGGCGAAGTGATGAGATCTTGCCCCTCTACAGATCACTGGTAAGGCCGCACTTAGAGTATTGTGTGCAGTTTTGGAGGCCATACCTAAAGCGTGATATCAGGCTGCTGGAGAGGGTGCAGAGGAGGGCAACAAAGATGATATGTGGAATGGAGGGGAGAGACTATGACAGCAGGCTGGCAGACCTCAATATGTACACCCTGGAGGATAGAAGGGACAGGGGGGACATGATAGAGACATTCAAGTATCTGAGGGGAACCAATAAGGATGGGGCAGCTGGGGTCTTTAAGTTAAGGAGAGGGAGGGTCACCGGGGGCATGGGCTAAGAATAGAGGGGGGATGATTTAGGAAGGAAATGAGGAGACAGTATTTCACAGAGAGGGTGGTAGCAAAATTGAACACCCTACCAAAATGGGTGGTATTATGTAAATCTGTGAACAGCATCAAAAGGACATGGGACAGGGAACTGGGGAGGGTGAGGGTGGGGGTGGCAGTGGGATGACAAGAGGGTGGGGGGTTGGGGCAGCTGCAAACTAGGGGTGTTGGCTGCACAGTCGAGCAGACTTAGATAGACCGGATGGTCTGTTTCTGCTGGCACATTCGTATGTTCATATGAGATCTGTATATTGGGCAATGTGGCTGATATCCCAGTAAACAAGAGGAGATTTCATAATTTACTTATATCTCTTACTGTTAAGAAGCTGATACTATGTCACTGGCTCGACCAAGAAGTCATCTCCTTCCCAGAATGGTTGAATGACATCTTATTTAATCTCAGATTTGAAAAAAATGATTGCAAGCCTCAGAAACTGGCTCCCAACCTATGCTAAAAGATGAAGTAAACTGGAGGCTCTTCTCACTGTTCTACCCCCCTCCTGATAGTGGCGGGAGTACAATATGGGTGATAACTCCACTCAGGGGTTAACTGTCATCTTCAATACCATGTAGTGGCATGTTTAATTTCTCATATTATTCTCTTACCATGTCTCCGGGGGGTGAGGGGAGGGCAATGGGGGAAGGGTGGCAGGAGCAGGAGGGAGAGGGGAGGGTGGGAGGGGGCTGCTTTAGTATGTATTGTATAGTAAAGTGTTAGTTTTTGGCTGCGCACATCTCAGGAGTTCCTTTGTACAACCCCATGTTTTACACAATGTCCATATTGTCAAATGTACGTTCTGATGTTTTTTGTGTACTTAACTCTCTTTAAAACAAACAAGCATTTGTCAATGTCGAACGTTCGCCTGCAGGTATTTGCAGTGGTATTTGGCACTTGGACATGGCTTAAAAAAATCAGTGACAAAGAAGTACAAGAATTTGTCAATGCCGAATGTTGCTTGCTTCTATGTGCTGTTTAGGTATCGATCATTGCAGTGCAAATAATGAAAAGATTATAAACTTCTGACGTCGTAGAACTAGCATAGCACACTTCTGTAACACCGCCATTTTAAGAATTTTTTTTCACCAAATTTCAACATAGCCATTTTAAGACCTCTGCCAATGCAACATGTCACCGTGATTTTCTTAATGTGTCCTATACATTGATTTCAAGACACCGACTGCGCCATTGGCTACATGGCGAAACACATTTTGGGCAGGATGTAAAAATGACAGCTGTACTGCTCATAAGGAGGTGTGGTAAAATGGCAATGTTGAAAATCTGAGTGGAAATATTGAAAATTCGCAAACCTCAGGCGTGCTTGGAACTGTGCAGCACACTCATAAAACAGTCATTTTAGGAATTTTTCATCAAATTTTCAACATAGCCATTTAAGACCTCTGCTAATGAACAGTGTCACCATGATTTTCTTAATGTGTCCCATACATTGATTTCGCACACTGACTGCGCCATTATGCGCTACATGGGCGGAAACACATTTTGGGCAGGATGTGAAAAATGACAGCTATACTGCTCATAAGGAGGTGTGGTAAAATGGCAATGTTGAAAATCTGGAGTGAAAATATTGAAAATTTGCAAACTTATGAGCCTCGGTAGGAACTGCGCAACGCACGCTCGTAAAACAGTCATTTTTTGGAATTTTGCACCAAATTTTCAACATGGGGTTTTGGGACCCTTCTCATGAATGATGTCACTGTCATGGCATTATTCAGGCCCAAAGGGTGATTTCGTGCAGTGACTGTGAAATCACCTTGCGAGCCGAATAACGCCATGACAGTGACTATCATGAAGAGATCCCAAAATGTAAATTTGGTCAAAATCAAAAATACCTGAGATATGCAATAAAGTTGAAAACCCCTATCTAGCCCATTATACAGCTTACGGCATTTCCTCAGTTGCGAGTCGGCTTTGAAGAGTGCAGGCGTGTTCCAGTCCACGAAGATCATCAGCTGAGCTCGGAGGTAAGTATGAGGTGGGGAGTGGGGAGCTGGGTGTGCGAGTGGGTGGGTGCGGGTTGTGGGAGGGGCGGGAGAAGCGCCGTGGGACCGTTTTAATTTACAGGTGAAAAAAAAAAACGACTGGGGCATTTGCCACGCTGGGTGGGCTCCCAGCATGGCAGAAGGATGGCTGGGGCCGTGGAGCCGATGAGAGATTGGGCACCCCATCGCAGATGACGAGGACGTTGCCACGCTGGGGTGGGCTCCCAGCATGGCAGCAAAGATTTGGGTAGGATGGTGTTGTGTATGACAGCGGTAGTTTTTGAAGAGAAGACCACCGCTGTCATACACAGCACCGCTGCCTGATTGGTGCAGGGATTGCCACGCCCTGCTCAACGGAGCAGGATTGCAGAGAGGGCACACCAAAAGTGTCCCATTTCACCAAGACGTTTCACATGCACGCAAGTGAACGTAAAAAGCATATTAAATTAAAAAAAAAGTACCTGAGGATCGGTGGCAGGATTTTCAGGACACTAAATTAATTGAGGGAACTAGAAGGAGACCTTCAGTAACAGACAACTACTGCAATAGCAGTATACAGTGGTAATCGCACAAAAGTTTAACAGTTGCATGGTATACCGAGTGTTGCGCAAATGTGATACCCATTGAATAACATGTATACTGCTACCATGCAGTGACATGCATAGCACGATGCTGGGATACTTTTGTGTGACTGCCACTGTAAGTGCAGTATAATGTGGGGAGTGGTGCAAATGCAGTGGATGCTGGGCAGCTGTATTCAGACAGACCTGCTGAGGTGCTGCTCTATCTGAAGACATCTCTCTGGACTGTGGGACGAGGTAGCCAGACTCATAGCAGAAGTAAACTGGGTCAGGAGTACCTTCGCCCCATCCAGAGACCACTCAGTCCAATGCTGCTACTTCAAAGAATACCAAGAATGAAGAGCATTTGGATGACGTGGGCTCAGAGAGGGTTAGGGCAGTCAGGCAGAGGCACACCCCAAATCCTATTGCACTCCATAACTCATATGCTGCACTGGCAAACAGAGACAACCAAACAGAGGTACCCAGAGAAGTGGAAGGGAAGGATGTAGAGGTCAGCAAAGGAGGTGACCTCAGTGGGGAGAGCAGTGGACCCCAGAGGAGGAGGAGGAAGCGAATCCTGGTGAGGGACTCTATCATAAGGAGGATCCAGCTAAGAACACATGAGGGGGAGGACAGGGAGGTGATGTACCTACTAGGTGCCAGAGTGTGGATGGATGACAGGAAGATCCTGGGGATCACCAGGGAGGCAATCCTTACAGAGAGGCTGGTGACATTTTTGGAGGACAATGGTCTCCAGGACAGGCAACAACATGGGTTTGTCTAGGCAGGTCCTGCCAGACAGACCTGACTGAGTACTATGATTGGGTGATCAGGGAACTGGACAAGGGCCATGAAGTGGATGTCCTGTACTTGGACATCAGCAAGGCCTTCGATTCTGTGCTGAATGGGAGGCTGGGGGGAAGCTGGAATATGTAGGGGTGGATACTAAGATGGTCAAATGGATCCCTAACTGGCTGAAGGCAGACAGCAAAGAGTGATGGTGGTGGTGGTGGAAGGGGAACTCTCATCACCAAGAGCAGTTACAAGTGGGGTGCCACAGAAGTTGGTACTGGGACTAGTGCTATTTGGAATGTTCATAGCATATATCTCACATGGGACACACAGTAAGATCAGTCTGTTCACAGATGGCACCAAGATGGGAGCTGTGGTGGATGACATAGAGGGGTGGAGGGGACTGCAGGGAGACCTGATTAAACTACAGGAGTAGTCGGAAACATGGCAGTTGGGGTTCAGTGCCAAGAAGTGCAAAGAACTGCACTTCAGAGCTAAGAACCAGAGGAGGAGCTATCAGCTGGGGGGGGAGTACAGTTGGGGAGCACAGAGGAGGAAAAGGACCTGGGGGTAATAATAACAGGGTATGTGAGCAACTCAGCTCAGTGCAGGAAGGCAGCATCGAAAGCCAACAAGATGCTGGGTTGTATAGCGAGGGGGAGCTCCTCTAGAAGTAGTCAAGTGATCCTTCTCCTGTACAGGTCACTGGTCAGGCCGCACCTGAAATACTGCATGCAGTACTGGCACCCATTCCTGAAGAAAGACATCAGACTGTTGTGGGGGTGCAGTGTAGGCAACTAAGATAATCCAGGGTTTGGAGGGAAAATCCTACCAGGAAAGGCTGAACATGCTTAACATGTATTCCCTGGAGGAGAGGAGAGATAGAGGGGATACGATTGAGACCTTTAAGTACCTGAAGGGGATAAACAAGGCTAATACAGGGAGAGGTATTCAGGATCAGAAATAGGAGGGATACAAGAGGGCATCAGCTGATGCTGGTGCAGGGAAATTCAGGAGGGAAATCAGGAGGCATTATTTCATGGAGTAGGTGGTAGACAAGTGGAACACTATACCTGAGGAGGTGATTTCCTGTAGGACAGTGGGCTGTTTCAAGAGGGATGGGACAGAGCGGGGGAGAATGACTGTGAGGTGGGGAGGGAAGGGTGGGGCAGCTGCAACCAGGGGCTAGCTGCACAATCTAGCAGACTCAATAGACCATGTGGCTTGTTTCTGCTGGCATTTCATATGTTTGTAGGTTCGTAAGTTGGGAGGGTGAGCTGGATGTCATTATCCACATAGGTACCACTGACCTGGCAAACGGGGAACCTAAGGAAGTTTAGGAAGAGTTTAGAAAATTGGGGAGGGGTCTCAAGCAAGTAGTTACATATGTCACCTTCTCAGAAGTACTACCTGTGAGACGCATGGCTGAGTGTTGGGGCGCATGCACCAAGAACTTTAACACATGGCTGAAGAACTGGTGCTGCGAGGAAGGGTTTAGATTCATTGGTGACTGGGGACCCACCTGGAGGGATGGGGGCTTGTTCAAGTCTGACAGCCTGCATCAGTCCTGGAGAGGAATCTAAGCATGCAATGATAAGTTTAAATGCTACATGGACAAGCATTTAAACTTGCGAATGGGGGTGGCAGGCCAGCAAGGAGGGTACCTAATTGCCCACCTCCCATAGCTAGCAGTGGAACCAGTGAACAGGAGAAGGGGATACCTCTACAAAGCAGTATGCAAAAGATGGAGATGTGCACTTAAGAGGTGGGCAGGCAGAAAGGGGGCAAAATTCAACAGAAAGGCAGACAGCAGGGAGAACCAGGGATAAAGGACAACCAGGGAGGGGGCTGGAATACAACAGCTAAACAGTCCAGGGAGTTCACATCATGAAAGCCATGTGTGCCAAAGCCAGGAGCCTCAGCAACAAGATGGAGGGTCTGGATGCTGCCATGGTGCAGTTGGACCTGGACATTGTGGCCATCACAGAGACCTGGTGTAATGACAACCATGACTGGAAGATGGCCATACCCATCTACAAAATACTCAGAAGAGACAGAGCAGACAGGAAGGGAGGAGGAGTGTTCACTTTATGTGAAAGATGGCATAAAGGCCACAGAGATTCAGGAGAAACAAAATGGGGGAGAGATACTGTGGGTTAAGCTAGAAAGGAAAATGAGGTCAGCCATCAACACAGGGGTGGTCTACAAACCACCAGCCAAGGAGGAAGAGACAGATATGGAGTTAATGCTAGCCACCCTAAGGATGGCAGACATGGGGGAGGTGGTGCTGGTTGAATACTTCAGTATTCCAGATGTGGACTGGAGCCTCCCAGCAGCAGCATCAACCATGAGCAGATTTATCCTAGACTCCCTTCAAAGTGCCTTCCTTAAGCAACTGGTCATGGAACCAACTCGGCAGAAGGCAATACTGGAACACATTCTCACAAACAGGGACAGTGTGATAGGGGTGTCAGTGGGGGAGCACCTGGGGAATAGTGCTCACTGATCACTGTGGTTTGAAATCACAGAAGGAGCTGAACCAAAGCCCACAAAACAAGTACAGTATCCTGGATTCTATGAGGTCAGACTTTGGAAAAATGGGGACATGCTTGATAAAAAGGCACTAATGGGAATGGGGTGGGAATCAGGGGTGGAGGAACAGTGGGCAATATTTAAACAGGGATTATAAGAGCAACATAATTATGCATTAAGCAGGTTAGCAAGGGGAAAAGGAAGAGGAGGCCATTATGGTTTTCGAAGGAGGTAGCGGAGAAAGTGAAAGCCAAAAAGAATGCATTCAGGCAATACAAAAAGACACAGGCAGAAGGGGATAGGGAGAAGTACCAGGAGAAGTAAAGGGTGGCAGGGAGATCAGTAAGGGAAGCCAAAGCTCAGACAGAAGATCGCATCACAAAATCAGTTGGTATAAGGGACAAAACCTTTTACAGGTATATAAGTGAAAAAAGAAGGGCAAAGGGAGGAGTAGTGAGACTGAAGGGGGAGGATGGGGGCTGCATGGAGGATGACAACAGTAAAGCTGACATACTGAACAGATATTTCTGCTCAGTCTTTGCTGAGGAAGAGGAGGGTAATGGGCCTGTAGGGAGTACAAGGGGTGGGAACGGCACAGAAATAGACACAAGACCCTTTACACTGGAAAGGGTCCTAAAGGAACTGGAAGGAATAAGAGTTGATAAAGTAATGATGCCAGATGGGGTGCACCTCAAAGGTATAATGGAACAAAGAGAGGTGGTGGCTGAACCTCTGGCAATCATGTTTAACCAATCACTGGAAACAGGGGAGGTACCCAAAGACTAGAGGACAGCATATGTAGTTTCCTTATATAAAAGTGGGAACAAAAAGGAGATGTGGAACCACAGACCAGTCAGACTGACCTCAGTAGTGGGTAAGATCATGGAAGCACTACTGAAGGAGAGATTTGTGGAGCCTCTGGTTGCCAATGGACTACAGGACCCAAGGCAGCATGGTTTCACTGGGAGGAAGTCATGCCAGACCAATCTCATTTAATTTTTGACTGGGTGACAAGGGAGGTGGATCAGGGGAGGGCAGTGAATGTGGCCTATCTGGACAGTAGCAAGGCCTGTCACACTGTACCACATAGAAGGCTATTAAATAAACTGGGGAATATGGGAGTGGGCAAGACAGTAGTGCAGTGGATGGGTAATTGGCTGGGCAGCAGGACACAGAGGGTGGTGGTAGATGGCTGTCACTCCACAGAGAGGAGTGACCAGTGGGATACCACAGGGATCAGTGCTGGGACCGGTCCTATTCATTGTCTTCATCAGTGACATTGCGCAGGACCTAGAAGGTAGAATTTCACTGTTCGCTGATGACACAAAGCTCTGTAACAGAGTGGACATGCCAGAGGGTGTAGACAGAATGAGGGCTGGACCTGCAGAAGTTGGAAGAATGGTCAAGGATTGGGCAGTTGAAATTCAATGCAAAGAAGTTCAAGATAATGCATATGGGGTGCAAAAACCGTGGAACACCATATTAGTTGGGGCGTGAGGATATCACATGCACCAAGCAGGAAAGGGACCTTGGAGTTATCATCTCTTAAGACCTCAAGTTAGAGAAACAGTGTGACAAGGCAACAGATAAAGCAAATAGAATGCTGGGATGCATAGGCAGGGGCATCATCAGCAGGAAAAGGGAGGTCATAATTCCACTATGCAAGACACTAGTGAGTCCCCACCTGGAGTACAGTGTACAGTTCTGGAGACCTTACCTTCCTAGGGATATAGACAGGATAGAAAAGGTTCAGAGGACAGCAACAAAGATGGTACATGGATTGCATCACAAGTCCTATGAGGACAGGCTGAAGGACTTGAATATATACTCCCTGGAAGAGAGAAGGGAGAGAGAGGGGATATGATAGACACATACAAGCACCTTACAGAGAGGAACAGGGTGCAGCAATACACTATTTTCCAGCAAAAAAGATATTCCAGGACTAGAGAGCATGGGATGAAGTTGGAGGGAGGCAAGTCATAGGAAAAGTGTGGACAAATTTCTTCACAGAAAGGGTGATAGACAAATGGAACACCCTGCCAGAGGAAGTGGTGGGGGCTGAAACAATCACAGGATTAAAGAATTCATGGGATAGACATAAAGGAATTCTGGAGGTTAGAGGTAAGGGGCAACAGTCTTCTAAAAAAACATAAAGGGAACTTGCTAGCTCAAATGGGCAGACTGGGTGGGCCATAGGCCTTTATCTGCCGACAGTGTCTATGTATCTATGTATTTAAACTAGCCGGGGGGTGGATAAAAAAGGAAGCAGAGTAAATCAAACTGTTCACCCCCACAGGATAGTGTAGCCAGCAAGAAGGACAAAAATTTCACAAAACTGCCAGTAAGCATTACACTGTGGGGAAAAGGGGACATGAGATGAAACAAGGGGAACTGGGGGGGGGGGGCAGGAAGAGAGCTTGCAGAACATGGAGGGCTATGTGTGCAAATGCCCACAGCCTAGTGAACAAAATCCCAGAGCTGGCAGCCTGGATAGCTAAGGCTGATCTGGATATTGTATCTATTACAGAGATATGGTACAATGTGAACCATGACTGGGATGTAGTTATACTGGGGTACACTTTATTCAGGACAGACAGGGAGGGTAAAAAGGGATGAGGGTTGGCTCTCTATGTCAGGGAGGGTATAAAGGCAACGGAGGCACAGTGATTGCAGTGGGGGGGCAGAGACACTGTGGGTCACCCTGGAAACAAGCAATGGCACAGCCATTGGAACATGCATAATCTACGGACCCCTGTACAAAGGGAGGAAATGGACAGAGAGCTTCAGGAAGCCATTCATAAGATGGCAGCAAAAGGGAAGGTGTTACTGGTAGGTGACTTCAGTTTGCTAGAAATTGAATGGAGCATCCTAGCGGCTGCAACAACCGGGGCAGAGACATTCTGGACTCCCTACAAGGGGCAGGCTTTAAGCAACTAGTTCTTGAGCCAACCCAGAAGACAGCAATTTTGGACCTGGTTCTAACCAACACGGATAGAATTAAGGAGGTCTGGGTGGGTGGCCACTTGGGGTCCAATGACCATAACACAGTTGGTTCAGTATGAGTACTCAAACAGGGTCATGCCACACAAAGGCAAGGGTTCTGGACTTCAAGATGGCAGACTTCACAAAGATGGGTGTTTCTCAGAGAAGTGCTAGCAGGGAGGGAGGGGGGATTGAGGGAATATGGGCCCATCGAAAAGGAGCCATAGAGGAGGCAACAAACCTTTGCATTCAAGGAATAGGCAAAGGCAAGAGGAAACGCAAACCACTATGGTTCTCATGGGAAGTGGTCAGGAAGGTAAAGGCAAAAACAGTGGTGTTCAGGAAATATAAGGAGTCACAGAAAGAAGAAAACAGGGTAATGCATCTAGAAAAGTAAAGGGAGGCAGGGAAAGCAGTCAGGAGGCGCAAGAGGTGAAGACAGGAGGAAAAATAGCAAAGAGGCTAAAAAGGGATAAGACTTTTTAATGGTATATTAACGAATGAAGGAAGACCAGGGGAGAGGCGGTTTGTTAGTCTAAAAGGAGAAGAAGGGGTGGGAGTGGAAGGCAACCAGGATAAAGCATCAGAACAAATATTTCTGTTCTGTTTTCACAAAGTATGGGGAGGGGGAAGGACCATAGCAAAGACTCAGAACTGGTAGGGAGGGAGGTGGACAGCAGTCCATTTACAAGGGAGGAGTCCTAAAAGAACTCAATAAACTAAAGGTGGACAAAGCAATTGGACCAGATGGGATACATGATAGGGTATTAAAGGAATTAAGAGAGATACTGTCTGCACCACTGACATCCCAATTTAATAGGTCACTGGATACAGGAGAGGTTCCAGAGGACTGGAGGAGGGCCGATGTTGTCCCTCTCCACAAAAGTGGGAGAAAAGAAGAGGCTGGTAACTATAAACCTGTCAGACTGACCTTGGTGGTGAGGAAAATGATGGAATCACTACTAAAAGAAAGGTTAGTGGAGCACCTTGAAGCCAGCAGAGCACATGATCCGAGGTAACATGGATTCATGACAGGGAAGTCATATCAAACAAATCTGACAGATTTCTTTGATTTGGTGACCAGGGGGTGGATCGGAGGGGGGGGGTGGATGTGGTCCACCTTGACTTCAGCAAGGTGTTCAACACCATTCCATTTAGGAGTCTGGTGAACAAGCTGAGTAGTCTGGGAGTGGGACACAAGGTGGTGAACTGGGTGGAGAATTAATTAAGGGACAGAACACAGAGGGTGGTGGTAAACAGAGCTAAGTCCAAGGTAGGGAAGGTGACCAGCGGGGTGCCACAGGGATCAGTTCTTGGACCAGTACTATTCAATGTCTTCATCAGTGACATTGCAGAGGGGCTAGAGGGGAAGGTATGCCTTTTTGAGGATGACACTAAGATCTGCAATAGAGTAGATAGTCCAGGAGGGGTGGAAAAAATGAGAAGAGACATAGCTAAGCTGGAAGAATGGTCTAGAGTGTATCAACTAAGATTCAATGGGACAAAAAGTGCAACATCCTGCACAGGGTGTGCAGGAACCCAGAGGAGGATTACATGATGGGGAAGAGTTGCTAGAAACCACACAACAGGAAAGCGATCTAAGGGTGATAATATCGGACCACCTAAAGGTGGCGAAACAATGTGCCAAGGCAGTGGGGAGTGACAGAGAGATGCTAGGTGCATAGGGAGAGGTATCACCAGCAGAAGAAAGGAGGTGGTAATGCCACTGTACAGGTCATTGGTGAGGCCTCATTTGGAATACTGTGTCCAGTTCTGGAGGTCGAATCTCCAAAAGGAGATAGATAAGGTAGAGACTGCTCAAAGAAGAGCAACAAAAATGGTGCAGGGCCTACACCAGAGGTCATATGAGGAGAGACTGGAGAAACTCAATATGTTTAACATGGAAGAGAAGAGAAAAAGTGGTGATATGACTGAAACCTTGAATACCTAAAGGAAATATTATAAGGTACAGGAGGGCAGCATCTTTCAGAAGAAAATATGCTCTAGAACAAGAGGACATGACATGAGACTTGAAGGGGGTAGACAAAAGGGCAACATGAGGAAGTACTTCATCATGGAAAGGGTAGTGGAGACATGGGGCAGCCTCCCAGCAGAGGTGGTGGGGGCAAATTCAGTTGAGGAATTCAAACTGCATGGGATAGACTTAGGGGAATCCTAGTGGGTCAAAAGGGGAGGTGAGGCCAGAGATCAAGCAGGATCTGCGGCATTTTGTGTTAGTAGGTAGGTAAAAGAGGGCAGACTAGATGGGCTTGGCAGTCCTTCTCTGCCATCAAATTCTATGTTTCTATCAATGTTATTGAAAAAAATGTTACCCAACATTACTGAACAAAATGTTACCCAATGTTATTGATTGATGTTACAGAGCAAAGTGTTCCCCAATGTAACTGATCAATATCACTGAACAAAGTGTTACCTAGTTATACTGATCAATGTTACTGAACACAGATGCTACCCAATGTTACTGAGCAGTGTTATCCAATGTTATTGATCAGCATTGCTGAACAAAATGTTACCCAATGTTACTGACTGATGTTACTGAACAAAGTGTT
This sequence comes from Neoceratodus forsteri, assembly GCA_016271365.2. Lineage (NCBI taxonomy): Eukaryota > Metazoa > Chordata > Ceratodontiformes > Ceratodontidae > Neoceratodus > Neoceratodus forsteri. The sequence continues at coordinate 49,896,760 of CM028129.1, read as the reverse complement.
ACCCAATATCACTGATCAGAGTTACAGCACAAAATGTTACCCAGTGGTAATGATAAATGTTATTGAAAAGAACAACAATGATCTTGTCCATTATGATACTAATATTATGAACATGTAATCCTTTTTACTTTTCTATTAATTTTCTAACCTGTGTTTACATATAAACAATGATAGAGCTATTACCAACTATGCATGTCTTCATGGTGAAACTTTCAAAATAATAAATAAACACATCTGGACTACAATGTAAAATCTTGTTGCAGTGATATAATGGTGGGAAGAACTTGAATTATAAGAACATAGAAAATGATTTATAGGAAATGTGGCTGCACAGCCATATGAATAAGTGTTTGTTTTGTGTTTGTGTCTTATTGAGTTGCACTGAAACAGTTTCTTAAAGCTAACAGAAATAAGATCAATATTCCATCAGAAAGGATTGTTTAGAGGTCTTGTGAATCTCTTGGCTTTGATTCAACTGCATACGCTCTTGGTGACCCACGAACATTCTCTTGCATTGTGTCGTACTTGTGTGCACATTGTTCTGCTAAAATACATTGGACTATTAAAAAGGATCAGAATTTTGTTTATATTGCTGACATTGTCTAGACAGAACCCTCCAGATGCCTGATAGACTCTGAATCTTAAAACATGGTAAAGGGAAGTATATCCATGATTTGAAACGCCCAAATGCTGTAAGTAGCACATGGACTAAAGCACTTTCCCAACACAGACAGAAAGTAATAGAAAACTAGAGTAATCTGTTTCTGTATTGTGGAGACAATACTTTGCACATGTAGTCAGGGCAGATGGGGGACTACGTGACTTGTTTCACAATGTTTTTTTTGGTTTTCTTGTGACATATAAACACTGACTTATTCTCTGTCATGTTACAAAGACCACTAATAAGAATGTTGTCTTTCAAACTTAACCAAATGTTTTCTATGGGGGTCATAAAACCTTCATTATGAGTGACTTGGAAGACCAGTGAAGGTTCTTCAACCAGAGTGAGATAAATGTTCACACACTTTAAAGACATGACTGTCAAAAAGTATTGGATTCATACAGGACTGGATACTCATACTTTTCTGTGCAGTACTTTACACAAATTCCACCCCATTATTGATTTTTTTCTGAAAACTCCTTTTATTGGTTATCACGATACAAAACAAAATATGAGCCCCACATTCAGAGCCAGCCATAAGTGCTGCACAGACAGGAACTCTGTGCAGCAGATAGTGCATAACTGGCTCAGGGGCAATATTCAGACAGTGGACTCTGACCGGGATGTGCTAACTGTCTTCATATACTGTAGGGTTGTGGCAGTGCAATGCATAGTGACTATGTACTGTGCTAGCACAGCCTGACATGGAATATGGCTAACATTAGGCCAGTGGAAACAGCGTGCCTCAAACAGAATAGCAGCAGGACTCCTGTGGGCCATATTCAGCCTCAACATCCTAACGAGCCAATCAGGCGTGCAAGATGCTATGGACCATCTATATGCCAATCATGGACTCATTATCATGTGGTCCCCCTACCCCTGTCCTGTCTAAAGGTAAATACCATGGTGATATAGTAGTCCCCTCAGCCTCGGGTACCCATCCAGTAAAATGGTTAAAAACAAAGGTAGTTTAATGATCCTACTAGCCCCCCAAATGCCTGTACTGTCTAATGATTACATACCCAGTTTGCTTAGTAGATCCCCACCCCCAATCACACAACCTATTCTGCTGTATAACTCCCTGGTAGCCTACTGGACCCCACCACCCTGACAGTGTAAAACACCCCCTCTTGTAAGAACAGAGGGGCTGGTTGTAAATCGGGGGTAGTGAGCAATCCAGTTACAGGCTACTTTTTAAAATTTTAAAGCACTAGGATGAATTGTGGTGAGTAACCCCAGACCAGAACTTCTGGGTTACTTCCTATTTCCTGGAGGGCCCCTGTGAGTATCAGCAAGCAGGGAGTGTCAGCGAGCATGAGGCAGAGGCGGACACCATCAGAGGCCAGTGTCTGCCATGTCAGCTGGGTCCAGTGATTCAGGAAACTCTGCAGGTGAGTGGGCTCATTTATTTGTGCATTTGCTAACTCCTGAAATTCCAATAGCCTGACAGATGTACTCACCAGATACTTAATTTCAACTAGGTACTAATACATTGGAGCAGGGAGGACAACCTCTCATTTTTGGAGTGTGGCAGCTGTAGAATGTTTATCAAGGATGTTAAGGGCAAAACCAATCCGGAATATATTTGTAGTAAATGGATTTATAATAAAGCACTTTAGGAGGAAGTAAGTGCTTTGAGAGCCAAAATTGATGTAACCCTAAATACTAAACAGCTGGAGGCATACTGTATATAGATAATATATTTGTAATGCTGTACTGCATAGCAAACCAAGGGATGATATAATCGGGTACACTGGAGAAAACATACAGTACAATTGGGAGAAAGCAGACACGGTTAGGGATAAATTGCAGGGGAGAAAAAAAAGTAAGGGGGATGAAGAGGAAGACCAGACAGTGGCTGAAAATAGAACAGACTCTTCAGACTCTTTACCAAAAAGGACAGTGGTGAGAAGGAACAAGCATTTTTCAATGCTGAATGTTGTCTAGCTGGCATTTGCATTGGTAGTGCAGGAGTTAGAGATGCATAATAGGAGTGGCAGTGAAGTGTTGAACTGACGCCAACCCCTCCCCCAACCTGCAGAGACTGACAGGCATTGGGGTGTGCCTTTGGGTCATCAGCTATAACGCTCATTCCATGTTACCTCACCCTACCCTTTAGACACTGACAAGTGTTGTGGTGTGCTTTGGGGTCCTTGGGCGTTATACTAACCCCATTCCATAAGGAAATATGCTGAGGTGGGTGCAGTATAGGAAAATGGGGTGAACTTTGTGGCTGAACACTCAAACGCGCACCTTGATGCCTGTCAGTGGTTGTAGAGTGGGGGTGGGGTGGAATGGCGGGAGCATTACAGCTGAGGATCCCAAGTCACACTCCTTATGCCTGTCAGTCTCTACAGGGTGGGGTGCAACAGTTGGAAACCCTAATGCCATAGGCGTGTGTTGATATTTTCACTCCAAATTATCAACATGGGCTTTTTGTGACCCCACCTCATGAAAAGCGGCAGTATCAGTTTGTCAGCCAAAAGGTGATTTTGCTCAGTGACTGTGCCATTTGGCGTCACAGGTATGTAAACACATTTTGAGCAGGATGTGAAAAATGACAACTGTATTGTTCATGAGGAGGTGTAAAAAAAATGGCAACGCTGAAAATATGGAGAGAAAATATGAAAAATTGGTGAAGTCATCAGCATGCATAGAAATTGCGCAACGCACGTCCATAACCCAATTATTTTTGTTTTTTTTTAAAACCACATTTTCAACATAGGCATTTTGGGAACTCCCCTCATGAACAGTGGCACTGTGATTTTCTTAATCTATCTGAAAAGTTGATCTCCCACAGTGACCACGCCATTGTACGCCACAGGTGCAAAAACACATTTCAGGCAGGATGTGAAAAATGACAGCTGTACTGTTCATAAGGAGGTGTGAAAAAATGCCAGTGTTGAAAATCTGGCATGAAAATATTGCAAATTTGTGAAGTTACAAGGGTGCGTGGAAACTCTACAACACATGCTTGTAACACAGTCATTTTATGGACGTTCATCACCAAATTTTCAACATAGGCATTGTAGGACCTCTGTTCATGAACAGTGCCACTGTCATTTTGTCAAACTGTCCTGAAAATTAATTTCACAGAGCAACCGCGCTATTCTGCACTGGACATGCGAAAACACATTTTGGCCAGGATATAAAAAATGACAGCTGTACTGTTCATAAGGAGGTGTGGGAAAATGGCAATGTTGAAAATCTGGAGTGAAAATATTACAAATTCACAAAGTTACGAGCTTGCGTGGAAACTGCACAATGCACACTCGTAAAACAGCCATTGTTTGGATTTTTGTCACCACATTTGCAACATAGGCTTTTTGAGAGCCCCCCTCATGAACAATGGCACTGTCATTTCATTACTCAGTCCCGAAAGGTGATTCCACGCAGTGACCACAAAATTACCTTTCCGGACTGAATAATGCCATGAGAATGACTGAATTCATGAGGAGGGGTCCCAATAACCCCATGTTGAAAATATGGTGCTACAATTCCCTAAAATGAGCGAGATATGCATCAAAGTTGAAAAAACCCTATTTATGCCATTATACAGCTTACCAGCATTTCTTCAGTTTGCAGTAGGCTTTGAAGAGTGCAGATGTGTTCCTGGTCCACCAAAGATCATCGAGCCAGGCTCTGGAGGTAAGTATGGGGTGAGGGGGGTGTGGGGAGGGGGGTACACAGATTGTGGGTGTGGGTTGAGGGAAGGAGCAGGACAGACTGCGAGGGACCGTTTTCTGATTTACAGGTTAAAAAACAAACAAAAACCATTGCAGGACTTTTTTTTTACAGGGGCATTTGGCTTTCTGGGGTGAGCTCCCAGTGTGCCACCTGAGTGTTTTGGGGGGGGTGCTGTAGGTGACAAGAGATTGGGCACCCACCTCGGCACACAACAAATGGGGGGAGGTTATGCCGACGGGGAGTGGGCTCCCCCATTGGCAAATTAAACTGGGAACAGGGGACTAAAGCTGACAGGATTGGGGCCCCATTGGCAAAGAAAGACTGCTGGGCACATGATGCCAGGGAGGACTGGGCATCTCCTGGCACATGTGAAATGGGAGGAGGGGCAGTATGCCGACGGAAGTGGGCTCCCCATTGGCAAATGAAGTGGGTCAGGGCATGCTGACAGGGGGATTGGGCACCCCTGAAGTTGGCGCTCTGCACGGCGGCAGTCAATGTCGCCACTGCATGATGAGCTTGGCTCTCATTGCAGCTGACCTTTTCTTTGATCTGGAGGCCAGTATACATGTTGCTGGTGTCAGCGCCTGTAGCTGCCTTATTAGGGAATGAGGGACGCAGCTACTGATGCATGCCCTGCATTCACCCACAGTGACTACACCTCCAAATCTGCTACTACTGCAATATGTTGGCTGGTACGCAAGCACAAGTCAACATAAAAAAGGGGCCAAAAGAGGGTGACTGGCAAATGCAGATACCCTACCATTTGCAAACTCTTTTTCACTGCTAGCAGATCTGGGGGAGGCAGAATTTGTGGATGTAGGCGGGGCTCAAGCTGAACCAGATACACTAAGTGGTGGCATGGAGCATGGTATAGCTCGGAACAGGGTCACTGAAGTAGATCATAGAGAAGAAGGCGCACATAATAGAAATCTCCATAACACAGCAGCATTTGGGAACTCAATTATAAGAAACATAGATAGCATTATTTGTAGACATAAAAAAGAAAGGACTACTATTTCTTCCTTACCCGGGGTCAAAGTCTGTGACATCAAGAACATGCTTAATGGTCTGCAGAAAGGGTTAGGACAAAACTCTGTAGTTGTCTTACACATACTGTAGGGGTAAACAATGTAGGTAATAGACTGGATGATAATATCAAGGCAGACTTTACTAATGTGGGTAGCTGCTTAAAGGATAGAGGTTGCAAGATAATAATATTGGAGATTTTACTGGTATCAAGAGCAGAAGTAAGTAGAAAATGTGCACAAAGGAGACCCACAGGAGGGTGGCATGGGATCCCACAGGGGAAGGAAAAAACTGCTGGTGGCGGACTCAGTAATTATGGGGGTAGAATTGGGGGAAGAAGGGGAGAGGGAGGTAAGGTGCCTGCCTGGCACCACGGCTTGGAGGAACAGGAAGGGAATCCTCAGGATCGTGAGAGCAGCTGCATGAGGGAAAGAGTTGGTTGCCATTGTCCACCTAGGGACAAATGACCTGGCTAGGAATGGGATCAGAGCAGTGCAAGAGTAGTTTGTAGAGTTGGAGAGGAGCCTTAGACAAGTAGCGCATACAGTAACCTTCTCTGAGGTGCTGCCTGTCTATGGCAAGGGTGATGCTAGGGTACTCCTCACCAGGGAATTCAATGAATGGTTGAAAAACTGGTGTGGAGCTCAGGGTTTTGGCTTCATTGGGGACTGGGGAACCACCTGGAGGGATGCAGACCTATACTAGCGCGATGGTCTGCATCTGTCCGGTGGGGACCAGTATCCTAGGTGAGAGGTTTAAATGCTTCATTGGCAAGCATTTAAACTAGCCAAGGGGGGAGGCACTGAAAAGGAGCAGGAAAATCCCAGCCTCCCCCCACAAAACACGGTAATTAGTGAGGTAAACACCAAGGTAGAGAAGTCATTAGGGAGCAGGACAGAGGTAAATGTAAAAAAAGGCAAAGGCAGTAAGGACAAGGATGGGTCTAAAAGGGGTAAGGCCATCAAAAAGTGGAGGGTGATGAGTACCAATGCCCGTAGTTTGTGTAACAAGCTCCCTGAACTAGTGGCCTTGATGGAAGAGGGTTGCCTGGATATTGTGGCAGTCACAGAAACATGGTACACAGAGAACCATGATTGGGATGTCAACATACCAGGATACACAATCTACAGGAGGGACAGGGAATGTAAAAGAGCAGGAGGAGTAGTTCTCTATGTAAAGGAAGGAATCAAAGCAACAGAATTAAAGAGTAAACAGGGAGCAGTTGAGGCACTGTGGGTCACCCAGGAGACAGGAAATGGCACCGCAATCCCATTGGGGGTTGTATACAGACCCCCACCTCAAGAGGAGGGAATGGACAAGGAAATGAGAGAAGGCATCCTTAGAATGGTAGAAAAAGGGGAGATATTGTTGATGGGGGACCTGAATATGCCAGATGTTAACTGGAGCACCTTTGCTGCAGGCACATCCAAGAGCAGGGTCATTCTTGATGCCCTACAAGGGGCATGCCTCAGACAGCTAGTATTGGAACCCTCTCGGGAGGGAGCAATCTTAGACCTGGTACTCTCAAATGGGGACGGAGAAAGAATCTCAGATTTAGAAGTGTGAAGCCATCTGGGAACAAGCGACCACCAACCAGTGTGGTTCATGATAAAAAGCCATACAATCAAGCCATACAAAAGCAAGAGTATTGGACTTTAGGAGGGCTGACTCTGGAAAAATGAGAGAGTGCCTCAGAAAAGCACTAGCAAGCAGGCAAGTAGGAGGGGTGGAGGAACAATGGGGAGTAATCAAAACAACCATCACAGAGGCAACAAGCCTTTGTGTAAAGCAAATCAGCAAAACACAACGAGGGAAAAAAAACTCTGTGGTTCTCAAAAGAGGTGGCAGGGAAGGTTAAGGAGAAAAGGATAGCATTCAGGAAATATAAGGAAACACAGAAGGAGCAGGACAGAGAACTTTATCAGTTAAAGCAGAAAGAGGCAGGGAAGGCAGTCAGAATAGCAAAGGCCCAAACCGAGAAAGGATAGCCAACTCTGTTAAGAAGGGGATAAGACCTTTATAGGGTACATTAGGGAGTGAAGAAAGACCAAAGGAGGGATACTGAGGCTGAATAAAGGGGAGGGAATGTGGGCAGAGGGTGACAGTGAGAAAGCAGGGATACTGAACGAATATTTCTGCTCAGTATTCACAAAGGAAGAGGAGGGGGAGGTGCCTAAACCAAACAAGAGAAACACTCTAAAGACGAGGGTTGATACCAGTCCATTTACAGAAGAAAGGGCTCTGAAAGAACTAATAAAATTGAAGGTGGACAAAGCAATGGGGCCTGATAAGATTCACCCAAGAATTCTAAAAGAACTAAGGGTAGAACTAGTGACACCACTGACTACTCTCTTTAACAAATCATGGGATGATGGGGTGGTACCTGAGGACTGGAGGAGGGTGGATGTGATTCCTCTTCACAAAAGTGGGAGCAGGACAGAGGCAGAAAACTACAGACCAGTTAGTTTGACCTCAGTGGTAGGGAAAATGATGGAATCATTTCTGAAGGAAAGAATTGTTGAGTACCTAGAGGCCAGTGGGTCACAGGACCCAAGGCAGCATGGATTCATGATGGGAAGGTCGTATCAGATGAATCTAATAGAGTTCTTTGACTGGGTGACCAAAGTAGTAGACCAGGGAGGGCTGTGGACATGGCCTACCTAGATTTAAGCAAGGCATTTGATACAGTCTCACACAAAAGATTAATACACACATTAGCCAGCCTTGGAGTGGGTCCCAAGGTGGTAGCCTGGATGAAAAATTGGCTAGACAACAGGACACCAGGGGTAGTAGTAAACAGAGTCCACAGTGAAGAAAGGAGGGCTACTAGCAGGGTACTGCAGGGTTCAGTACTGGGACTGGTCCTTTTTAATGTCATTATAAGTGACATTGCAGAGGAACTGGAAGGAAAAGTACTTCTCTTTGCAGATGACACAAAGATCTGCAACAGGGCTGATACACAAGATGGAGTGGAAAGGATGAGAAGGGACTTGGCAAGGTTGGAGGAATGGCCAAATGTATGGCAGTTCAGATTCAATGCAAAGAAGTGCAAGGTAATGCACCTGGGAAACAAAAACCCAGGGGAAGAGTACACAATGGGGGGTGAGATACTGACAACAGTAAAAATGGAAAGGGACCCGGGGGTAATTATATCAGATGACCTAAAGGTGGGCAAGCAATGTGAGAAGGCAGTAAGGAAGGCTGGGGGGATACTGGGATACATAGGGAGAGGCATCAGTAGAAGAAAACAGGAAGTTGTTATCCCTCTGTACAGACAGTTGGTGAGACCCCATCTGGAGTACTACGTGCAGTTCTGGAGACCCCATCTCCGCAAAGACATAGACAGAGTGGAGGCTGTCCAGAGGAGGGCAACCAAAATGCTGCAGGGTCTGCATCAGAAGACATACGAAGAAAGACTAAAGGAGCTTAATATGTATACCCTTGAGGAAAGTAGGGAGAGAGGGGACATGATAGAACTTTCAAGTACCTCAAGGGAATGAACAAAGTCCAAGAGGATAGCATCTTTCAGAAAAAGAGATGTGCAAGGACAAGGGGGCACACTTTGAAGATAGAGGTGGGACAGCTCAGAGGTAATGTGATGAAGTATTTTTTCACGGAGAGGGTTGTGGATGTATGGAGCAGCCTCCTTGAGGAGGGCATGGAGTCAAGAACAGTGGGGGAATTCAAGAATGCATGGGACAGACATAAGGCAGTCCTAGTGGGGGGTAGGAGGAAGTAAGCTGTTGGTTAACTAGGATCTGCAGCTTATCTGTTAAGTAGGAAAATGGGCAGACTAGGTGGGCCAAGCAGTCCTTATCTGCTGTCAAATTCTATGTTTCTATGTTTCAATAAGAAAGATCAACTATTGGTTGAAAAACTGGGCATCACAGGTGGGACGTGACTTTATTTGCAACTGTGAGATACTTGTTCACAGGAATGATGTGTACAGGAGAGATCGCCTTCACCTTAACTGAATAGGGGCAAGAATTTTAGGGGAGAGACTGAACAAAAACCTTGAGAAATATTTAAACTAGGCTTCCAGGGGAATGGGGGTGGGGCATCTGACCACACATCCACAGCAAATACTTCCTATGCCAGGGACCAGGACACAGGTACATCCTTGTGGAATCCTACTCTTGAAGCAGACATCAGTAAATGGAATTGCCTGTTAATCAACGCAAAGAGTTTAAACAACAAATTTGGGAAATCAGAGGTGTTAGTTGAGCTAAAAACATAACTCGCATTGAAATAATGGAAACATAGTGGGAGTGGGATGACACTTGGAGTAATGAGCTCAGGGGGTACATTTTATTTTGAAAGGACCAGAAATGCAGTATTGGCGGTGGTGTAGCCCTCTATATAAGTAAAGATCTTTGGGCCAAGGAAGTAAATATTGAGAGCAGGTCAGAAAATGAGACCCTTTGTGTCAGATTAGGCAGGAATAATCAGGATTTTGTTATTATGGGGTTTGCTATAGACCTGTGAACCAGGCAGATGAGGTTGATGATGAACCGATTGAAGCTACTGAAATTGTTATGGAAACATGTAATATAGTTCTCATGGGATACTTCAATATGCCAGGGATCAACTGGGATACTGGTGGTGGAGGCAGTACTCAGGATAATAAATCGGCTACTAATATTAAAAATCTTGACTTGGGGGGATGTTTGTTTAGTAGATGGGGACTTGTTTGTTACTGGGCTTTTGTTTTTAGTTTTTTTTGACTGTACTGTATCCATTTATGTGTAGTATTTTTGTAATAGTGTTTTTATTGTTGTTCTGTGCTGTTATTCTGTGCCTTGCTTGTTAAAATTTAATAATGAATACTTAATTAAAAAATCTGAACTTAGGGCAATAAGTAAGGGCACCTACTAGGGGAAAGAACATATTAAATGTTGCCCTTAGTGACACGGGTGACACCACTGGTAAATGCCACACAAATTAGTCATTAGGGGATAATGGCCATCAGATGGTCTCCTTTAGCATTGAGAGACAAACCATGAAAGTCAGTAGATCTTCCACTGTAAAGTGCTATAACAAGGCTAACTTTAACCAAATAAGGGAATAACTGAGACAGTGGAAATGGAAGGAGGAATTCTGAAACTCCAATGTGAACACTATGTGGGATATATTGGTCAAGAAAATTAAAGATCTGGAGAAAAGATGGGTACCTGAGAGGAAAAATATACAAAAAATGAGACTAAACTGATTTGGCTGACTAAGAGGGTGTTGAACACAGTAAGAAGTAAAAGAAAGTTATTTAGGAGAGCAAATGCATCTGGAGTCACAGAACACTAGGAGGAATATATTAAGTATGCATAAGAATGCAAATTGCTTATTAGGTTGACCAAGAAGGAGGCAGAAAAAGACATAGCCTATTAGCCGGGATCCAATCCAAAAATGTTTTCAGCATACATTAGGAACAAGAAAGGGACGAACAGGACAGTTTGACCACTCATCAAAGAGGGAAATGTAACCATTATGGATGATAGGACATTGGCAAAATATTTAAATAATTACTTTGTGTCAGTATTACAGGAATCCCACCTTGATACAGTTAATATTCAGAGTAGTGATGCCACAACAAACAGCTCACTAGAAATGTCTGTGAGGGATGTACACTATAGGATGCCCTGAAATGTCTGAATATAAAGAAATCCCAGGGGTCTGACAATTTACATCCTGTGTTTTTACAAAAAGTAGCCCTAGAATTAGCTGAACCAATAACAGAAATTTTTAGAAAATCCTTAGATCTGGGGGAGGTGACAGATGATTGCAGGAGAGCCATTATCATACCAATTTTTGTGAAGGGTAGCAGGGCACAAAGGAAAAACTGTAGGCCAATTATCCTCACATCTGTGCTGTGTAAAGTCATGGAGACATTACTAAGAAAATTAATTGAAGATCACCTGACTTTCATGGATTTGTGGGTCAAAAATCAGAATTGCTTCAGAAGTGGCAAATCATGCCAGACAAGTCTGATTAGTTTCTTTGAGAAAGTGAGTAAGGCCCTGGATGAAGGGAGGCTAGTCAGCATGGATTACTTGGATTTTGCCAAGGCTTTTGATACAGTTCCCCCATGCCGAACTAATTAAATGCTTACAGGACAACAATATAGACATTAGAATTATAAAATGGATTAAGTAACTGTTGAAAGATAGGTCACAAGTTGCTGGGATAAATGGAGCTGACTCTGAGAAAAGGGATGTGCTGAGTGGGGTTCCTCAGGGTTCAGTGCTGGGGCCTACTTTATTTAACAAAATATGTAGAAAAGATGGCTTAGGTATCCTTTAACAGCTATGTGACTAGTATGAATATCACAAAGGGAGGGTGGATCAGGAAGTTTGCAGATGACTACATGTATCAAATTGTCCCATTGTCATTAGATATGTATCCCTCATCTTTTGTATTTTGTCTGAGATTTCATCATAAACACGTCCATCTTGCAAATGAGCTCTGCTCAATGATGTTCGCCTGGATAAATAAAGATTTTGATTGATTGACTGATTGACTACAATAGGTCATTTAGTTGAAACCAGTGAACAAACCAAAAATTTCCAAGAGGAATTACACAATTTATACACATGGGCAATAGATAAAAAGATGTGGTTCAATCTGGAAAAGTGAGTGGTGATGCATTTGGGAAGAAAAATATGGGGGCGAGGTATACTCTTGGAAAATTACACTCTGAGATCCACAGATAGTGAAGAGGACCTGGGGTGATGGTGTCAATAATCTCAAGCCCAACAAACACTGAAACGAGGTCATTTCACAATGCAATAAACTCTTGGGATGTGTCTGGAGGAATATTATAAGTGGGGCAAAAATGTTATTTTGCCTATTTGATAGGTCGCTGATGAGACCTCACTTGGAGCACTGTGGGCAGTTCTGGAATCCCAAAGATGTGGAAAATATTCTAAGACTGGAGAGGGTACAAAGGAAAATTACAAAAAAAAGATTACTGGTCTGAAACACATGGGGCCCAATTCTCAAAGGATGGCGCAGAGCTTACACAAGCCCTGTGTCAAACCTTGCAACTGTAAAACACACATTGCCGTATCTTGCACCCGATTTTCTGTCATGTGCATTCGTGGCACTTTACCCCCTTTACAGTGGCTTGCGACACAGTTGTAGTGCAGATCCTGTAAAAAGGTATGTGAAGTTAGACCAGCAAAATAGGGTCTAACTTGACGCCATGAAGCACATGGGCTCGATTATCCCGATTGCCAGCCAGGGAATGCCTCAAGCCCCATGCGCTGTGTGTACAGCAAACTTAGGTTTGCGGCAATCCAACTTGTTTGAGAATTGGGCCCATGGACTATAATACTGGGCTGAGTGCACTGGGTCTTCTATCCTTGGAGATGAGGCGGATGAGAGGTGACCTAGTAACAGTTTTTACGTTTCTTAAAAAACATGACTTAAGGCAATGCTTAGGCACTGATCTGAGGGTCAGTGGTAGAGATACTAGGGGCATACTCTTCAAATCAAGAGGGAACATTTTAAGGCAACAAAAATGAAGAACTGGTTCACACAGAGAGTGGTGACTCACTGGAACGCTTTACCAGAGGAAGTTGCATACATTTCAGAATTAGCCACATTTAAAGACATACTGGATAGGTATCTACAGATGTGTGGGTTTTTTAGTTTTTATTTATTTATATATTTAGTTTTTGTTGACTGGGTAAGTGCACTAGACAAATCCTGCCTATTTTCAGGCACGATCCGGGGTAGGGGGATACAGATGAATGCCAACTGACCTTGAACCAGATTAAGCTGTTGGTGGTATTTTTAGTGAATGAGGGAAATTTGGCCAGGACACCGGGAAAATTCCCCTACTCTTTGGTAGTGGGCGCTTTCTCAGAGGTGTGTACAGTCATTCATGTTGAAGCTTGCAATGGACTCCGATGGATGCGGCAAGGTCTCCGCAGCGGGCGTGGTGAATGCTGATAGTGGGGAGTGGCCACCTAGTTTTTTGGCATTTCATACTGCAATCGATTCGGCTGCAGAAGAGACAGATTTAGAAGTGAATTTGCGGCAGCAACTTGAGAAAATTAACCTGGGTAGGCAGGATTATGATCAAGCCATGAAATTATTACGTGAAGAAAAAAAAAGGAAATGGGTGCAAGGGCCTGCTCACTCACCTGAAACTTCGGCCCCCAAACTTTTTCTGGCAGACACTCGAGACTCCAAGGAATCCACTCTGCTGGAACCAGATTTGAATTTGGAGCCCATGCAGTCAATACGGGCAGAACGTCAGCTGGGAGATGTTGGTTGGTCGACTGAAGAGGCCTTGTTACGGGCAGGCTGGACGCCTCAGGTTGATGGTACCTGGGCAGCAGAACCGGAGGTTATTGCAGATGTGCCTGCTACTTCTGGGCAGAAGAAGAATATCTCTCACTTGGAAAATGCTATGGTTCCCATGGAACAAGAATCACTTGCTTTGCACACTGAACAGTGTGTATCTCAGAACATTCCTTTGAATTCAGGTTCCCCTTCCTATTCCCCCCTTACTTCTATTTCTGATACAGGGCCTGACTTTCAACATTTGGTAAGGGAGGATGGGAATACTTTGGAAACCTCGATTGTAGCTCCTAATGTTGATGGGGCTGGGAAATGGACTTATGCTGAACTCTTTCACAAACCAGTCGAAATGGCTAAACACAGGAATGCTATATGTTTACGTTATCTGGGGGGGGGGCATGGAGGAATTGCCCGACTGATTCTTTGTAGGCTGTGTCTTATTGAAACAATCTCTGGGCATTACCCCTACTGAGGTATATTCCCTCATCCATGCCTCTAGGGAACATATTTTTGACATTAGTTTCAGGATATCAACTATTCTTGAAAGATTTTGGACAAAGTATTCTGTTTTAAAAACCAACTCCTTTATGGGAGCATTTTCAAATTGTTCCCCTGACAAAGCAATCCTTTCGAATTATTACTGTCTTATTTCAAAATGAGGGGTAAACATTACTGACATTTTGCAGTAGCTGGAGAAAAGATGATATTCAAGGTGCCCCGGACCCTATTTTAGATTTAGAAGGGCTTTGGAATGGGGGGAGGAGGATAAAAGTGAAATTGTTTCAGGTGGATAATGACTTTCAGCATCTTCCAAATTGTTAATTTTTTAAGCAGGAACAAAGGATTTGTCTTTTATTCAAGTCAACCCAGGAGATGTCACAAATGTGGGTCTTTAAGACATATTAGTTCTACTTGTGATAAGATTCTTTTTTTTTTTCTTTATCCCCTGGCAGGACCACCGGGTACATTCTCCACCCTGGTCACAGCCCCCGGAGACCTCTACCACCGCCTATTGCTGCAGAGGACCCTCGGTCACCCCCGGCTTGCCCCCCGGAGGGTGAGGCGGGGGGCCACCTTCGTGACCCTGGAACTGTAATTGGTTGGGGTCCTGCAGCGGCGGTGGCGATGCGAGGCTCTCCAGGGAGGGCTTCATCTATCGGTGGTCCTGTCCCGCCATCTTTTTTCCTCCTTTTTCTCCCCAGAGGAGGCGGGGACGTGCAATGACGCCAGTGTCCGCCCCGCCTCCTCCCCCCCCCACGTCAAGCCTCGGCTATGTGAGAACTCCTGGCCTCCGCCAGGAGTCTCTAACGCACTGAGTGCAACCCACACCTCCCCGGAGAAGGAGAGAGAGCTGCCCAACGGACCTGAATCCTACTCCCCGCCTGCCCTCCCGATGACCCGGATCCGTCCCCGAACCTGGGTCGCCGGCGTCACAAGCGGAAATCCCACCGCTGCGCCAATGGGCCGGCCTTGTGATAAGATTCAATGCTTTCGATGTGGGGAGTTGGGGCATGCTGGGCTTGATTGTATAAATGCACCTAACTGTCATTTTTGTGAGGAACCAGGGCATAATTTTGCAGAATGCCCACTGGCTTCACATAACACTGAAGATGCTGATTTTGCAGTGCAGGATTTTTATATAAATACTGCCCAATCAGGCAGAGTTCCAATTGACCCTAGACCACCTCGGCAGTCCCGACCTGCACCTACCTCTGAAAGTTCAGCCGGTCCATCTGTTGTCCCAGACTCACAGCAACTTGCTCACAAAGGTAGTACTACAGGAGCATTAGCTATCATAGCCCAGGACCCTGAATCCCTATTGGACACTGTTTCCCCTATTGTTGCACAAACTACTGCGGGAGTCATGGCTCCACCCCCACCCCCATCCATAGAGACTCTTCCTACTGGCCTATGGATCTCAATTGAACCTACTGGAGATGATGGGCTCCCAGTTACTCATACGCATGCTATTCCACTTTCTAATAAGTTTGACACTCTCCCAGTGGAGGAGGTTATGGAAGAGCTAGACTCAGATTCTGCTTCCAGGACTTCATCACAAAGGGATCCTGCCTCAGATTTAGAACAAGGCCTTAAGCCTGCCTGCACTGCGGAGGTTAAAAAGAAATTGGTTGGGAGTAGATTAGGTACCAGGAAAAGTGCTAGGAAAAAATGATTGGATTTTAGCATCTTTTCTGGTATTCTATGGGGTATGAACTAAGGATAGCCACTTTTAATACTAATAGTATTAGATCAGACAAAAAAAAAGATTGGCTACTTTTGATTTTTTCACTAACTATGAGCTGGATGTTGCTTTTTTTCAAGATACTAGATTGTATTCATCAGATGATTTTGAGGCTGCTTCCAGTGCTTGGCTTAAAGGTGCTTGTTATTGGTCAGGGAATGGAGGGGAGGTTGCATGTTCTGGGGTGTGCATTAGCCTTTTACGACTGGACATAGTGGTAACCAGTGTTGTAGATACAGTGCCTGGTAAGGTGCTTTTACTAGATATTAATATTCAAAGCTCTAATTTTAGATTGATTACTGTTTATGGACCACGAGTTAAAACTGAATGTATAGCCTTATTAACAAAAATACTGTCTTTTCTATTTACTAGGAAAAATATTTTGTTTGGGTGTGATTTTAATATTAACAGATCCCTAAAAGATAGAGGAGCTAAAGGAACAAAATTATATTGTGACACCCACTTCTTGAATGATCTATTACACACTTCTGGTTTACAAGATGCATGGGAGACGTCAGGGATTCAACCTGCATATACTTATTTTTCTGGTGTACGCAAGTCCAGAATTGATTATTGGTTTATCTCCCCGTTTACAATGTTGTGATCATAAACTTGTGCTGATGGCTACTTCTGACCATATGATGTTGCAAATTACCTTATCAAATTTCCCTGCTCTGTCTAAAGGGCCAGGTTATTGGAAGCTGAATTTTTCCTTTATGGATATACCTAAGGTGAGGGCAGGATTTGCTGCCTTGCTTACTACGAGAAGTTCTGTTTATTTTTTATATGATTCTCCACAAATATGGTGGGTATACACGAAGTTGGATATTACAAACTATTGGGAGACTTTTGGGTCATAATAAACGTTTGTCTTATAATGCCTTACGGCAGCAATTGCTTCTGGCTTATTCAAAACTAAATAAAGGTGAATTTGTGTCCCAAGAGGTTCTACGTATTTTGAAAGAGGATTTGGTTAAACTTCAATATAACAGGCATAAGTCCCTTGAAGTGGAACAAAATTTGGGGGTTTCAGGTACTCAAGGTTCTTGTAAACCCTTTGAATATTGTGCATCACATGGAAAAAAAAAGGAAATGACAAGATTGGAAACCTCATCTGGGGATTTTGTAGACACACAAAGAGAAATTTTATTGGAATTGGATAAATATTTGACACAGCTCTTCCGGATGGATTCGACTGTTTCTGCTGACAAATTAGATTACTCGTTATGATCTTGTGAGCTTCCACATCTTCCTGACTTTCTTAAAAATCCTCTTTGTAGCCCGATAACTGAGCAAGTACTTGCTACTGTTATTTCTGCACTACCAAGGAATAAATCCCCGGGTTATGATGGTATCATGAATGAACTGTACCCTATATTATATCAGACACTACATCAAGAATTGTTGGAATTATTCAATAATATTCTGGATACTGGTTTAATTCCTGCCCACTTTAATCAAGCTTTGTTTTTTTTTTTACAGAAATCAGGGTCTAAAGAAGATCTTAGGAATTGGAGGCCAATTATGTTGCTCAACTCAGACAGTAAAATTTTGCCCAAATTATTAAGTAATAGACTAGCAGCAGTTTTAAGTGCTATTGTTAGTCCATTTCAGTTTTGTTCTGTCCCTGGGGGAAAAAAATTACAGAAGCTTTAATATTGCTACAGGAGGTGATGGAAAAGAGTTGGCCAGGTGAAATTATGGGGTTCTTACTCAGTTTATATCAATTAAAAGCTTTTGACAGGGTATCACACCAGTATATTTGGAAATGTTTAATGAAATTTGGATTTCCACCTTTGTTTATTATATGGTTACAGCAATATTATGCTACTACTGAGGTTGCCCCTTTTGTGAATGGTTGGGTGGGGCAGTTCTGTAAGCATAAGCGAGGTGTGAAGCAAGGATGTCCCCTTAGCCCTCTTTTATATATACTGACATTAGAACCTTTGTTATGGAAAGTTAATAATACAATTGGTATTAGAGGTCTTTCCTTTCGTAGCGATATGGTAGAATTAAAAATGATCACGTATGCTGATGATGTATGTGTTTTTCTATCAGATGTTCAATCTAGCAAAGCTACAGATGAGGTGATGATAGCTTTCATGGAGTGCACTGGTGCACGGATTAATTGGACTAAAAGTAAATGCATTTTTCTTGGAGACAGGGACTGTCAGTATACTGTTGTCATGGGTGTCCCAACTGTACATGGGGCGGTGTGTATTTTACGGTTATATTTTGGTATACCTGATGTAGAAGTATTTAACTGGAACAAATTATTAGTGGAAGAGAAATTAAGGGCCACACAACAGAATAAGTGGAAATTGTCAAAATTAAAATGAATTTATATGGTGAAAACATTTTTGATTGGGTACTTTTTACATCTGGCAGCAATTTATCCCATTCCTAGAAGTTTGGAAATGACTGTGTTTAGTATTTATTTGGAGTGATTTGGGGTAATCATCTAAATTCCATAAAAAGGGGCATTTTATATCTCCCCCGTAATCAAGGGGGTCTGCAGATGATCAATCTGGTCTCTTTCTTTTTTTCTATTTTTGTTTATGTCAATCTCAAACTATTGCTTGTAAATCTTCCATGTATTTGGTCCCCTTGGTTACTTGATGCCATCTGTCCCTGGCCAGCTGACTGGCGACCAGATGTCCCGATTGCCAGACAAAAACATATTCAAGGGCTTCCTAATTATTTTTTTGAATGTTTTGGTAAGCTCAAAATATGGAAAATTATGAGAATCATGATCACACATTCTTTGCGAAAGGAATTCTATCAATCTCTTCAGCAACATTTTTTTTTCAATCCCTACATTATGTACATAGATCTGTTATGGATTTACACTTTATTAGATCAATGTTGACTGGTTCTCATATGCCCCTGGCTATGTGGGACACTACTTGGCTAGGAGTACATGGGAAACTAAATGTGAAGGGGAATTCATCACCCAAAAGGGTTGAAGAACGGGTATGTCCTAGGATTCATTCCTGTTTACACGAACTTGAATCTATGGATCATTTATTCCTTGTCTGTCCCTATATTCAACAATTTTGGAAATTATGGGATGCACACTGGAATAAATCTTGGTTAATAGGTATCACTTGTGAGATCCTACTGCTAGGAATTTTGTCTGACCATTGGATGGATTACGACATGCATATTGTTCATGGAATCCTGGGTCATATCAAATACTATATCTGGCAAGTTCGATGTCGATGGTCTTTGCAACAACATTTTATATCCCCAGAACAATTATATCAAATTATTAAAGTAGCTATTATTGATCTAAAGAAAAAGGACAAAGTGCTGTTACCAACTGTGTTGTATAATAAACGTTGGAAGTTGCTACATTGGTTAGATACAGGCTGACAGAGAAGGGGGAATTTTTCTGTTACTATGTGATATATTGAAGTTTTAGAGATGCATGTTCGATATTTCAGATTTTGCATTTTGGAATTCCTTCTCTTCTTTGTTATCCTTTTTTTTTGTTTTCATCAATTTTGTGGGGGTTTATACCTCTTATTGTTTGAATTCTTACACTGTTACTTGCATGTCTGGGAATATTTTTTTTTTTTTCGCTGTTAACCCTATTTTATTCCTCTGTTCTTTTCAGTTATGGAATACAAAATTCCCCCTACTCTTTTAGTAGGGTGCGGGTTGGGGGTTTGTTTACTATGATTTTCTTTCTGATTGCATGCATGATGTAATACTGCTTTATAATTTCCCCTTATTCAAAATTTTTCTTATGATTTTGTATGCTGCTAATACTGTTTTGTTTATATGTTTGTTTTAAGTTATGAAGAAAAATTCCCCTACTCTTTTTGATAAGTGCCATGGGATCTTTAACATTCACCTGAACTACCATCAATCCAGGCAGATGGGACTTCGGTTTAACATCTCATCTGAAAGACGGCGCCTCAGAAGTGCAGCACCCCTCTCATGCTGCACTACAGTGTCAGTACTGGGATATTAACCCAAGTGCCAGATGTGGGAACTGAACCCACAACCCTCTGATCTCCTGGTCTCAGAGGCAAGTATGCTACCTACTGAGCCACTGACACTGCTATTTATCACCCAGTAATTATGTGTGGACAGACAAGATGTGCATATTGCTCCGTCCTGTTGATTTCTGTTATGTTCTTATGTTTTTATGACCCCTCTCTCCAAATCCTTCTTCCTGCAACCCCTGCTCTGATCACCAAAGCCAATATTTGGCATTAGAGATGACGAATGACACAGGCCTCCACTTAACATTTAGGTGAGACGCTGTCTGAATGTAAGAGAGTGACTGTGCACCTACTATAGAAACAACTGATTCTACAGTAGGCACATAGTTACTCTCTGACATTCAGACGGTAGCTGACTGAGGTTGGGAATAGAGGTCTGAGCTGATCACTGTCTCTTATGTTGTATATCGGCTTTGGTGACTGGGGTGAGGGTGGTGTGGGGAGGATGGTCTAGAGCAGGTGAGTCAGGAGGGATGCAGTTGCACTGTCCTGGGGGGAGCTAGACTGCAAAGGAGTTTTACAGAAGAACAAGTTGGGTGATAGGAGATGGGGGAGTCCACTAGACTACCAGGGTATTTAAATACTAGATAGCATGGGTGTTCAGGGACTGGGGGTACCACAAGACTAGTAGGTTACTTAAACATTAGACAGGATGGGCATTCTGAGTGTGGGGGACCACTAAACCATTATTTATGTCATTGTGGATGGGCAATTGGTGCGTAGACCCCTCTGCTCGGGGGTAAGGGCAGGGTTTAAGCAGTAGTAAAGGGCAGTGCAATGGAGGCTTAGTGCTGCCCAAACCACCAAATATAATGCTTTGCCCTATAGGCAAAGGGGTTCCCTCATTTGGATGTATACAGTGGTGTATTCCATGTGGTTGTGTTGCTGGGTCAGCTCAGAGTATTAGGGGACTTTGAATATGGTCCCCACCCCATCAGCTTGTGCTATTCTTGGTTAGCGCAGTGCTAATACTGTTAGTGCCACACTAACCATTTGAATATGGGGATTATCATGCACAATAAAAGAGAAACAGAGAAAGTAACAGAAGCATTAATCCCGCTATGGTGAATCAGCAGTCAGCCGTACTCTCCCAGCTTTATGGAATACCCTCCAAAGATCATTGAAGCATACCAAAATATCTGTCTGCAGACCTTTAAATCCCTGCTGGACCATTTCTTGTAGGAGAATTGCAATTGTTACTCATAATCTGTACTCACTTATCCTTAAAGAATGCCTGCTCTCTGTTGCATTACCTATATAGCACTTGATGATCTGTACCCAGTCTGTTGTAGTATGATATGTATTATGTTATGTATATCTTACAGAATGTTAGTGCATATTATTCTGTATCTACTGTAGATCTTCCCTGTTAGAAATATTTACTGTCATCACACTCAATCAATGCATTTATTCGAAATGTCCATGCCACTGTTGCATCCATCTAGGACCACCTTGTAAATGAGCCTGCTCAATGGTGTTATTCCTGGTAAAATAAAAATTGATTGATTGATTAATGGAAACACTATTTAAAGAAAGGCTACTGAAGTATCTTGAATCTAGCAGGTTACAGGACCTGAGGCAGCATGGATTCACGGTGGGGAGGGGGGTTGGGAGGTCATGTCTGACAAACCTGATCAATTTCTTTGATTGGGTAACCAGGGAAATAGAGTAAGGTTGGGAGTGGATGTGACCTACTTTGCTTCATTAAGGCCTTTGACACCATACCACATAGGAGGCTTGTAAGGAAACTGGGCAGTTTAGGGGTAGGGGCCAAGGTGTTAAACTGGGTAAGGAACAGGTTGATGGATAACCATCGGAGGGCAGTGGTAAAAGACACTCACTCTAATCAGGGGAGGGTGACCAGTGGGGTACCTCAAGGCTCAGTGCTGGGACCAGTCCTCTTCAATGTCATCGTAAGTGGCATTTCAGAAGAACTGGAAGGGAAGGTATGCATCTGCAGATTATAGCAAAATCTGCAACAGGGTGGCAGTATAGCCTAGTGGTTAGAGTAACAAGCTGTGAATGACCTTATTACATCCAGCAGACCTGGGTTTCATTCTCATAACCTCCACTTGCATACTGTGTGTCTCTGAGCAAGTCACTTAACCAGCCCAAAGCTCCTGGGACGCCCCTGAAAACAGACACTTGTGCTTAGTGAGACTTACCTGGTTACCAAAGAACAAGTATAATATAATAAATAAATTGTGAGGGAGTGAAAAGAATGACTATAGACGTGGGAAAACTGGAGGAGCGCTCATACCGTATGACAAATGGGTTTCAATGCAAAAAAGTGCAAAATTATGCACCTAGGGCACAGAAACACAGGGGCAGTGTAACAATTGGGGGGAAGGGGGTATTAATGGCCACAAAGCAGGGAGATGACCTTGGGGTTATCATATCTGATTACCTGAATGCAGTGGGACATTGGGACATGGCAGCAGGCGGGGCCAGTGGGATGCTGGGGTGCATGAGGAGGGGAATCACCAGCAGAAGGAGAGAGGTGATGTTGCCATTGTATCGATTGTTGGTGAGACATCACCTGGAGTACTGTGTCCAGTTCTGGAGACCACATCTTAGGAAGGACATAGACAGGGTAGAAGCTGTCCAGAGGGAAGTGACTAAAATGGTGCTGGGGTTACATCAAAAGTCCTATAAGAAAAAAACTGTGGGATCTCAGTATGTACAGCATGGAACAGAGGATGAAGACAGGGGACATGATGGAGATATAAGACCTCATTGGATGGAACAAGGTACAGGAGAGTTTTTTTTTCACAGGAAAAGATGCACCAGAACAAGAGGGCATGCAATGAAGCTGAATGGAAGGAAGTTTAGGGAAGATGTGAGGAAGTGCTTCTTCACTGAAAGAGCGGTGGAAACCTGGAACAGTCTACCAGCAGACGTGGTGGGAGCAAAAACTGCTGTATGCTTCATGCACACATGGTATAGACACAAAAGAATCTTAGCAGGAAGGTAGAGGGGAGTAGCCAGAGATCAGGTAGGGTCTGCAGTGACAATATAGGCAGAGAAAAACTGAACAGACTAGGTGGGTCAAGCAGTCCATATCTGCCTACAGATTATATGTTTCTATGTAAAACATATACGGTATCCATTATATGTACAATTAATTGCAAAGATGCTGTTAAGACACAGTTAGGGCTACATCACAAACCCAAACAAACTGTGATCAGAGCCTATATGGCTGTGGAGAGATTTTGGGATCTTTTTACCCAATATTTCTAATGAATGTGCACAATGCAGATCTGTAGAGAGGCAGTTACAGTGTGGTCTTCCTTTTACACATTTTTACAATGTGTTTTCCTAGAATATGCCTGCTGATTTCTATATACTGTAGAATAGAAAATGTTTGCGGTTCTGTATGTATTGCTATGTTCGTTGACTGAGATGGAACAGTGAACAATAAAGAACCGCAAACTTATGTGACCGCATAGCCCACCTAGTCTTTACTCAATGTCTGCTTTTTTTTAGAATCTCCAAGCGAATGCTTATATTCCCCCCCCAAAAAAAACAGTCCCCGCTCCTCGCTCCTCTAAGCATGAAAACCTGTAACAGCATTATTAGAAAGGCTAGTATCTACAGTACCTTGCTCCACCATGTCTCATTCCATTTTTGTGGTTGCTATGAAAACCAGTGACCATGTAGCCTGCAAGCTAATGCTAATACAGTACGTATGGACTACAAACTACATCAGGGACAAATCAGGGTAGACGGTAAACTTTATTTTCTGATTGAGCCCAAAAAGCAAAAGAAAAATAAAAAAAAATAAAGCAAGTCCAAGGGAATCCTTCTCTTCTCTTCTTCTCACTTCTCCTCGAGCAAGGTACCTGTAAAATAAAAATCTTTGTTGGGGTTACGATCAGATCTGCTAATGAGTTAGAAAATTACTGAAAAGTTTACTTACTTTACAAATCCATTGTGAGCCGTAGATGATCGTTGAGGCATTTTGTGTGGGCTTCTGTGATACCTGCCTGCTTGAACCCCGTCTTGCAGTCATTAGTGTCCATAGCAATGTTGTTGAAAGTGCTGAATTGTACTTTCATTTCTTGACAGTACTTGACAGCAATTGCTCAGTTGTTCAATTCAGGCAGACAACTCATCAACTACAGTGGACAGAGCTGAAACTGACACCTTTTGTTAAGCAGATTAGCGACACATTAGCCCATAACTGACCTGTAGTTACTTCATGTGCCATGGGTAATCAGCTTGCCTTGAAGTGCGGTCACTGTAAAATGTGTTAAACTGTTGACAAAAGTCACTGTGAATTGCGGTTAACGATCATCAGGGCAACATCGCAAACATTGAAAGACCGCAAACATGTCACAGCCGCGCCAGCGCTAAATATAATTTACACGTGGTTAGTCTATTCTACAGTATTTAGCCTGGATAGTTCAGAGAAGAAATGGTATTTTATTTTCAGTGGGGCTCTACATCTACACAATATTATGCTGCATTGCGTAAAATCAGAACACACTGAAAACAATATTTTACATCTGGGTGACATATTAAGTGCCGGACCAGTGCGAGCGCAGAAAGATGAATTGCAAAAAGAGGGTGAGCCGGTCGGCAGCGATACAATATTGAAAGAGAATGCACCACCAGAACAGGGTGCACATACTGTACCTGTTGACAATGTGACCTTGGATGGGAGTCTCAGTGCAGGCAGTCACCAAGACAGGTGCATCCATGGTGACCCTGACAGAATACCTTCCGGGGGAATGCATGGCACATACCGGTATGCACTGTAACCCCCAAGGGCGATATTCAGCCCAGGAATGCAAATGAGCTACTTGAGCATGCACGGTGCAAAGGGGCATTATGCATGCTCATTACCAGCCCATTTGCATGTTGGCACAGGGATGAATGTGCGAGAGCAGCTCTCACCCCCAAGCCCCAACCCCGACACATCCTGAAGTCTCTGGAGGTGAAGTGGCACCCACCACCCATTCCACCAGCCCCTATCGTACTGGCATCCAGACTCTATCGGTTCCATACTGTAGGGACCCCACTCCCATCCCTGATTGCACCGGAATACACCTACAGTGCATGTCCATAGTATCGTGGTACCCACCCCTCCCAACGGTGCACAGACACGCCCCTCCCTGCCCTCCAACCCATCCTATTGCAATGACTGGCACTGTGACTGGATCATACCACTATATCAGTGGGTGGCAAAGCAGTGGCAGTAGGATGCTGGATTGTGTCATATGTAGGCATGAGCTGTGTGTGGGTGATAATGCCAAGTGGCCATACACCTCAGGCACTCATATGCAGATCCATCGCCCTGGTGCCATTGCACTGCTCAGTGCGGATGATGGCCGATGCTGTACCCACTCACATAGGTCCTGGAACAAGCATATTACAGCTGATCTCCCATTCATTTGTACAATTGGTAAACTGTGGATGAACTACCCATAGCCTGGAGCATACACTGCAAATGGCATTGCAGGATACCATCCCCCATGGCACCCAGAATACCTCAGCAGTCTGGAGGTTGGCATGTTACACAGAGGAATGGTGGAGAGTGTGAACTTGCAACAGTGTATGACAGAAGGAAGATATAGCATCAACAAGGCATGCATTGGAGGTATTTCAATTCCCTCTTATGGTTTGCCAGGGATGTACACATGCCTGCATACACTGGTGGATCTGCAGCATGCATAGTGCCACAATGCATGGTACAGCCACTTGAGTCATTCTGGAATGCAAGTCCCCAGCCTGTGTCCAGTGTAGTTGATGGCTGGCCATGGCAGGGTGTATAGGGCAGTACCAGTCTCTGCAACAGGTTGGGTATGGGGGGAGTGAGGGTGTCTACATACTGGGGCCATGGGTGGGGGTCCTCTATGCTAAGGATATGGACCATGGTTTCCTCTGGTGCAATCAGGTCTGGTGGGGCTTTACACTATGGAACTCTTTGGGGATGGAGTTGGATTGATTGGGGGTGGGAGGGGGTACCTCTAGTACACCAAGGCTGCCAGGCTGCTATGCACCTAAGTGCACTTCCGCAGCCCACCTGTGGGTGGCTTTCCAGGTTAGGCCAACTATTCATGGCCTATGCATGGGAACGCCCGCTCGACTTGCACGGCATACCATATGTGTGTGCCCTGGCCCATTCCCTTATGGCCAGTGCATCCTGGATGTTTGAATATCACACTATGGTGCATTGTTGGAGTTGCGTGGCACATCTCCCTTTTTCACTGGGGTGCGCTGCACATCTCCTTTGAATATGGGGGCCATGGACTGCATACCCTGAATAAATACATTATAAAAATGATAAAATCATGACCCACTGAAAACAAGATATTGCATCTAATCTGGGTCAGCCTGAGTAAATATAGTGCAAAGATGTGTAAATGAAGATCCCTATGACAATGAGATGTAGCATCTCCCCTGTGCTATCCAGGATACAAAATATAGGATAAGAAATATTCAGTGCTCTCAGATCCAAATAACCTGTAACAAGCCCTCATTTTTCCTATATTTTCCCCTAGATGCAGAGTCAAATCCCTGTATAAATCCCTATAGATTTTTCCATAAGCCACTGGTTCTTTATTTATGACTTTGCTCTTTATTTATTATATCAGCAGCCTCTTATTGGGAAAAGAGCTCTGATTTGCTGCTCGCTATTAATATTATATGTCACGATGGCCTTGGAATAATTTGGATTTATATGCTATGCATAAGGCACAATGGGGGACTGTATGAAATAACAAATATCAAGCTCATCATTTCATGAACTATACTCAAAATTAAAGATCACAAGTCAGGCCATCTTTCAAAAGATACTAGTAATGCCCGTAAACAAATTTATTGCAAATAAATTACAGACATTTCCATATACTGTATATATATATCTATATATCTATATATATATATATATATATATATACAGATGCTATTTTTGCATCTTATAGTTGTTAGTTTTCAGATAAATTCTCAGACTTTTTGCTGACCACCAGATGGAATCTTGAAAGAGTAAAGTAAATGTTATTATTTTCTTCAAGGCCCTGATCCAGCAACTCAGTAAATACACACTCAGTACATGATATTGTACAATGACAAAAAACAGTCCTCTGTTTCCAGTTGTTTAATCAGGACCCTTTTCTAATGGTATAGTTATATACCAGTATCTTGCAAGTTCCCCAGAAAGATTTCTGACATTTCAGGAATAATATCAAGCCTACACAAAACCTCCAAATATGTAAAAATAATAATATAGAAAAACATAAAGGGACCTTACAAGCTCAAATGGGCAGACTGGGTGGGCCATAGCCCCTTATCTGCCGACAGTGTCTATGTATCTATGTATCTAAACAATAATTTTCCTCCTAATAAATGGCATGATCTCTTTCACTCTCAAAAATAGCACATTATGGCTGAGATATTCAAAGGGGTTACTCCTGGTGCAACTGAGTTGGCCAGCACAACCACAGTAATGCACACTGGGTGAATATTCAAAAGGGGGAATTGCGCAGCACAATTCCCGGTGCGCCAAGGTACAAAGATAATGTATATGGCACATCTCCAGGGGACGTACCCATTGATATGCTACATATCCCGATATTCAGCCCGGAATGTGCAGCGCATCTGGCAGCACAACCCAGAGATGTGTTGCATACCTGAGCACACAGTTGAGTCCATCAGAAAAGGCTCAACTGCTAACCACCCACAGGCCGGTCGCTGTAGTGCAGGGCACAACACAGCAGCCACCAGCCATGCACAATCATCCACAAACTGCCCTGCTAGACTAGTGGTGCCCCCCTCCCATCCCTTACCTCTGATCACTGTTGAAAATATTTGTAATTTCCCTGGTAGTCTAGTGGCACCCCTTCCCCTCCCATACCTCCAATCGCCATATGAAAATATTCATAATCTCCCTGGTAGTCTAGTGGTACCCCCCTTCCCTCCTGTACTTCCGATCACATATGGAAATAGTTTTAATCTCCCTGGTGGCCCCTTGGTACCCCCTTCCCATCCCATAACCCCGATCACCCAAATGAAATGCATTTTACTTCTCTGGAAGTCTAGAGGTACCTCCCTCTCTGCTCATAACCTCAATCGCTGAGTATTCATCCAAAATCATTCCCTGGTAGTCTAGTGGTCCCCTCACCCCCTCACCTATACAGGACCCCCAGCGCACCCAGCCCCCCATCATCGGTGAGCAGCAAACCCACCTGCATACTTCCGTGGCTGCAAACTGAATGACAGATTACAGTATCTGCTGCAAGCTCATAGGTCCACACTGTGGACCAACGGGCTTGCAGTGCATACTGAAATAGTAATTCACAACTAGATTACTACAGTATAATCATTCTCCACTAGACTACCAGGGAATAACATTGGAAGAATACTCAGCAATCAGGGTTAGGGGTTGGGACGGGGGTACCACTAGACTACCATGGAAGTAAACTACATTTTGTTTGGGTGATCAGGGTTATGGGATTAGGATGTGGTACCACTGGACCACCAGGTAAAGTACTGAAACAGTTTTACAGTGATCGGTGTTATGGGGAGGGAGGGGGGTACCACTAGAATGCCAGGGACTGTACTGAGCCATATTTACAGCAGTCATTAGTACGGGATGGGGAAGGGGTACTACTGCAGTCCCTGGTACATAGACTGCATGCTGTGCAGGGTGCCAGGTGCATTTCGCTGGCTAGCCCTGAATGACTCATGCAAATGGAGCCATAATGACATGCAAATGGCCCCATTTGTGCATTGCATGCATTATACCCCATTTGCATATTTGTGTCTGAATATCAGGAATTTGCACATGGCGTAACTCTGATGCGCTGGTGCCTTTACCATTCCTGATATTCAGACCTGTCTGGGGGATGCGCCGGCACATTGTATTTGCACCACATGCATTATTTACTATATTCAGAAGAGATGCACCATGGCACACCGCTTTTGAATATATCCTTTTGTTGCTCCAGCCCAACTCTGTTGTGCTGCACAACCAGTTGTATCATTGCCAGGCACGATTCTGAATATCGGGCCCCCTATATCAAGTCAATATTTCCTCCATCTTGGCTTGTAAAAAGTGCTGAAATGCCTAACGTTTATTATAATTAATGTTGTAATTAACTGAAAAACATCGACATGTCTGTCATGTATTGTGTCTTTTGGTACAGGTCGTATATTGTATTTGCTGTGCTTGAATATATGTACATATTCTGTGTAACTATTTGTTTGTTTTACACATTGGGACTCCTTTGAAAATGAGCCTCGGCTCAATTGGGCTAGCCTTTTCTGAATTTTCAGAATAACATTTTTACTACTACTACTACTATAACATATTGTGAGAAAAACAAAGCAAGTTAACACATACCCTGGCTACATTATTGTCAGACCTCAAATTTATTTATAGAAATTATGCACGATTATATTACTAATACTGTAAATTAAAATATTACTGTTCAGACCTTCTTACTACTTAGATTGCTCATTCCAACCACAAACAATACATTTATGTTCCACAGCCTAGAGTTGGACGTCCAAAACACAAGAAAAACTCAGCTGTTGTCCCCTACAAATTTATTTCTCAGTTTCGACTAACTTTTTTTAATGACTCTATATGGGAACATAAGAAATCAGATAATTATACAGATGAATTTCTCACTCTCATGGTTTGTCAGCAGTTAATTCATTATATGAGGTCTCCCTTGCCTGGAATTTGACTGTTTCTCCATCCCTCCCTCAAACACACACACACACACACACACACACTCTATAAGAGACCTCAGTACTTGGCAGGCTCTTATCTGCTATGTTTGGAAAGCTGGCAGAGCCCCCTTGCTGTCAAAAAGAAATCTATATATTTAGTCTGGGTTGTTCACTGAAGACCTGGCATATGTCTGAGACAGTGCTTATCAGATAGTGTCTTGAGGTTAAATTAACAGTGTAAATCTTTATAAATTTGTTTAGAAAGGGTGACATTTATGAGGTGTGAATCTTTCTTGAAAGATAATACATGCCCAACTGAAGTTAGTAGCAAATAATGTTTAAATTCTAGGTATTTAAATGTGCAGGTTGTTGCATTTGCATTGCAAATCTCCAGTTTAATAGACAACCAATATTTAACAAGCTGTTTCAGCTTCCTCATGGCCATCTGATAAGCAGCTTAGTTATGTCTTCAACGTTCTAAACAGAAAGAAAGGAGTATTTTATTTTAGTTGGCATAGTGATTTGTAGATGTGTCAAGGATACATTGAAAAGTCCAAAAAATGTGTTCCACGATACTCTATTTTCAAGCTACAGGCAGTAAGATGGCTGCAGGCTCTGCCCACAGCCATAACAATTAGGGAAATGCAAAGTCAGAGTAAGAATTCTTCAAGCATTCTGTGATTGTGTGGTGTGGTGTTAAGAAGCATAGAAACACAAAAATGTCAGCGGAAAAAAAAATGTGGTCCATCAGGTCTGCCCTGTTTTACCCTCTCCTAACTCTGGTCCTACTGTCAAGTCAGGATTATTGCCTTCACCCCCCCTCCCAGCCCCCTGCCCTACTGCTTCTCCCTATGTAAATGTTAAGCCTTCTACTCGTGCCACACATTTGAAACCCTTAATAGTTCTTGTACCCACCAGTTTTGTTGGTAGGTTGTTCCATGGCTCAACCACTCTCTCTGTAAAATAACATTTTCTCACATCCCTCCTGAATATCCTCCCTCCCACCAGCTTCCACTCATGCCCCTGTATACTTGAGCTACCAGTCCTGCTGAATATTTCCTTGTTCATTACTTTCAGGACCTTGAAGGTCTGTATCATATCACCCATCTCCCTTTTGGTCTCTAGCTAGTACATGTTCAGAGATGTAAGCTGATCTTTTTAGGATCTGTCCTGCTGGCACTGAATCATTTGGGTTACCCTATGCTACGCTGTCTCTGGCCTGTCTTTTTCTTTTCTTAGGTGGGGACTACAGAACTAGGTATGGTATTTCAGATGTGGGCTCACCAGTAACCTACAGAGAGGTAGTATAACCTCTTACTTCCTGCTATCGAACCCTCTACCACTATACCCTGAGGGTTCAAATGATTATGCCAAGTCTTTGATGTTATGCAAATGTCAGCACTAGTATGGCAAGTTATGACAAGCAGAAAATATAGCACAGGCAGTAAAGAGAGGGGACAAGGCATTTTTCAGGCATGTTAGTAAAAGGAGAAAGACTGGGGAAGGGATTATAAGGCTAAGGAGGGAAGGAGGTTGTGTGGAAAGTAAGAAGAAAAAATCAGACAACCTGAACAGTTGTTTTTGTTCAATTTTCCAAATGAAAGGGAGGGTGAGGGACCACAGATCTGTGTTGAGGCATCGAAGGAAGAGGTGTGGATGTGGACGCTAGTCCATTTATGGAGGAGAGAGTCCTGAATGGACATGCAGATCTTAAGGTAAACAAGGCAATGCGGCCAGATGGGATACATCAAAGGTTTTTGAGGGAGCTCAGAGAGGTGTTGACTGCACCTCTAACAGTCCTAGTCAACCACTCACTGGAGACAGGAGTGGTCCCAGAGGACTGGAGGAGGGCAGACGTAGTCCCACTTCACAAAAGTTGGAGCACATAGGAGGCTGGCAATCACAGGCTAGTCAGCCTGACTTTGGTGGTAGGGAATTAATGGAATTGCTACTGAAAGAAAGGATTATGGAATGTCTTCGTAGATTCGTAGATATTTGACAGCAGAAAAGGACCATCTTGGCCAATCAAGTCTGCTCATTTCCCCCCTCCCTACTTGTCCCCCCACACCCAGAGGTCTTGAATCCAGTGGCTTACAAGCTCTGAGGCAGCATGGATTCACTAAGGAGAGGTTATGCCAAACTAATCTTAAAAATTTCTTTGACTGGGTAACCAGAGAAGTAGATTAGAGTGGAGCAGTGGATGTGGCCTACCTAGAGTTCAGTAAGATCTTTGACACTGTTCCACATAGGAGACTCATAAACAAGCTGGGCAGTCTAGGAGTGGGACTAAACGTGGTAAACTGTGTAAGTAATTCATTGGAGAATAGGTGACAGAGGGTAGTGGTAAATGGAGTTCACTCCAGGGAAGGGAGGGTGACTAGCGGGGTGCCACGAGGATCAGTACTGGGACCAGTCCTCTTTAATATCTTTATAAGGAACATTGCAGAAGGACTGGAAGGGAAGGTACTGTTTGTCTTTTTGCAGATGACACAAAAATCTGCAATAGAGTGGAAATTCTGGGGGGGGGGATGGAGATAGAGATCTAGGTAAGCTTG
Organism: Neoceratodus forsteri; assembly: GCA_016271365.2. Taxonomy (NCBI): domain Eukaryota; kingdom Metazoa; phylum Chordata; order Ceratodontiformes; family Ceratodontidae; genus Neoceratodus; species Neoceratodus forsteri. The sequence continues at coordinate 49,864,594 of CM028129.1, read as the reverse complement.
AGGAGTGGCCTAGAAAGTGGCAACTAAGTTTCAATGCAAATAAAATGCAAAGCCATGCACTTGGGGCATAGAAACCCAGGGTCAGAGTACAAAACAATAACAACAAGCTTTTGTCAATGCCGAACGTTCACTTGCAGGTATTTGCAGTGGTGTTTGGCATGTATGGTGCTTTACCCTAATGCCCTGTGCGATTGCTGGTATTTGCACAATAAATGTTCAGCATGACCTTTTTGTTACCCCCATTGTGCGCTACATAGGCGGAAACACATTTTGGCAGGATGTGAAAAATGACAGCTGTACTGCTCATAAGGAAGTGTGGTAAAATGGCAATGTTGAAAATCTGGAGTGGAAACATTGAAATTGTAAACCCATCTGACGCAGTGGGAACTGTGCAATGCACGCCGTAAAACAGTCATTGTTAGGAATTTTTCACAAATTGTCAACATTGGCATTTTAAAACCTCTGCTAATGAACAGTGTCACTGTGATTGTCTTACTGTGTGCCATACATTGATTTTGCACACCGACTGCGCCATTGAGCACTACATGGGCGGAAACACGTTTTGGGCAGGATATGAAAAATGACAGCTGTACTGCTCATAAGGAGGTGTGGTAAAATGGCAATGTTGAAAATCTGGAGTGAAAATATTGAAAATTCAGCAACTTACGAAAGGCAATGAGGAACTGCACTAACGACGCTCCTAAAACAGTTATTTTTAGGAATTTGTTCACCAAATTTTCAACATAGCCATTTTAAGATCTCTGCTCATGAACAGTGACACTGTGATTTTCTTAATGTGTCCCATACACTGAGTTCACACAGCGACTGTGCCATTGTGCGCTACATGGGCGGAAACACATTTTGGGCAAGATGTGAAAAATGACAGCTGCACTGCTCATAAGGAGGTGTGGTAAAATGGCAAAGTTGAAAATGTGGAGTGAAAATATTGAAAATTTACAAACTTATGAGCGTGCATAGGAACTGCGCAATGAACACTCGTAAAACAGTCATTTTTAGGAATTTTGTCACCAAATTTTCAACACAGCCATTTTAAAACCTTTGCTCATGAACAGTGTCACTGTGATTTTCTTAATGTGTCCCATACATTGAGTTTGCACACGGACTGCGCCGTTGTGCACTACATGGGCAGAAACATGTTTTGAGCAGGATGTGAAAAATGACAGCTGTATTGCTCATGAGGAGGTGTGGTAAAATGGCAATGTTGAAAATCTGGAGTGAAAATATTGAAAATTCGCAAACCTACGAGAGTGAATGGAACTGTGCAATGCACGCCCATAAATCAGTAATTTTAGAATTTTTTCACCAAATGTTCAACATTGCCATTTTAAAACCTCTGCTAATGAACAGTGTCACTGTGATTTTTTTAATGTGTCCCATACATTGATTTCGCACATCGACTGCGCCATTGTGCGCTACATGGGCGGAAACAGATTTTGGGTGAGATGTGAAAAATGACAGCTGTACTACTCATAAGAAGGTGTGGTAAAATGGCAATGTTGAAAATCTGGAGTAGAAATATTGAAAATTCGCAAACCTACGAGCGTGCGTAGGAACTGCGCAATACACGCTCGTAAAACAGTCATTTCTAGGAATTTTTTCACTAAATTTTCAGCATAGCCATTTTAAGACCTCTGCTAATGAACAGTGTCACTGTGATTTTCTTAATGCATTTCATACATTGATTTTGCACACCAACTGCGCCATTGTGCACTACATGGGCGGAAACACGTTTTGGGCAGGATGTGAAAAATGACAGCTATACTGCTCATAAGGAGGTGTGGTAAAATGGCGATGTTGAAAATCTGGAGTGAAAATATTGAAAATTCGCGAACTTATGAGCCTGCATAGGAACTGCGCAACGCACGCTCGTAAAACAGTCATTTTTTGGAATTTTTGCACCAAATTTTCAACATGGGATTTTTGGGACCCCTTCTCATGAATGATATCAGTGTCATGGTGCTATTCAAGCCCAAAGGGTGATTTCACGCAGTGACTGCGCAGTGACTGTGAAAATCACCCTTCGGGCCCGAATAACGCCATGACAGTGACATCATTCATGAGAAGGGATCCCAATAACCCCATGTTGAAAATTTGGTGCAAAAATTCCAAAAAATGCCTGAGATATGCAATAAAGTTGAAACCCCCCCATCTAGCCCATTATACAGCTCACTGGCATTTCCTCAGTTCGCGGTCGGCTTTGAAGAGTGCAGACATGTTCCTGGTCCACCGAAGATCATTGCGCCGAGCTCCAGAGGTAAGTACGGGGTGGGGTGTGTGTGGGGAGGCTGGGTGCACAGTGTGTGGGTGCGGGTTGTGGGAGGGGACTGCGACTACTGGGACCGCTTTTTCTTTACAGGTTTTTAAAAAGGACTATGGGACGCTTGCCACACTGGGGTGGGATCCCAGCGTGGCAGAAGATGGCTGGGGGGCCTGAGGAGCCGACGGGGATTGGGCACCCTCACCGGCAAACTACGTGGGGGGGCCGAGGAGCCGACGGGGATTGGGGCACCCTGCCGCAACACGCTTGCCACGCTGGGGTGGTCTCCCAGCGTGGCACCAAAGCTTTGGGGGTGGCGTGATGCGGGGAGCACGGTGACGGTGGGTGGCGATTGCAGCCGGTATGACAGCGTATTTTGAAACGAAGACCACCGCTGTCATACACAGCCCCGCACCCATTGGTGCAGTACTGCCACGCCTGCTCAAGGGAGCACTGGATTGCAAGGGAGAGGCACACCTTCAAAGTGTGCTACTCTCCCAAAATGTTCCTTGCGCATGCACGCAAGCGAGCGTAAAAATGGAAAGTGACCTGAGAATAATTATATCAGATGACATAAAAGTGGGCAAGCAATGTGAGAAGGCAGTAAGGAGGGCTGGGGGGATACTGGGATGTATAGGGAGAGGCATCAACAGTAGAAAACAGGAAGTTGTTATCCCTCTGTACAGACAGTTGGAGAGACCCCATCTGGAGTACTGTGTGCAGTTCTGGAGACCCCATCTCCGCAAAGACATAGACAGAGTGGAGGCTGTTCAGAGGAGGGCAACCAAAAATGGTGCAAGGTCTGCACTAGAAGTCATATGAAAAGAGACTAAAGCAGCTTAATATTTATACTCTTGAGGAAAGGAGGGAGAGGGGGGCCATGATAGAAACTTTCAAGTACCTCAAGGAAATTAACAAAGTCCAAGAGGGTAGCATTGCAGTACAGCACAGTGGTTTAAGGCTCTGAGCTGCAAATCTGGTGACATCCAGCAGCCCAGACCTTGGTTTGAATCTCACAGCTGCCACTTGCATACTGTGTGACCCTGAACAAGTCACTTAACTGCCCTGTGCTCCCAGGTTGCACCTGTAAAAAAGCTTTCAGCTTAATGTGCTACTCCTAGTTAAACAACTGAAAGAAAAAGAGATCTGCAAGAACAAGGAGGCACAATTTGAAGATGGGGGGCAGATCAGAGGTAATGTTAGAAAGTATCTTTTCATGGAAAGGGTTGTGGATGCATGGAACAGCCTTCCTGAGGAGGTTGTGGAGTCAAGAACAGTGGGAGAATTCAAAAATGCATGGGACAGACATAAAGCAATTCTAGTGGGGGGTAGGAGGATGTAAGCTGTTGGTTAACTAGAATCTGCAGCTTATCCATCAGGTAGGGAAATGGGCAGACTGGGTGGGCTAAGCAGTCCTTATCTGCCGTTAAATTCTATGTTCTATGTTTCTATGTAAAATGGGGGAAGTGATGCTGGTGACCACCAAAAAGGAAAGAGACGTGCGTGTTATCATATATGATGACCTAAAGGTGGCCAAACAGTGTGACAAGGCAGTGAACAGAGCCAGTGGGATGCTACAGTGCTAGGGAGGGCTATCACTAGTACAGATGCAGCAAAGTTTTACTTTGCTGGTGAATTTTCAGTGAAGTCCCCAAATTTGCCTCTGCAAATCAGTTTGCGAAGTTCCCCGATTTAATGAGAATTCGACATTTGTAACTTTGCCATGCTTTTGGTTCTTTAAGTGCAAATTGCACTTAAAACTCCCAAAGCAAGCAGTTATAAATGTCAAATCCCCAAAATCCCTGGTGTTGATTGGTCCCCCACCCCTGCTAATTGCCAACCACAAGGTAAAAAAAAGCATATTTTAATTAAATCCCTGGTGTATAGCAGTTTCCACCTCCAGCCGATCGCCAGCCACAGTATATAATTAAGTCCCAGGTGTCTAGTGGTGCCCTCCTCTGCCAATCATCGGCCACAATGTAAAATATATATATATATTTTTAAATGATCCCTTGTGATTGGTGGCTCCCCCCAGGCTGATTGCCAGCAACAGTATAATAATAAAAATCCCTTGTGTCTAGTGCTCCCCCCCCCCACCGATTTCTGGCCACAATGTTAAAGATAAAATATGTTTTTAATTAAATCCCTGGCATCTTGTGGACCCCCCACCTCGTCTGGGAGTGCCCTACCCTGACCTCAAGTGGACCACTGGCACAGCTCTCTACTCACCTCCGCGGCCGGCAGCCCATCTGAGCTCTCTCAGTGAATAAGCATGTACACCACATGCTCATTCATTGAGAGAGCACAGTCAGGCAGTTAGGACCGATGACCCCAACGCACACCCCGATGCCGGTTGGGAGGTGGGCTGGGAGGGTCCAAGGGGGCTTTCAACCCTAATACCGAATTTCCTCACTTTATTTGCTGTAGAAGAACCTAACTGATGCATTAACGAAGTTTTTTGCATAGAATTTCCTTATTTTTTAAGAAAGAATAGAAAAGTAGAAAGTTGCGCACGTTGGTGGGAGCGTGGCACCCTTCGAGCCCCGTGCTCCCACCAACTTGTAAGTGTCAGGCCACATTACACACCCAATGACTAAAAAGTACATTCACAACAGCAAGGCCAGCCACCAAACAAATGTTAATTTAGTAGAACAATAGAAAACGCTGTCCACAAAACGTAAACTGCGCCACACAATATGTCCATAAAAAATATATTGTCTGACACGTAAACACCTCTATTAACATCTACAGGACATGCCGTCAACACCCTCCAAATTTCAAGTAAAAAGACCAAACCGTGTCCAAGATATGACATATCAAAATTTGAAATTTTCATTTGTCAGAGTGGCACAGTTCCGCACCTGTTGACATTTAACCCAGACAACGACTGAAAACTACATCCATGACACTAAGGCTAGATATCCTATCAATTTTAAGCCACCACCACAATCAAAACATTGTCCGCAGAATGTAAACTGCACCACGCCATATCTGCACCCAAAAAATATTTCAGGTCTGATATCCGCCTGACCCTCTCTCAAGGGGGTAGCAGTGGTCGGCAGGAGATGTCGGACACCCAGTTTGTGTGGTGCGACTTTAGTCGCCCCACAATCAGTGATATTGTGATGGTTATCCAGTCATTACATCCCACCAACTGTAGTTTGGATCCGGGTCCCACGCGCCTGCTGGTTGGCTGCGTGGATGTTATCGGCCCGGCCCTTACTGAAATACTTTGGCTGTCCTTGGAGAGGGGGATCTTTCCAGATCCCCTTAAGGAGGCTGTGGTTCAGCCCCTTCTTAAGAGGTCCTTCTTGGATCCCAAATGTCTAGCAAACTACAGGCCTGTCTCTAATCTAACCTTTTTGGGTAAGGTTATTGAGAAGGTGGTGGCATTACAGCTGGAGGACAATTTGACCAGCCACAATGTCTATGATTCTCTCCAGTCCAGTTTTAGGAGGAGACATAGTACCGAGACAGCCCTTGTTCGGGCACTAAATGACCTCCTGATAGCGAGAGATTGGAAGACTCATTCCATCTTGGTTCTTCTTGATCTCTCTGCAGCATTTGACACTGTGGACCATGGTGTGCTGTTGGATCACCTGTGGCTCATCTGTGGACTCTCGGGATCTGTCCTCAGATGGTTTTGATCTTTCCTCATGGGTAGGACTCAGAGAGCGGTGTCTGTTTTTTTTTTTCCCTCAGCCCCATTCTCTCTATCTTGTGGGGTACCGCAGGGATCCATTTTAGAACCCATGATGTTTGCAGTGTATATGCTGTCAATTATTAGACGGTATGGCTTGAGTTTTCACTGCTATGCAGATGGTACTCAGCTATACATGTCTTTTGTTCCTGGTCAGGATGATGCTGTCTCGGTGCTAAACAGCTGTCTAACCAAAATCTAGGCCTGGATGAATGTGAGTTTGCTATGGTTGAATCCTTAAAAAACTGAGGTGTTGGTGGTGGACCCAGGTCATCGTGAGGTGGGTATGTTGGCAGGTTCTCCTTCGGGTCTGTGGCTCAGAGGTGTCCAGCTAACTACCTCAGACCAGGTGCGGAATCTGGGCATTATGTTTGACAACTGTCTGACCCTAAAGTCGAAGGTATCAACAGTTGTTAAAACTTCTTTTTACCATCTGAGAAATATCGCCCAGTTTAAACACCTGGTTCCTCCCGATCTTCCAACATTGGTTCACACTTTCGTTACCTCCTGCCTTGACTATTGCAATGCCATTTACCTAGGGCTAACAGGGGTTGACATCCACCACCTGCAGCTGGTGCAGAACGTGGTAGCCAAGCTATTGACTGGTACCTCTAGAACCAGTCATATAATGCCTGTGCTCCGCGCTCTGCACTGGCTGCCAATACAGTGGCGGATCACCTTCAAGGTTGCATTATTAACCTATAAGGTCCTACATGACCAGGGACCGGGTTACCTGAAAGATCTCCTTTGTCCCTACTGTCCCCTCTGTCCTCTCCAATCCACCAATGAGGGATTGCCAGAGATTCCCAGGGTTCGGTTACAAACATCTGGGGCAAGGGCATTTAGTTTTGCGGACCTGAACCTGTGGAATTCTCTACCTCATTGGGTACAAGATTACCTGACTGTCCAGAGTTTCAAGACTGATTTAAAGATGTGTCTGTTTGGTTTGGCATTAGTTGATTACTGAAGCTGCTACTGTATTTTATGTGTTTTATTCCTTTTGGGATAAAGATTTTATGCTTTATTGTACAGTTGCCTTGGTTTGGAAAGGCGCCTTTTATAAATAAAGATGATTTGATTTGATTTTCCAGCAGCCAAATATTCTTCATGTACCTTCTCTATCCTGTTGTATTATTATGATTTTTAGAATTTTTTTACTCTTTCCTACCCAGGACCTCCTTGTAAATGAGCTGTGAAGGCTGTGGAGACTTTATATCTATTTACTCAGGGTCTGGCACAATGGCTCATCGGAGGACGGACTAAGTGTCCTCTTTTTGGCATCCCAAAATCTGGTACCCCTAGCTTGGTTCAAATTCTCTCCCAGCCCCTGCCAAAACTGGTGCTGCTACAGGAATCTAATGGGGGTGACAGGCCATTTGCCCAGAACAGGAGTCCACCTCCAACCTCTCACATGGGATCTGTGCCTTCTATGGTGGCTCTTTCACGGCAGCCCACCCAACTGCTAGCCAGCTCAGAGACCCACAGGCCACTTGCCCAGAAGGGGTGTGCACCTCAAACTTCTTCCATGGGAGATACACCTTCTCTGGTGGCTCTTCCACGGTGACCCATCCAACTGCCAGCCAACCCAGAGACCCACAATCCACTTGCCCTGAATGGGCATCTGCCTCCAACTTTTCCCATGGGAGCTGCACCATCTCCAGAGGCTCTTCTACTGTGACTTGCCCAACTGCCAGCCCAGGGACCCAGAGGCCACTTGCCCTGAATGGGCGTCTGCCTCCAACTTCTCCCTTGGGACCTGTGCCTTCTCTCGTGGCTCTTCCACAGTTACCCGTCTGACTGTCTGCCAGTCCAGGGACCCACAGGCCATTATCCCTGAATGGGCGTCAGCCTCTAACTTCTCCCATGGGAGCTGCACCTCTCCAGAGGCTCTTCTAAAGTGACCTGCCCTTCTGCCAGCCAGCCCAGTGATCCACAGGCCACCTGCACTGAATGTGCATCCACCTCCAACTTCTCCCATGGGAGCTGGGCCTTCACCAGTGGCTTTTCCACAGATACCTGCCCAAATGCCAGGGAGCCCAGAAACCCAGAGGCCACATGCTCGGAATGGGCATCCACTTCCATCTTCTCCCATGGGAGCTATGCCTTCTCTGGCAGCTCTTCCACAGTGACCTGCCCGACTGCCAGCCAGCCAAGAAACCCACAGGCCACTTGCCCTGAATGGGCATCTGCCTCCAACTTCTCCTGTGGAAGCAGCGCCTTTTCCATCAGCTCTTTCACGGCTACCCGCCCAACTGCCAGCCAGCTCAGAGACCTACAGGCCACTGTCCCTGAATGGACATCCTCCTCCAACTTCTCCCAAGGGACCTGCGCCTTCTCTTGTGGCTCTTCCACAGTGACCCGCTGACTGCCAGCAAGCCCAAAGACCCACAGGTACCTTGCCCTGAAAGGGCGTCCACTTCACCTTCTTCTGTGGGAGCTGTGTCTTCTTCGGCAACACTTCCACGGTGACCCACCCTGCTGCCAGCCAACCCAGAGACCCACAGGCCACTTGCCTTAAACAAGCATCTGCCTCCAACTTCTCCCATGGGAGCTGTGCCTTCTCTGGTGGCTCTTCCATGGTGCCCCACATGACTGCCAGCCAGCCCAGAGACACACAGGCCACTAATCCTGAACGGGTGTCCACCTACAGTTTCTCCTGTGGGAGCTGCGCCTTCTCCAGCAGCTCTACCATGGCGACCTACCTGACTGGCAGTCAGCCTAGAGACACACAGGCAATTTTGCCCTGAACTGGCATCCACCTCCAACTTCTCCCCTGGAAGCTGCGCCTTCTCTGGTGGCTCCTCCACAGTGACCCACCTGACTGCCAGACAGCCCAAAGACCCACAGGCCACTGACTTTGAATGGGCATCTGCCTCCAATGTCTCCCATGGGAGCTGCGCCTTCTCCGGTGGCTCTTTCATGCAACCCACCCGACTGCCAGCCAGCCCAGAGACCCACAAAACACTGACCCTGAACAGGTGTCCACCTCCAACTTTTCACACGGAAGCAGCGCCTTCTCCAGCAGCTCTTCAACTGTGACCTGCCCAACTGCCAGCCAGCCCAGAGACCAACAGGCCACTTGCCCTGAATGGGCATCCACCTCCAACTGCTCCCGTGGGACCGGAGCCTTCTCCAACAGCTCTTCATGGTGACCTGCCTGACTGCCAGCCAGCCCAGAGACCCACAGACCACTTGACATGAATGGACATCTGCCTCTAACTTCTCCGGTGGGAGCAGTGCCTTTTCGGTCGGCTCTTCCACGCCTACCAGCTTGACTGCCATCCAGCCCAGAGAGCCACAGGCCACTCGCCTTGAATGGGCATCCACCTCCAATTTCTCCCATAGGAGCTGTGCCTTCTCTTGCAGCTCTTTCACAGTGACCCACTGACTGCCAGGCAGCCCAGTGACCCAACAGGCCACTGGCTCTGAAAGGGGCGTCCACCTCCAACTTCTCCCATGGGAGCTATGTCTTCTCTGGCAGCACTTCCACGGTGACCTGCCTACTGTCAGCCAGCCCAGAGATCCACTGGCCACTTGCCTTGAACAGGCATTGGCCTCCAACTTCTCCCTTGGGAGCTGCGCCTTCTCTGGTGGCTCTTCCAAGGTGGCCCACCCAACTGCCAGCCAGCCCAGAGATCCGCAGGCCACTTGCCCTGAACGGGTGTCCACCTCCTATTTCTCACTTGGGAGCTGTGCCTTCTCCAGCAGCTCTACCTCGGCAACTTGCCTGACTGCCAGCCAGCCCAGAGACCTACAGGCCACTTGCCGTGAAAAGGTGTCCACCTCCAACTTCTCTCATGGGAGCTGCGCCTTCTCCCCAGGCTCTCCCACAGTGACCCTCCCAACTGCTAGCCAGCCCAGATACCCACAGACCACTTGCCCTGAATGGTGTCCGCCTCCCACTGCTCCCATGGGAGCTGAGCCTTCTCCAGTGGCTCTTACACGGCGACCTGCCTGACTGCAAGCTAGCCCAGAGACCCACAGGCCACTTGACTTTAACAGACGTCCATCTCCAACTTCTCCCATGGGAGCTGCACCTTCTCTGGTGGCTCTTCCACAGTGACCCACCAGACTGCCAGCCAGCCAGCCAAGAGACCCACAGGCCACTTGCCCTGAACGGGCATCCACCTCAATATTCTCCCATGGAGCAGTGCCTTCTCCTGTGGCTCTTCCATGATGATCCACTTAACTTCCAGCAAGCCCTGAAACCCACAGGCCACTTGCCATAAATGGGCATCCACCTCCAGCTTCTCCCATGGGAGCTGTGCTTTCTCCGGGAGCTTTTCCACGTGACCTGCCTGGTTGTCAACCAGCCCAGAGACCAACAGGCCACTTGTTTTGAATGGGCGTCTGCCTCCAGCTTCTCCCATGGGAGCTGCGCCTTCTCTGGCAGCTATTCCAAGGTGACCTATCTGACTGCCAGCCAGCCCAGAGACCCATAGGCCACTTGCTCTGAATGGGTGTCCACCTCCGACTTCTCCCCTGGGAGCAGTGCCTTCTCTGGTGGCCCTTTCACGATGACCCACCTGAATGCCAGCCAGCCAAAAGACCCACAGACCACGTTCCCTGAATGGGCATCCATCTCCAAATTCTCCTGTGGGAGCTGCGCCCCTTCTCCGGCGGCTCTTCCACAGAGACCCACGCAACTGCCAGCCAGCCCAGAGACCGACAGGCCACCTGCTCTGAACGGCAACTGCCTCCAACTTCTCCCATGGGAACTGTGCCTTCACCAGCGGCTCTTCCATAGCGACCTACCCAACTGCCAGCCAGCCCAGAGACCCACAGACCACTTGCCCTGAACGGGCGTATGCCTCCAACGTTTCCCATGGGAGCTGCACCTTTCTCTAGTGGCTCTTTCACAGTGACTCACCCGACTGCTAGCCAGCCCAGAGACCCACAGGTCACCACACTGAACAAGCATCTGCCTCCAACTTCTCCAATGGAAGCTGCACTTTCTCTGGTGGCTCTTCCACAGTGACCTGCCCAACTGCCAGCCAGCCCAGAGACCCACAGTCCACTTGCCCTGAACAGGCGTCCACCTCCAACTCCTCCCCTGGGAGCTGTGCCTTCTCTGGCATCTCTTCCTCAGCGACCCATCCAACTGCCTGCCAGTCCAGAGACCCACAGTTATGGACACGGAGACACAGCTCAGCCTTTGGAGTTACTGGGCTTGAATCTTGGTGCTTTCTGTCTCCACTGGCTGATTTTGTTCTGTATCTCAGTTCTTCAGCCTTGATTGGACACTTCACCTTTCTCCTGCCCTCTTATTCGTTACTGCATTCATCTCCCTAAGCTGCTTACTTTGCATAAACTTTTATATTGCTAGGTTGAATTTACTGCTCTGTATACTTTATTGAATTCAGCATAGTATTTTCTTGTTTTAATAATGCTTGGCATCTACTCTTCTGTGATACAGGTTGCCTAATATTGTTAGAATTATAGTTTGTATGCTCCTTTCCACCCTGTAACCCTGCCTGAGTGAACGGAGTAGTGCTAAGTGGTCAATGATACCCTATATCCACTCTTTAAATTTGTACTATCTGAATTAAGTGTCCTGCATTTTAGCAATGCAACCTATCTCTGTCCTTTGCCCTTATTTTTCTGTCTTTTTTCCCTGTGGGTTTTCTTGTGCTTGGTAATTGTCTCTCCCCCTTCCCTTATAGCCTAAGGTGTTACAGCTCTTTTTAGCTTAATTTTAGAGCTACATTTGTGCAGACCCTTGTTATACAATCCACCTCCCACCTCCCTGGGGCCAAAGGGATTAGTTGCCATTGCCTTTGAACTATTGACTGTCCCTTCTCCCCTCTGCAGGCCACTTGGCCTGAACGGGCGTCCACCTCCAACTTCTCCCATGGGAGCTGTGCCTTCTCCAGTGGCTCTTCCACAGTGACCCACCCGACTGCTAGCCAGCCCACCCGCCCACCCTGCTCTGTGGTTTTTATTTATAGGCACAAGGTTTTTTTTTACTTTTCCATTAGCAGCTGATAACTTCTAACTACTAGAGGGCTTCATCTTCTACCCTTGGCTAGTCAGCTTCTTATAGTTTATGGGGATCATGTGACTAAGTGTTGATTTCTCCACTTGCAGATTATACTCCAGGTCACCCTGACCGGGCATCAAGCTGTCCCACGGCTTGCAGCTTAGCTCTGCCTGGCCCGTCGCAGCTACACTCCAGACCCGCTGGAAGACACCACCAACTCAGATTGTCCTAACTGGGCATCAAGTCGTCCCTCAGCTTGCAACTTAGGCTCTACCTGGCCCATCGCAACTTCACTCCAGACCAGACGGAAGACACCACCAACTCAGATCGCCCTGACATGGCATCAAGCTGTCCCTTGGCTTAGGGCTTATGCTCTGCCTGGGCCACTGCAACTACAATGCAGACCCACCTGAAGACACTGCTAACTCAGGTACAAAAAAGAATCAAAGCGTGCCAATACTATTGGTTGCCTCTTCACATCTCCCTTCATGGCTATTAGATGAGCCTTCCAGCTGGCTACCCGTGATTGGGTACAAGTCCTGGCTGACTGTAACCGCTGGCTGGAGAATGCCGTTTTCTTTGTCTCCCCTTATTGTCCTACACAGGAAACTCTGGACTTTTGCTCAGGGGGATTCAGAGTAGGGAGACCACGGTGCAGCAGCCAAGGAATCATGGCTCCCACCCAGTTCCCCTCAGTAGTGCTACAGCCCCCGCTTTTCAGTACAGTGACTACCATTTGGTATTGAAGCAGCGAATAGGCATATCATTGAGAGGCAGTGACTTTAAATTCCCCTCTTAAGCCTCCTAAGTCTAGGAGAGATTTTCGGCTCTTCCCCTCACCCTCACCCCCACCCCCACGGCTTATTAATTACACATAAGCTCCTCCTTCTCCTCGATTACCCTGCCACTGCTGGATGTTAAATACTCACCCACAGCTCAGCTACCCTGCTACTATTGGATGTAGGATTCTCTATCGTATTTTCTTTTTGCTGTTGTTTCTCTCTCGCAACCATCTCGTGCCACACTAATACACTTCCAAATCTACTACAACCCTATAGTGATACTGCAATCATGATCTGAATGAAAAGGCCTCTACCTATTACGCACACAAAAATGATGACACCACTAAGCATGGGACTACTATCTCTCCTTATCTCCCATCTTGTGCTGGAGGTGGGCTTAAAAAGTAAAAGACCCAAGACTAACCCTGTCTCCAGTCCTGGTTACACTTTCCCCAATGGGTTGAAGTCAAGAGATACCCGGATTGTGTCATGCCTAAAACGTGACTTCAGAATCCCACCCACTATATACAAACCCCCTGTACCACACAAAATCCTTATAGCTGCCTTATTGTGCAGCCATACCGCCGTGGCTGCACCTAACACTCTAAAGCCTCACAGAGTAAAAACCAACAGTCTAAGCTGGATACACTGGGCTCGCATACTAAGAAAGTTGCTACTAATACTGCTACTAATCTCTGGAGATGTCCACCCGAACCCAGGGCCGACTCTTGCCAGACCACACATGAGACTGGATCACCTCAAGATAGTCTCACTAAACATTCACAGTCTCCTTAGCAAACTACAGCAGTTCCAGGTCTGGGTGGAGCTACTTCAACCAGATGTAATATCTCTTACCGAAACCTGGCTCTCACCTAAGGTCAGTGATGCTACCATCACCCTACACATCTACACAGTGTTCCGTCAGGACAGATTGACCAAGTGGGGTGGAGGATGCTTAGTTTGCCTGTAAAGTGAGATGAATATCTAATTACTGCCTAGTAGTTTTCACACCAAGGAAGCGCAAACCCTATGCCTAAAGCTCACTCTGGGCCAGCAAGTGTTATTATTTATTTATTTTTTGTTGACCGGGTAAGTGCACTAGACAAATCCTGCCTATTTTCAGGCACGACCCGGGGGAGGGGGATACAGATGAATGCCAACTGACCTTGAACCAGGTTAAGCTGTTGGTGGTATTTTGTAGTGAATGAGGGAAATTTGGCCAGGACACTGGGGAAATTCCCCTACTTTTTTCGACAAGTGCCATGGGATCTTTAACATCCACCTGAACTACCACCAATCCAGGCAGATGGGACCTCGATTTAACGTCTCATCCAAAAGACGGCACCTCAGAAGTGCAGCACCCCTCTCATGCTGCACTGCAGTGTCAGTACTGGGATATTAATCCAAGTGCCAGATGTGGGAACTGAACCCACAGCCCTCTGATCTCCCGGCCTCAGAGGCGAGTGTGCTACCTACTGAGCCACTGACACTATCCACTGTGTACATACCCCCTGGCACCAATAAAACAGGAATCCAGCAAGTACTAAGAAACTTGGAACAGTTAAAGCCCAACTGGGAGCATATTATTGTTGGTGATTTCAACACTAATTGACTGTTCCATAACACCCTTGCAGTTTGAGACCAGGTATCTGGTTTCTACCTCACCCAACTGGTCTCACAAGCTACCAGATTTAATTACAAAACAGGCACAAGTACACTAATTGATTGGTTCCTTGCAAGCTGCCCGGAGCACATCTCTGAGGTCACAGTCCTTCTAGACACCCTCAGTGATCACTCTCCAGTAATGTGCACATGGTCAATAAAACCACCATTAGTGCTCCCCTGGTTTCGCAAAATCGCTTCCTGAGACCTGGGCAACTGGATTACTTTAGGCAATATTTGAAGCTTGTGGATTGGTTGCCACTTGACAGAGCTGAGGATGGCAACCAAGCCCTCAATTTCTTCATCACAATGTTTAATAGGGCCTGTGACACCTTTGCCCCCTATAAAACTAAAAGAAATAGAGGGACTGCTAACCCATGGCTCGCAGGCTCCCTCCTTGAGCTCATGAGAGAAAGGGATAATCTCTGGCATAAGGCCAAAGCAACATGCAAATTGGCAGATCTCATTGCTTATGAGACTGCCAAAAACAAATGAACAAAACTCATCCATCAGGCTAAGGCGACCTACTACGATCTACTAAAAAGGAGCTGGGGACGCGGGTAGGAGTTCTGGGACTCTGTGAAATCCCTCACAGGGAAACTCTCCAAAGCACAACCAGGGCTAATTGTCAGCGCCACTGGGACACTTCAGGAAACAGGTGGCATAGCTAATGCTGTCACCCTGGCTTTCACTGATTTAAGCTTGGTACTTCCTAGTGACTACCGACTACTGAGTAGCAACTACCTGACCCCCTCAACTATAAATCTAGACCTCACCACCCCTTTGCCTCACTCAGCCAAGGGCAATGCTCCCCCTTTCTACTTCAAGCAGCTTACCAGAAATAACACCATCAAATATGTTAAACGTATATAGGGAAGACAAGGAAGGAAGCGACCTTGTTGATGTGAAGCTGATGGCACTTACAGTAAACGAGCTGGTAGATCCACTTGCTAAAGTTTTCAATGCCTCATTAAGGTCAGGAATGTTCTCTGACAAGTGGAAGAAGGTGCTTGTCGCCCCCGTCTTCAAAGCAAGGGATGCCACTTTGGGCAGGTGAGGTAGAGAGGAGGGACAACTAGCCACCAGGGCACATTTACTCAGGCAGGGATGGTGTGGGTGGAGGGGATCAGATTCTCAACCCCGGGGTGGGGTATTTTTTTAGGTCGGGCCACGGGCTGGTGATCTGGTGATGGGAGGGACAGCTAGCCACCAGGGATAATTAATGTGGCTTACTGGCTTTTTGGGGGCAAGCTGGGCAACTGGGTTGGGTGGCGACAGCGGGCAGAATTTCCGGGGAAGTTCGGAAGTCAATTCCCGAACTTCTGCAGAAGTTTAAGTCAGACTTTTTCTTGAATTCCGCCCACAGAATTCTTGTTTCGCTCATGCCTAGCATGAGGTCTCTGGGATGTGGGGGAGGGATTTATTGACACTGCCATATTTCATTTGTTTCTGCACTGGTGGTTTGGTGCTATTTTGCAGTACCCATTTGCGGTTTGCTGTTTATACATATGCTCTCTTTTTTATCGTATAAGATTTTATTGAGTTTTTCTCAGCACAACATACAGCAAGCAATGCAATAGCACAATAGTACAGAGACAAGGATATGAATCTAAAGATATCTGATAAAGGCCATTTTGTAGCTCCATAATTAACAGAAGAATAGCTATACATATCAATAAGGAAAAAAGGCAACAGAGCCAATAGAGATAAGTGAATCAGATGCTTACACCTTCTTGAAAGTATCAACAGCAGGCAGGAAAGCTGGAATAGGTAGCCATGGTATCAGTGTCATACAGAGGGATTTGCTGGTGGTGTGGGAAGTTTACAGAGGCTGGACTGTAGATATAGCCCCCATTTAGACTGATAGCAGTGCATGCTATTCCCTTGGGTATAGGACAACCTTTCGAGAAGAGATAAATGAGCTAAGGCCGCATGTCAGGCTTTCCGGGTAGGGAGCGCCTCTTGGCACCAATGCATGAGAAGCAGGCATTTGGCTTCCAGAAGGGCAAGGAGTTCCCATTCTTGGTGGGGTTTGGGTAAGTCAACCAAAGAGGATGTGTCACCCAAAAGTAACTTAGGGCCCACAAGAGCAATTGGAAGCTTTAACACCCTGGAGAGATCAGAGGCCACCATGGTCCAAAATGGGACAAGTTGTGAGCAGGACCAGAGTACATGCAGGAGATGGGTCTCAGTTTGTGAACAGCGCCAGCACTTAGTGTGACTAAGCAGACCACGTGCATGGAGGGCTACCAGTGTGTGATGCAAAAGTAGTAATATTTTGAGTTGAATGAAATGGCTTTGTGTGTCCCTGTGGGCATAATGGGTATCTTTAAGGTAATGGTTCCACTGATCCTCAGAAATAGGATATCCAAGGTGCTCAGACCATTTTAGTCTATGGGGTGAGGTGGCATTCAGCTGGGTATCCCTCCAGGTATTATAGAAATGACCAAGTAGGCCCTTAGAGGTGGGATGCTTGTGAAGAGCATCTAACCAGTGCCAGTGTGTGTTGGCCAGGTGGCTGGTAAGAAAGGATTATATGGCACTGTGAATCTGGAGATATCTCCAGAAGTCTTTGTGTGGTAGGGAAAATTTAGCCTGCAGCTGCACAAAGGATAATTAGGAGACAGAGTCGGGGGACCAAGGTTCTGTACAGTTTGAATGCTACAACTCTGCCAGAAGGGTCAGTGCAGCAGGGTTCCATCAATTTGGAAGTTGACATTGTGCCATAATGGGGCATTGTGTATTGGGGGGACCAGGCTTGAATGGATGTGTGCAATTTTGACATAAGGAGTCTCCAGGCATGAGCTGTGTCAGTGATAGTGGCAGGGAGGGGCTGAGCCACCCGAAGCCGTAATGTGAGAAGGGAGTAGAGATTAGTCCCATATGCCAGGTCAGTTTCCAGCTGGACCCAGAGTGGGGAACCTAAAGGGCTAGGTACAAACCATTTGGTTGCATGGGCCGGCATACAGGCAAGGTGGTAGCCTAGGAACCAGGGGACGGTCAGCCCACCCCGAGACCAGTGTGGTCTCAACTTCTGCTTACTCCATCTAGGAGGTTTATTATCTCACAGAAAGTGGGAGACCAAGCATTCCAAGGAGGTGAACAGTTTAGAGGAAAGAGATATTGGCAAGTTGTTAAATAAGTACAAGAACCGGGGCAGGAGGAGCATACGAACTGCAGCCACTCTACCAGGTATAGAGAGTTGCAGCTTGTGCCACCAATCCACCTCCGTGGAGAGTTGTGTCAGTATGGGGGAGAAGTTAACCGATTCAAGGGCGGACCATTTGGTAGGGAGCTGGATACCAAGGTAAGCAAAACCCTGCGTGGCCCACGAGAGGTTAGTGCCTTGGAGACAGACACTAGTGTAGCCATCATTCAGAGGAGCCAGGGTGGTCCTTTTTTGGTTAACCTGCAAGCCAGATAGGGCCACGAAAATGTCAAGGATGCTGAGTTTCTCCAGGACATACTGTTGGGGACAGGACAGGGTAAGAAGGGGGTTGTCTGCATATGCCGCCACTAAATAGGAGTGACCAGCGGCTTCAATACCATGGATCTGTGGAGAGGCAATAAGGACTCAAAGTAATGGGTCCAGGGCCACCAAACATAAGAGGGGAGAAAGAGGGCAGCCTTGTCTAGTGCCTCTGTGAAGGGGAAAGGAGGGGGAAATGTCACTATTGGTGAGGAGGCAGACCATAGGGTAGCAGTAAAGTGTATGCACCCATTGTCTAAAATAGGCGCCAAAGCCGTAGAGGCAGAGGATCTCATGTAAGTGGTCCCATTCTATGGAATCGAACGCCTTGGAGAAATCAATTGCTAATGTGGCCATAGGGAGGGATGATTTAGAGGCAAGCCATTTAAGATTAATCAGGAGTCTAGTGTTGTCTACCCCAGCTTTACCCTGCATAAAGCCAGCTTGTGTTGGGTGGATGATTGAGGGGAGGACAGACATCATTCTGATGACCAAGGCCTTGGCAAATATCTTTGTGTCCACCAACAGCAAAGATATGGGCTGGAAGTTGGCACAATCCAATGGATCAGTGGATTTTTTGGGGAGTAGAGTAATGAGCGTGTCCCTTATAGTAGAAGGGAGGGAACCGGCCTTGTGGGAGGCCTGTAGCACAAGTTGGAGTGGCCGTAGGATATCTGGCCCTAGGACTTGATACAATTCTACTGACATGCTGTCAGGGCCAGGCGCTTTTCCTCGAGCCATCTTTGACAGTGCCAGATGAAATTCTTCACATGTGAGAGGGGAATTGAGGTGGGCAGCCTGGTCAGGGGTAAGGCCGGGTAGGGGTGTGTGCTGGCAGAATGTTGTGACCCCTTGCGAGACCTGTGAATCTGTATTGGTGGAGTGAGACTGGTATAGAGAGTCATAGAATTGTCTCATTGTACAATTAATGTCACTGGGGCTGGAGGCTATTGAGCCTGCTTTGGTACGAAGGGCATGAATCCGGGTGGCTACCTGTTGCTTCCGGAGCTGGAAAGCGAGGAGCCTTCCAGATTGCTCCCCACCATCCCAGTAGGCATTTTTTTTTTTTTTATCATAGAAGATTTTATTGTGGTTTTAGTTTTTCTCAAAAGGTACATCTCAGACAGCAATTACATAATACACTACGACAAGCCATGAAGCACTGTAGGCAGATATTACACAAGCTTCACATAACAAAATGTTACAGGGCATATTTCAGAGGAAGTAACATAGCAGTGCACATAGTAACCTCCCACACATCAGCAGGCAGAAATGAAACAGGCCTTATCCTATAACTACACTAACTAGGAGGGTTTCTGGGGGTTTGCAAAGAGGTGAGTGGAGGTAAGCTCCCCACTTCTTGTAGAAGTACTCTAGTTGACCACGGTGGGAGTAGGACAGTCGCTCTAAAAGAGCCATTAGGGTGATGGCAGCATGCCACTGACTTATGTTTAGGTTAT
Organism: Neoceratodus forsteri; assembly: GCA_016271365.2. Classification (NCBI taxonomy): domain Eukaryota; kingdom Metazoa; phylum Chordata; order Ceratodontiformes; family Ceratodontidae; genus Neoceratodus; species Neoceratodus forsteri. The sequence continues at coordinate 49,845,263 of CM028129.1, read as the reverse complement.
TACTCTGCCGCTAGTGCATTAACAGGAGCCTTTTGGCTTCAAGCAGTGCAAACATGATCCATTCTCTATCCACCGGAGGTAGAGGGGCTAAGCTGGTTAAGTCACCAAGAAGCAGTTTGGGGTCTAGAGATGGCAGCGTGGTGCCCAAGATCATTGAGCACTCGTGGGTAATAGCTGTCCAAAAGACTGTTATCTAAGGATAGGCCCATAGTATGTGAAACAGATGTGCATCAGGTTGTTGACATCTCCAGCATCTGGAGTGGGACAGAACTCCTGCTGAATGAAGGACAGCTGGAGTTCCGTATCAATGCTGGAGTATTTTAAGTTGTAGAAATCTGCTCTTGGAATCCTTGTACACCATATGGGAGTCCTTGAGACAATGGGACCACACTGCTGGGGAAATAGCCATACCCAGCTCAATCTCCCATTTGGTCCTACAAAGTTCAGTAGGGTCATTATGAGCATCTCGGATAGTGGCATAAAACATACTAATGCGGCCCTTAGAGGAGGAGGATTTGTGTAGGGAAGCAAGCCATTGCCATTTCTTATCAGGCCTTGTCTGAGAAAAGAGAGTAGTAACGGTGCTGTGCATTTGGAGGAACTTCCAAAAATCAGTGGTAGGGAGAAGGAATTTCTGCTGGAGCTGGTTGAAGGATAACATAGTATCAGAGTCAGGAAGCAAAAGGTCCTGCACACAACGGATTTCCTTGGCTTCTCATGTGGGCCATTTAATGGGTTCCCCTCCAATAGTGATGAAGTTGTTTTGCCATAGGGCAGCGTGACGTAAAGGGGACTCCAGGTTCTTTTAGGAGTGTGCAAGATGATCATACAATGGTGCCAGGCATGGCGAAATTCGCAGATAATGGGAGAAAGTTTGTTGTCAGAAGGGGGTCCTGGTCCTAACAGGGACCAAAGTGGAGTAGGTAACACCATACTGAATTCCAGGCTGACCCACAGCGAGGAGGATGAATCCAGAGGGGTAAACCCTTTTGTGGCTTGTGCAGCTACGCTCACCAGGTGGTATCCCTGAAACCAGGGAGCCCCCAAACCTCCCTTGGACCAATGTGCTTGTAACGTATGTTTCCCCATCTATGCACCTTGCCTTCCCATATTAAGGAAGCTACTAGCTTCTCAAGCAAGGAAAAAAGTTTGGGAGTGAGATGGATCAGCAGATTATTAAACAAATACGTGACTCTGGGGAGGAGGAGCATACGTATAGCTGCTACATTGCCTGGCAGGGATAAGTGCAGCCTACGTCAGTGATCCACTTCTGTAGTCAGCTGTTTTAAGAGAGGGGCAAAACTGGAGGATTCGAGGTCCGTTCACCCAATGGGAATGTAAATCCCAAGATAAGTAAAGCCCTGAGCAGCCCAGCTCAGTTCTGTGCCTCGAAGGCACACCTGTGTACAGGGTGGATTAAGGGGAGCCAGATTGTTTTTTTCTCTGATTACCCTGCAGGCCAGAGAGTGAGGCAAACTCCCAGAGGACTGAGAGCGCTTTTGGGAGGGACAGGTGGGGGCAGGATAAAGTAAGTAAAAAGGTCATCGGCGTATGTGGCCACTACATATGAGGTGCCATAGACTGGGATTCCGGAGAGACCTTCAGCACTGGCCAAAGCCCTGATCAGGGGTCTAGGGAAATCAGGAAGAGGAGAGGAGACAGAGGGCAGCCTGTCGTGTACCTTTGTGAAGTGAAAAAGGGGAAGAAATATCTGAGTTTGTTAAAATTCTGGCCCTGGGAGAGTTATAAAGGGTCACCACCCAAAGACAGAATTGGGGTCTGAGGCCATACTGAAGAAGGACTTCATGTAAATAGTTCCATTAAATAGAATCGAATGCTTTAGCGAAGTCGATAGCTAGAGCAGCCATAGGGATCTTAGACTTAGCCTCTACCCATTTCAGATTCAGTTACAACCTGGTGCTATCGGAGCCCACCTTCCCTGGCATGAACCCTACCTGTGAAGGATGTATTAAGGATGCAAGGATAGTATGCATCCTAGTAGCCAGTATCTTGGCCAATATCTTAGTATCAACGGGTACACAGAGAACCATGACTGGGATGTCAACATACCAGGGATACACAATCTACAGGAGGGACAGGGAGGGTAAAAGAGGAGGAGGGGTAGCAGCTCTCTATGTAAAGGAAGAGATCAAAGCAACAGAACTAAAGAGTAAACAGGGAGCAGATGAGGCACTTTGGGTCACCCTGGAGACAGGAAATGGCACCACAATCCGTATGGGGGTTGTATACAGACCCCCATCTCAGGGGAGGAATGGACAAGGAAATGATAGAAGGCTTTCTTAGAATGGCAGAAAAAGAGGAGATATTGTTGATGGGGGACCTGAATATGCCAGATGCTAACTGGAGCACCTTTGCTGCAGGCACATCCAAGAGCAGGGTCATTCTTGATGCCCTACAGGGGGCATGCCTCAGACAGCTAATATTGGAACCCACTCGGAGGGAGCAATCTAGACCTGGTACTCAAATGGGGATGGAGAAAGAATCTCAGATTTAGAAGTGGGTAGCCATCTGGGAACAAGCACCACCAAACAGTGTGGTTCACGATAAACACAGCCATACAATCAAGCCATACAAAAGCAAGAGTACTGGACTTTAGGAGGGCCGACTTTGGGAAAATGAGAGAGTGCCTCAGAAAAGCACTAGAAACAGGCAAGAAGGAGGGTGGAGGAACAATGAGGAGTGATCAAAACAGCCATCACAGAGGCAACAAGCCTTTGTGTAAAGCAAATCAATAAAACACAACGAAGGAAAAAACGCTATGGTTCTCAAAAGAGGTGGCAGGGAAGGTTAAGGAGAAAAGGGCAGCATTCAGGAAATATAAGGAAACACAGAAGGAGCAGGACAGAGAACTTTATCAGTTAAAGCAGAAAGAGGCTGGGAAGGCAGTCAGAATAGCAAAGGCCCAAACCGAGGAAAGGATAGCCAATTCTGTTAAGAAGGGGGATAAGACCTTTTATAGGTACATTAGGGAGTGAAGAAAGACCAAAGGAGGGATACTGAAGCTTAATAAAGGGGAGGGAATGTGGGTAGAGGGTGACAGTGAAAAAGCAGGGATACTGAACGAATATTTCTGCTCAGTATTCACAAAGGAAGAGGAGGGGGAGTTACCTAAACCAAACAAGAGAAACACTCCGATGACGGGGGTCGATACCAGTCCATTTACAGAAGAAAGGGTTCTGAAAGAACTGATAAAATTGAAGGTGGACAAAGCAATGGGGCCTGATGGGATTCACCCAAGAATTCTAAAAGAACTAAGGGTAGAACTAGTGACACCGCTGACTACTCTCTTTAACAAATCATGGGAGGATGGGCTGGTACCTGAGGACTGGAGGAGGGCAGATGTGATTCCTCTTCACAAAAGTAGGAGCAGGACAGAGGCAGGAAACTACAGACCAGTTAGTTTGACCTCAGTGGTAGGGAAAATGATGGAATCATTTCTGAAGGAAAGAATTGTTGAGTACCTAGAGGCCAGTGGGGCACAGGACCCAAGGCAGCATGGATTCACGATGGGAAGGTCATGTCAGACGAATCTAATAGATTTCTTGACTGGGTGACCAAAGTAGTAGACCAGGAGGGCTGTGGACATGGCCTACCTAGATTTTAGCAAGGCATTTGATACAGTCCCACACAAAAGATTAATTCACAAGATAGCCAGCCTTGAGTGGGTCCCAAGGTGGTAGCCTGATAAAAATTGGCTAGACAACAGGACGCAAAGGATAGTAGTAAATGGAATACACAGTGAAGAAAGGAGGGTTACTAGTGGGGTACCGCAGGGTTCAGTACTGGGACCGGCCCTTTTTAATGTCTTTATAAGTGACATTGCAGAAGAACTGGAAGGAAAAGTATGTCTCTTGGCAGATGACACAAAGATCTGCAACAGGGTTGATACACAGGATGGAGTGGAAAGGATGAGAAGGGACTTGGCAAGGTTGGAGGAATGGTCAAATGTATGGCAGCTCAGATTCAATGCAAAAAAGTGCAAGGTAATGCACATGGGAAACAAAAACCCAGGGGAAGTGTACACAATGGGGAGCGAGATACTGACAACAGTAAAAATAGAAATGGACCTGGGGGTAATTATATCAGATGACCTAAAGGTGGGCAAGCAATGTGAGAAGGCAGTAAGGAAGGCAGGGGGGATACTGGGATGAATAGGAAGAGGCATCAATAGTAGAAAACAGGAAGTTGTTATCCCTCTGTACAGACAGTTGGTGAGACCCCATCTGGAGTACTGTGTGCAGTTCTGGAGACCCCATCTCCGCAAAGACATAGACAGAGTGGAAGCTGTCCAGAGGAGGGCAACCAAAATGGTGCAGGGTCTGCACCAGAAGACATACAGAAGAAAGACTAAAGGAGCTTAATATGTATACCCTAGATGAAAGGAGGGAGAGAGGGGACATGATAGAAACTTTCAAGTACCTCAAGGGAATTAACAAAGTCCAAGAGGGTAGCATCTTCCAGAAAAAGAGATGTGCAAGAACAAGGGGGCACAATTTGAAGATAGAGGGAGGACGGCTCAGAGGTAATGTGAGGAAGATATTTTTCACTGAGAGGGTTGTGGATGCATAGAACAGCCTCCCTAAGGAGGTTGTGGAGTCAAGAACAGTGGGGGACTTCAAGAATGCATGGGACAAGCATAAGGCAGTCCTAGTGGGGGGTAGGAGGAAGTAAGCTGTTGGTTAACTAGGATTTGCAGCTTATCTGTTAGGTAGGAAAATGGGCAGACTAGGTGGGCCAAGTGGTCCTTATCTGCCATCAAATTCTATGTTTCTATGTTTCTATGTAGTAAAGAAATGGGGCAGAAGTTAGCACAGTTGAGGGGGTCACTGGATTTCTTGGGTAAGAGGGTAATCAGGGCTTCATTCATCGAGGGTGGAAGAGAGCCCGAGGATTGGGCATCTTGCAATGCGAGCAACAATGGTTGGGCAATTTCTTGTTCCAAGACTTGATATAGTTTGACAGTCATCCTGTCTGGACCCGGAGCTTTCTTCTTGGCCAGCTGAGACAAAGCCTGGCGAAGTTCAGGGGCCGTGATTGGGGCATCTAAGAGAGTGGCCTGTTTAGGGGACAGGATAGAGGTGTTGAAGTTCTGGCAAAACTGAAAAAGGCTTTGGGACATCTGAGTTGGTGTCAGAGAGGACTGGGAGTTGTACAGAGATTGATAAAAGGACATCATAGTTTCACTGACAGCAGCAGGATCGGTGATGACTGAGCCTGAGTTTTTGTGGAAGGAATGAATTTTAGCCGAGGTCTGCTGCTTTCGCAGCTGGTATGCCAAAAGTTTGCCCCCTTATCCCTCCCCCTTCCAGTAAGAGTGCTTCGATCTTAGTGGAAGCCATTCAGCTTTGTTATGGAGCCGGGCATTAATCTGATATCTGAGTCCTACAATTCTACAAGTTAGGGATGCATCCTTAACAGCAACTGGGGAGGCCTTAAAACGTGTCTCTAGGGCAACAAGTTCAGCTTGAAGCCTATCCAAAGATTTTTTCTGGGCTTTATTACAGTGAGCAGCAAAGGCAATAATATGACCCCTGAGAGTGGCCTTAAAGGTCTCCCATACTGTGCCTACCGGAACACCACAGTCCAAGTTAACAGTTTCCTTCTAAGACTGCTTGAAAGGCAGAGTAGAGAAGCTTACCAGAGCAAGGGAGAAGGATTAAGACTTAGTTGTGGCTAAGCAGATTTACTGTGGGGTGGTGTTTTTATTTTCTACTCACAGGGATTGCTACTGTTTGTTGCTAACATTTCATTGCTTTATTTTTTCTCTGATTCAAATTGTTGTTGTTGGTATACCTTCTTCTGCATTATTACAAGGTGTGCCTACAGGTGTGTGCTAACAGATTACTGCTGTAATCTTCTGATTCAAATTGTCTTTTGCAAGGTATATCTTCTGTTACTGCTTTATTTTTCTCTGGAGCAAAGTGTTTCTTACAGGGTATATCTTTCTGAAATTATTACAGGTGGTGCTTTACAGGTTTTACAGTTTTATCTAACATTAGGATAAGCTTTCAGGTTACTGCATTTGTTGTTGACTGATTGTTTCTGCTTACCTCCTTGTTCTTTCGTCCGTGGTTCTTCTTTTAGGCAGGAAGGCCCAGCCACCCACCCCATCCCCAACCACCCCACGCCACACTCCTTTTAGGGTACCACAGTTGTGACATTTCCTGTGGCAGAGCAGGAAGGGGCGGATCAGTGGGCCTCCACAAGGTGATCTCATTTACAGGGCACTAGTAATTTAACTTGTTATAACAAGTTAAACAGAGCACAATTAAACCATTACTTGCATTTTTTTCCTTTTTTTCCTTCTAATTACTCTGACTAGGTTACAAACCCAGCAACTTATTTGGAATGGATTTCATTAACTGCAGGTACTGTGGAACAATTTTCAGAAGGACAGTCTTACAGGATTTAGGACACTGTCCCACATGCTGGGCCTTTGGAGATCTTAGGGCTCAGCTCCGGCAGCATGGGTAGAGATTGCACCCCAAATTTCATATTGAAGAGGAAATACATTATAAGAACCACCCGCCATTTCCCCAGCATCCAACAGAAAAACCCTCAACCGCAGAGGGTAGTTGGTCCAGGAGGTTGACAGGTGGTTAGGAGGAGCAAATCAGGTGCCCCATCACTCTCTGCTCTCCATCACATTGCCTCCAAAACCATATAAACACTACAAACAGGTATCTGCCTCTATCTCTGAAATCAAATAAAGAGGCAGAAGACACTGCAGAGCAGGACACTCAGCACAGGAGCTAGCACAACAAAACTCACCCAAATCAGGAACCAAAACTAAACAAGCACAAAGGAAATCCAAAAACTTCTGATCATAGGAGACTCCATGATTCGGGAGTTGATACCCATCTCCAGCGGGTGATGGTCAGATGTCTCCCAGGTACATCAGCATGGAGAGACACTGACCGATTGCTAAAATTGTTCACAAAGCAGGAGAAAACATTGATGTCCTAGTACACATAGGGACTAATGATCGCCAACCGGTCAGTTGTGGAGACCAAGGAACACCTGACTAGGCTGGGTGACAAACTATCATCTATTTCATCTGGCATCTCCTTCTCTGAGATCCTGCCAGTCTGGGAGAGGGGAGCAGATGGACGGAAGGTCAGAGAAGGGGAGATAGGGGAGCTAAACACGTGGCTCAAGGACTGGTGCCAGGAAAAAGGACACAGAATTGTAGGGAACTGGCAACAGTTCTGGGAGTGAAAGTTCTTTAAATTTGATGGACTGCATCTGACTAAAGAGGGAGTCAGTGCATTGGGGCAGAAGTGTGACGTCTTTGCAGAATATTTAAACTAGCAAATGGGGAGAGGGGTGCAGCACCCCATACGTCGAATGGGAAGAACACCTCCCCTCAGCTAGTGGTCAAACAGGAATTCAGCGTGTTTGCCGCTCATTTGCATCACCAGGTAAGAAAAGGCTTGTCTCCCATACGATGCACAGGTAATGCCAAACTTCACCCAACAATTAACACACCAAAATCTGGCCAATGGAAAATCATGTACACAATGCTCACAGCCTGGGAAATAAGATCCCAGACCTGCAGGCAATCAATGTCAGAGGCTAAACTGGACATAGTAGCAATTAGTGAGACGTTGGTTTACCAGTAACCACTTGGGAGACTTCAATACCTGGCTATGTATTGTTCAGAAGAGACCGAGGTGCAAAAGGGGGAGGAGGGCCCTGTATGTTAATGAAAATATCAAAGCTACAGAAATTCAGAATACACATAAGGAGCCAGAAGAACTGTGGGTCACCCTGGAAACAGGAAATGGGACAGCCATAAGAACTGGAGTTGTCTACAGGCCCCAGACCAGAGGGAGGACATAGACACATTACTGTTAGAAGATATACAAAACATGACAGCTAAAGGGAGGTTCTGATAATGGGAGACTTCAACATGCCAGATACAGATTGGTCAATACCAGCAGGAACATCTGCCAGAACTAGACTCATAGTGGATTCCCTGCAGGGAGGGCCTCAAACAACTGGTACAGCAACCCACAAGAGACAGGGCTATCCTAGATCTAGTACTGACTAACAAAGAAGGGATCACAGATCTCCAGGTAGAAGGTCACCTGGGGCCAGTGACCATCACAAGGTATGGTTCAATTGCTACTACTACATCTAAATCATCCCATTCCAAGGCAAAAATATGGGACTTCAGAGGAGCTGACTTTGATAAGATGGTCAACAGAGTTAAGCCTAGCCCTGGCAAAAAGAAGCACAGGTGAGGGGTACAGGCAAAGTGGGCAAGCATTAAGGATGCAATACTTGAAGCAACATCCCATTGTGTTAGACAGAAAAGTAAGTGCAAAAAGAAGAAGGAAACCACTTTGGTTCTCAAATACAGTAGCAGAAAAGGTCAGAGCCAAAAGGCTGGCCTTCAGGAAATATAAGGGAAACACAGCGGATGAAGATAGGAGGCATACCAAACTGCCCTAAGGGAAGCAGGTAAGGCAGTAAGGCAGGCAAAGTCCCAAACTGAGGAAACACTAGCACAAACAGTAAAAGAAGGAGACAAGACTTTCTATAGATACATTAGTGAAAGGAGAAACTCCAGAGGGGTATTGCTAGCTTAATGGAGAAAAGGGAGCATGTGAGGAGGAGGACCTGTAAAGGCATCTATCCTAAATAGATACTTTTGCTCAGTATTTACTGAAGAGAAGGTAGGGCAGGGCCCACAGCTCAGCACCATGGACACAGGGAGAGGAGGTGAGCACTAATCCCTTCACAAAAAGAAAGGGTCCTACAAGAGCTTGCTAAGCCCAGGGTGGACAAGGCAATGGGACCTGATGGCATACATCCCAGGGTACTTAAGGAGCTAAAGGAGGAACTAGCAGAGCCATTAGCAGAATTGTTTAGTGAGTCTCTGAGCACAGGAGAGGTCCCAGAAGACTGGAGAAGGGCTCATGTGATCCCGCTCCACAAGAGTGGTAGCAGGGAGGAGGCGTGGAACTACAGACCGGTCAGTCTTACCTCAGTAGTGGGCAAGATTATGGAGGCACTCCTTAAGGAAAGGATAGTGCAACACCTGGAATCCATAGGGGCACAGGATCCAAGACAGCATGGGTTTACAAAAGGAAGGTCCTGTCAAACTAATCTCATAGATTTCTTTGACTGGGTAACCAGAGTGGTGGACCAAGGGGAGCAGCTGATGTCGCCTACCTTGACTTCAGCAAAGCTTTTGACACTGTTCCACATAGAAGATTGATAAATAAGCTGGGTAGGCTCGGGGTGGGTCAGAAGTTGGTCAAATGGGTGGCAAACTGGTTGACTGGCAGAAAACAGAGAGTGGTGGTAAATGGTATACAGTCAGAAGAGATGCAAGTCACAAGTGGGGTACCTCAGGGATCAGTCCTGGGGCCAGTCCTATTCAACATCTTCATTAGTGACCTTGCAGATGGACTAGAGGGTAAGGCTTGTCTGTTTGCAGATGACACCAAGATCCGCAACAGAGTAGATGAGCCAGATGGGGTGGGCAGAATGAGAAGAGATCTGGATAAACTAGCAGAATGGTCAGAAGAGTGGCAACTGGGATTTAATGCAAAGAAGTGCAAAATCATGCACATAGGGAAGAGAAACCCTGAAGCCACTTATAGGCTGGGAGGGGAGTTGCTAGCAGTCACAAAGGAAGAAAGAGACTTGGGCATCATCATCACTGATGACCTAAAATCATCCAAGCAGACCTCTAAAGCAGTAGGTAAGGCTAGGGGGGTGTTAGGGTGTATTAGTAGGGGTATCACAAGTCGTAAGAGGGAGGTAATAATCCCTCTGTACAAGACATTGGTTAGGCCCCATCTGGAGTACTGCGTGCAGTATTGGAGGCCACACCTTCACAAGGACATTAACCAAATTGAGGCAGTCCAGAGAAGAGCAACCAAAATGTGCAGGGACTGCATCAGAAGACATATGAGGACAGATTAATGGAGCTCAATATGTATACCCTTGAGCAAAGGAGGAGAGAGGTGATATGATCGAGGCATTCAAACACCTTAAGGGCATAAACAAGGTGAAAGAGTCTAACATGTTTAAATATAAGAAAAATAGCGGGACAAGAGGACACAGCATGAGATTAGAGGGAGGCCGATTAAGGGGGAATGTGAGGAAATTTTTTTTCACAGAAAGGGTGGTGGATACATGGAATGGCTTACCACAAGAAGTGGTGGCTATGAATACAGTGCAGGGCTTCAAACAGGCATGGGATAGGCATAAGGGAGCAATACAAATGACTATGAATAGATAGGTCACTGACAGAGCAAAGACCGATGGCACATTTATAAGGTAGAAAAAGAAATGGGCAGACTGGATGGGCCTTGCGGTCCTTATCTGGCGTCAACTTCTAAATAATCCTGAGCAGCCATCTGCATTGTTTGTTGAAATTCTGGGTCTTTTACCAAAATGGGGCTACACCTCCGTCTCATACCTGTGGGTTGGGGCCCCAAAGGGGTATAGGTAGGTGACACTGGCGCGTGGTCTGAGATGATGATACTACCTATAGAATTGTTTGAAAGAGCACCAGAGGCTGCATTATTGGCCAACCAATAGTCAATATGACTGTGGACCCCATGGGAAGTGGGAAAGTAGGAATAGTCCCGACCAGAAGGATTGTCATGTCTCCTGACATCTATCAGGCCCCACTCGGCCTGTAGTTCTTGGAGAGTGGCATGGGATTTGGGATGCATCTGGGGGGTGGGTTTAGACTTATCCAGGAATATATCGGACACCAGATTGAAATCCCCTCCCAGTAACAGGGGGATAGGGGTATTGGACTGTTCTAATGTGGAGATGGCTTGGCTCAGACCAGGGAAAAAGTCAGCCTGGTTGTTATTGGGAGCATACACATTACCCAGAATCAGCTTACCAGCAGAGGGGGGCCAGTCTAAGCGGGACCCATCGCCCTTGGGTGTCAGACCTGGATTCTTCAACTACCCATGCACTAGCACGCTGGATAAGAATAGCCACCCCTTTGGTTTTGGAAGTGGCAGAGCTGCCATGAACTGCACCCACCCAGGATTTCTTGAGCCAGAGAACAGATTTACTGAGGAGGTGTGTTTCCTGCAGCAGGTCCACATCTGTGTGGAGAGAATGAAGATACTGAATAACTTCAGTGCGTTTTATTGGATGATTGAGACCTTTCACATTCCACAATACGAGGTGTAGGCCTGGGGTTTTAGCAGCATCCATCGGGGTGAGCTGGGGAATACAGAAGTGGAAAATATGTAAAGTAAGCAATAGATGAAGCTCAGGGGAATATCACAAGGGAAGCAAATCGGCTGTTAATACCTGGAGGCTGTTGCAGAGTATCAGGAAGGGTACAATGGCACTGTTCTGAGAGAACATTTGGAAGATACATTTAAACATGAAGTAGGATGAGCAAAAAATGAGAACAATCAGAGAAAACCCACCAAACCTATAACAACAAACAAGATTTATGAGCAGTTAACAGTATTAATTACCAGCTTAAAAGTTTAAACCCACCTGGATCATAATAGCTGCCCAGGTAGTAACAATACAACAGGTACAACAAGCGTTCATACGCTAAGAGCGAGAGAGGCTTTTTGTGAAAGAAGGTACCGAAAGAGGTGTACCCTCAGCTATGCAAGCGTCTATGCTCAAGGGCAGAAGAGGAGAAAGGCAACCAACGGAAATGAGTGTCTCCTCATCTGATAAACAATCCCTGGGTACTCATGACCCCGGGGGAGAAGGAGGAAGAAGGGGAGGGAGGCGAGAGGAGTAAGGGAGGGTAAGGATTAAGGGAGGGGAGTTGGGTAACCACCCCTATCGCACACTACAAGGGCCATTTTGGCTGCGCCTTAAAACTACTTAAAAAATAAAAGACAATGGAGAGAGCCAGATAATAGATGAGCACCAGATTTGAACCATGCAGTCAGGTTCTGCTTGGGGAGACAGAAAGGGGGGGTGATGTAGTGTTAAGTTCCCACCCTATAGCGTCAGGGGAGCCATGAGGAGCAGCAATCTCAGCCATCTCGAGGGAAGGCATATGTGGCCCAAATAGGAATGTCTCAGAGCGTAGTACACATGAAGACGGTAAACACAATGAGCAATAACCCTGGCAGGGTGAGAAAAAACAACAACAGAAAAAACAGTATGTAAACATATTACTGAGTTCAACCAGCAGGGTCCATGTTACACCTTGGAGATGTTTTAACATCATGTTGAGAGTTCCGGGGGCCGTTATGGGGTCTGCAGGTGGAGTGAGGATAGCAGCAGCAGAGGTTTTTTCCCCCGGTTCAAACTTTCCAGATAGGTCCACCACCTCTACCACAGAGGAATCTGGAATATCAGTCCAGTCCATGGAGAGCTTATTATATGACTCTGGGTCTGAAGAATAGCCATCCCTAGACATCTGGGAGGAATCATCCCTGGGTATCTTGGCAGGAGGGGCAATTCCTGGCTGTTCTGTTAGGAGCTGCTGACCGCTTCTCGAGTGTTGCCTCAGGCGAGCATGGGCCCTCATGGGTCTGGGAGGAAGGACTGGTTGTTCAGCAATAGTGGCAGAGCTGGAAGTAGCCAGTGTTGTTGTGCGAGATGGATTCCTGGCCCTGGGGGAATCATTACAAGAGGGAGCTAGTCCAGCTACATAGTGGTCCCCAGGAGGCTGTCTGCCAGGATGAAAGTTCCTAGGAGCTGTCAAACCAGAAGGGGCCCAAAGCCTCCTGGGAGACGTAGTCTGAAGAGGCAAGTTAGGCCAGAGCTTGACGATCCAGCATTCCACCTCAGCAGGGCCATCCGCTAGAATTTCCCTCCCCTCTTTGGAAACCAAGAGTTTGGTGAGTCCTTTAAATCTGTATTGAAAGTTTTGAGCTATAAGGAATTTTTTCAAAGGCTCGTAGGCGTGGTGCCTTCTAGCAGTCTCCTGTGCAAAGTCCCTGCAGATAGAGATTGTTGCCCCCTGCCACTTTATTTCCCCCAGGTCTCGAGCTGCCCTGAAGTATATGTTCCTTAGTGGAATATCTGAGCAGATAGACCACAATAAGCCTTGGGGATGCAGTCATTCTGTCTCTTCTTCTGGTAATTCAGTGGGCTCTTTCGACTTCCACTGGGCCCCTCCAGCGGTCCCCTAGCATCACTGGCAGCATGTCGTTCAGGAACCTCTCCATAGAGACAGCTTCAGAGCCCTCTAGTACACCAATAATACGAAGGTTATTGGGGTGCCCTCTATTCTCTTGATCTTCTAACCTGACTGTCAGGATATCTAGTTTCTCTTCTTGCATCAGCACTTTTTGTTGGAGTTTAGTTTGCTGCAGCGCCAAGGATTCCACTTGTTGTTCCGCCACATTGAGATGGTCTTGAAGTTGGCGTACATCGGCATGGTACCCATCAGGGTAGTGTTTATGTCATCCACCCTAGACAGCACAGTCTCCAGCATGCGGGTGATATAGTTTAAGGAGTCACCCACGGATCCAGTATGGGGAGCTGGTACCAACAGTGGCGATGCATCTGGAGAGGAACCGCCTGTCACCATTTCAAGTTAGAGGGAGGCAGAGAAGGAGTTGAGATGCAGAGGGAGTCTGGTAGGGTACTGCAGGGTTCAGAGGAAGGTGAATATCCAGTAGGGCAAAGCTGCATGCCCTATGCCTAGTTGAGCGGGCGACGTGAGAAGTGGCACCTGTGCAAAACAATAAACCACAGTAAAACTGCAAAATAGTCACACCGGATGATAGGGGATGTTTACCGGAGCAGTATATCAAAGATTATAGAGATCAGCACCCTGGGATTAGGCCAGCTGGCCGCGGATTTTTACCAGACGTGGAGGAGCTCAGAAATTAGACAGCCATTTCCTCGGTGGCCAGACCACCAGCCCCAGTAGGCATGTTTAGACCAGAGCAGGAGCCATTTGGCCTTCTGATGTAAAATGACATTAATCTGGTGTTTGAGCCCCACAATTTGACTGTACAGTACATCATTACTAACAGCATGAGGGGTGACTTTGAAGCGACGCTCCAAAGCGGCCAGATCGGTCTATAGTTTGGTTAGGTGTGCCCTACGGGCCCTATCCCGAGCGGCGGAGAAGTCAATAATGTGGCAACGAATGACCGCATTAAAGGCTTCCCAGACCGTACCATGTGAAACTCCACAATCAGAGTTAAGGGAGAAATAGTCTCTAGCAGCCTGAACAAGCATGGAGCAAAAGTCAGGGTCCTTTAAGAGAAGGGGATTACATCTCCAGTGGGTACCGGGGGAATGATTACAACGGGGAGTGTATGTGGTCTGAATGGATGCGTGATCAGAGATCAGGATTGAGGCCGGCCCGGTGGTGCTGAGGGTTGAGGCGCTGGATGCCACACCTCGTGTCATGCCGGTGACCCGGGTTCAGGAACGAGCCTGGGTCATCGGGGGTCGGCAGGGAAGGGAGAGGATTGAGCATCCAAGGGACAGTTCTCCTCTCCCAGGAGGGAGGGGGACATTCGCCTGGTGCTTGGCTGGCCTCTGGCGGAGGCCAGAGGAACAGCAAGTGCAGGAGCACCTACAAGAGAAGGCTGGGAGTGGCGGTCATCAAGCGTAATGCCTTGACGTCAGGACGCAGGCCACTTCCTCAGAAAGGGGATAAAAACACCACCAGAGCACCGGTAGATGGAGTACCCAATACCGACCATAATGGCGACTGCCTGCCTGACCACCGGGGGACCCGACGAGACATTGAAGCATCGGGACGTCCGGGTCCCATCCCGTACCCGCCTGGGGGTATTGCCATGGCTCTATGGGGGTAACTCCTGGGGAACCAGGTAAGGCAAGTTGCGGGGTGGTGGATGGTGTCTCCCGAAGAAGCGTAGCTCCAGGGTGAGAAGGTGTAGAAATAGAAAGTAAAAAAAAAAAAGAGATCAGGATTGAGCCTATAACAGTATCTGATATCCCCCATGCTGCCACTTCTTTGGCAAGCCAAAAATCAATGCTGCTATGTGAGCAGAGTGGTGGCAAGTCATACGTGTAGACACGACCGGTGGGAT
This sequence comes from Neoceratodus forsteri, assembly GCA_016271365.2. Classification (NCBI taxonomy): domain Eukaryota; kingdom Metazoa; phylum Chordata; order Ceratodontiformes; family Ceratodontidae; genus Neoceratodus; species Neoceratodus forsteri. Next base: position 49,830,258 of record CM028129.1, on the reverse strand, counting down.
GGTCTCTTCTCCAGATGTCAGTCAGGGCCCATTCCTCCATCATGTCCTGGGGAGATTGTCTGGCCTTAGGGGCTGCATGCGGGGTGGGGTGCAACTTGTCAAGGAAGATATCACCAACCATGTTGAAATCCCCCCCATCGTGACTGGGATGGGCAGGCCGTCCGGGTTTAGTGAAGATAGGGCCTGGCTAACTGCCGGAAAAAAGTCGACATGTTCGTTATTGGGGGCATAAACATTGCCTAACAATATAGGACCCTCAGGAGAAGATAGTTTGGCCACCACCCACCTGCCGTGAGTATCCTTCCTAATGCCTTCCACTTTCCAGGGGGAAGCACAACTGAAAAGGATAAACACTCCTTTAGTTTTAGTTAAGCAGGAACATGCCAGGACTTCTCCCACCCAGGATTTCTTTAGCCATGATGTTGCCCGGGCCAGGAGATGGGTTTCTTGTAAAAGTGCAACATCGGCATGCAGAGATCGTAGGTGCTGTAGAACTTTTGTGCACTTGATTGGGTGATTGAGCCCTTTAACATTCCAAAAGACCAAATGGTAGCCATGAGGCGCAGGAGTATTTGGTGCCGTGTTCCTGCCCAATAAGCAAAAAAGAGTACTTACTGTGAGCCAAGGGGGGGAGCAGATCCGCAGAGATCTTGGGTAGGAGGAGGCACCTTAGACAAACCAAAACTGCAAATCCTTAGCCCAGAAACACAGAGAGTGTAAGCATTACTGAGAGTCTGGAGTACGTTGTCCTTAGAGATTAGAAGCTGTGGAGATGAGCAAAACAGGAAGTTAGGATACAGATATTGAAAAAACTATAAGGCTAAACAGCCCAAAAGTCAACAAGTTAGTGCCAACAGAGACACAACAGTGTAAACATGCTATGAGTCAGGAGGTCAAAGCAAATGAGGGTAGAAAAACTGCCCTACAGCTATGCTATCTCCAATGCTCAATACGGGTGTATAACGAGGAAGTCCAACTAAATGGAGTCATCCTGAACCAGGGAGCCGCCCAGGGTCGGGCACCCTGAACACCCGGGGGGGAGGGGGCAATTGGGGGAGTGGAGAAGAGACAAAGCAGGGTATGGGGGAGGTGGGCACACCCACTTACCAATCTAAGCATGGCTTCAATGGGGCAATCAGGCCCAATAGCCAAATATGGAGCCGAGAACAACTCAAGCTATGGCAGCAAAACACAGCTAGCAGCCATCAAAACTGGAGAAGGACCAAATAGCAGACAGGGCCCAATAAGGGGACTCGTGAGCAGGGGGGCACCAGGGTAGTAGATCAGTCTGCAGGCTGGAGAACAGTGGTCAGAAAGGGGGGGGCAGGCAAGGACTGATACAGTAACAAGGGAAGGTGAAAAGCCTACCACTTCTCCCGTACACCTGAGGGGCATATCAAAGAAGGGAGGGGGGGCTACGGTGGTGCCTTGCCATAAACGAATGGGCAAAGTATGAAGGATTCAACAGAAAAACAAGTGGAAACAGTCTGCAAGTTCAATCCTTCAGCCTGCTCAGGTAGGAACCGAGGGGCATCACTAGAATCCATAGTGGTCTTCACCACAGCTGCAGCATAGATGATCAACCCAGGTCTCAGTGGGGATGCATTGTCCACTGCCTCAATGAGAGAGGTGTCAGGAAAGTCAGCTCAGTCCACTGGCTGTGCAATGTCCATCTCTTGGGAGTTAGGCAACTCCGAGTTGGCCGGATCAACAATGGGAGGAAGATCTTCTCTGCAGATTTTAGCAGGTGGAGCGGTAGAGTGCTTGCTGGGTGAATGCTGGGGCCCGTTCCTGGCTCATTGTCTGGACTTGGTGAAGGAGCTGGTCAAACGTTGAGGGAGGGAGAACATGTGAGACAGAGTTCAGAGCCACTGCTGTAGCCAGAGCAGGAGAAGCTGAAGGGGTGCCATTGATTGAAGGGGGACCAGATTCGTGAAGGACTGGTCCAGCTGGTAATATGTCCCTTGGAGCTCCAAAGGGATTAAAAACAGTTCCGACGTGAAGGCACCATCTGAGTGGGTTCCCAAAGCCTCCTGGGATTTGTAGTAGGGACGTGCAGGGCCGGCCAGAATTTGGTAATCCAGCGCTCAAGTTCAGCAGGGTGGTCAGCAGTCTTTTCTCACCTGTCCTTAGATACACAGATCCTGATAAGGTTTTTAAACTTAAAAATGAAAGTCATGCTGATAGAGGAAATGTTTGAGAGGGCCAAAGGCTCTTCTCTTTGCTGTAGTCTCTTGGGCAAAGTTCCGAAATAGAGAGATCTGGGCCCCTTGCCAACGGACCTCCCCAAGGTCCCTGACAGCATGAAGGATCCGTTCTTTAGTAGAATACCAGAGTAGGTAGGCCACACCTGATCTGGGGGCATCAGTAGATTTGCTGGGGCAAGTAGAGACACAATGTGCCCTCTCCACATCTACAGGGCCCCTCCAGTGTTCCCCCAGCATGAGAGGGAGGTTGTCATTGAGAAATCTTTCTACTGATTGCCCTTCAGCCCCTTCAGGGAGTCCAATAATCTGCAAGTTATTGCGGCGGCCTCTGTTTTCTTGATCTTCGGCTCTATCCCAGAGAGCCACTAAACATTCCTCATGTTGGTGTAGGTGCTACCATATTTGCATTTGCTGTAATTCGCAGGCCTCCATTTGCTGTTCTGAGACATTTATCTGGTCCTGGAGCTGCCGGACTTTGGTGACTGTGCCCGATAAGGAGAGGCTAATATCATCCACCCGGAGAGGCAGTGCTTCCAGCATCTTTGTAATTTATTGTAGGGACTCTCCCACTGATGCCTGCTGGGTGGGGGCTGGGCTGGTCAAACTTGGAAGTAGGGCTGATGTCGGGGGGTCCATGCTTGCTGATAGTAGTAATTTTGAATCCCAAGTTGTCCTGACGCCCGTATAGCAGAGGCGGGTTGCTGCATTTTATTCAGGAGCAGAAAGGTAGCATGGGGCCTGTGTGGCCTAGTTCTGCCAGCAGTATCGTGGGAGACCACAAATTGGGTCGAAATCCATTTAAAGGCACACCGCCCAGTAAGTGGACAGTCACCTGTGTATTAGTCGGTAATGGGGGTTAACTCCACGGGATCTTGGCACCCAAGCTCGGATGGTCCTCGGCCAGGACACAGCTCGCAAGTTAAGCTGCCATCATGTTGGTGGCTAAACCACGCCCCATACATATGCTGTCTTTAATGAATGGGTTTAGATCTTAGCTTAATTTCTTGGAACATTAAGGGATGCAAGCCAGTGAGAAGAGACATTGTGTTCGGAAGCACCTGCACATATTGTACAATCACCTATTTGCAAGAGTCTTATCTACCGAGGGACCAGATCATTAGATTTAGACAGGAATGAGCTAGTCAAGCTTTTGGCTCGGGTACTAGTACTCGATGGGGTGGGGTGGCTATCATAATTGCCTGCCATGTACCCTATATTCTCCTTACCCTCTCTTTCCTATTGTTACTGTTCCTTTATGTCTGGCCCATGCATTTTTGAATTCCCCTACCATTTTTAACCCTACAACCTCTACAGGGAGGCTGTTCCATGGATCCATGACCCTTTCTGTGAAAAAATACTTTCTCATGTTACTCCTAAGTCTACCCCCCTCTATTTTCATATCATGGCCCCTTGTTTTTGAACATCTTTTTTGGGGGGAAATATGCTACCCTCTTGTACTTTATTTACACCCTTGAGGTATTTGAAAGTCTCTATCATATCCTGAATGACAATATACCCTCCTCTCTTTCCTCTCCTCCACAGAATACACATTGAGATCCTGCAGTCTCTCCTCATATGGCTTTTGGTAGAGCCCCGTTACCATTTTTGCCACCCTTCTCTGAACTACTTCTACTCTGTCTATGTCTTTCCAGAGATGCTGCCTCCAGAACTGGACACAGTACTCTAGATGAGGTCTCACCAATGTTCAATTCAGTGGCATCACCACCTCTTTCTGTCTGCTGGAGATACTGCTCCCTATGCACCCCAGCATTCCACTGGCTCTCCTCACAGCCTTCTCACATTGTTTGGTAACTTTTAGACCATCAGGTATGATTACTTCCAAGTCCCTTTCCTGTTTGGTGGCCATCAGTACCTACCCCCCGCCATGCACTCATCCCCCACATTTCTGTGCCCAAAGTGCATGATCTTGAACTTCTTTGCATTGAATCTTAGCTGTTACACCTCTGACCACTCCTCAAGCTTGCTTAGGTCCCTTCTCATTTTCTCTTCCCCTCGTGGAGTGTCAACCCTGTTGCAGATCTTTGTGTCATCTGCAAAGAGACACACCTTCCCTTCCAGCCCCTCTGCAATGTTGCTTATGAAGACATTAAAGAGGACTGGCCCAAGCACTGATCCATGCAGGACCCTACTGGTCACCTCTGTCTCTTTGGATTGAACTCTGTTCACCACCACCCTCTGTGCCATTTCACTCAGTCAATTTTGACTAAGTTTCCCTCCCAGGGACCCAATCCCAGGCTGCCCAGCTTGTTTACTAACCTCCTATGTGGGACGGTGTTGAAGGCCTTGCTGAAATATAGGTAGGCCACATCCACCGCCCCTCCCTGATCCACCTCCCTAGCCACCCAGTCAAAGAGATCTATCAGATTTGTTTGACAAGATCTTCCCACTGTGAATCCATGCTGCCTTGGATCCTGTGCTGTGTTGCATTCAGGATACAGTATATCACAAACCTTTCTTTCAGCAGTGATTCCATTAGTTTCCCCACCACCAAGGTCAGGCTGACTGGCCTGTAATTGTCAGCATCCTCCCTGCTCCCACTTTTGTGGAGAGGTACTACATTTGCCCTCCTCCAGTCCTTTGATACCACACCTGTTTCCAGTGCCTGTTGAACAGGGCTGTCAGTGGTGCTGCCAGCACCTCCCCGAGGTCTCGTAACACTCTGGGATGTATCCCGTTTGGCCCCATTGCCTTGTCCACTTTCAGATTTGTGAATTCCTTTAAAGCTCCTCCTTAAATGGACTGGTGTCCACCTCCCTCCCAGTGGTGCTTCCATTGCCTAACTTTGGTCCTTCCTATTCCCCTTCCCATGTGAATAATGAACAAAAATACTTGTTCAGGATTTCTGCTTCTCTTGGCCCCCCTCTGCACATTCCTCTCCTTTACTTTTTAGTCTCACAATCCCACATTTAGCCTTTTTACTTTCACTAATGTATCTGGAATAGCTATTGTCCCCTTTTGTTGTATTGCCTCGGCTATTTTTTCTTCTATTTGTACCTTTGCACTCCTGACTGCTTTGCCAACCTCCCTCTGCCTTTCCAGATACAGTTCCCTGTCTTCTTCCTCTTTGTTTCCTTGTACCTCCTGAATGACACCCTTTTCGTCATTATCTTCTTGGCCCTTCCTTTGAGAACCAGAGTGTTTTTTTTCCTTCTCTTTGTTTTGCTGACTTGCCTAATGCAAAGACTTGTTGCCTCCTGTGTGGCTCCAGTAAGAGTCTTCCATTATTCCTCCATCCCTTCTTTTCTCCTTCCCTGCCAGTGATTTCCCAAGACATTCCCCCATCTTTCAAAGTCAACCCACCTGAAATCCAAGACCCTTGCCTTTGTGTGGTCTGACTCTTCTGCTGTTCTCATATTGAACCACACCATACTGTGATCGCTTAATCCCAGAAGGCTCCCCACTTTTACATCTGTAATTCTGTCCCCGTTGGTGAGTACCAGGTCCAAAGTTGCTCAAGCTTGAGTGGGTTCCATCACTAGCTGTCTTAGCATGCCCACTACAGGGCTTCCAGGATGTCTCTGTTCCTGGCTGAGGCTGCAGCCAGGTTGCTCCAATTCACATTTGACAGACTGAAGTCTCCTACCAGCAGCACCTCCCATTTAGCCATCATTCTGTGGATGGCTTCTACATGTACCATGTCCAGCCCTTCCCCTTGTGTGGGATGTCTGTAGATTACACCAGTGTGAATGGCAGTGCCATTTCCCATCTCCAGGGTGATCCACAGTGCCTTTGCCTCTCCTTGCATTCTCTTTACCTCAGTTGCCTTAATTCCTTCCCTGACACAGATAGCCACTCCTGCTCCCTTTTTACCCACCCTGTCCTTCCTGAATAGAGTGTAGCCTGGTATTGCCATATCCCAGTCATGGATCCCCATGAACCATGTCTCAGTAATAATGACAATGTCCAGGTCCGCCTCAGCCAACAGGGCCACTAGGTCAGGGATTTTGTTTCCCAGATTGTGGGTATTTGAGCGCATGGCCTTCCAATATTTACTGCCTCCTCTCCTAATAACTCCCTCCTATCTCCATGTCTTTCTTCCATACCCCGCTTGCCCTGACTCCCATTCTGCCTTTTCTCTGCATTTTTTACCTATTTTGGTTTTAGCTATCTTTGGTGATTTCTCAACCTTAGGGTCCTCTCCGCCATCTGTGTCATTTTGTAGGGGGGAGGCTGTTTGCTTCACCCAACTTCATTTCATTTTTCATTTATTTATTTTTATACTGGTAAGTCTGTGGGACAAGCCCATTTTCACAAACAACCAGTTTAAACAAACATACAAAAAAGTTAAAACAGTACCACATTATAAATACACATTACACATAACATTTACAATCTGACTTTTCTAACAAAGTTTTCCTAAGTTCATACTTAAAAGTAGACAATTTCGGTTGTCTTAATACATTTTTAGGAAGTTGATTATACACCTTAACAATTATGAAATCCAATGAATTTTGACCAAAAGCTGTTTGAAAAAAAGGAACCTGAAACCCTTCCTTACTCTGAGATCTTGTACTACCAGGAACATTCCTTGAAAACAAATTAAGAATACTAGGCGGAGAAATACCTAAAAAAACCTTGTGCAAAAAAAGCCCTAAAATTAAATCTCCCCTTTAACGATAAACAACCCAATTGTTTATATAGTAAGCAGTGATGAGTGAGCCTTGATTGTTCAGTAGCAAAGCGCAGAACAGAATGATATGTAACTTGAAGTCTAGCCAAAACTTTTTCAGAAGTAAATGAATATACTATAGACCCATAATCCATCATAGTTAATAATAGACTATGTATAAGCAGTAATCTAACATCATAGGTCAGATTATCCTTAATTCGATACAGAAATCCTAACCTTTTATGTACCCTACTAATTAAATCTATTACATGACAATCAAATGCTAAATGACAAACAATAAGTACCCCCAAATATTTAAACTGCCTAACTTGTTCAATTTCTGTACCTAAATTATCAATACTTTTTAATTCTTGACCTTGTACTCTTCTAGGATGAGAAAAAATCATTGTCTTAGTTTTCATTGAATTTAACACCAATTTATGTTTATCAAACCAAAAATGAAGCAAACTAAAATCGTACTGTAATGTTTTCTGAAGTAACTGAAAATCTGAACCAGAGCAAAACAAAACTGCATCATCCGCATATAACAACAACTCAGTCTTTTTTAAATTAAGGGCTAACAAATTTAAAAATAAAGAAAAAAGCAAAGGACCTAAAATAGAGCCTTGAGGGACTCCACATTTCAACAAAGATGAATCAGATAAAATGCCATTAATTAAAGTCTTTTGATTCCTATTAACCAAATAGTCCCTGAAGCATGCTATAACCCCTTCAGACAAGTTTAAATTAAACAACTGTTTCAGAAGTACCTCATGATTTGCTAGATCAAAAGCCTTGGTGAGGTCCACAAAAGCCACCATGATAGTGTCCCCACTATCAATAGCCCTATTAACTCGACTAGTGAACCTCACCAAGGCTGTCTCTGTGTTGTGATTAGACCTAAAACCATGTTGTGAATCTGACCAAAATTTATATTTAGTTAGATATTCAATTAACTGAACTGAAATTATTTTCTCTCCAATATTTTAGAAAGAGGAGCAAGCATTGAAATTGGATGATAATTATTTGGGTCAAGTCTCGAACCAGATTTATAAATAGGCATTACCACTGCACTCTTCCAAACTTCAGGGAAAACTCCATTACATAAAGAATAATTAAACAATTTTGTCAACTGTCCTGCAACAGTACTAATAACTCTTTTTAATACCCTAAAATCAAGATCATCTGATCCCCTGTATGGCCTAGGATTCATTTTCATCACACACTCAATTACATCACTAATTTGTAATGATCAAAAATAGAATCTAGGAATATTATTACCCCCATCTGTTCCATTACCATTAGAATGCACAACTGCTTCCAAATAGCTCCAGAAATTACCCATACTACCCACATTGGAACTATACCTAGCCAAATTAGTAAAATGCAAATTAAAAATTTCAGCCACATATTTAGGGTCCAAAATAGTATTACCTTCCCTCTCTAATACACAATTTTCATTCACCTTAATTTTACCCAATAACTGATTAATTGTATTCCAAGTTGCACTTGGATTCCCCCTAACTTCTGTAAATTTTTTCATAAAATAATCCTTCTTTGCTACATGGATTGCTACTTGACATTTATTCCTAAACTTTTTATAAACTAATTGATGATCTAATTGTTTAGTCCTTCTATAAACTTTCCATGCTAAATTTCTTTCCCTAATTAATGTCAATAAACCAGGGGTAAACCAAACATTACTATTTCCCTTAACCCTAACAGACCTAATGGGTATTAATTTATCACAAATAAAAATAAAATAATTACAAAATTTCAGGTATGCTTCATTTATATCAGTTATATTATCCAGAAATGACCAGTCTAATAATTGTGTTTCCTCAAAAAACCTCTACTCATCTAAATCCTTAAGCCTTCTATACTTTATAATCCTAGCTTCTTTTTTAAGTATTTTAGCCGACCAATCAAAAAATACAGGACTGTGATAACTTATCCCATTGGGGAGAACCCCACAATTAACTATGTGTAATGGACTATTCGTAATTACCCAATCAAGGGTTGAAGAATACCCTGTCTTATAATTTACTCTAGTGGGACCTTCTATCAATTGTTGAAACCGTAAATCAATAACTGTAGTTCTAATTTCATGTTCTGCTGGGGACAGCCAATTCAAATTAAAATCACTAACCAAAATAGTTTCTCTTAATGTTAATTTTTGAATATAATTAAAAAAAGCAGGAACCCCCTCCTTTGATTTATCAGGTGGTACATAAACATTTATAATAGTCAAAACTTTTTTATTACCAAACAAAATGGAAATAGCAATTGTTTCAAACATTTTACTTTCTGAAACAATATCTAATTCCTGTACTAACAAATGATCAGCTACATAAAATAAACATCCCCTCCTTCTACCTACCCTATCCTTCCTTATTTCTGCCATCCCCTTGGCTAGTTTAAATGCTTGCTGATGAAACATTTAAGATAGCCAACTTGGTTAAGAAGGGGAATAAAACCTTTTATAGGTACGTTAGGGAGTGAAGAAAAACCAAAGGAGGGAAAGTGAGGCGTAATAAAGGGGAGGATGGGTGGGTAGAGGGTGACAGTGAAAAAGCAGGGATACTGAATGAATACTTCTGCTCAGTATTCACAAAAGAAGAGAAGGGGGAGGTACCTAACCCAATCAATAGAAGCACTCTGGATGGGGGGGGTTAATACCAGTCCATTTACAGAAGAAAGGGTTTTGAAAGAACTCCTGAAACTGATGGTGGACAAAGCAATGGGACTTGATGGGCTTCACCCCAGAATTCTTAAAGAACTAAGAGGAGAACTGGTGACACCAATGACTACTCTTTTTAACAAATCATGGGAGGATGGTGTGGTACCGGAGGACTGGGGGAGGGTGGATGTGATTCCCCTTCACAACAGTGGGAGCAAAGCATAGGCAGGACACTACAGACCTGTTAGTTTGACCTCAGTAGTAGGGAAAATGATGAAATCACTTCTGAAAGAAAGAATTGTTGAGTACCTAGAGGCCAGCGGGGTACAGGACCCAAGGCAACATGGATTCACAGTGAGAAGGTCTTGTCAGATGAATCTAATAGATTTCTTTGACTGGATAACCAAAGCAGTAGACCAGAAAGGGGCTATGGACATGCGCTACCTGGACTTTAACAAGGCATTTGACACAGTCCTACTCAGAATATTAATAAACAAGTTAGCCAGCCTGGGAGTGGGTCCCAGAGTGGTAAACTGGGTATAAAAATTGGCTGGATAACAGGACACAGAGGATAATAGTAAATGGAGTCCACTCCGAAGAAAGGGGGGTTACTAGTGGGGTACCACAGGGTTCAGTACTGGGACGGGTCCCTTTTAATGTTCTTATAAGTGACATTGAAGACGGACTGGAATGAAAACTATGCCTCTTTGCAGACGACACAAAGATCTGCAACAGGGTTGATACACAAGGGGGGGATGGAAAGGATGAGAAGGGACTTGGCAAGGTTGGAGGAATGGTCAAATGCATGGCAGCTTAAATTCAATGCAAAGTGCAAAGTAATGCACCTGGGAAACAAAAACCCAAGGGAAGAATACACAATGTGGAGGGGAGGTACTAACAACAACAAAAATGGAAAGAGACCTGGGGGTAGTCATATAAGATGACCTAAAGATAAGCAAGCAATGTGAGAAGGCAGTAAGGAGAGATGAGGGGATACTGGGATGTATAGGGAGAGGCATCACCAGTAGAAAACAGGAAGGTGTTATCCCTCTGTACAGACAGTTGGTGAGACCCCATCTGGAGTACTGCGTGCAGTTCTAGAGACCCCATCTCCACAAGGACATAGACAGGATGGAGGTAGTCCAGAGCAGGGCTACCAAAATGGTGCAGGGTCTGCACCAAAAGTCATATGAAGAGAGACTAAAAGAGCTTAACATGCATACCCTCGAGGAAAGGAGGGAGAGGGTGGACATGATAGAAACTGTCAAGTACCTCAGGGGAATCAACCAAGTCCAAGAGGGTAGCATCTTTCAGAAAAAGAGATGTGCAAGAACAAGGGAGCACCATTTGAAGTTGAGGGGCGGCTCAGAGGCAATGTGAGGAAGTATTTTTTCACAGAGAGGGTGGTGGACACATGGGACGGCCTTTCCTGAGGAAGTCGTGAGGACAAAAACAGTGGGGCAATTCAAGAATGCATGGGACAGACATAAGACAATTTTGGTGGGGGTTAGGAAGAAGTAGGCTGTTGGTTAACTAGGATCTGCAGCTTATCCAATAGGTAGGGAAATGGGCAGTCTGGGAGGGCCAAGAGGTCCTTATCTGCCATCAAAGCCTATGATTCTATGTTAAACCTCTCACTGAGGATCCTGATCCCCCAAGATGGATGCAGGCCATTGCCCCTGTACAGGCCTGCATCCCTCCAGACGGAACCCCAGTCCCAGATGAAGCCAAACCTCTCTACTCTGTACCAGTTTATCAGCCATGCATTGAATCTCTTGGTATGGAGTACCCTTTTATCCCCCTTGTCCTCAACAGGTAACACCTCTGAAAGGTTACAGAGTGTGCCACATGTCTAAGACCTCTCCCCAACTCCTTGAACTGCTCCCGCACTACCCTACCCTATCCTCACCACTTGCCAGGTCATTTGTCCCCAGGTGGACAATTACATCTAGCTCAACCTCACATCCTGATGCCCCAGCAATCCTTAGGATGTGCTGTCCATCCCTCCAAGCCATGGAGTGGGGTAGGCACTTGACCTCCCTCACTCCCTCCCTCCCCTCCTGGTCCTAAGTCTACCCCCTGATGATAGAGTCCCCCACCAGGAGATGCTTCCTTTTCCTCTGGGGTCCTCTGACTCTCCCTCCCCACGGTTACCACTGCAGGTGCCTCTCTGGGACAGTCCTGCCATGCCAGAGCAACATAGAAGTTATGGAGTAGAACCATAGGAGAGATGTGTCTCTTCTCCATCATCCTCACCCTTCCTGAGCCCACTGTCATCCAGTTGCTCCTCTTCCTTGGCAACCATTAAGGCAGCGGGGGGTCAGACTGCACTTTAGGACCTAATGGATACATTAGGCCTTGTGGATCCCTGGAGAGTCCTACACCCCCATGACTACATGACTACTCTATTTCATTTAACTCCCCTGTCCATAGGACTTTTTCCCATCTAGAGTATTTTTTGCTTAGCACTGAGCTTCTGCCTACTGTCAAATTCCATGAGACATGGGAAATGGTCATTTCTGACCATCAACCTGTGTACTAGCAGGCTGATCTTCAACCGGAGGATTCTAAAGATTGGACTTGGACACTTAACGCCAGGTTGTTAAGTGATCCTTTTGTAGTGCAGTCACTCCAAAGGTTGATCCAACATTTTTTCAGTGTTAATTTAAACTCCATTTCCTGGGCTGTCACCTCATAGTGTGCTGCCAAAGCTGTGTGGTGGACTGAACTTATCCGGCTGGCTTGTACATGAAAAAAGAGGTCAGAGTCTGAGGCGCAGACCCTTCTAGAACAAATCAGGAGCTTTGAGTCTACCCTTTCTTGAACCAAGCCTCCATTTGGTGTCATCCCAACTCTCTTCATGTCCAATACATGACTTTGCTGCAGGAAAAGGCGGAGTTAGCCATTCTCCATTCTCGGACTACTTATCTTGAACAAGGGGATAAAGCTGGAAAGCTTCTTGCTGTCTGTCTCTACCGGCAAAAGGCTAGAAGCATTTTCTGGGGCCTTAGGCCTCACCTTGACCTACCCTTGAGGGTCTCAGGCTGGAAAATGACTGAAATTTTCCAAAGCTTTTATCAATAGCTCTAAGCCAGTGAACCTGTACCCCTCCCCAATCTTAAGGAGACAATCAGTACCTTTCTTGGCCCTATTACCTTGCACTGTCTTAATCCCATGCAGGTTGCTTCTCTTCAGGACCCTATTTTGGAAGCAGAAGTGATTGCAGCCATCTGTAGTTTGAAATCTGATAGGGCCATGGGCCTGGATGGGTTCCTTGCAAATTTTTATAAAACATTCGTAGCGGAACTTGCACCATATTTAACTCATCTTTTCAACCATTTTTTTGATAAAGGCATCCTTGTTTCTTTCCTCTTAGAAGCTAAAATTCCCATAATTCCCAAACTAGATCATTATGGTACTCATCCTGAAAATTACCAAAATCAGCAACAGGGTAGACACAACAGAGGGAGAGCAAAGCATGGAAGCTGATCTCTGAAAACTGGAGGAGTGGTCTAAGACCTGGCAATTGAAATTCAGTGCCAAAAAATGCAAGGTGATGCACCTGGGAAAGCGTAACCCAGGGAAACTGTACTCAATGGGAGGGGAGCAGCTGGTGGCTACCAGGCAGGAGTGAGACATTGGGGTGATCATATCAGATGACCTGAAGGTCAATAGACAATGTGAAAAGGCAGCACTAAAAGCTAGTGGTATCCTGGGATGCATAGGGAGGGGCATCATGAGCAGAAGGAATGAAGTAATCATGCCCCTATATCAGTCCCTGGTCAGGCCTCACCTGGAGTACTGTGTCCAGTTCTGGAGGGCACACCTTAGGAAGGACATAAATAGGCTGGAGATGGTACAGAGAAGAGCAACAAAGATGGTGCAGGGTTTGCATCAGAAACTGTATGCAGCAAGACTGGATGACCTCAAATTATACTCCCTAGAACAACACAGGAATCATGGGAACATGATGGAAACATTCAGATACCTTAAAGGCAACAATAGGGTGCACATGCAGAACCTCTTTTAGGTAAAGGACTACAGTAGGACTAGAGGGCACAACCTTCGACTTAAGGGAGGAAAGTTCAGAAGCAATACAAGGAAATTCTTCTTCACAGATCGTGTTGTGAAACCATGAAATAGCCTGCCGGAGGGGGTGGTTGGAACCAAGACAGTGGGGGAATTCAAGTGGGCATGGGACAGACACTGTGGGATACACAAGCAGGCAGCTGACCAGGGGGTAGGAAGCCAAGGGCAGACTTGCTGGATCATACAGTCCCCATCTACCAACAACTTCTATGTTTCTATGTTTCTACCAGCCTATCTCTCTTATGAATGTTGAGTTGAAGATCCTTGCAAAGACCTTGACTAAATGCTTGGAGGGAGTCAGGCATCATCTTATCAGTCTGGAACAAGTTGGTTTTATGTCGAGTTGTTTTTTGCATGATCGTCTTCACAAGATACTTCATCTTATCTCTGCCTCGGGGCAGACTTGCCTGGCAGCGGCCTTGGTGTCCCTCGATATGGAGTAGGCCTTTGAGTGTGTGGCCTGGAACTAGCTTTTTTCCATAATGCGACAGTTTGGTATCCTGGATGCCTTCATCAAATGGGTAAAATTGCTATATCTCTCTTCTTCTGCTCATGTCACCTGTTTATTTATTTATTTATGACAATTTCGGATAACACCTTTGAGCAAACAGAGATCTTTTACAAAGGTTCCACGTCATGGACAATGGACAAGTATACACAAGAACAGGCAGGTAGATAACAGTTAATACAATTACAGTACATGAGCTACCAGTGGTCTTGTCCAGATAAGACAAGACAATAGAATTAATAACAGGTGAAACATTACAGAATGCATGAGCTGCCAAAGGCTTTGTCAGGATCATCGTGGACAGAAGCATGGTACAATATCACCAAACATTATACAAAGAGAGCCTGGGGTGGTTACAATTGAAATATTGATCTGACAAATGCATGAGAGGGCCAGAGGTAGTTGGTGAGAGGAAAAGGTAGTAGGGGACAGGAAAGAATTGGGGGGGAGGATTGGAGGGATAAGGTACAGTAGGTGGTGAAGGAGAGGAGTAGGTGGTGACGGAGTGGCAAGGAGAAGGGATGGGAGATGTAAGTGGGGGTAACAGGATGGGTGGGGAGAGAAGAGTTAGGATGGGCAAGGAGGAGAAAGGAGAGAGAAATGAGAACTATAAGGGAGTTAAGGAGGGCTAGGGGAGAAAGGAGAGAGAGAGAGAATATGACAGCTAGGAGGTGCAGGGGGTAATAGGTGAGGGGAAGGGCAAAGATGTGAGAGGGAATGGAGAGAGGGAGGAGTGAAATCTGGGGGGCCAAGTCAGGAGGCTGAGGTGGCTGATGTGAGATATTGGAAAGAGTTAATAGGGAGGGAGCGGGGTGCGGGGAGAGTACATAAGTAATGGAGAGGCCAGGAAAGTGAGCAGGGAATTTAAGTGTAGCAGTCACAGTAGGCATTGGCCACCAAGTGCTGTCATAGTTTGCACTTAAAGGAGCTGAGATTCGGTGCATTGGTGATATCCACTGGGAGTGTGTTGAACCAATTAGAGGCCCTAACTTTATATGAGCACTTCCCTTGAGTGGTCCGGTAGTGGGGAACTGTGAAGACTAGTATTCCAGAACTCCTGGTAAGGTGGATGGCACAGTGAGGGGAAAGTGTAGACTGAACCCCTGGTGGAAGGAGGCCTAGCACTGTCTTCTTAGCAAGTAAGTAGGTCTGATACTTAATTCTGCCTTGAAGTTATAGCCAGTTAGCCTGTTCATAGAGATCACATGTGTGTGTGAGTCTAGAGGCTGTGGTGAGAAGCTGGCAGGCCTTGTTTAAGGCTATGGCCATACGCTGGAGGCCAGTGTCAGTAAATGATCCATAAACTACGAGGCCATAGTTAATTAAAGAGGTGACTTGAGCTCTGGATGACAAGTTTTACTACTTCATCTGTCAGACAGTGCCTATGCCTATATAGCAGGCCTATGCGTGTATTCACAGCTTTAGCAAGGTTATTTATATCCTTGGAGTATGAAAGAGTGGAGTCGAGGGTCACTCCCAGTTATTTGAACTGGTCTACCTGTTCCAGCACAGTGCCAACACTATTGTAGATTAGCAGTTTTAGCAGTTTGTATTTGTTGTGAGTGCCATGAAACAGCATTGATTTCTTTTTTGAGTAGTTTAGGATGAGTTTATGTGACCTGAACCAGGTTTCAACTTCTGAGAAACTACATTGTAGCTGTTGCTGGAGGTGATGGGGGTCGGATTGACTCGAGAAAATGACTGCATCATCTGCATAGAGTAGAATTCGGTCATGGCAAGTGGCAGGGAGGTTGTTCATGAAGATGCTGAAGAGTAGGGGGCCAAGGATGGAACCTTGTGGTACACCCAAACAGACTGGGAGGGGGGTCAAAATGGTGTCTCTAATTCTGGCCTGCTGAGAGCAGTCACTAAGGTAGCTTTGGAACCAGCGTGTGGCATCCAGTGAAAGGCGAAGATGTGATAGTTGTCTGAGTAGTAGGGAGTGGTTAACTGTATCAAATGCCTTAGTCAGATCAATAAAGGTGGTGCCAGCTAATTAGTTGTGGTCTAGTGCCTGGTGGCTGAAGGAGGTGAAGTCTAGTAGTGCAGTGGTTGTGCTGTGATCTTTTCGAAAATCATGTTGTTGGGAACATTGGAGGTTATATTTTTCAAGGTAGTCTACAAGTTGTTCAGCAACTATCCTTTCCAAAGCCTTGGAGAGTGGGGGAAGGATGGATATAGGCCTGTAATTGCTTGTGAGAGTCTTGTCACCAATTTTGTGGATAGGAGTCCCCACAGCGGACTTCCATTTGCTTGGGAATTGCGACAGCTTAAGAGAGTAGTTGAGAATTTTCGTAAGGGGTGGCAGAACTTCATCAAAGGTGAGGGTGATGAGTGTCAAATCATGGGAGTCTGCACTATGCCTAGACTTCCTGAGTATACTGAGTAGATGTTTCCTGGCTAGCCATTTAGTGATAGCCTTAAAATAAAATGGGGGGTGCAGCTGGGCTGCCTGAGGGATAGTGGGATGGGTTACTGTTGGTGTAGGATCAAAGAAGTTAGGTGGGAGCACATGATTAAGGTCACAAAATGTTGAGTTTAAGGCATTAGCAATGGTTACTTTATTCAGGGTGATACTCCCATCATTTTTCAGCATTGCAGGTGAAACTTTTTTTTTCCAGTTACCTCAGAGAGGTTGTCCCAGAACTTCCTCCCATCATTCCAGGTGTTTGCAAGGGCATTCCTATAGTAGGAGGCTTTCACCTGGCAGGTAGCTATTGTGCAAGCATTCTGCACTGATTTGTAGGCCTGAGTATTCCCCAGGGTGTTGGATGCTTTAGCGTGGTACCATAGTTGGTCATGAGATTTCATCTGTTCAAGGAGGTCATGAGTCACCCATGGGTTTATTGATCCGCTAATCTTTCGTTTCTTGTATGGAGCATGAACATCACACGCTGCATTAAAGGTAGTGATAAAGTATTCTAGGGCTGAGTCCACGTCCCGAGCACCATCAATTGGAGACCAGTCGAGTGATCACAGGGGCGTTTTTAATGGATCTAATCGACCAGGTAGAAGTATTCTACTGACAATTAATTTTGGTGGGGGGTTGTTGAATTTGTTAGACCAGAGGGAAATGACTGGAGAATGGTCACTTATGGTGTCCGGGGGTACTTCAGTCTTAGTGATGTGTTCAGGTCAATTAGTGAGAACCCAATCCAGGAGAGAGGAGGTTCCCAACCTGTAGTTTATCCTGGTGGGTCACTGTATCATTTGTGCCATGTTGGCAGCTGCCAAAGCGCCGTATAGGTACTTGCACTTGCACATGGGGCCAGCCAGTTGACATTGAAGTCACCAAGCAGAATCGCTTCTGAGTTTCACCCACAGGAGTTGCTGCAGTCGAGGAGGGAGGGAAGACCCTGATTAGTCAGCTTAGGTGGAATATATACTGACGCAATGGTCAATGCCTTATTGTGTGCACCTAGTAGTACCTTAATGGCTAGAATCTGAATGTCATTTCCAGTGCTAGGTAGGGCCAGAACATGACCCACAAGCGTGTCTTCAAGGTAGAGGACCCAGCCCCCAACTTTCTTAGTCAGCCTGTCATGAATAAAGACTGTGTAACCAGGAATGGCATTAGTGGAGTCAGGGATCTTTGGGAATAGCCACATCTCAATGACCGATTGTATGTCCGAGCTGTGCTGGGAGATCCAGGCAGTGATGATATTGAGTTTTGAAAGGAGGCTGCAGAGGTATCCCATGATGCCGACGATCGCTGATGGGTGATCTCCGAAAGGGAGATACAATCGTGGCCTGTGGATAGGGCGATTGGGGGAGCTGGGTGACCGGATGGTGGGGGTGGGCAAATTAGAGACCGGATGTCACTATATGTCTATGCGCACGGGTGGGGGGGAGCAAGCACACTGAGCGTGGGCTGGGAGGGGATGGAGGAGCTGTAGGGGGTGGCATTGCAGTGGGCTGCTGAGCTGCGTTGTGGCATCGGTGGTTGGTCTGCGGCTGTGGCGGGTGTGGTACCGGGTTCGGGTCTGGGCACGAGTGCCTTTTGTTGTGCCCAGCCAAATCTGTTTTTCTCTAACTTGCAGCAACCCTGACATGCTCCCCCCTGGAGTTGAGAATCCTTAAGTAGGTGCTGGGGTGAAGCCCCCCATGGGGGGGTGGGCAGCACAGCCCCCCTCATAAACAATAAAAATCTATGTCCCCAGTGCTGTGTTGCTGTGTGCTGCGGAGTCCATCTCCCAAACAACTTTCGCGATGTGACTTCGCTGTAATGGCGATAACCGATGGGAGATTGCTGTCATCACATAAAACTGGCTGCAGATATTTATACATGCCAAGGATAGAGAAGCAGAGCTGTTAGACTTCATTGATGCCAGATTGTGGAGATCCATGGTTGGGGTGAATATTTCCTGAGAGAAGTAGCAACAGTAGTATTTGGCATTTGAGAAAGGCTTTTAGGTATTTCCTATGGTGTAACTGTGCATCACTTTCAGTGGTAAATTATAAAAATGAGGTTACAGCAAGAGTTAGCAAGATATGGGACTCTAAAGAGCTAGTGATAGCTGTGGCTCAGAGGAAGGTCTGAGGACCCTATGAGGTTGGAGGGTTTACTAACACAAAGAAGCCAATGGGTGGAAACAGGTAGATGGGGTTGAGGTTTAGTGTATTTAATAATGATCGGGGGTGGGTGGGCTGAAAAATCAAGTAAGCTGACAAGTCCAATTTAGCAGTGAGCAACAGCTAAGCACAGAAGTCAGTACAATCCAATGAAGAGCTGCCCCCAGTGCCGAAATGTCCAATTAGCATCTGAAAGCAGCCGGAGCATGCCAATGGGAGCAATGGCTTGGGAGCCTTTCAATCAGACAGGAGCCTACCTTGCTTAGATCTTCAAGCAGACAGGCTGGAAATGGTGACTGTGGCTGGCTGTGCAGGGAGCCTAGGCCACAGTCATAGATGGTGGGCTTGCTCAAAGCTCAGGAACTTGTTAAGATCTTCAGGCAGACAGGCTGGAAATGATGACTGTGGCTGGCTGTGCAGGGAGCCTAGGCCACAGTTGTAGATGGTGGGCTTGCTCACAGCTCAGGAACTTGTTCAGGTCTTCAGGCAGACAGGCTGAAAATGGTGACTGTGGCTGGCTGTGCAGGGAGCCTTGGCCACAGTCGTAGATGGTGGGTTTGCTCAAAGCTCAGGAACTTGTTCAGATCTTCAGGCAGACAGGCTGGAAATGGTGATTGTGGCTGGCTGTGCAGGGATCCTAGGCCACAGTCATAGCTGGCGGGCTTGCTCTAAGCTCAGGAACTGGAAAGACATCTGTAATAGGGTCCTTTCTGACCTGCTTTTTTGGAGAGGGGCTAAGGTAGGCATTTTCCTCTCTCGCTTTTTTTATTTTAATTTATATTTGGAACCCCTCCTTAAAATTAAATTGGATGCTCTGGTCATGGGCATTACTATAGGTTTCTCTAGATATGCTGTCTCTGCCTAAGCAAATGATATTTTACTGCATCTAACACATCCCCATATCTCGACTCCGAGGGCCATATCTGTTATTGAGGAGTTCAGCCATCTTTCTTTTAAAAAAAATTAATGTTCGCAAGACTGCAGTTTTCCCCTTAAAACACAGGTGGATAAGCAAGCTATGTTACAGCTGGCTTTAAGTGAGAACCTACATCTGTGACTCATTTGGGTATCAAGCTTGCCCGTAGCACCACAAAGCTGTTCTCAGTTAATTTTTCTGACCAGTCTTGCACAACCACTGTTTCGTGCATTGTATTTGCTCTTATTTTTTGCTCTTGACCTTGTATTTTTACACCACTGCTGATTGTAAATCAACCTTGACCTTGTATTTTCTACCACTGCTGACCATTACTGTGTACTGTACCTTATCCTTTGTGTCTCATGCATTCATGTTATGCCTGTACTTGCCTCACCACACTTGTGGCCCGGGTCATGACTGAAAATGATAATTTGGATCAGTGCAGCTACCCGGTCACCAAAGACATAAATAAATAAATCCTTTGGTTAAACATTTTGGGCAAGAACTTACTAGATGGGGAATCTCTTCCCTTTCCCTTTTAGTAAGTAAATAAGTAAAAATGTTATTGTTGGACCATTAATAATAATAATAATAATAATAATAAATAAATAAATAAAAATAATAACAATAATACAACTTTATTTTTATGGCGCCTTTCAAAACACCAAGGCACCGTACAGAATAAACAGATTAAAAATGTCAATCATTATACTAAAAACAACTAACCAAATAAGTACAATCAGACTCCAAATACTTGGGTCCACAGATATGTTTTTAGGGCCTTTTTAAACCCCTCCATGGTCGTGCACTCCTGTATCTGGCGGGGTAGAGAATTCCAGAGGGTAGGTGCCGCGTACATAAATGTACAAGCCCCAGAAGATTTCAAAGACACCCTCAGGATCTCTAGCAACCCCCCCGCCAGCTGAGCGGAGCGATCACCCAGGGCAGTCAGGGACCAGCAGCTCTTTCAGATAGTCAGGGCCAAGTCTGTGTAAGGCTTTATAAGTCAGAAGACCGACTTTAAAGGGGATCCGCCACTGTCCTGGCAGCCAGAGCAGTCCGCGCAACACCAGCAAAAATATGGCTGGATCGAGAAGTACCAGTCAAAAGTGGGGCCCCTGCATTCTGCACCAGCTGCAGGTGATGGATTTCAACCCCAGGAAGCCCTAGATAAAGGGAGTTGCAGTAGTCCAGACGTGAAGACAGAAATCAGTCTTTAACAATATTTTACAATACACAATAAATACAGCACACAGAATAGAAAATGCTGAAAATAATTTTTTACATTGTACTCAAAACACAATAAAAATACAGTGTTATACAATAGCATTATTAGTCCAGACATTTCACTGTCTGTTGCACTGAATCCCTTTGTGTATGCTTCTTTCTTAATTTATATATCATTACCAAATATTTTGCAATTCTCAAAACTGTACTATCATCCTTCATGTTGAACAAGATGCAAGTTAAATCATCCTGAGATATATTTGGCCAATTCATATATGGACCCATTCAGCAATTTTTCATTTATGTGTACAATGAGCAAACCCATAATACCTGTACTAAACCTTCTTTACCACCTTTTATACTGTTAGTTTTCTTCTGATTTTTTGGAGCTTATTATATTTAGTTGTAAGTATGTTTCTATCAAATAGTTCCAATTTTGCTTTAATATAAGCATTACTTACCAGCAGATCTTTGAGAATGTCAAAATAATATCTGTATTCAAAATGACAATTATTTTTTGTTATACCACAGTGAGTATTTAGATATATCTCCTCCAAGTCTTTTACTATCCAGTAATTTGTCACATTACTTTCAATGTATTTTTGTACATAAGGCTAATTTTAATATCTTTATTAACGTAATAGCTGAGGGTATCCAGGCCAAATCTCTCTAGTTTTTGATATACAGTATGTTTCTTAGCCTATTTACTGAATTACAATTTTTTAGCCAATTTTCCTTTTCCTTTAAACATTTTTTTTAGTAGCTGCTTTTGAGGAAGCCTTGTTAGATGCAAGCAATAACTGTTTTTTTTACTGTCTATGATGGCATTAATGTTTAGTATTCCTACTTCAGCTCTCAGGTATTGAGCTAGACAAGTTGGATTTAGGCCTAAAGCTGATTTTAATAAACTATTCGCTGTACTAAACATATTTTCTGGATTACTTATTGCCCATATTCTGATGCATAAATAATTTGAGCAAAATATTTAGCTATTAATGCTGTCAGACGTGGTTTCAGTGAATGTCCTCTATATTGATAATTACATTTTCTTAATCCATCTGCTCTTTTTCTAACAGTTGTCATAGTTGTTTGAGTGTCCACTAGTCCACTTGCCATTTAAAGAACATGTAAGCCCCAAGTAGAGATGAGCGAAGTGGCCCCAATTTGCTCCGTGAAGTCATTCGTGGAGTGAAGGCGAATTCCCAGAGTGCTCCGCAATGTGAAGCAGAGTACTTCTCGTTATGATGGGTAACGCGAAGTCCATTGGAAACAGTGACTTTGCGTTACTCCACCTTCCCAAACCACTACTCCACCAATTCTTAAGGCAAAGTACATTGAAAACAATGTACTTCACCTCACTTTGCCTTGTTTTTAAGCTCCAAAGGCGAATTTTGCAGTGATTCATGGGATTTCAGGTCACATGGGCTCTACATTGTTCTGCAAAGCCTCAGTTTGTGGTAGCGTGTGTAGGAAGCTGTAGGAGACAATCTGCTCTTTGATCTCTCTGCGATTCAAACCTTCTAAAAGCTATTAAAAAAGCCTTTTTGAGTCATTTTTTTTGCTGAAACTTTAGTTCATCGATTATAGAAAACCCTCCTGTGCTCATATCATCAAATGTTTATTGTTTGTATGTGGATTTTGAATGTTAATGTGCAATATTCAGTCTGTGTACTGAGAGACAGTGGAAGTGTGCTTTGGGGAGGGGCATATCTGTGATGTAGGTAGATTAACTTTGAGAAAAAAACAGTGCTTTCTGTTTTGGTGATATTTTTCTTGTATAGCTGTGTTAATGTACATACAGTAATATTTTGAATAATTCTTGCCATTTTTTGCTGATTGTTGTGGTGCAGCAGTGCATAATTTTAGTTAGTTTAAAATATGTGGTTATATTACTGAAGTTTTCAACTTGCTACGCATTACTTAGTGTGTGTGTGAGTATGTGTGTGATGCGTGTCATCAAATCAGACACCTTTTATTGTGCCACATAATTTCAGCAATGTGAACCTGCTAGCCACTGCAGCTGTGTATTTTTTTTTACTTTTTTGTGGTATCTTTACTGGTGCTAGTGACTGTTACTGCAGCAGTGCAGTACACTGCCCCCACCCCTCGTGGCCCGCCCCACCCGGCAAAGGTATTCTTTTCCAGATTTGAATTTCTGATGGTGAGCACTGGTTAGGTGTTGTGTCTTTGCATCTGCATCTCTTCAGTGCACAGCAGAATCTTAATCTGTCTGTGCATTTGCATCTCTTTAGGGCCCAATCTCCATCTCTAACTTAAGTCACAGTTGTTTCTTTGGCTTCCCTTCAGAGTACTGGACAGGTGTGGTGCATAATTCTGCATGAACATTGTACTCATTAATATGCGTTTTTAAGTCAGGACCATCATCACGAGTCACTCGTGATACAAATCACATTCTTCATCATCACGGTGACAAATGCAGTCACAAATCATGATTTACGATCACATCATGAATCACAACATTCATTTCTTTTACTAGTTACATGGATGTATTGTAAGCCTGTTTTGTAGTATCTCTCCATGCTTCACCACCCCACCATTGTACTCATTAATGAGTGTTTTTAAGTTTGGGGGTTTTGTGCCACACCTCATTGGGGCCCAGGGAAGTACAGCCATAGACATTCGCATTTCTTCATCGACACGGTCACAAATGCAGTCATGAAACATGATTTATGATCACGTCATGAATCACAACATTAATATTTTTACTAGTTACTTGGATGTATTGTAAGCCTGTTTTGTAGTATCTCTCCAGGCTTCACCATCCCACCACTGAACACATTAATAAATGTTTTTAAGTCAGGGAGTTGGACAGTGTCTGCAGTACATACACAGACTGGAAAGAAGACTGATTGCACACATGCAGTTTAGCACAATATACCTGCACTGCTCAGAATACAAAGTGACAAGCATACGGAAGGCAACAAAAAAGGGGCATACTTACATACAAGGGTCGGGGATGGTGGAGGAATACATTTTATAACAGAGCAAGGGAGGTGTGGAGGGGCACATGGTGTGAGGAAATAAAAATAATGTGGGATCCCATGGTGATCCAGCAGCAGTTTCAGCATGGAAATAATTTGCAACTGATGTCCCTCTATGTGATCCAGCTGCTGTTCCACAGCATTCACCCTCTCGTTGTTCTCCTCGACAGCACTCCAGAGAACTGCCAAGTCAACTTGTGTTACACACAGTTCTCTGGGGTCCTCATGTTCTACAGGCTGACCTGCTGCTGGTGGTGGTGGTGGTGGTGGGGGTGCTGGTGGAGCAGCAGGTGCTGCTGTGGCCCTCCTCTTCTTAGGGGTGCCACCATGCACAACTGCACCCTCCACCATAGAATGGCCAGCAGGTGCAGGCATGATCTGTTCTGTGGCAGCCTGCCACTTCAACTGATGGTGATTGAGCATATGGGTGTGCTGGCCCCCAGTCCCCAGTTGAGTCCCCCAGGGGCCATGGCACACCTCCACCTCACATAGGCGGCACTTGACCACACTGCTGTCCCCCCAACACAGTCAAAAACCTGCCAAACAATGGAGGTGCAGGGAGGACCAGGCACAGGCAGGGGAGAGCCAGATGAACTAGCAGCTGGCTGGTCACAGTGCTGAACAGGGTTGGGATCCACACCTGGGCCCAGGGAAACAGGCACATCCTGCTCCAGAGGACCTGGTGCTGGAATTGGTGGTGGTTCAACTGCCTCAGAGTCAGGACAGGAGGCGGTGCTGGTCCTGCTTCTGGGGGGGCACTCACAAGTTTCGAGCAGTCCAACTGGAATGGGCGCCCATGCCCCCCACGCATGCGCACGGTACGATGCTTACCACTACCACGCTGTCCCAGAGCTGCCCCCACCCCAGACATTCCCTTTCCCTGGTCCATCTCTCTTACTGAGCTTCCTCAGTCTGAGAAATCACTACTCACACTGTCACACAACACACACACAGTCACACAGACAAACAACTAAATACTTATAAAGGTAAGTAAAATAAAATTTACAGAAAGAGCAAATTAAGTAGTAAAAAAGGGTACAGAAAAGACAAAAAAATGTAGCTTTTAAAAAAGCTGTTGGGTCTAAACCAAAGTTTAAATCTCATCCTCGCTCTGATCTCAAAGTATCAGCAGTCACATAACACACTCCTCTCTCTCCGTCTGCACAGGAGAAAGTAAAAGTGTCTGCTTGTATGACTCACTTCCTTCCTGCCTAGCTAAAGAGCATGTGACTTACAGTACTGTAAGCCATGTGATGTGTGGGGGGCTGCCAAATCTGAAACGACAAGTGGATCACTTAGAATCATAATGAGGAACGCAAAGTCCATTAAAAACAATCACTTTGCCTTACTTCGCATTGCCATTTCGCCTTAACGCGAAGTGGTAATGACAAGGCGAAGTGAGGACTTTGCATTGCCCACTCCGTGTAGAGGAGTGGCAACGCGAAGTGCTCACTTTGCATTCACTTCGCCGGCGGAATTTAAATTCGCTGCATTTCTAGCCCCAAGTATGTATAATATAGAAACATAAACTTTGATGGCACATAAGGACTGCTTGGCCCACCTGGTCTGCCCATTTTGGGGATGTGAAGGCCCCCCTTATAATTTAGGGACAACCAACTGCAACCATCTAGTCCCCTGGCATTACTAGAATCCCATCAGTGTCAGTACTAGGTAAGGAAGGCAGCTGATGAATAACTGGTTAAATGGGTTTTTTCACCTACTCATTCTCTGTTTACTTGGGCTCAGCTGAGATGAGAGAGCTGATGTCATTTAGAACTCTCGCAGCAGCATAAGCCATGGCAGCTGGCTGTGAGTGGGGAGTATTAGAATTTTCAGTCAATGTGTTGTCAGCAGTGTGAGTAGAGAGTCTGTAGTGAGTAGGTGGAGGAGTTAAAGCAGCAGTGGCTCTAAGAGGAGAGCTTATTTTCTCACCCTAGTCCTGAAAGACATCTACCTGCCCAGAAAAGTGTTAGAAACCATTGTCTACAGCAGGAGCTCCTGATTTTTCATCCCCAGAGAGGTGGATAGGACTGCTAGAGGATGGATCCATAGAGCAATCCCCTATTTGATCAGAGACCCTTTTGAAGCTGCCTGTTTTGTTTTCCAACTGTGATTAATTTGACTTTTTGCTTCCTGGGGAAAGTGCCTATCTTGGGTGTTTCTCTGACAAAGGGAATTATACACCAGTTCTGTTCTAAGTTGAGACTGTTTTTAAGTTTAAAGTTGGCCGACAATTGTGGGGTCCAGAGGGAGACTAATGCACATTGTTCAGGAGTTTAGTTCTACACTCAGGAGTAGTGTTTTTCATATGCTGGATATGAAAGTCATTCCAAGATGCATATTCTTAACTGTTTTAACAGAAGTTGAGGTGTAAATCTGAAAGAATGACTGGGTATGGACGTGGAATTGACAGGTGAGCAGACCCCCCATCTGGAGTGACCAATTCAGCACTACAGGTTCCATAAGGATGCCTGGTTATTCAGGACATGGTGGCCAACGCCTGAACAGAAAACTTACTGCCTGGTGTGGGTTGTGCTTATTTTGAGTACCAGTGTGCTCTGTTATGGCCAGTTTCCACTTGCCGAAGTGTTAAAGTCCTATGCCAAATGGGAACCATGTGCTAAGTTGTGGCTAGTGCCACTAGAAGAGAGTGTGTTCAGCTGAGGCCATTGCCACTGAAGAGAATTCAAGGTCCTGTGACATATGGGATACATAGAGTTTCTGTCCATTACAGTTTTCTATTGTTCTGCCATTGCCTTGTGTTACGATTTGTAAACCTTGGGGGTCTACCCTTGCTTTAGAGTACCATCTTTGGAATAAAGTCACACTCTAGAACCCCAGTCTGGTTTGGACATTCATGTTACTGCTTCCTATGTGGAATTACAGGGTATCCATCTAGAAGTAGAGATCTAGCATAGCCCTAGCACAAAGTTCTCTCCTCAGGACCTGGGTTTATTTGGTCACAATCAGTATCTGCTTTTGTACACCCTCACCCCTTTCTGACCTCTAGAAATAATAAGCGTGGTATACATTCCCAAAGCTAGGGATGGTACCATTGTCCAAAGTAGTCTGTGTGCCCAATCAAGGGTATCAAGGGGTAGCTTACTGTGCAAAGTAGTGTGGGGGGGGTTACAAAAAAGAGGGGCTCATCCGAAGATGCTGTTTAATTTGGGGAGAGAACCAGAGATTTTTTTGCTGAGGGTATGGCTAGTATCTGTCTGTCTGGTAGCATGGCAGGCAGCTGAAGGGATAAGCTGTGTTAGTTCTCAGCTCTCAGGGATAGTGTAGTCTATATGTTTGTTTACATTGCAGATGTTCACCCACAAGCTACAAGGGTGGTTGGATCCCTGCTTACCAACCAGAAGCAGGAAGCTGAGTAGTTTGTCCTAGTGAAAGGATTGAACTACCAGCTTACTATGGGCACTACATTTTTAGTTTGTTTTAAGGCACTATTGCACTTTAGTGTGCCAGGATCATGGATGAGTGGCCTTCACATGCATTTAAATACAAATTTTCAATTGAGCAATTTTGGCTGTATTGTGACCCCTGGTTTGACTTCCAGGTCCATGGAAGGTTAAATTCATACCCTGCTGTGAGCAGGGTTTGCTGAGCAGGGTGTGCAAGGGGCTGCACACTGAGATGCACACGGAGACACTCATGTCTTTGCATGTGTCAGGAATGTCTGGAGTGGTTAAAGTGGACATGGCCTAGAAACTTTAGCAACAGACACTTCAGGTAGGCCAAGTGGGAAACACAGTAGAAATATTGTGAATATACCTAAAGACAGACAAAAAAAAGGCAATATCATTTAAATATTCAAAGAGATAGTTCAAAAATGAAGGACTGTGTGACTGAAACAGGGCAAGATACCATTATGAATGTAGATATAGCAGCAGCACCTGCCCAGCCTCACTGTGATGTAACATTAGATAAATCAGACTTTAAAATGAAACAGTGCATAAATTGCCCTATGTTTATCATAGACAGCCCTATGGAAGGCTTTCAGCGTGATAAATGTGTACTTATTTCTATGTTATATGAAGAGATAAAGTACTTACAGAATAGGACACAAATACAAACAGAGATTAGTCATCTAGAGGAGTTTATAGATAAGGCATCTATTATTATATGTGAGCCCTTGGTAATAGAAAACTTGGATCAAGTCAACTTAAATATGCATATAAACACCACAGCCATAGATGCAGATAGTACACACTTTGATCAGGAGCTTGAGGTTTGGTGCACTGTCCAAGCCAGGCCTACTAAAAGAAGGGCTGGACAGACATTTAACAGCGCCCCGGTGGAACTCCAAAATAGATATGGGCCATTAGAGAAACTGGATGAGGAAGTAAAAAAGTACTCCTGAGGGAAGAAACATTAAACTATTAACCCATTATAACACTGAAAAACATTATACGTACACACCAATGCAGCAACATAAAGTTCCCACCGACCGAAAAGATACAAACTCTGAACTGGAGAAGGCTTTTATTGGTCATGTGAATGAGAAGCGGAAAATAAATCCAGATACAGCATTACATCCCAATTGTTGTAAGCACAGGGATATAATTCTCACTGGTTACTCAATAACAAAGGGTACCGACGCACCACTATGTAAAGGTAGAAATGAACACATGACAGTGACTACACTACCAGGAGCTAAAATAAGCGATGTCAGAAAGAAGTTTAATGGCTTAGTAGCAAATCTTAGTGATCCACTTGTACTTGTTCACATTGCGGTAAACAACATAGGTAAATGAACTTTAAAGGAAATATATGATGATTATGAGGCAGTGGCCTTTGATATCATAAATAAGGGAGGAGATATTACAATATAGGTGGCACTACCAGTCAGAGGTAGACATTGCCACAAAAATAGAGAAATCTCAGAATGTTAAATAGTTGGCTACAGGAATGGTGCCAGGTAAGGGGTTATAGTTTCATTGATAACTGGATTAACTTTGGTGATGACAGATTAATGAGCCCTTATGGTATTCATTTAAATAAAATGGGTACAAGAAGACTTTCCTGAACTTTGAATGAGTATATCAATGCCCACTTAAACATATAGAAAAGGGGGGGGGGCTAGGGAGGGAAGCTCTGACTTCATGCAAGACATACAGCAGACAAAGATACCAGCAGAAAACGATATAGGATGGAAGAGTTTACTTATAAATGCAAGAAGTGTGTCAAATAAATTTGATGAGCTGAAATACACCTTAAAGTCTCAGAATATAAAAATCTGTGCTATTACAGAAGCATGGTGGGATGCAAATTATAATTGGGAACAAGAGATAATGGGCCAGATATTCAAAACTTTGCGCTGGGCAAAAACCATTTGCACAGGTTTAGCGCGGGATTAGCGCGGGTCTGCCATATTCAAAAGGCCAAATAGTGCGGGCAAACTGCATTAGCGCTGGGCAAAATTATAATGTATGCAAGGGGCAAACTGACATGAATATAGGCGCAATGCTATATTCAGTGACTAGCTACACGCTAAGTGGTTTCTTGTGAAACAGCGCATTACTTAGCGCCGGTGGCACATTATCGCCCAGGAAAAGCTGGTCTTAATCCTGGGCAATCAGCTTTGCACGCACACGGTTTTATGCCGCATCGCGCCGGTTTAGCGGGTTTTGCGCGACCCTAACAAATAAATATGACACATAGATAAAGCCAAACATAGAGGAAGCATGCTGTTAACTGATGGCATCACAATGATGCCATCATCTGTCTCAGTCCCAGCCATGCCAGGCAGTAAGTAGTGACCCTGCCACCAGTGGACAGCACGGCAGTGTGGCCATACAGCACACACCTGTGGACCACACTTCTGTGGACACCAACAGATGCCAGCACACACATGCAGCACTTTGGGCATGGAGGATGTTGAGGGAGCATATAGGGTGGCGAGGCTGTGCTACAGATCAGGTGTGGCCACAAGGCTGGGACACATCATGCAGTGTACATGGGTCAGTATTGGGAATACCCCAACACCAGTGTGCCTTTCAGATAATATATGCCCCCCCGGCCACATACCTCACAGCTGTACAACTGCCATAGCACACAAAGTCAGAAATGTACATGTCACTGTGAGCATCCATGCCACAGGTGCAGCATCTGTGGGTCACACAACAGCGTAACAGTAATGTCCAGTATCAGAAAACATCCGCAGGTTGGGCCACTCACTGTGTATAGTGCAGTCATCATCACTGCCCTACACACCATAGGCATTGCTGTGTCCACGCACTACTGGCCCCCTTGCTACTGTAGTTTCTGCTGTGCACTGTAGCATGCCCTACAATGTGACAGTTGCATGCAGCACCACCACCACCTGTGCCTATGATGTCCTGTCCCCTGGGGTATAATATGCTATGCTATGCTGTACTGTTTACATGTAGCCTGCAGCTATCATCATGCACTGCCAGACTGACCTACAGGTGGAGCTGCGGTTGGACCTGGTCAGCCCTGTACTTCAGACTGACCTACAGGTGGCTCTGTGGGACTCTGCAGTAATGCTGGGCAAACTGCATGCAAATCAGGGTATAATGAGATACTAATCGGTTGTTTGCCCAGAGACTACATAAGTAGGCTCATTTGCATAGCACTTTGAATATGGCACATTTAACCCGGGCAAGCGTGTTTGCTCCGGGCTAACTGCTTAGCTTTCGCGCTAATAGCCGCCGCTAATGTGTTAAGCACGGCGCTAACGGTACGGGGAATATTATACAGTTTTGATCACTGTTCTTTCACATCTGCTGCTTCCTGCAGCTGTACTGAGTCCATGCATTTGCTGGCACACACATTGGCCACGTAGTTCGTCTGTACCTGCCCTCATGTTGCTGTGTACTGTGTTGTTGTTGTGGGTTGCACTTCCTGGTTGCTTTATTCAGTGCTGTCTTATTCCAGGGCTATTTTTGCCCTGCACTCCCAGCCCAGTTTGCATGGCCTCATTACCATGCCATATTCGGAAGCTGTTTGCCCTGGGCTATTCCTTTTGAATATAGTGTGCTCTGTGCTCCGGGCTAAGTTTGCCCACTGGGCAGTGCTAATTTTGCCCCGGGGCAAAGTTTTGAATATCTGGCCCAATGGGTTTTATTTTATTCTATAAATCAAAGAGTTATAGGAAGGGTGGAGGTGTAGCCCTGTATATAACTGATGATACACAGGCAGAAGAGATGGCCACAAACACAAGTCAGGTTGAACATCTTTGGATCAAAATAACTCCCAGAAAGTCTCCAAAAATGTTCCTAGGGGCAGTGTGTAGGCCCCCTTCCATTAGCAAAGCAGACGATGAGATTTTACAAGACTTTATAACCAACCTAAAACCCGCAGATAGAATAATAATGGTAGGACATTTTAATCTACTGAGGGTTGAATGGAATAAACAGAAGGGTTCTTGCAAAACAGAGAACACTTGGTTTGCTGGCCAAGGCACCTAGCTTCATCTGAGCTCTTTCCTTCTAGATTGCTTGAAAGAACAGAGCAGAGAACCTTACCAGAGCAAGGGAAAATGAGTAAGACTTCTTTTGGCTAAGCAGATTTACTGTGTGTTGTTATTTTTATTTTGTACTCACAGGGATTGCTACTGTTTGTTGCTAATATTTCATTGCTTTATTTTTCTCTGATTCAAATTGTTGTTGCTGGTATACCTTATTCTGCATTATTACAAGGTGTGCCTACAGGTGTGTGCTAACAGATTACTGCTGTAAACTTCTGATTCAAATTGTCTTTTGCAAGGTATATCTTCTGTTACGGCTTTATTTTTCTCTGCAGCAAAGTGTTTCTTACAAGGTATATCTTCTCTGAAATTATTACAGCTGGTGCTTACATTTTTGTGACTTTTTTATCATTGGCCTAAACAAAATTACTGTTTGACACTGTTTTATTTTATTCTTTTTTTTTGTTGAAAAGGTTTGTTGTCTCAGAGGTGTTTCAGTCTCATTCTCACATTGAAGGAGCTAATTGCTTCCTCCCACAGCTTTTCCAGAGGATTAGGTGTGTGTCTGGGGGGGTGGAGCTGGCAAACTGTCAGTAATTTCCAACAGAAAGAATGGTTAAAAGGTCAGGTTAGTTGATAACTTGGAGGTAGAAGACTTGGTTTGCTGACCAAGGCACCTAGATTCACCTGAGCTCTTTCCTTCTAAGACTGCTTGAAAGGACAGAGCAGAGAACGTTACCAGAGCAAGGGAACAGGATTAAGACTCCTTTTGGCTAAGCAGATTTACTGTGTGTCGTTATTTTTATTTTGTACTCACATGGATTGCTACTGTTTGTTGCTAACATTTCATTGCTTTATTTTTCTCTGATTCAAATTGTTGTTGCTGGTATACCTTCTTCTGCATTATTACAAGGTGTGCCTACAGGTGTGTGCTAACAGATTACTGCTGTAATCTTCTGATTCAAATTGTCTTTTGCAAGGTATATCTTCTGTTACTGCTTTATTTTTCTCTGTAGCAAAGTGTTTCTTACAGGGTATATCTTCTCTGAAATTATTACAGGTGGTGCTTTACAGGTTTTACAGTTTTATCTAACATTAGGATAAGCTTTCAGGGTTACTGCATTTGTTGTTGACTGTTCTGCTCTTACCTCCTTGTTCTTTCATCCGTGGTTCTTATTTTTCGGCAGGGGAAGGGCCCAGTCACCCACCCCCATCTCCAACCACCCCAAACTACACTCCTTTTATAGGGTACCACAGTTGTGACATTTCCGGTGGCAAAGCAGGAAGGGGCGGATCAGTGGGGCATTCACAAAGTGGGCTCATTTACAGGGGCACTAGTAATTTAACTTGTTATAACAAGTTATACGAAAACAAAACACAAAATCAAACCATTACTTGCATTTTCTTCCTTCTAATTACTCTGACCAGGTTATAAAGCCAGCAACTTATCTAGAATGGATATCATTAACTGCAGGTACTGTGGAACACTTTTCAGAAGGACAGTCTTACAGGATTTAGGACACTGTCCTACATGCTGAGCCACTGGAGAACTTAGGGCTCAGCTCCAGGCAGCATGGGCAGAGATTTCGTGCCTCAAATTTCATATTGAAGAGGAAATACATTATAAGAACCACCCGCCATTTCCCCAACATCCAACAGAAGAACCTCGGCCGCAGAGGGTAGTTGGTCCAGGAGGTTGGCAGATGATTAGGAGGGGCAAATCGGGTGCCCCATCACTCTCTGCTCTCCAACATATTACCTCCAAAAACCATATAAACACCACAAACAAGTATCTTCCTCTATCCCCGAAATCAAACAAAGGGGCAGAGGACACTGCAGAGCAGGACGCTGCAGCACAGGAGCTAGCACAACAAAACTCGCCCAAATCAGGAACCAAAACAAAAAAAAGCAAAAAGGAAATCCAAAAAACTTCTGATCATAGGAGACTCCATGATTTGGGGAGTTGATACCCATCTCCAGCCATGGGTAATGGTCAGATGTCTCCCAGGTACATCAGCATGGAGAGACACTGACCGCATTGCTAAAATTGTTCACAAAGCGGGAGAAAACATTGAAGTCCTGGTACACATAAGTGACTAATGATCTCACCAGCCAGTCAGTTGTGGAGACCAAGGAACACCTGACTAGGCTGGGTGACAAACTATGATCCATTTCATCTGACATCTCCTTCTCTGAGATCCTGCCAGTCTGGGAGAGGGGGGCAGATGGACGGAAGGTCAGAGAAGGGGAGATAGGGGAGCTAAACATGTGGCTCAAGGGCTGGTGCCAGGAAAAAGGACACAGATTTGTAGGGAACTGGCAACAGTTGTGGGAGCGAAAGTTCTTTAAATTTGATGGACTGCATCTGACTAAGGAGGGAGTCAGTGCATTGGGGCAGAAGTTTGACGTCTTTGCAGAATATTTAAACTACTGTAGCAAATGGGGAGAGGGGTGCAGCACCCCACATGTTGAATGGGAAGAACACCCCTCCCCCCTCAGCTAGTGGTCAAACAGGGATTCAGCATGTTTGCAGTTCATTTGCATCACCAGGTAAGAATAAAGGTCCGTCTCCCCATACGATGCACAGGGGAAATGCCAAACCTCACCCAACAACTAACACAGTGAAATCTGGCCAGTGGAAAATCATGTACACAAATGCTCACAGCCTGGGAAATAAGATCCCAGACTTGCAGGCAATAATGTCAGAGGCTAAACTGGACATAGTAGCAATTAGTGAGATGTGGTTTACCAGTAACCACACTTGGGAGACTTCAGTACCTGGCTATGTACTGTTCAGAAGAGACCGAGGTGCAAAAAGGGGGGGGAGTGAGCCCTGTATGTCAAGTGAAAATATCAAAGCTACAGAAATTCCGAATGCACATAAGGAGCCAGAAGAACTGGGGGTCACCCTGGAAATAGGAAATGGGACAGCCATAAGAACTGGGGTTGTCTACAGGCCCCCAGACCAGGGGGAGGACATAGACACATTACTGTTAGAAGATATACAAAACATGACAGCTAAAGGGGAGGTTCTGATAATGGGAGCCTTCAACATGCCAGATACAGATTGGTCAATACCAGCAGGAACACCTGCCCGAACTAGACACATAGTGGATTCCCTGCAGGGGGAGGGCCTCAAACAACTGGTACAACAACCCACAAGAGACAGGGCTATCCTAGATCTAATACTGACTAACAGGGAAGGGATCACAGATCTCCAGGTAGAAGGTCA
Source organism: Neoceratodus forsteri (assembly GCA_016271365.2). Lineage (NCBI taxonomy): Eukaryota > Metazoa > Chordata > Ceratodontiformes > Ceratodontidae > Neoceratodus > Neoceratodus forsteri. The sequence continues at coordinate 49,795,760 of CM028129.1, read as the reverse complement.
CCTGGGGGCCAGTGACCATCAAATGGTATGGTTCAATTTGGCCGCTACTTCTAAATCATCCCATTCCAAGGCAAAAATATGGGACTTCAGAGGAGCTGACTTTAATAAGATGGCCAACAGAGTTAAGCTAGCCCTGGCAAAAAGAAACACAGGTAAGGGGGTACAGGCAAAGTGGGCAAGCATTAAGGATGCAATACTTGAAGCAACATCTCATTGTGTTAGACAGAAAAGAAAGTGCAAAAGAAGAAGGAAACCACTTTGGTTCTCAAATACAGTAGCAGAAAAGGTCAGACCCAAAAGGCTGACCTTCAGGAAATATAAGGGAACACAGCGGGATGAAGATAGGGAGGCATACCAAACTGCCCTAAGGGAAGCAGGGGAGGCAATAAGGCAGGCAAAGTCCTAAACTGAGGAAACACTAGCACGAACAGTAAAAGGAGGTGACAAGACTTTCTATAGATACATTAGTGAAAGGAAAAAGTCCAGACGGGGTATTGCTAAGCTCAAAGGAGAAAAGGGGGCATGTGAGGAGGAGGACCTTGTAAAAACATCAATCCTAAATAGATACTTTTGCTCAGTATTTACTGAAGAGAAGGTAGAGCAGGGTCCATAGCTCAGCACCATGGACACAGGGGGGAGGGAGGTGAGCACTACTCCCTTCACAAAAGAAAGGGTCATGCAAGAGCTCGCTAAGCTCAGAGTGGACAAGGCAATGGGACCTGATGGCACACATCCCAGGGTACTTAAGGAGCTACGGGTGGAACTAGAAGAGCCATTAGCAGAACTGTTCAGTGAGTCTCTGAGCACAGGAGAGGTCCCAGAAGACTGGAGAAGGGCTCATGTGATCCCACCCCACAAAAGTGGTAGCAGGGAGGAGGCAGGGAACTACAGACCAGTCAGTCTTACCTCAGTAATAGGCAAGATTATGGAGGCACTCCTTAAGGAAGGGATAGTGCAACACCTATAATCCATAGGGGCACAGGATCCTAGACAGCATGGGTTTACAAAAGGAAGGTCCTGTCAAACTAATCTCATAGATTTCTTTGACTGGGTAACCTGAGTGGTGGACCAAGGGGGAGCAGTTGTTGTCGCCTACCTTGACTTCAGCAAAGCTTTCGACACTGTTCCACATAGAAGATTGATAAATAAGCTGGGTAGGCTCAGGGTGGGTCAGAAGTTGGTCAACTGGGTGGCAAACTGGTTGACAGGCAGAAAACAGAGAGTGGTGGTAAATGGTATACAGTCAGAAGAGATGCAAGTCACAAGTGGGGTACCTCAGGGATCAGTCCTGGGGCCAGTCCTCTTCAATATCTTCATTAGTGACATTGCAGATGGACTAGAGGGTAAGGCTTGTCTGTTTGCAGATGACACCAAGATCTGCAACAGAGTAGATGATCCAGATGGGGTGGGCAGAATGAGAAGAGATCTGGATAAACTAGCAAAATGGTCAGAAGAGTGGCAAATGGGATTTAATGCAAAGAAGTGCAAGATCATGCAGATAGGGAAGAGAAATCCTGAAGCCACCTATAGGCTGGGAGGGGAGTTGCTGGCAGTCACAAAGGAAGAAAGAGACTAGGGCATCATCATTACTGATGACCTGAAATCATCCAAGCAGACCTTTAAAGTAGTAGGTAAGGCTAGGGGGATGTTAGGGTGTATTAGTAGGGGTATCACAAGTTGTAAGAGGGAGGAGGTAATAATCCCTCTTTACAAGACACTGGTTAGGCCCCATCTGGAATACTGCGTGCAGTACTGGAGGCCACACCTTCACAAGGACATTAACCAAATTGAGGCAGTCCAGAGACGGGCAACCAAAATGGTGCAGGGACTGCATCAGAAGACATATGAGGACAGATTAACGGAGCTCAATACGTATACCCTTGAGCAAAGGAGGGAGAGAGGTGATATGATCGAAACATTAAGGGCATTAACAAGGTGAAAGAGTCTAACATGTTTAAATATAAGAAAAATAGCAGGACAAGAGGACACAGCATGAGATTAGAGGGAGGCTGATTAAGGGGTAATGTGAGGAAATTCTTTTTCACAGAAAGAGTGGTGGATGCATGGAACAGCCTACTACAGGAAGTGATGGCTATGAATACAGTGCAGGGCTTCAAACAGGCATGGGATAGGCATAAGGGAGCAATACAGATGAGTACGAATAGATAGGCTACTGACAGAGCAAAGGCCGATAGCACATTTATAAGGTAGAAAAAGAAATGGGCAGACTGGATGGGCCTCGTGGTCCTTATCTGCCATCAACCTCTATGTTTCTATGTTTCTATGTTATTTGGATATTTTCAACCAGGTGGGCCTTGAACAAATTGTAAATCAAAAAACAAGGGGAGATGACACCCTTAACGTGGTCCTCACAAATATTAGGGATCACATCGAGGAGTGTGAGGTCACCTTACCCTGAGGGGATAGTGACCACAGCATGGTTAAATTTACCATAATGGAACTAAACATACAGCAGCAGGGGGAAACAACCATACTAGATTTTAATAAAGCAAATCTCCAAGCCATGAAACAAATACTAGTGAACTGAAATTGGAATCAGGAGTTTAAGCATAAAAACATCTCAGGCATGTGGAATACCTTAATAGGCAAATTAAATTATCATGTAAGAGAACATATAACCATTAAAGAGAAATACCAAAACAGAGCCAGAACACCATACTGGCTGAACCCTAAAATAAAAAAAGTTGATCAATAAGAAACACAAACTATTTAAACAAATAAGGGGTAATAAAAGTGAAACATGTAGGATAAGATTTAGATACCTCCAAAAAAAAGGTTAAGAAGGAAATTAAAAGAGCTAAAGCAGATTATGATGTTAAATTGGTAGCTAGAACTAAGGACAATTACAAATCCTTCTACGCTTACATTAAGCAAAAAAAAAAAAAGGGGGGAGAATTCTATAGGCACACTACTAAGCCCAGATGGGCTATTGACAAATTCTAACAGGAGATGGCAGATATACAAAACCAATATTTTGCTACTGTATCTAGTAACACAAGTGGTCGGGGCAACGAAGGCCAACATTTCACCATTGCACAGTGCCCAACTCAAGTTGAGCTAACAGATATAAGGAATAAATTAAACTCCCTGGATCCTCATAAGTCTCCTGGACCTAATGTGCTCCACCCATGGTCATTAACAGAATTTGCCGATGTATTGGCCCCCCCCAATAGCACATATTTTTCAATGCTTCCTTGACAAGGAAGATCCTGTGTGACAAACATGTTGGAGTTCTACAACAAGATAAGTAAAAGTCTGGACAGGGGTAGGTCTGCCGATGTGGTATTTTTAGTTTTTGCAAAGGCTTTTGATAAGCTGCCACATCATTAGCTTATACTGGAACTAAACAAAATGGGCATCCATGACAATATAGCGTCTTGGATTCATTCATGGCTGGGAGATAGAAAACAATGAGTCAGTATTAAAGGGACACTTTCAGACTGGACTAGGATAACAAGCGGAGTGCTGCAGGGCTCAGTATTAGGCCCATGCCTATTTAATATTTACGTAACCTCATTCCAATATGAGTATAGTAGGGTGTGGATGACTAAATTTGCAGATGATTGCTGTTTGGGGGTTGAGTTATCGGACCAAGGAGACCATGTATCTCTACAGGAGGCCCTAAACCATATAGAAAAATGGTGTAATACATCTAAACTAGCCTTAAACCCTGACACATGCAGTCATGCACTTGGGAAAAAAAATTCCAGTCACACGCATTATATTGACAATTCCATTCTTAGATCAGTGACATAAGAAAAAGGTCTTGGTATTACCATTACAAATGACCTGACATTCAAGACCCACTGCATAGATGTGTGTAAAAAGGTAAATGGGGTTTTAAACTATATTCTAAAAAACATAGCAAGTAGAGACAGAGAGATTGTGATCCCTCTGTACAGATCATTGGTAAGGCCCATACTAGAGTATGGAGTGCAGGTATATGCTCCACACTATAAAAATGAGATAGATAGGTTGGAGAGGACCCAGAGGAGAGCAACACACTATATAAGAGGTGTGAAAGATAAGGATTACCATTTTAGGTTGGGGGATTAAACTTGTTCACTTTGGAGTACAGAAGGCTAAGAGGAGACTCATGCTTAGTGTTCAAAGCATTGACAGATCAATAGCTCTGGGAGCGGCTAGGTTTGACATTTACAGATCAAGTTTAATCCACAAAAGCACCTTCACTTCAGTCAAATGGTAAAAATTGCAAAACATGGTGACGTAAAAGATGGTTTAACCAAAGAGTGGTCTTTGTGTGGGACTCTTTGCCTGAGAAAGCAGTAGGTAGTACATCACTGAGTAGCTTTAAAGTTAAATTGGACAACTATTGTAAATTAGGGGTCTTATAAATCGATGAGGAGAGCATAATGGATGTGAGTCTTTCCAGCTCTATACATACAGTACCTATGATACGTATGATGGTAGCCCAAACAGAAAAGGAAGCTTTGGACAATAGAATGTTGCCCAGGAAAGTGCCATCCAAATGTGCTGCTTGTGTGCCTGCTAGTACAGAAAGAACAGAGTGCTGCTTGTGTGTTTTGTCAACTTGCATAGGACAGTAAAGCCTTGAAGTATATGTCCTAGTCTCTGCATTGAAAAACGTTTACCGAACTTTATAACTTGTAATTTTCAAATGCCAAAAGTAGTGTGAACTATAGGAAACAGACAGAGGAATGTGCCCTGAAAGTTTAATGTACTTTGTATGCAAATTGGGGGAGTACCTAAAGAAATTGCCAGAATCTGAGGCGAAAATGGTCAGAACGGTGGTCCTGCTGATGAAATTGCTGCTGAGAAAAAGTTACAGTTTTCAGTTTAAATTTGCTCCTGCTTGACGATTGCCATGAAGGAAGAGCGAGCGAAGAGAAAGAGAGGCTCATTTGCATGGCGTCGAATGATTGGAGCGACTGCAATCAGTCCTGCCCCTGGTCAGCTTCTGTGTGCAGCCAAGTGTTTGAGGAGAAAAGAGAGAGAGAGAGTGGCATGCGAGCTGGTCAGACCAGGATCAACCATCGAGGCACTTGTGAACATTCTAATCTGTAGTAAATAGACTTTTGTTATGTAATTTCAGGCTCAACCAGTTATCCGACTGACTGGAAAGTGAGTAGGGTGTTCATGGCAATGATCAGTGGGACCGCCAGCCCATTTCACCCCAGAGTCCATCCAACGATCGGCACCAGGCCAAAAATCTCCATCGGAGGAAGACAGCTACTGACTTCAGTGAGTAAAACCCACTAACTGTGCAACAAACTCTGTGATTTTCAAGCCAGATGAATTTGTGTGCAAGCAGTGTGATTGTTTTGCAAAGAAGGACTGTGTGTTGTAACAGCAAGGCAATAACAAAAATTCTGGGCATAGACTGCAAGTATTATAATGTGTTTGGCAACATTAAATGTTTCTAAGCAAAAAAGGACTGTGACTTGTATATTAGGGTGCAGCAAACAGGCAATCCGGTGCAATAGAAAAACTCTGGGTTTGCAAGTGACTTTGAGCATGTGTAAATAGTTCTTTGAATTGATGCTGATCGCAAAGTCAAGTTTAAAATCCTATGAATGTGCTGAAAGATACCAGCAGTGCAGTCGATTACAGTTTTGAGCAAATTCAGTAGCCAGAAAAGGTCGGAAACACAGTTTTAGTCAGTGAACAGATTTGATGCATGAGGAGAGCTACTGCCGCCATTACAGGGCGGGGTCAGAAATGTAAACACAAGCAGCAGGGAGCCATTTGTGAGACAGCAAAGAGACTAGTGAGCAATTCAGTAACAACAAATTTGTGAGTGTTTGCTTTCAAACATGGCTTCGGGAACTCTCCGCTACCCAGATCATGTCTAAGCTATGATCACAGAGGAGGTGGCAACACTAAGAGAAATAGAGAGAACTTTCTATGGTGAAGGGTTGCCTCTAGAACTAGCAAACCCTAGCTATCCTGTGAGACTGTGCATTATGTGCCTAAAGGATGGAAGGGATATGTTTCTGATACCCCACTGTTCGGATTGCCTTGTGAAGTATGGTATGAGCAGGGGTGCAGTGCCAGAGAGGGCTTCACGAATTCGATTGGCTCCCACTTCAACCAAAGTAGGAGGCTCTGTATGTAGCAGCATGCAGCACCAGGTTGAACCTGTAGGGGGAGGCCCCATAGAGTGTGGCACAGAAGAAGAGAGCAACGTTGATCTACTGCAAGGGAGGAACAGAGAGAGGTTTCCATGCCTGTGTCCCAGATGGACAGTGCAATGGAAGGGACCGTGGACACATGGAAGGAGGGTACGAATCCTAGCCTAGTAGGGGAGGACAAACTGCAAGAGACACTGAACTGGGATGTGTCTACCTCCACACCCTCCGAGGAGTGAAATGTCTTGGAAGTGGGGACATTTGCTCACCCCTGGGCTCAGATCATGAGTGAGGAAGAGAAGGATGAAGATATGTATCTTCATGTTGAGGGTCCCCATGAGACACCTCAAGCTCTTGCCTCAAAGGAGCCAGAGAGAAAAGAAGAAGGCTCCAGTAACCTGCCGACAGAGATGGTCGAGGACAAGTTCTTTCTTTCTTTAAGTATGTGGCACTGGCTCAACCAGGACTGGCCACCCCCAAGCCGGGACATGGGCTGCAAACTTGTGAAGAGCAGAAAGGAGGAGAGACTGATATGTAGGAGGGCTGATGCCATTTATGGAAAGTCATTTCCTACCTTTCCTCACAGAGTCTGGAAGGAAATTGAACAGAACAGGCATCCTGGGTGTTGGAAGAAGTATGCAAGAATTTGTACTCTGGTGCAGCAGAATGTGTCAGGGTCAGAGTCATAAGTGATTGACTTAATTTCTGGAAATTGGGCAGCATTCTGTTTGTGACGCTGTGTGAACTGTGGATAAGGCAAGGAATGAGACATTCAACATCAACTTTGAATGCCCAGATGGTGTCATAGTCCTCGCACTGCATCCCCAGTGGTACTACCCTTAATGGTGCCACTCCCTGTGAATATACCCAGTATGCCTAGAGGGAAGTGAGCAGTGGCAGGCCAGCTGCCTGTCATCCAGAAGCAGCAGTAGTATCCAAGGAGGAAGATGCAGCTCTTCTGGTATTCCAGGATTCTTCAGGTGCATCCAGATTAGTCAGCCCAGCAGTTTTCGTGTTCCATTGCCTGGGCTTCCAGATGACATCAATCCAGCAGTTTTCCTGTTTCATTGCCTGGTTTCCCAGAGGGCATCTATCCAGCTGTAGCCAAAGATGCCACCTGGTCTGAAGAGAGAAGGTCCTCAGCTCGTAGAAATAAGGTGATCCTTTGTTTTCAGTCTTCAAGGAACTGTAAGACCAAACTTTTCTGTTTTCTTTACTGACTTTGCACAACACAGCCTACATTTGAAGACTGTCCACAGAACTAGTTAACTGTCTTCAAAGACTCTCCCCATGGATTTCAGTTCTATACAGGCCCAGTCCTGCCCAGGAACTGTTCTTCAGTAGGCTGTAGCCCAGGAGATACTCTTTAATGAACCCTGCCTACAGGCAGAAGAATTCTGTCACTAGTTTGGACTTTCTTTCCATTTTTACGTTTGCTTGCACGCATGCGCAAGAAACATGTTGTGACAGCTTAGGAGAGAAGCGGGTTGTGGAGGTGCGGTACTGTTGCAGCCAATGCTGCCACTGCTTCTGTGGGCTTGACAGTGTGTCACCAAATGCAAGGGCAGGCTGGCCATGACACTAGTTTGCAAGCCTGCCACCAACTTGAAATGATTTGGCCACTTCAATCAGGGAGTGCCCCATCATCGCAACATCAGCTTCTCATTCCGTCCTTGTTCCATATGAATTTTGCCAAGAGAAGCTGATGCTGCAATGCTGGGGTGGCCCCTGATTGTTGCAGCAAATTGGCTTTTGTAGCAGTATGTTTGTCAGCCGTGAGACCAGGTGAGATAGTGTAGATGCCTGCCTGCCTGGATCAGTGATTGGTGATCGGTCAGATCCTTGCTGATGAGCTGCTTGTGGATAAAGCAACTACTGTACAAAAGGAACATCGAGCTGAGCCAGGAAGTTTGGGTCTGGATCATGGTTATGGTTGTCTGGTGAGGCCAACTTCTGACTGAGTGAGGAGCTGCCTGCCTGAGACATTCATGGAGCTTTGCCACATGCCAGTCCATTCCGAGACTCGGATTCTCAAACCAGCCATCTGAGGGCAGCTGCTACTGAGGAAGAGAGTTGGAGTTCCAATCTGAGGAGGAGACCTCGTTTGCTCTAAAAATAAAGAAATGCAGCCAGCAGTAGACTATGGCCCTCCCGCTGTAACCTTGACTTATTTACCAGTCACAGTGCTCACAAAACATTCACCACATATATCACCAAACGGGAGAATTGAAGCAGTACTTCAGTGAGAATGTACCCCAAAATGAGCCATCCAATGTCAATACAGCAGATGCTATACAACGTATTTTTACAAACTTCTGCCTTTACTCTGGCCTACGGTTTTATCTCTCATCTCCTTTTACATTTCTCTTCCCACCTAAGGAATAGTCTGGACCTGGATATTAAAGAAAGAGGGAAAAAAAAGATGCTCCACTGAGCGCAATGACATTGGGTGTAGCTATGTACATTCCTTTGTTGAACAGACACCCCCCCGCAATGCTAGCATACCCAGGGTAGATACTTTCCAAGCAGGAAGTGATCCTGTCAGCACCGATAATAATTCAGAGGTGCTACAACCATATTTGCCCCTTCCCAGACCCTTCTATGGGTTCAGGTGGAGAGATCACCAGTACAGGGCCAGATGAGTGGGACTGCCTTCCTCGGTCGAGGCATTTCTCCCTGCTCACCTAGATCAGGTTTTTTTCTAATTGGAGGCACAGGCAGGCTGCTCCGCTCCCTGCAACTCAGTCTTTGCTCTTCGAACGCTGTTTAAAAATTAAGGCTTTTATGAGGTTTTTATGAATGAAATCCATTATGGTTTGAGTTATAGCCTGAGCATAATAGTCCCGGTAGCCTGGAAGCCATGAAAAAATCTGAAGTTCAGCGCCTTTTGTTTTGATCAATTCTTGTTTTTTTTATTGGTGATTTGTTACCCTTATTGTATAGGCGTTTTTTGAGCAGTGCTGATACGCTGACCTATTGAACGATATTGAATACTAGGGAGAAATTTATATAGCTTTAATTCTCAGTTCTCAGCCCTTACGGAGTTGTTTTCCCGCTCAGACAGATCTTAAAACTATGCTCCGTATTGGATGTGAGATTTTATCCCAGCGGTCCAGTAATTGATGGCTGGTTCTGTGACGGATGTTGTTCCGAAGAAGTTGGAAATCTGGGTGAGTTATGGCAGTCCTGTAAGTTTGGGCATATAGGCGATGAGGAAATGAGAAGTGAGCACTTAAGGTGCCGACGTGCTGATAGGCTCGTATGCATTTGAAGCAAGGTATGCCATGTCGTTGCCTAGGGCTGGGAGTTTCTGCTTTACCAAAAACACTGAATTTACTGCGCTTAGTGGAACGTTGTTCCTGTCTTTCTTTTTTCACTAGGCCAAGGCTATTATGGCACTAATCTTCAGTAAAGGGACAAAAAAGGGATTTAAAGGTGAATCAGTGATGAGAGATGGAAGATGGGAGATGGTAGTGTGTGACGAGTGGCAAAACTGTTTTTTCTGAGACCTGAGACTTACTGAAATGATTTTGAGGATGCTTCTTGAAGTTTGGCTTGCTTTCTGCAGGCCTTGGTACGTTCCTGATAAAGACAACTGGCACTGTTGCTTCAGAGGTACTTTTCTCAGGGGCGCATTGCTCATTTTCTGAGCTTGAAAGTTTATATCTTATTACTATTCCAGAGACTGAACTGAGACTGAACTTTCTTTTTTGTATTGTGTCTTTAGACAAATGAGTGTCAGTAGCTCAGTAGGTAGCACACTCGCCTCTGAGACCGGGAGATCAGAGGGCTGTGGGTTCAGTTCCCACATCTGGCACTTGGGTTAATATCCCAATACTGACACTGTAGTGCAGCATGAGAGGGGTGCTGCACTTCTGAGGTGCCATCTTTCGGATGAGACTTTAAACCGAGTTCCCATCTGCCTGGATTGGTGGTAGTTCAGGCGGATGTTAAAGATCCCATGGCACTTCTCGAAAAGAGTAGGGGAATTACCCCAGTGTTCTGGCCAAATTTTCCTCATTCACTAAAAATACCACCAACAGCTTAATCTGGTTCAAGGTCAGTTGGCATTCATCTGTATCCCTCTCCCCCGGGTCATGCCTGAAAATAGGCAGGATTTGTCTAGTGCACCTACCCGGTCAACAAAAACTAAATAAATAAAAATACTTAAATCTGAAATTTAAAGAGGTCATCTGCCCTTTCTTATTGTTTAGGAAATGTTACTTTATTTAAATGATACATCTGATGGTTTTTAAGTTTTTTTAAGATGTTTAAGTTGCTTAAAATGTTTAGTATTATGTGATTCATGTTATTGCAAAGAATGGTTAGGAAAGTATTTGACCATTTCTGAACATATATAGCCTGTTCTGTGGTTTAAGACCAGATTGGATGGAGCGACCTGGATGTGCCACAGAATTTGTTGATCTCAGCTCATGAAGCTGGAAATTCAGGGTCTAAATAATGTCACAGGAATGAATTGTGTAAGCAGGGATGGGACATTTAGTTATCCCACTCTCGTGTTACTGGGGTTACATGGTGTGGAATTTTCCATAAGTTGCAGATAAGGATCAGTGGACCCATTAGAGGTCTCTATGGAAAGTCTGCCCAGGAGGGTCCATTTAGGGGGTTTCCAGATGGTCTGCCTGAACTAGGGATCCTATCACACCTGAATGGTAACCCCTATAGCTTACCCTGAGTCCCCATTTATGGGAGCCAGAGTAATATACGATCATACGAACATACAAAATTTGCCAGCAGATAAAGGCCTAGAGGTCTATCAAGTCTGCTCGAGTGTGCAGCTAGCACCCCATACTATATACTAAGTGCTCTTCGATGATGTAAAGACGCAGAAAAGTAATAGCTCTCTGATGTGGTATATCAATATGTGTGCACTTCCTGAGTCCTCCTACATGATATGGCAATCTGATAGTATGAGGTCTAGGATGTTTAGTTTAGTTTAGTTTATTGTTCTAGGAATTATTACCTTTGAGCCAATGGCTCTTTTACAAAGGTTCCACATCATCAATGTACAAACAAACAAGACATGTTACACAGAATGGTCAGCAAATTATAAAGGTTTCAATAAGCCAGTATAATACAGTACATCACAGGAAAAAAACAAAACATTGGAGGAATGGTCAAGGTGGGAAGGGTAGGAGGAGATATGGGGAGGGGACCAGACTTAGAGTAGTTAGAGGTACTCAGATGCCTTTGTCAAGAAAGGAGCAGAGGAGGAGGAGGAGGAGGATGAAAAACAGTAAAAACAGCCTTGAGGGAAGAATCATTAGTCAAGGCAGTCACAGGAGCTAGAGGCTGAGAGGTGAGAGTAAAGCATAGATTTGAAAGCTCCTAGTGATGTGGAGGATGTGATGAGCAAGCTCAGGGCATTGTACCAGCTGGGGGCACGATAGGCAAAAGATCTTTGGCCCTTTGTGGTCCGGCATCTGGGGACCTGGAGAGGCTGGTGTTACGAACTTCTGGTGGGACAGATGCTGGTTTTTGGGCAAAGTAGGTCTTGGATACACGGCGGAGTGCAGCCCAAGATGGATTTTTTTGCCATCAAGCATGTGAGGTACCTTATGCGATTTGAGAGTTGCAACCATCCTGTTTCAGTGTAGAGCTCACATGTATGAGTACGTCCTTGCGCTCCAGTGAGCAGCCGACAGGCCTTGTTTAGGGTGGTTGTGATGCGCCTTAGTGCGGTGGTAGTGGCAGAGCCATAGATAATTAAGCCATAGTCTATGATTGAGATGACAGAGCTTTGGATAGCAATCCTCAGTACAGCTTGGGTAAGGAATTGCCGGTTTTTGAACAGGATACCAATGCGCTGGTTCACCGTTTTCGCTGTGTTATCAATGTGGGTTGCAAAGGTAAGACCTTGATCAAAGTTGATTCCAAGGTATTTAAATGTTGACACTTGTTCAAGGGTATTTCCTGGGTATGTTTTGATAGTAAGTGGAATTTGTCTTTTTCTGTTTTGTGGACTGGAGAAAAGCATGGATTTTGTTTTTTTGTGATTTAGGACCAGCTTGTGATCTAGGAACCACTTTTCAACATTGGAGAAAGCAAATTGCAGGCTCTGGAGTAAGGGTTTCGGGTCCTTATGAGAGGAGAGAATCACAGCATCGTCAGCATTAAGGATTATTTGTTCCGGGCAGGATTTGGGGAGAGAGTTTAGGAAAAGGCTGAAAAGGAGGGGGCCTAGGATTGACCCCTGTGGAACACCTGAGAAGACCGGTTTTGAGTCTGAGAGAACTTCTGAGACTTTTACTGATTGAGAGCGTTGGGCCACGTAACTTTTAACCCAGGCACCTGGTCCTTCTGAGAGCCCAAGACTGTGTAGTTGTGTGATAAGTGAGCCATGGTGAACAGTATCAAACACCTTTGTTAGGTCAAGGAAAACAGCTCCGGTTTGATATCCTTTGTCCAAGGCAGTGTGAATTTCTCCTGAGAATTCCAGTAGGGCGGTCAACGTACTGTGTCCTTTCCTAAATCCATGTTGCTGCAAGCAGAGTATGTTATACTTATGCAGGTATTCTGAGAGTTGGTCAGCCACAATGTGTTCGAAGGCCTTGGAGAGGGGTGGAAGTATAGATATAGGCCGATAGTTTCCTGGTAGGGACTTGTAGCCACTTTTGAACACTGGTGTGACTATAGCAGACTTCCATTTGCTGGGAAATTGACTAAGGCAGAGGGAGAGATTTTAAATTTTGGTGAGTGGGTACACCACCTCTTTCAGGGTAAGGGACAGAATTTTAAGATCAATAGTATCACTGCTTGCTCTGGATTTAGAGATAGCCTTTTTATATAGACGTCATGTTCCTTAAGTATTTTGAAGTGGAAAAGCGGTTGGTCAGGTGATGCAGTAGGAGATGTTGGTTTTGGTGAGTCCGTGTCAGAGAAGAAGTCCGGTGGGAGGACCCCACTGAGGTCAGTGAAAGTTTTATTTAAGGCCTTTGTCATGACCATTGGGTCTAGGGTAGTGGTTCCATCGACAGTCATTAGAGTGGGAGAGGATTTGGACTGCTTACCCATGATATTTCTGATATTGTTCCAGAATGATCTCCCGTCACTCCAGAAGTTTGCGAGGGCATTTTTGAAATAGGAGCTCTTCATTAGTTGGATTTGTTTGGTACATTGGTTTCATGCCTGTTTATACTTCTGGATATCCGTTAAGGAGCCTGTGGCTCTGGCTATGGCCCAGAGGTGGTCCCGAACTTTGAGTTGGGCCAGTAGTTTGGCCGTGAGCCAGGGATTTGAGAACGCTTTGATTTTACGCTTTTTTACTGATGCGTAGGTGTCACAGGCAGTGTTGAAAGTTGTGATAAAATAATCTAGGGCTGCGTCAATATCTAGAGTATTATATACTGGAGATCAGTCTTGCTGTAAAAGACAGGTCTTGAGCTTAGTAAGGTTTCCATGGGGTAGCACTCTGCTTGAGGTGGTTTTTGGAACTTATTTGTCCAGGTACAGATCACAGGGGAGTGGTCACTGAGAGAGTCCGGGAGAACAACTGTGTTTTTTATATGGGCTGGGTGGCTAGCAAGGATCCAGTCAATGAGAGTGCAAGTTCCAGTTTTGTAGTTTTTTCTAGTGGGGGGAGCCACCATCTGCATTAGGTTAGCTGCTAGGATAAGGTCCTTGAGGGACCCAACGTCTGATGCGAGCCCATTTATATTAAAGTCACCAAGGAGAAGGAGCTCGGTGTCAGGTGGTTGCGATCTTACAAATTCAAGAACAGCCTGGAGGCCGGACCCTGGATCTTTAGGATGGATATAGACAGCGGCCACAGTAAGCACTTTATTTTGGGCACCAAGTAGTAGCTTGACAGGGAGAAATTGCACAGATGAGTTAGTGGTGGAAAAGCAGACAGGGTGGCTAGAAAGGTTGTCCTTAATGTAAATAGCACAACCTCCCCCCCTTTTATTAGTCCTGTCCAGTCTGAAAATATTGTAGCCTTGTAGTGAGATGGCATGGTCCGGAGTGTTTGGTGTCAGCCAGATTTCAACAATGGCTAGTATGTCAGGATTGTGTTGACTGGCAAAGACTTCAAGGGATGCCAGTTTTGGAAGGAGGCTACAGATATTTAAGGTGGCGATGGTGAGACCCCCCTCCATTTTTGCTAGATTTGTTTCCCTGATAGAAACAGGGCCAGGGTTTGGATGGACACTTCCTGACATCCGAAGGAGGAGAAGCAGGAGCTTAAGGGACATCTGCCACAGCTCATAGTATAACATGCAATGCCTCTGTTTCTTGTTAGTTTGAGTACAGTGTAGTCATTTAGGGTCCCAGAGTAGGGTAATGACTAGGAGCAGGTGTCGATTTGTCAACTTTCCACTGGCATGAGCTGTCATTTGCACCCAGTCCTTTGTAGGAAGGTGCCATAAGTGAGGGTAGGGAGGATTTGCCATGGTGCCAGGTTGCTGGTATCGAGCTTGAAGTGGTTAGTGTGAGAGGTAGAGGAGACTGCAAATGTTTACTGTAGCAAGGGTGAGTGTTCCTGAGTGACTCATGGTGAGCTACTGTGGACCAGAAAACTGATTGTTACTGTAGATCAAAGCCCCAGAAAGTGTTACATTCCTGAAGGTGATGAACATTAGCCTAAGGCATATGCAGGATGTAAAAAATCCTTTGTTAGAATCTTCCCTTTGTTCTCCAAAACAGTTGTGAATAGACCTCAAAGACAAGCATACATCCTTTAAGAAAGTCAGACAGAAATGTGGATCCAATGCAGCACTCCACAACCCAGAAACTTGTATAAAAGATTTACTGACCTCACTTTTGCTTTTTGATGTCTTCCAAAAAAGTTGATTTATGATGAGAATGCCTATACCTGGTAGTGATGTTTTGTAGTTTCTTAGTCCAGGAAATGTTCATAGATGTTATGTCCAAGAATGGTCCAGCTCCTCCAAGTAGAAACACATGAAAAACCACAAAAACTAAACTACTGACAGAGACAAACATAAACAACCAGCTACTGTATGTCCCTCCTGAGACAGTGAGACTTGTTCAAGGATATTCTTGATTCTGTTACTTATTCAGCCATAAGTGTCATTTAAGACTATATTTTTATTGGTGCTGCTTGGAAATATTTGTTTGTTTGTCCTGGATCCTGTGCAATGTTCCCATTTGCAAGTGCTGGAATTGACTGGTGCATCAAGGCACAGGGAGACTTGCCCAGTTTGTGCTTCCTCTAAAAACTTCTAGTTGCTGAATGTAGTCAATGCAGGTAAATCATATGTTAGTATGTTATAAGGCTTCGGAACCAATACAGAAAGTGTGTGTCAAGTATGCAGACTTAATTCTAGTCAATTGTTCTTTAATTAGGTATGGGGAACTATTAGGTGTTGGATGTAGTAAGTAAAGCAGAAAAACGTCATGCAAGTATGTTAAATGGCGCTTAGCCGATACAGAAAATATGTGTAAAGTATGCAGACTAGATTTTGGCCTAGTACAGTTTGAAATAAGGATGCACTATGGAAAGGTTTCCCTGGCTGAGGTTATAGGCCATTCTAAGTACTGCTTTTATGTAGGACAGAATCAGGTATTGGGTAGCAAAAATGAACTTGGCCAGAAGTGCTGCAAAGGGGTCTGGGAAATATTTGGTTATTTTAGTCTATTGTTCTAGAACTAATGGATGGGGTCTTCAAAGGATATATTAATTTAAGGGGACAGATGGTTTTTAAATTGATCTTAAGTAAAGTGTTTAATATATGTCTATTAAATTAGGAAGTAATTATTTTTCTTACTGTGTTAGTTTGAAATTGAATATTATATTTAATCACAGGTTGATTGTATTTTCTTTTTCTGTTTTTAGGAGGTTTATGTGTATGAGTATGTGTATATTTATATTAGTTGTATGAATATTGTAATGGCTTATTAAGTCGAACAATAAAAATCAACTGAACTAAACTGAACAACCATATTAAGTATCTCTTCCTCCTTCCTAGATTTGCCTTTTTTAAATGCCATATCTCTTCTTCAGACCTTCACACCCTCCGACACTCCGGTGCACAAACGGGTCACACTTCTACATAGAACCAGCAAGTAGCAAATGCCCATGAGGTACACAGCTTTGGCCTTTGTCGGCAGGATGGTAAACGCCATGGCCAGACACCAAGGGCCGGTCGAGTGACGGAAAAACAACACCGTCCACTCAGTCCGAGGAACCAAATCCTCAACACTTTGAGAGTAGATGACAAAACAGCATAAGTTCCAGTCATCATGGTCCTCGAAATAAAATTCTTTGCCCAATGTACAAAAAGCATAACAGGGAGTGAGGAGCGGAGCCAGCACTGCAGCTTATCTTGCTGCTCCCTCTCAGACATCGCTACTGCACACTCTCTTTTTCGTGTTAAAGAACTAGTGGAGCCGCTGCTGCGTTGACAAAATTATATCCAGAGTGCTGTAAATATTTTTATACTTATTTACCTTTTTGTAGAGCATCAATGAAGATTTCAGACACACTTTGCTTTTTGTTAGAGTTATGGACCTGAGTTATGAGTTGTTATAGAGTTAAAGCACCGGGGCCAGATAAATTACATCCCAGAGTGCTGAAGGAACTTGCAGATGTCCTGGCAAAACCCCTGGCAGAGCTTTTCACCATCTCTCTGAGGACAGGGTGGGTGCCCCAAGACTGGAAGGTGGCGCATATAGTGTCTATCCACAAGGGGGGATCAAGGGAGGTGGCAGGGAACTACAGGCCTGTCAGCCTGACCTCGGTGGTGGGCAAGGTGATGGAGGGCATTGTCAAGGAGAGGCTAGGGGGGACCTGGATAAGTCAGGGTGCCTGGACGATAGACAGCATGGATTCATCCCGGGGAAATCGTGTCAGACAAACCTGGTGGAGTTTTATGACTGGGTGACAAGTGCCTTGGACCTGGGTAGACCAGTAGATGTCCTCTTTCTGGACTTCAGCAAGGCATTTGACTCTGTTCCTCACGTAGGCCTGTTGGATAAGCTGGGAGAAATGGGGGTGGGGAACCAGATGATCAGATGGATGGGCAATTGGCTCCAGGACCGGACCCAGAGGGTCGTAGTTGGTGGGATACCCTCATCCCCAAGGAGGGTCATTAGTGGGGTCCACGAGGGATCAGTCCTTGGGCCCCTTCTGTTCAATGCCTACGTATCTGACATAAGGACAGGAATCAGGAGTGAGATGAGTCTCTTTGCAGATGACTCGAAACTGGGGGTGGTGGTGGATGGGGAGGAGGGGAGGGTGGCCCTACAGGGGGACCTGGAGGCTCTGGAAAGATGGTCTAGAAAGTGGAAGCTGAGGTTCAATGCAGGGAAATGCAAGGTACTCCACCTGGGGGCCAGAAACCCAGGTCAAGTGTACACCCTGGGGGGGAATGCTACAAGTCTCGATGGCTGAGAGGGACCTGGGGGTGGTGGTGGATGTCAAGATGAACAACTCTGAGACTTGTAGGAGGGCAGCAGCCAAGGCCAACAGGATGCTGGGATGCATCGCTAGGGGGATCACCTCCAGAAGGAGGGAAGTGATACTCCCTCTGTATAACTGCTTGGTGAGGCCAGCACCTTGAGTACTGCATGCAGTTTTGGAGGCCACACTTAAAGCGGGACATTAACCTCCTGGAGAGGGTCCAGAGGAGGGCAACCAAAATGATTTGGGGCTTGGGGGACAGGACCTATGAGGAGAGGCTCGAAGAGCTAAATATGTACACATTGGAAGAGAGAAGGGACCGGGGGGACATGATAGAGGTCTTTAGGTACATGAAGAGGGTAAATAGGGGAGGAACAGTTGGGGTGCTTCAAAGGAAGGAGGAAGGGGCCACTAGAGGGCATGGCTGGAAGCTGGAGGGGGGGGAAGATTCAGGGGAGAAAGGAGGAGGTGCTACTTCACTGAGAGGGTGGTGGAGCCATGGAATGCACTGCCTAGGTGGCTGGTGGAGGCAGAGACAGTGGAGGGGTTCAAGAGGGGGTGGGACAGGTACAGGGGAAGGGTTCTGGAAGCAAAATCCAATGCAGCAAGAATATCCGGAACTGGGAAGGGAGAAGCCAGAGAAGGCGAGGGGGACAGCAAGGTCAGCACCCAGGTTGGGGACTGACCAAACAAGCAGACACGAAAGACCATTAGGCCTATTCTGCTGGCATTTTAGTATGTTAGTTTGGCTTTCTGTTTATGGGACCCGCTTTGTAAAGAGTGGCACGAGCACGCAGGAGCACTGAGCAGAAGTGACGTCTTGTGGGGTCAGGCATGACAGTTCTATCGAGTAGTGAAACTCTCACAACTTGGGTTATTAGGGAAAAGCAAATGTTTTGTTTATGTAAGATGTTGTAAATAAATAAATAAAGGAACATGTCACTATCTTATTTATTTGAAAGTGTTGACTTTTATCATGACATGAAGTAGTTTTGTGCGGGTGCGGCACATTTTTTTGTAAAACTTGTGGCGTCTGAGGTGAATGACTGATAATGCATTGATTTGTTACCTGAAACAAATACTACAGCAGGGAAAAAGTAAGAAAAAAAATACAGATTCCCATGGTAGCTTCAATGCATTATCAGGATAAGCAGGAGTCCCTGACGTATATGGCAGAATGTAAAATCTAGATTTCATGGCTGGAAGAACAGGAAAACACAGTCAGTAGCTTGCTTCACCAATGAAATGCAAAACTAAGGAGAAACATACAAAGTACCATGAATGTGTGAAAGTGTAACCCGCAACACTTTTCAGCTATGAACTCCTGACAATATACATACAGAAGAACACAGTAAATCTAATCAATCTTGTTGATGCCTCAAAACACATACGAAAAAAACCTCTTGTGCAGGGAGCAAAAAAAAAAATGGCATGACAAAGATGGACCGTCCACAGATTGAAGTAGCACAGTACCATTCATTTTTTTCTGCACAGATACCACCACTACAACAAATCACACACACATTCTGTCAAACTGATTTACACCCTCATTACAGAAGTATTGTCATTCAAACAATCACATACATATGCTATCGGCAACTGGAGGACCTGCACATTTTCCTTCAACACCCACCCCCCCCACACACACACACACCCTAATCCACCGCATATGCTATGCACTGTGCCGACATCAGGATGCCAAACAACACTGAAGTGATGTCAGCAAAACAGCATGAAGACTTAACGCAAGTGATGAAAACATTACAATAAAAAGAAAAAATATATAACATAAGAGGCACCAACACAAACAGTGACCACAAACTGGTATGACAGTTCACTCTTTCACCTCGGACACCACAAGTTTTTTTTTTTTGAATGCGCCACATTACAAAACCAGCAACTTATGCTGTGCACCCAAATGCCAATTTTAAAATAGACAGAAGGAGCAAACCCTATCCAGCTTCAGTGCTCTGTAGTGCAATACCAGATATTTTATTTATTTATTTAGGAAATTGGAATTACAACCCTTTGAGTCATAGACTCATTTCCAAAGGCTCCACATCAGAGATATTGGTAGTAAGAGCACATACAAGCAGTAGGGTCCATGAAAGAACATTTAGTTACAGTAAGAACTTAAAAATAAAAAAAAATCTCTGGTATGGCAACACAAACCTTGTACATGTAGTGCAGCTCCTAGTAAGAAGTTACTTCCGAATAAAACCATTAAAACAAAATGACACACATACAAGCACTCCTAAAGGTGACAGCACTGCTCCACAGTGAACATAATGAAAGTGACCCCCGAGTGCATCACATCCGGTTATTACTTCATGAATTGGCGAGCCTTGTCCCTCTGTGTACAGTCATTTCTTTCTCACTTAAAAAACAAAATTACAACATATACTCCTGCACATGCCTTACTACGTGAAAGGCGTGTTGGGCCAAACCCACCAAGTGAATGAATTCCAGTTTTCCCACCCTGCTTGCCGGATGGGACTGCAGACCCATTTGATGGAGTGCAGTGAGGAGCAAGTAAGCTCCAACAGGACAGCCCCTCAGGACAAACTCAGTCCCTCTAATGATAGCGAGTACTGGAGTTCTAAACTGACACCCAGCAGTCACACTCTCTCACTTGGTTACTTGCTCGGTCACCGGATCCACTCGCCATCAGTTCGACAGCCAGAAGTCAAGTTGTCTACTCCACTCAGACTGCTCAGTCAGTATCTATCTGTTTGGCTGTAAGAGGGATTGTGTGGTCATCGGTGCGGTCCATAGCCACCTTGGTGGCTCTGTTGTGTTTGCTGTTAAAAAATACTGGGCTGATCGGTTGGACTCTGACAGCAGTTATGGGATGGTTGGATCATCTGTCAAGAAGAGAAGAACCTGGTCCTGCTTGAATTAAATGAAGTCCCATTTTGGAATCCCACCACTCTGGTGCTGTAGCTGCTCCTCCTGCTACTCTGCTGCTGCCATTATCCACACAGGTATTGAATTTTTATTCTATTTTTTGTTCTTTTTTTTTTTTTTGGTAATGAAGTAAAGAGCAAAGGAGGTGATTCACAACTCCGAGGCATGAGTGTCTGTTTTTTTCAGAGATGGATGACCTGGGAGCATCTGATAGGCTATGGGGGTGGGTAGTAAATAAGTGACTTGCTAGTCTGAGTCCAAGGAGGCATAATTCTTATTCTCCAATAACCGAGCTGGGTGTTGTGATAGGGACACTTTGGCTTGGCAATGGCCTCTTCATTGATTTAAAAGCCACTGACCGAAGGCATTGATTGTTCAATTTATCCAGCCTTGTGAAGCAGCTGGCTGAAGGCTGGATATACTAGCTGGGGCTCTGGGGCAATACATAAATTCTGCTAAGAAGCAAACAGAATACCATCCCTCAATCTTTTGTCACTAAAGTGAGGGACAGAGACTCAAAATAAATGAAAAAAATGATGAACAGTGTGGGGCTAGTCAGGGTTGGCACTCAAAACATTGAATATACCAGTGCTTATAAGTAGCCCAAAGTTAATGTTGCTTTAACATTATATAATGTTACGAATTTCTGCTTGAAGGTTTAATTTCAGAGCAGCTTTTTAATGTGGGACTGGGCAATTTTTTTATTTTTGAGGGGTGAAATGAGAGACATTAGAGAGGTATTCAGAATACTTGAAGTGAAAGGAGTGATAAATGTAAACCTCAGTTGTGAGATGCAGGGCAGATACCAGTAACTGGACTGGGACACACAGTTGTTTTACATCCATGACTCACCTGGGACACAGCTGGACATCCTCCAGCTACGCTACAACAGTCTGCATTATTAATTTGCTAGCACTGCTTTATTTTTGGTTTAAGGGGATTTTACATCTCAGCTAGTCTATCCTGGGGAAATACATTCTAAATAAATGATTGTTAAATGCATGCCATCAGTCATGTGAATGGGAAAATGCCACACTCTAAAAGCAGTGATGTGCTGAATCTGCTCTTGGCTGCTTCCCTTTCATTTAAAGTTGCCAACAAACGTTCTTCTATTTTATGTTACTTTTATTGAATTGTATTGATCGGGTAGGCCTAACCCTTTGTCAGGGGTGACCTAGGGGGTGGGGATACAGATGGTAACCAACTCAAATTGAACCAGATTAAGCTGTTGGTGATATTTTTTGTAAATGGGGATTTAATAGTTGCCGTATTGATCCTTGCAAGAAAGCTAGAGCACTTTGTTCTTATTGTTACATCTATGTCGGTCCATTAAAAGGTATCAAATCATTTGCTTCTGGATTTGTAAATGGGGGAAATTTGGCCAGGACACCATGGAAATTCTCCTGTTTTTGAGAAGTGCCATGGGTCTCTAATGTTCACCTGAGCAACCACCAGAACAGACAGACTTTCTCCTATCTGTCATGTTCTCTACTACATCCTAAAACAGCTAGGAGTGGGTCTGAGATCATTGTACACTATCATAAGCTACACTTACATCAATGAGCAGTACAGCTGTTTCTTCTCTTTTTCCTGCTGAAAAAAGAGATATTATCTTCATAGCTTCCCTCTGTTCAAGCTTAAATCCACTTTCCACTGATTCCTTCCTTTCTTGCCAGTAGTCTAACCCTTACTCCTTCACAAACCAGATGATGTTGGTTCTTCACAAACCAGATGATGTAAGTAGCCATCAAGTGATCACAGCTTTACAACTGCAAAACTTGTTGTTACATCATGTATAGTAAAGCAATGCTTGTTTTTATTTTATGCTAAGAAATACAGTACTTCACTCTTACTCTTCTGTTGAACAAGCCCACAGCACAGGTTAACATATGATCTTCTGGATTACAGATTGTTACTTTTGTTCCCCAGCCTCATCACAAATGCTTCTTCCACCCTGTAGGTTGCCTTTTGATACTCATTTTTGCCTAGTGGGTCCCCGAAGCACTGCATGTGAATGTGACGGCTAACAAATATTGTGTGTAGACGGTTGTAGTTGAAGGATCTCCAGACTTTCCCTGAGGGAATTATGTCTCTGACTCTGAGCAGCTTAGATGTATTTTATTCTGTTCATGATTTTTCTCTTACAGTTAAATCTAATTTAGTTTAACAACATTCCCTGACCCCTTGCATGGAATACAATTCTTTACAATGCATTATAATTTCACATAAATTCCACTACAGAACATGAATATCAGTTTTCAGACTTCATTGCTATGATTAATATTTTACAATAAATGCAATATTGTCCCTTTGAGGGAAAACAATTGTTACTAATTAAATTCTGTTGTTTAAGTGTGTGTTCCTTAATTGCTTGTGAGTCTTCTTTATAGAAGTAGGCTGCTAGCATATAGTGGTTTAAAAACACAGTCTGGTACAATCGATTCAGAAGAACCTAACAATGGCTAGTCCCTCAGAATGGCAGCAGGGACCTGGCCCAAATACTGTGAAAACAACACACCCTTTAGCATTTCAGTATTAACCTAGAAAAAAGATATCAAACATCTGGGATACAGTGCACTGATTCATTAAAGAGACAATGTCAACCCCCTTAGGCCTTATACTGTCACTATCTTAACAAACACATTTTATTATTGCCAACATTCTGTAAAAACTGTTAATGTCGGTGGTGGTTTCGTTCTGATTCTTTTTTTCTTTTCAAAAGTGAAAACCAGACTCTCCACCATACTGGTGTTACCACACACAAAAATACATTGGTTTACATTCCTTAATCAACTCCCACTGCATCCTTCATGGACTGGGGAACATTCCCAACACAGTCTAGCCACTCATGATGCAGTAGGAGTTCAGGAGGCTATTGCACCATGACTGACTTCACTGTTTAGAGGGGTTTCTTATGTTCAGGAAGTATTCAATAAGAATTACATGATTTGAAGTTGTTTGTAAATATTTATTAGCGTGCATTTCACTTCTACTAAACAAGCAGGCAGACAAAACAATCAGCACTAGCAAGGAACTGTGGACAACATAAACAATCATAAAATGTGGGGTTTCGCCTACAAATAATAGTATGCAAAACAGGTTGACAGTGTCCCTTTCATAAATAAGCTCTGTGTCAGTATTTCCCCTTCCCTGGTTCTGGGTGATAATATTGCTCACAGAACCAAGCGGGAGAAAATATCACAGGCATGACATTGTGGACAGTAACATCACCCGACAATGACATTGTGGAATGGAATGATGCGGGCCATCAGCCTGTGGTGTGTCCCGGACACCTCAGTGCCCCCACAGTCACGGGTGGAGCTGGGGGGAGGTGACACACAGAATGACCAATGGTGTGGACACAGTGGGAACACCACAGCTACCTACAGAGTAGATCCCTGTGCCCGCACCCCCAAATGCACATGCCTGCAGCGCAACTGCATACGCCCCCTGCAGCCACACCGTTGCCCCCCGACACAGCCACACATGGCCACCAACCACTGGTCAGCCACACAGCATGGTGCCTTGCGATTCCCCTCCTTCGCTGACCCAACTCAGCTATACAACTATCAGGCCACAGCCTGCCACAGGTAGCTCACGAATGGCCTGCCACATGTACCCATTCCCCGTCCATGGTCTGAGGTAACCTAGTCTGCACTGTTATGGCATGCCCTCTGTTGTGTAACACCTGGAACCCTTCAGGACTGCCTGCAATTGACTGACTGACAGCTCACACTGCCCTTCAGAGCTGCATATTCCCCAGTGCACAGCAGGAGCTGTTCCCTACCTTAGGCAAATCTTCATTAAATAATAGGTGGAAAGGGTCTGCAAGTGACTGCTGTTCCCACTGTGCCTGCACCATTGGTCATTCTGTGTGTCACCTCCCTCTGGCTCCACCCATGACTGTGGAGGCAATGAGGTGTCCAGGACACACTGCGGGCTGGTGGCCTGCCTTATTCCATTCCACGATGTCACTGTTGGGCGATGTTACTGCCCGCAATGTCATGCCTATGATATTTTATCCCACTTTGTTTTGTGGGTGATATTATCACCCGGAACCATTTCCCCAGCCTGAAGAGTTTACATTGTTGCTGGTGGTTAGGCTTACCTACTAATTTCTATGCAGAAGTTAGTAGAACCAAAAACTCCTAATCCATTTGTGTGAAGATTGTATGCTTGAGACTGATGATACAAACACTGTATTACTATGCCATCTTTCATTTTCACCTGGGCAGCCATTGTATCAGGTTAAGCAATGGATGGTTCCGATTTCACATGGAGCTAATATGGGTTGACAGGTGAGCTCTTAATATACTGTATTAAATATTCCTATATGGTATAACTGCATTCTTAACATTATGATCATCATCATAAATATGCATTTATTGTATTTTGGTATGGCAAAACCTGGTTTACAAAAAGTGCCCTTTGTACCCCAATAAGTGCCCCTCTGATCCTGAGCCCCCTCAGCTTTTACTATCTTCCAGCACCCTTGAAAAACACCCTAGTTGCACACAAATGATAGGATGTGTTTGCTGGTTTCAGGGGAAATTACTCACCATAAAATGCATCCTCAACAACTGACTTCCCAAACTTTTACTGCACTCACACCAGCCGAGCTGCTAAGGTTAAGAAATGTTCATTTGAGGGTCTTTCTCCCTCAGCTGCTTTCAAGACAAAGCTCGGGACTGCTATTCAATTAGAAACTTAGGACGCCTTACCTTACATCTAAAAGCTGTAGCTACGTCTCCTTAGATATTAACACAAGTCCCAAGTGTGATGGAAAACAACTGCCCCTTCTTTTAGAACCATCGCTTCCCATTGCTCCCAGCAAAAAAACACCATCAAAACTCAGATGAAGAAGCAATGACTACTATCCAGACGAACCCCCAAATTTCCTGCGTCAAACAATCCAGCTTGCCTCGGTGACCTCCCTGCGGCACCAAGAATAAATGTCATATGCTCTCCTCATCGACTTCACTGCATGTCTCATTGTATTTGTTATCCACATAGGTTGCTAGCAGGGGGGACTGAGAAGGCACGGACAAACCCAGGTGTCTAGCTGGGATTCCCTTTCACCCAGCATTATTATAACTCTGAAAGTGTTGACAGGCTGCAATACTGTATTTCAGTTTCCTAATTTTGATGGCCATTATAATTCTCTTTTCTTTTGTGAAATGGCATTTTAACTTGTAGGTTTCCTCGACATTACATGAAAAAAGGGACCAAGATTTCAAAGCATGTTCTTCGCTGATCTGGGAGCCATGCAGTTTAAGTGACTATTGAACAGAATGACTTCTAATTTACCTAACCTGTTTATTGCAATTGTCGAAATATGTATGCATATTAATCTTTAGAAAAATAGATTCTATTGATCTGTCAATTGTACCAGCATCAACAGCGCTGTGATTTCAGGTGCTTCCCCGCACCCTGTTTTTCTGTGTTTTTCTACATAATATTTCCCTTTAGTGGGACTAGGAGCAACACCGATCTCATCAACATCTTATTAAGTTCCTTACAATTTTTCATCTGGTCCTATTCTTTATTTATATGCTCTCTACTTCCAACAACTAGCTAAAATATGGGATGCGAAGTCTACAAAATGACTGTGATGAGCATGCATTGCACAGTTCCCATGAATGCTTTTAAGTTCAAGAATTTTTAATATTTTCACTCCATATTTTCAACATTACCATCTCTTCACCCCCCCAACCCCGAATGGTACAGCTGCCATTTTTCACATCCTGCCTGAACTGTGTTTTCACACATCTGGTGCAGAATGGCATGGTTACAGTGGAAAATCAATGTTTGAGACAGATTAACAAAATCACACTGCCACTGCTCATGAGTTGAGGTCCCAAAATGCTTTCATGAGGTGGGGGGTCACGAAAAGGCCATGTTGAAAATTTGTAGTGCAAATACCAACAGACGCCCGGTGCCTTAGGGTTTCTAACTATAACATCCCACCTTGTACAGTCTGACAGGTGTCGGGGGTGTGCCTTTGGATTGCTGGCTGCAATGCTCATGCCATTCCACCCCCCCACCCTGCAATCAGTGACAGGCATCGAGATGTACTTTGGACTCTTCGACCCCAGAGTTCACCCCATTTTCTTATACTGCATCCATTTCAGCGTATTTCCTTATGGAATGGGGTGACTGTAAAGCCAAACACCCCCAAGGCAAACCTCAACATTTATCGGTGTCTACAGGATAGGGTGAAGTGAAATGGCCTGAGCATTATGGGTGAAGGCCCAAAGGCATACCTCAATGCCTGTCCATCTCTGCAGGGTGGGGTTGGGATTGGCGTCACTTCAATACTTCACTGCCATTTGTATGCTGCATCTGTCTAACTCATGCACTTCCAATGCTAATACCAGCAAGCAAATATTCAGCATTGGCAAATGCTTGTTTACTTTTGTACTGTTATAAAAAAAAATTTGGGGGGTTCTCTAGTGTTCAGGTGGTGGTTTAGGCACTGTTTGGTATGCAGAATATGTTTTTGTGCTTTCTTCTCTTGCAGGTGTTCCTGAAGAAGTAAAAAAGAGAAGAAAAGAAGAAGATGCTGGAGTTCAACTGAGTTCCCCTTTTCTTAGTGAGTTTAGGATTGTCTGTGGTTAACAGGGTGTTAACATCTTTTTCTTCACAGGTGGGAGGTTGTGGGAAAATTGTGGGAAATATAATGCATTGCAATGTGTTTTCCTTATTTTTGTTCACAGGTACCCTGGGAAGTTGGAGGGAGATCCCTCAGTGGGCAGCCCCAGGCCGAAAATCTCCACTGGAGGAAGCCATCTATTGAATTCAGTGAGTAAAACCCACTAACTGCAACAAACTGTGTGTGATTTTCAAGCCAGCTGAATCTGTGTGCAAGCAGTGTGATTGTTTCGTAAAGAAGGACAGTGCATTGTAACAGAAAGGCAACAAACAAAAACTCTGAGCATATACTGTGAACAATATAATGAGTTCAGCAAAAGTAAATGTTTCTAAGCAAAAAGGGACTGTGAGTTGTATATTAGGGTGCAACAAATAGGCAATCCGATGCAACAGAAAAACTGTGGGCTTGCAAGTGACTTTGAGTATGTGTAAATAGTTCTTTGAGTTGATGATGATCGCAAAGTCAAGTTTAAAATCATATGAATGTGCTGACAGATACAAGCAGTTCAATCAATTACAGTTTTGAGCAAATTCAGTAGCCAGAAAAGGTCGGAAACACAGTTTTAGTCAGTGAATAGATCTGATGCATGAGGAGAGCTACCGCCACCATTCCAGGGCAGGGTCCGCAATGTAAACACAAGCAGCAGAGAGACATTTTGTGAGACAGCAAAGAGACTAGTGAGCAATTCAGTAACAACAAATTTTTGTGTGTTTGCTTTCAGACATGGCTTCTGGAACTCCCCGCTACATGGATCATGTCCGAGCAATGATTTCAGAGGAGGTGGCAACACTAAGAGAAATAGAAAGAATTGTCGATGGTGAAGGATTGTCTCCAGATGTAACAAACCCTAGCTATCCAGTGAGACTGTACATTATGTGCCTAAAGGCCGGAAGGGATGTGTTACTGATACCCCACTGTTCGGATTGCCTTGTGAAGTATGGTATGAACAGGGGTGCAGTGCCAGAGAGGACATCTCAAATTCGATTGGCTCCAACTTCGACCAAAGTAGGAGACTCTGTATGTAGCAGCATGCAGCACCAGGTTGAACCTGTTGGGGGAAGCCCCATAGAGTGTGGCACAGAAGGAGAGAGCAACATTGATCTACTGCAAGGGCAGGAACAGAGAGAGGTTTCCATGTCTGTGTCCCAGATGGATGGTGCAATGGACAGATCCATAGACACATGGAAGGAGGGCCCAAATCCTTGCCTAGTAGGGGAGGATGAACTGCAAGAGACATTGAACTGGGAGGTGTCTACCTCCACACCCTCTGAGGAGTGGAATGTCTCAGGAGTGGGGACATTTGCTCACCCCTGGGCTCAGATCATGAGTGAGGAAGAGGAGGATGGAGATATGTATCTTCATGTTGCGGGTCCCCAGGAGTCACCTCAAGCTCTTGCCTGAAGGAGCCAGAGAAAGAGGAAGAAGGCTTCAGTAACCTGCCCACAGAGATGGTTGGGAATAAGTTCTTTTGTTCTTTAAGTATGCGGCACTGGATCAACCAGGACTGGCCACCCCCAAGCTGGACCATGGGCTGCAAACTTGTGAAGAGCAGAAAGGAGGAGAGACTGATACGTAGGAGGGCTGATGCCATTTATGGGAAGTCCTTTTCTACCATGCCTCGCAGAGTCTGGGAGGAAATTGAGCAGAACAGGCAATCCTGGTTGTTGGAAATGGCAAGCAAGAATTTGTACTCTGGTGCAGCAGAATATGTCAGGGACAGAGTCATTTATGATCAACTTAAATTCTGGAAATTGGGCAGGACTCTGTTTATGGACACTGTGAATGGTGGATATGGCAGGGAATGAAACATGCCATTCCTATTATGCATCTCTAACTCCTGCACTATCAGTGCCAATGTCAGCGAGACAACATTTGGCATTGATAAATGCTTGTTCACTTTTGTGCTTTTATAGAAAATATTTTTGGGGTTCTCTAGTGTTCAGGTGGAGGTTTAGGCACTGTGTGGTATGCAGAATGTGTTGTTGTGCTTTCTTCTCTTGCAGGTGTTCATGAGGAAGAGGAGAAGAGAAGAGAAGAGAAGAGAAGAGAAGAGAAGAGAAGAGAAGAGAAGAGAAAAGAAGAGAAGAAAAAAAGAGGATGCCAGAGCTCAGCTGAGTTCCCATTTTCTTAGAGATTTTAAGAGTGTCTGTGTATGGATGTGGAAGCAAAGGGTGGGCAGCCCCTCATCTGGAGTGACAAGTTCAGCACTACAGGTTCCATAAGGGTGCCTGGTTATTCAGGACATGGTGGCCAATGCCTGAAGAGATAGCTTTCCCCCTGGTGTGGGTTGTGCTTATTTTGAGCACCAGTCCTACGCCAAATGGGAACTGGGTGGTAAGTTGTGGCCAATGCCACTAGAAGAGAGTGTATTCAGCTGAGGCCATTGCCGCTGAAGAGAATTCAAGGACCTGTGACATATGTGATACGTAGAGTTTTTGTCCGTTACTGTTTTCTGTTTTTCTGCCATTGCCTTGTGCCACAATGTGTAAACCTTAGTGGTCCACCCTTGCTTTAGAGTAACATTTTTGTAATAAAGTCACACTCTAGAACCCCAGCCTGGTTTGGACATTCATGTTACTGCTTGCTGTGTGGAATTACTAGGTACCCCTCTAGAAGTAGAGATCTAACATAGCCCTAGCAAAAAGTTCTCTCCTCAGGACCTGGGTTTATTTGGTCACAATCTGTATTTGCTATTGTACACTCCCACCCTTTTCTGACCTCTATAAATAATGAGTCTGGTATACATTCCCAAAGCTAGGGATGGCACCTTTGTCCGAAGTAGTTTGTGTGCCCAATCAAGGGTACCAAGGGGTAGTTTACTATGCAAAGTAGAGGGGGGGTGGTTACACAACTTCTATTTTATTTGAGCCAATGTGCCAATATAGAGAACACTGGAATGGCAACTATGCACAACCAGCATGTTCTAACACAGAGGGGTTTTGATTCCCTCTGACCTCGAGAGCGAAGCTCGAGAGGTCCATTGGAATCAGAATCCCAAGGTGACAGAACACACAAGTTGTGCATAAAGTTGCTCATGCCATTTTTTTTCCATTCAACATACTTTATTGAACAGGAAAGAACAGGGAATTACATTATGCAGAGTATTAACAAGTGCCAGTAGACCTTGAGGAGGAAGAACTACTGGTACAGAACTACGGGCTAGATAGAAAGGAGTAATACATTAAAGGATTCATGTTCACGTTCCTTTTTACAATTTATTTAGTTAACCTACCCCCTTCCCCAATCACCCCCCCAAGTCCAATCCCATCCTCCCCCCCTCCCCACTGCCACCAGTCAGTAATGGTATGGGCAATTTATACAGTAGTATAGGATGTGAGCTATAGGATGGAGAATTAATGTGAGAGAACAAGGCTTATGGCCAACAAATTATGTTAGTTAATAATCTGGGAGGGTAATGACTTTCGGTGATGGACCATTAATAGGGTGAGAAGAGATTCCCACTGATGTTTATAATTGCCTTTTCTATAGTGAAGCCCGGCAATTATTTGTTCTGCTTGGAGGGCAAACAGGACCTCCTTGCACCATTTGACGTGGCTGGGAGTGAGTGAGTCAAGCCAGTGTCTAAGTATAACTTTTTTAGCACTTGCTGAAATTAGGGCAATATGTGCTCGTGAGGCACCGGTTACCTTGTCGGAGTAGTCACATAGTATGCATATCTCCAGGCTGAACTTGCCTTGATGATTTAAAAGGGGGTCAAGACGGGATTGAATCTGGGACCAAAATGGGGTAATCTTTTCACATGACCACAACATATGTAATAATGTACCTGGTGCTTTGTTGCATGTAGGGCAGATGTCTGTGGTGACGTGACCCATTCTGTGTAATTTGACTGGGGTGTAATAGAGAACATGATTAATCTGGAATTGCATATACCTATATCTATCCCATTTTATGGTTTGATAAGGGTGTTTCCAGATTGTGGGCCACTGTCTGGTAGAAGCAGATGGTGGTAGACAGTGATCCCAGGCATTGTATCTCCTGCCCTCCTTGTGAGTCGCAACAGTAAGAAGGAACTGATATGTATATGATATCAAGTGGGAGGTAAGCAGAGAGTCTATGTAGGGTTGAATCATGGAGGAAAAAGGTTTGTCCCATAGCTCATTGCCAAATTGGTGGAGTAGCATATGTGATGTTTGTAAATATTTGAATATTTGGGAAGGGGGCCACCCAAAGGTGGTACTTGCCACCTGGAAGGACATTAACTTCTGGTTGCACACCAGTTGCTCTGCTCATTCCACTCCCATGTTAGGCCAGAAGAATGATGATCTAATAACTTTCCCAGATATCAGTAAGTTGGGGTTATGAAACAAGGGTTGAGACATCTTTATGTGTATCTACAGTAAGAAATGAGTTAAGTTGTGATTGTGTTTGAAGTAATAGACCCAGTGGCGTGTTCTGTAGTTGTTTGGGAAGTTGTTTTTTGCGTAGATATGGGAGTGATTTATAACCGATATTGTGTTGAGAGTGCAGTTTATGTTCTATTTCTACCCAAAGGGGGAAATAGGAGTCACTTACATTATTCAAGTGGAGTCATCCGGTATTTTTTATAGTGTACAATAGTACTATGTGAAATGTGTGCATTGTGTTTTTTTTTGTTTATAATAAGACGGAGTTGTGATGTCTCTAGAGGTTCTAGAATACTATCTTACCACAGAATTAAACAAAGGAAAGCAACAATGTGCCAGCATTCCAAGTGGTTGTGTTGCAGTAGTGACATCACTACTGCAGCAGAACAACATAATGATGTCACTAGTGCAACAGAACAAGCATATTCCAGGCATGGAATTCTATACATAACAGCATTCCACTATACACTATATATAGAATGGTGGATGGGCGACCATCTGCAACAAGGCTGTGTTTCACTTGAGGGATGTTGATGACATCATACAGAACTCAAGAGTGAAGCTCGAGAGGTGTCACTAAACACAGATTTAGTTGTGGATGGGCGAACATCCACTGTTCTATATAGTATATGGTTAGGGCTTATTGTTTTTTGAAAACTGTTGGTTACCTCATGTATTTTAATTTGATGTTCCTGCTCCTACGTCGCCACTGCCACTCGTTTCAGGTTCACTGTGCTGCGCTGGCTGGGACTTCTCGTCACTCCTGCTCGCTCACAGTGGCAGTTTTCATTTTCAGAAATTAAACTACAAAAAAAAAGTGTTCTATGACATGAAGCCATCTGAGGCTATTTGTATCAGGAGGTGTATGATCCAGTGCTCTGCTATTCTGCACCTGCTTAATCGTGCCACCACGTTTTTTCTTTTTTTCTACGATGTTGCAGTTCGAGTCAGACAATCAGGAGGTAGGACAAGGCTGGAAAGTTGTTGCACTATCAATGTGACGTCAGAATGATAGTACAACTTTTCTGACCTTTGAACTGTCCTACAACAAGATTTGAAAAGCCACTGATTTCTATCTACAATAAGCCCTAACCATATACTATAATTTTTTATTCGATTTGTTCCAAATATTATGGTTTTTGTTTTATTATAGTTTATTCTCAATTTTAGTTTTTGTCCACTATCTTCAGTGAAATCTAATGTCTTTTGTAAAACACTTCTTGTTAAGGAAAGGAGATTGATATTGTCTGGGTAAGCAAGCACTGGACATGTGTAATTATTAACTTAAGGAGCATATTGGCTGTATTGTTCAAGATCTTTTAATAATTGGTCAATATACAAACAAAAAAGTGTTGAAACTAAAATGCACCCTTGGTACAACCCTCTGTTGATTACAAAGGATTTTGACAATTGACCTTGTGTCCCTGTTCTTACTTTAGCCCAGGTTTCAGAATATGGGACTGCTATAATTCTTACAATGGCCAGGTCTATTCCATGCTTCACCATAAGATTATATAATGTGATTCTTGAGACGGTATCAAATGCAAGGGATAGATCTAACTGATCTGGTAAGGGACATGGTTGTACAAGACCCCCTGACTGGGAGTGACCACAATACTGTCTGGTTTCAAATAAGCATGGGGGGAGGGGGGGGAGATCTAGGACACTGGCAGTGGACTTCCGGGGAAGACTTTATGGGCATGGGAAATATTCTCAAGGATCACTTGATGGGGATTACCTCAATGACAAGTGTGGAAAGGAGATGGGAGGTCATAAAATGGGGACTTCATGAGGCAGCCAGGATCTGTGCTAAGTTGAAACGTAAGGGAGCAAGGTCACATAAACCATGCTGGTGGTCGAGTGAGGTACAGGTAGCAGTCAGAGAAAAGAAGGCAGCCTACAAAAAATATAAAACAACAAGAGGGGATAGAGATAAGGAAATGTACCAGCTTGCATCTAGAAAAGTCACCCGTATGGTGAGGAGCAAAGTCCATTAAGAGCAGTGGCTGGCACAGGGGATACATGGAGGAAAAGGGTTCTTCCGGTACATTGGGGAGCGGAGAAAAACTAAGGGCCATCTCAGCAGATTGAGATCAGAAGGAGGGTGGGTGGAAGAGGCGAGGGACCAGGCAGAGGTATTTAAAGAGTACTTTGCCTTTGTGTTCACTAGGGAAGGGGATGGGATATCTACAAAGCAAGGCATGAAGGGGATAGAAACGTCAAGAAGTGGGATCAGGGGAGCAACAGAAATGGAGCAAAAGGGAGAGAGAGGTACCTCAGGGGTGTCACATCTGGGTAAGGATAAAAAGGCCAGTAAGGTGGAGGGGATGGATGATGCTTTCTCTGCCAAAAGGGTGTGGTTAGCCCTCAAGGCCCTAAAGAAAGACAAATCTCCTGGACTGGATGGCATTCATCAAGAGTACTATGGGAATTGGCGGACATACTGGCTGCACCCTGGCGGAGCTTTCAGCAGGTCACTTGAGACAGGGGAGGTACCTAGGGATTGGAGAGCACATGTGGTACCAATCCATAAAGGAGGGTCGAGGAAGTACCAGGTAACTATAGACCCATCAGTTTGACCTCAGTGGTGGGAAAATTAATGGAGAGTATACTAAAGGAACGATTGGGGGTGTACTTGGAGGGAGGTGGGAGGTCTGGATAGTCGGCAACATGGGTTTGTGGGGTAGATCATGTCAAACCAACCTTGTGGAGTTCTATGAATGGGTAACATCAGAACTGGACGAGGGTAAGCCTGTGGATGTATTATTCTTGGTTTCAGCAAAGCGTTGACTCTGTCCCAACAATGGTCTGGTGGAGAAACTGATGGGGTTAGGGTAGGCCTTTGATGGTCAGATGGATTGAAAACTGACTAGCTGGATGCACTCAGAGGTAGTGGTCTGTGGGGAGCTCTCAAACCTAGAGAGGTTGGTAGTGGGGTACCGCAGGGCTCAGTCCTAGGTCGATCCTGTTTAATGCATACATATCGGACATCAGGGAGGGTATAGGGTGAAATGAGTCTCTTGGGATGACTCCAAGATGGGAGCAGTAGTTGAGGGAGAGAGGGAGGTTGGCCCTGCAGGGACCTGGACACCCTGGAAGGTTGGGCTCACACATGGAAATTAAATTTCAATATCACCAAGTGCAAGGTGTTGCATCTTGGTGAGAAAACCTAAACACAGGTACACCCTGGGAGGAGGTGCTGGAGGCCACAATAGGGAAAAGACCTAGGGGTCATGGTGGATGCATGTATGAATAACTCTGAGCAGTGCAGGAGAGCGGCTAGCAAGGCAAACAGGATGTTGGGATGCATAGTAAGGGGAATCACCTCTAGGAGCAAGGAAGTGATTCTGCCGCTGTGCAATGGACTGGTTAGACCACACCTTGAGTACTGTGTACAGTACTGGAGACCACACTTGAAGAGGGACATACAGCTCCTGGAGAGGGTACAAAGGAGGGCAACAAAAATTATACGAGGGCTAGGGGATTTGACGTATGAGGACAGACTTAAGGAGCTCTGCCTGTTTCCATTGGAGGAGAGGAGAGACAGGGGGGACATGATTGAGGTCTTCAAGTACCTCAAGGGAATAAATAGGGTAAACATGGAGGGGATCTTTAGACTAAAGCAGGGAGGTATCACCAGAGGGCATGGTTTGAAGTTGGAAGGTGGAAGGGTGAGGGGGAAAAGAGGAGGAGGTTTTTCACTGAGAGGGTGGTGGACCCTTGGAATGCACTGCCTGGTGAGCTGGTTCAGAGATCCACAGTGGAGGGCTTCAAGAGAGGGTGGGACAGACACAGAAAGTGGATGTATCAGATGATGGCCTGTCCCAGGGGGGTGGGGATGGATGATAGGGGTTTCTGGAGCACAAGGGATGGGAGGGTCTCGGCACCCAACTAAGGATCTACGGTTCGAGCAGACTCGATAGACCATAAGGCCTAATCTGCTGGCAAATAGTATGTTAGTATATAAGCAAAGTATAATTTTTGCTTTCTTACATTTACATATTTTTCTATGAAATGACTCAAGATATAACTATTATCTATGGTGGAGTAACCTTGTCTAAACCCCCTTGTGACTCATTTAACCCTCCTGTTTTATCAATTTGTGCTATTTAATGCTCCAATATAATTTTTGAGAATATTTTAAGTTTAGTGTCCAACAAGCTTATTGGTCTATACTTTGTTGGATTGAACAAACTCCCAGTTTTATAGATAGGTACTATTTCGGCACCTCTCCATGAGTTTGGTACAAAATTACTCTGGATACTTTTATTGGAACATACAGTTTATGACTGAACCACGCAGGGGTATTACAAAAATATACTTCTGTGGGTATCCTAGCTGGTCCAGGAGCCTTAGTTTTTTATATTTTAATTGCCAAATACACATCTTTATTCATTATTATTGGGTATTGATAACTATTTTATAGCTCTAAATCTTGTGGCTCCAGCTTTGGGTCTTTTAGGCCATCTTTATGTAATCAAAATGAATGTTTTACCTCATGTGCTTTATCCATTGAGTATGTTCAATTTGGCTCTCTACACATCTTGGTTTGTTAAATTATGTGGATTACTCTTGCAATTTTTATGGTCTGTACCTATTCAAGGTTGGTTGCCCCATAATTATCAGGGGAGCTTGCACATCCTCAATTTTCTGCTTTATTATTTTGCTTCTCACAGAAGTAAATATCTCCATTGGAGTGCTTCTTCTCTTTTGGATCTAGAAGGATATAACCAGGGCCCCGTGTTTTCTGCAATTCTGCAGTTGCAGCAACTGGCACAGAAACATGGTCCTGCCACAGAAACAAACTTTGCCACAGAATCAGCATTGTGGTGCAGTACAAATGACCATCACCACCGAAAACCCCAACTAAATGGCTAAAATGATTGTGAGCAAGCTTAAAGTGGCATTAATATGAGTTGTTGGCAGCTCTGTTATACATACAACCCCCCCAGGTTGCAGTAGTGAGTGGGTCCACCCCTTTCCAATCCACTGGCACTCAGTTCCTGACACTTCTGACCATTATGGCCTTCTACAAACACTGAGGGAACTTCAGGAAGTCTGTTTCATGAGAAAGGATTGTGGATCTATTTGACAATTGCAGAACTGTAGAATGAAAAAGTATTAGTAATTATTGCAAACAAAAAATGGGAGGCTTTCTGGACCTTTCTCTAGTGTAAAATGGTCCGGCTACTGTCTAGCCTCACAGTAAATCCGTACAGAGTGGGAGAGAAGAAGATATTGAAGTCAAGTGGCATTGATGCAAACAACACCACAAACCATCACCACCAGGCTTCAAGCAAGTGGGTGGGAGGGAGCCATTGGAGCGGCACTGGTTTGCAACCAGTCAACACTGGTCTTCAAGCAACTGGGCAGGCAGGGGGAGAAATCCACAGGAGCACAGTTGTTGTAAACCAGCAATGGCCAGGTGGGAGGGAGCCATGGGTCAATAAAACAGACTGCAGTAAAAAAAAAATAACCCTTTAATTCCCCCATGCCTTACATCCGATCCAAATCATGATGCCAGACTTGCTTTGCATTGCCTTGCTTGTGCATCTGCCAAACTGCCCCAGAATGCCCTTTCCCAAGCATTCTTTCTGGGTAACTATATCTTATTTGGGGGCTCATTTGAGTTGCCAGAAAATGTAAAGCCCATCACAGAACTGCCACAAAATCAGCACAGAATTGTTCATAACCTGACCGCAGCAAGCATGAGGTCAAGCTGCAGAATGTAGGTCCAGTTTGCTGCAGTGAACATGGGGCCCTGGATATAACCTACAATGGCTATGCATTGAAGATCAGCTTGCCTGAGGTTGTAGTGTCCAACTTAGGGTCCTTTGTTTTACATTTCATTGGCTAAGGTTATTTATTTATTTATTTATTTATTGAATTGTTTCACCCGGCAGCACTCCAATCTACTCCCATAATGTGGTCCTGAGAGCCCATAATCAACTCTGTCAGTCACTGACTGAGGTTTCAGTTGAACAAACATGGTTCACAGCCTTTATATTTTAATCCAAATTTCATGGTCGGTGATAGGGTTCTCCAACCCAAATATTGGAATAATCTTGACATTCCCTTGGTGGGTCATTTTATGGAGCAGAATGGTTTTATTTCCCACTCTGCCCTTATTGCTCATTGGAATTTTATAGCTGCTTTTACTTTTAAATTTGTGCAATTGCAACACTTACACTTCAAGATATGGGTTCTCCTCCCTGCCTGGATTTGGGTGGTTCAGCTTTTCAATGCCTTATTTTACTGGCTGGGCTGCCACACCCTATTTCTGGATTGTATACTGTGTAGCAAGCTATGGGCCTGACCACAATCTCTCCTATTTGTTTCTTCTGGATTCACACCCTTGGTCTATTACTAGGATCTCCTTGTGAATCAGCTTGCTTAATGGAGCTTTCCTACAACAAACTTGATTGATTGATTGATTGACTGACTATTAGTGAGGACCAATTGCTTCATATTTGGGTGGACATGTATACGTACAATGCACAGGACCACTTTAGATTGCAACACATTAAACTACTTCATAATCTCTACTATACCTCCCACAAACTTTGCCTCTTGCATATATTGGATTCCTATCTTTGTATTCAGTGTCATCATGAGGTGGGCATGCTGTACCATTCCTCATGGACTTTTTATAAGGTACACCCTCTGTGGTCAGATATTCAGTTTAAATTGGATCCCTTATTGGGTTTACAAGATGCCTTCACTCATGAGGTCTGTCGGCTCGGACTGTATGATGAAGCAGTGCTTGGACCTTGGAGTTGTTATATTTCTTTGCTGTCCTTAGTTGCCAAACTTTTTTTTTGGCATTGGACTGACGAAGAAGCACCATCTTATGCAGAGTGGCATTAGGAGCTTTTATTTGCTCTCAATGTTGGACGCTCTACAGTGATCTTACACCATTGATACTCTGCATTTCACAAACATTGGGAACCGCTGCTCACCTTGCTGACCATTTCAAGCTAGTAGTTATTTTGTCCTAGGCACATTATGATTTTCAGTTTCTCTGTCTCCCTGGTGAACCCTCCATTTAGTTATGAGGTTATGCGGCTACAGTTATTTTTGTTTTTATAGTCGATATTGTGTTTGGGCACTTTTCTGCTTTCTATTTGCAAATTTAAATTTTATCTACCATGTTCCATTTATATCTGCAGGTCCTGGGGGGGGGTGAGGGGTCTTAGTTGTATATATTAATGTAGAATGTTGTATTGATGATTGTTGTTTTTGTTGATTCTAATGTTTTTTAAGGGTATTTTTCCAATCTTGTTGTTGAACATTGTATCTGTATTCTTTCTTTTTTGTTCTCCGTTTTGTACACCAGTTGACATATGTTTTCAGTAAAGCGTATTTTATCACAAAAAAAAATTGTATTCATATGGGTTAGTAATATGAATGCTAAAAATATAAAACCTTTACAAATTGTATGCCGAAAACACAAAACTTAGATGAAAGTGTGGTCTGTGCTATAAGAGGTTGATATATTACTTAGAAGGAATGTGCCTTCATTCTTTTACGACCAGATATGCTTGTTATCTTAAAATAATATTTGTTAAAAATCACTAGTGAAGAAAGGATAAATATTTTATGGGTCCATGATTATACTTTCAACGCTCACATTTTGCCTTTGTATGGGTTACATATACAAATGCTAAAAGAGCTAAAATATTTGTGCACTGAAAACAGGAAAATTAACTGAAAGGATGGTCTATGCTTTTGGTGATTGGCATATTACTGAGAAATGAATTTGTACTGGTACTTTTTTGACCAAGATGTCATGCTTTTTACTGAAAATAATATTTGTTAAAATCACCAGTGATGAAAGCATACATATGTTAAGGATCGGTGATTATGCTTTTGTCACTCGCATTTAGTGTTCATATGTTATGTTTGTATTCTTTTCAGTTTCAAATCCCAGCAAATTATTGTGCAGTAACAGTTATCAAGCTACAGTAGGTAAATTTGCTAGCTGTATCTTGTGCTTTTGAAAGGTTATGTTTTGTTGGGGATTCTTTATGTTGTGTTTTGTCAACAAATAGTCCTTATTTTAACTAAAAATGAAAATGTGCCAAGTCATGACTAAATCACAAAAGCAAAGATAAATTTATACTTTCATCAAGTAGCATTTGTGACATATGAAAATGCTTTCATGAGGTTCTTTTGCTTTTCCTGACTATGTGAAATGAATTTTTGAAAAGACAGATTCTTGTCTTGGCACAGGGCTCCAAGGGACCTGG
Organism: Neoceratodus forsteri; assembly: GCA_016271365.2. Taxonomy (NCBI): domain Eukaryota; kingdom Metazoa; phylum Chordata; order Ceratodontiformes; family Ceratodontidae; genus Neoceratodus; species Neoceratodus forsteri. The sequence continues at coordinate 49,756,071 of CM028129.1, read as the reverse complement.
GTGTCAGCAGCCAGATGGACTTTACAGTTGGTGCAGGGCTCAGATGGCCCAGAGCATCCACAGCAAGATGTACTCTTCCCTCAGTGCAGGGCCTAAACAGCCCTGCACATCCACAGCCAGGCAAGCCTTCTCCATGGTACAAGACCCAGAGGGCCCTGTGTATCCAGTCAGATGGACTGCTATCTTTGTGCAGGGCCCAGAAGGCCCTGCACAACCTAGCAAGAAGATATTTGGTAATTAAAGGCTTAAAATATGTCATGTGTTATGTTTATTGTAATTGTGACCTATGTAAATATGAACATATGAACATATGAATTTGCCAGCAGAAACCGGACACCTGGTCTATCAAGTCTGCTCGAGTGTACAGCTAACACCCTTACCTTGCAGTTGCTCCACCCCCTGCCCTTTACAATTACCCCCCACCCTGTCCCATCCCCTTTTGAAACTACCCACTGTCTTACAGGATACCACCTCCTCCAGCAGAGTGTTCTATTCTGCCACAACTCTTTCTGTGAAAAAGTGTCTCCTTATTTCCCTCCTATATCTTCCCCTCCAGTCTAAGAGCATGGCTTCTTGTGTCCCTCCCTCTCATATGTGATACTATCAAATGAGGATACTATTCCACTACCGCAAGATGAGAAGAAATTCATTGCAAAAACTACTGTATGTTAATGGAGACATTAGGGTTGAAGAACGTAAAGTGCACAAAGTAAGGGAAAGAAAAAAATAAGGGTTTGGGGGTCTCAGCAGTCTTGGATTATTGGTGGTTTGGTGTTACTTGAGTTTCTCAACCTTTATGCCCACCGCCAACCCCTAATATGCTTTTTTCACTATGTCCAATCTAAGCATGCATATGCTGAGAAAGCTTGATTTGTTGTACAATATCAGAGAAAATATATGAACATATGAACATGCAAAACTGCCAGCAGATACAGGCCACATGGTCTATAAAGTTTGCTTGAATGTGCAGATAGCAGTCTGTTACACTGAAGTGGCCCCTCCCTCCCCTACCTGCATAACAGTGACCTTCTGCTCACTTTGTCCCAGCCCCTCTTAAAACTTCCCACCAACTTACAGGTTACCACCTCTTCTGCATTGCATTTCACTTTGTTGCCACTCTTTCTGTGAAATAGTGTCTTCTCATTTCTCTCCTGAATCTTCCACCCTCCAATCTCAGACCATACCCCCTAGTGTCCTTCCCTTCCTTTAACGTAATAATTCCCTCTGTATCTGTCTTGTTTATGTGTTTCATATATTTAAAGGTTTCTATCATATCCCCTCTATCCCTCTTCTCCTCCAGGGAATACATCTTAAGCTGACCTCAGCCTCTCCTCATAGGGTTTGCCCTCCATTCCCAGGATCATCTTGGTTGCTCTACACTGGACCCCTTCCAGCAACTTTACATCTTTCCTTAAGTACAGGCATCAGAACTGCACACAATACTCCAGGTGCGGCCTCACCAATGACCTGGACAGCAGCAGGATTACCTCCCCTCTCCTGCAGGTGACTCCTCTGGCAATACACCCCATCATCTTATTAGCTTTAGCTGCTGTTTTTCTGCACTGTGCTGAGTGGCTCATTTGCCTAGTTATCATCACCCCAAGAGCTTTCTCCTCCATTGTAGTTGCTAGCTGTACCCCCCCAGCTGATAACAGTTCCATGGTTTCCTTGCTATCAAGTCCATGACTTTGCACTTCTTTGAATTGAACCCATATGACTGACCAGTACTCAAGTTTAGGCAGGTCATCCTGTATCCACTGCCTCCCTTCTGTGGTATCCACCACTGCACCAATCTTCATGTCATCCGCTAAAAGACTAATCTTGTTCTTAATGCTATGTGAGATGTTGGTGATGAAAATGTCAAACAACACTGGGCACAGTACTGAGCCCTGTGGTATTCTGCTAGTTACAGCCCTTGGAGATGAGAGTTCCCATCCCACCATTACCCTCTGTAGCCTGTCTTGCAGCCAGTTCCTGACTCATTCCATTATTTTTGCCCATCCTCCTTGGTATCCCAACTTGCTAATCAGCCTCCTATGTGGCACTGAACTGAAGGCCTTGCTGAAATCCAGACACAGAACATACACTGCATGGCCCCTATCAAGTGCCCTAGTCACCCAGTCATAAAAATCAACCAGGCTGGTCTGACAGGAGCTGCGAGAGACAAGCCCATGTTGCCTTGTTTCCTGGAGACCATTACCATCTAAAAAGGTTACCAACCTCTCCTAAAGGATCATCTCCATTAGCTTCCCCACAATGTATGTAAGGCCGACTGGTCTATAGTTGCCTAGTTCATCCTTGAACCAACTTTTATGGAGGGGCATCGGGTGTGCCATCCTCCATTCCTGGGGTGTGCAACCAGTTCCCAGTGAGGTACCGAACAAGTCTGCTATTGCTTCTGCCAGGACCTCCACCAACTCCATTAGCACCCGGGGTGTATGCCATCAGGGCCAGGTGCCTTATCCACTCGCAGGTCCCTTAGGCCTTCTAGGATCTTGCCTGCTGGGATTTCCCCATCCATTATACCCACTCCCTGTGCCTGTCCTCCATCCCCTGTGGCAGTGACCCATCCTTTTCCCAAGTAAACACAGAACAGAAGTATTCATTGAGTGCTTCTACCTGGTCTGCCCCCTTCTCCGCCCATCCCCCATCTTTCCTGATCCTTACAATTTGGTCTTTGCAGTTCCTTCTCTTCCTTATGTGCCTGAAGAAATCATTTTCCCTTTTCTTGATACCTTCTGCCAGCCGAAGCTCTCTTGAAGCATTGGCTGCCCTGACTTTTCTGGTCACTCCTCTTGATTTCTTCAGGTTCTACTCCCTATCTTCCCCCTGATTGGATCTCCTGAATCTTCTGAAGGCTGCTCTTTTTACCCTCACCTTTTCCAACAGTTTTCTGCTTAACCAACTCGGTTTCCTGGAGCTAGCCTTTTTGCTTTGTGTCCTTGTACTAGAGCGAGTGGCCTCTGCAAGCCCTAGTTTGATAATTTCCCATTTCTTGTTAGCATCCATGACCATGTGTGGGTGGCTGCTGGCTAAGTGCCTGGCCACTATGTCCCTCATCCTGTCAAAGTCAGCTCACCTGAAGTCTAACACATTGATCCCTGTTACTGCAGCCGCCTTGCCCATGTTAAGTGATAACCACACTGTGTGGTGATCACTTTCTACTAGTGGATCCTCCACCCCCAGCACTCTGACAAACTCCCTATTAGAAAGCAAGAGGTCCAGAATGTTATCTAACCTGGTTGGCTCCTTTACCATCTGTACCAGGAAGTTGATACCTTTTCTTCGTTTATGACATGAATTAGGAAAACTGAGATTTCCTAGTATGTACTGTATCTCGCTCCCCTTCTTCTCCATTATCTGCTCTTTCCCCTCTCCCTTGCTTCTAGTATAAAGATACTAGCCTCTAAATTAGTGGTAACAGCTAGGATGGTACACTTTGCTTTCTTGAAAATCACGTTGGAAATGGTGTATGTAAACTATATTGGACCTTATGTATATGCCTCCCATGGCCTACTTCTGTTCACTATCACCACATTAATGTCTGCCATATCTGTACTATGTCATGTTTTTGTTTTTTATCTTCCGCTTACTGTATTCTCTGTATTATATCGAATTTATGTCCAGGACTGCCTTGAAAATGAGCTTGCTCAATGGTGTTATATGCCTGGTTAAATAAAGTTGATTGATTGATTGATGATATAACCCATGGAACAACCTTACGGCTTAGCAGAACTATCCTGCAGTACACCAGTATGTTGCGTATTGGAATAGCAGATTTTCTATAGCTATCAGTAGCAAACAGATAAACTGCAAAAGTTCAGTTTGAGTGGAATGAATTAAAAACTAACTACTATGACCAGTTTAAAGAATTAAAGTAATTACTGCTCTGAGAAGAAAAAAAGTGGAGACATAAAAATATGAAATGTTTTTAATGTTCTAATTTGAGTTTCATCTGCACATGCCATGAGCCAGTAAGCATCACATCCCACTGCAGCAGGTGTTATTATGTGACAATGCTTGCACCAGGAATTAAGCAGCTTGGATGCTTAATGACAAGTAATGGTATTAACTCATGACAGGAGCCCACGGTATTAGGGTCCTCCATGCTGCTTTTGTAAATCCACCAACTGTAAGACATAAAAAAAACAGAAAATAAAAACAAGAATATTTTCAAGCAATTACATGCCTGCATTCAAGATCAACACACTTTGTGGTCCTGCATGGCTTAATGATATACCACTCAGTCTGGTTAATGGATATTTTTGAGATTTGTAAATAATTTATTTATGATAACTGGTCATCACTTTTTACGTTTGCTTGCGTGCATGCGCAAGAAACATTTCTTGACAGCTTAGGAGAGAAGCAGGGTTTTGGAGGAGTGGCACTGTGGGGGCCAATGTCCCCTGTGCCTATTGAGGCTTGACCCGCTTTCCCCAATGTGGTGGCACGCTGCTGCAGACATTTGTTCAGCCAGCGTACCACCAACTTGAAATGAATCTGCTGCTGCAATGAAGGAGCGACGCGTCATTGCAGGACAGTGCCTTGCCTGGTGTAACATTTCTCATAACATGGTGGCCAGCAATGGCACTCACCGCCCACCCCAGAATCCCCATGATAGCCAACTTCGAGGTTCCCAATCCCCCTGTCGGTATGCCCCCCATCCCCAGTTCATTTCCCGACAGGGTAGCCCAATCCCTTGGCATGATGCACCCCCCATTTGTTATGTGCCAAGGGGGTGCCCAATTCCCCCTTGGCTCCAGTACCCACCTCCCCCACAAATATCCAGCCAGGTGGCACACTGGAAGCCCACCTCTTCATGCCAAAAGTGTCCCACAATGTCTTTTTTAAAATGTTAAATCCTTTAAAAAAAGAAAACGGTCCCTCATTGAGCCCTATGCCCCCACCCCAACCCGTGCCCACTATCTGCATACTCTACCTCTCCACTCCCTCCCCTCACCCCATATTTACCTTCAGAGCCCGGTGCGATGATTTTCGGTGGATCGTAAACACATCTGCACTCTTCAAAACCGACCATAAACTAAAGAAATGCCGCTAAGCTGTATAATGCCATAAATGTTTTTTTTCCAACTTTGGTGCATATCTCAGCCATTTTTTCGAATTTTGGCACCAGATTTTCAACATGGGGTTCTTCAAACTCCACCTCATGAATTCGGTTACTGTCATCTCATTATTAGGTCCCAAAAGGTTATTTTTTTGTCACTGCGCGGAATCACCTTTCTGGACTGATTAATGAAATGACAGTGTCACTGTTCATGAGGTGGGCTCTCAAAAAGTCTATGTTGCCAATTTGGTGAAAAAATTCCAGTCATGAGTTATGAGCATGTGTTGCGCAGTTTTTACCCATGCCTGTAACTTTGCAAATTTGTAATATTTTCACTCCAGATTTTCAACATTGGCATTTTTCCACACCTCCTTATGAACAGTACAGCTGTCATTTTTCACTTCCTGGCCGAAATATGTTTTCATACTCCCTGCACAGAATGGCATGATCACTTGTGGGAAATCAGTGTTGGGGATGGATTGAGAAAATCACAGTGACACTGTTTATGAGCAGAGGTCCTAAAATGCCTATGTTGAAAATCTGATGACAAAAGTCCATAAAATGACTGTGTTACAAGCGTGTGTTGCGCAGTTTCCACGCACCCTCTTAACTTCGAAAATTTGTAATGTTTTCACTCCAGATTTTCAACATTGGCATTTTTCCACACCTCCTTATGAACAGCACAGCTGTCATTTTTCATATCCTGCCCAAAATATGCATTTGCACATTTGGCACACAATGACGTGGTCGCTGTGGGAAATTAATGTTTCTTACAGATTAAAAAAAAATCATAGTGACAGTGTTCATGAGCAGAGGTCACAAAATGCCTATGTTGAAACTTTGGTGAAATAATTCCATGAAATGACTGTGGTACAAGCTTGTGTTGTGCAGTTTCCACTTACACTCAGAACTTTGAGCATTTTTAATATTTTCACTACAGATTTTCAACATTGCCATCTCTTCACACCTCCCTATGAATGGTACAGCTGTCATTTTTCACATCCTGCCTGATCTGTGTTTTCACACATCTGGCACAGAATGGCAAGGTTGCTGTGGGAATTTGAAGTTCAGGACACATTAATAAAATCACAGTGCCACTGTTCATGAGAAGAGGTCCCAAATGCGTTCATGAGGTGAGGGTCACAAAAAGGCCATGTTGAAAATTTGTAGTGCAAATACCAACACACGCCTGGGCATTAGGGTTTCTAACCATAACATCCCACCCTGTACAGACTGACAGGCATCAGAGGTACGACTTTGGATCACTGGCTGTAATGCTGATGCCATCCCACCCCCACCCTGAAGTCAGTGACAGGCATCAAAGTTTGCCTTGCACTCTTCAGCCAAAACTTCACCCCATTCACTGCCACTTCTATTCTGCATCTGTCTAACTCCTGTACGTCCAATGCTAATATCAGCAAACAAACATTCAACATTGACAAATGCTTGTTTTTAATGTGGTTGACCTGTTATTATTCACTGTAATAACTGGGTGGTTATTACAGTATTCACTTGCTCACTCAGGTATAGCTGCAGTCTCAAGCGCATCGTTCTGTGACACATCCCTTTTTCTTTATACTGAACATCATTGACAGAACTGTGTTTTGCTTTAGCATTTGGGCACAGGAAACCAGAGCCAATATCCTGCTGTTATGTGCAAGTGCTTCCCTTTTTATTGGCCCAGGTGTTGTCCCCTCCCTCCCTTGTCTGACAGGACTTAGAATTTAGAAATGCTGAGATGCTCAGAAGCAATGGGAAGCACTCCATGAAGGCTCACTAGTTTATCAGTGGCACGACTGCAAGGGTGATTGGTGTGACCTGATGGTAAGCAGCTAACTCAGTATGGAACTGGCTCTCTGCTACTTTGCATTGATCTGGGGTGTCAGTAGAGGGGGATCAAATCTGAGGGTGCTGGCTGAATGGTGGTGAAATCGAGCGAGAGCTGATACAAACCTGAAAGTGAACAAGTGACTGCAAAGTGAGAGTATTGCTAATTTTAAAAGGGAGAAAAGTCTTTCTTTTTAGTTTCATGGCTATGATTCTAATTAGTTTCCTGGCAATGATTAATTTAGTGCACTTGTGCTCCATTACATATATAGGGAGAGGACAGTGAGTGATGGGAGAGGGGTCAAACAAACAAAACACAAAGCCAGAAAGAGTGAGGAAAAAATTGATGGACAGAGATTATATAAAATAAATCATGGGATGGTGTAATTACTTGAATTTAATATGCACCCTCTGTGTATGATGCTTGAGAAACCCCTTGACGTTTATGTAACATCACATACCTGAGGTGTGTATTAAATTCTCGTTGATGTACATCTATGCATAATTCCTGGCAAAAAACTACATTAATACAGCCATTAGGGTTGTGGAACGCAAAGTGCACAATGACGGGAAATGAAAAATATTAGTGATTTGGGTCTCCAGAGTATTGGCGAATCAGTGATGGGTTCTTATTTCAGGCTGTCAAACCTAATGCCAACCCCCTCTCCCCAGCCTGTAGCCTCCTGTCTGAAGCCCAAGATACAGCTTCAACCTAGTGTCTCATAGTGATCCAACATAATCTGTCACAGCTATCTTCACGCATGGCCCTATGGACTGTTTGTGAAGACATCACATTTGACCTCATTTAATCAGGGGTGGGGTGAGCATCAGGGTTGATACCCCAAGTAACTCCCCACCAGTGATTTTTCCAATTCTCTGGAGACCCCAATCCTTAATGTTTTTCATTTACCATCTTTCTGTGCTTTGCTTTCTATAACCCTAATGTCTGCATTAACATAGCTTTTTGCCAAAAATTTCCCTTCTTTATTTGATAGTGGAATTGTATCCTCATTTGCACAGGTCCCTTTATGACCTGTGCAAAATGAAATAAATACAATACTGGAGGCAGTCCTGCCCAGTGCATGGGCCCAACAGGCTCCATCACACATGTCGATACCTTGTGGGTGAGGTACCTTGACACACCACAGGGTGTGGCATCTGTGCCAAAACATTGTTCCATCCCTACCCAGGCAGGTGCTGTTGCTGCATGCTGCAGCTCTTTCACCATCAGCCTTGTCCCATTAAACCAGCTCACCGACTTCGCACCTGACTGGCAGCGTGTTCCCCAGTGGTGCAATGGACATCCCTGCAAACAGTGTCACTTAATAAATTCTTTGTTTTTTAATATTTTGACCCAAAACTTTAAACATAGTCTTCGTATGACCCCATCTCACAAATCCCATAGCTGAAAATGTTAGAATCCATTCCGAAATGCTGTTCTGCGCCACAGGTGTGAAAACACATTTCAGACAGGATGTAAAAATGACAGCTGTACCGTTCATGAGTTGGTGTGAAAAAATGGCTATGTTGAAAATTTGGAGTCAAAATATTGAAAATTACCGAAGTTATGCGAGTGTGCAGAAAATTTTCAATGAACGCTCATAAATCAGCCACTTTTAGGAATTTTTTCACCAAATTTTCAATGTGGTGTTTTTGGGACCCCACCTCATGAGCACTGGCAGTGAAATTTCATTATTCAGTCCTGACAGGTGATTTTGCGCAATGACTGTGAAATCACCTTCTGGGCCTGATTAACAAAATGACAGTACCAGTGTTCATGAGGTGGGGTCTCAAAAATGCCAAGTTGAAAATTTGGTGAAATAATTCCAAAAAATGGCACAGATATGAACATAAGTTCAAAACATCACTGAAATACATTATACAGTGCTTACCTTTATTCCTCAGTTCACAGTACAACTTTGAAGACTGCAGACGTGTCTCGGTCCACAGAAGATGACAGTGTACGACCTCCGGTGGTAAGTATGGAGTAATGGGGAGTGTGGGGTGGTGGGTGCTCATCGGGAGGGTTAGGATGGGGGGAGGTGGTTGGCTGTGATGACAAGGGACCATTTTCTTTTTTTAGGTAAAAAAAGACATTGTGGGACTTTTTTTCTTTTCAGGGATGGACTCAATAAATAAAACTACTGTATTTCAGGATACTGGGGTGGGCTCCCCAGTGTCCACACTGCTGTGTGTGTGTGTGTGTGTGTGTGCATATACATGCCGACATGGGGTTTGGGCCTCATGATATCAGTACTGTTACTAAAACAACAGGGTGTGGGGCAACTGACACTGGCGTGGGCACCCCAGTGTTAGATAATATAAAAAAAGAGACAGATAGATTAATAGATAATAATAAAAAATATTAAATAAAAAAATGAATGAGTAAATGCACTTCCATGGGGGATTGGGGCCCCTGTATGCAGATAACATTTCAGGCACAATATAGTCAGGATGGTGGGGCTACAATGACAGTAGTCCCATCCTTGACATACTTTAGGAGTAATGACACAGCTGGTTTCACTATACTACACAGCTGTCATTTGTTAGAAAACGACAGCTGTGTCGTATAATGCAACCAGTTGTTGTTATACATTATATGGCACATACCTTTATTTCTCAGTTCACAGTTCAGCTTTGAAGAGTGCAGACATGTCTCAGTCCACAAAGGATGACAGCATACAACCCCAGCAGGTAAGTACAGGGTAAGGGGGTGTGGGTGCACAGAGGAAGGGTCGGGATGGGGATGATGAGGGACTGTTTTATTTCAGGAAAAAAAAGATGTCGGTGGACTTTTTTTTTCAGCAACAAAGGCAAATAAAAAAAATTATTTCAGGACACTAGGAATGGGTTCCTCAGTGTCCCACACTACTGAGGAGGGAATTTGCTAATGCCAACATGGGGATTGGGCCCCCAATGTCAGCAACTATTAAATAAAACAACATGTGGGGCATCTGACACCAGGGGTGGGCATCATGGTGTTGGATTATATAAATATAAATAATAAAAATATGATATAAATAAATAAATACACTGCCAGTGGGAATTTGGGCCCCTGGTATGCAGATAACAATGTATGCAGGCGCAGACCAGTCAGGGTGGCGGGGTTATAATGACAGTAGCCGCATCCCTGACCTATGAGTAGTGGTGGGTGAAGCTGGCAAAATTCAGTATGTGTAAAATTTTGCAAATTGAGCTTAATTCGCCTAGCACAAATTTTCAAAATTCATCATTTTGCATAGCATGGATCAAAGGCAAAAGTGTTCACACTTTTGCCCCCACCCCACCAACCCCATAAAAATCCCTGGTGTCTACTGGAACCCTTCACCCCATTGATCCCCCTCCCCAATAATAAAAAAACAATCCCTGGTGTCTAGTGGAACCCCCCACCCTGAAGATCACTGGCCCTAATAATCAAAAAAAATCCCTGCTGCCTAGTGGACCCCCCACCCTCCTCAGATTCAGCATTTTACATTTTTAAGATAGCAAGTTAATCCCTGGTGTCTTGTGGAACCCCCTGCCCCCACACCATCAGATAGTGCCCCTCAAACCCCAAATCACCACTCCCCCCACAACTCCCACCCTTTCCCTGACCTCAAGGGGCTACCGGCACAACTTACATAGAAACATAAACTTTGACGGCAGATAAGGACCACTTGGCCCACCCAGTCTGCCCATTTCACCTACCTACTGGATAAGCTGCAGATTCTAGTTAACCAACAGCCTACTTCCTGCAACCCCCCACTACAATTGCCTTGTGTCTGTCCCATGCATGTTTGAATTCCCCCACTGTTTTAGCCCCAACAACCTTCCTAGGAAGGCAGTTCCATGCATCCACCACTCTCTCCGTGAAAAAAAATTTCCTTACCTTACCCCTGAGCCGCCCTTCCCCCATCTTTAAATTGTGTCCCCTTGTTCTTACACATCTCTTTTTCTGAAAGATGCTACCCTCCTGGACTTTGTTGATTCCCTTGAGGTACTTGAAAGTTTCTATCATGTCCCCCCTGTCCCTCCTTTCATCAAGGGTATACATATTAAGCTCTCTCAGTCTCTCTTCATATGATTTCTGATGCAGACCCTGCACCATTTTAGTTGCTGTCCTCTGGACTGCTTCCATCCTGTCTATGTCCTTGCGTAGATAAGGTCTCCAAAACTGCACACAGTACTCCAGATGGGGTCTCACCAATTGTCTGTACAGAGGGATAACCACTTCCCTTTTTCTACTTGTGATGTCCCTTCCTATGCATTCCATTATCCCCCTGGCTCTCCTTACTGACTTCTCACATTGCTTACCAACCTTTAGATCATCTGATATGACTACCCCCAAGTCCCATTCCATTTTTTTGTCTGTTAGTACCTCCCGCTATTGTGTACTTTTCTCCTGGGTTTTTGTTTCCCAGGTGCATTACTTTGCACTTCTTTGCGTTGAATCTAAGTTGCCATACAGTATGTCTGACCATTCTTCCAACCTTGCCAAGTCCCTTCTCATCCTTTCTACCCCCCTTTGTGTATCAACTCTGTTACAGATCTTTGTATCGTCTGCAAAAAGGCATACCTTTCCCTCCAGACCCTCTGCAATGTCACCTATAAAGATGTTAAAGAGGATTGAACCCAGTACTGAGCCCTGAGGTACTCCACTAGTGATCCCCCTTTCTTCAGAATGTGTTCCACTCACTATTACCTTCTGTGTCCTGTTGTGCAGCCAGTTTGCAACCCAGGCTACCACCCTAGGACCCACTCCCAGGCTGGCTAACTTGATTATTAATCTTTTGTGCAGGACTGTGTCAAATGCCTTGCTAAAGTCTAGGTAGACCATGTCTACAGCCACTTCCTGGTCTATCACTTTGGTCACCCAGTCAAAGAAATCTATTAGATTTGTCTGACATGACATTTACATGCTGTAAATCCATGCTGCTTTGGGTCCTGTGCCCTGCTGGCCTCTAGGTACTCAACAATTCTTTCTTTCAGACTCTCCACTCACCTCCGTGGGCGGCAGCCCCACTGATGCACGCTCTCATTCATTCAGTCAATTGGCTCCTCCTCCTAGTACTGGAGCTGATTTCAGGGCCTACAGAAGGGATGAGGGCTGCGCTGGGCTTTTGAGTGGGGGCTGGATGGGGTGAACGGCATTGTGGACCCTACACTAATATTATGAAAAACATTTTAAATTACTTTTTTAATTGAAGTCAGAATTAAAATTTCCTCCAAAAAATTGTTTTTGAATGATGGTTTAACATTCGACAAAACTGCCTTTTTTAATTTTAAATAATGGCCCGTGGTCCAGTATTAGTACAGATCATGCTGTAGACCACACTCTGGGTGAGATCTGTTCCATCTTCATTAAAGGGGATCAGCCATGTACTACCCGATACCTATGGTATCCTACGGCAGCCCCCATTTGCTTTGAGTGCACAAAAAAACTGTTTTGTTGTGTTGTGCTCTCATTCAGCTTTATCCGTTTAATCCTGCTGACTTCTCTACACTGGCATGTTCCATTACCATGCACTCAGGTGACATCACAGAAACTCCTATGGCTAACACATGATCAGAGATCAGCTGTGGGAGATTCAATGTGGGGAAAATGTGTTAGTGAGCATTTAAAATATCCTGTTTAATGTCCTCTAGTGGTCCAGTGCAGCATGCTTCACTGCTGTGCTGGCATGCTGGATTAAGAAGTGGATGCTGAGCTGGCCTGGCAGTGGGAAGAGGCACCACCCCAAGGAGGCAGTCACAGCTAGAGAAAAATGGCACCATACTCCTGCGCTGCTGCAGCTCCCATGGAGGTCCAGGAGCTTGTTGTGCCTTAAAGGACATCTGCTTGGATGGGAGGCCATCAGCCAGCTTTGTCAGGTGCCATGGGGAAGAGGGCTGGATGATATTGTAGAAACATGGAAACTATCAGCAGAAAAGGATCACTTCACCCACCAAATCTGTCCAGATTTTTCCAGCCTATTTCATCTCTGCAGACCCTACATGGTCTCCGTTGACCCCCCCCACATAGTTACCAATATTACCTTGTCCCTCTCGCATGTATGTTTGAAGCCTCCCACTGTTTTCACTCCCACCACCTCTGCTAGCAAACTGTTCCAGGCATCCACCATTCTTTCAGTGAAGTATTACTTCCTCACACCCCTCTTAAACATCCCCCATTCCAGCTTTGTTACATACCGTCTTGCCCTGGTGCACTTCCTCATTTAAAATAGGCTCCTCTCCTGCACACTGTTCACCCCTGAGAGGTACTTGTAGATCTCTATCATATCCCTCTACTCCTTTCTCTCTTTTACAGTGCATATGTTGAGATCCCACTGTCTCTCATTATAGGGCTTTTGATGTAACCCCTTCATGGGAGCATCCCAGTTGCAGCTTCAACTAGGAGTAGGGACATCCTGGACTCCTCGGGCAACTAATAAGAGAGACCATTTATGAGGGAGCAGTATTTGACCTGGTACTCACCAACAGGGACAGCATTTCAGACGTCATGATAGGTGACCACCTGGGGACCAGTGATCACCGCACAGTGTGGTTCAATATAACTACTGAGCCAGAACTGATCCACACTAAGCCAAGGGTCCTGGACTTCAGGAGAGACAATTTTACAAAGAAGGAGGAAGGCCTCAGAGGACGACCTGTCAAGTTGGGCTAGAATGTGGGTGGAGTGGAGAAACAGTGGGCAAAATTAAAAGGAGCAAAAGGAAAGGCAACCAACCCCTACATCAGGCAAGAAAGCAAAACCAAGAGGAAAAATGGACTGCTATGGGTCTCAAAAGAGGTGGTTGGGAAGGTAAGGATAAAAAATTAGCATTCAGGAGGTATAAGGAGACACAGAGTGAGGAGGATAGGGAGGTGTACAATGAGAAGCAGAGGGAGTTAGGGAAAGCAGTCAGAATCATAAAGGTGCAAACAGAGGAGAAAATAGCCCAGACAGTGACGAAAGGGGACAATTTTACAGGTAGGTATGTGAAAGGAGAAGGACCAGGGGAGGGATTGTAAGGCTAAGGAGGGAAGGGGAGTAGTGTGTAGAGGGGGACAAAGAAAAAACAGACATCTTGAACAAATATTTTTATTCAGTGTTCACGAAGGGAGGAGAAGGTGAGGGACAACAGATAAGAGACAGGAGCATCGAAGGAAGTGATGTGGACACTAGTCCATTTAAGGAGGAGAGAGTCCTGAAGGAACTTGCAAATCTGAAAGTTGACAAGGCAGTGGGGCCAGACAGGATACAGCCAAGGATATTGAAGGAGCTCATAAAGGTGCTGACTGTACCTCTGACAATCTGGTTCAACCACTCACTGGAGACAGGAGTGGTCCCGGAGGACTGGAGGAGAGCAGATGTAGTCCAACTTCACAAAAGTGGTAGCAGGGAGAAAGCTGGCAATTACAGGCCAGTCAGCTTAACTTTGGTGGTGGGGAAAATAATGGAATTAACTTTGGTGGTGGGAAAATAATGGAATCACTGCTGAAGGAATGAAATGTGGAATATCTTGTAACCAGTGGCTTATAGGATCCAAGGCAGCATGGATTCACTCGAGGGAGGTCATGTCAAACAAATCTGATAGATTTTTTTTTGACTGAATGACCAGGGAAGTACTGTAGATCTGGGTGGCGCAGTGGATGTGGCCTACTTAGATTTCAGTAAGGTCTTTGACCCCGCTCCACATAGGAGACTCGTAAACAAGCTGGGCAGCCTGGGAGTGTCTGCAAATGTGATAAACTGGAAAGGAACTAGTTGGGGTATAGGCAACAGAGGGTGGTGGTAAACAGAGTTCACTCAGAGGAAGGAAGGGTAACCAGTTGGGTGCCACAGGGATCAGTATTGGGACTGGTCCTTTTAATGTCTTTCTAAGCGACATTGCAGAGGGGATAGAAAGGAAGGTATGCCGTTTTGAGATTACACTAAAATCTGCAATAGGATAGACACTCCGGGGGGTTGGGGTGGAAAAAATGAACGGGGATCAAAGAAACCTTGAAGAATGGTCAAGAGTGTAGCAAGTAAGTTTTAACGCAAAGACATGCTGAGTTATGCAGTTGGGGCACAGAAACCCAGAGGCCGAATACAAGATGGGGAAGTGGTACTGATGACCACCAAATAGGAAAGAAACCTGAGGGTAATCATATCTGATGATCTAAAGCTGGCCAAAGAGTGTGACAAGACAGTGGGAAGAGTCAGTGGGATGTTAGGATGCATAGGGAGGGGAATCTTTGGTTCCTGTTTCCTCACACTTGACTGCACACCTTATTAGTATATGCACCTATTCGCCCACTGGCCAGCCCCCTGTATACTTCTGAATAAGTCAACCTGTTTTTTCCATTTTGAGCTGATCATTGTATAATGTATTTATTTGGCTGTTGCTGATTTCCAATGTGATTTTGATGTAAATTTTTATGTCCATTATGTCAATGATTGTAAACTGCTATATGCCTTCATTGATTTTCTTTTCTGTATACTATGAATTTGTGCTGCATGTTGTGGCCTGGGTTGTGCAGTGCTTGAAAATGGTGCCCCAGATCAATGCACCTACCCGGTTATCAAAGACTTAAATAAATAAATAAATAAATAAATAAATAAATAAATAAGAAAGAGTGAGGTGGTGATACTGTTGTATAAATCATTGGTGAGACCTTGTCTGGAATACAGTGCCCAGTTCTGGAGACCACATCTCTGAAAGGACATTGACAGGGTAAAGGTGGTCCAGAGGAGGGCAACTAAAATGGTGGAGGGTCTCCACCAGAGACCCTATGAGGAGAGACTAAAGGACCTCAATATGTACACTCTGGAAGAAAGGGGTGAAAGAGGGGATATGATAGAGACCTTTAAATACCTCACAAGTATAAATAAGGTACAGGAGGGGAGCACTTTTCAGAAATAAAGATGCTCAACAACAAGGGGGCATGCTATTAAGCTGGAAGAGGAAAGACTCAGGGGAAAAAGTAAGGAAGTACTTTTTTACAGAAAAAGTAGTGGATAACCAGAACAACCTTCCAGCAGAGGTGATGGGGAAAAAACTGTAACGGTATTCATGAAAGCATGAGATAGGCAAAAGGGAACCTTAATGGTTAGGGAAGGGAGTGCAATGCCGGAGATGAAGTAGGGTCTGTGGTATTTCTTACCTCGGTGGTGGGTAAGCTGATGGAGGCACTTCTAAAAGAAAGATTAGTACAGTATCTGGAAGAGACGGGGCTGCAGGACAACAGCCAGCATGGGTTCACAGGAGGTAGGTCATGCCAGATCAACCTGATTGAATTCTTTGACAACGTGACAGAGATACGTGATCAGGGAGGGGTAGTAGATACGGCCTGTCTGGATTTCAGGAAGGCCTTTGACATCATCCCTCATAGAAGGCTGGTTAACAAGATGAGCAGCCTAGAGGTAGGGTGGAGATTAACAAACTGGGTGGAAAACTGGCTAGAACTTAAACAAGTAAAACAACAAAATAAAAATGGACCTTGTCAGTTGCGAAAACTGCTGTGCACTGTACAATAGAATCTACAAACAGCAACCAGAACCCTGCCATATGTGCTATGCCATAGCAGATCTTGCCACCCAACTATAGGATGCTTGGACTATAATATATGACCTCCAATACAGGGAACTCTATAGCACACCTTCTCAACCTCCCCACCACCACCAGTACCAGCATGTCTGCCAAGGCACAGGACTCAAGGCAGGGCCCTGAAACTCGTAGATGGTAAGAAAAAAGAGGCATCATAGGAGGCTCAGGAAGGAAGCCAAAAACCAGGAGCATTTCCCGGCCATCCGAACAAAAAACAAGTTCACTCCACTGCTACCAACCACAGACAAAATAATGCAAGGTAAAGAAATCAAACCACCAAAAAAGGCTAATACGCCAATTAAAACCAATACAAACTACGATAAAAACAAAAATACTAATACTCAAAATATAACTAACAATACCAAAACCAAATGCAATGAAAACAAAATTACTAAAACTCAAAATAAAAACGACACAAATACAGTATAAACAAAAGCAAAATTCTCATAATCAGGGATTCCATGATCTGAGGAGTAGAACACCACCTAACACATAGAAACATAGAAACATAGATTTTGATGGCAGATAAGGACCGCTTGGCCCACCCACTCTGCTCATTTCCCTACCTATTGGATAAGCTGCAGATCCTAGTTAACCAGCAGCCTACTTATTCCGACCTCCACCCCCTAGAATTGCCTTATGACTGTCCCATGCCTGCTTGAATTCCACCACTGTTTGTGACTCCACAACCTCCTCTGGAAGGCCATTCCATGCATCCACAACCCTCTCTGTGAAAAAATGTTGAAAGCAACATCGTGGTAAAGTGTATACAAGAAGCCTCTGCAAGTAGGGACACTAACCGCATAAAGACAATTGTGCAAGAATCAGGGGATGTTACACATATAACAATACACCTTGGTACCAATGAATTGGCAAATCACAGAGTTCAGGAGGCCAAGAAACACTTCAAGGACCTGGCCAACAAACATTCTTCCCTTCCGTCCAAATTAGTCTTCTCAGAAGTGCTGCCAGTGTTGGAAAGATGAAAAAGCACCAAGCGAGTCAGAGAGATTGAAGTAGGCAAATTCAACTCATGACTGCATGATTGGTGCCAAGACAAGGGATACCACCACATAGGGAACTGGCACAACTTTTGGGAAAGTTTTTTTTTTAATACAATGGATTGCACCTAAAGAGAGAAGGCGTGCGAGCACTTGGACAAAAATTTGATGTCTATACAGGTAGTTTACTCTAAATAAAGGGGAGTATGACACAGCTCACACTCCTGCCATCGGTGAGCTGGTTATCACTCCCCAAAATGCCAAATTCGCACATATATCCTCAGAAAACAAATCAGAGCTAACATCCATCCAAACCAGCAACCTCTATAAACTCTTGGCCAGAAAGAGGAAACTGGAGCAGTCCAGGAAGAGGGCACAACTTCATGCCAAAGAGGATGTACATTCCTAGAAGGCAATGAATGCAAATACTAGGAGCCTAACCAATAAACTTAATGAATTCACAGCCATCTTGGAAACAGAAAGTTTGGACTGGGTGACTGTAAGAGAAATGTGATTCACTGAAAATCATCGGTGGGATATGGCCATTCCCAGTTGCAATCTGTTCAGGAAAGATAGGCAGGACAAAAAAAGAGGGGGGGGGGAGTAGCCATTTACATTCGGGAGGAAATAAAAGCCACAGAAGTAAAAGGGTAACCTGGGAACTTCGAGTCACTGTGGCTAACAGTAGACACGGGCAAAGGAAAACCCTTCAGAACTGGGATTGTGTACTGGCCACAAATCAAGGAGATAAAGGAGACAAAGACCTAATAGAAACAATTCACAGAATGTCTGATAAAGGTGAAGTAATACTGGCGGGGGACTTCAACCTACCAGAAATTAACTGAATGGCAGCAACAACAAGAAGTAGGGACTTCTTATTGTCGCTACAAGGTGCAGGACTGTGCCAACTTGTTAAAACCCCAACAAGGGGAGATGCCATTCTTGTTCTTGTCCTCACAAACTCAGAAAGGATAAAGGACATCAAAGTGGGATGCCTTATGGGCAACAGTGATCATCGCATGGAAAGCTTTAAGGTAAACATAACACAGACACAGATAAAAGTGCTAGATTTCAGAAAGGCTGACTTCCAAAAAATCAGGAACAACATAAGTAGCCAGTTAATGGAAATAGAGGTTAAGGAGGTGGAGGTCATATGGGGGAGACTCAAGAAAGCAACAAAGATTGCCACAGATCAACGTGCCAGATGGTTCAGCAAAGCAAAAAAAAAAAGAAATCCTCTATAGTTTTCCAAGGAAGTGGCTACCACAGTCAAAGAAAAAAAGAAGGCGTACAGCATATACCAGGAAACCAAAACTAATAAAGACTGGGAGTCATACAAGGAAAAAATGAGAGACAGTCTAACAAACAAATTAGAAAGGCAAAAGCCCAGACAGAGGAAAAAATAGCAGAAGGGTCAAAGAGAGGAGACAAATAATTGTTTAGATACATTAGGGAATGTAGGAAGGCAAAAGGGGGGCTAGTAAAGATTGCTACTGAAGAAGGGAAATGCACCAAACATGACCCAGAGAAAGTCGAAATCCTCAACTAATACTTCTGCCCAGTGTTTACTAAAGAGGATCCAGGGGATGGCCCAGCCCTGAAAAAACACAACATCACAGGACCAGGGGTAGACACGAGTCCTTTTACAGAAGCCGAAGTATGAGAGGTGCTACATAAGCTAAAAGCAGACAAAGCCATGGGACCAGATGAGATGCACCCCAGAATCCTTAAGGAACTGGGGGCAGAATTAGCAGCCCCTCTGGCACTTCTTTTCATGAAATCCTTGAAGAGCTGTGTGGTACCGAAAGACTGGAAATAGGCAAAAGTGGTTCCACTTCACAAATCAGGCAGATGTGAAGAGGCTAGTAATTACAGACATGTGAGCCTCATGTCTATAGTAGGGAAACAAATGGAGACACTACTCAAACAGAGGATCATAGCATTCCTCAAAACTAGTGGCCAGCAAGACCTAAACAGCATGGTTTCACAACAAGCAGGTCATGCCAGACAAATCTGCTCGAGTTTTTTGACTACGCTACACAAATAGTGGATGATGGTGGGGCAGTAGATGTGGTCAACCTAGTCTTTAGGTGTATATGGGAGGGAAAAGGATAGATTAGATGGGCCAATGGGTCCTCTTCTGCCAACAGATTTCTATATTTCTATGTTACTATTACAGTAGGTAGGGAAAAATGGGCAGAGTAGGTGGGCCAAGCAGTTCTTATCTGCCATCAGTTTCTAAGTATTTTATTTGCCCTCCTCTGGACTGCCTCCACCATCTATGTTCTTTTTCAGATGCAGCCTCCAGAGCTGGATACAGAACTCCATGTGGGGTCTCATTAGTAAACAATAAAGTCGTAACATCACCACCCTCCTCCTCCTCCTGCTGTTGCTACATCTTCCTAGCACCCCAACATCCCATTGACCCTGCCTACTGCCTCATCACATTGCCTTGCCACTTTGAGGTCACCAGATAAGATAACACCAAGGTCTCTTTCCTGTTTAGTGACCATCACCCCCTCCCACATTTTATATTTAGCTCTTAGGTTTCTATGTCCTGCTTACATGAATTTGCACTTTTTAGAACTGAACCACAGCTGTTATGCCCTGGAACCACTCCTCAAGTTTTCTTAGGTCCAACTCATTCTCTCCACTCCTTCTGAGTATACACCCTATTACAGATTTTGGTGTCAACTGCAAAAATGAATACCTTTCCTTCCAGTTCTTCTGTAATATCATTTATGAAAACATTGAAGAGGACTGGTGCCAGTACTAAACCCTGCCCTCTGGAGATAAGACTGCAATGTCATTGAGGTGATGGGAAGTGGAACTTCCAGGCCCTGTATCATGGACCACTAGCAGAGTGATTGGTGGGGTTAATGGAGGATGGGACTGGGAGCTTTACTTCAGAGGCATTCCCCAGACCCAAGGACTGGGTGGCTGACAAAGTAGGAGAAACAAGCTGCCGTATTTGAATAAAAGCTTTGATTCACCAGTTTGTAGTCCTCGGTTAATCACGATGCTAGGTATTGGTCATGGGGGCTATTATTAGCCTTGCATTTACTGTAGGATTGTTGTCTGGTAAATCACAGATTTTAAAAGCTCCATAACATGGTTTCCCTAATGAATCTCCCCCTGCTGCTCCTGATCACGATGTCAGCCACAGGGGACTCTGTGATGTAGCCCAAGAGACTGGTAATAGAAGATGTTGGGAATGGGAAGCCAGCAGGTTCACAGAAAGATGATATAAAACACAAAGTAAGAAATAAACATCTTTATACACAAGAATAGTAAATCCGAGAGCCAGCTCTATAGTGATGAGAGGTGAGGCACTTGCTAGGCATGCTGGCAACCCGTGTTCGAGCCCTGAGCCTGGGACATCAACAGAGGAGGCTAACAGGGAGGGTGGTAGAGTGTACTGGTGGCTGTTCTCCTCCCAAAGGGGGGTGCTGTGGAGCACCACTCGGAGACTGACACCTGGTTAATGTGCCAAGCCTTGCCAGTGTGGGTGACCACACATCAGCTGGCTCCATCTTAAGGGTGTCACCGCAGTGCATACTGTTGGGGTGTGTGGAGAAGCCTAGAAAATGGAAAACTAGCACCTGTCTTAGCATGCTGGATGACAGTTGCCTAGTTCCCCCTCAACCACGGTTCCCCTAGAGCACCGCCTCTCACCCCACAGCCCTGCATACCTCAGAGGTCCCCCCAGGAATGTTACTCCCCTTCTCTCCCCCAAGGATAGGGGGCCCCCTGGCAGCAATAAGGTGGTCCCTCTGCAGATGTGAGGGCAGTCTGGGAAGCCAGATGGCAGGTAGTGGTAGTGAAGGGTGGGACTGGTGGGTAGACAGGGGCATTGAGCAGCCAGAAGGTGGGAGATGGAAAGGTGAAAAGATAGGTGAAAACAAAAAAGGCAAATCCGGAGCTGTCCCACACCACAGGATAGCTCCCAACTGCTATGCATTTTGCATGGTCCTGCTGTATGTATTTTATACCCAAATTTACCCTTGCTCACCAAATATTTACTAATGTTCTTCATAATGTTGGAGCTATTTCTGTCCATGCCTACAACTAGAAATGTAAACTACCATGACAGAAACATTCCTTAGCACCAAGCATATGGTGCCAACTATTCCAAAACTTATTATTCTTGAAACTATTAATGTTCTACACATTCTAACAATTTGCTCTGCATTTTAAGGGGCAGTATTAGACATGTTATTGCTCAGTGGTTGAGAGGTTTTCAACACTGGTGTGAGGCTAGCAAACAGGAGTTGTCCTTTAAGATCTGTGATCACAATACCCCATTATGAAAATTCATCTTACAAAATGCCCTGTATTACTGTATCACATTATTTAAGATGGGGTCATCTTCAGAAATTTGTAATTATCAACCAGTTATCATAATTTTAGAAAGTACCATATACCATGTGATTTTATTTTGCATCTGTTTTACAATAGCCTAGGTAATGTGGCTTTCATCTTGTTTAAGTACCTGCTCTCTTGCACTTCACAGATTCTATCTTAATTAACTTGGATGCTGGCAGCTCAGCTCTTGCTACTTTTACATGACTCCAAAATGCTTTTGATGTTTTTTTTTTTTTTACTAAGTAGTCACAGGGGAGGAAACATGGCACCGGCAGTGTCAGCAGTATCTGAAGCTAAACTATTAATGAGCTATACTGAGTCCTATTGAATTCCTTGTAGCTAACTCCACTGCTGATGTCAGCCATGTGTGTTTTTTGGTTGGCTTGCAGAGCATCACAGAAGGCAGAGGGCAGCAGTGTGGTTACACTGAAATAACTTAAAACAGGGAGTAATACTGAAAAAATATGGCAGACTGTGGATTCTGAAGTAGAAGACCTCAGACCAGTCCTTCACATTAGTTTAGCTACTATGGATATGCTGGGATTTGGCAGTGTCCCTATAACCAGTGTTCTTGTAATTGAGTTCTAAAGCAATCCTTTATGAACTCTGGGTTTTGGCTGTGTGAGTACCATCTCCTGATCTCCAGGTGAGTATGAGTATGGGGGTGGGGCCTCATTACGTAATACTCATTATTCAGCCTCAACCATTAGTCATTTTTGTTTTAGAAAAATCGTGGAAAAGACAATTTATCTCCTCTAATTCCATCTTTGTACCCAGTGTGTGTGTGTACACCAGGGGTGTCCCACCATTTTGGGGACGGGGGCCACATTAAAATTTTAGAGTAATACAAGAGCCACAGCAATATGCAGCCAGTACCATACCCAACACATGTAAGTTGCTATACCCATATTTACTCATATCTAGAAATATTTAGGATTTAAAATAATAACACATAAGCCATTGTCAGTAGTCAATATTCAGATTTTATTAAGTTTTATGTTTTATTAAGTTACAGTATTTAAAAAAAAGTTTTACTTGTAAAAACTTTATTCATAGCTACTTTAGTGTGAGCTCTGGCACTGCATATTATCAGCCAGTGTTTTGTAGCATAGTGTGTCACTGTCATTTGCATGCAGTCATTGAGGTGGTCATTGATCAGAGCTGACCTTAACTTTGATTTGAGTATTTTCATTGCTGAAAATCCAACTTCGCTCAGATATGTAGACCCAGAACACACACTTATTAGAAGAAACACCTCTTTCAGAAGTGGAAATTTGACTTCTTCTGTTAATGACCAGAAGTCTGGATGAGATTATCTTGCCTTTATTTGCATATCTGACTGCTATTTGATGATTTCAATTTCCATGTCTGTTACATTTACTGTAATTTGAATACACTTGCAGCTTCATTGGCAATTTTGCTTATATCAACTACAGCGACGGGGTTAGTGATGAATGTGGCAACTGGCTTGATACATTTGAAGTCAGAAAATGTTCTCTCAAAGTCCTTTGTGATCCTGTCTAGATAGGCAGCATACTTAGTGTGATCAAAGTTGACCCTTCCTCCACTTTCTTTTCAAGGCTAGGAAAGTGCTGAAAAGAACCTTGCAGGAACTGGGTTATCCACAGTTCTAGTTTCATTTGGAATGCACTTACAGAGCCAATCATGTGTGTAACAGTTTTCCCTTCACCTTGAAGTTTAAGAGTAAGGTCATAAAGTTTGGATGTGAAATCAGTTAGGAAAGCCAAATCAGTCAACCAATGAGGATCACTGAGTTCTTCATGCTTGTCATCTCTCGATTCCAAAAACTGATGTATTTCTGGAAGGCGATCTTGGAATCTTTTGAACACCTTGCCTTTGCTGCACCGTACCTCTATGTGCAAGACTAGGCAGCTGTACTGTGCATTGAGTTCACCTAACAGCATTTTAAACAAGCATTTGTCAATGCTGAATGTTGATTGCGTTGGTCTGCTGAGCTCGCTCAGTGGTTCTCTGTCTCTGGCTCAGTCTGTTTGTCCTGGTGCTGCAGGCTGCTCTTTTGTACTGGGCTGCTGCCTGCATTGGTGCCTTGTTCTGCTGAGAAAGAAATCCGCAGCTGTCCTGACAGAGCTCCATTGAGGTGGCTCACTCCCCTTCTCTCACTCGCTCATTCTGTTTCTCCTGCCCTTTTGTACTGTGCTCCTGCCTGTGTTGGTGGCTTTTAATACCCACAAAGAAATCCACAGCTGTCCCAACAGAGGTCCGTTGAGATCGGTCACTCCCCCTGTCTCACTCAGTCAGTCTGGTTCTCCTGGTGCTGCAGGCTGCCCTTTTGTACTGGGCTACTGTCTCTGTTGGCGCCTTTTTCTGCCCACAAAGAAATCTGCAGCAGTCCTGATAAAGCTGCATTGAGCTCACTCATTCCCCTTCTCTCACTCACTCATTCTGTTCTGCTGACACTGCAGGCTGCCCTTTTCTATTGGGCTTCTGTCTGCATTGCTGCCTTCTTATGCCCACAAAGAAATTTGCAGCAGTTACAATACAGCTCTGTTGAGCTCACTCACGCGCTCATTCTGGTTTCCTGCCACTGCAGGCTGCCCTTTTGTACTGGGCCCCTGCATGCATTGCTGCCTTTTTCTGCCCACAAACAAATCTGCAACAGTCCCAACAGAGCCCCATTGAGCTCACTGACTCCCCCTCCCTCACTCGCTTGTTCTTCCTCGCCCTGCAGGCTGCCCTTTTGTACTGGGCTCCTGCCTGAATTGGCGACTTTTTCTGGCCAGAAATAAATCTGAAGCAGTCCCGACACAGCTCGACTGAGCTCACTTAATCCCCCTCTGTCACTCTCGCATTCCGTTTCTGCCGGCGCTGCAGGCTGGCCTTTTGTACTAGGCCCCTGCCTGCGCTGCCACATTTTCTGCCCACAAAGAAATCTGCAGCAGTCACACTAGAGCTCTATTGAGCTCTCTTACTACCGCTCTGTCACTCGCTTGTTCTGTTTCTCTTGGAGCCACATACTGCGCTTTTGTATGGGGCTCCTGGCTGTGTTGGCACCTTTGTCTGTCCACAAAGAAATCCGCAGCTGTCCCGACAGAGCTCCATTGAGGTCGCTCAGTCTTCCTCTCTCATCGCTCATTCTGTTTGTCCTGGCGCTGCAAGCTGCCCTTTTGTACAGGGCTCCTGCCTGCATTGGCGCCTTTTTCTGCCCACAAAGAAATCCCAGCAGTCCTGATAGAGCTCTGTTGAGCTCATTAAGTCCCCTTTTTCACTCACTCATACTGTTTTTCCCACCGCTGCAGGCTGGCCTTTTGTACTGGGCCCCTGCCTGTATTGACGTCTTTTTCTGCCTACTAAGAAATCCGCAGCTGTCCTGACAGCACTTTGGTGAGTTCACTCACTCCCCCTTCCTCACTCGCTCTCTCATTCTGTTTTTCCCAGTGCTGCAGGCTGCCCTTTTTTACTGGGCTCTTGTGTTGGGGCCTGTGTCTGCCCACAAACAAATCTGCAGCAGTCCCGACAGAGCTCAGTTGAGCGCGGTCACGCCCCCCCTCTCACTCGGTCGATCTTAATCTGTCCCAAACACTGATTTCCCAGTGTGACCATGCTATTGTCCGGCAGGAGTGCAAAAACATAATTTAGCCAGGATGTGAAAAATGACAGCTGTAGTGTTCATAAGGAGTTGTGAAAAAATGCCACAGTTGAAAATGTGCCATGACAATATTACAAATTTGCAAAGTTACAAGGGTGCATAGAAACAGTTCAACGCACGCTTGCAACACAGTCATGTTATGGAGTTTCGTCACCAAATTTTCAGCATAGGGATTTTAGGACATCTGCTCATGAACGGCGCCACTGTCATTTTCTTAATCTGTCCCGAACACTGACTTCCCACAGTGACCACGTTATTCTGCGCCAGAACTGTGAAAACACATTTCGGTCAGGATGTGAAAAATGACAGCTGTACTGCTTATAAGGAGGTGTGAAAAAATGGCACTGTTGAAAATCTGGTGTGACAATATTACAAATCTGCGAAGTTACAAGGGTGCATGGAAAGTGCACAATGCACACTTGTAACATAGTCAATTGATGGGCTATCATCACCAAATTTTCAAAATAGGCATTTTAGGACCTCTGCTCATGAACAGTATCATTGTCATTTTCTTAATCTGTCCTGAACAATGATTTCCCACAGTGACCGCTCTATTCTGCGCCAGAAGTGCGAAAACACATTTTGGTCAGGATGGAAAAAATGATAGCTGCACTGTTCATAAGTAGGTCTGGGAAAATGGCAATGTTGAAAATCTGGAGTGAAAATATTATAATTTATGGTTACGAGTGCATGCTAACTCCGCAACGCGCGCTCGCAAACAGTCATTTTATGGAGTATTGTTACCAAATTTTCAACATAGGCATTTTACGACCTCTACTTATGAACAGTGTCACTGTCATTTTCTTAATCTGTCCTGAACACTGATTTCCCACAGCAACCATGCTATTCTGCGCCAGAACTGCGAAAACACATTTTGGCCAGGATATGAACAATGACAGCTATACTGCTCACAAGGAGGTGTGACAAAATGCCAATGTTGAAAATCTGGTGTGAAAATATTGTAAATTTGCGAGTTACTTAGCCGCATGAGTAACTACGCAACGACGGTTAGTAAATAGTCATTTTGGATTTTTCCACCAAATTTAACATAGGCTTTTTGAGAGCTCACCTCATGAACACTGGCACTGTTTCATTTCGTTAATCGACCCCGAAGGATGATTCCACACAGTGACCGTGAAACCACCTTTCAGGGCCGATTAATGCCATGACAGCTCAAGAATTCATGAGGAGGGGTCCCAAAAACCCATGTTGAAATTTTGGTAAAAAAATTCCCAAAAATGCCAGAGATATGCACTAAAGTTGAAAAAACCCTATTTATTACATTATACAGCTTACCGGCATTTCCTCAGTTCGCGGTCGGCTTTGAAAAGTGCTAATGTGTTCCTGGTCCACCGAAGATCATTGCGCCCGAGCTCCAGAGGTAAGTATAGGGTGGGGAGGTGGGGGGGCAGGGTGCACAGTGGGTGGGTGCAGGTTACGGGTGGGGGGCAGGGTGAGCTCCAAGGGACAGTTTCCTTTTTTTCAGGAGAGAAACAACAAAAGACATTGCAGGACCTTTTTTCCCTTCACGGGGTCATCTGGCACACTGGGGTGGGCTCCCAGCATACCAGCAGAGGCTTTTATTTGGGGGGCCAGCAGTGGCTGACAGGGGATTTGGCACCCCCACCGGCAGGAACAAAACCGGGGGGGGGGTATCATTATGCCGACGGGGATTAGGCACCGGCTATGTCAGGTGGTAGACCATTTGTCCACTGAGGGGCCCGGTGAGCAAAGGATCGCTGGGCCATAGTTGTGCAGCACCGGGGCACATGGAATACTTGTGTAGTCAAGCTCCTGGTGTGCCTGACAGGTATAGGTGGTGACAGAAGGCTCAGGCTAAGGCAATAGGCAAGACTGTGATGATGTCTTGTAAATCTCTGATGGACCTTGCAGTTGGACAGTTGAGTAGTTGTTTAATTAAATGTGTGGCATGACTTTGCTGAGGCCCAGAACTGGGTCATTTCAGACAGTCCCTGGACATGGATTTTCAGAGTGCTCATGACTGGCTCTCATCCAGTAGCCACCAGGCATGGCTTTGCTAAGTACCTGTGAAAGGGTGTTTTCTGGTAACTGCTCCCACAAAACAGTGTCCCCAGACTGTAAAAAACCTAAGAGAGGTTCCCGGAAGCAATTTTAACTGCCATAAAACAATGCACTATCACCAGATTAGATGCTGGAAAAAAATTCCACTGACTCATAGCAGATTGTCAGCTATTTACAGTGCATTCCACTTGTATACACATCAGATATGTGCACATTCCAGTTATATGTACACAAATGGCATGTCCCAGTCCTAATCCTATGTATTTAGTCATAAGTAATGCGCATGTATGCACACCAAATTTTGGTTGTATAACTGCTTCTTCCTCCAGACATGGGCTCCACAGACATTAATACTGCCAAACCTTGGACTTGCAGTCAGATCACTTTTTCTTTTTGTCTGGGCAGTTAGAATGCCCGGTTTACTTTTGTCTCCCAGGTAGTGTGAGTGCCTGGGGACTAAAAAAGTTATATTTAGTATTTAATTTATTTTCTGGAAAACTCTTCTTGGGCAGTGAGAGTGCCTTGGTTCGTCATCGACTTCCAGGTAGCAAGAGTATCTGGGGCAGAAATTACATTGGACACTGTTTATTTCTGTGTTTAATTTAATCTATACCCCTCAGTGAGAGGAGGGATATTCAAGTTTTATTTTAAGTTTTTAGTTATTTTTTTGGTTTGTTTTTGTTTAATATTTTTACTTTTCTGTGATTTGGACTTCTCTGAAGTGGACTATGCATTGTATTTCTCCTCCTGGATCCATACTATTTAATTATACACGTTGGAGTTTGGACTGAAATTTTATAATTTTAATGTACTACTTGTTTTGTAGTATAGGTTTGTCTTTGTGGTGAGGGAAGTTAGTCTGATTTTTTACTCTGTTTAGTATTTATCTCTTCCCCTAAAGTTGAGAGTTGGGGGATTTGTGTGTAATTTGGGTTCTTGCTTTCTGGGGTATTTTGTTGTTTTGTTTGGCCCCTTTTTGTGCCTATGTTATGTGTTGTAGGCCTTCCCCCCAGGTCGTGTGCTATTCATCCTCTGCCCTTCTCACTCTCCACCCTTTCTGCCCACCTATTGTTTTTGATCTATCAGCACTGTCATGCGTTGGGCATTGCCTGGAGGAGGGGTGGGGCGGGGTGTGAACAGCGGAGGATGGATTAGTGGGGCTCTTACATTGGAGTTGTTAAGCCCAGAAGATGCCCTGGGGCGAAATGGAGTCTGGATCGTGCTTCTCCATGCCTAGTCCCCATACCCAAGGGCACCAACATTTTAGATGGGCAAGTAGCTGGGGCTGCCAAAGAGACCCGGCCAGCTCGAGCGGTGTTATGCAATGCCAGATCTGTTAAGAACAAGACTGCAATTATTGCAGTTCTGATTGAGACAACAGATCTGGCATGCATCACTGAGACCTGGCTGGATGAAAATGCTGGCCCCACACTTGATGCTGCGATTCTGGCTGGGTACTCAGTGATACACCACCCGAGATTAGACCACAGAGGAGGGGGGATTGCAGTCTGTTTCAAGACCAAATTGGGCCTCACGAGTGTACCAGTTGAAGATGCTGTGTCATTCAAATGTACCATAGTAGCAGGTGGAGGTTGTAGGATAGCCCTCATCTACCATCCACCTAGGGATGAGATGTGATTCCTTCAGGAAGTAGCAGATTTTATGATTGACATGGCATTTGAGTCACCCAGGCTGATGGTCCTGGGTGACTTTAATGCCTGCATCGATGATGAACTCTCACAATTTGGACAACTCTTTCCCCAGTTGATGACATCACTGGGCTTTACACAGATTGTTACCGCTGCTACTCATAAACACGGTCACTCCCTTGATCTGGTTTTTCTCCTGGGGATTGATGCCTCTGATGTGGGGGTGGAAGCAGTTGGGTGCTCCGATCACTGTACTGTGAGATTCAATTTTTGCGCCCCCCCTTCATAGGCATACCCCTGTGGAAATGGCCAGGAACTGCCCTTTAAGGGATGTGAGCCCTGAAGGCCTTGTGGTGGTCCTGGACCTATCGGAGTTTCCTGTGGCAAGCGGGAATCCAGAGGCCTTGGTTTTGGCCTATAATGAAGTCATTGCCACTGCCTTGGATTCTATCGCTCCTGTCCGTGTTCATCCCCTCTCCCTTCGTCCTCGGTACCCCTGGTTTCATGGGACTTTGCTGGAGTTGCGGTAATTGGGACGAAGGTTAGACCATTGCTGGTGGAAATCTGCTCTGGATGCCCACCATCTTAGATTGATAGAACATTATCAGAGCTATCAATCAACAATCTCCAGTAAGAAGGCAGAACTCCTGTCCGGGGAGATTGCTGCAGCTCATAACAGACCGGCTCAGCTCTTTCAAACTGTGGACAGGCTGTGCAACCCAGCCTGCCTGCAGGTTTGAAGAGCCTTTTCACAATTGGAGTGTGAAGAGCTTGCTCAGTTCTTTGTGGTTAAGAGGGCCAACATCAGGGCGGAGATCCGACCAGCACACTCTATGGGGGATGTTAGTGATCGGTGCTCAGCCACATTCCCTCACTTCTCCTAGAGTACCTTTGACCAGCCGGAGTTCGTGGATGTTATGTGGATTGTTGAGGGTGTGTGCCCTACATGCTGCAATTTGGATCCAGGCTCAACTTCCCTGATTATGGGTTCTTGTGATAACATCGGCCCAGTCCTAGCTCAGATAATCTGGTGCTCCCTTGAGTCAGGTGAGTTTCCTAGCTCCCTATAGGAGGCGGTGGTGACACCACTCTTCAAGAAAGCTTCTCTAGACCCAGACTGTCTGGCAAACTACAGACCTATCTCTAACCGTCCCTTTGTTGAGAAGGTGATTGAGAAGGTAGTGGCTGTACAGCTGGAGAACCATTTAACCATCCATAATATCTACAAACCTATCCAATCCAGTTTTTGAAAGAGGCATAGCACCGAGACTGCTCTGGTTTGGGTGCTCAATGAACTTCTGATGGCGAGAGATCAGAAACGCCGATCCATCCTTGTACTTATTGATCTCTCCTCAGCTTTTGACACCATGGACCATGGGGTACTGATTGAGCACCTGAGGTTCATCTGTGGCTTGATTGGTGTCATCCTCAGATGGTTGAAATCATTCCTCACTGGCAGAACTCAGAGGGTGGTGTTGGGAATTTATTCCTCTGACCCTCTCTCTCTCTGTCATGTGGGGTGCTCCAGGGCTCTGTGCTGTCCCCATGTTGTTTGCGGTGTATATGCTGCCTCTCAGAGACACTGTAAGATGGTATGGTCTGAGGTTTCACTGCTATGCTGATGATACCCAGCTCTACCTATCTTTTTCACCTGACCAGGATAGTGCTCTCTCGGCTTTTAATAACTGCCTCACTGAAATCCAAGACTAGACGAATTTGAGTTGGCTGAATTTGAACTCGGGGAAGACTGAGATGATGGTAGTGTATCCTGGTCACTGGACAGGGATGTTGGGGGTGGGGCAGCCCATGGGGCTTTTCCTAGGGGGCTCCCAGCTCCTATCTTCTGAATGGGTGTGGGACCTGGGGCTGATGCTTGATGATGGGCTGACACTGCGATCGCAGGTGTCAGCAGTCGTCAAGTCATCCTTTTACCATCTTTGGATCATCACCAGGATCAAGCATCTTGTTCCATCCAGTGACCTACCTACACTGATCCACGTCTTTGTGACCTCATGCCTGGATTACTGCAACTCCTTTTACTTTGGGCTACCTGGGGTTGATATCCGCAGCTTGCAGCTAGTGCAGAACACTGCAGCCTGGTTGCTGACGGGGACTCCTCATACTTGTCACAGCACACCGGTGCTGCGCAAGCTGTACTGGTTGCCGCTTCAGTGGCAGATCACCTTTAAAGTCAGATTGCTGACTTACAAAGCCCTACATGGTCTTGGCCCTGACTACTTGAAAGAGCTTCTGATTCCTTACTGCCCCAAGCGACTGCTCCATTCGGCTGAAGAGGGGTTGCTGGAGATTCCAAGGGTATCCTTAAAATCTTCTGGGGCCCGTGTTTTTATGTACATAGCCCTGGCCCTTTGGACTTTTCTACAACATCAACTTCAGGAATGCACAACTGTGGGGGGGGGGGGTTAAACAGGCACTGAAAACATTTTTATGGATGCAAGCTTACCCTAACTATTAATGCTGTTTTATCAGATCTTAGCACATTTTTAATATTTAATTGTTTTATCTGTCTTTATTTTAACTGATCTTATTGTAATGCACCTTGATAATTTCATAAGGCGCAAAAGAAATAAAGTTTATTATGATGATTATTATATTCCTTATTACAGCTGCTAACAGTGCTGCCAATGGTTAATTACATTTAAGTTTCAGTCAGTTTCAACCTGCCCTGCCTGTTAGAGCCAGCAGCCATGGCTCAGTGTGTGCAACATTTAAAATATACATACTGGTACAGTACTGTATGTTTTAAATGAGTCTGATACTTTCATTAAAGCTTAAAAGTGAATAGTATGTGAGAAGATACATTTTATTGATTGGCTCCATTGATTTCAGTATAATATTGGTTCCATGCAAATTCAGATGTATGCACAAAAATTAAAATGTCCCAAACATGTGTGTGTATCAGCAACTGACTGTGCTACTTTACTAGATAGCTTTCACACAACAGAGATTTCTTACAGATTCATATAATGGCATTGATACACACCCCCTGACGAAGGTTGAGAGGACCAAAGCTCCAGAGACTTGAAATGTAGAGGCTCATTCCTGGTAATAGTATAGCTCATACAGCTAGTTAAAGATCTTTCATCAGTTTGCACTACACAGAGTTTGCACAGCTAATGCACTTTTGTACAGGAGGAAAAAAAAAGGGCAGACTAGATGGGCTGGTATGGTCCTTTTCTGCCGTCAAGCTTCTATGATTCTATGATTCATCAGTATGCTAGCTATTGTTATAAATGCTAAGCTTGGCAGCTCTCTAGTTTGAATGTATTGGTAGCACAGCTACCTCCAGCACAATAGTCTGACTGTGGCTAAGTTTACATGGATTCAGTGTCAGTGGCTCAGTAGGTAGCACACTCGCCTCTGAGGCCGGGAGATCAGAGGGCTGTGGGTTCAGTTCTCACATCTGGCACTTGGGTTAATATCCCAATACTGACACTGTAGTGCAGCATGAGGGGGGTGCTGCACTTCTGAGGTGCCATCTTTCAGATGAGACATTAAACCGAGGTCCCATCTGCCTGGATTGGTGGTAGTTCAAGTGGATGTTAAAGATCCCATGGCACTTATCGAAAAAGAGTAGGGAATTTCCCCGGTGTCCTGGCTAAATTTCTCCTATTCACTAAAAATACCACCAACAGCTTAATCTGGTTCAATTTCAGTTGCTTACCATCTGTATCCCCCCTCCCCCGGTCGCCCCTGAGAAAGGGACTTCTAGGCCCAGTGGTCTTACCAGGTCAACAAAATTCAATAAATAAATTCACAAATCACAAAGACAGTGAAACAGAAGATGTCTGCAGTATGATATTTCGCTTACATATAGTAAAAATGGTTGTACTGGGAATTTCAGTCTGCAAGTTCTTACTATATTAAATAGTATCCCAATGCTGTTAAAGATGATGTCACAGGTCTGTCTGTCTGCTATTTGATTTTCCAAATGTTAAAGGGACACCGTCAGCCCTTTTAGCATCAAATTATTGTGAGGTGAAAACCCACATTTTATGAGTGCTTACCTTCACCAAAATTCATTGATGTTGCTGGTCGTTTGACCTGCTTCCATTCTAAGTGGAACTGAATTGAAAGGCATGCTAATGGTGTAGTTATACCCAATCTCATTGTTTTCAAATCCTTGATCTACTCTTATTGTATATTGTACTTTCTGAACATTAAGAATGCCCCCAAAACAGTGTAGCCACTTTTGATCCAACAGTCTCCACTCCTCCCACTGCATCACAAGTGGCTAGACAGTGTTGACAGTGTCCCTTTAAATCCTTTGTATACCTACATAACCAAGTTTTTAAAAACATTGTGAAATGGGGATGGAAGACGTAATTCAGAAAATATCTGATGCTTGAGGTCTACCTCTCTACTATTTTTTAATGCTAAATCTTCGTATGTATATGGATGATGATGTGAGTTTTTACATGCACATACTTTGCATTATTTTTTTATTTATCATTTTTTATGGCCGAGCTGGACCAACAGGATTGGTTACTGCCACTAGACCTGCACATCTCCTGACCTGTTCCCTCTGCCACCAAATGACACACTTCTGCAAATTCTATCTGCCTGCTTCCCACCCCATTCTCCTGGTCACCAAAGAACACCCTCACACTGTTCAAGTCATGTCTGCTTCCCCACCCCTTAACCCATACCACCAAAACAACATCACCCCATTGCCACACGTCTCCTCCATTCCCCCCTTCCTCAGCCACCAGATGACACCCTGTTG
Source organism: Neoceratodus forsteri (assembly GCA_016271365.2). Classification (NCBI taxonomy): domain Eukaryota; kingdom Metazoa; phylum Chordata; order Ceratodontiformes; family Ceratodontidae; genus Neoceratodus; species Neoceratodus forsteri. The sequence goes on along the minus strand of CM028129.1, from coordinate 49,722,195 downwards.
TTGCAGCAAGTCTGTCTGGCATGCCTCCTGACCCATTCTCCCAGCTGTCAACTGACTTCTTCTGTTGGTTTCAGTTCAACTTTTCATGAATAGAGCCCAACCTCTTAATCTTCTCTTCTCCAATGAATATACTGTAGTTCCAGAATATTTATTCATTGTTCATATGACTGGTTCTCCTAACCATTACTTTTTTGTTGCTCTCCTCTGGACTTTCAAGTTTACTGATGTCCCCCACATTGTTTAGTGACCAGAACTGGTCATAGTATTCCAAGTTTGGCCTCACCAATGCCCTATACATAGACAACACCAACAACCAGATTTTCAAAGGTCAGGAAACCATGCATGGTGCTCGTGTCAAAAATTAATGATGCAGGGACATGCTGTGTCAAGACCTGCATCATTTCTGATTTTCCAGTGGTGCTTGCATCAAAAGCAGGCCTATGTGTGTCAGACTGCCTTGCACCATGCTTGCCTCAAACAAATGGATGTGCCATGTCAGAAAGAGGGCCGACATCAAATGAATGATGCACCATCCACCTATTTGGAGTTTTCAAAGCACCAGTGTATCTAAGATTTCCTGCACCTGTTAGACCTGCCAGAGCTGGTTTGACACTAGAGCATATAATGAGGCCCACAACAGGCAGACAGAACTAAGTCACAACTGAGGTGTGGCTCCATTGGCACAAGCACCAGAGGAGTGACACGACAATATGCCAGGGGAAGCGGCCCTAATAGTCATCAGTTTGGCCACGAGTAGAGACAAGCTCGATAACATGTTGGCAAGGCACAATGGCAGAGCAAGCTACAAATACGGCAGAAAACCTACAGGTGATATCCACTATGGGTATATCAGAGGCAGACATCTTATAATGCCCTGATGGACGAGCAGTGCATGACACAATACCAGCTGAACAAGGCAGCAATATTGGAGCTGTGCAATGAACTGAGAGAGGACCTGCAGAGCAGAACACATAGAGGTAATCACATACCAGTGGATGTGAAGATCAGTGCTGTTTGATGTTTCCTAGCAACTGGGAGTTTCCAAACATTCAAGGGGAAATCATTGGCATCTTACAGTCCTCGGTGTCAAAGTGCTTTAAACAATTCCTGGAGGCACTGCTACACAAGACACAGAGGTAAATCACATTCCTATGGGTTGCACAACAGCAGAAGAATGTGAAGCAGGGGTTCTGCACCATTGCACATCTCCCACATGTACTGGCTGCAGTAGACTGCACACATATTGCCATAAAGGCACTGGCAATTGATAAGGATTCCTATGTCAACAGAAAGGGGTAAGACTCCATGAATGTGCAAGTCATATGTGATGGCCAGTGTTGCATCCTGGACACTGTAGTCCAGTACACTGGATCCTGTCACAATGTTTATATCTTTAGGCTTATTGGACTGTGCAAAGTATTCAAATGTGGAGACAAACAGGATGGATGGCTCAGACATAGGTGCATGACCCATACACCAGTACAGTATGACCCTGCAACGCTGAATATACCATTTGCATGGCTAGACATGTGCACATGGAATGCCAGTGGTGTGGGTCACTTGTGAGTCATGTGCCCACATCCTGCTCTGGCACACTGTGTGAGTGGTACAGTGTGTGAGCGGTACAGTGACACAGATAGGCAGCATGTATATACTGACCTAGATGAACTTCCAAAATGATAGGTGTCACAGACTTACAGTAGGTACAGCAGGTATACCATGTGGTGGAGGTGGTGGGCAGAATAGAGGCTATGAGTGGTAGTTGTGGCGGCGGAGCCACCACAGATAGGGTTGCATGCCCTGGTCATACATCATGCAGCCACTATGGTAGTGCAAGGATGACCATATACAGAAAAGTCACCAAGGTAACCAATGCATCTCATCCCCACAAGTGACAGTGGACATTCACAGCTGCCATGACTGAGAACACCAATCAAACATCCAGTGACAAAGGCCAAAAGATGGTACATTGAAGCACATGAATCCACATGCTTGGTGATTGAGAGGAGAGTTGAACTCTTGAAAATGCAATGTTGTGCCTCAGCAGGTTGGGGAGGCACTGCAATACACACCCACAATGGCATGGTGGATCCTTCTGGTATGTTGCATTCTGCACAACATTGCATTTGCCTACAGGATATGCATACCAGAGGTGGAAGTTGACAAGGGTGATGAGGACTATGCTGATGAAGATGTCACTCCAGATGCCATACCTGTGCAGGTGACCACAAGGAGATGGACTGCAGCAGCTGGACACCATGCTTGAGCCCAAATGGTCAGCAAACAGTTTACCTGAGCTGACAACAACTCTACCAGTCGGCATTCTTTCAGTCAGTGTAGCACCTGCACATGCCATGGTTGCTGCTCACCAGCTGTCTGGACCAGTAGGATGGCTGCAAGAAGGTCTGCAGGGTAGCAGGCCCCCAGTCTGTCATAGAGACCATGAACAAAGCAACTAGACCAGCAATGGGGCCCTCCAATGTTCCATCTATTGACTGGATTGGCTGCACTGATGCCAAGATGAGTTCTGTGACTGACAAAAGACCAAACAACTACAGAGACATCAACATGGGTGTCAGATCCAGGCAGATATGCATGGCAGGTGCCACTGCTTGGTGCTGCCTATAGGCAATGGTCAGCACGGTGGCTTGTAGTGTGCCCATTGTCTGTAAGATGTCCCTAGGTGACATACAGAAGCATTCACCAAGGCATCTATCACAGTGAGCGATAATGAACTACACCTGGATACAGGCTAAGGCTGGTTGGCACAACCAGATGTAAGGTAGACACCATGGCATTATCTGTGACATATTGCAATGAAACACCCTGAGGCATAGAAACATACCAGAGACAAACACATAACAGATGTGGCATGAGGCATAGGGTGCTGAGGCCAAGTCTCCTGAGGTCCCGGGGTGGGCAACCATACGGCACAATAGCCCACCAGAGAGTGCAGATGGGCAGGTGTGAAATGTGTCCTGCCAGCAAGCCCGCAATGTCCATAGCACTGTAGATCCTGGCTCTTCTAGTGTCCTAGCAGTAACACAGCTGCCCTAGTGACCCGTAACCCACTGCCCCATACCATGCAGTTAGCCCCCCCCAGGGATATGTACCCCACCACCAGAGCTACTCTGCTGTGCTATTTCAAACCTCAGCACACACAGCAAAAGAGACTTAGAAGTCAAAATATGTAGCCAATGCAGTTTATGGACTCAGCACAGGAGTCCTTAACCCCAGCAGTTCAGCAGTACGCCTTCGTCAAGGGGTGCTGAGATTTGAAATAGCATTCATTTGTTGGGGCTAGCCACCCTCCTCTGACACCTGCCTACACCACTGTTATTGGTCTCTCTCTCTTGCAGCCAATTGGCTATTCTGCTGTGCAGCTTCCCCCCTCCCTTGAGACATATACCCCACCACCCTGTGCCATGCAGGTGGCCCTCCTCTCACAACTGTGTACACCCATGGGCTGTAGGGCCCCCCCCCGGGGATGGTGCTATACCATTCCTGTGATGGCTCAGGTGGCACTGTGCTGTAGTCAGGCATACATCTGGGGCCTGTCTGTTGCCCATGACACTATGGGCCACAGTGCTAACCACAGCCAGTTGTGTGCACCTGCACAGACGCAGGTCACAGATGGACTTCTGGTTGTGATGGCTGCCCACTAAGTAATGCAGTGCACTGCTTCACTAACCCCTCACATACCTTGCACCTATCCAACCCTAAAACTCAGCCTGGGAAGATGGGGAGATTGTTTACTTGATTTCCTAACATCTGTCAAACCTTATTCTGCACATCATCCCCAAATGGACGCTGAAATGAAAGCAGCTCTCTCCAAGCATGCACCCCCACTGACTCTGTAAAAAGAAAAAAACACCAAGCGGTCTAAGGCAAGCAGAGCTGGGGTGTCTACCCAATCTTCCCCCCAGGCTGTACTTACTGAGGCCAAGTTCTTTGAAGACGTGGCACCATTGAAGGAAATGCTGCAAACAGTCATGGATGACCTGCAGGGAATGAAAGCCTCCTTGAACCAATTCACCATCCAAACTAGCGATAATAAATCCTGCATATCCTCACTGGACGATTGGAGGGATCGTACTGAGCCAGAAATTACATTGTTGAGGCACCATGTGTGTAAAATGGAGGACCGACTGGAAGATCTAGAGGGGAGATCATATAGAAACAATCTAGTGGTACTGGGGCTCCCAGAAGGAGAAGAGGGACAGAATGCCATTGCATTTGCACAAATGTTCTGCTGTAAGCTTGTGGGCCCTTCACCAAATGGCCCTACATATATAGTGAAGCGTGCCCACCAATTCCTGCAACCCCTATCTAAACCAGGCTCTCCCCCTCAACCATTCATATTTTGTTTGCTTAATTTCCTGAATAAGTAGTTCATAGTCAACTGACTATGAGAGCCAAAGAAATCCAGTGGGAAAGCAGGAAGGTTAGAGCTGTACAAGACCTGCTGTTCACCATCCTACAGAAAAGGTCTGCACTACACTCGCTGGTGTCCAAGCTGGTCTCTGCAGAGATTCGCTTTAGGGTACGGTACCCTGCAACACTACAGGCTCTCATTCAAATCCCTTGATGCAGCAACTAGTGGGTTAAAGAAACTATTCCCTGACTTAATCAAATGAGGTGCACCAAGATCTCGCACATTAAATAACAGAGCCCAGGTGAACCACATTGATCTTGTTCTCTGACCGATTTCACGATTATGCCCTGTACTTAGTCTGAGGAGAAAAATGCCCAATACATGTCAAGATTACTGAGAAAAAACTGTTTGAATTAAGTTGTTCTTAAACTGATGAATCCTTCAGAAAGCATAGCACAGGGATTGCAACCTACAGCACATGATCGTGACTTAACTTCAAATCTCCCACTACTGATGAACATTGCATCTATCTGCCAAGAAAATTCATCTCTGCTATGCGATCCCCTAAATGAGGCTTTCATACAATCAATTCCAACTGTATGTATTCAAACTAGTACTTGGTAGTGAGACGATGGTTCAACAGGTGGTACCATGATTCGTGCCATTCAAAATCAGCATTCCTCCAAGAACTGTCAAGATGCCTAACCCAGAGGCTGACACCCCATCCATGGATAAATGGAACTTATTATATTTAAAAAAGGGGACAACAGTAACAGACCCATAGGGGGCAAAGCAATAGGCGGACAGTTACTGATTTTTAATATATGGATTGTTGAAATAATAGAGTTGAAAAGCATACAAAACAATCCTCATAATAACATCATCCCTGAAGTGATAATACCATACTTGGCAGCTGATAATACTATCGTTCTGAGTCCGTAATAGTATCGTTCAGAGCTCTGAACGATAGTATTATCATAAAAATGGAACAGCACAAGTGCAAGCTCTCCCACAGCACACTATGTTGCCAGTGTCAAACACTATCACCTGAAAACATGGCTCATGATTGGCCACTGTCTCTTTCTGGGCCGGTGAAACATTTTGAATAACATGGCGGCCATTTCTCGCTTAGCGAGACAAATATCGTGACCGAGATAGTTCTTTTTTTTATTTTAATTCTTACAGAAAATGGAATTATCCAGTTGATCCTGCATTCTTGGGGGAAAAAGAAAGAAAAGGTAAGTCTGCCTACCAAGAAAAGCTTTTCCCCTTGCTAGAGGAGTCAGTGCATGGCCGTGAGATGGGTTAGAAGAGCAAGACAGTACAGTAGGTGAGAATAGCGAGACAGTGCAGCATCGGCCAGAACAGAGTCTTCCCACAGCAGCTGACTGACCCTTACAAAAGAAACTGGATCCATATACAATATTAAAAAAAAATAACAAATACCTAAGTGTGTATTGCCAGGCAATAATCTCATCTTGAGATTTTGGGAGCTTCGCTCTCGAGGTTCCAAGTCCCCAAAACCTCTGGATGAGATTACTGCCTGGTAATACACACTTAGGTATCTATAATTCTATTTATATTACAAGTGTATACACCACTCAGGAACAACCTACAATCATTGTTAATCTAATAAGCTGGTAGGTCCCCAGCAACTGTAGGAGTGCTTTCCTTCAAAGGGATTGAATCTCATTGCCAAATATTACATAGTAACCTGAAGTTTCTTTCAATAGCATAGAATGTTTTATGTTTGTCGGGGTTTGAATGTTATAAATGTTTAAGGGGGGGAACATAAGCAGGCAGTATGAACGGCATCATGCCTGGTGATGGTGAAGAAGATCAGTCGTAGGGACTGGGGGTAACTGCAATAGCTTTGGGGTTGATAATGCTCTGGGGGTATCAGATTTTGGGAGTGGAAACACTGAAAATCTCCATAGCTTTACTGTTGATTTACAGAACGGAACGAAAAGCACACGTTGGGGGGGGGGGGCTGTTCAGCCTACCTTATTGTTGTTAGAGTGTCACATATATTACTACTGGGTAGTGAATACTGAAATTGCATATTTGGGATAACCTTATTGGATAGTACTTGGAGGGGGGCTGGTTCTGAACAGAACCTTGACTTTCAGTGTTCCTAGGAGTGCTAAGTACTTTAAATTTAGAGATCCAACTTCTCCACAAAGATCAGGCAGTTAGTATGAGATATGCATCTTGGAATATCAAAGGTGCCCGATTTAGGATCAAAAGACAGCAAATACTGAAACACTTGAGCCTGCTAAATTGCCACATGGCATTTTTTCAGGAAACCCGTCTATTAGAAACAGAAGGAACCCTATTCTGGCGATGCCAGATTGGGCAGGTATTTGCAGCTGGTAATACAACTTCACAAAATGGTGTGGCCATCTTTATTGCCAAATGGGTCCAGTTTCAACAGTTATAATGTATGACAGACCCACAGGGTTGATATATATTATTAAAGGGTTTATTAGACCACTTTGAAGTCCTCTTGGGATCAGTTTATGGCCCCAATAAGGATTCATCAGAGTTCTTCTCAACCTTGTCAGTCTCATTGACCCCATTCCTCCACCTCCCTATCATCTTAGCAGGGGACTGGAACCCCATCTTGACACCCACCCTAGATAAGTCCCCTTCCTGGAAACAAGATCTTTTCCCTGGCCATAAATCCCTACATGAATTTATGGAATTGCTTGGGCTCAATGATTCCTTGCACCTCCTGCACCTTAATGCCCAGGAATTTACCTTTTATTCTCCCTTCCACAAATCCCTTTCCCAGATTGACTATTTCCTGGTAAATAATGCAGTACGATCTGGAATTCTAAGTTGTGGTATGGCACAGAGAGTCCTATCAGACCACTCCCAGTCTGGTTAGAAGGTCAATTATCACCACATGCCCAAAGGGATACCACCTGGAAACTGAACACACAAATGCTTCAGGAAGATGAAATAACAAATAAGATTAGAGATACTATATCCCATTTTATAGTTCATAATGCTGACTCCACCCCAGTAATAGATAAGCTGTGGTGCTCACTGAAATGTGTGCTAAGAGGGTAATTTATTTGCCTAGCAACTACGAGGAAATGCAAGACAGAAGCAGCCACTGTATCTCTCCTTAACCGTATCAAAACATTGGAAGCCTCTCTTCCACAAAACCCCATGGAAACAGAACTGCAACTGCTAGTCACCCTTAAAAATCAATATGAAGAGAGCCTTAAAGAAAAAGCTGAATGCACCCTATTATAAATGCGAGCTTGATACATTGAGCAGGGAGATAAAACAAGCCATCTTTTAGCTTTGCAGCTTAAAAAACAAGAGGAATCCAGAATAATAACTGCCCTTTCATCCCAAGATGCCAACTCCCTTATCACCACCCCCCAAAGAGATTACCTAAGAATTGGAGCACCATTATCGTCAACTTTATAGTACCCCCCCCAGCAAACCCCATCAGTGGAAGAAATTTGTCAATACCTGTTGCAAACAAACCTTCCCACCTTATCTTACACTCAACAAGTTTTTCTTACTAAACCTATCACCCTTCAAGAAATCACAGACGCAGTCTGATCTCTTCCACTGAATAAAGCCCCTGAACTAGATAGATTTCCATCTAATTTTTACAAAACATTTGAAAAGGAATTAAAGCCCCTGCTTCACCACCTATTCCTCTACTTCTGTGAGTCAGGCCTCCCAGATCCAACATTGTTAGAAGTGCTTATAGTGGTACTGCCCAAACCAGGTAAACCCAAAGATAAAGTCGTAAATTACCACCCAATCTACCTCATGAACCATGATACCAAACTGTTTGCTAAAATCTTAGCCACATAGATAGCGCAGGTATGGACAAAGTGAATTAGCCTGGAACAAGTGGGGTTTGTAAATGACCGATCCTCATTGGACCGTTTAAGAAAACTGTTCCATATCCTTTCCGTATCCAAGGGAACATCCCAACCTATGGCTTTAATCTCCCTGGAAACAGAAAAGGCATTTGACAGAGTCAGCTGGCCTTTTAGGTTTGAAACGTTAACTAAGTTTGGATTTCCTTTGGGCTTTATCCAGTGGATTCAGGTTCTGTATTCACAACCCACTGCTAGAGTCTACTGCAATGGAATACTTTCTGAAGCATTCCCACTTTGTTCGGGCACCAGGCAAGAGTGCCCTCTGTCCCCATTTTTATTTAATTTGTACCTTGAACCCTGACTTCATCAACATAACACCTCCCCCTATCTTAAAGGTGTTATGGTTAGCAACTCTGAGTTAAGGCTCACTGCATATGCCAATGATATACTCCTACACCTAACTGACCCAGTGACCTCAGTACCAGCAATGTTGTCTATAATAGTGCAGTTCAAGAAGTTGTCCAACTGCAAATTAAATCTGGAAAAAAACAGTAATGTCATTAAATTCCTGACTTTTCCATACAGATAGCAATGCATTTAGTTTAACCTGGGCTCCCCAAATTAAATATCTGGGTATTATTTTGACCCCCAATTTAACACAGCTAAGGAAACTTAACCTGTATGACCTTCTCACAGTAATCCACCAAGATCTAGATAGATGGACTCCACTTTATCTATCTCTTCAAGGCAGAGTCAACATTATTAAAATGAATGTTCTCCCTCACCTGTTCTGCCCCCTAAATATGTTGAACCTTTGTCTCCCTTTAAATTGGTTTAAAAAGGCCCACAATATTATCTCTAAATGTTTCTGGTTGAAAAAGACCCCACGGTGGTCATTTATACACCTGGGAGCTCCCAAACAACAAGGCGGCCTTAAACTACCCACTTTTTACCACTACTATTTGGCTAGCCACATGGCAAAATATCTTCGCTGGTGTACAGCCCCTCCACCAATAAAGGAACCCAACTATCTGCCCCTCGGACTCCAAATAGAGCATCACATGATAAATGAATAAACTGCCTCTCCATATAGTCTCCTATTTACCACACCTAGAAACTTACTGCCATCCCTTCGAGATACAGTGATCCTTAAAGTTCACCTTTAACTTTGTAAATCACTCAGATATGACAATTTTAAAGACATTTCCCAATCACTATACTTTAATCCTAACTTTAAGATAGATGGGAAAATGGTCACTCCCAAAAGAATGCCATTGGACGAGCACATTAAAATAAGTGATTTAGTTCTCCAAGAGAAACTTGGAATCATACCAGAGCTACAGCTACTGAATCACTTCCAGTTACCAATAAAATACACATTTAACCTTTATCAGATTCACCACTTGTTAATCAGTTGGTTTGGCCCAGCTTCTTTGGGCATTAACCAAGAAGAACTCCTTAGCACACTCCAGAATATAGTTTGGCAATCACACACAGTCTCCCAACTAGTTTGTTTCTTATTTTCCAAACTTTACCCAGAATGGAAAGGAAACTCTATATGCTAGTTCTCCCAATTCCCCATAGAAACATTTCAATGAGATCAGATATGGGAAGACCTCTACACTTACTCCTCTAATGATAGACTCCACCTAATGCAATTTTGCATACTACATAATATCTACTATACCCCTGACAAACTGATGAAAATGAAGAAATTAACTGATTCAGCATGTTTTGGTGTGGTCAAGAGCCTGGCACCCTGCTTCACATTCTCTGGGAATGTCCCAAAGTTATCCCTCTTTGGGATGCCATCCAATCAAGGATGGACCCTCTGTTGGGACTGAAGTGCCTATTTTACCTGGAGATCTGTATAATGGAAGACTACCCCCAAATTAGTGTAAAAGAATGGTGGCACTGCATGTCCCTTATTTCTCTCTCGGTTAAACGAGTAATTTTGCATCACTGGAAAGATTAGACTCTTATCCCATACATAGAATGATTGAATGAATTACTGGATAACTTGCACCTGGAGAAAATGATTGCAAGTCTGAGAGGCAAATTATCAACCTATAGTAAAAAATGGCATACACTTTATGCACTGTATTTGCCTCTTTCAGTCTCATGAAATCAGTAATTCAATATTCTTTTGACCTGACCCTCTACTGATAGTATTTGCAGCTCCCAGGCCTGGGATAAATTATCTAACCTTTTTCTGGAAATTAGTTAATTATAGTTTCTTTTTTTTTTTTCAATTTAAGTTTATTAGATTGGTTTTATAATGCAAAGGGGAGATACACATATTACAGATATCATATACAATGGATAGTGTTTCAGAGTGAATCTGCCCACCCCCCTCCCTTCCCATGCCGCCCAATACCTACATGACCACCCACCAGCCCTATTCCCTAGACCCCTAACAGCACAATCATTTCAAATGGGAAAATACATATACGGTACAGAGAATGCAGCAGCATAAGTTAATTATATAAAGTATACAATGGGTCCCAGATTTTTTAAACTTTCCTGGTCTATTATTCAGGTTTGCTATAGTCTGCTCTGATCTAAGGTTTGCCAGTAATTTTATTAACCACTCTCCATATGAAATGTCTTTTTGATCCACCCAATGTTTTAATACCAATTGCTTTACAGACATGGAAATAAGAGCCATGTAATATTTTTTGTTAAGAACCCTTATCTTCAGAAAATCCCCAAGGAGACATATTTCAGGTGTGAATAGTTCTTGTAGGCTCAAAATAGGGTCTACTCTATGCTGGATGGATGTCCAGAGAGGAGTGACTTTGGGACAGGACCAGAAAATGTGGTACAATGAACCTTCATGTTGATGGCATCAAATGCATAAAGAGGAAGGCGTTAAGTCAAATCTAGCCATTTTTTCCAGTGAGAAATATAAATTGTGCAGGATATGCATTTGCATCAACCTTAATCTATCTTGGGTTACATACTTGTGACAATTATACCAGGAAACTGACCAATCTATGTTAAGATCTGGGAAATAAGCAGACCGATAACGGGTTGGTCCAAAACAGTCTGGATTTAGCCAGTCATATAACTTTACATAAATTTGGGAAACATCCTTTGGATGACCTGCTAATTGAGACACTTCTATGGGAGGGAAGAGGGATACTACCAGCTTAGGATTTGTCCTAAAATTTGTATTAATAAATGTCTTAGTTGAATAACCTTAAAGTAGTATTTATTTGGAATCTTAAACTTCTGTTTAATATCATTGACTGATAGCCATAGCCCCCTTTCATCCAAAAAATTGTTAATACGTATCCCTTGTAAACATGGTAATCAACATGATAAAATAGTTTTATCATCTACTTTAAAATTTGGATTACCAAATAAAGGTTGATTAATGTCTGATCCATTATTATACTTAACAAAGCGACAAAGTTTTGAGAGGCTCCTTAATGACAGGGCTATAGGATTGTTTTTTAACTTAACGGGCAGGAGTCCTTCTTTAATATAAAAAAGAGCTTCCGGATCTATGCCACAGGCACGAATCTGGGTTAATTCTATTTTAAGCCAGGATGGAGAGTGATGTACATTATCTGATAATAGCCATCATAAATATTTATTAATATGACTGGCCCAGAAATAAAGCCCTAAGTGAGGCAGACGTAAGCCCTATCTAAGCTTAGGTGCTACTAATTTAAGAAATGTAATTCTGGGGGGTTTATTGGACCAGATAAATTTAGTGAAGAGATTATGTACCTTTTTAAACCAGGATAAAGGGAGCCAGGTATTAAGTAATGATAGGGGGTAGAAAAGATGTGGGAAAATGTTAATTTTTATCAAGTTGATCCTACCCCAAATTGATAGCAGAAGGGAAGACCATCTATTAAGATCTTGGGTTATTAAATGAATCAGGGAGTCTAAATTTAGCTTTAATAAACTTCCAGAATGCCTAGAGAGTTTGATTCCTAGATATCTTAATGAAGTTTGCTGCCAGAAAAGGCGCAAATTCACAATATCAGCTTTCAAAAATTTGTGGTTGGGGGGGAACAATTATTATTATTTGGCTAAATGAATGTATAATTTCTTACATTGGAGGGATAGAAGTAATAGGATTTCATAACTGCAGGAGGAGGTCATCTGCATAGGCCGAGACCTTGATCTTACAGGGATGGATTGGGATGCCTTGTATTTTGGGGCAAGCTTGCAATTGGCAGATTAGGGGTTCCAAGTATAAATTAAAAATTAACGGGAGGGGGACAACCATGCCTCATTCCTGAATAAAGAGTAAAGGGCTTTGAGGTGACTCCATTGCCTGATACTCAAGCAGTTGGAGACTGATATAGAGATCTAATTCATTTTTGAAAAGTACAAGGAAAACCAAAAGCTTTCAGGGTCTGAAAAAGGTATTGCCAGTTCACCCTGTCGAATGCCTTCTCGGTATCCAGAGAGACCAAAGCTGTGAGAAAGGGGGCATCTCTGGATACTGACAAGACATGGGACAGGGTATGAAGGTGGTCAGCTGAGGATCTGCCCTTCATAAAACTGACCTGTTCCAGTCCAATAATGGTAGATTTTCTTGAACCAAGATGGTTGGCAAGCAATTTAGATCAGATTTTTTACATCTTGGTTCAATAGCGAGATAGGGCAATAATTTATAACCAAACTGGGAGATTTACCTGGTTTAGGTATACGTATAATCACCCCCTCGAATAGGGATGTGTCAGTCTGCACCCCGAGAGTATATTTTGGTAAAGGGGAAGCAGCAAGGGTATAATTTGTTTCTTAAATATTTGATAGAAGTTGGCTGAATAACCATCACTTCCTGGGGTTTTGTTTAGGGGCAATTCATTGATTGTATCAGACAGTTCCTGGAAAGTAATGGGGGATAACATAGTTTTTTGCTGGTCTTCAGTGAGACCAGGTAGATTGGCTTCTTTCAAATAATTTTACAGACATGTCTCTGTTGGAGGGTTTGGCATGGGGCCATATAAATTTTTATAATATTCTGTAAATTCAGATAGTATGTCACTCGGGTTAGTCTTCAGTGAGCCATCTGATTGTGAATGTATTGAGACAATGTTTTGAAGACTCCATTTGTTTAATTCTAAGAGCCAGGAGACGTCCTGCCTTTTCTCCCTGATCAGTGTAAGAAGCTTGTGTTTTTATATTGGCAAACTCTGCTTTTCCTCTCAATATATCTAAGTAGGTCAATGTCAATTTAATTAACTCCTGCCTGGTTGATTCAGGTGTGAATGGGGATAAATCTTTCTCAATAACTTTGATTTGGGATAGCAGTTGGGACATTTGTTGTTCTCTCATTTTTTTCTTTTGGCGGCTAGGCTAATAAGTACCCCCCTGAGATATGCCTTAAAGGCACACCATTCAATATCTGGTTTCATCGTGGTGCCCTGATTAAGTTCTATAAATTGTTCTATATGCTCTTGAATTACTTGGACCAAGTCAGGATCCCTTAACATTTGATCATTTAATTTCCATCTTGCCCCTCCTTTGGGCAAAGATAATACTGTTAACTGACATAGCACCAGAGAATGATTCAAATGAGGGCCATAATGGAATAAGGCATCCATGATTCCAGGAATAAGTGAATGGGAAAGAAGCAAATAATCAATTCTAGATGAGGTTTTGTGGATTAGGAATGTATATGCATACTCCTTATCTAGTGAATGTAATGTCCTCCAGAAATACCATAATCCAGCTTGGTCTATTGATTCCCTTAGAGCCTGTAGGGCTGGTGACAGCTCATTTCTATGATGTTCTGTCTTTTCTAAGACAGGGTTATAAACCAGATTAAGATCTCTCCCAGATATCATTGGAATCGATAGAAAAGGACTTAAAATTTGAATAAGATGTGTAAAAAATCCTGGCAAATTGTGATTTGGTCCATAAACGCTGCCTATTAGTACTTCCTTAGCAAATATTGTACCATGAACTAAGATGAATCTACCCTTAGGATCTCTAATTATTTTAGTTGGCATGAAGGGAAGCCTTCTATGTATTAAGATCATAGTATCACAGCTACTAGTGGATCCTTCATCTGAGAATACCTGGCCAATTTGTTGTCTTCGCAACTGAAATGATTCAGAATCTAATAGGTGAGATTCTTGTACAAAGATTATCTCAGCAAATAAGAAATGTAGGTGTTTCAGGATCTGATACTGTTTTGGCTTTTGTCTGACCCCCTTCACATTACATGTTGCTATATTAATTGATTTGGCCGTTATGTATATTTTCATGTGGACCCCAGTAAATCAGGAAAAATTAGGAAACCATGTAGAAAATGCTACTATATTGCTAAATTGTGCTGCCCTATCCCTCCCCTCTATTTCTCATCCCTGCCCAAACATTCCCTTAAATGCAACCTTCCCTGTAAGTTTAAAGAGTACCCATAATATTATCACAAAACTTAGCAAAAAAACTGCCCCCCCATTCTTTTCGTGCAACGTTATACAGTACTACCTTTCTACCTCCCTCTTAATCTACAATCCCATCGCCCAGCTATATAAAAACAATAAGAAGGACAACTGCCCCCCAATTTGATTCATTAAATATTGCAACAAGTCATTAAATAAAACCTATATCTAAATAGTATAGACCCGATTATTTCTCTCTTCCTTCCTCCATTGTAGCGGAGGGGTAGACAGTAGAAAGAGTTTCCTGATTCCCAAACCTAGAACATCATACAGGATTATTGTTAAATACAACAGCTTGAACATTTAACAGTATGAACAAGAGTCCTGAAAGAATATGGTAATAAAACATAAATGGAGAGAATAATATTATATGCTCGAGTCTATCAAGAGAAGTGCCCTGTTTGGGTGTCCCAATTGAAATTCTGTGTTATCATCCACAACCAAAGTCAGGAAGATGATTAAGTAACATAGAAACATAGATTTTGAAAGCAGATAAGGACCGCTTGGCCCACCCAGTCTGCCCATTTCCCTACCTAATGGATAAGCTGAAGATCCTAGTTAACCAGCAGCCTACTTCTTCCTACCTCCACCCCGTAGAATTGCCTTATGACTGTCCCATGCATGCTTGAATTCCACCACTGTTTTTGACTCCACAACCTCCTCCGGAAGGCCGTTCCATGCATGCACAACCTCTGTGAAAAAATACTTCCTTAAATTACCTCTGAGCTGCCCCTTCTATCTTCAAATTGTGCCCTTGTTCTTGCACACTCTTTTTGAAAGATGCTACCCTCTTGGACTTTGTTGATTCCCTTGAGGTACTTGAAAGTTTCTATCATGTCCCCTCTCCTCCTTTCCTCGAGGCTATACATATTCAGCTCCTTAAGTTTCTCTTCATATGTCTTCCGGTGCAGACCCTGCACCATTTTAGATGCCCTCCTCTGGACAGCCTCCATCCTGTCTATGTCTTGTGGAGATTGGGTCTCCAGACTCCGCACATGCAGTACTCCAGATGGGTCTCACCAACTGTCTGTACAGAGGATAATAAGCATTAATCCTGCGAGACGGAGGCATTTCCAGGAATTAATGCATGATTGGGGGGTTCGCCTCGGCTTCCCACCACCCAACCATGCATTAATTCCTGGAAATGCCTCCTCTCGAAGGTATTAATGTACTTGTAACATGGCAAGTGCAATGACAGTATTGTTTTACTACCATTTAATTTATTATTAAAATAATATCTGCAGAAACAATTCTGTGATTTGTTAAAAGATGGTTCACTTGTAAGGTGTATGTGTTTGTTACATTGTGAGTGCACATTGGAGAATGCACATGCATTAATATTATGCCTACTAATTCATAATTTTTTGAGAAGTGTGTATTTTGTGTGCACATATGCATGATATACTGATTACACTTTATAATTTTTTTTTCCGTTCAGCTTGTTTAATGTTCTGCCGTTCATTCGTGCATCGTTTTTCTGTATTTCACTACTGCATTGTGGGACATATGTATCAGATTGTTGTGCTTCAGCAATATATCTATGGCATTCTGACCAATAGGTGGCACACCACACAGATTGTATCAAAGCCTATCATCTCACTTTCTCTTACAACACATTGATGTGCGTCAACTACTGCTATTTTCCAGCAAATGGACTTCTGAAATGATTACAACACTCTCAACCAGGTGGGTGGGTGGCAAACAATAGTATTTCACTACGACTGATGTGTGCCGCAGTTACTACTTTCAATTACTGGTGTCTTTCTGCTGTCCACATATTCTGCTTTTTACGCAGTTCATATGGCCTTCCCACCCTTCCTAGGTCGCACACAATAACATTTTCCTGTGCTTTATGTCCAATGTACTAACTTACTTGTCAATCGGAATATTTGCACAGCGCCACCTATAGGTCAGAAACACTGAGCACCCATTACAAGAAGAATTCAGCACTCCTTAACCACAACATTTCCCCAGCACCACCTATAGGTCAGAAACAGTGAACATTTCTTACAAGCAGAATGGTGATTTTTTTCTCTTTGTCTCTTACATACTGCGCATTCCCGATCTCTATACTATGCAGTTCAGGGTTGCTTTTCACAGTCCACAACGTAGCCATGCATATCTAGGAAATTAATGCATGACTATGTTTTGATCATCTGATGTGTTTCCTCCAATTGCTTTTTCCAATTTCTACTGTTCTATTAATGCCAGGTTACAACAGCTATTGTATTAACATATATATTATATTATACATATTATTAAGGTGTTTATCTTAATACATGTTAATTTGTTTTCTTCTATATATCCTTGACATTTATGTGCCAATAGCTGCCTCAGGTTTCATTTCTGACCTATAGGTGGCGCGCTGCACAAATGCTTACACTGCGATCATTTGCTATAAGCCAGTCTGAAAAAAACATTACAAGACCACGCTGTTGTTTTATGTGTGTTGGCTTCAGATTTCTTTCTCTCCAATTCTTCTACTTGCTGCTTTGACATTTTAGCATGCCTACCTCCTTTTTCTGCTTTTACTACTTTGCCTGCCACTTCACAATTGTTTAGTTTCGGTTTCTTTTTTTTTGATAGCATGACACTCCACATTTTCAACTATGCACTTCAGCTCCTTGTATTCTGTGTGCCTGACCTTTTCAGTCAACTCTTCTTCATTCTATTGCCACCACTGCTGTACTGTACAGTCCTTTGAATTTGCTTCTCAAATGATTTCCACACATACTTTTCAATTCCTTCTGCTCCACAAATAGAAAATGTTGTTATGCAGTTCTCCATTTTCTTTCTCTATACTACTTCTTTCTAATTTTGTCCTCTCTTCACTGTCCACTGGATGGGTGGGTGGGTTTCTCTATTATTTGTGTATGTGACTACTTTGTGTGGTTCATTTTGGTACTGCTCAACCGTGCATATCTAAGGAATTAACGCATGGTTGAAAATGTGTCACCTGATGCATTTTGACTAATCATATTCCTAATTTCTACTCTTTCTATTAAAGCCATGTTACAAGATGCTTTCTGTAGTCCGATACAAGCGGTCCCTCCAGTGGTGAATAATCACTACTAAGATCCACTGTTCTTGTGTAAAATTACAAAGACCCTTGAAATATAATCATTGCACAGCAAAACAAATAAGCGAAAACCAGGTGACTGCATACAGTCCTTAATATTCATGCCTTGTGCTCTTGAAAATCCATAAAGGTTAGAATAAATGTAAAAGTTTCAAATATAGAAACATAGAAACATAGAAGCTGATGGCAGATAAGGACCGCAAGGCCCATCCAGTCTGCCCTTTTCTTTTTCTACCTTATAAATGTGCCATCGGTCTTTGCTCTGTCAGTGGCCTATCTATTCATAGTCATTTGTATTGCTCCCTTATGCCTATCCCATGCCCGTTTGAAGCCCTGCACTGTATTCATAGCCACCACTTCTTGTGGTAAGCCATTCCATGCATCCACCACCCTTTCTGTGAAAAGAATTTCCTCACATTCCCCTTAATCGGCCCCTCTAATCTCATGCTGTGTCCTCTTGTCCTGCTATTTTCTTATATTTAAACATGTTAGACTCTTTCACCTTGTTAATGCCCTTAAGGTGTTTGAATGCCTCGATCATATCACCTCTCTCCGCCTTTGCTCAAGGGTATACATATTGAGCTCTGTTAATCTGTCCTCATATGTCTTCTGATGCAGTCCCTGCACCATTTTGGTTGCCCTTCTCTGGACTGCCTCAATTTGGTTAATGTCCTTGTGATGGTGTGGCCTCCAATACGCATGAGTACTCCAGATGGGCCAAACAGTGTCTTGTAAAGAGATTATTACCTCCCTCTTACTACTTGTGATACCCGTGCTAATATGCCTAACACCCCCTAGCCTTACCTACTGCTTTAGAGGTCTGCTTGGATGATTTCAGGTCATCAGTGATGATGATGCCCAAGTCTCTTTCTTCCTTTGTGACTGCTAGCAACTCCCCTCCCAACCTATAGGTGGCTTCAGGGTTTCTCTTCCCTATGTGCATGATTTTGCACTTCTTTGCATTAAATCCCAGTTGCCACTCTTCTGACCATTTTGCTAGTTTATCCAGATCTCTTCTCATTCTGCCCACCCCATCTGGATCATCTACTCTGTTGCAGATCTTGGTGTCACCTGCAAACAGACAAGCCTTACCCTCTAGTCCATCTGCAAGGTCACTAATGAAGATGTTGAAGAGGACTGGCCCCAGGACTGATCCCTGAGGTACCCCACTTGTGACTTGAATCTCTTCTGACTGTATACCATTTACCACCACTCTCTGTTTTCTGCCCGTCAACCAGTTTGCCACCCAGTTGACCAACTTCTGACCCACCCCAAGCCTACCCAGCTTATTTATCAGTCTTCTATGTGGAACAGTGTCAAAAGCTTTGCTGAAGTCAAGGTGGGCGACATCAACTGCTCCCCCTTGGTCCACCACTCTGGTTACCCAGTCAAAGAAATCTATGAGATTAGTTTGACAGGACCTTCCTTGTAAACCCATGCTGTCTTGTATCCTGTGCCCTTATGGATTCCAGGTGTTGCACTATCCTTTCCTTAAGGAGTGCCTCCATAATCTTGCCCACTACTGAGGTAAGACTGACTGGTCTGTAGTTCCCCGCCTCCTCCCTGCTACCACTCTTGTGGAGCGGGATCACATGAGCCCTTCTTCAGTCTTCTGGGACCTCTCCTGTGCTCAGAGACTCACTAAACAGTTCTGCTAATGGCTCTGCTAGTTCCACCTTTAGCTCCTTAAGTACCCTGGGATGTATGCCATCAGGTCCCATTGCCTTATCCACCCTGAGCTTAGCAAGCTCTTGTAGGACCCTTTCTTTTGTGAAGGGAGTAGTGCTCACCTCCCTCCCCCCTATGTCCATGATGCTGAGCTGTGGGCCCTGCCCTACCTTCTCTTCAGTAAATACTGAGCAAAAGTATCTATTTAGGATAGATGCCTTTACAGGGTCCTCCTCCTCACATGCTCCCTTTTCTCCATTAAGCTTAGCAATACCCCCCTCTGGACTTTCTCCTTTCACTAATGTATCTATAGAAAGTCTTGTCACCTTCTTTTACTGTTTGTGCTAGTGTTTCCTCAGTTTGGGACTTTGCCTGCCTTACTGCCTTCCTTGCTTCCCTTAGGGCAGTTTGGTATGCCTCCTTATCTATTTCCCGCTGTGTTCCCTTATATTTCCTGAAGACCAGCCTTTTGGCTCTGACCTTTTCTGCTACTGTATTTGAGAACCAAAGCAGCGGTTTCCTTCTTCTTTTGCACTTCCTTTTCTGTCTAACACAATGGGATGTTGCTTCAAGTATTGCATCCTTAATGCTTGCCCACTTTGCCTGTACCCCTCACCTGTGTTTCTTTTTGCCAGGGCTAGCTTAACTCTGTTGGCCATCTTATCAAAGTCAGCTCCTCTGAAGTCCCATATTTTTGCCTTGGAATGGGATGATTTAGATGTAGTAGCCAAATTGATCCATTCCATGTGATGGTCACTGGCCCCCAGGTGACCTTCTACCTGGAGATCTGTGATCCCTTCCCTGTTAGTCATAGATACATAGATACATAGATACATAGACAGTGTCGGCAGATAAGGGCCTATGGCCCACCTAGTCTGCCCATTTGAGCTTGTAAGTTCAGTTTGTTTTCCTAGAAGTCTATTTCCCCTTACCCCTGACCTCTAGAATTCCTTCATGTCTATCCCATGCATTCTTAAATCCATTGATTGTTTCAGCCCCACCACTTCCTCTGGCAGGGTGTTCCACTTGTCCACCACCCGTTCTGTGAAGAAATTCTTTCTCATGTTTCCTCTGAATTGTCCTCCTCCAACTTCATCCCATGCCCTCTAGTCCTGAAACATCTTTTCACTTAAAATAGTGTTTTCCTGCACCCTGTTCCTCCCTGTAAGATACTTGTATGTCTCTATCATATCCCCTCTCCCTCCTCTCCTCCAGTGAGTACATGTTCAGTTCCTTCAACCTGTCTTCATAGGACTTGTGATGCAACCCATGCACCATCTTTGTTGCCCTCCTCTGAACCTTCTCACCCTGTCTATGTCCTACGTGGGTATGATCTCCAGAACTGTACACTGTACTCCAGGTGGGGCCTCACTAGTGTCTTGTATAGCGGAATTATGACCTCCTTTTCCTGCTGGTGATGCCCCTGCCTATACATCCCAGCATCCTATTTGCTTTACCTGATGCCTTGTCACACTGTTCCCTACCTTGAGGTCATCAGAGATGAAACCCCAAGATCCCTTTCCTGCTTGGTGCATGCTATATCCTCACCCCCAACTGATATATTGTGCCAGGGTTTTGTGCCCCATATGCATAATCTGCACTTCTTTGCATTGAATTTCAACTGCAAACCCTTGACCATTCTTCAAGTTTCTGCAGGTCCCTTCTCATTCTGTCTACACCCTCTGGTGTGTCTACTCTGTTACAGAGCTTTGTGTCATCAGCGAACAGTGAAATTCTGCCTTCTAGATCCTGTGCAATGTCACTGATGAAGATGTTGAATAGGACCGGTCCCAGCACTGATCCCTGTGGTACCCCAATGGTCACTCTTCCCTCTGTGGAGTGACAGCCATTTACCACCACCCTCTGTGTCCTGCCACCCAGCCAGTTACCTACCCACCACACTACTGTCCTGCCCACACCCATATTCCCCAGAAAAATATGTTCTTAGGTGGCCTTGAACCGCCAACCTTTCCGTTAAGAATCCAGTGCCCTAACTGATAGTGCCACAGAGACAACACTAATCAGTACAACTCTAGTCAGTACTAGATCTAGGATAGGCCTGTCTCTTGTGGGTTGCTGTACCAGTTGTTTGAGGCCCTCCCCCTGCAGGGAATCCACTATGTGTCTAGTTCCGACAGATGTTCCTGCTGGTATTGACCAATCTGTATCCGTCATGTCTCCCATTATCAGAACCTCCCCTTTAGCTGTCATGTTTTGTATATCTTCTAACAGTAATGTGTCTATGTCCTCCCCCTGGTCTGGGGGCCTGTAGACAACCCCAGTTCTTATGGCTGTTAAATTTCCTATTTCAGGGTGACCCACAGTTCTTCGTCCTTATGTGTATTCTGAATTTCTGTAGCTTTGATATTTTCATTGACATACAGGCCACTCCTCCCCTTTTGCACCGTGGTCTCTTCTGAACAATACATAGCCAGGTACTGAAGTCTCCCAAGTGTGGATACTGGTAAACCAAGTCTCACTAATTGCTACTATGTCAGTTTAGCCTCTGACATTATTGCCTGCAGGTCTGGGATCTTATTTACCAGGCTGTGAGCATTTGTGTACATGATTTTCCATTGGTCAGATTTTGGTGTGTTAGTTGTTGGGTGAGGTTTGGCATTACCCTGTGCATTGTATGGGGAGACAAACCTTTTTCTTACCTGGTGATGCAAATGAACTGCAAACATGCTGAATCCTATTTGACACACTAGCTGAGGGGAGGGTGTTCTTCCCATTCGACATAGGGGTGCTGCACCCTCTCCCCATTTGCTAGTTTAAATATTCTGCAAAGACGTCAAACTTCTGCCCCAATGCACTGACTCCCTCCTTAGTCAGATGCAGTCCATCAAATTTAAAGAACTTTCGCTCCCAGAACTGTTGCCAGTTTCCTACAAATCTGTGTCCTTTTTCCTGGCACCAGCCCTTGAGCCATATGTTTAGCTCCCCTATCTCCCCTTCTCTGACCTTCCGTCCATCTGCTCCCCTCTCCCAGACTAGCAGGATCTCAGAGAAGGAGATGCTGGATGAAACAGATGATAGTTTGTCACCCAGCCTGGTCAGGTGCTCCTTGGTCTCCACAACTGACCAGCTGGTGAGATCATTAGTCCCTATGTGTACTAGGACATCAATGTTTTCTCCTGCTTTGTGAACAATTTTAGCATTGTGGTCAGTGTCTCTCCATGCTGATGTACCTGGGAGATATCTGACCATTACCCCTGGCTGGAGATGGGTATCAGCTTCCCAAATCATGGAGTCTCCTATGATCAGAAGGTTTTTGGATTTCCTTTTTACTTTTTTTGTTTTGGTTCCTGATTTGGGTGAGTTTTGTTGTGCTAGCTCATGTGCTGCAGTGTTGTGCTCTGCAGTATCTTCTGCCCCTTTGTTTGATTTCAGAGATAGAGGCAGATACCTATTTGTAGTGTTTATATGGTTTTTGGAGGTAATATGTTGGAGAGCAGAGAGTGATGGGGCACCTGATTTGCCCCTCCTAACCACCTGCCAACCTCCTGGACCAACTACCCTCTGCGGTCGAGGTTTTCTGTTGGATAGAGATGTTGGATATCTGCTACAGAGAAAAATAAAACAATGAAATGTTAAAAACAAGCAGTAGCAATCCCTGTGAATAAAAAATAAAAACAACACCACACAGTAAATCTGCTTAGCCAAAATAAGTCTTAATCCTTTTCCCTTGCTCTGGTAAGTTTCTCTACTCTGCCTTTCAAGCAGTCTTAGAAGGAAAGAGCTCAGGTGAAGCTAGGTGCCTTGGCCAGCAAATCAAGTCTTACAGTCACAAAATGCCCTGGAGTAACTGCTTAACTGCAACAGTTCCTTCACTTTGTTAGGTTCAGCACATTTATATCATGTTTTTAAGGATTGACACCCAAATAAACAGCTGGGAAGGGTTATTCGGGATTACTCTTCTTTCAGAATGAAACCGTCAAAAGTAGATCAGGATTCTATCCTACATTACTAAGAATAAGTTACCAGCATTGATCCTGGACTCCCATCAGCGATCATGAAATAGGTCAGTTAATGCTTGTTTGAGAGCAGTTTGAGCTGAATCGGTATCTTCAAATGTAGCCCAAGAACCTGCTAACAACACCTGTAGTCGAGCGGGATAGCCCATTTTAAACGTTATACCTGCTGTGATTAACTTAGAGACTATCGGATGAAACTGAGTTCAGCGCTGCCTCACTGTGGGTCGTAGGTCTTGTGTAATTCATATTTTAACTCCCTCCCTCCCATTGAATTTCCTGCAATTCTCTGATTTTGCCCAAGAAAAACTGCTTCTTCTGAAAATTCAGGAATTTTAAGATAAGAGGACGAGGGGCAGAACCGGGTGATGGCATGGGTCTGAGGGCTCCATGGGCCCATTCTATAGTGTAAGCTTCTCTGAATGGTGAGGGGCCTGCTAGTTTTGTTATGTTTTTGTATGAAGATAATTGTGTTGCTCTCTTCTTCTTTCTCTGGTATACCAATAACAACCACATTATTTCTATGACTCCTTCCCTCTAAATCCTCTATTTTTGTTTCCAGCTTTTTGATTCTTTGCCTGTTGTCTACTGCGTCATTGTTAATTCAGTCTGCTCACTTCTCCAGGGAATTAAGGCATGTTTCGTTGTCCCCCATCCTTGTGGAGACATCACCGAGTGCAGGTGCCATTAGCTTTACTTCAGTAGTTAAAGATTTTAAATCCTCTCAGAATGGGTTAAATTCATGAAGGAGCCACTCGGGAGTAAGAGGAGTCATATCAGAGGCCTTAGATGGAGCGGTGATAGTAGTTGAAGGCTTACCACTTATCTCATGTTGGACCTTGGAGCGTTTGCTAGTCTTCCATGGGAGACAGGAGGTGTATGTTTTGGAAAAGCGAGACGCAGCTCCACTTCCATTCTGGAAGCCCGATCTATCCTTCACAGTCCCAGTAATAATATGCACCAAAGAAGTAACTGTAAAATTAGGAAGTAACTAGTTGAAGGATTATTTTGATGCTGGGCGATGGGAGCAGTTTTGAGGAGCTGTTACTCAGAGCGCTGCATCACGTGGTCTCCGAGTTAATTATAGTTTCAACCTAACAGTTTACTTTTGTCTTCCCCAGATTAACTAATAGCACTCCTTAATCCATTGAAACCTGCAAGGTTCTCGGTGGGGGAGAATGGTCAGAGGGAGGTTCTGGGTAAGTTGGGAGGGATTGTAGTGAACCTTTTACTGGTATAATAGGAGGGTATAGAAGAACACTGTTGATTGTACAGGAATGACATCCTCCTCCATGCCTATGTCATGTTGTTTTATGTTTGTAAAATTTCAATAAAATACATTGAATTAAAAAAACAAGATGTAGATCACAGTTCAGGAGGTGCAGTGCTTGCAGGTGACAGAAGGCCCTGGGCAGATATGTAGAAATGATAACATGGGATGTCAGGCACTAGTATGCACTGCAGTAGCATGCCCCCCCCCGCACTGGGTATACCACTGTAGACACAAATGCCGCAACAGTAATACCTTGAATATTTATTTATTTACTTGATTTATTAACCAGGTAAGAACCCAAGAGCATCAAATGCCCATTTTCATGGAGGACCCAAGTTTAAAGTACAGTAACAAATAATATTAATAAACAAGTTAGCCAGCCTGGGAGTGGGTCCCAGGGAGGTAACCTAGGTAAAAAACTGGTTGGACAATAGGATGCAGAGGGTAATAGTAGACGGAGTCCACTCTGAAGAAAGGGGAATTACTAGCAGGGTTCATTACTGGGACTGGTCCTCTTTAATGTCTTTACAGGTGACATTGCGGAGGGACTGGAAGGAAGAGTATGCCTCTTTGCAGGCGACACAAAGATCTGCAACAGGGTTGATACACAAGGGGGGGTGGAAAGGATGAGAAGGGACTGGGCAAGGTAGGCGGAATGGTCAAAACTATGGCAGCTTAGATTCAGTGCAAAGAAATGCAAAGTAATGCACGTGGGAAACAAAAAACAGGGGGGGTATTAATGACAACAAAAATGGAAAGGGACCTGGGTATAGTCATATTAGTTGTATTTATTTGTTTGATTCTCAGATTACCTTTGAGCTGGGAGCTCATTTACAAAGGTTCCACATCATGTGATTGGACAATTACATTATAGAGACAGATTTCAAGCAAAACAATGGGTTGATAATATAACAGGCACAGTACAGTAGAACAGAACAATATTCAGACACAAATAATGAAGTACAGGCAATAATCTTATACAATTGGTCTATACAACACAGATTGTTCGGGCTAACAGGTTGGTAGAGGTAACATTGTTAAATAATGATCATTGAGTATAAAGTGCACACAGAGGTTGAGGAGGGAGGGGTGCAGCAGCCAAGGGCCTTGTCAAAGGTAAGGTTTGGTGTTTGGTTCATAGACGGTGGGGTGAGGGCTGGTGAGAGGGCAAGGTGTAATGTAATGGAGGGGTAGAAGGACTGGAGGAGGGGTAGAGAGGAGGTGAAATTGTGGGGGAAGGAGTGGATGACAGCATAGTAAGTTATGGTGAGGGATTATGTAGTATTAGAGGTTATAGCTGTAGCTACTGGTTGATCTTAGGTGAGCTCGTAGTTTAGACTTAAAGGGACTGAGTTTGGTGTCAGATTGCAGGTTACTCTTTAGTGAGTTAAGCCAAAGGGTGGCACGATATCTAAAGGATGACCTAAAGGTAGGGAAGCAATATGAGAAGGCAGTAAGGAGGGTTGGGGGGGATACTGGAATGCATAGGGAGAGGCATCACCAGTAGAAAACAGGAAGTTCTTGGCCCTCTGTACAAACAGTTGGTGAGACCCCATCTGGAGCACTGCGTCCAGTTCTGGAGACCCCATCTCTGCAAGGACATACCTCATCCAAGAACACACTGTGAGCAAACTTAAGGCTTTTCTTTTTTACATTGCAGTTTTATTATAATCAAACTTTAATATCCAGCACTACAATTGTTTTGGAAAGAAACCCTTTCTATAAATGCTAATGTTGTAAGATAATGTAAAATTTGGGGTACTCTATCCCTTTAAATGCTGTTAAGACAGTTCATTAATTGTTAATTATTTGAGCATTTAAAAGTGCTGTGGATATTGGTTTGGTTACCCCCTCTGAAGACTCGTTTGGATCGAGGCGCTAGGGGTGTTTTGTTCGTTACAACACTTGGCTTTTTTGCACCAGTTAACTGCTTTTTTGTCAGTGAAGCTAAAATAAATGTACAAATTCAGTAATATAAAAAGTGTCTTTGCTTAATATTTTATCTGGTGCCATTCTCTTTTGCGCTCCCGATTTTGGATTACTTATCTGCAAGGACATAGACAGAATGGAGGCAGTTCAGAGGAGGGCAACTAAAATGGTGCACGGTCTGCAAGAGAAGTCAATATGAGGAGAGACTAAAGGAGCTTAATATGTATACCCTTGAGGAAAGGAGGGAGAGGGGGGACATGATAAAAACTTTCAAGTACCTCAAGGGAATCAACAAAGTGTAGCATCTTTCAGAAAAAGAGATGTGCAAGAACAAGGGGGCACAGTTTGAAGACAGAGGGGGGACGACACAGGGCAACGTGAGGAAGTATTTCTTCATGGAGAGGGTGGTGGACGCATTGAACAACCTTCATGAGGAGGTCATGGGATCAAAAACAGTGGGGAAATTTAAGAATGCATGGGACAGACAAGGCAATTCTAGTGGGAGGTAGGAGGAAGTAGGCTGTTGGTAAAACTAGGATCTGCAGCTTATCCAGTAGGTAGGGAAATGGACAGACTGGGTGGGTCCAGCTGTCCTTATCTGCACTCAAAGTCTATGTTTCTGTGTTTAGAATATGAAATATAAACAAATTATATACGCAATATGAGGCAACCTGTGCCAGGTCATGCAACATTTTTATGTTAAACATGCCGCGCTAATGACACATATTACGGTAGTATGAATTGGAGTGCGGTCACTGTGGGCGAATGCAGGGCATGCAATAGCAGGTGCATTCCTAATTCCCCAATAAGCTAGCTACAGGTGCTGACAGTAGGCATACCTAATGTGGCACCCAGATCTAAGAAAAGGTCCACTGCAATGAGAGCCAAGTTCATCATGCAGCAGATGTGCCCTTCCCAGTGAAGCATTCCAACAAACATGGTGACAGTGACTGCTGCCACCACCTGTCACAATGCTGTCGGCATAATGTCCCCCCTTCCATTGCAACTGTGTGCCAAGGGGGTGCCCAATCCCCCTCAGCATCATGCACCCCCAAAACAGTCTTTCTTTGCCAATGGGGACCCCAATCCCTGTCAGCTTCAGTCCCCCCATTCCCAGTTCAATCTGCTGAAGGGGGTGCCCACTCCCCATCGGCATAATGACCCCCCCATTTGTTGTGTGCCGAGGGGGTGCCTAATCCCCCTCGGCTCTTCCACCCCAATGGTATTTGATGATGGAGGTGCTCAATCCCCTGTCGAATACAGCCCCCCCAATAAAAACACCTCAGGTGGCACCCTGGGAGCCCACCCCAGCATGTCAAATGTCCCTAAAATTTAAAAAAATCTTACGCTGTTTTTTCCCCTTTACTCCCTATAAAACAGAAAACAGTCCCTCATCGAGTCCAGCTACCCCTCCCCCAACCCGCTCCCACCCTCTGCTCACCCCACTTCCCCACACCCCCTCACCCCATTCTTCCCTCCGGAGCCCGGCGTGATGATCTTCGGTGGACTGGGAACACGTCTGCACTCTTCAAAGCTGACCATGAACTGAGGAAATGCCAGTAAGCTGTATAATGTCGAAAATAGTTTTTTTTTCAGCTTTGGCGAATATCTCAGCCATTTTTGGGGAATTTGGGCACCAAATTTTCAACATGGGGTTATTGGGACCCCCCCCTCATGAATTCAGTCACTGTCGTGGCGTTATTCAGTTTGGAAAGATGATTTCGTGGTCACAGCGTGGAATCACCTTTTGGGACAGATTAATGAAATGACAGTGCCACTGTTCATGAGGTGGGCTCTCAGAAAGCCTATGTTGCAAATTTGGTAGCAAAAATCCAAAATATGGCTGTTTTATGAGCGTGTGTTGCACAGTTTCCACGCACGCTCATAACCAGGGATCCTGGTTTTCCATTTTTACCGGTAACACCGGTAACAATCACGGAATCCTGCTTGGTTTGCGGATTTTTAATTCTTGTACCGGTACCTCACGGAAATTGCATGTCACTGCACAAAATCTCTAAGATTTCAGCATCTTTTTAAATTTTTTTATTTTCTCTTTCTATGTCCCCTTCTCACAGCATCAGTCTCCACTTTTCAGAGATCCCTAGGCTGGGTATCCCCTAGCTTCACCCCAGGTAATGCTCAGAAGCTTCTGTGGGCCTGCCCCTATCCTGCTTGGGTTGCACCCCCCCAGGTGGGAAGGAGGGGACCTCAGGTCACCCTTCCACACTCCCTTAGTGTGTGTGTGTCGGGCAGCTTAGTGGGTCCCTCATGGAGCCTGGTTATGAAGTATGGGGCACCTGGGTCCCTTCTGCCAGTGGCCGATGTGGGGTGATTGTTCCTGGTTTTCTGATCTCTGTCCCTGAGGGCACTGGCACTAGAGGAGATCCAAGGAGGTAGGTCACATAGAGACATGCCACTGCTCCAGATCCTGGCTAGCATCCTCCCCTCCTGATCACTCTGCAGCACCACTGCACCACCACCCATGGTCACAGAGGTGGTGGTAAAGCAGCAGGACCTGCAGCCCACCCTCCCCGGAGGAGGAGAGCAGTCCCCCAGGTGCTCTATCCTACTCCTTTGGCCAGACCTCCAGCAACCCGAGTTCACTCCTGACTCTGGGTCACTGGCATTGCAAGCAATAGTGCTACTGCAGCGCCAGCAGGGCCGGCCCAGATTTCAGCATCTTAAAATGAATGCTGCTGTGCTTTGTATTCTTTCTGCTTTGCTGCATATAGAGTCAGTAAGGAAATCACCTGCACTGCTTTGTTGTAATCAGCCATTCAGTTTAACCACCCATGCCTATTGGTTAGAGTAACAAACAGTGATTGAACTGGGTACATACAGCAGACTTGGTTTGATTCCCACAACCTCCAGTTGTATACTATGTGACTCCAAGCAAGTCACTTAACCTCCCCAGTGCTTCTAGGTCACTCCTGAAAACAGACAGTTCTGCCTAGTGGGCCTTACCTGCTTTACAAAGAATATATAAAAAATACCAATATATGTTTACTACATCATAGAATAGTAGTCAGGGTACCATGTAATTTACCTGAGTTTTATTTGGGCTGCAATGATTTTTTATAGGTGAAGATATATGTTCAGATACATTTTATGTGTTTTATAAGCTTGTTTTTTAGATTTTAGTCAGGTTTTTATTGTATTCTTTGCATATAAGCATCTAGGTTGTAGATTGCTAAACACAGGATCACTGTTACCAACTAGCTTATTCAAGTTTATAATCAGTAGGGCCATCCAAAATCCTCAGTTGTTTGAATGAAAACTAGTCTGAATTAAATTTATGTTCACAAAGAAGAAACTGCCTTACTAATTATGAAAAAACTTCACAGTTTGCACCCCATTTAGGTGAATGGGATCAGTTGCACCTTTTCTCCCACCTGCTGTTTCAGTTTCTGTAACAACAAAAACATTTCTGATAGAATACTTCAACAAAAAGCAAATGTTAAGTGTTTAAGTGTACTTATGTTTGGCCAGTGGATTTTGAAAGCACAGTCAATGACATACAGACGGTAAGACCCCAAGGGCTGTATGATGCTGGTGGGCAGAGTGGTGCTCAATTCACATCTGAATAAAGACATGAAAACTGGGAGACAACCTTTTCATGGACACCAAGTAAAAAAAAAGCATCCACATGTCTGGGAGATGCATAAATCCATTTGAAAATTCTCCACTAATCACTTTTGGACTTTTTAGGTAAAGACACTTTATTTCAAAGAAGCAAATTCAAGCAGTTTGTTTTTGCTCCTCCTACCCCCTGGCCATCCACTCCTTCAGGCCTGCCAAGGCCCCTTACCACCGCTGCTGAATCCCAACCATCATCCACTGCCCCTTACTGCTGTGCTACCAGATAACCCAAAGTAACCCTTCACTGAGTGGGCCCTTACCCCTGTGGGAGGCTACCAGGGGAGGAGAATTGCCCCAAAGAGCTTCCTGTGTATCCTGGGCACGGCAGGGGTCAGACCGGACACATGTCTGTGGCTTCCGGCTTATGGAAGGACCAACAGCCATCCTTCGGTTGGTCAGCGGGTGTTTTCCCATTTTCTTGGGAGCGCGACAGGCCACATGATGTCAAGGCACAAGCCGACGTCCGTCACGCTCCCTCCTGCAGTGAGGGCTGACATGTTGTCATGCCTCTGGCCTCCACCAGGGGCCAGCAAATGCTAAGCCATGAATCCACCCTCCCTCCCTCCCAGGAGAAGGTGAGTGGTCATTGGATACTCAAGCCTTCACCCACCAGCTGGCCCTCCAACAACCAAGTCTGTTCCCTAATCCTGGTCAGTGGTGTCAAAGGTAGAAATCCAATTCAGGCAGCTAAATTATAGATAGGAAAAAACAAAGGTCGACCATCTTAGCGGTGATGGTTCAGATTAATTCACATCTGCGTTCTAATAAACAGAGACTAAGTCATTTGTAACTTGTGCATGTGGGGTGTGGGTGTTGAAGAAAGGGGATCATAGAGCTGTCACTACTGCCATCAACCCCAGAGGGATGTGGACTGCATTGTTGCTACTGCCATCACAGTGAAGGGGTGGAAGCTGTAGTGCTTCTGCCATCACCACAGGTGGATGGGGAATATAGTACTGCTGAAGCCTCACCTGAGGGATGGGGGCCATAGTGCTGATACTGCCATCACACCTGAGGAATGGTGAACGTAGTTCTGCTGCCATCACACCTAAGGGATGGGGGCCACAGTGCTGCTGCTTCTGTCACACTTGAGGGAAGGAGGTTATAGTGCTGTTGCTGCTGCCATCACACCAGAGGGATGGGGGGGCCTCAGTGCTGTTGGTGCTGCCATCGCACCTGAGGGATGGGGCAGTAGTGCCACTGCTGCCATCACATCTTGTACCTAAAGTAACTTTAAATTGGTACAAGAATGGAAGGATGTGTAATAGTGGAGGTCAAAATTGCTAAAATGCATGTTAGCAGAGTTAAAAATTGTTAAATAAAGTACACAAAACCAAACACCGGTAAAACCGGATTTTGGCTTAGTAGACACCGGTGACAATACCGTTTTTTACAATGTGCAAAACGGAATATGCCCTTTCTAAATCTCAGTAAACCAGTGTCCCTGCTCATAACTTCATGAATTTGTAATATTTTTGCTCCAGATTTTCAAAATGGGCATTTTCCCACACCTCCTTATGAACAGTACAGCTGTCAGTTTATATAACCTGGCCGAAATGTGTTTTCACAAGTCCAGCGCAGAATAGCGTGGTTGTTGTGCGAAATCAGTTTTCGGGACAGTTTGAGGAAATGATGGTGACACTGTTCATGAGCAAAGGTTCTAAACTGCCTATGTTGAAAATCTGGTGATGAATATCCATAACATGACTTTGTTAATAGTGTGCGTTGCACAGTTTCCACACACCCCTGTACTTTCGCAACTTTGCAATATTTTCATGCCAGATTTTCAACACGTGCATTTTTTCACACCTCCTTATGAACAGTGCAGTTGTCATTTTTCACATCCTGCCCAAAATGTGTTTTCGCACCTGTGGCGCACAGTGACCTGGTCAGGGAGGGCTGGGTGGATACTGAGATGTACTGTATAGGGAGAAGCATCACCAGCAGAAAACAGGAAGTTGTTATCCCCCTGTACAGACAGTTGGTGAGACCCCATCTGGAGTACTGCGTCCAGTTCTGGAGACCCCATCTCCGCAAGGACATAGACAGGATGTAGGCAGTTCAGAGGAGGGCAACTAAAATGGTGCAGGGTCTGCAAGAGAAGCCATATGAGGAGAGACTAAAGGAGCTTAATATGTATACCCTTGAGGAAAGGAGGGAGGGGCATGATAGAAACATTTAAGTACCTCAGTGGAATCAACAAAGTCCAAGAGGGTAGCATCTTTCAGAAAAGAGATGTGCAAGAATAAGGGGACACAATTTGAGGATAGAGGGGGGATGGCTCAGGGGCAATGTGAGGAAGTATTTTTACAGAGAGGGTGGTGGACACATGGAACAGCCTTCCTGAGGAGGTTGTGGGGTCTATAACTGTGGGAGAATTCAAGAATGCATGAGACAGACATAAGGCAATTTTTGTGGGGGGTAGGAAGAAATACGTTGTTGGATAAATAGGATCTGCAGCGTATCCTCTAGGTAGGGAAATGGGCAGACTAGGTGGGCCAAGCAGTCCTTATCTGCCGTCAAAGTCTATGTTTCTGTGTTTCTATGTTTCACTGTGGGAACTCAACTTTTGGATAAATTAACAACATCACAGTGCCACTGTTCATGAGGGGATATCCCCAAATACCTATACAGTATATAGTTACCTCTTATTGTGCACCGAAATCAAAGGATCTCAGAACGTTGTTGTAGGTCAGTTCAAAGGTCAAAAAAGCTGTTGTACTATCATACTGATGTCACATCAATAGTACAACAGCTTTTTAGCCATTACCTGCCACCAGATTGGCTGACATAGTGGGACACCCCAGAAAAGTAGCGTAAACATGGCTATGTTATTTAGCGAGAGCTTACCAGTGGACTCTCTGGAGCGAACGAGCAGGAGTGACACCACTAATTTTTTTCAGAATTAGGGACTTGAATAGACACACACATCTCCGTGTGGCAATTCATTTTTTGCCAAAATTAAAAAAAAAAGTTGGGGCCACAGATGAGCGAAGTTGATGATGATGATGATGATAAAGTTGGATAGCGATGGAGTGGCACCACAGTGAGTGGAAGCAGCACGTAAGCGAGCAGGAGTGGGGGCACTAGCAAACAACAAGGTAAAGGGTCTCAAAGCAGTAAAACCACACAAAATACATATACTATATAAAACAGTGGATGTGAGACCATCCACAGCAAAGGCTGTATTTCCATCTCGGGAGTTGATGACATCAGAGACCTCTCAAGCTTGATTTTCGAGGTCTCTAAGATGTCATCAACCCCTCAATGGAAATACAGCCTTGTTGTGGATGGTCTCCCATCAACTATTCTATATGTTGAAAATATGTCTCCGCAGGGTGGGGGTGAGGTTGGCATCAGTTCAATACTTCACTGCCATTCCTATTATGAAAATAGTCAACTTTGGCTAGCACACCTAACCCGGTTAACAAAAACTAAATAAATAAATAAATTATGCATCTCTAACTCCTGCACTACCAATGCCAATGCCAGAGAGACAAAATTCGGCATTGACAAACGCTTGTTGATGCAGGCTGTGTCAAAAGATGAAATGATGCAGCGTGCATCAAAATTAATGTCACTTGTGTTGAAATGATGAGAATGTCCCTGTGACACATGCAATAGATGCGGAAAGTGCTTGCTGCCTACACAGACCACACAGCACACCACGCCCTGCATGCTGTCCCCCAGAAGTTCATTAGCTGAAAACATGCCAGCACGTTGGTAGAGGTCCTCAACCTACACTGAGGTGGAGACAGCACTCTTCATCAGTAGTGTACAGCAGTGGTCTAGGGTAATTCTGTCACCTTGCAGCAGCAGGCACTCCCCAGAGGACTGTCATGTGGTATGGGGCAGCATTGCTGCCAAACTAGAAAGGTTGTTGGGGGTGAAGTGAAACCCCAAACAGCTCAAACACAAATGGAACATTCTGGCCCTCTGGAAGGCAGACACCCTGCAGTGCCTCAGGGACATGGCACAAGAGGCCGATGCGACCATACAGGGAGGATATTGGCAGCAGACAGGTAAGCAGTATTGCACAGTTCGGCAGGTACTATATATCTGTCATTGCCACATATGTTGTCTGACATGTACCAACCAGCATGTTTACCTCCAGTGTCCCTACAGATGTGCACAACAGCACAGCCAGTGGTGCCGGAGGCAGAGATGACACCACCGATACAGTACTTCCAGTGGAAGAGGATGCCAAGCCATCAGGGTATGTATTCTGTACTCTGTACATACACCTTGCAAGGTCCTGTGCAGAGAAACTAACATGCCAGGTTATGTAGACAGCTGGTGGGGCACACAGTGAGTATCCCACAGCAGCGGCGGTTCTACCCTGCCCACAATGTCAGTGCACCCAGACATAGTGTGCATGGTCCCTGTGCCTCTCCAGCAGCAGCCATGGTGGCCCATGTACTGAACACATGTGCCACAAGGAGCCAACATTCTGTGCTGTCCCATACTGCTGGTGTAGGACAGTAGTCATGGACACTGATGGCAGGTGAAATGGCACTGGGGATGTGGTGCAGAGGCGGAGTTCTCCTAGGTGTCGTCGAGGCACAGGTCAGGAAGAATAGGAAAACCAGAAGCAGTTGTAAAATTCATAAGTGTTTTATTAATAATGACAGTAAAATAAAAAAATAAAATTGTTTAGAATAACTATTTACAATGGCAGTAGAAACAGAACAACAGAGTCCTTCTGAGTTTTTCTTAATTTCCAATCTCAGCCTCTCAGTCTGTGTCTCTCCCTTTTGGAAAACATTGCAGATCCTTTTTATAAGTCTGTGCAGGAGCTTGTTAAAGAAATAGCATGCTTCTCACACAGTGTTCTTGTAAGTTTCCAATGTTCTTGTCAGTTTCAGCAGGTGCAGCAAAAAGAACATTGTGACCCAGAACTGACCTCTTGTTTATTTCTTCTGCAAAAGTCTTAAATATTGCATCTCAGGTTAACCCCTTGAGTTCCACATAACTTTGCAATCATTTCAGCAATATAACTATATACAGTTTTAGCTTTGCAATCATTTCAACAGTATAACTTTATACAGTTTTAAATAAAGGGATCCCAGTATCAATTACATTTCCACAAAAAGGTTCACATACTGTATACTTCTGTACCTGCAGACATGGAAGGGGGAAGAAAATACAGAACCACAAGTGAGGGTAGAGAAATAGCAAGAAGCAGAGAATTGCAAGACAGTTGGGGTGATCAAGTCCTAGGTCTCACGAGAAAATTTGGTTGTGCAACCAGAAAGAGAAGAGACAGAAAAGGAGAGAATAGAACAGATCCCTGCATTTAAACACTTTCTCCATAACAACTGGGACAGGGCCGTATTCAACTCTGTCACAGTAGGACATCTCCAGTGTGCTGTCTACCCATGTCATATGGACACTGGCAAGGGATCATGCCAAGGATATACTGGACAACTGCACTGCCATGCATAGTCTATGTATCATGCTGCAGAGTGTGGTGGACAATGATGGACCATGGGTTGCTAATGGTATAGGGACATGGTTAGGTTACTGGCAAAGGGGGGAGGCAGCAGGGGTTTGGGGATCATGTGGTGGCAGCAAACAGGACATGGCCACCACTAATGGGGTACTGCAGATCATGAGACCTTGGGCCTGGCCTGTGAACAGGTACACTGTGATGGAGGTGCAGGCGAAGAAGGTCAGACAGCCACAAAAGGCTATGGTTAATATGCAGTGTAGCTAGTGCAGCCCAGTAGTATACATGATATTTGCAAAGCAGGTATTTCTCAGAGGTGTAGAAAAATTCAGAATAAAATCTTGTTTACCAGTTTTTATCAGGAAGCAAAACGACAGACATGCAATGTGGAAGTTTCTCACAGTGAATTTTTAAAGCCTTCAATTTCAGGACAGAGGATCTCAGCAAAACTGCAGCTTGAATATACCCCC
Source organism: Neoceratodus forsteri (assembly GCA_016271365.2). Taxonomy (NCBI): domain Eukaryota; kingdom Metazoa; phylum Chordata; order Ceratodontiformes; family Ceratodontidae; genus Neoceratodus; species Neoceratodus forsteri. The sequence goes on along the minus strand of CM028129.1, from coordinate 49,686,072 downwards.
ACAGGCTTCTAGGAGTGTTGAAACCATCAGCAGCATGAGTTTAGCAGATGTCTTTCTTCCAGCAAGGCTGGATACCACTAATTAACTAACAGGCAGTGGAAGGGGCCTCTTTAATACCACTCTCATTAATTATGTGATCAGCCTCCATTTGCATATTAGCAGTTTGTAACTTTCATATACTATTCACCAATACAAATATAATACAATCCAACTTGAAATACCTTGCTATTATAGATCCGTCACCATTTTTACTGCTGTGAGTGGACCCTATTGCCGTTTTGCTTTCATAGCTTAAAAAATGGCTGACCATGGCATGCGTCCTTTGGATTTTTGGAAGTATCCTTCTGAAAGTCCAACAGAGCTTGGAACACACCACCATGGTCAATCACTATGGAGCAAGTAATATTTCGGCTGTTACCTCTGCATTCTGGGGCAAGAACTGCACATGCACGCGGTTCTACTGGCGACACCATCTTCAGAAATGTATAATGCCATTCACCGCAACTACGCATGTGTGACTGCTGCGCATGTGCAGTTGCGTCACCACCGCCATCTTGGAGATGGCACTCAGTGGCCCTCATTCTCCAAAACTTTACAAGATTGCCACAGCCATATTGTCTCAGGCTAGAGCTTGTCCTATTAGGTACAGGAGAGATTTTTAGCAAAAGTCTTTGAAAGGGGTCTAACCCTGCCTGTGGTTCCACCTCCAAGCCCTTCCCCTTTTCAGCTCAGGAAGAAGAGGAGCAGAGATCTGGCCAGCTGCATCCTATGGAACCATTTGTAATCTAAACAGATAAGTTTGGCTTGTTACTTTCTTTTTTTATATCTTTTTTCTTTCTCTACTATCTTTAACTCCTTTTTATGTTTGCTTGCACGCATGTGCAAGAAACATAGTGCCATCATCTGAGATTTCAGAGGTGTGGCAGCCCTCTTCCAATTCAGTCAGTGTGCTTGCAGGCACGGTCCCAGTTCTCCAATGCCTGCTGTAGCTGTCTATGACAGCAGACCAAAATGCAGTGGCGTACAGTTGAAAGGAGGAGCTATTCTTCAGTGAGCAGCGATAAGATATCGCCTGCTCATGCGCGCTCCCCTACACACACACACACACACACGCACGCATACTGCGTGCTCACCCCCCACACTGTATAGCCGACAGGAGTGCCCAGTCCCCCATCAGCTGTGCTGCGCCCCCCCAAAACAGAGTTGTACATGCAATGCTGGGTGCCCACCCCAGCGTGGCTACACATGTATAGCCAACAGGGGTGGCCAATCCCCCATCGCTCTACTGTCCCCCCCTAGAGTACAGGGTGCCATGCTGGGAGCCCACCCCAGTGTGGCAACAGATGCTCACCGACGGGGTGCCCAATCCCCCATCGGCTCCATGCCCCCCCACAAGCCATCCTTGTGCCATGCTGGGAGCCCACCCCAGTGTGGCAAACATCCCGCGTCGTCTCCTCCTTTGTAAAAAAAAAAAACTGCAACACAAAAATGGTCCCTCGCAGTCCCTGCCCCCACCCACTTCGCACCCTGCCTCCCCACACCCCCTCACCCCATACTTATCTCATGACCTCGGTGTGATGATCTTCGATGGACCGGGAACACGTCTGCACTCTTCAAAGCCGACCGAACTGAGGAAATGCCAGTAAGCTGTATAATGGAATAGATAGGGTTTTTCAACTTTGCTGCATATCTCAGGCATTTTTTGGAATTTTGCACCAAATTTTCAACATGGATTTTTAGGACCCCTCTCATGAATTCTGTCACTGTCATGGCGTTAATAGGGCCGAAGGTGATTTCACAGTCACTGCGTGAAATCACCTTTCAGACTGATTAACGAAATGACAGTGCCAGTGTTCATAAAGGCGGGCTCTCAAAAGCCTATGTTGAAACTTGGTGAAAAATTCCAAAAATGACTGTTTTATAAGCGTGCATTGCGCTGTTCTACTTGCGGCTCATAGGTTCGTAAATTTTCAATATTTTCACTCCGGATTTTCAACATTGCCATTTGACCACACTTCCTTATGAGTAGTACAGCTGTCATTTTTCACATCTCACCCAAAATGTGTTTCCGTGCATGTAGACCATGATGGCGCAGTTGGTGTGCAAAATCAATGTTTGGGACACATTAAGAAAATCACAGTGACACTGTTCATGAGCAGAGGTGTTAAAATGGAAAATTTGGTGAAAAAATTCCCAAAAATGACTATTTTACGAGCATGCCTTGCGCTGTTCCTACGCACGCTTGTAAGTTCGAGAATTTTCAATATTTTCATTCTAGATTTCCAACATTGCCGTTTTTTACACCTCCCCATGAGCAGTACAGCTGTCATTTTTTACATCCTGTTCAGAATGTGTTTCTGCACCTGTGGTGACAAATGCCGTAGTCACTGTGCAAAAACAGCTTTCAGCTAACAAACTGATATTGCCACTGTTCATGAGGTGGGGGTCACAAAAAACCCATGTTGAAAATTTGGAGTGAAAATACCAACGAATGTCTGAGGCGTTAAGGTTTCTGACCATAGCACCCCACCCTGTAGAGGATGACAGGCATCAGGGCTGTGACTTGGGATTGTCACCTGCAATGCTCATACCATTCCGGCCCCCACCCACACCCTGCAGCCACTGAGAAGCATTGAGGTGTGCCTTGGACTCTTCGGCCCCAAAGTTCACCTCATTCTCCTATACCTTACCCATCTCACAATATTTCCTGATGGAATGGGGAGCGCATAAGGTCCAAAGACCCCAAGGCACACAGTGACACTTGTCAGTGTCTGCACGGTAGGGTGTGGTGAAATGGTGTGGCCGTTATGCCTGATGACCCAAAGGCACACCCCAATGCCTGTCACTATCTGCAGGGTGGTGATGGGGTTGGCTTCAGTTCAATACTTCACTGCCATTCCTATTATGCAGCTCTGCAACTCCTACACTATCAATGCCAATGTCAGCAAGCAAACATTCGGCACTGACAAATGCTTGTTATTCTTTCTTTTGCAGGAACTTTTCACATTTCAGCAGTGTGTTTGCAGTAATGCTTTTATAACACGAAACAGTTAACAAAAAGAAACAACTTGAGCAAACTATTTACAATATTTACAGGGATTTTTTTTTTGGTTTTATTTCTGTGGTGCAGCTAGTCCACTGAAAGTAGGTTTGTTACCTGAACTTTTTTTCTTCAAACAAACCTGTCCTCTATTTGCAGGGTCAGTGTTTAATTTGTTCTAACCTTACTGCAGGGGGAGAGACACTATGTGCTACTGCTTAATGGAGTCTGCTTTCTTTTCCATGCAGCTTTCTCCTTGCTTCTCTAGCAGCTCAGGGGAAGACAGAGGAAGTGCAAACATGCTTTTCTCTGCTTCGTATAATTTTACATGGTTTTACACTGGTTTGGTTTTCTTTTCTTTCTTTTGGTTTGTTCCCTATTTATTTCCCCTCCATCTTCATGCTTTGAAAGTGCATGCTGTACATGTTGTATACACTGTCTCCACTCAGCAATGCTTGCTGCTATCCTCAGGCAGGACACCTGTGGATACATTTGTCTGTATACAATCTCTCTGTATTCCAGTCTCGGAGAGACTTGCAGGACACAGCATGGCAGGGGGTACCAGGAGTAACCATGATGAAAAGAAGAAAGATGAAAATAGAAAAAAGCAGGTAGAAGAGAAGAGAAGGTAAGGTGAGGATATGACAGATTTGGGGGGAGATGTCAGATCTGTAGTGGGACCAGTTCTCAAAACTGCCAGGAAACAGAAATGTTGTCATGACAGACTTTTACAGGATAGGACAGGACAGAAAAGAATAGCTATAATTTTCTTGTTCTGTTTTTAAAATGCTGAAGTGCAGGAATACCCAGTATACCCTTGAGGAAAGAAGGGAGAGGGGGGACATGATAGAAACTTCTAAGTACCTCAGTGGAATCAACAAAGTTCAAGAGGGTAGCATCTTTCAGAAAAAGAGAAGTGCAAGAACAAGGGGACACAATTTAAAGTTAGAGGGGGGGAGGTTCCGGGGCAATGTGAGGAAGTATTTTTTTCACAGAGAGGGTAGTGGTTGCATGGAACAGCCTTCCTGAGGAGGTTGTGGGGTCTAAAACTGTGGGAGAATTCAAGAATGCATGGGACAGACATAAGGCAATTCTTGTGGGAGGTAGGAAGAAATAGGTTGTTGGTTAACTAGGATCTGCGGCCTATCCTGTAGGGAGGGAAATGGGCAGGCTAGGTGGGCCAAGCGGTCCTTATCTGCCGTCAAAGTCTATGTTTCTATGTTTTTATGAATACCAAAATTGGAGGGGGTTGGGGTTACCAACATTTCCCTATCTACTGGAACAGGACACTGACCCTGTCACATATACCAGCAGTGTAGTGGATGGCTTCATTGCAGGCTACCACACACCACATATGACAGTGGGCCCCGTGTACCAGTGACATGTGGGGTAGGATCTGTGGAAAGGCAGGGTACCATGCACACACCACACAGGTGTACTGGGGAGTGACAGTGGACTGTGCCACCAACAGGGGCATAGCATTGTACGTACTGTGCATGATCTCTGAAATTATAGTACCACATTGCAGTGGGGTGCCACAGCTGTCGGGCTGGGGTAGCAGACCTTGGAGGCATGGACTTTGCCAGCCACACAGGCATGCATTCATTATGAAGCAAACTGTATGGCTGAGGGGCCACTGGACTGCTTTTAGAAGGGTGTGTACAGCCACACAGAGCTGTACTGCAACCACTATAGTGACTCTGGGTGGTGGGCCAATCCTCAGGGTACCAGGACTGGCAAAGTACTTCACTACCATCCTACATGACAGAGAGCCATGCGATGGTATATGAATGACCAACATGGTGACTGTAGGGCCCAAGAAGGCAGGTCCACATGTCAACAAACTAGTATGCACCACTGCCACTTTAGAGAGGTAGGATACAATATGGATGGTGTAGTCATGACAGATGGGATGACGGGGACAAAAGATGGATGATGTGTGCCTATGCAGTGGGTGGTTGATGCAACGACATGGGTGCACACTGACATGTGAGATGTGCACAAGGGCTATGTGACAGTATACCCATACAATGGGGTGGGGGACACATGGGCCAGTGCACCAGCCACTGTGTTGCCCATCAACACAGGTCACGGTATGCAGCAAGGGTGGGAAGGACTGATGGATATGGTGGCCATCCCAGGGTAAAGGTAACTAGAGGGGACAGGGGTGGATGGAGGGTTGCACTCCTCTGGGCTATAGATAATGCATGACAGTAGGGTGATATAGGCAGCCTTGTGGGTACCTAGGTTATGAACTGCTGTGCATGTCCTGTGCCCATTTATGTACAACACGTCATGTTACTGTTCTCTGTGTGACGTACGGTAGGACCACCCTGTATATCTTGTCCCACCAGCCAGCCTCTTGCACCACACCTTATGCCACAAATATAAATATTTATGGAACAGGCATCAAGATAAAACTGTCAGATAACTGTTTATCTGAGTCACTGTGTGGATAAATGGGTGGTGATGTAATCACTATGTGGATAACGTCAAGATATTCCCATAGTGATTACATTATCACCCATTTATCCAAGCAGTGACAATGTCACCAATGCTCCCACCACCCGACACTACTTCCAGCTCACCCCTCATCTCACAAGCCCCAGACATCTCTTGCTGTGTTCCTCCGATTCCCCGCCTGCTCATTTGCCCGCCCACCTCACTACCCCACTGACAACCTCCCCAATTCTTTGACCATCGGACCATCTTCCCGCACAAGAATTAAAACTACAGCTTGTTGTTCCTCCTTTTTTTTTTTTTACTACCAGTGCTTCTCTTTTCCTCATTTCTTCGACACCATACTGTAGCCAGTCCTCACAACAGCACCTCGCCTGCTCTTTGTCCCGCAAGTCCTGGTCCCATTAGACATATCACCCGTGATCTCCCAATCTTTACTCCTCAAGAACATTTTCCAACAAAGAAATATTGTAAAGCAAGAATGAAACATTTCACAAAAACCCTTCTAGCTATTGTTAACCAGCTTCACCACTTTGTTTTAAAAACAAAACCCACTCTTTAATTAAAACACTAATCGGCTCCTACATAGCAGCATCGATCCAAATGTCATGATGTCAGTACCCAGCAACACCCACAGCAACAGGGCACATGAAAAATGAAAAAAAGGGGAAAAGAGGGATCTCCGCAGGAAATGGACAGTCCTTAATTGTATTCCAAGCAGCATTTCCCGATGTGATACAACTTTGAAAGAGTTTCTGATTTCAGAAAGGGGGAGGGCGCTGAACAAATAATACTGCAGACAGACATGTTCAAATCCAGATAAAATACTTTTTATTTTTGATACCGCCAACACCTCAACATTTCACCTAGAATATAGGCTTTTTCAAGAGATGCCTTTTTTTAAATGAATAAATAGATATACATTAATTAAAATGCTGTCCACAGACTATAACAAACTTCAAAGATTTCATATTCCAAACAACAATAGGTGCCACTCACATTGTGTTGTTTCTAGTTATCACAAAACTCCTTCATTCTGGTTCCCATTTAAAATGTCCTACAAAAATGTAAAAATTCATTGTTTTCAAACTGTACCTGAGAATCCCTCAGAGGCTCATATTCTGATTACTATCACCCAACACCAGACACCATGCTAAATGTGCTTAAAGATGACATTTAAGTGACACGAAAAGTGTTACAATTCCAGTGCTTTGTTATATCGGTATCATCCGATGTAAACCCATTTAAATTCCATCACACCTTCAATACCTATTCTCCTCTTTTTACTGCATTTTATATCATTTCATTATTTGTTCCCTTTAGATTTCTGTTCAAAATTCAAATGGAGCATCTTATAAAGCCCACACCAGTGGTAGAAAATTTTTTGGAGGCAGGACAAATGGGGCGTCACTGAGATTCTGGGGGTTGAAGGCTTTAAAGCCCCCAGAAAGAGGTGGAGATTTTAACAAAATGGTGGAGAAGGTAGAAACTTGATGGATCTTAGAAATGAGAGCACTAGAAACAAGGATTGGGTTGAATAAAGACATAAATTGGAACTGTTGTCATGGGTAATTGCATGCATTTGGATGTGGTCGGGGGCACCTATAAAATCTTATATATAATGGATCAAAGATGATATTTCCACAGAAGGACATCATAGTAAGTGAGACAGTAGCGGTTAGAGTGCAATAAAGAGAGCAAACTGAATGTAGATGTACCAATGGAACATTCTTATTTGAGGATTTTATAGGGGTGAGACGTTACAGGTTCTGAGGTTATGCAGGGATATTAGAAAAGTTTAGAGGTATACATATATCAGACATCAGATGTAAGAACATAAGCAGTTTGAGGTGGGACATCATGATAAGTAAAACTTTAGGAATGTGGGACATTGCATAAATTAAGATACTACGAGGATATAAAAATGGAATAGTACTCAGAGCAAGAAATAATATAAGCATTAGACTTGATAAATACACCATATTTTTACAATGAGAGACATCGTAGTGAATAAGATGTTGTGACTAATAAGATGTTGCTACCATTAAAATAAAAAAGAACCTGCTTGAGAAGTTGAAAATATTGAATAAAGATAGTGTTTGGATGGCAATTTTAAAAGTCAGAGGGGGACAGCATGTTAAATCAATCAGTAGCTAATAAATTGTACCTTAGGCTATTTATGACATTTTTGAGAAACTGCTCCTGTATGGTAAGGCTGTAGTATAAAAAGCATGCCCAAATTATGTGATGTACCGATGTTGACTATACAAAGAGGAAGTTTGGATGTTTACCTGTCACTGTCCTCGATCTAATGAATGCGAGGAATCTGCCTAAAATATTAGTATGTGTCAGAAATATGGGGAAATGATTACAGGTTGATGCACAAGTAGTTACAATTGGACCTGCACCTTTAAGGTAATAAGAAAATGTCATAAGAGATCTAGCGCCCTATGAGGTTAAAGGAGGGTGGCAGTTTTGCAATGAAACACACGAGGGAAAAAAGTCAGCGTCTGGCATAGGAGAAGCAACCCGAATGCACCAGGGTAAGAATCTGGAAATTTTATATCTCTTCGCTGAGGAAATTGGGAATAGAAATGATAAGAGTTTCAGGCATTTGAGACAAGGAGTAGTTTTTGAGGTCTATCTTGTTTAAAAAAGTAGAAAACAGTGACTGAATTTGATGCTAAAGGCTGAGATAAGAAGCCAAATCAGAGCATCTGGTAAGACGTATTAGGAGAAAAGGAAGCTAGCGTATGGCGCAGAGAGAGCGTACTGAAATATATCAGGGTAAAAAACTCTGAAGTTAATATTTTCCTCTCTGAATACATCGAGATGTGTGGGGCAGTAATAAAAATACTAAAGGGGTCAGAACAAAGGATCACAGCATTATTAAAAGTGATTCATCTTTCTTTCTGTTTGGAGGCAGATACAGTGAATTAAAATAAGTGAAGTTCATATTTTGAAAGGATTTTTAGTCAGAAAAATAACCTGAACAGTTTAGATGCAGGGACAAATTTGTGAAGCAGGAGGAAATAAATTATACACTGCTACGCATAGTACTGTGATTTAGATGTAGGGACAAAGTTATGAAGCAGGAGGAAATAAACAATACACTGCTATACACAGTACTGTGGAACTTACTAGTTAGGTGTAGCTGCAGCCTAAGCTATTTGAAGCAAAAAATTAATGATACATTGCTGTATACATTCCCGTGAATTTATTAGATAAGAATTTGTATGATAAGTGAATTTCATTTATTAATTTCTTTATAAGGAATTGAATTTGGAAAAATGTTTTACATGTATCATATACAGGTAAAATAATTGAAAGTAGCAGAAAATGAATGTTATACTGCTGTTCTATGACTAGATGTTCATGTAGGTAAAGTGATTTAAAGTGAAAGAAAATGAGTGAAATACTGCTATGCACTCTGTTGTGAACTTTTGAATGGTTCTTTTTACATGACGCAGAGATGGAAATCTAAGGAGATAGATTGTACCTGAAAAGCTGTATATGATGTTGTGAAATTATGTGAAATTCTCTGATTAGATTCGGATGTAGGTAAAGTGATCAAGAGTAAAAGAAAATGAGTGCTATACTGCTGTGCTCATCAATGTGAACTATTAAATGATTCTTTATATATAGTATGATGTAGAGATGGAAATTTGAACAGGCAAAGTGTAACTGAAATGAAAGAAAAAATTATGGAGCTGTTGGGGAGTCTCTTTAAAAATGGTTTGCTCCGTTTGAATTTTGAACAGGAACCTAAAGGGGACAAATAATGAAATGATATATAATGCAGTAAAAAGAGGAGAATAGGTATTGAAGGTGTGATGGAATTTAGATGGGTTTACATCGGATGATACCGGTATAACAAAGCACTGGAATTGTAGCACTTTTCGTGTCACTTAAATATCCTTTTTAAGCACATTTAGCATGGTGTCTGGTGTTGGGAGATAGTAATAGGTGTTTACTCACCTGGTAAAGGTGATTGTGTTGGTTGACATCCATGGCACTCCAGACCTTACATCATGGGTTTTAGCCCACCTGATAGGCTAATGATGCACATGTTCTAGGATCAAATTTCTAGACCCCAGGTCCCAGAAGCCCCTGCTCTCCAGTTTGAATCTTCCATAGCTGAAAAATAAGGTTAGTAACACCACGATATGCTTTGAGATAAACAACACACACTCACACTGAGATGCCTTCTGAGTATGGCCGGAGAGGCCCATTTTAATTACCTATTGATACAGTACTAGTACTCGGCCTGCTAAATGGCCGACGAGGGGCATCCTAGATGCTGGCATTTCCCTAGTGATGGTCCCCTATTCACCTGCCATTAATTGGACATACTTCCAGTCATACTGATCGCTCTTCAGGGTGGGTCATGGAGTGCCATGAATGTCAACCAACACAATTACCTTTACCAGGTGAGTAAACACCCATTGTGTTGGGGTTGACCATCCATGGCACTCCAGACCTTACATCATGGGTTGATAAGAAGCAGTACTGTACCCAATCGGGTGGGACAGAGTGATCTAAGAGTGAGGGGAGTGTGAGCTGGCCATCGAGAGAACTTGAGTGGCAAAAGGAGCCTGTAGTTTATACAGGTGGTTCAATCTGCAGTGCCTGGCAAAGGTATGGATCGAGGTCCAAGTGGCTGCTCTGCAAATATCCTCTGTAGCCACATTGGCCCTCTCCATCCAGGAGGTGACCACAGCCCTGGTCAAGTGAGCCCTAATGCACTTTGGTGGTGTTAGATCTTTCGCCTTGTAAGCCTCCTGAATGGTTCTCTTGAGCCAGCCTGCTATAGTGGTTTTTGATGCTGCCTTGCCCTGTCATTGTCCTTTTGAAACAATGAATAGTCTTTCGGTCTTATGTATAGGTTGTGTTTTAGCTATGTACTTGGCTAGTGTGCCCCCCACATCCAGGTGATGAGGCACTCTTATATCCCCTGTCTGTGATGTATCTGAGAACGCTGGCAACTCAATGGGCTGTTCCCTATGGAAAAGGGACATGACCTTTGGCTGGAAGACCGGAACCGTCCGTAAATGTACCCCTTGAGGAGTGAATACGGTGTAGGGCTCCCTACATGACAGTGCCCCCAGCTTGCTAATCCTCCAAGCAGAGCAAACGGCCACCAGAAAGCAGGTTTTAAGGCCTGCCCGATATAGGACTACTTCCTGCAATGGCTCAAAAGAAGCAGTGCTGAGGGAATCTAAGACTAAGGTCAGGTCCCAGGGGGTGATTAGGGTCCTGATCCTGGGGCGAAGCACCTCTACTGCCTTAAGGAAGCGTACCACGTCTGGGTTGGCTCCTTGGCTGTGTTGGCCTATAGGTCCAGTGGCGGCACTGATGGCAGACAGTTGCACCCTGAGAGAAGAATGGGACAGTCCTTTCTCTACTCCCTGCTGTAGGTATAGTAGTATGGTTGACATGTCTGCTAGTTTTGGTTCTTTGCCTCTGTCCCTGCACCACACCGCAAAGATGGACCACTGCCTGCCTTAGGTGGAAGTGGTAGAGTGCTTTCTGGACTACAGCAATGTGGATATGACAGATGTATGGTAGCCTGTTCTCAGCAATCTCTGCATCTCAGGAGCCAAGCCATTAGTTTCAGGGTTGCTGGGGCAGGGTGGACTAGGGGTCCTTGGGTTAACATTTCTGGTCTGTATGGGAGCCTGTGCTTGTCCAGTGTCATGGCTACCACCGATGAGAACCAGACTCTCCGGGGCCAGTAAAGTGCTACCAGGATAATGGTCTTCTGAGACTGGCGGATCTTTGCCAAGACCTGCGGTAGGAGTGGAATGGGGAGAACACATACGCCTGATCCTGAGACCAGGTCTGTGACAGCACGTCGACTCCCTGAGAGTGGTGCTCTTTTTATTTGGAGAAGAAGCGTTTTACCTGTGCGTTGTCCGCTGTCACCGTGAGATCCATGGAGATGGGGCCCCATGATTTCTGTATCAGCCAGAACAGGTCGGCATATAGGTGCCACTCCCTAGCATGCACCTGTTGACAGCTAAGTCAATCTGCTAGAATGTTGAGCTTGCCAGCTAGATGGACCATGCCAATGTGAGCAAGGTAGGTCTAGGCCCAGTCCAGCACCCTAGTCACTTCTCTCTGCATGTCCTTGCTTCTGGTTTCCCTTTGTTTGGTGATGTAGGCCACGGTGACCTGGTTGTCAGAGCGAATCAGTACTGACTGGCTGGAAATGGTCATTTGAAATTATCTGAGGGCATGGTAGACTGCCCGCATTTCCAGCACATTGATGGAAAGTCTGGCTTCTGAGGTCATCCAGCTGCCCTGAGCCGACTGAGGGCGCAAGCATGCTCCCCATCCTAGGAGGCTTGCATCCATCTCGATGGAGACATCGTAGGTTGTCTCTAGTGGGACCCCTCGCATGAGAGATTGCCATGCTGTCCACCAGCCTAGGGAGCATCGCACCGTGGCGGGTAGTGGTATCTTGACTTTCAGGTTGCACTCGCTCGGGGATTTGTGGGACAACATGTGGTTCTCTAGGGGTCTCATATGCCACCTGGCCCAAGGTATCAGGTCGATGCATGAAGCCATGCATCCTAGCATCTGAGCCATCTGACCGATACTTGGCATGCTGTTGTCCCTTAGTTGATGCGCTAAGGCTATCACTGTTTCTACCCTCTTTTGGGATGGTCTGGCCCACCCTTGGAGCATGTTCAACTTTGCTCCCAGGTGTTCCAGTTGTTATGTGGGTACCAGGTAGCTCTTGGCCTGGTTCACTACCCAGCCGTGGTCTTCCAGAGTCCATAACACCATCTCGGTGGTTCTGAGAGATTGTTCCTTGGACCGTGCTTGGATTAGCCAGTCGTCCAGGTATGGAATAATATCCACTCCCTGCTCTCTCAACCTGGTGACAAGAACTACGGACACCTTGGTGAACACTCTTGGTGCCGAGGTAAGATCGAAGGGTAAGGCTTGGTACTGAAAATGCTGGCTGAGGATGTGGAACCGCAGATATTTCCTGTGGCAATGGCGAATGGGGATGTGAAGGTACGCATCCTTCAGGTCTATCGAAGTGAGGTAGTCACCTCTCTGGATGCTGCGGAGAGTTGACTTCAGTGTCTCCATCTTGAACCTCTGAATGACCACAAATCTGTTGAGGTGTTTGAGGTCTAAGATGGGGCAAAGTTCCCCAGTCTTTTTGGGAACGAGGAAGAAGATGGAGTACACTCCCTGTTCTTGCTCGTGTGGGGGAACTAACTGGATTGCCCTGTTCTGCACTAGATCCTGTAGTATTTGTTGTACCTGGTGAGGTGAAGCCCTTTTCTTTGATATGGGTGAGCTTATGAACCTGTGTGATGCCTGAGAGTTGGACAATTCTATAGAGTACCCTTTTGACACCACCTCTAGTACCCATCTGTCTGTAGTTGTGTTGCGCCACTGGTGGTGGAACAGCATGAGTCTTTTACCCACAGGCAGGCAAGGGCCCTGCGCAGGCATCATCTTGACAGGAGAGATTCTGCAGTCATTGTTGCTTACTTCTGTAGCCTCTTCCTCTGCCTCCAAACTTGGAGCCATGGCCCCTGAAGTTTAAGGATTGGTAACTAGGGGTGAATGAATTACGGTGTCCTCCTTGGCTCCCTCTACTTCAAAATGAATTGCTCTGGTAGAACGTGTCTCTATGGCTTGCTGCTTGTTGCCCCCCCCCCAAAATCTCCATTGTCCTGAGGGCAGGTAGGTTGGTCTGTTCTTGTTCTTGAGCAGATCCTTCCCTTCCCTTCTTCCTTTTGTTTTAGATAGTCTTGCAGACCTTCGCCGAAGACATGTTTACCCTTCATGGGCAGGTTTTGATGCAGAGTCTTGGACTCGTCTGCTTTCCATAGCTTTAACCATAATACTCTTTTAGCCTGGTTTGTTAGGGCTGTTGCCCTGGCATTTAATTTCAGAGAGTCCACTGCCATATCTGCCATGTACTTAGCAGCATCCAGTGTGCATTCCAATAGTTCGGCCTCCCTGGTCTTGGGAACTGCTTTGTCTAGGAGCTTCTCAAGCCAGCGAATTTGAGCACGTGCTGTGTAGATGGCAGTAGTTGAAGCCTTAGCGGCTGTGCCCTCCATCTCAAACAGCTTCTTCAACATGTCCTCTACCTTTTTATCTGCTGGGTCTTTTAATGAAATGGCACCGCATGGTAGGACTGTCTTCTTGCTGAGTGCAGCAACTTGGGGGTCAATCTTGGGTGCCATGCACCATGCGCTGGCCTTATCTTCCTGGATTGGATACATCCGGTCTAGGTTTTGCTTATCTGACATCCTACCCGGCTCTGTCGACTCCCACTCTTTAACGAATATGTCATCAGTCGCTGGACAGACTAGGAAGGTTTCCTTGGAGGCCTTCCTTTGCTGAATCATGGGATCGAGCTTCAACTTGGGTTGGCCCTCCTTGAGCTCAAACCCCATAGTGGCCTTAATTATCCTCATAAGAGCTGGGATCAAATCAAAGGAGCATAGCTTGGATGTGAGAGATGGGATTGATTGTGTTTCCATCTCTTCTTCGTCGGACGGTATGGGCTCCTCGTCAATGAGGGGCTCCTTATCTCCAGCATCATTCCCATTGACGGGTGTTGGAGAGCTCGAGGGCAGGTCAGCTGGTTCCTCCTGGATCCCTGATGTCCCCCCCGGGTTATCTGGCTCCGGTAGTGGTTGCGGGGTCAGTGTCAATCTAGACTGCATCATGGCATCCAACCTCTCCATGATTTTTAGCATAACATTTTGCTGACTCTCCATCATGGCCACTGCTGTTTGCTAGTTCTGGAGGAGAATGGTCCCTGGGTCCATCCACAGAGTTGCACTGGTTCCTGGGGGTATTGGAGCCCATCACTGGCGAGTGCTCCAGAGCTGAGTCATCTTCATCATGGATGCACGCAGGGCATAAGGGTCCCGTGTTGTGGGGCATCAGGATGGTGCTACAAGTAGTGCAATTTCTCACTTTCAGCATCTGGGAAGAAAGAGAGAGAGAAAGAAGAAGGTTGCAGGTTAGGGACAGATAAAAGATGGGCTGCCAGGAGAGATCTGGATGCCCCCAAAAATGATAATTTTGCCATCTACTGATTGTGTAGTGACCAGAGCATAATCGAGGCTTCAGTTGGTTTGATTTTCCCTTCTCCCCCCACGCAGCCAAGGGCTGAGCAGATAGGGTCACGTTCACATCTCTCCCATGGGTGGACCTTTTAGTGCGATCGGGAACAATGCCACCACAGAGAAAAGGCTACGTCTCCTGTACTACCCCTGCCAGAGGGCTGCTATAGTGAGGTGCCCCCAGGCAGAAGGGAAGGTGGAGGATCATGGGGAAAATGTGATTATGGGGGTGAATAGAAGGTCCAGTCAGGTAGGCTGCTGAGGTAGGGGCTAGCCTGTGGAAACTCCCCCCCAGAGTAATGGTCCATATTGCTCCACCACGGCCTAGCAGTCTCCGCTTGTGAGGGGAGGCGGTGCCGGCCCGTGATCAAACAGTTGTTTCCCCCAAAAAGAATTGCATGAGGAGTTTAGAACTAATGTCCTTAACAGGACCCCGGTGCTCAGAGTGAGCTAACTATTCCCCGGATGGCTTGAGTGAAGGCCTAATCGTCTGAACTCGTGGTTGAGGCTCTTCACCCCCCCCTTTTCTCATGTAGGAGTCACTGCCAGGACAAGAAAAGGCTCTCTGGCTAGGTGAGGATCTCTCATGACCTCTTGCCTCTCTCCCTCGCTTCCCTGCTTTCTTAGACTGCAAGTAGGCAGTGGCGGTCATTGTGATAGGCTGATGGCCGCTGCATGGAGATAGGGAGCGTACGAGAGAGAAGCGAGGAGGTCTGGGCATGGGCAGGGCCAATTCCTCAATGCCGCATGCCAAAGGAAGGAGATCACCAGAGTAGTGCGACTGCATCATACAAAACGCATGATGCAGGAGATAACGAGCTGCCATAGCTAGGAGGAGAGGGCCAAATGGCCTGAACGCACTATTCGCTAGCTCCTTGGGGGGAGGGGGGTTAACCATGAGGTCGTCAGCATGCTCTGTCAGACCAACAGTGGCCCGCCGCACTGCCGAATCCAACATAGCATCAAGTAAAATATTCAACAAAGATGCATGCAGAGACCTGCGCTAACTCAGAACATTAGATTGGACAGAAGTTATAAAAATAGCAACAGTTTGTATTCTCGGGGCTGCAGGCAAACAGGCATAGGCAGGCCTGTGCCCCGCTGGGCCCCCCGAGATGAAACACTTAAGCAACAGCAGAATTTTCTGACAATAATGCATTAAAATAAATACATCAAAATACATACAGGGCAGCACAATCTGCTCTGTAACTAGACTCACATTCTCTGCCCTTTCAGCATCAACGATTTAGAAATTAACCAGTCGATACTGTGATGCTCTAAATTGCCACAAGGCACACAGACAAATGTTTGCAAAGGCTCTAATGTTTCAGATACTCAGCACTCAACATAGGCAAGCTTAGAAATAATTTAGGAGCTAAAAAAGCATGAGTCTGTGGAATCCACAGGCCTACCTTTTCTGGCACAATGCAGGAACTCCTGGGGTGCTTGTAGCCTGATCAGAAGCATGATTTGAACTGGAGAGCAGGGGCTTCTGGGACCTGGGGTCTAGAAATTTGATCCTAGGTCATGTGTATCATTAGCCAATCAGGTAGGCTAAAGCCCATGATGTAAGGTCTGGAGTGTCATGGATGGTCAACCCCAACACAATCAGAATATGAGCCTCTGACGGATTCTCAGATACAGTTTGAAAATAATGAATTTTTACATTTTTGTAGGACAATTTAAATGAGAATCAGAATGAAGGAGCTTTGTGATAACTAGAAACAACACGATGTGAGTGGCATCTGTTGTTGTTTGGAATATGAATTCTTTGAAGTTTATTATTGTCTGCGGACAGCTTATTAATTAATGTACAGTATATCTATTTATTCATTTAGGAAAAGGCATCTCTTGGAAAAAGCTTATATTCTAGGTGAAACTTTGAGGTGTTGGCTGTATCAAAAATAGAAAGAATTTTATGTGGACTTGAACACGTCTGTCTGCAGTGTTATTTGTTCAGAGCCTCCCAACTCTCTTTTCTGAACACATGAAAAATGAAACAGCACGAAGACATTAAAAAGCCACAGATTATTTTTAAAAATAAACGTTCATCTATAAATAACTCATCACAGAAACTTCTACCCTGTTGCATAAATCTGCTTTGGCAATATCCAGTACACTGCTGCTCCTGACAATGCCCAGGGCTCCCATGTATCCAACTGTGACCATTGTCACCCGGGGCTGCCATCCCATGTGGTGGTGCTGGCCATCTGTCCCCATGTGTTGCGTAGCTGTGGCTGCGCATGTACTGTACAGATGTGCACATGCCCCATGCCATCACTTGCAGCCACCTGTACAGGGTAGTATCATGACACTCCAGTCATAGCACAGTGGGTGGTACCTGTTAGGTCACTGTCTATGGGCAATGTATGCCCGATTAGATAGGCACTTCTGGCAAACCCCCTCTCTGCTCACTTACCCTGGGTATGTGTCCTGGAAGACACAACATAGGACAGGCCACAGGCAAGACTTACAGAAACCAAAATGCAGACAGCGCAAGACTAGCGAGTGGGTGCTCACAATAGGAGGTGCAAATCTCAAACAGAACCAACAATTTAGAATTGAGCACGCCTGAAACTGGTAGTAAATGCATAAGAAGTTATTTATTACAGCATCAGGAAATGTCCAGACCCCTGCGCCACGGCACAACGCCTTCAAAGGGGTATGACTGATTTCACAGACATCTCTGTGTATATATACTCTGTGATGATGTCATAACTAAGCGACCCTAAATTCAGAATTCACATACATCTATTTAGATACAAAAAACAGAGTGATGTAAACAAATTCTCTATATATAACTAAAGTACAACATCTTATAATAAGACTTCATACTACAATATTCTATTCCATGGTGAAGTCTGAGAAAAAGTACAAAAATATAAGAGAATATACAAAAATATATACAAAAGACATTTGTCAGTATGTTCACAGATTAATTATAGTCATAAAGCTAGCTAAGTGAGGCAGTTACCAATTCTTTATACCCTAATATCTACTGATTGTTCAGAGAACATATTTATTTTTATGTACTTATATTTCATTTTCATTTCCTACAAAATCAATATATACCACAATGAGAATAGGTTAATTTGGTGCTTCATTTAAGCAATAAGGCACGACAGGGTGTGGTGTATCATGGGATATCGTCACGCCTTGGGTGGTTGGGCATGAGGCCGCAGACTAAGTGCGTCCAACCACCCGAGCGATACCCCATGATATACCACACCACAAAGTGACAATACTATTATGAACTGAGTTTCGAGTTTAAAAAAAAAAAAAAAAAAAGAAAGATTTTAAAATGTTTTAGGAATGAGTTTTTGAGTGGTGTAGGAGTACATTTTGAAAAAATAGTTCTCAGACAGTAGCGAGCAAGTAGGCGCATGGTGCGGGAACTTTTTCTAAGCCGTGATGATGTAGCCCGATATCATCACGGCTTCAAAGAGCTCTTGGCCAATCAGATTCCTCTGTTTACGATCCTCAGTTCATAATCATGGATATATCACTGCAACACATAAGGCAGCAAGGACATTGTAATGGGCATAAACACTCCAAATGTTCATAGAAAAGCAAAAGCAGTACTCACTACCGTTTAAGAAATAGGATGGCATTTGAAAAAGGTGATAAGATGTGATGTGACGGAGTAGGACAACACAATGAAATATGAGAAACACAGTGAATTATGGAAGCTGGAATGTCAAAGACGGACATGGTGGATGAGATGATAAGGAACAGTGATGTCACTTTGGTGATTACCCTATATCCACTTCATGCCATAGAAGCAAGACTTGTCTGCACGCAGTGGGCCCACAACCTGCAGTGAGCCAATGCTGGCAGTGCCCTCACTCTCTTGCGTACTACAGGTAACATCTACTGGTGGACACTGTTTCCTCCATTTTGTATAGGACACTGTTCCCATCACCCTGGGCACAACCAACAGCAGACATCTCTGTGGTGCCTGGGATGGTACACAGATCACCACACATCCATCTGCTCCCATTGAGGCCCAGCATCCAACACAGCCGCAGTGCTATGTCTGCAGGATGTGGGCGTGTGGTGGTATGGCCCACATTGTCTCAGCACATCCCTGGACTATGCTGCACCCCTCCCCATCTACTGTCCACACAGTGCTCCTACCCCAGCACCCTACCCATCCCACACCCCTCCATCCCCCTGGTGGCACTGCTCCTGAGCCAATCCCCCGGGCTGAATTTGTGGAAGCTTAAGCAGCTTGTACAGTGGTAGCTATAGACATGGTCAGATATTTCCTGAAATGTCTGTGACACTTCTGGAAATTTCCTGCTTGCCTGCAGTACCACTATGGGCCACCAGAGAGAGAATCTGTTTAGATATTTCACAAAATATCTGTAAATATCTGAATATAAGTGAGTGTGGCTGGCTCTTCAGTTGCTGTATTTCAGGGGAGTTTTCAGTTAATTTCACTGTCTTTGTGTTTGGGTTCAAGAGTTTCAGGCTTCTGTGACTCAGTTTGTCTGGGCTGAATTTGTGGAAGCTTGCTCAGTTTGTAAGTGGGTGTGGCTGGCTCTTCAGTTGCTGTATTCCTGGGGAGTTTTCAGATAATTTCAGTGTCTTTGCGTTTGAGTTTAGGAGAGACAGGCTTCTGTGACTTTGGGCTAAATTTGCGGAAGCTTGTTGCAGCTTGTAAGTTGGTGTGGCTGGCTCTTCAGCTGTTGTAAGTATTTAAGGGGAGTGTTCTGTTAATTTCACTGTCTTTGTGTTTGGGTTCAGGAGTTTCAGACTTCTGGGACTCAGTTTGTTTGGGCTGAATTTGTGGAAGCCTGTAGCAGCTTGTAAGTGCGTATGGCTGGACTAGCCACTGCCTGCGAACTCCTTGGCTGATTGTTTTTGGACACAGCCTTTGGTCCCTATTAGTTGAGCAGTGGCTTTCATTTTTATCAAAAGATAATGTAAAGTTTTAAAACAACATTCTGAAAATAAGCCTCATTGACTTGTATGGGGCCCATCCCTGCGCTTTCCCTGGTCCCACGTCACAAAACGGAGGAGCGTGGTGGCAGAGCAGGCAGTCTAGAAAGTGGGAAGGGGTGGGCTGCCTTTCAGTTTGGACAACATTCCGATCCCTTCCCAAACTTTACTGAGTGAGTAAAAAATGTTATTTTTTACACAGGGGGGCAATCACCACCCCAGGGTAGGGGGATATGAAGCCTAAACTCCACTTGAAATTGATTTACATATTGCACCAAGTCAATCAATCAAAATCTTTATTTAGCCAGGCGAAACACCATTGAGTAAAACTCATTTGCAAGGTGGGCCTGGAAGGACCAAGGACCAAGTCTGTCAGTTCCTTTTGCATTCCTTTTATTAGAGGCAAACCCAATGAGTCTACCACTAATATGAGCTCTAAATGCTTCCCGTAGACACTGTGAGGAAAACTCCCCATTGTCATTTGTCTCGAAATATACAAATATTTCCTTAATAATCCATTCCTTAAAATTACCATCATGCAAAAGAGAAACATAGAAACATAGAATTTGACGGCAGATAAGGACCGCTTGGCCCACCCAGTCTGCCCATTTCCCTACCTACTGGATAAGCTGCAGATCCTAGTTAACCAGCAGCTACTTCTTCCTACCCCCAACCCCTAGAATTGCCTTATGACTGTCCCATGCATGCTTGAATTCCACCACTGTTTTTGACTCCACAACCTCCTCTGGAAGGCGGTTCCAGCATCCACAACCCTCTCTGTGAAAAAATACTTCCTTAAATTACCTCTGAGCCGCCCTCTATCTTCAAATTGTGCCCCCTTGTTCTTGCACACCTCTTTTTTTGAAAGATGCTACCCTCTTGGACTTTGTTGATTCCCTTGAGGTACTTGAAAGTTTCTATCATGTCCCCCTCTCCCTCCTTTCCTCGAGGCTATACATATTAAGCTCCTTAAGTCTCTCTCTTCATATGTCTTCCGGTGCAGACCCTGCACCATTTTAGTTGCCCTCCTCTGGACAGCTTCCATCCTGTCTATGTCTTTGCGGAGATTGGGTCTCCAGAACTGCACGCAGTACTCCAGATGGGGTCTGACCAGCTGTCTGTACAGAGGGTTAATAACTTCCTGTTTTCTACTGGTGATGCCTCTCCCTATGCATCCCAGTATCCCCCCAGCCCTCCTTTCTGCCCTCTCACATTGCTTGCCCACCTTTAGGTCATCTGATAAGAGAGACATTAAATTCCCATATGGAACTTCTATGAGAATTGTGCTTAGAAATTAATGGATATTTTGAGTAGGCTGTGATCAGATATTATTATATCATCGTCAGTGCAGAAGAGTAAGTTACAGAAGCCTAGGGAGAAGAAAAAGTAATCTAGTCTACTTAAGGAATCATGCTTTGCTGAATAGAAAAAACACAGAAATTGTCAGCAGGTAAGGACTACTTGGCCCACCTAGTCTGCACATTTTCCCTATCTACTGTAATATAACAGACCCTACCTGATCTCCGGCTATACCCTCCCTTTCCTAACCACTAAGGTTCCTTTATGCCTATCCCATGCTTTTCTGAATTCCGTTACCATTTTTGCTCCTACCACCCCTGCTGGGAGGCTGTTCCATACATCCACCACCCTTTCTGTGAAGAAGTAGTTTCTTACATTTCCTCTGATTCTAACTCCCTCCAGCTTCATATCATGATGCCTTGTTCTCGAGCATCTTTTTTTCTGAAAAATGCTTCCTTCTTCTACCTTATTTATACCCCTGAGGTATCTGAAGGTCTCTATCATAGTTCCCTTCTCCCTCATCTCCTCCAGGGTGTACACATTGAGGTATTAAGTCTCTCTTCTTAGGGCTTTTGGTGCAGACCCTGCACCATTTTAGTTGCCCTTTTCTGGACTGCTTCTACTGTGTCTATGTCTTTCTGGTGATGTGGACTCCAGAACTGGACACAGTACTCTATTTACTATGCTTTAGGCTCCACTGGCCTGGTCACAGTGGCTCAACCCCTGCCCCAAGTCCCATCATCTGTCCCCTGGAACTTACCTAAATCAGTGTTCCTCTATTGCTTTCCTCCAGGGTAAGTCTTTTGGGGGGACCCTGCCCCCCCCAACAGAACCTGAGGCTCGGTTTCTGGGAAGAGCTGAGGGGTACAATGTGAGACCTGTAGGACAGGGAGAACAGCATGCCACATGGCCCATTTTCTGGTTTTCCTGGTCAGGAGCCATGGCATGCAATGACATCAATGGCCAATGTGCTGACATCTGCCCCCTCCCCAGCGAGCTCCGGCAGTCAATGCCCCCAGCCTCTACCAGTGGTTCGTGAAGTGCTGTCTGCTGCCCCCCCCCAAGAGGGAGGGCAGTCTCTCGGATGCTCAACCCTGTCCCCCTGGCCCACCCTCAAACTCCCAGGCCCATTGTCAAACCCAGGGCATCAGTGTCACAAGTGGTAGCTCTACTACTGTGCTGGTGGGCTAGCTTGGACACAGTACTTTAGATGTGATCTCATCACTGATTGTACAGCTGTATCACCACCTCCTCTTTTCTGCTGGTGGTACCCCCTCCCTTTGTACCTTAGCATCCCACTGGCTCTCCCTACTTCCTTGACACACTGCTTGGCCACTTTTAGGTCATCAGATATGATTACTCCCATGTCCCTTTCCTGTTTGGTGGTTGTCAGTACCTCTCCTCCCATCATGTACTCTGCACTTGGGTTTCTGTGTCCCAAGTGTATGCTTTTGCACTTTTTCTCATTGAATCTTAGTTGCCACACTCTTGACCACTCCTCAAGCTTACTTAGATCTCTCCTCATTTTTTCCACACACCCCTCCCCAAGTGTCAACCCTTTTGTGTATCTTTGTATCATCTGCAAAAAGGTATACCTTACCTTCTAACCCCTCTGCAGTGCCACTAATGAAGACATTAAAGAGGACCAGTCCCAATACTGATCCTTGTGGCACCCTATTGGTCACCCTCCCCTCCTCAGTGTGAACTTCATTTGCCACCACCCTCTGTCATCTATCCCTCAACCAATTTCTAACCCAATTTACCACCTTAGCACCCACTTCTAGGCTGCCCAGCTCGTTTATGAGTCTCCTGTATGGAATAGTGTTGAAGGTCTTACTGAAATCTAGGGAGGCTACATCCACCACTCCACCCCGATCTAATTAACTGGTCACCCAGTCAAAGGAATCGAACATATTTGTTGGACATGCCCTCCCCACTCTGAATCCATGCTGCCTCGGGCTGTGTAAGCCACTGGATTCAAGATATTCCACAATGCTTTCCTTCAGTAGTGATTCCATTAATTTCCCCACCACTGAAGTCAGGCTGACTGGCCTGTAATTACCAGCCTCCTCCCTGCTACCTCTTTTGTGACATAGGATGGGACTACATCTGCCCTCGTGAAGTCCTCTGGAACCACTCCCATATCCAGTGAGTGGATGAACAGGACTGTCAGTGGTGCTGCCAACACATCTCTAAGCCACTTCAGTATCCTTGAATGTATCCCATCTGGCTCCATTGCCTTGTCCACTTTCAGTTTTGCAAGGTCCTTCAGGACTCTTTCTTCCATAAATGGGCTGGTGTCCACCTCCCTTCCATTAATGCTCCTGTCGCTTATCTGTGGTTCCTCACCTTCCCCTTCTTCTATGAATACCTGGGTGGAGTCCGAGTATCTGCATCAGAGGAGGAGGAGAAGGACCAGGGAGAGATGATCATTAGTGACCCGAAGCACTCCACGCAGTGCAAGAAAGCAGCAGCAAAGGCAAACAAGATGCTGGGATGCATAGCTAGGGGGATCATTAGCAGGAGAAAGGAGGTTATACTGCCCTTGTACAGGTCACTGGTAAAGCCGCATCTAGAGTATGAAGTTCAGTACTGGTGCCCACACCTCAAAAAGGACATTAACCTGCTGGAGAAGGTACAGAGGAGGGCTACAAAGATGATAGCCAGTCAGCAGGGCAAGGCATACGAGGTGAGGTTGTGGGCACTGAACATGTACTCCCTGGAAGACAGAAAAGAGAGAGAGGGGACAGGTTGGGACATTCAAGTACTTGAAAGGGATAAATAAGGTTGATAAGGAGAGTCTCTTTAAGCTAAGTGGCAACCATATCACAAGGGGGCACAGTCTTAAACTGAAGGGTGGGAGGTTTAGGAGGGAGGGAGGGAGGTCAGGAAGCACTTCTTCACAGAGAGGGTGGTAGACACTTGGAATGCGCTGCCAGAAGAGGTCATCACATTGAAGACAGTGGGCAGCTTTAAGAGAGGCTGGGATAGGCATAGGGGGAAGGTAAGAATCATGGGTAGGGAGGATGGGAGGAGTGGGGAGGGAGGGCAGGGACATTAGCTCAAGCTGTGGACCCTGCAATACGAGCAGACTTGATAGAACAAATGGCCTTCTTCTGCTGGCATCTTCATATGTTCATATGTATGTAATACTGAACAAAAATATTTGTTCAGGATTCAGGATTTTTTATCACTGTTCATACCATACCCAGGAGGGTCCGGGACGGCCATCATGCTGTCCTGCCAGAGGGCCCTCTCTGCCACTCCCAGCCAGGAGAGCGCCGTATCCTCCCCAGTGGGACTCCTCACAAGTCCTCCAGGCAGTGCAGGGCATGGCCATCAAGCTGCATGGCCATGCCCAGCCATTTTCCTCCACTTTTTGTCCCTCGGGGATGTGGACGTGCAATGACGTCAGGCACTGCATGCTGACGTCCGCCGCACTCCCCCCCCCCCAGCTTCCATCATGATGGTAGTACCTCCAGGCATCCCCAGAGGTTGCTGCTGCACATTGGTGTTCCCCAACCCATCCTAGGACTAGGAGAGCAGTCAATGGATGCTCGATCCTAGTCCTCCCCTTTCATCCCCCGATGACACGGGCTCGTTCCCGAACTTGGGTCACCGGCGTGGTGTGAGGTGTGGCGTTCAGTGCCTCAACCCTCAGCGCCACCAGGCCAGCATAGGATTCAGGATTAATGCTTTTATCCTTGCCCCCCTTCACACACTCCTCTCCTTCCCTTCTTAGTCTTTCAATCCCTCCCCTGGTCTTTCTCTGTTTGCTTACATACCTGAAAAATGCTGTGTCCCCTCTCTTTACCACCTGAGATATTTTCTGCTCCGTTTGTGCCATTGCACTCCTGACCACTTTCTCTGCCTCCCTCTGCTTCTCCTGATACAATTCCCTGTCCTCCTCCCTCTGCATCTCCTTATATCTCCTGAAAGCTGACTTTTTTGCCCTTACCTTCCCAGCCACCTCTTTTGAGAACCATAGCGGTATTTTTTCTCCTGCTTTTGCTTACTTGCCTAATATAGAGGTTTGTTGCCTTCACTATGGATCCTTTTAGTTTTGTCCACTGTTCCTCTACACCACCCAAATCCTCCCTCCCATCTTGGCATCTCGGAGGCATTCCCCCATCTTTGCAAAGTTGGCCCTCCTGAAGTCCAGGACCCTCACCGTGATTTAACTCTGCCATTGTTCTTATATTGAACCACTATGTTTGGTGATCGCTGGTCCCCAGGTGGTCACCCATCATGATGTCTGCAACAGTCTCCTTGGTGAGTACTAGGTCCAATATTGCTCCCTCATGAGTGGGCTCTTTTACTAATTGCCTCAGGAACGTCCCCTACCAGGAGTCCAGGATGTCCTTGCTCCTAGCTGAAGCTGCAACCAGATTGCTCCAATCAACATCCTGCAGACTGATGTCCCCCACCAACAGCATGTTCCCCTCAGTCACCATCTTAAGTATGGCTTCCACTAAACCCCTCTGTCCATTTCCTCCCCCCTTTGCTGGAGGTCAGTGAATCATGTCAGTGTGAATAGTGGCTTCATTTCCCACCTCTATGGTAACCCACAGTGTCTCCGCTCCTCCCTTTATTCCTTGTATTTCAGTTGCTTTTATGCTATTCCTTACATGAAGAGCCACTCCTCTCCCCTTCTTATCCACCCTATTCTTTCAAAACAGAGTATTGCCTGGTATGGCTATACCCCAGTCATGGTTTTCATTGCACCCTGACTCAGTAATAGAGATGCTGTGAAATAAACTTTCGCGGGCGAAATTGGCAATTTCACCGGGTGAACGTTTTCATGAAATTGCAGCAAAATTTCACAATTTCACCTGCCACAAATCTCTCACCCACCCTCATTGTCTCCTGTCCCAACAGTCCCACCAAGTCCCTGGTGTCTAGTGGTCCACCTGCCCCTCACTAGCCCAAATATAAATTAAAATTCTCTCCCTGGTGTCTAGTGGTCCCCCACCCCTTATGGCCAATCATTGTCCCAAATTGAACAAGCACTCCACCCCCCCCCAGTTAAGTAATTATTTTCCTCAATCCCTGGTCCCCCAATCCTTTAAAAAAAAAAAAAACTCTTTACCAGACCCCACTCCCTGGTGTCTAGTGGACCCCCCCACCCTGTCTTTAGACAGAACTCACCCCATTCTCCCCCAGTACCCGGATCGGGCCACCAGCACAGCCCTCTACTCACCTCCATGGCTGGCAGCCTGAATGAGTGCTTCAATGAATGAGCGCATACAAACATGAACTCATTAATTGAAGCGCTTATTTGGGCTGCCAGCCATAGAGGTGAGTGGAAGGCAGTGCCGGTGGCCCAATTGGGGTATGGGGGAAAATGGGATGGGTGCTATCTTAAGACGGGGGGGGGGTCCACTAGACACCTGAGAGTGGGATCTGGTAAACTATTTAATTTTTTTAAAGGATTGGGGTTTTGGGGATCGGGGAAAAGAATTACTTAACTGGGTGGTGGAGGGCTTGTTCAATTTGGGACGATGATTGGTCATGGGGGGGGGGGACCATTAGACACCAGGGAGAGAATTTTAATTGGATTTCAGTCCATTACTGGATGCAGATGCGGATAAGAGTCAGCTGTGGAATAACCATGTTAAAACATGGTTAAAGAGAGATGTGGACAGGCTGCTGTGGTAAGTTCAAGAACGTTTTTAAACCATTTTTAAAAACAAACCACAGCTCACTTTGTAATGTGTTCAGGGCCTTTGTAACTACTGAGCTCATTTGTTTTTGTAATGATTTTATTAATGCTGTCTATCAATATGTTTCTAGCTTAAAAAAAAAAACTTAGGTTTCGAGGACCATGCCATAAATTTTGGCATGACCTCAGCCATCTCTGCATAAAAAGGAGGGAGTATAACATTTGTTTTGTTGCAAGCTACAACATAATCTTCTTTGAGAGTGGATTCTTTGGGCAGTTCTCTAATCAAGTTCTGTTATCAAGGTTCATGAGTACTGTTCTGAGAGGAGGATGGTTTCCTTGACAGTGTGTCTAGGCGTGTGCTCATGCCAGCTTGGGATGCCAACTGCTTAGCATTCTTAAAAACATTTTTGGAAAAAACAGTGACTAAATTCTGACCAGGACCTCT
The DNA here is from genome assembly GCA_016271365.2 of Neoceratodus forsteri. Lineage (NCBI taxonomy): Eukaryota > Metazoa > Chordata > Ceratodontiformes > Ceratodontidae > Neoceratodus > Neoceratodus forsteri. The sequence goes on along the minus strand of CM028129.1, from coordinate 49,659,109 downwards.
CAATGAATTCCCATGGTTCCTCCACAGATTGTTGTGCATGTACCCTTCCTCCCCTTGAAATCATAGGCATAGCAGGGTATTTTATGTAATACAGAGTATGAAGTTTCTGAAGGACAGTTCTGGTTTCAGAGAAAGTTTTTCTTTTTTCGCTGGTAAAAGTTTTATTGGATATTCAACAAGCAAATACATAGCATAATGAACCTGACAACTCACTGTCTTCATCTTACCTGGCGCCATGCACCTCTGCTGTATATCCGAGGTACCAGGTCTGGCACCAACGGACTGAACTCCCGCTTGTTACCTCGGACTTTCAGTCAGATTCCACTTCTGAGCAACAAATGTCACTGGGCTGGGTTTAGGTTAACACAGTTTCAGGCAGACCACAAGTCAGGTGCATAAAAAACACATGGTTGCATTTATCATTTTATTTGTATCAAGTAAAATCTACAGAAAGCAAAACGATGAGTCAGACAGCTGCTTAGCTTCAACAGTTTCCAAGTTTTTTTCTTCAGCCTAAAATGAATCAAACACACTACCAGAAGGTCTTCCACCATCAGTCAGTATTCAACTGATCTCTCTATCTATCTACTCTCAGAACTGAGTTAGAGCTTTTATATGATCTCTAGAAATTAGGAAATTTCCACTCCCCTGTGATTGACATCAGACATAACATAAAATTAACCACTAGGGGCAACTGTTGCTCCATAGAGAACAGTTCAAATGGCACCTGTAGGTTTGCTTATAACATTGGGAAAGGTCAGACCTGAGGTCAGAACATTTTTGTGGTTTCTTAAACTCTCCTGCAGGAACATGCTGTCTGCTGTAAAAGATATCTTAGCAGTTTTATATATACTACTGCAAGGCAGCAGGGAAACTTCTTAAAAAACAGACACACACTTTTGTTATTTTTATATCATTTTATTTATTTATTTAGTTTTTGTTGACCGGTTAAGTGCACGAGTCAATTCTGCCTATTTTCAGGCAGGAGGGGGATACAGATGAATGCCAACTGACTTTGAACCAGATTAAGCTGTTGTTGGTATTTTCAGTGAATGGGGGAAATTTGGCCAGGACACCAGGGAAACTTCCCCTACTCTTTTCGAGAAGTGCCATGGGATCTTTAACATCCACCTGAACTACCACCAGAACAGGCAGATGGGACCTCGGTTTAACGTCTCATCTGAGAGAACGGCACCTCAGGAGTGCAGCACTTGTCTCATGCTGCACTATTGTGTCAGTATTGGAATTTAACCCAAGTGCCTGGTGTGGGGATAGAACCCACAGCCATCTGATCTCCTGGCCTCAGAGGCAAGTGTGCTATCAAAACAGTTTTGTTTTAGGTTAATATGCACAGAAAGCATTATAAGCACTTCAGCACTTAATTTATAACCAGCCAACCAGCGTGTTGGACATTATACAAAACATAAAAACTGCTTGAAGATGGGGTTTCCACTACGACAGGGGTCACCCTGTCACAATAACCTAATGTCAGGCATAGAGAAAAAAGCATCGCACAGCATTTGTACAAAGATATGATGTACCTTACAAAGGCATAGGAGGCAAAAAGTCCCATAAAGCATAAAAACATTATATGCATGATGCCATACATAAAGAGGATATAAAATAAACAGTGTAACTACTAAAAGTTCAAGAGGCCTAACAAACATTACATCAGAAATAATCAAATGTAAGAAGAACAAACATAATAGGGGGAATAGCATCAGTAGCACCACAAGTAGTCGAAGGGGCAAAGAAAAGAGTGAATGAGCATGGCAACCAAACAAGAAAGGAAGTAAAGGAAAAAGTGATGTGAAGTGCCACCTAAAGGCAGGGAGAAAAACATAAAGACACCTTGGAGTGCAGGGGGACCAGAACAATTTAGGTAGACTGAGTGCAAAGCCATCAAAGAAAGGGACCCCAGACAAGGTCAAAGGTGGTGAGGGTACCAAGCGTCATATGGCTAAGGTGCTCATTATGGGCCAGAGTGGCCAGTGTGGTTATCCAGACATCAGTGGAAGGGACCGTTGTGGACCGCCATCTCTGAAGCAAGAGCAGCTTTGCCTCAGTAGCAGCTTCAGTGAGCCATTTAAACAGAGAGAGAGGAAGATGAGGGACCTGAGATGGGAAAGACAGAAAAAATAAAGTAGAGGAAAATGAGATAGACACATTCAGAACAGACTGGCAAAAGGCATGCACTCCCTGCCAAAGGGGATGGATATTGGCTCATTTCCACAGAATGTGAAATAAGGAGCTTTTTTCAGAATGGCATCTCCAACACACTGGGGACTGAGAAAGACCAAGCTCAAAAAGAACAAGTGGAGTGTGATACCAGTAATGGAGCACTTTATTTTGAAGACGTCAACTGCATGCATCCTGTGAGTCAGGTGGACAATGGACTAAGCCTGGGCCCATTCCCCAGGGAGACAATAATGCTCAAATCTGGCTCCCACTGAGATTTGGCAGGTTGTGTCTGGTCAGGCACTGAGTCCCTGATTGCCTTATACATAAGGTCAGTGCATCCCTTTGAAGCAGAGAGCCAGGTATAAAAGGGAGGCTCGGACTTGAAGGAAACACGGGCAGGAGAGATACATAGCAACTTTTGCAAAAGAGTACAAAGCTGCAAATATTTCCAAAACTCCTGTTGTGGGACGTTAAAGTGCTTTTACAAGAGTATCAAAAGCTAAAAGCTGGGAGGAGTTAGGAAGCAAGAGGTCACATACCCATAAAAACCCTTGAGCCTTCTGATCATGACATAAAAAGGAATAGCCCGCAATAAAAATTTGACTTTTGAGTTCCATATAACATCTATGTCAAAAAAATTAAAGAGACTTCTGAGTTTCTTTTATAGGAACACATCTCTTTTTAATTTAAAGATTAGGAAGTTATTGGTTTCTACTTTGTTCTTACCCATATTGGATTATGGTGACATAATCTATAAAAATGCTAAAAAGTCATTATTGTGTTCATTAGATGTCTTATTCAATAGTGCTTTAAGATTTGTAACAAACCTTCCATTTAGAACTCATTGTTGTGTTCTATACCAAAACTCAGATTTTTTCTCATTGTTTGAAAGGACAGATATCCATTGGAATTTATTGGTGAATAAGTTTGTACTGCAAACATTACCATTTTTTTATTAAATTTATTGCAAATTAGGTCACAAAAACAATGTTCTTTAAGGTCTTCTACTTGAATAAGTTTTTATATACCAAGATATAGTACTAAAACTGGTGATAAAACAATATCAAGTTTAGTGCCCAAAACATGGGAATGACTGTCTAAACAATTAGACAGTTCAGTATTGCTGCCATTTAAATGCTTTAGGTTCTCAATGATGACTTTGTACAACAAACATTGTAGTTGCTATGGATAAAGTATGTTTTTATGCTTCATATCATAATGTAAAATCTAATTTTATATTGAAACTGAAATTTTGTATGTAAGTTTTTTATTTGTGTGATGTTACATGTTTGGATTCAATTGCAAAAGTGATAATATTATCTCAGTTTGATATCCAATAAAAGATTAAAGTTGAAAAAGTTGAAGCCGAGGGTTAAGCCAAAGGGACTTCAGGTCCACAGGACAGAGGTCCATGCAGAGCTGCTTACTCAGCACCCGCCAAACAGAACAAGAAGCAATGATTGTGGAGAATAAATGGTCACATGTGGCTCGACAGAGTAAGGAATGGAAAAGGAATCCAATAGAAAGGCCAGGGAAAAAGCATGGATTCCAACTGAAGCAATATCGGGACTTGATCAGCCTCATCTAGGAACAAATGTAATGTTTGCCAAGCAATTAAGGTGAGATGATAGCCTTTAAACCAAGGAAGACCCCATCCCCTTAGAGACCAGTTAGACCATAGCTTGGAACGACTGTACCTGGGTGGAGAGCCTTCCCAAAGAAAGGATCCAGTAAGGGCATCAATCTTGAAAAACCAGGAACTGGAAATTGAAAGAGGAAGATGACCGAGGACATAAAGAAGCTTAGCAACAGATGCCATCTGGATAGCCTCAATCTTACCCACTAAAGAAAGATGCAGGGCCTTCCATCACTCAAAATCTGCCCTCAAGGTATGAAGTAAGGGGTCAAGGTTAACTTTAGGAATAGAAGGGATGAAAGATACAATACGAATACCAAGATATCTTATGCCCACAATGGACCAGGATAAAGCCACCGAAGCAAACAGTTGGGAAGAGCACAACAAAGTAAAAGGAAGAACCTGTGTCTTCAAAGGATTGATGAGAAGACCAGAAATTTCAGGAAAGCAGTGCAGGGTATGTACAAGAGCAGCAACAGAAGTTTCAGGAAAAGAGAGCAGCACTAGAAGATCTTCCGAATAGAGAGTAGAGATCTCAAAGCCATTAATGTTGGTACCCAAAATATCAGAGTGGGAACAAATCAAGTCTTTCTTTTTTCAGTAATGTCAGAGCAGAGATCTTGGAAAAAGTAAATCCTGTCCTGTTCCCACGTTAACACTCTGCTCTGCCTGGCCACAGACAATATTTCCTCTTTAAAGTTAAATTTTAGAAAATTAATACTAATGGGGCGGGATCTCTGTCCATTTTTAGGCTTTGCTGTAAGTTGCTCTTCATGCCCTTTCAATCTCTAAGGGCTATGGCCATTGGAAATTGAGCAGGGATGGTATAAAATCTTGCAGAAACCTGATCATACTTTTGCTCACCAAATCTTCAGGCACCCCAACTAGTCTTAAATTATTCCTCCTCCTCCTATCTTCCAGGTTGTCAACCTTGTAAGATAAATTATCTAAGAGACAAGTATGTTCATTAGAGTCCTCTACATTTGTGAGAGATTCCTCTATTACAGCCAGTATCTCTTCAAAGATATCCATCATAACTTTCTTTTTATCATCAGCTTCCTTTTTAGGAGCAGAAATGTCCAGCTTAAAAGATGTAAGCATTCCTTTGATAAATAACATATCTTGCTCATCAGATTTGTCCAGTTTACTTGCTGTACTTTGTTGATGTGTGGGAGAAGTCCTGTTCTGCCTGTTCGATTATCCCACTTCACTCTTGCTGAGGCAGGGCATACTTTGAAGTGGCAGCTAGTTAAAACTTTGAAATTAAATAACTTAGCCAAATATAATTTTTTTCAAACTTTAACTTCATATTTCATTAATGAGCAATGAACTAAAACAAATCCCTTTTGCAGCACCAGATAACGTTAACTCTGAAAATTAGATTTTTCAAAATATCATGAAGGGTGAGAGAGTGTCACTCTCAAGCAGCCATCACCTCAGGTTCTCACACACAACACAGATATGATAAATCCAAGGTCCCTTTTCTGCTTAATGACTGTCAGTACCTCCCCAATCCTATACTAATCTCCTGGGTTCCTATGTCCTAGGCACATGATTTTGCACTTTTTGGCATTGAACCCCAGATGACATGCTCTTAACCACTCTTTGAGTTTCCCAAGGTACCTAGCACATCCTCTCCACCCCTCCTGAAGGTCCACCCTATTACAGATTTTGGTGTCATCTGCAAAAAGACATGCCTATCCTGCCAGTTCTTCTCTAATTATGAAGACATTGGAGAGGACTGGTCCCAGTACTGAGCCCTGTAACACCTCGCTGGTCACTCACCCCTCATTAGAGTGAGTGCCATTAACCACCATCCTCTGTTGGCTATCCAATAACCAGTTTCTATCCCAGTTCTCCACTTTGGATTAGAGGTGTGCTGAACCTATGGGGGTGAAACTGAGCCACCATGAACACATGTGGGTCAGTTTCCATGAGACCCAAGCTGAACCTTGTCAGCTCGGCTCGGATCGCTGAGATTTTTTTTTGTTGTTAGCTCCTGCCTCTCGTGACAGCTGTAAAGAGAGCTGAGGGTTTGGAAGAGAGTTGATGTCTGTCCTCAGTGCCATTTCACTTCAGCCACTGAGGAGAGAGGAGCTTCCTATCTTATTGACAAGCACCTGGATGTTAAAGTAAAGTGAACGGGTCGTCATCCGTTGTGGACCAGTTATCTTCCTCCTTCCACCCACCACCACCAATTAAAAGAAAAAAAAAAAATAAATAGAAAATAAATTTAAAAAAACAAAACTGAAAGGGTTAGAAGGGATGTGTGCCAGGGACTGATTGTGTGTGTGCTCTTGCCCGATGATATTAAGTGCAGTGACAGTCTTAAATAAAATCTGTTAGGCAGCTGGCTGCCAAAAACTTAAAACTTTTAAAAACTTAGCTTACTTACACTAACTGGAAGGAGACTGTGTGTGTGAGTGTGTGTGTGTGTGTGTGTGTGTGTGTGTGTGTGTCTTGGGGGGGCAGTGGGAGACTACAGTGCTTTCTTTTAGCCCCAAAGTGTCAGCACAGTAGTGGCACAGTGCAGCACCAGAAATGAATGGCACTAGTTTCAAGAAAAAAAGGAATACAAAAAGTTCCTTGAAGCTGCTTGCCTGGCAGTATAGCAAGCTATGAGTAGAGTGGTGACTAAGCTCATTCAGCAGACCTGAGATGAGATGCATTGTCACACTGTGAGACGCTGAGGAAGTCACTTGTCTAACTACCCCAAAGCTCTGTCAGATCAGTGTTACCAGCCATTTTCCACACAAGCAGGAGTCAGACATGACTTTTTTATGTGTAGTCCTGTACAAAAAATAAATTAATTTTTGTGCAAGCAGAACCAGTAACGGCATGTGTGTATCGTGTGAAATCGCTTACTACAGTAGTGGGTATCCTGTTAGCTGAGAAGCCTCTGTCTGCAGTGTCACCAGCCATTTCCCACACAAGCAAGAGGCAGGACAGAACCATATTTTTCTGTACAGTCCTTTAAAATAAAGGCTTGTGTTATGTGTGAAACCTTTTGGAGGGAGGGGACAGCCCGGCAGTTGAGTAGCCTCTGTCTGCAGTGTCACCAGCCATTTCCCACAGAAGCAGGAGTCAGGACAGACCCTATATATATATTTTTTTTTTTGCATAGTCCTGAAAAATATTTTATTTATTTATTTGATCTGGGATTGCAATACCTTTGAGCAGAGAACCGCTCATTTACAAAGGTTCCACCTCAGAAAGGGTGGAGAACATACATTGGAAACATTACAAAAGTCACTAGCTAACAAATAATACAGATAACAATTTAAAGCATTCAGTATTAAAATTAATTGCATCTCAAAGGCCTGCATCATGTGTGAAACCTTTTGGAGGGAGGGGGCAGCCTGGCAGTTGAGTAGCCTCTGTCTGCAGTGTCACCAGCCATTTCCCACACAAGCAGGAGTAGGGACGGGGCCATATGGGTGTGTGTGTGTGTGTGTGTGTGTGTGTGTGTGTGTGTTTGTGTAGTCCCGTAAAGACTTGTGACATGCATCACGTGTGAAACCTTTTGGGAGGGAGGGGGCAGCTCTTGGCAGTTGCATAGTAGCCGCAGCTTGTAGCCTTGCTAGTTAACCAGTTCATATTCATACCTTACTTTGAGACATGCACTAACTACTGCACTCATCATCACTGCCACCTATTTCCCCAAGGTGACTGAGGAAGGTAGTATGGTTAGGTATGGTATTTTTTTCTTGGAAAGGAGCTAATTTCATTAGTGATCAGCAGCTGTTATTAAATTAATGATGGAAGGGAATAGGCCTGTGAAACAAATTTCTAAGACAAAGACAGCAATTCAGAAGAAAAAAAGTCACAAAAAGTGCTTCTTCTACTGCAGTAGGTGCATCCTCTTTATCAAGTAAAGCTTCCTCCTGCTCCGAGTCCTTGTCTTCTGAGATCCTATCATGTTTATCTGCTGCTGCAGGGGACACCCAGTTAACAAATACAGGCTAAGTAAAGGGCAGCAAGAAAATCTTGGCTGCTGAGCCAGCAACTAAGAAAAGTAGATTTGTCAAAGGTACAGTGATTAAAAAAATAGAGGCAGTTTCAGGCACTACACATGGTGCAGAGGAAAGAATAACTGCACATGCACACATTGTGGCACTTTCTCAAGATTCTACCACTTCTCATTCGTCAGAATCTGACAGTGTAGATAGCACTGCCAGGGAGTACAGTACAGTTCTGAAATAGAGGCAGTGCATGATGGGAACTCTGATGATGAGGGCTCGTGGCCAGAGGAACCTGTGAGATGCCACACCAGAAAAAACTTGGGAATCATCCTCAGAGGAAAGGTCTTTAGGGGCCAGTGAAAAGGAAGTTATGCCTGGCTTGCCTGTCTCCTCTGCTGAGGGCAGGCATCATGCCCAATCTTCCAGTGAGGACACTGAGGAAATTAATCAAAATATGAAATTAACATAGACATGTCAGATGATGATTCAGAAGCTGCAATGCCAGGGACAGAAATGAAAAGGTATCCTCTTCCATTTGGAGTGTTCTTTCACCTCGACCCAAAGAACAGTATGTGTGCAATATGCTATTTATGAAATGACTCCAGGAGAGGAAGACAGGCAAGCAACCTTGGCATGTCAACCTTAATAAGACACTTACAGCAGATGCATCCACTTCGGTGGGCCAGGGATAAGTCACGAGGTGACATGGCAGAGGATGTTGTACAGGTTAGCACTGGTACTCACACTGGTGCCATAGCTAAATGTTTCCATATACAGCCTAAAACCCCTCGGCCACTGAGCAGGACTTTGAATGCATCACCCCTGTATCTGCTAGGTCTTAATCAAAATCAGAAAGCTTCCCAATTAAAAACAGAATGAATTCTACTCTGTTTCCTCCAGCTTTTTTTAGTGTGTCAGTCACACGTCAGAAACAGTTAAGGATGCAGCAGGCTTTTGAACAGAGAACTAAATACGTCCAAAGCTATCCAGCTGCTCAGCAGTTAAATAAAGCAGTATCTGCAATGCTTGCACTGGACATGCGCCCAGTTTGTATTGTTGACTCTGCTGGGTTTTGGGAGGTAATGAAGTTTGCTGACCCTTAATATCAGCGGCCATCACAGACTTATTTCTCCAGAAAGGCTGTGTCAGCACTTTATAGGGAACTGCGCCAGAAGGTAAACAGTGCCTTACAGTCATCAGCTGTTGAAGTAGTAAATATAATAACATATATGTTCGCCCAAATGACTGGCTTATAAACTGCCCTAAATAACCCATGCACTAACCCTCTCATGACACTTCTGCTATCCCCCTTCTTGTTCCCCGTCGATGTCTTCCCTATGTCAACCCTCTCAGCTTTCCCTGTGTATACTACCCAGACCTGTCACCCCTCCCTGGCCCCAAGCTCAGGGTCTAGTTCTCTCAGCCAACTTGGTGCATTATACTTCAAAACATTTCTAGATAATAGGCACTTATGTAAGTAAGAATAGTTCTAGATGTGTAATCAAGTATGTTATGCTACCATCCCTGTGGCACATGTATGTAGTGTCTCCTCATGTAACAAGTTTGTAAAGCCAAACTTAACTATGTAACAATTGTTTGAATTGCTTGACTCCAAGTGCTACCTATTGATTGTTTTATGTATACCCTCCTCCCTTGTACCCCCCCAGGTCGCACCATGAGACGAGCATCTTTTTGCTTAGTGTGCCTCTCCTGGTGAAACATTTTTAATAAATAAATAAATAAATATGTGGATGAGTGGCCAGACGGCAGACTATGTGACGGTCACCACCCACTGGTTATCCTTTTCCTCTGCAACATCCTCTGGCACCTCTAGGGGCCAAAAAGATCCTCACAAACAGGCTTCCCTCTGTATTTCAAGATTTGACAAAGAAAATCACACTGGTGTGAACATAGAAACATAGACTTTGACTGCAGATAAGGACCACTTGCCCCACCCAGTCTGACCATTTCCCTTCCTGTTGGATAAGCTGCAGATTCTAGTTAACCAACAGCCTACTTCCTGCAACCCCCCACTACAATTGCCTTATGTCTGTCCCATGCATGTTTGAATTCCCCCACTGTTTTAGACACAACAACCTCCCCAGGAAGGCAGTTCCATGTATCCACTGCTCTCTCCGTGAAAAAATTTCCTCACATTATCCCTGGGCCCTGAGCTGTCCCCCTCTATCTTTAAATTGTACCCCCTTGTTCTTCCACATCTCTTTTTCTGAAAGATGCTACCCTCCTGGACTTTTTTGATTCCCTTGAGGTACTTAAAAGTTTCTATCATATCCCCCCTGTCCCTCCTTTCATCAAGGGTATACATATTAAGCTCTCTCAGTCTCTCTTCATATGGTTTCTGATGCAGCCCCTGCACCATTTTAGTTGCCCGCCTCTGGACTGCTTCCATCCTGTCTATGTCCTTGCGTAGATGGTGTCTCCAAAACTGCACATAGTATTCCAGATGGAGTCTCACCAACTGTCTGTACAGAGGGATAACCACTTCCCTTTTTCTACTTGCGATGCCCCTTCCTATGCCTCCCAGTATCCCCATGGCTCTCCTTACTGACTTCTCACATTGCTTACCCACCTTTAGGTCATCTGATATGACTACCCCCAAGTCCCTTTCCATTTTTGCTGTTGTTAGTACCTCCCCTGCTATTGTGTACTCTTCTCCTGAGTTTTTGTTTCCCAGGTGCATTACTTTGCACTTCTTTGCATTGAATCTAAGTTGCCATATGTCTGACCATTCCTCCAACCTTGCCAAGTCCCTTCTCATCCTTTCTACCCCCCTTGTGTATCAACTCTGTTACAGATCTTTGTGTCATCTGCAAGAGGCATACCTTTCCTCCAGACCCTCTGCAATGTCACCTATAAAGATGTTAAAGGGACTGAACCCAGTACTGAGCCCTGAGGTACTCCACTAGTGACCCCTTTCTTCAGAATGTGTTCCATTCACTTTACCTTCTGTGTCCTGTTGTGCAGCCAGTTTGCTACCCAGACTACCACCCTGGAACCCACTCCCAGGCTGGCTAACTTGATTATTAGTCTTTGTGCGGGACTGTGTCAAATGCCTTGCTAAAGTCTAGGTAGGCCATATCCACAGTCCCTCCCTGGTCTATTACTTTGGTCACCCAGTCAAAGAAATCAATTAGATTCATCTGACATGACCTTTCTGCTGTAAATCCATGCTGCTTTGGGTCCTGTGCCCCACTGGCTTCTAGGTACTCAACAATTCTTTCTTTCAGAAGTGATTCCATCATTTTCCCTACCACTGAGGTCGAACTTACAGGTCTGTAGTTTCCTGCTTCTGCCTTGCTCCTACTTTTGTGAAGGGAATCACATATGCCCTCCTCCAGTCCTCAGATACCACCCCATCCTCCCATGATTTGTTAAAAAGTGTGGTCAGTGGTGTCAGTAAGTCCTCCTTTAGTTCTTTTAGGATTCTGGGGTGAATCCCGTCAGGCCCCATTGCTTTGTCCACCTTGAGTTTTAGGAGTTCTTTCAGGACTCTTTCTTCTGTAAATGAACTGGTGTCAACCCCCCTACCCAGAGTGCTTCTATTGTCTGGTTTAGGTAACTCCTCCTTATTTTCTTTTGTGAATACTGAGCAAAAGTGTTCATTCAGTATCTCTGCCTTTTCACTGTCTCCCTCTGCCCACCTTCCCTCTCCTTTATTAATCTTCACTATTCCTCCCTTAACCTTTCTATGCTCCCTAATGTACCTATAGAAGGTTTAATCTCCCTTCTTAACTGAGTTGGCTATTTTTTCCTTGGTTTGGGCCTTTGCTATTCTGACTGTCTTCCCCACTTCTTTCTGCTTTAATTGATAAAGTTCCCTGTCATGCTCCTTCTGTGATTCCTTACACTTTTTGAAGGCAGTCTTTTTCTCCTTAACCTTCCCTGCCACCTCTTTTGAGAACCATAGTGGTTTTTTTACTCTGCTTTGTTTTCTTTATTTGTTTCACACAAAGGCTTGTTGCCTCTATGACAGCAGTTTTGATTTTTCTCCATTGTTCTTCCACCTCTCCTTTTTGGCCATTTACTAGTGCATTCCTCAGGTATTCACCCACTTTGCCAAAGTCAGCCCTTCTAAAGTCCAGGATCCTTGTTTTTGTATGGCTTGTCTCCATGGTTGTGCTTATTGTGAAGCACACTGTGCAGTGGTCACTTGTTCCCAGATGTCTACTGACTTCTAAATTTGTGATCCTCTCTCCATTTCAGAGTACCAGGTCTAGTATTGCTCCCTCCCGAGAGGGTTCCAACACTAGCTGTCTAAGGCCTACCCCCTGCAGGGCATCGAGAATGACCCTGCCCTTTGATGTGGCTGCAGTACATGTCATCCAGTTAACATCTGGCATATTCAGGTCCCCCATCAACAGTATCTCCCCTTTTTCAGCCATTTTGAGAATGTCCGCCATCATTTTCCTGTTTGTTTCCTTCCCTTGAGATGGGGGTCAGTATACAACCCCTGTGCGGATTGTGATGCCATTCCCTGTCTCCTAGGTGACCCAGAGTGCTTCTTGTCCTCCCCCTTTACTATTTAGTTCTGTAGCTTTGATCTCTTCCCTTACGTATAGAGCTACTCCACCTCCTCTTTTACCCTCCCTGTCCCTTCTGTAGACTGTGTACCCCAGTATGTTGACATCTCAGTCATGGTTCTCCATGTACCATGTTACTGTGACTGCCACAATATCCAATTTTTCATCTTCCATTGGTACTCATTGCCCTCCATTTAATGTTGGCTTTCTCCTTTTCCCCCATCCCTGCTCTTATTGCCCTCGTCTGTTTTTCCATTTACCCCTGTCCTGCCCTCTGTTGAACTCTGTACCTCAGTGTTTACCTTACTACCTGCCACGTTTTGTTGGGGGAGGCTTGAAATTTCCTGCCTCTTATCAGCACCTCCCCCTTGGCTAGTTTAAAAGCTTTCCAAGGAAGCATTTAAACCTGTCACTTAGGAGCTTGGTTTCCTTCATGGACAGATGCAGACCATCATGCCAGTATAGACCTTCATCTCTCCAGGTGTACCCTCAGTCCCCAATGAAGCCAAAGCCTTGTGCTCTGCACCAGTTTTGCAACCATTCATTAAACTGCATAGTGTGCAGTACCCTAGCCTCACCCCTGCCATGGACTGGCTGCACCTCTGAAAAGGTAACCTTGCTTGTTACCTGTCTGAGGTCCCTCCCACAGGAGCTAAAGAAATGGTTCTCAGAATGGCCTTTCCCTAATGGCCTTTTCCCAGGATTTGTGGTAGCAGGCAACATAGCTAACATTGTTAAAGCATTAAAGGATGGTGAGTTTCTGCATTTACCATGTTCTGCACATACACTCAATCTAGAGGTACAGGACTTCCTCAGTGAAGACAGGAGTGGGCAGAATATGCTGGGTACTGCACATAGATATGTGGTTACTTTAGGCACTCTGTAAAACTGTGTACAATTTTGCAGGAACTGCAAAAACAGAATAACTTACAAATTCACCAGCTAAAGCAAGAAGTTGACAGTAGGTGGTGTGACGTGGACAGCCAGTTCTGAGCACTGTATCATTTTTTGTAATATAAAAATGTGTTATGGATTGTCTCGCATGAGAAATGCTGAAACAGCATATGAGTATAACACACACACACACACATACACAGGTTTTAGATACAAGGTGCTACCTGGAAGGCCCGACGCTAATTACTGACTAGACCAGGCCTTAATTGGGGATCTCCTGTTTGCCTAGATTTATGGTAGCTTACCAGATGCTAGGCTAGAATCATAAATGTTTATGACATTCAGAGGAAACACGGTGAAATTCACATGGTGATACAAAAGCATGTTGCACCTCCGTGAGATCTGGCAGAGAGACATAAGTCCTTTTGATGTCTTGGAAAGGGGAAGCTGATCATCAGATCAAAGAGAGTCATTCAGAGAAAATGAGTTATGCTGAGGTTACAGAATTTAATACTTGGATGAGACATCCTGTTTTTGTATAGATATGTATTTTTCATATATTCTGACAGGCAGGAGCCAGGTGACCTCACGCAAAGGGGTTGGCCAAGGCAGTTTTTTTAACAAGTATTCTGTTTTCCTTCAGAGACTTTTATCTACACTCTGACAAAAAAAATCTTTGAGCACTTTAAGCAAGTATACAGGTAGAGAGAGACAAAATCTAACTACTGTAGTAGGAATTTCACTGTTAAAACCTTGTTCTTTTAAAAGATTTATATGTTTTGTGATATTGGTTCTGTATTTTATGTTTCTCATATTTTTTATCTATTTTAGCAAAACTCTATTTTTAGAGCCTACTTGGTCTGCCTTTGATTTCTTTTCTTTAACAAGTGGAGTATATATGGTTAAAGCAGACACTGTGCATAAGCTTGAATGGTGATACCAAACTGGAAAAAGATAAGGGTTTAATCTGAGGTCTCTTATTAGAGTTTTTAAGGGTTCATTTTTGTACACCTGGTTAGGTGCCCGTAGCAAAGATATCTGCCCCCCCCAAAAACAGAATTATGTGAGCCTGTGCATTGGGTACGCTAGCAAGAGGTTCACAGTTTGAATCCCTAAAAAGACTTGAGACCAAAGGTTGATTCAAACCCACAAAAACAGACAGGAGGGTTACCCTGTTTCTGTTTCCTGTTCACAAGACTGCGTTCAGAGGTTGGCACTTTGGGAGTAGAGGGCTGACCTGCTGAGGAGGTTTGTGACAGATTGGTTGGCAGTGGTGTGGATAAAAATTTGGTATTACAAGCTTTTATTGTTCAGTGTGTCCACTTGAGATTGTCAGCTCACTTGCAAAGAAAGAAAAAGGCAGAGTTTTATTTTTTTTTAAAAAGGAAACAGAACTATATCACTTGGCACACAATCAAGTTCCTACCCATTTTATTTTTTTTTCTAAAGTGCAAGTCAGAGTAGCAGTAGTTAGGAAAGATGACTTCCAACTACAGCAGGCACACTGTAGACTACTTAAGGCAGTTGTGCAGGGACAGAGGAGTCCCTTTCAAGGTGAAATCCAGCAAGCAGAACCTCATAGTTGCCCTGATTTTAGCAGATACCCAGAGCAGTGAGTCATAGACCGTGACTGAAAAAGACCAAACCTGGAGTGTGGCAGGGTTAGCAGCCAGTGCAGTGTGCAGATCCGATGAGGAGGGCAACAGGGCCAGTCCCAGTGAAGGAACACAGCAGCAGGGAAAGGTCACCAGAATCCTGGATCCAGAAGTACTCAGGCTGCAAATTGAGTTGTGCAGGATGAAGCTGGAGTTCAAGGAGAAGAGGGAGCGAGAGAAGTGAGAGGCGGACCGTGAGGCAGAGCGAGAACGCTGTGAGGCAGAGCGAGAATGCCAAGAGGCAGAGCAAGAGGAGCATGAGTGCCAGCGAGCTGCAGAGGAGAAGAGAGAGTGAGAATGCTAAGACGCAGACTGTGAGGAGCAGGAGCACCAGAGGCAACATGAACTGGAGAAGCTAGGACTCCTACCAGCAGTACCAGAGCAGATAAGTGGCTTCAGATTAACTGGGACTACAGGACTGGGTTACAAACTGAATTCCAAATTAATCGCTAAATTTAAAGAGGGGGAGGATATGGATTCCTTTTTAAATTCTTTTGAAAAAGTTTGTATTCAGGCTAAAATTCCTAGAGAGTCCTGGAACTTCCAGCTATCCCTGCTACTTACTGGAAAGCTCGGGATGCATTGGGTCAAATGGACAATGAGGACAGTGATGATTACAGCAAACTTAAAGCTGCACTGTTAAAGAAATTTGAATGAACTGCTGAATCACACAGAGCTAAATTCCGTAAGCTCAGGAGAAGCCCTAACATTAGCTATGAGGAGCTAGCCATGAAACAACGTCAGTTTTTAAAATGTTGGTGGGAAAGAATTGAGGCAAACTCTGTTGATAAAATTGAAAATGTGATTCTGTTAGAACAGTTTTTCTGGGCATGTCCAATATAGATGAAAACCTGGCTGGAGGACTGAGATCCCAAAACAGAGCAAGAGGCTGCCAAACTCTCGGACTGCTATGCCAAGAGCAGACCTGCTCTGAGAGTGAACGGGGCAGGTGTGGCAGCACAGAAAGGGAAAAGCGTGCCTTCAGGGCAGCTAAAACCCTTACTGCCTCCACCGAAACCAGTTAGCCCCAGATTTCAGAGAAAAGATTTCTCTGAGAGAAGGAATGAATGTTGGTTGTGTAAAGAAACGGCATATTGCCAGACACTGTCCCAAAAAGGTGAGCAATAATATACAACCAGGTGCTAGAAAAGAAGTGGGTTGTTTGTATATCCCTGGAAGCATGTCAGTGAACATGAAGGAACACATGCACCCAGTCATGGTGAATGGTGTACAGACACAGGGGTTAAGGGACACAGGGGCATTCCTGACCTTGGTAAAGGGGATCTGGCACAGCCTGGTCAGCTTATACCCAATAAATACATCACTGTAAAGGACTTTGTGGGTGGGGAGAAAACATTGCCCCTTTGCTAGTGTTCTCTTAGACTGGAGTGAATCAGGGGGAACTGTGCAACAGGTGGGGGTAGCCAAAACATTAGCAGTGGATGTGTTGCTGGGCAACAATCTCCAACAGGGAATGGTATGTGCAGTTACCCGTAGCCAAGCGGCAAGGGAAAATTGTATTTCCCTGAATCCCACAGAAGCCATTGTAGCCATGGAAACCACTGAGAGGCTGGTTCCCCAACCTGTATCTCCAGAGGGGGAGACTGATAAAAAGGTGGTAGAAATTTCCCCAGTAGCAAGTAACCACACAGCTACAGAGGGTTGCTCCGAAGATGGAGGGGTGATCCCTTGTCAGAGGGTTGGGATTGACAGTGATCCTGAGTGCCCTGATGCTAGTGATAGGGACCCTAGTTTAGTGACTGAATGGGACCTGTCCCATGCCTTGGGAATGTCTGAGGGGTTTGCAGCTGCTCAGAGAAGTAACCCTAGTTTAGAGAAGCTGAGGGCTTAGGCAGACTTGGACAGTGCACAGGGAGGTGACGGCAGACATAAGGTTTATGGGAAAAATGTACTTATGTATACTCAGACAGTACAGACAGAGGGAGGGGTGCTAGGCAGGCAGCTTGTCATTCCCCAGGAGTCTCGTGAGTAGTTGCTGAAGATTGCACATGATATTCCCTTGTCTGGTCATCTGGGAATCATATGCACAATGCAGCGGTTGGCATAGAATTTCTACTGGCCTACCTTCATCCAGCAGGTGATGGAGTATTGCAGGTCTTGTCACTGGTGCCAAGAAATAGGGAAGATGGGCAAGAAAACTGAAGCCACCTTGATTCCATTGCCCATACTGGAGGAGCCATTCCAGAGGATGGGGATGGATATTGTGGGGCCTTTAAATACCCCCAGCTCCTCAGGGAAGAGATTCATACTTACTGTGATGGATTATGCCACCCGGTACCCAGAGGCAGTCACCCTATCCTCTCTGAGGACAAAGTGGCAGATGCCTTACTTGAGATTTTCTCCTGTGTTGGGTTTCTGCAGGAGGTTATCACCGATTGAGGGGGTTCCTTCATGTCGGACCTGATGAAATGTTTATGGGAGAAGCATGTGGTGGTGCAGAGATGCATGACACTGTATCACCCACAAGCCAATGGGCTTGTGGAAAGATTCAATGCTACCCTAAAGTCAATGCTCTGGGTGTTTGCTGAACAGCATGGGAGGGACTGGGAGAAATACCTTCCTCACCTGTTGTTTGCATACAGGGAGGTGCTCCAAGAGTTGACAGGATTTTACCCCTTCGAACTCTTATATGGACGCTGGGTACATGGCCCCCTAGACTTGATCTGGGAGGACTGGGAAGGCAAACATACCACCCAGGGAACTCCCATTGTGGATTACATCCTTAGGTTTAGGGAAAGGCTGAAGGAGCTTATGGGGACAGCCCAGAGCAACCAAGCAGCTGCCCAACAGAAACAAAAAGTGTGGTATGACTGCAGAGCCAGAACTCGCTCGTACATGGTGGGTCAGGAAGTCATGGTCCTTATTCCAGTCCAGAAAGACAAGCTGCAGGTTGAATGGGCAGGTCTGTACAAAGTGGTTAGGAAGGTAAATGACGTGAACTACATTGTGGAGTTACTTGACCAAAGACAGACAAAGGATGTACCATGTCAACATGATGAAGTCATATGCAAATAGGGCTGACATGGTGTTTGCAGTGTGTAGTCCTGGGGAGGGGACAGATGAAGAAGACCCCCTTCTGGACTTGCTGGAGGAAAGTATGCAGGAGTCCTCTGTGGAGGCAGTAAAATTGTCTCCCCAGCTGGCCCTGAACCAGATCCAGAAAGTAAGGGAGGTTTTAGCAGGCTTTGCCCCATTGTTTAGCACCAAGCCTGGACTAACCCCCTTAGCGATGCATGATGTGGAGACAGGGACACAGACGCCCATACAGTGGACAGCATATCGGGTGTCAGAGGTTGTCCAAAAGGACATTAGGAGGGAAGTGGAGGAGATGCTGGATTTAGGGGTAATCCAGAGATCCCACAGCCCCTGGGCCTCACCCATAGTCCTTGTGCCCAAGCCAGATGGCTCTACTCATTTCTGCGTGGACTATCATGGACTGAATGCAGTCATGAAGTCAGACACCGACCCGATTCCCCGGACAGATGAACTCCTGGACAAGTTGGGAAGGGTGACCTACCTTATGACTATTGACCTGACCAAGGGGTATTGGCAGGTAGAGTTGACAGACAGAGCTAGGGAGAGGTCATCCTTCATCACTCTGATAGGCTTATTTGAGTTTAAAGTTATGCCCTTCAGAATGAAGACCACCCTGGCCATTTTCCAAAGGTTGGTGAACCAGGTGTTACAGTAAATGGTGCTGAGGAGTACGCCATGGCATACCTGAATGACATTGCCATCTTTAGTACCAGGTGGGAAGAATACCTATCCCACCTTAGGGAAGCGCTGGGCAAAATACAGAGGGCCGGGCTCACTATCAAAGCTGAGGAGTGCCAGGTGGCCATGGGAGAAGTGGCATACCTCAGGCATGTGGTAGGCCGGGGATAGCTCTGTCCTAACCAAATCAAAATAGAGGTAATTCAGGCATGGCCCAGACCAGAAATGCAGAAGCAGGTCAGGAGTTTTCTAGGGACAGTAGGGTACTATAGAAAGTTTGTACCCCATTACAGTGCCCTGGCTGCTCCCCTATCTGACCTGACAAAGAAAAGGATGCCAAAGAAAATTATCTGGGGCCCAGCCTGTGAAGAAGCCTTTTCCAAACTAAAGGATGCACTGTGCAGTGCTCCTGTTTTGGCAAGTCCTGACTATAGCAAACCCTTTATAGTTCAGACTGATGTCTCAAACATGGGTATTGGGGCAGTACTGAGCCAGACATTCAGCCAAGGGAGGGACCACCCAATAGCCTACCTGAGTAAAAAGTTACTTCCCAGGGAGCATGCATACTCCACAGTGGAAAAGAAGTGTCTTGCCATAGTGTGGGCCCTAAAGAAATTAAAGCCATACTTATATGGGCAGGATTTTGTGGTGCAGACTGACCACAACCCCCTGGTTTGGCTGACGCAGATGGGTAAAAACAAATGTAGATTGCTAAGATGGAGTCTTGCTTTGCAAGGGTATGATCTGACAATCGTACATAGGGCTGGAGCCAAAAACCAGAACTCAGATGGCCTGTCTTGTCTCTTTGAGGAGTGAACTGATTTAGGAAGCTAATCCCATGCAGGGGATAGAGCCCCCAAATTCAGTCTAGGTGGGGAGGACTGTGACGTGGACAGCCAGTTCTGAGCACTGTATCATTTTTTGTAATATAAAAATGTGTTATGGACTGTCTCTCATGAGAAATGCTGAAACAGCATGTGAGTATGACACACACGCACACAGGTTTTAGATACAAGGTGTTACCTGGAAGGTCAGATGCTAATTACAGACTAGACCAGGCCTTAATTAGGGATCTCCTGCTTGCCTAGATTTATGGTAGCTTACCAGATGCTAGGCTAGAATCATAAACGTTTATGACGTTCAGAGGAAACAGTGAAATTCACTTGGTGATACAAAAGCATGTTGCACCTCTGTGAGATCTGGCAGAGAGACATAAGCCCCTTTGATGTTCTGGAAAGGGGAAGCTGATCATAAGATCAAAGAGAGTCATTCGAAGAAAATGAGTTCTGCTGAGGTTACAGAATTTAATAATTGGATAAGACATCCTGTTTTTGTATAGATATATTTTTTTATATATTCTGACAGGGAGGAGCCAGGCGACCTCACGCAAAGGGATTGACCAAGACAGTTTTTTTAACAAGTATTCTGTTTTTCTTCAAGGACTTTTATCTATGGTCTGACAAAGAAACATCTTTGAGCACTTTAAGCAAGTATACAGGTAGAGAGAAACACAATCTAAGTAATGTAGTAGGAATTTCACTGTTAAAACCTTGTTCTTTTAAATGATTTGTGTGTTTTGTGATATTGGTTCTGTATTTTATGTTTTATATATTTTTTATCTATTTTAGTAAAACTCTATTTTTAGAGCCTACTTGGTATGTCTTTGATTTCTTTTCTTTAACAAGTGGAATATATATAGTTAAAGTAGACACTGTGCATAAGCTTGAATGGCAATACCAAACTGGAAAAAGGTAAGGGTTTAATCTGAGGTCTTCTATTAGAGTTTTTAAGGGTTCATTTTTGTACACCTGG
Organism: Neoceratodus forsteri; assembly: GCA_016271365.2. Lineage (NCBI taxonomy): Eukaryota > Metazoa > Chordata > Ceratodontiformes > Ceratodontidae > Neoceratodus > Neoceratodus forsteri. The sequence continues at coordinate 49,638,693 of CM028129.1, read as the reverse complement.
TTAGGTGCCCATAGGCAAAGATATCTGGCCCCCCAAAGACAGAATTATGTAAGCCTGTGCATAGGGTACACTAGCAAGAGGTTCACAGTTTGAATCCCTCCAAGACTTGAGACCAAAGGTTGATTCGAACCCACAAAAACAGACAGGAGGGTAACCCTGTTTCTGTTTCCTGTTCACAAGACTGTGCTCAGAGGTTGGCACTTTGGGAGTAGAGGGCTGACCTGCTGAGGGGGTTTGTTACAGGTGGAACTCCACCTTTTACATGTTACAGAAGATCCAAGAACAATGCAAAGCAGTGCACCCTGGACCATGCAGTAGGGAAAGGGGATGTTACACTCACCTTGGGGCAGTGGAATCTTATATTTATGTCAGTTGCTACAGCCATTTGAGGAAGCCACACGTGAAGCAAGTGCTGACAGCATAACCATAAGTCAAGTTATTCTATTGATATTTCTTCTCATGCAGAGTCTGGAAAGATTCCGAGAAACATTTGAAGAGCAAGGTGCAAGCACAGGTGTCACTCTTGCTGAAAAGCTGTATTTGTATTTGGAAACAGACTGCAGAATTGCCATGATTTTGGAATCTGAACATTATGTGATAGAAACAATGTTGGATCAATATTTCAAAACTAGTTTACCATGTCTTCTCCAATCTGGTAGTATGGACCTCAACCATTATAAAGGACTAATGCAAACTAACCTTTTTTGCTCTTGCGTACAATACTTCCCTTAAGAACCACAGTGGTTGTCGTTTTCTCTTACCTAGGCAAATAAACAAAGGTAAGAGAAAAAGAAAACTACTGTGGTTCTCAAGGGAAGGCAAAGCAAAAAAGTTGACTTTCAGGAAGTACAAGAAACACAGAAGGAGGAGGACAGGGTGGTGTATCTTGGACAAGCAGAGGGAGGCAGGGAAGGCAATCAGAAGTGCAAATGTGCAAATGGAGGGAAAAATAGCCCAGACAGTAAAGAACGGTGACAAGATGTTTTTAGGTACTTTAATGAAAGGAGGAAGACAAGGGGTGGGATCATAAGGCTTAAAGGGGAAGACGGGGAGTGTGTGGAAGGGGACTTGGAAAAAGCATCAGTCCTGAACAAATATTTTTGTTCAGTGTTCACAGAAGTGGAAGAAGGTGAGGGACCACAATTAAGTGGCAGGAGCAATAAGGGCAGCGAAGTGGACACCAGTCCATTTATGGAGAAGAAAGTTCTAAAGGAACTTAAAAAACTGAAAGTGAACAAAGCAATTGGACCAGACGGGATACATTCTAGAATATTTAAGGAGCTTACGGAGGTGCTGGCAGCACCACTGTCAGCCCTGTCCAGTAAATCACTGGAAACAGGAGTGGTTCCAGAGGACTGGAGGAGAACTGATGTAGCCCCCCTCTACACAAAAGTGGGAGCAGGGAAGAGGCTGGAAACTATAGACCAGTCAGCCTGACTTTGGTTGTGGGGAAAATAATGGAATTACTACTAAAAGTAAGGATTGTAGAACATCCAAGTAAGGAATGTGGAACACTGGTCCTCTTCAATGTCTTTGCAAGCAACATTGCAGAGGGACCGGAAGGAAAAGTATGTCTCTTTGCAGATGACACAAAGATCTGCAACAGAGTTGATGCACAGAGTGGGGTGGAAAGGATGAGAAGGGACTTGACAAGGGTAGAGGAATGGTCAAATGTATGGCAGCTTAGATTCAATGCTAAGAAGTGCAAGGTAATGCACCTGGGAAACAAAAACCCAGGGGAAGAGTACACAATGGGGGGGTGAGATACTAACAACAACAAAAATGGAAAGGGACCTGGGGGTAGTCATATCAGATGACCTAAAGGTGGGCAAGCAATGTGAGAGGGCAGCAAGGAGGGTTGGGGGATACTGGGATGCATAGGGAGAGGCATCACCAGTAGAAAACAGGAAGTTATTATCCCTCTGTACAGACAGCTGGTGAGACCCCATCTGGAGTACTGCATGCAGTTCTGGAGACCCAATCTCTGCAAAGACATAGGCAGGATGGAAGCTGTCCAGAGGAGGGCAACTAAAATGGTGCAGGGTCTGCACCGGAAGACATATGAAGAGAGATGAAAGGAGCTTAATATGTATAGCCTCGAGGAAAGGAGGGAGAGGGGGACATGATAGAAATGTTCAAGTACCTCAAGGGAATCAACAAAGTCCAAGAGGGTAGCATCTTTCAAAAAAAGAGGTGTGCAAGAACAAGAGGCACAATTTGAAGATAGAAGGGGGTGGCTCAGAGGTAATTTAAGGAAGTATTTTTTCACAGAGAGGGTTGTGGATGCATGGAACGGCCTTCCGGATGAGGTTGTGGAGTCAAAAACAGTGGTGGAATTCAAGCATGCATGGGACAGTCATAAGGCCATTCTAGGGGGTTGGGGTAGGAAGAAGTAGGCTGCTGGTTAACTAGGATCTGCAGCTTATCCAGTAGGTAGGGAAATGGGCAGACTGGGTAGGCCAAGCGGTCCTTATCTGCCATCAAATTCTATGTTTCTATGTTTCTATCTTGAATCCAGCAGAGAACAAGACCTGAGGCAGCATGGATTCACAGCAAGAAGGTCATGTCAAACAAACTTGATAGATTTCTTGGACTGGGTTACAGGGAAGTGGATCAGGAGGGAGCGGTGGATGTGGCCTACTTGTATTTCAGCAAGGCCTTTGACACTGTTACACATACTGTAAAAGGCTTGTAAGCACATTAGGCAGCCGGAGAATGAGCTCCAAGGTGGCAAACTAGGTTAGAATCTGGTTGAGTGCTAGAACACAGAAGGTGGTGGTAACTGGCGCTTAATCTGAGGAAAGGAGGGTGACCAGCGGGGTGCCACAGGGGTCAGTTCTGGTGCCAGTCCTATTCAATATCTTCATACTGTAAGTGACATTGCAGAGAGTCTGGAAGGAAAGGTACTGTATGTCTATTTGCAGATTATATTAAGATCGGCAGTAGGACAGACACTCCAGGAGGGGTGGAAAAAATGAGGAGGTACCTAGGTAAACCTTGAACAAAGGTCAAGAGTGTGACACTTAAGATTCAATGCAAAAAAGTGCAAAACCATGCATTTGGGGCACAGGAACCCAGGGGAGGCTTACATGATAGGGGTGAGATACTGATGTCTAACAAACAGGAGAGAGATCTGGGGTAATCATAACACATGATCTAAAGGTGGCCAGACAATGTGCGAAGGCTGTGGCAAAATCCAGTGGGGAACTGCGGTGCATAGGGAGAAGTATCAGTAGCAGAAGAAAGGAGGTGGTGATGCCTCCATATAAATCATTAGTGAGACCTCATCTGGAATATTGTGTCCAGTTCTGGAGGCCACATCTATGTAAAGAAACAGACAGGGTGGAGGCAGTTAAGAGAAGGGCAACTAAAATGGTGCAGGGCTTGCACCAAAATTCATATGAGGAAAAATTGGAGGACCTCAATTTGTACACCCTGGAGGAGAGGGGAGGGGAGAGAGAGAGGGGGAAATATGACAGAGACCTTCAGATATCTCAAGGGCATAAACAAGGTACAGGAGGGTAGCATCTTTCAGAAAAAGTGATGTTCTAGAACAAGGGGTCATGACAAGGGGCAGAATAAGGGGTGACACTAGGAAATATTTCTTCACAGAAAGGGTGGTGGATGAATGGAATGGCCTCCCAGCAGAGGTGGTGGGGGCAAATTCAGTAGGGGAATTCAAAAATGCATGGGATTTGCATAGGGGTACCCTAGCGATAGGTAGGAGAACAAAGCCAGAGATTGAGTAGGGTCTTTGGTTTTTGCAGCAGGTAAGGAAAACGGGCAGACTAGGTGTGTCTGGTGGTCCTTATCTGCCATCAAATTCTATGTATCTGTGTAGTTGCTCATTAATAAAGTTGCTCGAAAAATGATAATAGAAACTCCAACTAGAAGTGCTGCAGCTGCTGATTACAAAAGTAGCCATGCTCCCTTCCAAGAAACAAATCCCAGTGAAAGCAGAAACATAAGAAAATCCTTGCATTATGAATCAGAATCCAAGGGCAATTTGATGGTGCCTCCACAGCCACGGACAACATTTGGGCAGGACTGGATGTCATAGAGAAAGACAGTACTGTTACTTCGACCATTATGAGCTATTCAGCAAGCAGTGTGGTGAATGACTTCTTAAAGGATCCCAGAAAGAGGAATGTTCGAGATGACCCACTTCAGTACTGGCATGAAAAGGGTGTGATCTGGCCAGCATTACAAAAAGTGGCCATTTACTAATTAAGTTGCACAGCAACAAGTAGTAGTAGTATTAGTAACATTTTTATTTATAAGATAATGCGTATGGATAACTCTACTGAGCCTAAGCTCCCTTTACAGAGAGGTCCAAGGAACAGCAACAAGTGTCTTCAGAAAGAACATTTAGCACTGCTGGCTATGTTGTTGATAACAGGAAGAGAAAACTCCTTCCAGAAAACATTGAAATTCAAACTTTTATATAACTAAACTATGTTGTATTTGCAAGATACTCAGGGACACTTCTAACACACTATTCGGCCAGTAGTGATGATGAGTCTGCTGGCAGTGATGTTGAAGATGAATAGAAGTACTACTGATTCAGTACTGGGGGAACGGGAGTGTTGCTTCAGCCTGTCTCTCATGTCATTCATGTCCTGTCTCATGCCAGTCACCATTTTGTTTCTTCCACTGAACTGCTGTCTAGCAAGACTACAAAAGCTAGGGGCTACTCCCGAAAGAATTTCACACTCGCACATGTTTTCATCAATCTTGTATTTGTCAGGTTAACTTAAATTAGTAAAGGACTGTATTGATTTCTGGCAGCTGTCTTCCAGGTTTGTACCATATGCCAAGTCTCTGTCTTGGATAACATCTCACCACATTCTGAGTTTTGACTGATCTGCTGCTCTGGAATGGAAAGTTACGTATGAAAGAATGAAAAATGCACTACATAGAAGTGGGTATTCGTTTTCACAAGTCACAATGCTACCTCAGTCTGACTACAGATTGCCAGTTTAGTTTTCATTGCATTGTACTACAAAAAAAATTGTATTGTACATGAGCATCTTGAGTAACAAAAAGTGCTGAAACTGTGGGGGCCCATCGCTGGCAACACAAAAAACAAAGTTGGCTTATCAAAAAATAATCAGTTCAAAAGGGCGGGTAGGAGGATCCATGCATTTTACTCTGTGTGTGTGTGTGTGTGTGTGTGTGTGTGTGTGTGTGTGTGTGTGTGTGTGTGAGTGTGCATGCACTTTCACAATGCTATCTCAGTCTGTCTACATAATTACCAGTTTAGTTTTCATGGCGTTGGTCTACAAAATAAATAAATAAGTTTAAAATAAAAAAAACTGTAGTGTGCATGTACATCCTAAAAAAATTCTCTAAACTGTGGGGACCCATCACTGGCAACACAAACAACAAAGTCGGCTTATAAAAAAAAAACACTAATTCAAAAGGGTGGGAGGGAAGGTGCAATATATTCTCTGGGTGCATGCTGCTATCTTTTTAAAAAAAAAATCTCCTCTCAGACCATCACCTGTCATTTACTGTGCCTTCCTGTCCTGTTACCCTCCTCCATTCGCCAAGTCAGTTTTGTTAGCAGTGCACAATTTGCTTAACAGACTAAACAAGGTAACCAGGGGTTACGTGTGTGTGTGTTTGTTTTTTTAATTTTATTTATTTGTTCTAGGATTACAAATACCTTTGAGCCAAGGCTCTTTTACAAAGGTTCCATGTCATTGGTACAATTGAGACAATATTAAGCAAAGATTAGAGTTTATAAAATTAAAAAAAAAGAACAACACATAGTCTTGTAGATGAAAAAAGAACAATAAGGTGAAACTTTGGGGAAGGGAAAGGGAAAGGAGGAGGGTGAAATCAGGGAGACTAAGTGGATGGGAGAGAAGGGGAGGTAGGTTGGGGGGGCAGAGAGAGGAGAGGTGGAAGGCGGATAAGAATAGAGGTAGTGCAGCCGGGTGGCATTTGTCATGGGCCAGCAGGTGAGGTAAAGATAGGAAGGGTGGTGCTGGCAAAGTGTAGGAGTAGATGTGGGTCCAAAAGGGCATCTTCAGCTATGGAGTGTTGTGAAGTGTGTACAGTGTGTTTTATTTTTTGATAACCAGGTAAGGCCCATGAGGCACAAGTGCCTGTTTTCGGGTGTGACCTGGGAGCACTAGGGTGGTTAAGTAGTGACTTGCTCACAGTCACACAGTATGCAAGTGGAGGTTGTGGGAAGTGAAACACAGGTCTGCAGGACAATGCTCATTCATGGTTTGTTACTCTAACCTCTAAGCTATACTGCTATTCTCAGCTGTTACATTGACTCAGCCTACATCCCTTTATTCAATGCATTTTGTCCCATCATTTATTGCTAGGAATTTTGACTGCAAGCAAATGTAACTATGTGATTATACAGCTTTAGCACTGGCTCCAAATACCTTACAGGATACATAATTTCCTGTGAACTTATTAACAGCTGGGTCTTGATAACATGAGGGACACAGTCTTAAGCTGGAGTGTGGGAGGTTTGGAAGGAGGTCAGGAAGCAGTTCTTCACAGAGATTGTGGTAGACACTTGGAATGTGCTGCCAGAAGAGGTAATCTCATTGAAGACAGAGGGCAGCTTTAAGAGAGGCTGGGACAGGTACAGGGGGAGGGTAAGGGTCATGGGTAGGGGGATGGGAGGAGTGGGGAGAGGGAGCAGGAACAGTAGCTCAAGCTGTGGACCCTGCAACATGAGCAGACTTTTTTAATTTTTTTTTTTACTTTGTTTATCACCACTATCCTGTAGAACTCCTTCCGGCAACCTCGGGGACTCCCAACCACTACCTCCCTCTGTGACTACTACTCCCCTCTATTCTTGTGTAGCCCAGCACCACCTCCAGGTCTATACCCTCCAGAGGTAGGGTCATCCTGTCCGCCCAGTGCAATCTATTTCCAAGGGCAAAGTGCTGGCACACGAGAATCCCCTGGTTCGAGAGGAGGCTATCCAGAAATTGGGAGTGTGGGCTTAGAAGGCCGAGGTGCCTTCATCTATCCCCAGGAGTGGGGTTTTTCTGTTTTGTGTGCAAGTTCTTGTTCTTCAGAGTGTGGCTGACAAGGCAACACTATGCCGCAACTCCGCCCCATGTGTCCGCTATGTCACCCCACTGGGTGCCTCCGATCACCACCAGAGGCCTCTCCAGGAGTGATCACATGTCCCCAATCCTCCCCAAGAGGAGAGAGCAGTCCTGTGGATGCTCGATCTCCTTTCCCCCCTGCCGACCCCCAGCAGATTGGGGTCATTCCCGAACCTGGGTCGCCAGCGTAGCACGAGCTGTGGCATCCAGTGCCTCAACCCTCAGCACCACCGGGCCGGCCAACACGAGCAGACTTAATAGACCAAATGACCTTCCTCTGCTGGCTTCTTCATATGTCCGTATGTATGTTCATATTAAACTGTTGTTCTACAGAATTTAACCTGTTTTCCTTTATATTATACTTTAAAATGAAGGTACAGGCCACGTTTTATGTTGAATGACTATTGGCCATGAATCCAAAACCAAAACCAAAACCAGAACCAAAACCAGAGGTGATTTGGCAAAACCAAAACCAAAACATCCCTAGTTATGCACACCTCTATTTTGGATCCCACTCATAGGCTGCTCAGTCTCTTAATTAGTCTCCTGTGTGGCACAGTGTCAAAGGCCTAACTAAAGTCCAGATAGGCCACATCCATTCCCCCTTGACCTGTTTCCCTGGTCACAAAGTCAAAGACATGAATCAGGTTCATCTGGCATGGCCTCATGCTGCCTTTGGTCTTGCAGCCCATTGGTTTCAAGATACTCTATCAACCTTTCATTATCAGTGCTTCCATTCCATTTCTTCATAAGTTCGTAATGTCAGAAACTCCAAAATGTTTAAATGATAGGTTAACGTGAGTGATTGTTAGCAAATTATTGTGCTTATCTTTAACAAAACTACTAAGAAAGTTGGATCAGAACTAAGGTGGCCGAATGTTCTCTTAACTTTTTATGGTCCCAGATTATTAAATGAACTTATTGAACAGAGGAGAGATGTTCACTCCAAAACACTTGTGTTTAAAAACATTGTGAAAAGCCACTTAAAGGAATTTACAATGTGTGGTTGTTTAGATAACACTTGATGTTTTAACTTTAGTTTTCACACTGTAACCAAGCTGTAATGCGAAATGGCCTTTTAAGGCCGGAGGTGGAAAAACAAACAAAATATACTGAATTTAAAAAAAAAAAACTTTAGTTTTCTTCTGCTCATTTATTTACAGTTGTACTTATGTAAATATTGTTTATACTGTACTTTGAGTTGAACTTACTTTTGATCTGATGTTTGTTATCTGTAATCTTGTATTGTGTATCCATTGTTGTTCCCCTCTCCCCAGGCATGGCTCAAAATGGGTCTTTGATCCAGTTCATCTTCCTGGTGATTCAAATAAATAAATTAAATTTCATCACCACTGAGGTGAGGTTCACCAGCCTATACTTGCCAGTCTCTTCTCTGCTGCCGCTATTATATAGAGGGACCATGTCTGCTTTCCTCCAGTCCTCCAGAACCATGAATTCCAGTGAGCCACTGAATACGACCATCAGCGAGGCAGCCAGCAGGACCCTGAGTTATTTAGTACCCTTGGGTGTATCTCATCTGGTCCCATAGCCTTGCCCACTTTCTGAGATGCAAGACCATTCAGAACTCCCTCCACTGATTGTGGATTTGAATTTTCCTCCCCATTCCCTTTGTTCCTGCTGCTCCCTGATGTTCAGTTCCCCCTTTCACAGTGAAAACTAAGCAGAAGGACCTGTTTAGGATGTTTGTGTTTTCTTGGTTTCCTTCTGCGCGTCTCCCTCTGCTGCCCTCCTTATCATCACTATCCCTCTCTTTGCTTTCCTCTTCTCACTCATATACCTGAAGAAAGTCTTAACCCCATTTCCTACCCCTTTGGCTATCCTTTCCTATGTCTGCACCTTTGCTTCCTCACAGTCTTGCCTGCTTTCCCCTTTGTTTTACCTTGTACACCTCCCTATCTTTCTTTGTCTGCATTTCCTTATACTTCCTGAATGACACCCTGTTGTTTTCACCACCATGGCCACTGCCATTCCGATTATGCATCTCTGTAACTCCTACACTATCAATGCCAATGCCTGCAAGCAAACGTTCGGCGTTGACAATTGCTTGTTTTTTTCACCACTCTGGCCACTTCCCTAGGGTGTCTTTTTCCTTTCACTTTCACTCACTTTCTTCACACAGAGGTTGGTTGCCTTAATTATGCCCTCTCTTATTTTCCCCACTGTTTCACAACCCCCCTCTGGCAATCCCCACCCCCCATTACTAGACAGTTTCTGCAGCAGTCTCCCATTTCTCTAAAGTTCACCCTCCTAAAGTCCGGGACCATTGTGCTCATTTAGTTTGCTTCTGTTCCTGTCTTAGTGCTAAACCACACTGAACGGGGATCTCTGGTACCTTGGAGACTGCCCATTCTGACGTCTCAATGCTGTCCCTGTTTGTAAACAACAGGTCCAAGACTGCCCCGTCCATAGTAGATTTGCTGAATAGCTGCTAAAAGCCCCTTTTAGAGAGTAAAGGATGACCCTGCTTCTTGCTGAAGCTGCAGCTGGAAGGCTCCAATCCACATCTGGCAGACCGAAGTCCCCAACTAGCAGTACCTCCCCTTATTTGCCATCCTGATGATGTCCTCCCCCAGTGCCTTATCCAGCTTCCTTCCCTGTGCTGGAGGTCTATATACCACTGCTTTATGGACAGCATCCCCAGTTCCTGTCTCCAGGATGACCCACAGCACCTCTAGTCCATCCATTTCCGCTAGGTACTCCCTTACTTCTGTAGTCTTGATTCCCTTCCTCACATATTGCACAACCAAATCTCTCTTGCTCCCTTCCTTGTCTCTCCTGAACAGAGAAGTCTGATATAACCATATCCTGGTCATGGCTGTCAGTGGACCATGATTCCATCATACCCACCAAATCCAGGCTAGCCCCATCCATGATGGGTCTGGAATTTTATTACCCAGACTCCTTGCATTGGCCCATATTGCTCTCTATACCTTGCACCCTCCCTGCATGCCTCCCTTCTTTCTCCCACCTCCTAACCGTCTTGTTCCCTGAAGCTCCTCCTGATCCCCCTCTTCTCTTGTTACGCTCTCCATTACTCACCTCCTTTACTCCGCACTTCTTGCTTTTCTGATCTATATCCTACTTTTCCTCTGCCTGGTCCTCAGCCTGTGTTCTTGTGCCCCTGCCCTGGGGAGCGTACTCCCCTCAAACCCTCCCTCCTGGTTGTTTCATTATCTGGGAGGCAATTTCTGCCTCCTATGGTATTACTGTCTCCCCTGACTAGCTTAAATGTTCATCTGAGTTGCATTTAGACTTGCCACTAAGGACTGTGATCTCCTCCTGGATGCATGCAGGCCATCTCCCCTATGGAGGCCCATATCCTCCCATGCTGGTCACCAGTCCCCAAAGCAGCTGAAGCCCTCCTTCCACTATGCCTTTAATCAATTGTTAAAAGCTCTGATGCAGAGTGCCATTTCCTCTCTCTGGCCATACAGAGGTAACACCTCAGCAAGCACCACTGCAGGCCTGGCATCAGCACCCGGACCACCTGGGCAATTGCCTGGGGCCCCGAGACCAGAGAAGGGCCCAGGCAGGGCTGAAAAAAGAAAAAAAGGGTTAACTTTGCTGGTGGTACAAAATCAGTGCTGCTGACTCTGAACCTGCTGATGCCGCCACCGGGCCGCCGGGGCTGTGTGAAAAAATTGTCTATATTTAAATTCCCTGGGCCTAGAAAAATCAATGCTGCCAGCCCTGCTTGAACAGCAGGCCCCTGATCCAACTAGGGAGTGTTTTGCGGCCATGGGGCAGGATGTGAGTGCAGACAACCAATGGCTGGAGACTAGTGTGGCGGAGGGGCTGGGCTAGCCTGAGGGTATGAGCTGCCCTGCCTGTGCCATGCCAGTTAACTGTTTGAGAAGACGGGAGTCGCAGGGTGGTGCGGCTGCATGACAGAGTGCACTATCTGATCTGGGGCCAGCAACTCCGAATAGAACAAGCGTCGACCACATTGTCGGTCAGTCAATGTCGTGAGAGGAGAGGCTAGAGGCATCACAATCCACTGTGTGTTGGGGCGGGGGGCTGGCTACTGGGGAGAGAGCTTTTGGTATGGCCAGGTTTGTCCATTGTCGGGTCGCGGGTCATCAGGGTCAGCATAGCACTGAGAACAACAGCGGATCTAGGACAGTCAGAGGCTAGCAGCAGAGGACTGGACTGAATGTGTGAGCATCTGGAGTTGTGGCAGCAGGTCTGTCTGGTCAGACAACAACTCAACAAACTGCAATTCATATCTCATATGAGTTATAACTGTATCCCTGCTGTTTTCACTCTTATACAGTAGGAAATAGTAAATTAAACCTGAGTAAACGATCAGAAAAGACCTTTCCTTGAATTTAATAGTTGAGCTGACTGTGTTGTGTCAGTATTTTGGAGGAGTGGTGGGGGATTACATGTGTAACCAAAACGAAAATTATTTGAGAAACTCATTGTAGTCTAAGGGCTTACCATTTTAGAAAAAAGGGGAAAGTTTAGACCTTTCATTTAGGCCTGGCGGATCAGTACGCTCTGACTCTAAAAGATCCAGAATGGTTCATGGCATAAAAGTTTTCCATCCAAAATCTTTCCTATTCCCTCCAGGGCCCAATTTTGGTTTCTCTATATTCCTTGGAAGAAAAACGTATGTCTCCCTGGATTCTGTCTGATACGGTTAGCCAGGGCAGTGTCTTTGTCAAATGTATCAATAAATCTGTGACTTTTCCAAGGTAAATAGAGAAAGAGAGTACCAAACGTGGGATTTCATTAGTTGTGACAGGCACATGGGGGTTATCTATTTGGTGAAATACAGTGATTCTGACATGTTAATTTTTAATGTATAAAAGGCAAGCAAGGGGTCATGGTATTGCCAACAGTTCACAATCGCATCACAAAATCCCACTCTTGACCTCCTGATAGTGACAGAGTAACAGAATCCAATGCAGGGGTTGGGAACCATCTGGGCTGGTTGGGCAAACCACTTTGACTGTCTGGGGGGCAGACGGCAATACTAATGTCATTGCTGATGAGCACCTTCTGTAAATTGGTGGGACACTTTGGACAATTCAGTTCAAGTAAGTAAAACTGCGTGCCAGTGAGCCACTGCTGAATTGCTCTGGAGGGAGCCTAAAGTTGTGTGTTGAGGTCCAAGTGTAAGACAGTGCCACTGCCAACAGCTCGGGGTTGGGGGGATGGGCTGCCTGCATTTCTCTGCCAAGCACCGGGGTGGGGGCTGGGCCTGGGTTGATTGTAGTTTACTTTTTTTTTTTTTTACATGGATGGACAGGTCTTAGGGGGCCCACCAGAGGGGCATAGCCCAGGGCTCACAAAAACCTGGAGCAGGCCCTGCACCACCGTGCTTGCTGCCTAACATACTAACATACTACATACTAAAATGCCAACAGAATAGGCCTAACGGTCTTTTGAATCTACTCGATTTTCAGCACCCACACTGAGGGCTGATTTTGTTGTCCTCCCCTCCCCTCCCCTTGGGTTATACTGTCCCCAGTCGCAGATGTACCAGCTGCATTGGACCAGTTCAGATTTACCCTCCCGCTGTACCTGTCCCATCCCCTCTTAAAGCCACAGGGCAACTCACTATCGTCTCTTTGAACATCAACAGTCTCCTATCCAAGTTCTCCCAGTTCCAGGCTTGGGTACAGGTGACTAACCCAGACATTACTGCACTCACAGAAACCTGGCTTTCCCCGAAAATCCTGGATACATCAATCTTCCTCAATGGATACAACTCCTTCAGGCAAGACAGAACCACTAAACGTGGGGGAGGGTGCCTAGTCTATACCAAATCTGGAATAAAGGTGCAGGCCCTTGACTCCAGCCTACACACAAAAGAGGTCCAAATCCTGAATCTTAAGCTAAGCATAGGTCAACAGAACAAAACACTGCTGCTCTCTACAGTATATATACCACCTGGGCACCAAACTACCAGACTAAAACTAGTTGCAGACAACCTGCAGCAGTCAGGTACATATTTGGAGAAGAACGATATAGGTGACTTTAAACTTGCACTCCCCGAAGGAAACAAAAGCCAGAGATCTAATAGCCAGCCTACTCTTAACCCAGATAGTAACCAATAACACTCGGGTCAACTACAAAACAGGGAGCAGTTCCTTATAGACTGGCTCCTTTCCACACATCCAGAGCATATATCAGATGTCACCATCCTGCCTGACAGACTCAGTGATCACTCCCCAGTGAAGTGCACCTGGACGAACAATTTCACCAAAGGCCCACCTAAGGTGTCCAAAAATCACTACATGAGGCCAGAGCTACTTGACCATTTCAAGCAGTACCTATCTCAACTGGAATGGTCTCCTTTTGCAGGACATATTGATGGTAACGATGCCTTGAATTATTTCATAATGAACTTCAACCATGCTAGTGATATTTTTGCGCCGTACAAAACAAAGAAAGTCAGGGGTAACTCCAACCCATGGCTCACTAACCCCCTGATCAGTTTAATGAAGAATAGAGACAATCTCTGGCACATTGCAAAAACATCTGGAACTCCTGTGTCACTCAATGCTTACAGGGAAGCTAGAAACGCCTGCTCCAAGCTCATTTGGCAGGCAAAAGCTTCCTACTATAAGGACCTCTTAAGCAAGAGCTGGGGCTCCAGTAGGGAATTCTGGAACTCCATCAAATCCCTAACAGGAAAGACCCCTAAGGCCCCACCCGATCTACTAGTAACAAGGGAGGGTCCCCTACAGGAACCCACTGACATTGCAAATAAGCTCAACCATACTTTCACAGACCTATCTGGAGTACTCCCTGCTGCCTACTTTAAAGATCAGCTAGGGGAACAACACCCCACTACCCCTCTTAACCCCCAAAGGATGCAATACCACCATTCTACTTTAAGCAGGTCACCAAGTCCGAAACCACCAAGCACATTAAGAGGGTTCTTGGCAAGACCAGGGCGGGGGCTGATCTAGTGGATATGACACTCGTGGGTCTTCTTCTAAATGAATTGGCCGGTCCCCTCTCGATGGTGGTTAATGCATCTCTAAGAATGGGGGTGTTTCCAAAACTATGGAAGTTAGCCAATGTCACGCCTGTCTTTAAAGCCGGGGACAAAACTCTAACGGCCAACTACAGACCAATATCCATTCTACCACCCCTCTCTAAAGCACTTGAAAGAATGGTCTCAGAGCAGCTTACAGAGTATCTTGATAAATATAACCAACTTTGCCCACAGCAACATGGGTTCCGAAAAAAGCACTCCACACTTACCGTCCTTGTTGATTGCTCTTCCCAGCTTTATGGTGCCTTAGATAATGGGGAGGCAGTTGGCTCAGTCTTCATTAACCTTACGAAGGCCTTTGACTCTGTTAACCACAGACTACTCCTAAACTGCCTCCATTCAACAGGTCTATCCCTGGACACGGTACTGTGGTTCAGAAGCTACCTCACAAACAGGTCACAACGAGTCAAAATTGGAGACACCCTATCATCTGCTAGGGGAGTGTCCCTCAGGGTCCCACAGGACTCTAATCTTGGCCCACTGCTTTTCAGCCTCTTCATCAACTCTGCACCATCTGCATGTACAGCATGCACTATTCTCTATGCTGAGGATGCAGTGATATCCGTCACTGGGAAAGATCACAACTACATCACATCCGAACTCTAAGACAGCTTCCTCAAGCTTGAATCCTGGTTCACACAAAACAAACTACTACTAAACCATAAAAAAATGAAAGTCTACTCTTCTCTACCTCCCAAAGCAAAAAGAAATACCAACCTTTGCTCATCCAGAACCATGATGGTGAAACACTGGAACAAGTAACAAAGTTCAAATACTTGGGCATCACCTTTGACGATATACTAACCTTCTCCGGCCATATAGACTCAGTCGTCAAGTCAGCGAATACAAAACTTAGGGTCCTCTACCACCATAGGCACTCTATGACACCAGATGCTCTGAAACTTGCCATCAGTAGTTCAGTGATGCCCTCCATAGATTATGGGCTGCCTATCTATGGGGCAAGCACTAAAACTGCCTTAAACAGGGTCAGCACACTACTAAATAAGGCCTGTCAACTTGCCATAGGGGCTGCCCAGGAAACCCACAGCTGCACACTCTACACCGAAACTGGGTGGCTCCCACTCCATCTTAAAGCACGATACCAAACCTGCCTACTTGGGCTTTCTCCCCTGCACTGGGCAGTTCCCACCAAATCAACAAGAAGCACGGCTATAGACAGGTTGGTGATTCCCTTCAAAAGGACGAAACTTACCCAGATCTCCATCCCGTACGAAGGACCAAAATGGTACAATGAGTTACCTGCTAACCTTACAGATTCACCCAAGATTAGTACCTTCAAATCTGGCTCAGATCCCTTCTTGACACAAAAAAGAATTGTGCTTGCCTGCACTAATATGGCAGAATTTCAGCCACCTAGCCCTTTCCCTTTCACCCCCCCCCTTATTTATTTCATCAACCCCATCACCGAACGAGGCCCACTCGGCTGACAAACCACTTCCACCACGACGATGCCATCCCTGGCTGACCCCAACCCCCCTTAGGCTAGACTGACCAACTAAATTGAGAACTACAAGGCTGAACCCTATTTACCATATCCTCTTCAACCTTTAGTTGGATATGTAAGATTTCTTTGATATTTGAATGTCTGTCTAACTGTTTTCTGTTCTCTATAAACACTGTTGTATTTGTAATGTTCGTTCAACAATGACCTGGAACCTTTGAAAACGAGTCCTGGACTCAAAGGTATTAATCCTAAACTGAAATAAATAAAATTAAATAAATAAAAACCCTGCCACAGTATCTGCCTCCACCAGCTCCCTGGGCAGCGCATTCCATGGCTCCAGCATCCTTTCAGTGAAAAAACACCTCCTCCTCTCCTCTCCCCTTCGAGCCTGCCCCCTTCCAGCTTATACCCGTTTCCTCTCGTTGTCCCTTCCTACTTCCTTTGGAGCACCCTGACTGGGCCCCCCTTATTGATCCCTTTGAAGTACTTAAAGACCTCCATTATGTCCCCCCTGTCCCTCCTCTTCTCCAGTGTGTACACGTCGAGCTCCCTGAGCCTCTCCTCATAGGTCCCCTCCCCCAGGCCCCGGATCATTGTGGTTGCCCTCTTTTGGATCCTCTCTAGGATTGTAACATCCCTCTTTAAATGTGGTCTCCAAAACTGCACACAATACTCGAGATGTGGCCTTTCTGGAGGTAATTCCCCTGGTGATGCATCCCAGCATTCTATTTTCCCTTCCTGCTGCCCTTCCACAGGTCTCTGAGTTGTTCATTTTGACATCTACCACTACTCCCAGGTCCCTCTCACCCTCCGTGACTTGAATTTTGTCTCCTCCTAGGGTATACCCCTGGCCTGGATTTCTGACTCTCTCAGGTGGAACCTTGCACCTCCCCACATTGAATTTTTATTTTCATTTCTGACTCACTTTCCAGAGCCTCCAGATCCTCCTGCAGGCCACCTCCCCACCTCCTCATCCACCACTGCACCCAGCTTTGAGTCATCTGCAAGAGACTTATTTCCTCCTGATCCCTCCTTATGTCTGAGACATAGGCGTTGAACAGGAGTGGCCCCATTACTGACCCCTGGGGCACCCCACTAGTAACCTACCTTGGGGATGAGGCTAGCCCCTTAACCACCACCCTCTGAATACACTCAGAGAGCCAATTTTCTCTCCATCTTAACAACTGTCTCCCTACCCCCATTTCCTTCAGTTTAGCCAGCAGGCTATTGTGGGGTACCGGATCAAATGCCTTACTGAAGTCCAGAAAGAGGACGTCCACCAGCCTACCCCGGTCCAGGGTCCTTATCACCCAGTCATAGAACTCCACAAGGTTCGTCTGACACAATCTTCCCAGGACAAAGCCATGCTGCCTATTGTCCAAATACCCATTTTGCTCCAGTAACCCCACTAGCCTATCCTTGATGATACCCTCCATCACCTTGCTGACCACTGATGTCAGGCTAATGGGCCTGTAATTTCCCACTTCCTCCCTTGACCACCCCCCTTGTGGATTGGCATGACATGGGCCACCCTCCAGTCGTGGGGCACCCATCCAGTCCTCAGGGAACATAGTGTAGCTCTCCAAATTTAGGTCCCACTCGTGCCCTTGGGTGACCCAGGTCTCAGTGACTGCTGCCACATCCACCACCCCCCTCCATTGGCATTGCCTAGAGCTCAGACATCTTGTTTCCTAAGCTCCTGGCATTTATCAGGACCACCCTCCACCCCTTCTCCCTCCTCCCTCCTCTTCTTTCCTCCTCTTGAGCTTCCGTTTATCAGCTCCTGCACCCTACCTGGTGATCTATTTCCATATCTCCCTAGCCCTCAAGAGGAGTGGAGACCTTGTCCTTCTTTTATCATACCTGCTGGCACTGCCCCTTTTTTGATCCCTCCCCCTTCACAAGTTTAAACCCCACCTTTCATTGATGAAACCAGCTAGTTTGAGCTTTAGAATTTCCTTCCCCTCCAAATTTAGGTGGAGCCTGTCTTTAGTGTAAAGCCCCTTATCCTCCCAGGTCTCCCCCCAGTCCCCCACCAGACCATACCCCAATTCCCCACACCACTGCCTAAGCCACTGAGTTGTCTTCTTAATCTTCTTCTTGTTTTCCTCACTAGCCCTTGGCACCGACAGGATTTCCGAAAAGGAGATCTTATAGCCTATGGAAAGGCTTACCCTGGCCAACTCACGGAACCTTGCCTGAATTTCTAGTTCACTATTTCCATTTATGTCATTTGTCCCCAAGCGCACTAATATGTCTGGGGTCCCCCCGCATTCCCTTGCCAGTGAATATAACTCATGTTTGGCCTTGTGCACCATCAAGCCTGGGTGGCATTTGGTTCTGATCAGACAGGTTTTACCTTCCCCCTGCCCCTCCCACTGGTGCCACTGATCATGGAGTCCCACAATAGAAGTACTCTAGCCTCCTCCTCGCCTACATGTTCACCCCTTGGGTTTCCCCTCCTTACATGCCCCTCCTAATCCCTTTGTCTGGTTTCTCCCCCCAATCAGCTTGTCGCACCTCCCACAATCTGGGTGTCAAAGGTATCCCCTTCCCTATTGTCCCTGGTCACCCCCTCTATTCGTGTCCATGCCCTCTTTATCCTCCCCACCCCAGTATCCTTCTCTGTATCTCTATCCCCACTTCAGACTAATCCATCCACCCTATCCATTTGCCTAATTTGCTTCCTGCTCTCTATCATCCCATTTATGTCTTGCGCCTTCCTGCCTGTCATGCCCCCCTGTTCCATACCCACAGCCTCCTCCTTGTTTACCTGATCCTCCTTTTTCTTCTCCCACCCTACTCCTCTTCTTCCATCCTGTCTGGGTCCCCCCCTATTGTTCCCCATCTTCAATCCCTGCCTTTTGCCCCCTTCACTCTTCCTATCCGTACCTGCCTCAGCTTCACCAGCAACATCATCATCATTAACATCCTCCCCCCCACTCCTCTCTTCTACCAATGGGTGTAGTGGGTTAAAATGATTTATAAGCCTTAGCCCATCCCCCAATGTCCCCTCCTTCCCTACCACCCCTTTTGGTTCCCTCTGGACACCCCCAGTCTCTTTCCTACTGCTGTGGAAAAGTCCACCTTCCTTAGTTTCTCCCTTCTTGTTGGATGAAACTTGTCCCAGTTTTGCACCAACACTTCCCACTTGTCTCTCATTGCCCCTCCCATTTTCTTTCATCTCCTGCCCCAATGCCCCCAGTTACATCCTTAGCCAGTTTACTTCCCCACTGATCAGCAAAAGCTGCCTGCAGAGTGGGCAACCTCCCTCCCACCAGGCCCAGTTTAGTATTATCACCACCCCACAGCCCATGCAGCCTACATTCCTTCCAAATATGCCTGCCCTGGTGGCTGGAGGCCACCCAAATTGTCCTTCTCCATAAATATTGTGATGTTCCCCCTTGGCCTTGTCTCCTCTCCCTGGGGTACTACCCCTCACCCTTCTCCAAGTAGCCATACTGGGGTGGTATAAGATCAAGACATACAGCCCCTTACAGTTCTAACAGATAAAACACAGCCCTTGTAATCAGTTCCTAATCTAGGTAAAGAATTTAGCAACTAAACAGTTCTAAGAGATTTTAACAGTTACTACAGCATTTAGCAACTAAACAGTTCTAACAGTTTATAACAGCATTCATAAAGTATACTTAGCACTGTTTTAACCCTCAGTTACTCTAATATCATTCTATAGCAATCATATAGTATATCTTAGTTCCGTTGCACCCCCAGCTGCCTGTAATATCATAGCCCCACTTGCATTCGCCTGATTTTCCTTACTCGCCCAAGGATAACACAGTTATATTAAAGTAGATATCCAAGCCCTGATTTGTCCACCTCCAGAGAACCCCTTCCCTTACCAGCCCATAAAGGCTATTTAAGAAGGCGGTGGTGTGGGTTGGTGGGACAAAATTCAAATGTTGAGTCCCTGAGCTCCGATGAGCTCCCTCTCACTGCTATCTCTCTCCTTGCTCTCTGGCGCTGCTGCAGGTCACCCGTTAAATAGGGCAGCAAGCCTGCAGCATTTGGTGCTGAAAATAAATTAAAATGTTCAGTCCCTGAGCTCCGATGAGCTGCCTCTCGCTGATCTCTCTCTCCCCACTCTCCAGCACTGCTGCAGGCCACCTGTTAAATACGGCAGCAAGCCTGCAGCATTTGGCACTGAAAATAAATTAAAATGTTCGGTTCCTGAGCTCCAATGAGCTCCCTCTCACTGCTCTCTCTCTCACTGCTCTCCGGTGCTGCTGCAAGCCGCCCATTAAATAGGGCAGCAAGCCTGCAGTGTTTGGCGCTGAAAATAAATTCAAATGTTTGGTCCCTGAACTCTGATGAGTTTCCTCTCACTGCTTTCTCTCTCCCCGCTGTCCGGCACTGCTGCAGGCTGCCCGTTAAATAGGGCAGCAAGCCTGTATCGTTTGGCGCTGAAAATAAATTCAAATGTTCAGTCCCTGAGCTCCAATGCGCCCCCTCTCGTTGCTTTCTCTCCCCACTCTCCAGAGCTGCTGCAGGCTGCCCATTAATAAGGCTGCAAGCCTGCAGCATTTGGCAACAAAAATAAATTCAAATGTTCAGTCCCTGAGCTCCCGATGAGTTCCCTCTCGTTGCTCTCTCTCTCTCTCTCCCTGCTCTCTGGCGATACTGTAGGCTGCCCATTAAATGGGGTAGCAAGCCTGCAGCATATGGCACTGAAAATAAATTCAAATGTACAGTCCCTGAGCTCTGGTGAGCTCCCTCTTGCTGCACTTTCTCTCTACCTGCTTAAGGCCCCTTTCCAGCTCCTTGAAATTACTCTGCACTACTCCACCCTCTCCCTTCCCAGGTCGTTTGTCTCCAGGTGGACAATGACATCTAGCTGCCCCCATCAATAGTCACCCGAGTGATCATCTGGATCCACTCTCTATCCCTCCAAACTTTAGCACAAGGAAGGCTCTTCACCTCCCTCCCTCTTCCACCCCTTGCTCCCAAGTCTATCCCCATACCGCTAGGTTAAAGCTGAATGCTTACTCTCCTCTCTCTTTCCCTCTCTCCCCCCAGCACTTCCAGCCTTGACTGACTGATTGTAGAGGTATTATTTATTTATAATTACATAGGAGTGTGATGTGCATAGTAAAGCAACACATACAAACAGAGGTGAGAAATAAGTAAGTGCCTCAGCTGGGGCTTGAACCCAGGCTGCCTCAAATGAGTAATGTGCTCAGGGACAGCCCAGGTTCCAGTTGTCCTAGTGGCGCAGCTGGTTAGCGCAATTGGAATGGTATTCCAGGTGGTCTGGGTTCAAGTCCCAGCTGAGGCACTTACTTATTTCTCACCTCTGTTTGTATGTGTTCCATAAATATGGCACACCGCACTCCTGTATGATTGTTACAAAGTAAATATTTGTGTTGCCAAAGTAAATATTTGGGTTGAGCATTTGAGAAAGAGTAATCTGCAAGAAACAGCCTAGATTCCAGTTGTCTCAGTGGCGCAGCTGGTTAGTGCAGTTGAAATTGTATTCCTGTAGCCTGGGTTCAAGTCTCAGCTGAAGCACTTATTTATTTCTCACCTCTTTTTGTATATCATTTTTTAATGTATGTATTTCAAAAGTTTAACCAGGAAAGACATTCTGAGCAGATAACAACTCATTTCCAGATGTGTCCTGGTCCTGGAGGTGAGGGGTATGGAGACAGTACTAGACAAGAAAAAATTAAAATAAATAGCAATTAACAGCATTACAAAAATACAAAAATAACAGTCACATACAGCAATACAGTATATCAAATGAGAATAATTAAAAATATTGTAAGGAAAAACAGATCAACAGGTACTTGCAGTAGATAAAATTGAGCTTAGATAGGCAAGGGGAAATTACCCATACAGGTATTGCGGGACAGGAGGAGGGGGCAAGCAAAATAGCCAGGTCAATATAAGTAGGGAGGAAGGAGATCAAAGAGCTAGGGATAATGGACAGTTGCAGGTGGGAGTAGTAAAAAAAACATGAAGAAGAGACTTAAGGGAGGGAGAAGAGGAAGAGTGGATTGACAGGGGAAGTGTGAACCAGAGTTTAGGAAAGCAATGTGAGAAGGCAGATTGACCAACAATAGATTTCCTAGATGGAAAAGAAAGGGAAAGGAAAACATTGCTGGTAGAGGGTAGAGGAAGGAGGGGGAAAGGATAACAGGGAGGTGAAGTAGGAGGAAAGGGAATCAAGCCAGACTTTGGATAAAAGGGAGGCATACTGAGAAAGGTGCAAGGCATCAAGAGAGGGGAGGAAAAGGGTAGAGTAGGAGGAAGTAAGCTGTTGGTTAACTAGGATCTGCAGCTTATCCATTAGGTAGGGAAATGGGCAGACTAGGTGGGCCAAGCGGTCCTTATCTGCCATCAAATTCTATGTTTCTATGTTTCTTTGAGTAGAGTGAGCAGGAGAGGGACAGTCTAAGGCAAAACAACAGAAGGAATGAAAGAGGGTGTCCTGTCTAGCAAAGGAAAATGTGGGAGCGCCACTGTAAACTGTGCCACTATAGTTCAAAATAGGGAGGATAGTCTTTAAAATAATTTCTTGGTGGGCAAGAAGCAGATTACTCGCTTTGTTCCTGTACAGTGCACCTGCTTTAGGGTGGAGCTTACAGTGTATGCCATCAAGAGGCACTGAGATGTCAAGACATCTCAGTGCCTGAGGAAGTGGTGGATATGAATACAGTGCAGGGCTTCAAACAGGCATGGGATCGGCATAAGGGAGCAATACAGATGAGTAGGAATAGATAGGTCATTGACAGAGTCCAAGGCCTTTGGCATATTCATAAGATAGAAAAAATGGGCAGACTGGAAGGGCCTTGTGGTCCTTATCTGCCGTCAACTTCTATGTTTCTATGACGATGGTCCAGCTAGACCCCAAGGTACTTAAAGGAGGATACATCCTCAATCTCAGCCCCACTGTTCCCCTTCAATAATTATCTACAGAAGTTTTCCCACTAGCAGCATGGGGCTCACTGGCCTGTAGTTTCCTAGATGTTTCTATTGTCCCCCCTTGTGTAGGGACTACATATTCTGCCCTTCAATCTTCAGACACTATACCTGATGCTGCAAATACTCTATAGAGAACTAGCTGTGGGCTCTACTAGCACCTGCCTTGTTTCCTTCAGCACCCTACAGTGAATCCCATCTGGCTTTGGTCATTTATTCGTTTTTATGGCCATGGGTAGAGCCTACAGGTGTTTCATAATCGTAGCCTTAAAACGGCCGATCGTGGCACCTTCTGTCGGACTTTTGGAAGTATCCTTCTGAAAGTCCAACACAGAAACATAGAAACATAGAAACATAGAAGTTGACGGCAGATAAGGACCGCAAGGCCCATCCAGTCTGCCCATTTCTTTTTCTACCTTATAAATGTGCCATTGGCCTTTGCTCTGTCAGTGGCCTATCTATTCCTACTCATTTGTATTGCTCCCTTATGCCTATCCCATGCCTGTTTGAAGCCCTGCACTGTATTCATAGCCACCACTCTCTGATGAGGCTATCCATGCATCCACCACCCTTTCTGTGAAAAAGAATTTCCTCAAATTCCCCCTTAATCAGCCCCCCTCTAATCTCATGCTGTGTCCTCTTGTCCTGCTATTTTTCTTATATTTAAACATGTTAGACTCTTTCGACTTGTTAATGCCCTTAAGGTGTTTGAATGCCTCTATCATATCACCTCTCTCCCTCCTTTGCTCAAGGGTATACATATTGAGCTCTGTTAATCTGTCCTCATATGTCTTCTGATGCAGTCTCTGCACCATTTTGGTTGCCCTTCTCTGGACTGCCTCAATTTGGTTAATGTCCTTGTGAAGGTGTGACCTCCAATACTGCACACAGTACTCCAGATGGGGCCTAACCAGTGTCTTGTAAAGAGGGATTATTACCTCCCTCTTATGACTTGTGATACCCCTACTAATACAACCTAACACCCCACTAGCCTTACCTACTGCTTTAGAGGTCTGCTTGGATAATTTCAGGTCATCAGTGATGATGGTTCCCAAGTCTCTTTCTTCCTTTGTGACTGCTACCCCCAGCATATAGGTGGCTTCAGGGTTTCTCTTCCCTATGTGCAGCATCTTGCACTTCTTTGCATTAAATCCCAGTTGCCACTCTTCTGACCATTTTGCTAGTTTATCCAGATCTCTTCTCATTCTGCCCACCCCATCTGGATCATCTACTCTGTTGCAGATCTTGGTGTCATTTGCAAACAGACAAGCCTTACCCTCTAGTCCATCTGCAAGGTCAATAATGAAGACGTTGAAGAGGACTGGCCCCAGGACTGATCCCTGAGGTACCCCACTTGTGACTTGCATCTCTTCTGACTGTATACCATTTGCCACCATTCCCTGTTTTCTGCCCATCAACCAGTTTGCCACCCAGTTGACCAACTTCTGACCCACCCCAAGCCTACCCAGCTTATTTATCAATCTTCTATGTGGAACAGTGTCAAAAGCTTTGCTGAAGTCAAGGTAGGCGACATCAACTGCTCCCCCTTGGTCCACCACTCTGGTTACCCAGTCAAAGAAATCTATGAGATTAGTTTGACAGGCCCTTCCTTTTGTAAACCCATGCTGTCTTGGATCCTGTGCCCCTATGGATTCCAGGTGTTGCACTATCCTTTCCTTAAGGAGTGCCTCCATAATCTTGCCCACTACTGAGGTAAGACTGACTGGTCTGTAGTTCCCCGCCTCCTACCTGCTACCACTCTTGTGGTCGGGATCACATGAGCCCTTCTCCAGTCTTCTGGGTCCTCTCCTGTGCTCAGAGACTCACTAAACAGTTCTGCTAATGGTGCTGCTAGTTCAACCTTTAGTTCCTTAAGTACCCTGGGATGTATGCCATCAGGTCCCATTGCCTTGTCCACCCTGAGCTTAGCAAGCTCTTGTAGGACCCTTTCTTTTGTGAAGGGATTAGTGCTCACCTCCCTCTCCCCTGTGTCCATGGTGCTGAGCTGTGGGCCCTGCCCTACCTTCTCTTCAGTAAATACTGAGAAAAAGTATCTATTTAGGATAGATGCTTTTACATGGTCCTCCTCCTCACATGCTCCTTTTCTCCATTAAGCTTAGCAATACCTCTCTGGACTTTCTCCTTTCACTAATGTATCTATAGAAAGTCTTGTCACCTTCTTTTTACTGTTCATGCTAGTGTTTCTCAGTTTGGGACTTTGCCTGCCTTCACTGCCTTCCCTGCTTCCCTTAGGGCAGTTTGGTATGCCTCCTATCTTCATCCGCTGTGTTCCCTTATATTTCCTGAAGGCCAGCCTTTTGGCTCTGACCTTTTCTGCTACTGTATTTGAGAACCAAAGTGGTTTTCTTCTTCTTTTGCACTTCCTTTTCTGTCTAACACAATGGGATGTTGCTTCAGTATTACATCCTTAATGCTTGCTCACTTTGCCTGTACCCCTCACCTGTGTTTCTTTTTGCCAGGGCTAGCTTAACTCTGTTGGCCATCTTATCAAAGTCAGCTCCTCTGAAGTCCCATATTTTTGCCTTGGAATGGGATGATTTAGATGTAGTACCAAATTGAACCATACCATGTGATGGTCACTGGCCCCAGGTGACCTTCTACCTGGAGATCTGTGATCCCTTCCCTGTTAGTCAGTACTAGATCTAGGATAGCCCTGTCTCTTGTGGGTTGTTGTACCAGTTGTTTGAGGCCCTCCCCCTGCAGGGAATCCACTAGGTGTCTAGTTCTGGCAGATGTTCCTGCTGGTATTGACCAATCTGTATCCGGCATGTTGAAGTCTCCCATTATCAGAACCTCCCCTTTAGCTGTCATGTTTTGTATATCTTCTAACAGTAATGTGTCTATGTCCTCCCCCTGGTCTGGGGGCCTGTAGACAACCCCAGTTCTTATGGCTGTCCCATTTCCTGTTTCCAGGGTGACCCACAGTTCTTCTGTCTGGCCTTATGTGTATTCTGAATTTCTGTAGCTTTGATATTTTCATTGACATACAGGGCCCTCCTCCCCCCCTTTTTGCACCTCGGTCTCTTCTGAACAATACATAGCCAGGTACTGAAGTCTCCCAAGTGTGGTTACTGGTAAACCACATCTCACTAAATTGCTACTATGTCCAGTTTAGCTTCTGACATTATTGTCTGCAGGTCTGGGATCTTATTTCCCAGGCTGTGAGCATTTGTGTACATGATTTTCCATTGGCCAGATTTCGGTGTGTTAGTTGTTGGGTGAGGTTTGGCATTACCCCTGTGCGTTGTATGGGGAGACAAACCTTTTTTCTTACCTGGTGATGCAAATGAACTGCAAACATGCTAAATCCCTGTTTGACCTCTAGCTGAGGGGGGAGGGGTGTTCTTCCCATTCGACGTATGAGGTGCTGCACTCCTCTCCCCATTTGCTAGTTTAAATATTCTGCAAAGACATCAAACTTCTGCCCCAATGCACTGACTCCCTCCTTGGTCAGATGCAGTCCATCAAATTTAAGAACTTTGCTCCCAGAACTGTTGCCAGTTCCTACAAATCTGTGTCCTTTTCCTGGCACCAACCCTTGAGCCACGTGTTTGCTCCCCTATCTCCCCTTCTCTGACCTTCGTCCATCTGCCCCTCTCCCAGTCTGGCAGGATCTCAGAGAAGGAGATGCCGAACAGAAATGGATGATAGTTTGTCACCCAGCCTGGTCAGGTGCTCCTTGGTCTCCACAACTGACCGGCAGGCAAGATCATTAGTCCCTATGTGTACTAGGACATCAATGTTTTCCTGCTTTGTGAACAATTTTGGTAATGTGGTCAGTGTCTCTCCATGCTGATGTACCTGGGAGACATCTGACTATTACCCTGGATGGAGATGGGTATCAACTCCCCGAATCATGGAGTCTCCTATGATCAGAAGTTTTTTGGATTCCCTTTTTCCTTTTTTTGTTTTGGTTCCTGATTTGGGTGAGTTTTGTTGTGCTAGCTCCTGTGCCGTAGTGTCCTGCTTTGCAGTGTCTTCTGCCTCTTTGTTTGATTTCAGAGATAGGGGCAGATACCTGTTTGTAGTGTTTATATGGTTTTTGGAGGTAATATGTTGGAGAGCAGAGAGTGATGGGGCACCCAATTTGCCCCTCCTAACCACCTGCCAACCTCCTGGTCCAACTACCCTCTGCGGTCGAGGTTTTTCTGTTGGATGCTGGGGAAATGGCGGGTGGTTCTTATAATGTATTTCCTCTTGAATATGAAATTTGAGGTGTGCAATCTCTGCCCATGTTGCGGAGCTGAGCCTAAGATCTCCAGTGGCCCAGCATGTAGGACAGTGTCCTAAATCCTGTAAGACTGTCCTTCTGAAAATTGTTCCACAGTACCTGCAGTTAATGATATCTATTCCAGATAAGTTGCTGGGTTTATAACCTAGTCAGAGTAATTAGAAGGAAAAAAAATGCATGTAATGGTTTGATTGTGTTTTGTTTTTGTTTTTATTTATTTATTTTATTTATTGAATTTTGATGACCGGGTAGGCCCACTGGGCCCCGAAGGTCCCTTTATTAGGGGCGACCCGGGAATAACAGTACAAGAATAATTAAACAGTAGAACGTAAGCAGATACAGGTTATCATGGGTATACAGTATTCGGCTGTGTACACATAGCAGTTGTTATAGTGGTTTCATATATGTAGTTGATAAGTTGTTATTTCATTACATTACATTCTTCTTTGTCCTACATATTAGCGAGACAGTACTGGAGATTCGTTAGGTATAATAGTTCTGGAGCATCAGGAGGGTTCAGAGAGGGGGAGGAAAAGTTAGTGCTACCTTGTTAGGGGGGGTTAGAGATTTTAGTTTGGTAAGCAGGCAAGTTGTGGTTAATAGTAGTAGTGTCAGGTGCGGTGGCACTGGCATACGTTTGTTGTCATAAGATAGGTCTTGAGTCTTGGCGAAAGCACGGCACGATTGGTTTCTCTCTTACCTCCAGAGGAAGGTTGTTCCACAAGGCAGGGGCAGCATGCGTGAAAGATTTCTGTCCTGCCTTAGTCCTAACCTTGGGGACCTCTAGTAACGTTAGGCCCGAGGACCTTAGGCTGCGATGGTTTCTTTTTACTGTGAGGAGTCCCACTAGACTCAGGGGAGGCATGGGGCTAATTATCTTCTTCGTCAGACAGAGCACAGGGTAACTGAGGCGGGCATCGAAGGATGGCCAGTTAAGCTTAGCTAACGTCTCACAGTGGTGACTCCTGGAGTGGGATAAGGTGGCAAAGCGGGCCACCTTGTTGTATAGAGTATGTAATTTCCTGTACTCCAGCTTTGTAATACCCTGAATGACTGGGGCAGCATATGTTAGTGTTGGAAGTAGGACACTGGCTGCAATAGCAGTCCTGGCTTCTGGGGTTAACTGTTCCTTGATCCGATACAGTAATCCGAGTTTTGTATGGATTACTTTAGTGACTTGTTCCACATGTCATTTGAACGTGAGACCTTGGTCGATGGTGAGGCGAGTACTTTGTCGAGGGGACTACTTCCAGCTTGTTGCCCTCCAGGGATGAAAGTTGGAGTAGTTGTGATCTATCTTGTCCAAGGGCTCTTGGTCCGAACAGCATGGCTTTGGTTTTGTTGGTATTGAGGACCATTTTGTTCTTGATGAGCCACCTCTCCATGACATGAATATCCTCTTGGAGAGAAATGCGTAGGTCATCCAGGATGTCTGAGGTTTTGTAGATAACAGTATCATCCGCATATTGGATTAAGTTGCTGCTTCCACAGTGTTTGTGCAGTTCATTTACAAACAACGAGAACATAAGAGGCCCAAGTATGGACCCTTGGGGTACTCCGTCCATTAGGGGCTGTGGTTTGGAGAGTTTATCCTGCCACCTAACCCTCTGTGTGTGATCTGAGAGGTAGCTTTCCACCCATTTGAGGGAGTGGGCATCGAGGCCTGTATGGTGGAGTTTTTGGAGGAGTAGTCTGTGATCTACCCGGTCGAAGGCCTTGGAGAGGTCTATAAAAACCGCCCCTGTATTGGATCCAGAGTCTAGGTCTCTGAGTACGTCAGAGGAGAATTTGGTCAGGGCAGTGTCTGTCCCGTGGTTAGCTCTAAAGCCATGTGGCGATGGAGACAACAGCATGTGTGCCTCCAGATATTCTCTAAGTTGGGCATAGACGAGTTTCTCCTGTATTTTTGCCAGGGTACACAGCAAGGAGATAGGCCTGTAGTTCTCAATTGGTTTTGCAGGCCCTCCCTTATGAATCGGTACCACATGCGCCTGCTTCCACAGCTCTGGGACTGATCCTTCAAGTAAGGACCTATTGATCAGCCAGGTGAGTGGCCGCGTGAGTGCTGTGGCCCCATCTTTTAGCAATCTAGCTTTGAGTCCATCTGGACCTCCAGAACCTCTTGTTTTCAGGATGGCCAGGACCTCTTTTATTTTTTTCCAGTCTCAGGTGAAAGGGTGGGTGGTTGAGCGTACAGGGATCCAGCTGTGCGGATTGGTTGTTGGGTACCAATGACCCTGCCTGATGTTTATCAGGGTTTGAGAAGTATGTATTGAGGGACTCGGCAATTAGTGCCTCATCATGCAGGACCTGTCCATTAGCTGTGATAGGGCCCGTGGCTGTCTTTTTTTCCCCCTTAATCAGTTCATTGATGTGGGACCAGAAGGTCCTTGGGTTACCAAGGTTTGCTTTCTGGAGGTGGATGAAATACTCCTTTTTTGCTAATTTGGTGGCCTGTTTACATTGGTTTCGGAGGGTTCTATAGATGACCCGGTCTACTTGGAGAGCCGTGTCCTTGAACTTTTTCCAGGCTTTGTCCCGGCTCATCATCAGGGCCTTTAAGGGGGGGTAATCCACTTGTAGCAGTGGCCATTTACTCGGTAGGTTTTAATTGGGGCCAGGAGATCAGCGGCCCACATGATAGACCTGTTAAAGTAGTCATCCGCCCCTTCCAAGGTAGGGAGACTTCTTATCGGGCTCCAATCCAAGTTGCATAAGAGAGTGTTGTAGTGCTCCAGGGAGAACTTTGAGTAGTCCCTGGAAGTGAGTATTCTGGGCGGGACCTTTACCGCCTTGTTTTTCCAAACACAGAAAGTGGGCGAGTGGTCGCTGAGAGCATCTGCCATGGTGCCAGCCGCTTGCACGTTTTTTGGGTTGGACACCAGTACCCAGTCGATGATTGAGTGGCTACCCGTTTTGTAGTTCAACCATGTGGGTTGGGTGATTATCTGGGAAAGGTTTGCCTCTTGTAGCATACCTATTATTGATGGCCTGGCCTCTTTGGCCCAGTTCAGGTTGAAGTCTCCAAGGATGATGAGTTCAGATGCAATCTCAACTGTTAGGTTTTTTTGTGAGAGTATCGAGGGATAGGAGAGCATCCTTTGGTGGACTATATACACACCCCACTTTAAGGTGTTTGACACCACTGAGGGTGATACGTACAAAGATTGCTTCGATTTCAGGGGGCAGTGTTACTTGCAGGTTAATATGAGCAGAGATCAGGGTAGCCTTCACGTAGATGAGAACTCCACCCCCCCTTTTGTGGATTCTATCCTTGTGGAAACAGACATATCCTGGGGCGGCAAATTCGTGGTCTAGGATCGATGGTTTTAACCAGGTCTCGGAGACTGCAAGCACATCAGGGTTATAGAGGGCTAGCCACGCTTGTACTTCTTGAGTTTTTGGTCTAAGGCTGCAAATATTCATGTGTGCTAACCTCAGGCCCCTGGCTGCAGTCCAGATCAGGTCTTTGGAGGAGGAGATATGGGTATTGTCAACACCTGGGCCGGGGTTAGGTTGAATGTCCCCTGCCCGCATTAGCAAGGCTGTTTGCAGGAGGCTGAGAATAAAGTTAAGGGGTGGGCATCTAATTTTTTTAGATTTGTTGGTCATTAGGAAGATAGCTCTGTAGCAGATCCCACTCCTGCTAAGCTTGGCAGTAAGTAGGAGGGCTGAGTTGTCGGTAGGGGGTGGGCCATGAGAGTGCCAGGTCTGGTATGGTGCTGGTCCGTTAGGAGGCTGTGTGACCGGGCCTTGTTTACCAGCTAGCCAGTCGACCCATAGTATTGTGGCGATGTACAGGGCAGCAGGGAGACCCTTGTTTGGCCTGAGCTGGCCCGAGATACTAGTCTTCGGGGACCCTCTGACCGGCATTTTAACCTTATGTGGCATTCTTAGGCTGCAGGAGCTTTGCCTTGTATTAAGGATTTAGGGTGAGTTGAAGAGAACAGGCTGGGTGCTGAAGGGAGCCAGAACAGTCAACTGTCTTGAGCCTCGTAGGATTATATCTGTTCAATTACTTTTACTGTCTGCGTTTCAAACCCTTAACATTCAGCAACTTTTAGGATTATTAGAAGTATCGGTTACTAACACTGAAATGTAAGAGCACTATAGCAACAGTACTGTGTAAAAGCTTCTTAGGGTGGTATTTGTTCAATGACTTTTACTGTCTTAGTTACAGATCCTTGACATTCAGTATACTTTAAGATAATAGTATTGGTTACTAACTCTGATAAAGAATTTATAAATAAGAGCACTGTAGCAACAGAACAGTGTAAAAGTCAGCTCAAGATAACCCAGTGTAAAAGTCAGCTGGAGATAACCCAGTGACTGTATTGCTGACTAGAGAGAGAAAAAAAAAAAAAAAAGGATTGAGCTAGCTGACTATCATGTTTACACCTTTCAGCATTTAAACACTGTTAAGACCATATAGCCTAATGTATGATATCACCCTTTAACCAGATTAGTCTAGTGTGTGATATCAACCTTTAACAGATTAGTTCATCGTTAAACAGTTAGTCCATTAGTGTTCCGTTTAGGTAGCAGGGAGAAAGATAATAGGTAGTTACAGACTGTGCTATGGGAGATGCTCCTCCTCCTCGCTTCCTATAGGTGTAAAGCTCACCAAGGGCGGGGCTACCTTCTATTTAACTAATCCGCAGTCTGTTTGCAGTTACAATGGGGAGATCATGCATTTTATCGCTGCCAAGCGTCTCAACCCCTGTGGTTTTCGCTTGTCCCTGGGCGATGCACTGGGGGGCCCGATGCCGGCGGTCTCCCTCGCCGCCCCGGTCGATCCGATCAGTCTGAGTGCTGAGAGGGGGGAAGCAGCCTACTTACCTGGCTGCACTCCACTTCACTCCCCCGCTCTGCCAATGGGCTCAGGTGCCATATGAATTATCAGCCGGGGAAAAAGGCGCCAAGCAGGACCTGGGGCACTGGAACTGGACAAAGGCTCCACCAGGAGCAAGGGGCTGATGGAGGATGGTCGCACAATCTCCGTTTCTGCGGGCGTTCGGCGTGGCAAGATAAAACAAAGAGGTAGTTCAAAAATCCGCAGTCTGTTTGCAGTTACAATGGGGGAGGTCCGCCGTACACATTAAGCTGCCGGCGTCTCAACCCCGCGGTTTTGCGCTTGTCCCTGGGCGATAACAAGTTAAATTACTAGTGCCCCTGTAAATGAGCTCACCTTGTGGATGCCCCACTGATCCTCCCCTTCCTGCTCTGCCACAGAAAATGTCACAACTGTGGTACCCTATAAAAGGTGTGTAGTGTGGGGTGGTTGGGGATGGGGATGGGTGGTTGGGCCCTTCCCCTGCCGAAAAAGAAGAACCACGGATGAAAGAACAAGGAGGTAAGAGCAGAAACAATCAGTCAACAACAAATGCAGTAACCCTGAAAGCTTATCCTAATGTTAGATAAAACTGTAAAACCTGTAAAGCACCACCTGTAATAATTTCAGAGAAGATATACCCTGTGAGAAACACTTTGCTACAGAGAAAAATAAAGCAATGAAATGTTAGCAACAAACAGTAGCAATCCCTGTGAGTAAAAAATAAAAACAACACCACACAGTAAATCTGCTTAGCCAAAAGAAGTCTTAATCCTTTTCCCTTGCTCTGGTAAGGTTCTCTACTCTGCCTTTCAAGCAGTCTTGGAAGAAAAGAGCTCAGGTGAAGCTAGGTGCCTTGGCCAGCAAACCAAGTCTTCTACCTCCAAGATATCAACTAACCTGACCTTTTAACCCTTCTTTCTTTTGGAAATTACTGACAGTTTGCCAGCTCCACCCCTCACATACACACCTAATCCTTTGGAAGAGCTGTGGGAGGAAAACAATTAGCTCCTTCAATGTGAGAAGGAGACTGAAACACCTCTGAGACAACAAACCTTTTCAACAAAAAAAAAAAAACAAGAATAAAATAAAACAGTGTCAAACAGTAATTTTGCTTAGCCCAATGATAAAAAAGTCACAAAAATGTAAGCTCCACCTGTAATAATTTCAAAGATATACCCTGTAAGAAACACTTTGCTACAGAGAAAAATAAAGCCGTAACAGAAGATATACCTTGCAAAAGACAATTTGAATCAGAAGATTACAGCAGTAATCTGTTAGCACACACCTGTAGGCACACCTTGTAATAATGCAGAAGGTATACCAGCAACAACAATTTGAATCAGAGGAAAATAAAGCAATGAAATGTTAGCAACAAACAGTAGCAATCCCTGTGAGTAAAAAATAAAAACAACACCACACAATAAATCTGCTTAGCCAAAAGAAGTCTTAATCCTTTTCCCTTGCTCTGGTAAGGTTCTTTACTCTGCCTTTCAAGCAGTCTTGGAAGGAAAGAGCTCAGGTGAAGCTAGGTGCCTTGGCCAGCAAACCAAGTCTTCTACCTCCAAGATATCAACTAACCTGACCTTTTAACCCTTCTTTCTGTTGGAAATTACTGACAGTTTGCCAGCTCCACTCCCCACATACACACCTAATCCTTTGGAAGAGCTGTGGGAGGAAAGCAATTAGCTCCTTCAATGTGAGAAGGAGACTGAAACACCTCTGAGACAACAAACCTTTTCAACAACAAAAAAACAAGAATAAAATAAAACAGTGTCGAACAGTAATTTTGCTTAGCCCAATGATAAAAAAGTCACAAAAATGTAACACAGCTTGCAACACTCCACCACGATCAGCCACTACGGAGTAACAGCGGTACTATTTCGGCTGTTACTTCTGTATTCTGGGACAAGAAGTGCACATGTGAGCCTCGCACGTATGCACAGTTCTGCTGGTGCTGCCATCTTGTGAATGGCAGAATGCCACTCACTGCAACTACACATGCATGAATACTGTACATGTGCAGCTGCATCACTGCCACCATCTTGCGGATGGCACTCTTTCCGTACCCTCCCACTGCTCCTGTCCTCCCCACTCTCTTCATTCCCTCCCAGCACCGGCAGCAAAATAAAACCCTCCTGCTCCATCCCACTGCTGCTGTCCTCCCCGCTCCCTCTGTTCCCTTTTCCCAAGCTGACATCGGGGTGTCCAATCCCCATGTCAGCATTATGTACCCCACAACTCATGTGGTACACTGGAAGCCCACCCCAGTAAGCCCACATTTATGCTTTTATCATTTTTTTTCCCTGCACCAACATCAGAGTGCCCAATCCCTATGTCAGCATCATGTAACCCCCCCCTCCACTCATGTGGCACACTGGGAGCCCACCCCAGTGTGACCTAATTTATGTTTTTTTTTCTCACCCTGCCGACATCGGGGTGCCCAATCCCCATGTCAGCATCATGTACCCACCTACCTCATGTGGCACACTGGGAGCACACCCCAGTGTGCCCAAATTTTTTTTCTTTTTTCCCCCAGTAAATAAAGAAAACTGTCCACCGACATGTTTTTTTTTACCCGTAAAAAAGAAAATGGACCCTTGTCATCACCCCAGTCCCCCACATACTCCTACTAAGCACCCACCTCCTCGCACCCCTCCCCCTTTACCCCATACTTACTTCTGGAGGTCGGCGCTGTCATCTTCTCTGGACCAGGACACTTCTCCACTCTTAAAAGCCAAACCGTAAACTGAAGAATCAAAGGTAAGCATAGTATAATGGCAGTCAAAGGGGTTTTCAACTTATAGAAAGATAGAAACATAGACTTTGACAGCAGATAAGGACCGCTTGGCCCACCTAGTCTGACCATTTCCCTACCTATTGGATAAGCTGCAGATCCTAGTTGACCAGCAGCCTACTTCCTCCTTATCCCCCCCCACTATAATTGCCTTATCTTGGTCTCATGCATTCTTGAATTCCCCCACTGTTTTTGACCACACAACCTCCTCAGGAAGGCTGTTCCATGCATCCACCACCCTCTCTGTGAAAAAATACTTGCTCACGTTGCCTCTGAGCCATCCCCCCTCTGTCTTCAAATTGTGCCCCTTTGTTCTTGCGCATCTCTTTTTGGACTTTGTTGATTCCCTTGAGGTACTTGAAGGTTTCTGTCGTGTCTCCCTTCTCTCTCATTTCCTCAAGTGCATACATATTAAGCTGTTTTAGTTTCTCTTCATATGTCTTCTGGTGCAGACCCTGCACCATTTTGGTTGCCCTCCTTTGGGCTGTCTCCATCCTGTCTATCTCGCTGCAGACATATGGTCTCCAGAACTGCACACAGTACTACAAATGGGTCTCACTAACTGTCTGTACAGAGGGATAACAACTTCCTGCTTTCTACTGGTGATGCCTCTCCTTATGCATACCAGAACCCTCCCAACCCTCCTTACTGCCCTCTCACATTACTTGTCTACCCTAAGGTCATCTGATATGAGTACACCCAGGTCCCTTTCCATTTTTGTTGTTGTTAGTATCTCACCCCCCATTGTGTACTCTTCCTCTGGATTTTTGTTTCCCAGGTGCATTACCTTGCACTTCTTTGCATTGAATCTAAGCTGCCATACTCTTGACCATTGCTCCAACCTTGCCAAGTTGCTTTTCATCCTTTCCACCCCTCTTTGTGTATCAACCTTGTTGCAGATCTTTGTGTTGTTTGCAAAGAGGCATACTTTTCCTTCCAGCCCCTCTGCAATGTCACCTCTAAAGACATTAAAGAGAATCAGTCCCAGTACTGAACTCTGTGGTACCCCAATAGTAACTCCCCTTTCTCCAGAGTGTGCTCTGCTTACTATTACCCTCTGCATCCTGTTGTCCAGGCAATTTGTTACCCAGGCTACCACCCTGGAACCCACTCCCAGGCTGGCTAGCTTGTTTATTAATCGTTTGTGTGGTACTTTGTCAAATGCCTTGCTAAAGTCTAAGTAGGCCATATCCACAGCCCCTCCCTGATCTGCTACTTTGGTCACCCATTCAAAGAAATCTATTAGATTCATCTGACATGACCTTCCCACTGTGAATCCATGCTGCCTTGGGACCTGTGCCCTGATGGCCTCTAAGTACTCAACAATTCTTTCTTTCAGAAGTGATTCTATAATTTTCCCTACTGCTGAGGTCAAACTAACAGGTCTGTAGTTTCCTGCCTTTGCCTTGCTCCCATTCTTTTAAAGGGGGATCACATCTGTCTTCCTTCAGTCCTCAGGTACCACACCCTCCTCTCATGATTTGTTAAAATGTGTAGTCAGTGGTGTCACTAGTTCTCCCCTTAGTTCTTTTAGAATTCTGGGGTGAATCCCATCAGGTCCCATTGCTTTGTCCACCTTGAGGTTTAAGAGTTCATTAAGGACCCTTTTTTCTGTGAATGGACTGATATTGACCCCCCCTGCCCAAAGTGCTTCAGTTGTTTGGTTTAGGTATCTCCCCTCTTCTTCTTCTGTGACTACTGAGCAAAAGTATTCATTCAGTATCTCTGCCTTTTCACTGTTGCTTTCTGCCCACCTCCCTCCCCCCCTCCCTTTTAAACCTCACTATCCCTCCCTTGGTCTTTCTGTGCTCCCTAATGTATCTATAAAATATTTTATCCCCCTTCTTAAATGAGCTGGCTATCTTTTCCTCAGTTTGGGTTTTTGCTATCCTGACTGTCTTCCCCACTTCCCTCTGCTTTAACTGATACAGTTCTCTGTCCTGCTGCTTCTGTGATTCCTTATACTTTCTGAATGCTATCTTTTTCTCCCTAACCTTCCTTGCCACCTCTTTTGAGAAACATAGTGTTTTTTTTTTACTTGGTTTTGTTTTCTTTATTCACTTCACACAAAGGCTTGTTGCCACTAAGATGGCAGTCTTGATTTTTCCCCATTGTTCTTCCACCCCTCCATCCTGCCCATTTGATAGTTCATTCCTTATGCACTCCCTCATTTTGCCAAAGTCAGCCCTTCTAAAGTCCAGTACCCTTGCCTTTGTATGGCTTTACTTCACGGTTGTGTTTATCATGAACCACACTGTCTAGTGGTCGCTTGTTCCCAGATGGCTACCCACTTCTACATCTGTGATCCTCTCTCCGTCCCTATTTGAGTGTATCAGGTCCTAGACTGCTCCCTCCTGAGTGGGTTCTAACACTAGCTGTCTGAGGCATGCCCCCTGTAGGGCATCGAGAATGACCCTGCTCTTGGATGTGGCTGCAGCAAATGTGCTCCATTAACATCTGGCATAGTCAGGTTCCCCATCAGCATTATCTCCTCTTTTTCTACCATTCTGAGGATGCCTTCTATCATTTCCTTGTCAATTTCCTCCACCCTGAGACAGGGTTCTGTATACAACCTCTGTATGGATTCTGGTGCCACTACCTGTCTCCAAGGTGACCCACAGTGCCTCTTCTCCTCCCTGTTTACCCTGTATTTTTTATTTATTTAGGATTTGGGGATTGCAACCTTTGAGTCATAGACTCATTTCCAAAGGCTCCACATCATGGATACAATACATTTGACATACAATTACAGTGCAGCAGAGCAGGTTACACATACATATTCATTTATAACATATAATATATACAAAGACAAGTATCTGTTTAGTTCTGTTGCTTTGATCCCTTCCCTTACATAAAGAGCTACTCCTCCTCCTCCTCCTCTCTGTCCCTCCTGTAGATTGTGTTCCCTGGTATGTTGACATCCCAGTCATGGTTCTCCACATACCATGTTTCTGTGACTGCCACAATATCCAGGTGTCCTTCTTTAATCAAGGCCACTAGCTCAGGAAGCTTGTTACCCAGATTATGGGCATTGGTACTCATTGCCCTCCATTTTATTATGGCCTTACCCTTTCTTGCCCCATCCCTGCCCTTACTGTCTTTGTCTTTTTCTCCATTTACCCCTGTCATTCTCCCTATTGACCTCTGTATCATGGAGTTTACATCACTAACCACCCTGTTTTGTAGGGGGAGGTTTGGAATTTCCTGCTTTATATCAGCACCTCCCCCTTAGTTAGTTTAAAAGCTTGTCAATGAAGGATTTAAACCTATCACCTAGGAGCCTGTTTCCCCTCCTGGACAGATGCAGACCATCATGACAGCACAGGCCTGCACCCCTCCAGGTGGACCCCCAGTCCCCAATGAAGCCAAAACCCTGTGCTCCACACCAATCTTTCAATCATTCATTGAACTGCATGATGCAGAGTACCCTAGCCTCACCCATGCCCTAGACAGGCAGCACCTTCAAGAAGGTTACCGTGCATGCTGTCTAAGGCCCCTCCCCAACTCCACAAACTCCTCCTGCATTGCTCTGATCCCATGCCCAGCTAGTTCATTTGTCCCAAGGTGGACAATGACATCCAGCTCCCTCCCCTGTGCAGCTGCTCCAGAGATCCTGAGGATTTGCTCCCTGTCCCTTCAAGCCATGGCACCAGGCAGGCACCTTACCTCCCCCTCCACTTCCTCCTCCCGTTCTTCCCCCCTAACAATGAAGTCCCCCACCAGGAGTTGTTTCCTTCCCCTGTGGGGTCCCATGCCATCCTCCTGTGGGTGTCCTTTGTGGAGGTTCCCAGCATCCTCCTTGGTCTCCACTACATGTGCCTCCATAGAGGAACCACGCTCCACCATAATGGCATATAAATTGTGGAGAGGTACAACTGGAGGGGTGCACCTCTCTTCCACAACCCTCACCCTCACCCTCCCTGAGCCCACTGTGGTCCAGTCACTTTCCTTTCTTGGCAACCTCTGAGGCAGCAGAAGTGGCACTGCTGTTGCTAGGGTGGGGAAGGCTTCCTTACTCCTTGACAGTTTGGCCTGGAGATGGGCAACCTCCTCCCTCAGAGCAGACAGTTGCCTGCAAACAGGGCAGCAATGCAGCCTCCAGAATGTCTCCTGTAAAACTGCCGCCTCACAGCCAGTGCATTGCACCACTTCCCACATGTCTCTTTCCCTTCCTGCTTAATATATATATATGTATATATATATATGTATATATATATATATACAATATTTTTTGCCTTTTTTGGTTCGTGTGTATGTGTGCTTCCCCTCTATGCACTGTGCTGGGTTGTTAAGGATATGACAGATGTATGCCCCTTGTCCTCTTGGGGAAATGATGTCAGAACCTCGGGTATAAAGGAAATGACATTCCAGAGGCGGGCGGGGTGAGGGGTGAGGGTGGGTGGCTCCAAGCCTTTGACCTTCAAAAAACAATCAACTACACCTCTGACCCACCACCCCGGTGAGTGCTGCCCTTTCTTTCAGTAAGACAACCAGCACAACAATTTAACAGATCACTCCACTTACACAAACCACTCCTGAACCCAGGAATTAAAATTAAATCAATCCTCAGCCACCCATACAATCCCAAATATGTATTGCAAAAATGTCACTAAAAATACTAGCTCACTACACCAGCCAGCAGTCCACAGGAAAAAGCAATTTTGGTAGTATATCACTCCCTCTGGATATAAAAGTAAAAACCTTTAAATGGATACCCACTCCTGCAAGCCCCTTCTTGATTCAAACAAGCAAAATTAAAAGTGACGATATAGAAGTATGGCAAACCTTCCTCACAGGTCCCAATGAATACTGTGCATTTTTTAAAGCTCCCAGTTCCCAAATATGAGTATGCCTTCTTCCCAGCAGTACAGCAAATTGCAACAGCCTTCACCTTCAGCAGTTATGGCCTATCTGTTTGAATTCTGTTTGTGTGGCTTCTACAGACAGCTCAGTTCTGGAAAACTCCACCCAAAACCATTGTCTGACAATACCTGTGATGTAAGCAGACCATTCTGTGAAGACAAACTACTTTGTCTGGGGTGAATACATAAACCACTCCACTGAACCCATGAATTAAAACTGAATCAGTCCTCAGCCACCAGTGCAATCCTAAATGTTATGTTAATGTAGCAGCCATTTTTAGGAATTTTGGCCCCAAATTTTCAACATGGGGTTCTTGGGATCCCACCTTATGAACACTGTCACTGTCATTTTGTTACTCCATCCTGAAAGGTGATTTCATGGTTGCTGTGCAGAATCACCTTTTGGGACTGATTAATGAAATTACAGTGCCACTGTTCATGAGGTGGGGGTCCCAAAAAAGCCCATGTTGCAAATTTGGTGAAAAATTCCCAAAAATTACTGCATTATGAGTGTACGTTGAGCAGTTTCTATGTGCACTTCAAACTTCAACAATTGTTTATTGTTTCACTCCATATTTTCAACATTGCCATTTTTGCACACCTCCTTATTAACAGTGCAGCTGTTATTTTTCACATCCTGCTCAAAATGTGTTTTCGCACCTGTGGCATAGAATGGTGCAGTCAATCTGTGAAATCATCTTTCAGGACAAGTTAAAGAAATAACAGCGGTGCTCTTTGTGAAGTGGGGCCCCGAAAAGGCCATGTTGAAAATTTGGAGAAGCAACTCTAAAAATTGTCCAAGTTACACCCTCTTATTCAAAAATTTGAGATGAGCAACTTGGTTGTTCAGTATGCCTTTCCTGGTGAAACATTTCAATAAATAAATAAAATTTCCTATGCACGTGTGTAACTATGGTCATTGAAGCAGACCAACCAGCCCTGAACTGGTTAACAAACTACCTTACTGAGCGTCAACAGCTGGTTATGGTTGAGGGGGGCCTCTTTCCTCAAAAAACCCTGTTAAGGGGTGTTCCTCAAGGGTCCATTTTAGGCCCGCTACTATTTGCTGTCTATATTAACTGGATTAATACTGGTATCTCCGCACAAACTTCCATCTGTTTGGGAATGATTCTGTCTTGTACATTGCCAGACCTACTCTGGATCTTG
Organism: Neoceratodus forsteri; assembly: GCA_016271365.2. NCBI lineage: Eukaryota > Metazoa > Chordata > Ceratodontiformes > Ceratodontidae > Neoceratodus > Neoceratodus forsteri. Next base: position 49,598,262 of record CM028129.1, on the reverse strand, counting down.
CCTGCAGTGATCTCCAACAAGACTTTGATCATTTATAGAAAAAGCTACTTCAATTAACGCTCCTCCTAAATGCAAAAGAGACCAAGGCTATGATACTTGCTCTTGCTACCTTTGCAAATAAACATGGTCTCCCTGATTCTGCTCCATTTGTATATACATTACTGGGTGAGTCACTGGAGTGCATTGAGAAATTTAAGCATCTTGGGTTTTGGATAGACCACAAATAGTCCTTTGTTCATTATATTGATGAACTCTCAAAAGAACTGAAACAGATACTTGGTCTCTTCTTCTGTATTAGAACTCTACTTATGCCAGAAGCCAAAGCTAGGTTGGTCCAGACTTCATTATTGCTTCTTTCAGATTATGCTGATTTCCTGTATGGCCAAGGCCCAAAGCTCTCCCTCTTTAACCTGGATATACTCTACCATCGAGCTATTCAATTCATAACTGGTCTCCCTTATGCCACACACCACTGTGAGCTCTATGCCAAGGCAGGGTGGTGCTCACTAACATTCTGACGACAAGAGAACGCAGTGCTCAGGACCTACAGAGCAATCACTAAGATGCTCCTAAATTAGATTGTGAGTTGCCTGCCCACCTGTAGGGTTGAAAACTACACCTTGAAAAGCCTCTCTTACATCTCACTATTCATCTCTAAGGTGAGAACCAGATATTGCAAATCTGCAATAAGTCATGCTCTTTCTGTCATTTGGAAGACAATACAGAAAACGTTAATGTTGTCAATCCCTGTGAAACTGAGCTTCTTTAATTCCCTTTACCAATGTTCTTTTTCAGAAACCGCACCTATTCTACTCTCTATTCTAAGCTCCTCTTACCTATTTCTTTTTCGTGCCCTGCCTCTTTTTACATCATAGCTTTACCCTGATCTATTCCCTAAACTATGTAATGCCCTCACCAAATGTATACATCTTCCTCCCCCTCTGGCTTTGCCACCTTCCTCTTTCTACTCCCCCTTCTCCTTATCCTTTCTTGCTGCATAGGATCCTGTCACAGTTAATGTACATAGGTTTTTGTACCATAATGGGTATGCTACGTTCATCTAAGATATGTACACGTTCTCCATGTTCACACTAGCATTACTGCATGATATGAATACTAATTTGTTGTAACATTGTATACATCTTTGCCTTGTACCTATAGTTTATTTACTTTCTTTTTTCTTTTCTTTTTTTTGAATTACTGTGTTGTTGTACTCCCATTTGTTGTCTGTTGTGCATATACTGTTGCCTGTACTTATATATGTGAATGCCCAGGCTCATCTTGTAAATGAGTTCTTCTCAATGATGCTCACCTGGTTAAATAAAGATTGAATGATTGATTGATTGATTGATTGATTGATTTGGCAGCTTGCCACAGCTGTATCAGCTCTTGCTAGAGTTTGTTATAAAATGGGGTATAAAACTGATGAACTGACCAACTCGAATGACTTCATTGCTTAAAACACAGCACCTGATTTGATTATTTACCTAGAATCTGTACAGTTCATAACTAACCTGCCTTAATCTACCTATCAACAACCAAACTAAATGAAAATAAAATCTTTTTCTGCTAAAATAAAACATTTTTCCACTTTTTAAACACAAAATCCCACTATAGGGCATAGGTTTCTTCAGAATAAATGCAGTTTCTTGGTTCATTCAAAGGCACATGGCCTTTGTTACCAAACTCACCTACTCTACCTGGCAACAACCTAACTAAACATAGAAACACAGACTTTGACAGCAGACAAAGACCACTTGGCCCACCCAGTCTGCCCATTTCCCTACCTATTGGATAAGCTGCAGATCCTAGTTGACCAACAGCCTACTTCTAAAACCATTTTCAATTAAAAAAAAATATTTCACTTTATAAACACAATAACCCACTGTAGTATATGGATTTCATAAGAATTAATGCACTTCCTGGGTGCATTGAAAGTCACTCAGCCATTGGCCTCATGCCTTCCAATTCACCCAGGACATGTATAACTTCTCTAGAAACCCATGCCGTATTGTGGGTTATTGCTTACATAATACAGGTTTAGTCATTCTCCCCACTGAAGAACTGTGGACTTGCCTTCCCTTAACTGACAACAATTAAAACACTGTGAAATCATCAATTACAAACGCCATGGATATTGGATTGATGTGAAGGTTTATGACTTTTAATTACATTGACTTCAAGGTCTATGACTTTTAATTACATCAGCTTAAAAGGTTTATGACTTTTAAATACACCCAATTACTCATTTGCTGCACCAGACAAAATAGTTGCTGTTCGACCTTTCGTAACTCATTTGACCTGCCAGTGCTGTAGTCTACCTAACTGAGAAAATATGTGGAAAAGCAGAACTCCAATGACAATAAGATCTTGCATCCCAGTAAGGATATCATTGATTAAAAAAACATTTTAAAAGCATGACAGCACATATTACAAATTGTTCAAACTCCAAACCTCCCCTTACAAGCAAATGTTATAGTGAAGCTGTGACAACTTGCCATCACAGAACTTGATTCAAAGCAGCAGTGCAGCTAGTCGAACAACTCATTTAACCCAACTTATTTTTCAGTGTAAAAGATTCCAGACATCTTCCAGTTTAATTTGCTGGTAATATTTTTTTGTTTCCATCAGAACTGGCAAGGGGTATCATTTAAATATTTTAACCTATTTCTTTTCTCAAGGAAAAACATATCCACCTCACATGGCTTAGAAACCTCATTGTGGAGCTGACAAAAACTGTCAAAACAAAAAAACCAAAATATGTCATGCACATCATTGGAAGCACTGTGAAAGTAGATTTAACAGTTATGCCAAGATGTTTATTAACTGTACCTGGAAATTACCTTCTTAGACAATCACTGTTTTTGGGGCACTACCAATTTAAAACACAAAAAACGCAGGAACCTGACCAACTGAGAAAATAAATGAAAATCTCTACTTCAAGCAAGCATTTGTTGATGCCTAGCATTTGCTTGCATGTATGTACTATGCAGGTGTTTGGTACTGAGTGCACAGATGCAGATGCCCTGTGCCAAGGGAAGACTCTACCTAAAGGCACTGTACTTCAGTGCAGCGATGGATGTGAAGAATTCATGGGGCTGCCTGGTGGGCAGATCCCTAAGTGTCCATGTGGGCACAGATACAGATGCACAGGGCAGAGAGTGAATCGGTCAGTGAATGCACCAGGCACTCTGCCACCCACGGATGGAGTATTGCAGGGCCCTATGCCAAGAGGACAGTTGTCTACACTATATGGTATCTGTGCCCATGCAGACAACCCTTCAACTTTTATTCCCTGCTGGGGGGTCACATAACAGAGTCATTCCCCCACCCTTACTCCATTCAGATGGGTCACAGAGCTCACCTGCGAAATCAGCTCCCAGGGACGGGATCACAAATCATGGCCACTGGGGTGAAGACTGGCACTGCACACTAAGGTTATTAAACAATTATATATATATTTTTTTATTATTTTGACCCTAACTTTTCAAGATACTTGTTTTATGATTTGCCTTACAAACATGACGTACTATTTATAGCATATTGGCCAAAATGTAATTTCACACCAGAGGTGCAAAAACATCTCATCCACGATTGAAAAAATTATACATGTCCCATTTATGAGGTGGTATGAAAAAATGGCTATGTTGAAAGTCTGGTGTTAAGATATTGAAAATAAGAGAAGTTATGGGTGAACATTGAAATAGTGTAATGTTCAGTCATGACCTGGGCATTTTACTGTATTTGTACACCACATTTTCAGCATAGTCTTCTTATCACCCCACCTCATGAACCCAATAGGTGAAAGTTTTCAAATCCCTGCCAAAATGTCATTCTGCATCACTGAAACATCATTCCGTGCCACAGGTATGAAAACACATTTTGGCCAGTTGAATCACCCAGTGCGCTAAGGCTGATTGGTCAGATCTCCAGTGGATCTATGAGCCCTGCTGATAAACGTAGCTCTTTTCTTTATTCTACTGGCTAATTTGTTTACTAGTTAGTCATACCTGTAATTTATTTATAACCAGGCTTACACTGAATCTGGTGTGAGCATGGCTGAGACAGAGGGTAGAAAGTCTATGGAGTCGGTAGTATCATCTCCATTAGCTCCCAGGCTGCAACCGCTGAGGAAATGTCCAATGTCCGATCCTCCATCACTCAGAGGTTGAGCCAGATAAACTTTATCAGCTGCTCACGGTGCTTGCTAGCATCAACTTGACTCTTAGCAAAGTGGTGGACAATCTGCAACTATTTAAGTTGCCACTGGAAGCGTTCCACCGTCAGCTCGAGTATGCCAAGGCCCGCATTAGTTCCGTTGAGGAGACTTAAGCACAGGATCAATGGGAGCTGTAGAAACCTAAAAAAAAAGCTAGTTAAATTGGAAGACAGAGTGGAAGTTCAGGAGGGGTGCATCCATAGAAATAACTTTGTTCTGGTTGGTATACCAGAATAGACTGAAGGAACTGATGTGCTTTCCTTGGTGCAACAGCTTCTGCAGGAGGTTGCAAGCTTCCCTTCCCACGGCTCCGTCTACCTTATTTATTGAGCTCATTGTTCCCTCCAGCCCCAGCCTTCCCCACATGGCAAATTGAGGGTGATTTTTCTTAGGTGCTTAAATTATCAGGATAAGCTCCTTATTCAGAAATGGCCCCAGGAAAACCAAACTCTTACTTTGAAAGGTCATTGGTATTTTATTTTTAGTGATGTCACTACTCATGTACTGTGTGTGATAAACAATTGGCCTATAAACCTATTAAAGTGGAGTTACACAAAGCTAGAATAAAGTTTTGTATGCTGTTCCCCGCATGACTTATTATTACTACGGCAGCAGGATCCCATGAATTTACATCTGCAGATCAAGCAAGGCAAGGCAAATTTTATTTTTCCAGACGCACAATCCTGTAGGCTCTGGGCACCACACACAGATAATACAATTATCAAATATTAAAATGGTCAACAATAACACAGTCCACAACAGTTAAATAAATAAGATCTGATTAAAGCAGTCCTAGTGTGGGCCATCCAGAACTAAGATTCAATATACGAGGCAGGGCCTTAAACACTTCCTCTGAAGGGGCCTTCCACATTGATGGTGGCAGCAAATTCCAGAGGATGGGGCCAGTGACACTAAACACCCTGTCACCAGCAGTTTTCAACCTCATCCTGGGAATCACAAGGAGGCCCCAAGAGGAGGAGCTGAGGGAGCAGACCGAGGCAGCAGGTGATAGGAAGTCTGACAGGTAGCCAGGGCCAAGTCCATGTAGGGCCTTAAAGGTGAGCAAGCCCACCTTGAAAAGGATCCTTCACTGACTGGCAGCCAGTGCAGTTCACGCAGCACTGGGGTGACATGGCAGTACTTCAACTACCCAGCCAACAACCTAGCAGCTGCATTCTGCACCAGCTGTAGCCTGCAAAGGATACCTCCCGAGACCCCAAGGTACAGCATGTTACAGTAGTTAAGCCTTGACATCATGAAAGCATGTACCAAGGTGGGGAGGTCCAGGGACAGAACTAGGGGCTTGATCCTGGCAATATTCCTAAGATGGCAAAAGCTGATCCGGACAACAGATGACACCCGAGCTTCAAATGTCAACCCACTGTCAAAGGTCACACCAAGATCTCGCACCCTAGAGGAGGCCTTCAAAGGCATAGATCCCAGGAGCAAGCCTGTCTCTGCAACTGAGGCCCTTCTATCATGCCCTCTGTTTGACTCTAACACCAGTACCTCCATCTTATCGGAGTTCAGTCACAACCAACTGGAGGCCATCCAATCTTGATTTCAGTGAGACATACATTTAGCACTGCCACCACATTCGATGTTCCAGGGATGAAGGAAAGATACAGCCGGGTGTCATCCACATAGAAATGGAAATCCAAACTATACTTCCTAATGAACTCACCCAGGGGAAGTAAATATACAGCAAACAACATTGGCGACAAGGCCGAACCCTGAGGAACTCCACACGAAAGGAAGCTAGGGGAGGATGAGAAATTCCTCATCACTACCCTTTGCCTCCTATTCATGAGAAAGGACTCAAACCAGCAGATGACAGTGCCGGTGAGTCCACAGAATTTTATCAGGAGGTCAAGCAACACACAATGGTCTACTATGTCAAAAGCTGAAGAGAGATCGAGGAGAATGAGAATTGTCCCCTCACCTTGATCTCTCGGCCTGAGGAGGTCATTATGCACCTGAACTAATGTGGTTTCCATACTATGCCTCACCCAGAACCCCGACTAGAAGGGCTCATACAAATCAAAGGCCACAAGGTGTGCCTCAGGCTGAAGCACCACAATCTTCTCAATAACTTTCCCTTAAAATGGGAAGTTGGAGATTGGATGGTAATTCACCTTGACATCAGGGTACAAAGATGGTTTCTTCAGAAGGGGCCTGACCCCTGCCTCCTTCAAGGCATCTGGGAAGACCCTCCCTGTGAGAGAGCACTGGATAATCAAGGCAAACACCAGACCAACGGTGTCAGCACATCTCACTTGTCGGCACTGGGTCCAGTTCACAATATATGTGCTTCAGCCCAAAAACAATCCAAGTGACCTCCATTGCCTCCATTGGTTTAAACTCCCCCAACCAGGCGGAGTGCTCTCAGGATGCCCAAGGTGACCACTGTCGGCCATGTTATGGCTCACTGGTGGCACACCCAGCTGGTTGGCGGACACCCTGTCTGAGAAGAAGAGAGCAAACTCTTTGCACAATGCATCAGAATAAGCTTGCTTAGGCTGTAGACAGGCAGGATTTAAAAGCCTGTCCACAGTCTGAAAGAGCACTGTTGGTCGATTCCTCCCAGCAGCAATCTCCCTGGATACGAACAATGCCTTCTTATGGGTGATTGCTCCTAATACTCACCATAATGGGAGCGCAGGGCCAGTCTGTCCACCTCCAATATGGACCTCCACTAGCAGCGTTCTAACCTCTGACCCAAAGTCTTCATCACCTTGAGCTCCCCATCAAACCAAGGGGACTTCAAGTGAAAAGATTTGGGTTGTACATGGATCAGTGCCAGAGAGTCAAGTGCCACCAACATCACTTTATTATAGGTGGTGATGGCTTTGCCCATACCCCTTATGCAAGGACTACCCAGACTAGATAGATCAGCAACCGCCAGAAACCCTCCAGGGTCAAACTCCTCAAAAGGTGGTAGCTAACTATCTCTGCAAGGGGAAGGCTCTTAAGGGGGCCCCGTACAAGAACTCCACCATGCAATGATCAGACCAAATGACACGGTCGGTCTTCAGGTTAGTAACCTGAAGCCCCAGTGAGAAAACTAGGTCCAGCATGTGACCACCATGGTGGGTCATGGAGGAAACTTCCTGCGACAGGCCCAGGGATGACATTACCTGGAGGAGGTTATAACCTAGCCTAGAAATTTTGTCATCAGCCCAAACATTGAAGTCACCAAGCATTAACATCTGGGGGACTCCAATGTTTCACCGATGATGAAATCGGCTACTTCCTGCAAGAATTCACCCACCACCTGGAGGGGAGGTTGATCAGGAAGAATCCTGCAACCAGCACCTGGACTCCCATGCATGGCCACACATTCAAAGGATCCCAGCTTTCCCACTGGGTACACGGTGAAGCTGAGTTAAAATCTAAAGCAGATGGCCATTCCCCTGCTCCTGCATTCCACTCTGGGGCAGTGTACTACCGTATACCCAGGGGGAACAGCGGTGTCAGGAGGTCTAAACCTCACTCTCAGGTTCTTGGTAACATTGGGAATGCAAGAAACCACAGATACAGTACATAACTTGTTTATTACTACCAAAGGGATAAATCACAGTTGCCCTAAGCAGTTTTTACCAATATGAACCTGGAGCCAATGCTAAGCATTCCCTATACCTCGAGGTTTCTTTGTGTCTCTTGGGGACTCCAAGGTATAAGACTCAGTGTCTCACATTATATAATTATGATAATTACTATGGTTACTGTAAGATAGAAACATTTCTAGTTAGAAAGATGAGCCCTATTGGCTAAATTAGAGGTGGCTCCATGGTCCAAGATAACATTATACAATTGTGTAGTAGTCATCACTTTGTGAAACAAAAGAGTACAGTTCTTACACAAATTAGTGTAGTGGTACAAATCACCAAAAGGTGGCAATGCCGACTTATATATCATATCTTTCCAAGGACACAGATGTCCTGACATCTTATAAGCAAGAAATACATAGAAAATGTATATATTTTAGAAAAGCAAAGTGTATAACAATAATATGCATACATATCCTGACATCTACTCTTATAAGGTAGATGCCTATAGCCCTATATATTAGTATAACATATGCCTAAACAGTAGCTGTCTATGGTGTACCTCTGGGGGTACCAATAAGGTTGCAGGGACCTCATGTAACATTTCACCCTTGTTGCCTCTCAGGGCAACACAGGCAAAAATAGGGAAAGGTCAGGGAGCAGGGGACATTTACAGACACGGTGCGTGACCCTTGTAAAGGTACTCCAGCTGCTCACGGTGTTGGCCTAGTGTGCGTTGTAGGCAGCATAGCATAATGACTAAGAAAAATATCAAAAATGCTTGTATAATAACAAAACCTTTAAAGGTAATCTTTACCCAAGTGTTAGTCAATGCATCGTTCATATCACCATCATTAATCAATCAAAGGATAGCTTCATTAACTTTGGTAATATTATTGCTGATGTGGATGAGATGTGTGCCTTTCTCTGTAAAAGTGATTTTAATGTAAGTGATAGTGGATCTAAGTCTACATTAAAATATGGTAGATATTCAGAAAGGGTGAGCAGATAATCGGGGTTACCATCAATGATATCCACATCCATAAGGGGGACGGGGGTGATAACGGTATGTCCAATGCCAGCCTTCTGGTGAGGGACAAAATAGAAGTTAGGGTTATCAATAACACATGTCTCAGTGCCATAGATATGTCTTATAGTCAGTAACAACGCAGTATTCACCATCAGAATTATATTGCATTTTAACAGTGGGCAAGCACCATTTTTGCAACTGCACTGGGCAGGTGTAACGGGTCTTGGAAATCCATGTTGACAGGTGGTGAACCTCCCCTCAATAAGACTGGTAAAGTTTGTCTGGAGCCAATGTTGAGTCCGAAAAGTCTGTGCCATTAGTGCTGATGTCATCGTCCATAGAAATGGACCAATCAATACTGTCGGGAGAATAACCACATAAAGGTTTAATAACATCAAATACATCACATCAACACAAGTAAATAAATTGTTCCTTCACACAGCAATCTGTGTGCGGAGTGCCCCAGGTGTCCAGGAAAGGATGGAAGACCAATAGAGGAGGCAAGTACAGGCGTTCTCTGTAGATGTCATTATCAAGGTGCCCAATGAAGTGTCCAGATGCCATCTTGTCGAACAAAGCTATAGTGGGATCAAAATGTGGTTAAGAGAAAGTAAAAGAAACAAACATAGTCTCTTTGATAGAACATTTCTTAGAAGTAAAACATGGACCAGTATTAGGGTGGCTGGTCATGAACCCCAGGTTCCTAGCTGTAGAAAGAGGAATAGTTAAAGTTTGTTGCATACACATAGCAATACAGCCAGGGGTTTTACAATGTGGACAATACCATTTAGAGATACGTCTGTCATGTATGATGTCAGGGATTCTTCCAGATTCTAGATCACAGAAGAGATTATTGATGGTAGCAATAATGCATGAGCCATAGGCTGAGCATAAAATCTCATGGGCAATGTATTGTTTATCTGCTTCTTTGTTATTCTGTGCAATGAGTGCATTTATTTTCTCTTTAGAGTCTGTAAATGCCTTAGCAATGTCATGCATATTGTATACAGTATATCTTTCTTCTTGACTAAGGCCATCCACACCATACAGTAATGGGGTAGTATATTATATACTAAACCAGTTTAAAATTTGGCTGAATGAGATTTGATAGCAGCAATGTCTGCTTTATTCCATATAGACATAGCTGCACCAAAGAGACTTATGACAATGCCTGTTGCAACAGTGACATCAGAACTGTCAACTTCATGTGTATTACGTTTATGACTTTGATCATCAGGATTGGGTTTTCTCCTGAAGTTGCCTCTATGCTCTGTGGTATGTACCCCGGCAATAGTGTCTTGAGTACGAACCTGAAAAGCTGCTAAACTATCAAGCAATAAAGTACTGTAAAATGCTGAAGTGTTAGTAGTATGACACATACCAAATTCTTTCATATTCCAGTAAGTCAAATTAAACAAAACAGGTATATGCATCAATTGTAAATTGTTAATCAGTGCACCAGTTAGAGCAGTGGCTGTTAGACCACTACAGAGACCAGGGGTGTGCTTTGGACATTCCAAAAGCTGTTTGTCAGTGGGTGGTAACACAGAAAGAAACATGGCAGCAGAGGCCATGTTGTGTACAGCACAACATTTTCTAGCAGAATCCTTAGACAAAGAATTACAATATGAGGGATCAGTTAAAGCAGTAATATTGTATAAACCAGAATGTCCAAGTGCAGTTTGTAGCAAGGACAGAGAACCATTAGGGGATAATTTAGCATTAGGCCATCCCTGGAAAGTTCCCTTGGAGAGTTTGGCCACAGGGAGAATTTGTCCTTGCGATGTGGTTTGCCACTCAATTTGTAGGGTAGATTTATCAGGAGCAACAAACGAGGCATTGAGGTAGGCATCGGAACCTTCCTGGACAGTAACCAAACTATCAGGTATTTTGATGGATACTCCCTCTGGGGCAGATGTTGGAGGATCAAGGTGAGGCAGGAGGTTTGGTACCATGCCTTGGATGCTGGGGATAATTCCTGAGAGGAGGAGAAAATGGAACAAGATAGCCATCTTGTCAGTATGTCTGAAAAGGAAAATCAAACATTAGTAGATTAGTACTATTCCACCCAATGGGGTAAGGAAAAGTAATTATACTCCTTTATACAGTTTCAGTTGGTTTGCATGTAACCCCTTGTCAGTCAATTTATTGTTGTGCAAGAGTCTAACATGATAGACTGCCAGACTGAGCTTGTTGACAATGGGGTAAGGGCCTTCCCACTTATTGGAGAAGGAGTGCATGGGATGTGCAAATCGGAGGACCATGACCTGATTTCCAACCTGCCAATCCACTTCTAGTGTGTGTTTGTCAAACTGTATTTTGGACAGTTGCTGGGACTTGCCCATGCAATTGGCAGCATACAAGTGTGTGTGTATGAGGTCTTTTCTGAGTTTATTCACATATTGGTCTACAGACACACGGTCTGCTGTGGGGGTATGCAGGTCAGACAACAGGTGTTCAGGTAATCTCATCTGTCTTTCAGTCATCACCTCAAAGGGTGTCAACTGGGTAGTGGCTGAGGGTATCCCCCTAATTGCCATAAGGAGTAATGACAACAGGGAATCCCAAGTCTTGGGATTGTCCTCAATAAATTTGGAAAGCATTTGCTTAATCTGTCTGTTGGCTCTTTCTACTTGACCTGAAGATTGTGTGTGATAAGGTATGTGGAACTTCTGCTGAACTCCAAGGAGCTCAAGGGAGTCTTTCATCAACTCATCTGTAAAACTGGTTCCTTTGTCAGAGTCTACCTTAAGAGGTAGGCCCCACCTGAAGAAAATTTGTTCTACCAGGATTTTGGCAATGGTTTTAGCAGTGCATGTCTTAGTGGGGAAAGCGTCAACCCACTTAGAGAAGAGATCAGTCACCACAAGAGCATACTTATTATTTCTGCTGGTATTGGTCAGGGGACCAATAAAATTAATCTGTATGGCATGCCAAGGGCCAGAATGTCTTTGTGGGAAGAGTTTGGCATTTCATTGGTGGGGATAGGATTGTTTTGTGCACAAACAAGACAGTGGTCTATGTACTGTTTGACATCTTTGTTGACACCAGGCCACCAGGTGGTGGTCCTGAGTCTCTGGAGGGTGTTTTCCACCCCCTGGTATCCACCAGTGGGGGTATCATGCACTTGGTGCAAGAATTCAGACCTATGGTGTCTGGGGACTACCAATAACTTGGTGGTGGAATCATCTGGTTGGTACCAGATGAGCTTGTCATCTGGGGGCAAGCATAACTTACCTTCATGCCTTCAGTAGGGATTGTGTGTGGGAAGTGTTTCTTTGGTCAGGGGTGTTGCCAGAAATTTTAAACTTGTACTCGAAACTGATGCACTGTTGCCCCCCCATTATGTAAACAAAAAACAAAATATATGCTGCCATGTCACTCCCAACAATAGGACGCCCCCCACCCCCCCGTTTACCATGTCTGAGGTCAAGTAATCAGTGTCTTTTTGTAATCATCCATCCTTTGTTTTTCTGCCTGCTTGGTAAGTTGTTCTTGTTTGTGTATTTGGCTGGTGGCATCAGTGCCTCACAGCAAACAACAAAGGCAGAAAGGCTCAGCGCGACACAGACACAATGTGACTCACAGTGTTCTTACTTTCCTCTTTTTGTTGCCCTGCCTGATTTTTTTACTGTACTCTGCAGAGTACAGTGTGTATGCCTGCTGACACCTCTGTCTTCGGTACCCTTGTCACGGAACCTGGACACTTCTTTGAGTTCAGTATCAACATGTTGGGCTGCTGAAAGATCCAAGGGGGGGAAAAGATTCAGGTTTCTTCCTGACTGCTGCAATGTGTACGGCCGCATTGGCCTCTGGATGGTCCATCATCCAGGTCCCCCCCCGGGCTCCTTCCTTGGCAAGGGTGTCTGCTGTGTCATTGAAGGCATGGTAGGGGTAATGTATGGAATGAGCTTTAACTTTGTGCACATAGAGTTTGTGTACAAACCTTTGTGCCAGTGTGTGTATGTATATTACCAGTTCTTTGTACTTCACTGGGCTGCCATCAGAAGAGAGGAAGGAGTTCTGCCAGAAAAGAAGAAATTCTGTAAGAGAACAACAAACCCAATTAGAGTCTGTAAAAATGATGGTATCCTCGGTTCCATGCTGAAGAAACTTGAGGACACAGGCCACCGCTGCCATCTCAGCATACTGTGAAGATGTCACACTGCAACGCTTAGAGATTTTAACAGTGTTACCATAAGGGTAAATCACAAAGATACCCATCCCTGCAATCTGTTCTCCCTGGCAGTAGGAAGCTGAACCATCTGTGAAAAGACGACACAAAGAGGTGTTTTTGAGTAAATGTGGCGTAGTTGGGAAGAAAGGACCTGGATCTGGTAGACCAGGTGGTTGCAGTGTACAGTCATGGGGTTCTCCTTGAAAAATGAGTCCATGTGCCAGCATGGATGGCATTTTAGTTGGATGAACCTGTATGTCTCTATCCTGGAGAAGGAGTGATCTGTGTGTCAGTATGATGTTAGAGACTGACCCATCCTTCACTCTGTCTGATAGCAGAAAGGTAGTTGGGGTATGGTTTGTGTTAATGATCAGTGGAGAGTACCCAATGATATACAGATGGTGCTTGACAGCCCAGTAGGTAGCCAGTAGGTTCCTTTCACAAAGGCTGTACTTCTGTTCCACTGGGGTCAAGAGCTATGATGCATATGTAATGGGTCTCAGCATACCATGAACCTTCTGGGCCAGAACTGCTGACATGGCAATGTCAGAGGTGGCACACTCCAGATGGAATGGTAGTGCTGGATTGGAGTTGACTAGAGCTGGAGCCAAGGCCAAGGCCTGTTTCAGTTACGTCACAGCCTGGGTGTGTATATGGGACCCCAAGTCCAAGGAATGTCCTTTTGCAGTAACTCATACAGAGAAGCAGCCTTCTGAGCAAAATCACAGATAAAATCATTTGAATAGTTCACCATACCTAAAAACTTTCTAAGAGTTGTCACACTGGTCGGTAATGGCAAGTCTTTTAATCCTTGTATCTTCTTCTTCCAGGTAGGGCTTCGGCCTTGGTCAGTTATTCTCAGGCCCAGAAAAACTACCTCTTTCTGACATAGTTGTGCTTTTGCTGGGTTGCATTTGAGGCCTGCTCTCTGGATGAGGGTCAATAGTTCATCCAAGAGATCCAAGTGTTGTTCCTGTGTGGCTGTTGCCAACAGCAGGTCATCCAAATACAGAAAGAGACACTGGGGAGTATAGAAACCCTTAAGGACATCCATCATGTGTAGATGGAACAGAGACAGGCTGTTATGGAATCCCTGTGGTAAGCAGGTCCACGTGTACTGTATACATTCAAAGGTGAAGGTGAACATATATTGACTCTTAAGAGCCAATGGCAGTGACCAAAAACCATTGAAGATGTCCAGGGCACTGAACCATTTTTGGTCAGGGGTCAGGAGTCATAGCACGTCAGATGCTGAGGCCACAGTTGGAGCACAACTGGGGGTGACCTGGTTCAGTTTCCTGTAGTCAATAGTAAGTCTCCAGGCACCTGTAGGTTTTTTCACAGGTCACACTGGGGAGTTGGCAGTAGAGACACATGTTCTGATTACCCCTTGGTTGAAGAGTGATTTTATTGTTTCCCTAAGAGAAGGCAAGGCCTCAGATGGGAAAGGATATTTCCTTTGCCTCTCGTGTGCTAGGCCTGGCGCTTCGATGATGGTGTGTATTCTGCCACAGTCATGTTTGTTGATAGCAAATGCTTCCAAATGCCTTTGTTGAATGGGAAGGAGCTTTGGAAAAAGCTTAAGGTTCTTGAACAAATCTATGACATCATAGTTTTTATTGTTGGCAGATATTGTCACCACCACATGTGAATCAGGGATCAAAATGGTATAGTATTGACCCTGAATCTGAATCAATAGCATGTTAGCTATTGTTATTGTTAGTTATCCTTGGAGATTGGAAAGGGCACCACAATCTGCACAGGGGTTGTGTACAGACCCCCATGTCAAGGGGAAGGAATGGACAAGGATATGATGGAAGGCATTCTTAGAATGGCAGAGAAAAGGGAGATACTGTTGATGGGAGACCTGAATATGCCAGATGTTAACTGAGCACATTTGCTGCAGCCACATCCAACAGCAGGGCCATTCTTGATGCCCTATAGGTGGCAGGCATTATACAGCTAGTTTCGAACCCACTGTGAGGGAGCAATCTAGACCTCGTACCTCAAACGGGGCAGTGAGAGGATCTCAGATCTAGAAGTAGGTTGCCATCTGGGGACAAGTGATCATCAAACAGTGTGGTTCACGTTAAACTCAGCTACAGAGTCAAGCCATACAAAAGTGAGGGTACTGGACTTTAGGAGGGCTGACTTGGCAAGATGGGAGAGTGCCTCAGAAAAGCACTAGCAAACAGGCTAGAAGGAGGTGTGAGCAACAATGGGGAATTATCAAACTGCCATCACAGAGGCAACAAGCCTTTGTGTGAAGCAAATAAACAAATCAAAATGAAAGAAAAGCCACTATGGTTCTCAAAGAGAGGTGGCTGTGAAAGTCAGGAAGAAAAAGATAGCATTCGGAAGTATAAGGAAACACAGAAGGAGCAGGACAGAGAGCTGTACCAGTTAAGGAAAGAAGCAGGAGGGAAGTCAGAATAGCAAAGGCCCAAACTGAGGAAAAGATAGCCAACCCAGTTAAGAAGGGGATAAAACCTTTATAGGTACATCAGCAGCAGAAAGACAAAGGCAGGGATAGTGAGGCTGAATAGAATGAACGGTGGGTGGGCAGAGGGGACAGTGAAAAGCAGGAATACTGAATGAATATTTCTGCTCAGTATTCACAAAGAGGAGGGAAATGCCTAATCCAATTAACAGAAGCACTCTTGATAGGGGGGTCGATCCCAGTCCTTTCACAGAAGAAAGGATTCTGCAAGAACTCCTAAAACTGAAGGTGGACAAAGCAATCTAATAGATTTCTTTGATTGGGTGACCAAAGTAGTAGACCAGGGAGGGGCTATGGACATGGCCTACCTAGACTTTAGCAAGACATTTGACACAGTCCCACACAAAAGATTAATAGTCAAACTAACCAGCCTGGGAGTGGGTCCCAGGGTGGTAGCCTGGGTAAAACATTGGCTGGACAACAGGACACAGAAGGTAATTGTAAATGGAGTCCACTCTGAAGAAAGGGGTTACTAGTGGGTACCGCAGGGTTCAGTATTGGGTCCAGTCCTTTTAATGTCTTCATCAGTGACATTGCAGAGGACTGGAAGGAAAAGTATGCCTCTTTGCAGATGACACAAAGATCTGCAACAGGGTTGATACACAAGGAGGTGTGGAAAGGATGAAAAGGGACTTGGCAAGGTTGGAGGAATGGTCAGATATGGCAGCTAGGATTCAATGCAAAGAAGTGCAAAATAATGCACCTGGGAAACAAGAACCCAGGGAGGAATACACAATGGGAGGAGGTGAGTAACAACAACAAAAAGGAAAGGGACCTGGGGTAATCATATCAGATGACCTTAAGGTTAGCAAGCAATGTGAGAAGGCAGTAGGGAGGGCTGGGGTATACTGGGATGTATAGGGAGAGGCATCAGCAGCAGAAAACAGGAAGTTGTTATCCTCTGTACAGACAGTTGGTGAGACCCATCTGAATACTGTGTCCAGTTCTGGAGACCCCATCTCCGCAAGGACATAGACAGGATAGAGGCAGTCCGGAGGAGGGCAACTAAAATGGTGCAGGGTCTGCAAGAGAAGCCATATGAGGAGAGACTAAAGGAGCTTAATATGTATACCTTGAGGAAAGAAGGAGAGGGGACATGATAGAAACTTTCAAGCACCTCAGTGGAATCAACAAAGTCCAAGAGGGTAGCATCTTTCAGAAAAGAGACTTGCAAGAACAAGGGACACAATTTAAAGATAGAAGGAGGGCGGTTCAGGGGCAATGTGGGAAGTATTATTTCACAGAGAGGGTAGTGGATGCATGGAACAGCCTTCCTGAGGAAGTTGTGGGGTCTAAAACTGTGGGAGAATTCAAGAATGCATGGGACAGACATAAGGCAATTCTTGTGGGGGGGCAGGAAGATATAGGCTGTTGGTTAACTAGGATCTGCGGCCTATCCTGTAGGTAGGAAAATGGGCAGACTAGATGGGCCTAGCGGTCCTTATCTGCCGTCAAAGTCTAGCTAGGTCTACCACACAGCCGTGTGGTGCAAGGAAATACATTCCAGTGATACTAGGGTGGTCATGCAATACCATTAGCTGGAAGGTGTGAGAGGCCTTCAGGTGTCCCAACTCTACAGGTAGTGGTAGACAGCGGTATGCAGGTAATCTAGTACCATCTACTCCTGACATGTTGGTCCTCCATCTGGTGGACCAAGGAGATGTATCTGGGTGTTTATCATGTGATACAGACACAGCTGCGCCTGTATCCAATAATACTATAAGTAGGCGGCCCCCTGACCTCAGCCTCAGTGCAGGGCCTTCCGTTTGTATCCAAGACCAGCTTGTTTACAATCTGGACTGGGGCCTGTAATTGTCAATCTGTATTGGAGAAAGCTTGGAGAGGTTGGGCCTGGCTCCTTAGAACCACTTCATCATGCTGCACTGATGCTATATAGGGATGCGCTTCTGGGTTCAGGCCTGTATGGGCCCGAGGGCCTGTACTTCTGGTATCACCATGGCCTTTTGGGGCCTGGGTTCCCAGTTGTATGGCTGCAAGGGACTGAGCAGGAACAGCATCCGCTACAGAATGCACTTGCCCCAGGAGTTCTCTAAACTTCCCATTCTCTTTGGCTATCTCTCGATATGAAGGTCCTGGTCTTTGTTGTTGTTTGCCCTTGTTCTTGTGGTGCTTCTTATTCTTATGATAGTTCCGGTTCCCACCTCATTGTTGTTGCTGCTGTTGTTGTTGTTGTTGGGCCTGCTGGGGGTGTTGGTTGTCCGTGGGGAGGGGCTGTTTGTGTTGGGCCTGCCCTTCCACCAAGTATTGCATCATGGCCTCTTGAGTAGGCTCCACGGCAGCTAATTTCTTGGAACCGGAGCCCAGATCACAGATATAGAGTTGGTAAACTCTCTCAGTTTTCCGAAGGATGTCGGCAAACCGTTCCATCGTGGGATAGGTGGTTTGCTCTACCTTCTCTCTTATTGTGGGAATCATGTTCCTAAGGAACAAGGTCTTATATTAAATAAGATCCACATCTGCAGCTTCTTATGCGAGTTGTTTTCCTGGTCGGTAGGCCATCCAGTGTCTTTGGTGGTAAGTCACTGGACTTTCCTTTGCATTTTGTTTTACAGGGTATGCAAGCATCACTCCTACTACACCTGGGCTGTGTGCAGAAATGAATTCAGCTGCAACCTCATCAAAGGTGGCGTTGCCAGCCTGGCAGATGGCATCAGGGAGTTTGGCCCATAGTCCCGGCTCGATGGTCTGGCATAGGATTTGGACCTGATAGTCTACAGTGAGGCTAAGCATCTCACATTTGGAATGCACCTTTTCCAATTGGCAGCTGAGGTTGTCGGACGGGCTCATCCAACCAATACTGTCAGCTATTTGCTTAACAGAGTAGGCCATTTGTAATGGATTAGTGGGACGATCAGGTGGAGGTGCATTTCCTTGGGCTCCATCTAAGGGTGCCTGAGCTGCAACCTCTGCCACAGAGTGGACACTGCCCTCCTGAGTACCGGTTTCATCAATAAGCTGCCTGATTTGGCCTTTTAAAACTCGCTTATTCCTCTCTGGGATGGGCACACTATTTACCGCATTATCAATCATTCTCTCTCTATCTCCTGCCTGTCTTCCACATTAATAATGGCTACCGGTGGTGCCGTCAGGACCAGGCTTGGGTCTGTCCCCCCCCCATCATGGGGGCCACCATGTTGGCATCACCCATGATGTGCGTCACAACGTCGAAGAAGTATGACATGGTGTGGGTAGAGTGGGGACCCGCCATGTTGTGGATGGCTAGGTGAGGTCTCTGGGCCATAGTAGGGGTGTGACTGGGCATCATACTGAGAGATGTCATCATCTGAAACCTCCCCTTCAGATGACATAGTTAAGGCAGGGGCTATGCCTCTCATCCCCTTAACATGTCCAGCCAGAACCTCCCGCTGACGGCGCAGTTTTGCAATCTTGGATTCACATTCTGCATGACTCACATTTGCAACATTCACATCAACATCATCCTGCATTTGTTTCTGCAATACTCTATACGTGGCTCTCAATTCGTGATTGTCCCTAGTAGTCACTTATAAGTTATTACGTACCTGATTTATCTTGTCCTGTAGCTCTCCCATCTCCTCACTCAACTGTTCATTTGCTCTACTTAAAAAGTCATTCAATTCAAAGCCTGTCCCTTATCCTGTCTCAAACTTTCACATTCCTGCTTGAACATACAAATTTCCTGCTCTCCAGCCTGGGCAGAATGATGCAAAAGTGAATCCTTTTCATTGCACAGTGTTTGAATTCAGACTCCAAATTCTGCTGCAATCTAACACATTCTGTCTCCTGCAAACCTATCTCTTGCTTAAGAGGCAAAATCTGCAGGTCAAGGGTTCGAAACCTCGCTTTGGAGGCTTCCAGAGCAGCATAGAGAGCTGTGACCAACAGTCCTTTAGCTTGACACTTATTGACTGTTTGTCTCATCTCACAGTACTGGGTTGAAATCCCCAGTATAGGGTTTTCGGATTGACTTGCATCCCACGTGAAGTCAGCCCATCCTCCATGGAAGGCAAGGAAGTTCGAGATATCGAGTCTCAGTTCTGTGCAGATATTTGATATGGTGGCCATTGTGTGGGAGGGAACAAAAAATCAAACTGTGAAAAAGGCGCTGTGCTGTGTATTGATCCACAGCAGGAGCACTTTACACATAGTCGGGCTACTGTATCTTTGTAGACTTGAAATTCAAAGCCGCTGTGGAATGGGTCGAGTTGACATCGACCACACCCAAGAAAAGCAGCCAGACTTTGCAAGTTACTACAAAGTGGTCAGAAAATGAGAAAGGCGGTGTGGGAATACACATCTACAGTCCCAGTTGGGAAGGGAGAAGTTTTAAGCAACAAGTGAAATGTCACAAACACCAAATATTGCCTGCACACGGTCGCCAATTGTCAGGAGGTCTAAACCTCACTCTCAGGTTCTTGGCAATATTGGGAATGCAAGAAATCACAGATACATTGCATAAGAATAATAAACTTGTTTATTACTACCAAAGGGATAAATCACAGTTGCCCTAAGCAGTTCTTACCAATACGAACTGGGAGCCAATGCTAAGCGTTCCCTATACCTCGAGGTTTCTTCTTGTCTCTTGGGTTCTCCAAGCAGGGTTCAACAAATTGCATAGCCTGACATCCCGGACTATCAGATTTTTAAGCGGGACAAGCATTTTTGAAGTCCCAACTAGCCCACGGACCAGTACTGCCAGAGCTTAAAAAAAATGCCTGGTGCAGTGGTGAACTGTTCTCCTGTTCTGCCAGCAGGGTGCGTCGAGTCCAAGTCACCAACAACAGTCCATCATGTGACCTACTGGAGCGCTGGGCAGGTTATGAGGCACATTGCTGATGACTGTCATTGTGTAGGGAGGGGACCGCGAGCCTAGTGGCAGAAGAGCCACCAGAGAATACTCGGCGCAACAGGGAGGAGCTGGAATAGCGGCAAGCTGGCGAGTAATTGGCAGGTCATACAGCAAATGGTATGATCTGCCAATACAGAGGACCAGAACCCTATGGGCTGCGGCTCTAAAGCTGGCGGTTTGATGGACTGTTCTGTTCTCTGACCTTGGTGCACAACGGCACTTGTGGCTGACTCTAGAGTGAGAGGATCACTCAGTGTGCAGTGCACTGCATACTCGTAGAAGCAAATTGCCAAATTTAGCTGACAATCACAACTTCCTGATGCTGAGCGAACAGCATTTGATTTGCAGCACTTATTGGGGAGTCGGGAGAAAGAAATAATTATAAGGGAGAGAGAGGGAGGGTGTTGGTAATTGGTGGTGGTGAGGGAAGGGCAGGAGGTGGTCAGGACTCAGGACCTCAGGCCCACAGCAGGGACCTGACTCGGTACCATACCAGACGGCGGGGGATTGTTTTGTACTGCAGGCAGAATACCTAAATGTGTGATTCTTGTGAGGGTGAGGGAAAGGGAAATCGATAATTCTGAATCTGCAGAAAATACCAACCAGATAGAAAAAGTTGAAAATTAAGAAAACTAGCTGAAGAGTGACTAGTGGTACTAGTCAGTACTACTAGTAGTAGTACTACTACTGTGTGCAAAGACTTTAAGTGCAACTACTTACTGACTAAGAGAAGGACAGAGGGTTGGGGTTTGGTTCTATGACCACTGCCTCAAAATAGAGAAGGAAGAAAGAAGAGAGCAAAATAAAAATAAAGGCTTTTAGGCATTTGGTGCATTGTACTGCTTGGCTGACTAGTAGGCTTCTGCCTGCTTGAGGGAAAAATAACTTTCAACTATTGCTGGGAGTGGAGGGAGGAGAAAAGAAAGGAGTAAAGCTTCAAGCGGGTGTGTGACTGACCTGCTTAGTGCCCACCCACTCACCCAGTGTCCTGTGGCCAGCTGGCTAAGTTTGTAGTGAGACATAAAAGCTTTTAAACAAAAAGAAAGGATTTTTACAGAATGTAACTGTGTAGCCAACTGAACTAAAAACCAGAACTCAACTGACCCTCTTAACAGTAAAGCAGTAAAGAGGAGGACATTAAAATAAAATAAAGTGTGTCTACTAGTCATAGTAGTCAAGTGTCTGTAAGTGGTGTGAGTATCGGGTGTGTCAGATGGTTAGCAGGGACAGTCACTCACTGTGGTGGGACACTGGGACACAGGGACAGGGAGGGCCCGGCTGGGGTCAGAGAGTGTGTGACTGGCTGCATCTGCATCTGTGGTACTTGATAGACTGGATGGCACTGGGCAAAGTGCAGTCTCAGTGTGAAAAATGGTAACCAAAAGAAAAAAGGAAGCAGTGAAGCATAAGCAATAAGAATCAAAGCAAGCAACTACATTGTCCTGGTCCTTCCTAATACTTAGTATAGCTGGCAATGGCTGCTGTGCTGTTGGTATTCCCTACCATTCTTCCCCACGGCCTTCCTAACTGACTGATGAGACTCCCCTCCTAAGTTTACGCTGCTTAGTTACGCCACAGCCTGTAGTAAGACTTTAGTGCTCTGACATCTGTCTCTCAGTGTTCTCCCCCTGACTGACTCCCATTGTCTGTCTACCACCAGTGGAAAAAAGACACAGCACACAGAAACTTTAATAGAAATAACATTTTATTATTATCATCATCACGAGAAAAGTAAGCAAATCACTAGCGCAGCCTAGCAGAGCGAGCCAGACATAAGACATTCAATATGCAGAAGAGTAAGCAGCAACAAACACTATTATCCCTCTGGTCAGCAGCAGTTGCAGCAGCACCATCCTCAAGTTCTTCTAATACACAAACTACTTCTTCCGCAGCATCAGATGAAAGTAATAAAGAGTCTGCTGCAGCAAGTGCATCTGCATCTGTGGTACTTGATAGAACAGTTGATTTAAGCAGTGAGGCCTTAGCTGAGCCTGTAGCCCCTATATCACTGCCAAAGAAACGCAGTTTAGTGACTGATGAGGTGGTGCATGAGAAAAGAAGTGAAAACAAAAAATATGACCAAGAAAAGAGGGCCAGGCTGTTTCAGCCTCATTGGTTGACCACTTACAAATGGTTGCGATACAATGAAAAAACAGGATTGATGTACTGTACAGTGTGTGAAAAGCATCCCACTATTGCAACACCAGCCTTTTCAAAAAAAACAAATGTGTTTGCAACAGGCTGTAACAATTTTAGAATCGAGTCACTACGTGCACATGAAAAATCCAATCCGCATGTGCTATGCCAGAACCAACATATTCTGGAAAGTGGTCAGCATGCAGTTCAGTGTGATATCCGTGAGTCATCACTTTATCAAGTCTTGGCACAGCTGGAAGAGGCCACAAAGGTGAAAATGAAATGGCTGTTTAACACAGCGTACTCCTCTGCAAAAAATCTGCTCCCATTTTCTGACATGGATTGGCTATGTGAATTGCAAGAGAAAAATGGGATTCAGCTTGGTATGAATTATACCAATGATAAGCGAGCCAGGGACTTTTGCAGAGCTATATCTGCTGTTCTATCCAAAACCCAGATGCAGACTCTTAAAAATGCTAAATATGTTACAGTTCTTGCTGATGGCAGCACCGATGCTGCTATAATTGAATGGGAAAATGTCTTCCTGCGTTTTGTAAATCCTAACACAAACGATTTATGTACATACTTGATCCAGGCTGTGCCCTTGGAAGCCTCACATGCTGAGGGCATCTTTAATGCAATAAAAATTGCATTAGATTCACTACATCTTCCTATCACTGACTTATAGAATGTGAGCAATCCAGGGCCACTTCCGATTTCTGCCAATTTTGATGGGGCAAGTGTAATGCTGGGTGAAAGGGGTGGAACCATCGCAGTTACGGGAACACTGTCCTCACATCATTGCTATGCACTGCTTAGCACATAAGTTGGAGCTGGCAGTTCTTGATATGATTAAAACAAACCCGTTCATATCAAAGCTTGAAAACACTCTAAAGGGCATATTTAAATTCTACCGTTATAGTCCCAAAAAAATGAGAGAGCTACAAGAAATTGCACATGTGATAGATACTGATCTGACACACTTTAGTGCAATTAAACAGGTGAGATGGCTGGCCAGCAGATCATGTTCAGTACAAGCAGTTCAGGTGAACCTACCTACAGTTGCTCAGCACTTGGAACAAAGTACAGCTGGTGCTGATGGGTCAAAAGCGAAGGTGCTGTTAAGAGAGGTACAGTCTGTACACTTTTTTTAAATTTTCCTCTTTCTCCCTGGCAGGACCACCGAAGCCATCCACCCTGGTCACGGCCCCCGGAGACCTCTACCGCCATCGATTGCTGCTGAGGACCCTCGGTCACCCCCAGCTTGCCCCCTGGAGGGCGGGGCCGCAGGCCACCTACGTGGCCCCAGAACTGTAACTAGTCGGGGTCCTGCAGCGGCGGTGGCTATGTGATGCTCTCCAGGGAGGGCTTCATTAATCGGTGGTCCTGCCCTCCATCTTTTTCCGCCAGTTTTTCTCCCCAGAGGAGGCAGGGGCGTGCAATGGCGCCCATGGGTCGCCCGCCTCCATCCCCTTGTTGGCGCTGGCCGTGGAACCCCGGTCTCCACCAGGGGTCTCAGCGCACCTAGGGCTTACCCATGCCCTCCCCAGAATAGGAGAGCCGTCCGTCGGACGTCGATCCTAACCCTCCCCGTCGCCTCCGACGCACTCGATCCGCCTCGAACCCAGGTCACCGGGCGTCGCAAGAGGAAATCCAACCACTGCGCCCGACGGGCCGGCTCAGTCTGTACACTTTGTCAAATCTCTTTATATCCTGCAAGATTTTTTGCCCATACTTAAAAATATGTCACTGCAGTTTCAGAGATGACTTAATAATTATTGAAGTACCACATCTCATAGAGACCTGCCTCCTCCAGCTAATGGAACTGAAATCTAAACCAGGGAGATACATGACAGTTTTCCTGGATCATTACAAACCTCGGGACAGATGCATGGACATTGTAATTTCAAAGAAGGGAGTTGAGAAGACTGTTCTCTTTACATTTAGAGGCAACTTCCCTGAAATAAATTACGAAACAGATACACAACTGCATACTTTAGTAGATGCAGCAATAGGTTACATTGATGCAAGATTTCAAAATTTTTCAGAAGTGCCTCTGAAATGGTTCACATGTCTTGATTTTAAACAGTTTGATCTACCTAGAGAACAACTTGCGGAGTTTGGGACCAATGAAGTGGCTAATTTAGCAGCATACTTTAATTTTTTCACAGACGAACAGCAGGAAAATGTTAGATCAGAATATGTTGCATTTAAGGTACTGCTGAAATCTGCAGTTGACAAACCCTATCTGCAGGTTTTTACAAAATTGCTGAAAGAAAAACTGCCTCAGATTGCTCACATTCTAGAGTTAGTAGAAATACTCCTGGCAATGAGTGTCAACTGCAAAGTGTGAACGAGTGCTCTCCACTCAGAACTTGATAAAGACAAAAATAAGGACACGTCTGGCAGATGACACACTACAGTCGCTTCTTCAAATAGCAGTAGAGGGTCCTGGACTATGTAACTTTGATCCAGATCCAGCAGTAAACCATTGGCTGCTGTCTGGTCCCGGCACTCAACATGTTTATGGGCATGCTGCTGCTGTTGCTGATACAACTGATGCTGTGTCTCCTGCTAGTACTTCTGTTGCTCCATCATCATCCTGTCCTAGCACCACTACCACCAGTACACTTGATGTTGGTGACAGTTCTGAATCTGAGTCCTCATTATCTTTGCCCTAATTATTTTCTGCTTCATTCAGGCTTGTGGGACTGGACTGGAGTCGACTCTGACTGTCTGGCATGGCACCGCCACCCGCACCACTTGACTCAGACTTAAATCACTCAACCCTGTAACACAAAACAAGTCATGATCTACATCTTCATTTTTACTGTTTTATATAGCCTCTTCTATATCTGTTAGTGTGTTAGTGTTAAAAATACAATGCCACAACCACTTTCTTTGTCACTGCATAATGTTTTATAAGTTTCCTTTAAAATACGGCCTTTCAACCATTGGACCACCACTCACAACAGTGGGACTACCGTTTTTAGACTGGTCAGTTGTCCTGGACTACCATGTAAATTTGAAATTTGTCAATCCCTGTCTCCGAGGTATAAGACTCAGTGTCTCACATTATATACCTATGATAATTATTATGGTTACTGTAAGATGGAAACATTTCTAGTTACAGAGATGAGCCGTACTGGTTAAATTAGAGGTGGATCCACGGTCCAAGATAACATTATACAATGTTGTAGTAGTCATCACTTTGTGAAACAAAATAGTACATTTCTTACACAAATCAGTGTAGTAGTACAAATCACCAAACTGTAGCAATGCCGACTTATATATCATAATCATTCCAAGGACACAGATATCCTGACATCTTATAAGCAAGAAATACATAGAAAATGTATATATATTAGGAAAGCAAAGTGTATAACAATAATATGCATACATATCCTGACATCTACTCTTATACGATAGATGGCCTTAGCCCTATATGCCTAAACACTAGCTGTCTACGGTGTACCTCTGGGGGTACCAATAAGGGTGCAGGGACCTCGTGTAACAGTGGCCTCTAAGACTGGACCAGCATTGCCACCCAGCCAGGTCTCAGTGATGCAAGCCAGATTGACTGAGGAAATCAAGTCTGCTATAATTGCGGTCTTGTTTCTGATCGATCTGGTATTGCAAAGCACTGCCACCAGGGGCTTGGTGGATAGTGTTGTCCTTCTGGCTACCAGACCACTTGGGCTGGTGGTGAACCCTGGGGACGAGAACCAAACATGTCTGACCTCTCCCTATGTTTCATCGGCACCCAGAGTGCCTTCTACACCTGATCACCTCAATCTTACCCCCGCCACACCAGGCATGGGGCATCCCACCATACCCAATCAAAACGAGGCCTCTTAATCCTGACCTCCTGACAGTGGTGAGCTGTAGTAGTGGAAACTTGGAGGTCAGTGAAGGGCTGCAGATCGAGGAGTTGGGATGCTCCATACACAATCCTGGCCCGCCCCTGACCTACAGACCTCCCCAGACACATACTATTCTACCAGAAAGCCCACTATACACCGCTAACAAAACTCCAGTCATACAAGCAACCAGCCACTAACACTACTGACCCTACCCAATCTCACACACACACACACACACACACACAGTCCAGTATAAAATAACAGCCCCTATCCAAACCAACCCCTTCCCACTCCCTCAAAGCGAGAAGTAATGCAAGACAGCTACTCCAAATCAGAAGAATAATACCCACAGATCCCCACTTAATGAAAAGCAGACAACACAGAACAGAACAGAACAGAACAGAACAGTGTTGTTATCAAAGTTATTGTCAATGTTGAGCACCAGATGAAAAGCATTAACTTCTTCACTGCCCAAAATAATGGTAGAGGGCTCTTTCACAGTCCTCCATCACAGGACAAGATGATAGCACAGGCCAACACAGCAACACATCGCAAGGGGAAGGAAGCATACCGAGGGTCCCTAAGAGGTAATACTACCTCCCTTTTAGCTGTTTCTTGACGGGTGTTAGCCCGTCGAAGGCTTTGCATTGACTGCCCCACCCACCCAAGCTCGACCCTTACTTTATAGCCCTCCCACATCATGTGACTTCCTGTTCTGAATTATTTCATCTCCCCGCCTTTCCATTTGCAACTTATAAGCTATCACCACCAGAGGGAGCATCTTCCGCTGCAGCCTGTAGCTCTGCCTCTCCCCTCTCTCTGCCCCTCCCCACCACTCTAGCTCACCCTCTCTACTCTACTTCCCCCTCCACAGCTCTACTTCCTCCTCCCCCATACAGATGCATATCTTATCTCCACCACTACGAGTCGCTAGTGCACCCCTTCTTTTCACTGCTCTCCCACTGTCTAGACACTTCGGGCACCCCCCCTTTCTCATGACCAACCAGGCCCCCCACGGAGAGTCCGCACCCCAGTTTTGAACTTGGTACCCCGTGCACCAAAGTCCAGCACCCTACCTCTATGCTACAGCGGATCCCACACTAGTGGAAGGTAGGTGCCCAACCTTATAGCTCACCTCACAAAAAAGCAACAATTCTCAGTCTCATGACCCAGCATAGTCTGCCTCCTCAGCCTGGCTGTGCCACTACTTGTGGGTCTGCTCCCACACCTACAAAACCCACTACTTCCCTTGCCAAGCAGTACCCCACAGCTGACACTGGTAAGGACACTCAGTCCCAGTTCCCCCAGCACATCCACCCATGCAGTACCCTCTCCCCTACCACCCATACCACCACACATACTGGTCACAATCACCAGCAACCCCCCACCCCTTATATGGCCAGCTGTCAGTATCATACTCTCTGTACCTGCACCATGTGTGTGTCACCCAGGAACTGGAAATAGCTCTGCGACCAACAGCCCTAAAAAGTTCCAGCCCCTTCTTATGCTGTTTACACTGCTCCTTCTACTCTCAGGTAATGTCCATCCTAACCCAGGTCCTGTGCCCTGCACCCCACCCCGACCCACCCTACACCCACCTCTGGACCAGATTGCCTCTATGAACATTCACAGCTACAAAGAAAATGGCTGCGTGCTACAATGCTGGATCACACAACACCCACCAGATGTCCTCACCCTGGTGGAGACATGGCTGTCCAAGTCCATCCCTGACTCCTTTGTATCCATCCCAGGCTACACCCTGCATTGCCTCGACAGGGTCGGAAAATGGGGTGGTGGATGTGCAGTCTACCTGCAACACTCCCTGCTTGCCCAAGCCATACTGCCACCAGTCTTGGACCATGGAACACAAGCCATGTCCATCAAGATCACCCCTGACCCATCCAAGGCCCCCCTCATAATCAAAGTGGCTTACATCCCTCCGTGTAAGCAGTCCCAGGCTCTCCAGTCCCTTACAGAATATATCACCAGCCTCCCGCACAAAGCTGAACATATCATCCTGGGGGACCTCAACCTAAATTGGCTCTCTGACATGACCACTGCCTCCAGGGAAGCTCTCGCAGCCCTAGACCTCCATCAGCTGATGACTCAGCCCACCAGGCACAACCCCGCCACAGGAAAGGACACCCTATTGGATGTCATAATCACTAACTGGCCACTTAGAATGAAGGATATAACTGTCCTCCCAGACTCCCTGAGTGACCACTCACCAGTATGCTGCACATGGTTGGGCAAACAACCTATCCCAGTACCTACCACCACACTCCAGTGTATCCTTCACCCGGGTTACCTCACCAAATTCAAAGAACACCTTGTCCACTGGAATTGGAACCCAATTTATTAGGTCACTAATGTGGATACTGCTCTAGACTACTTACACAACGCATTTATTTCTGTCTGTGACATCTACGCCCCTATAAAGAAAACACACTGCAAGCAGAATAATGCACCCTGGATAACCCCTACTCTCATTCAACAACTAAAACACAGAGACAACCTGTGGCACAAGGCCAAAGACTCTGCAAAGGCTGCAGACAGGCAGGCCTATCACACAGAGTGGAATAAATGTACCTGGGCCATCCGCCAAGCAAAGGCTGAACATTTCAGGTCCCAACTTACCTCCTCCTGGGGTTCCTCCCGCAAATTCTGGGACAACATAAAAACACTCAATGACAAATCATGGTCCCCCCACAGATCTCAATTAATGGTTCCATTAGCACTGACTGCAAGGAAATAGCTGATGCCCTCAACACCAGTTTTACCGATCTGAGCTTAGTCCTCCCCAAAAATTTCTTCAGCACCATTCCCACCTCCGACACCCCCCAGCTCACTCACCCACCTTTCTACCTGAAGGCAAACACCCCTCAGGAAGCTGAACCTTACCTGGACAAGGCTCTGAAAGGCACTAGCTGCCTGAATGACCCACTGGACACTAGACTACTCTGCTTGGCGCTGGATGTCCTGCTCCTCCCCCAACGGGCCTCCTGAATCTCTCCCTTTGCCTTGGTCAGTTCCCCAAAAACTGGAAAACTGCCCATCCACAAAGGTGGGGATCACCTATCCATGGGGAACTACTGGCCCATCTCAGTCCCCCCCCAAAGCCCTGGAAAAGGTGGTGGCTGATCAGCTAACAGCCTACCTACTGTAGACACTCATAACCTGCTCTGCAGCCAAAAGCACGGTTTCCATGCTGGGCACAACACAACCACAGCCCTCCTGGAATTCTCATCCTTTATCCATGCTGAATTTGATAAGGGGCAACTAGCAGGAGCTGTGTTCATTGACCTCTCCAAGGCCTTCAACACAGTAAACCACCCCCTCCTGCTGGACACCGTCTTCAAATTAGGCTTCTCTCAAGGTCCCCTCAACTGGCTCACCAGCTACCTAACATTAAGAATGCAAAGTGTCAAGATTAATACCACACTATCCATCTCTCTTCCTATATGTTCTGGAGTCCCCCAGGGCTCCATCCCGGGGCCACTACTCATTAGTCTCTTTCTCAACTTCCTCCCCTTCCTCTGCCCAGGTAATATACTACTTTACGCAGATGATGCCGACCTATGCACCACCCATGTAAACTCCAACAACCTGTAGGCCGCTCTCTAGCACTCCTTTAGCCTGGCTGAACATTGGTTCAGCAAAAGCAGGTTGGTTATGAATCTGAAGAAAACTAAGACCCTACTATTTGCGCACCATCAGAAAAAAACTAAAGAACTCACCCCTCCACATCGCCTCCAGCTCACTCCACCCCCTAGAACAGGTCTACGCCTACAAATACCTAGGGGTTACCTTTGACCCTGCTCTCACCTTCCATAAGCATATTCACACACTCACATCTTCAGTGAACACCCGTATCAGCCTCCTGTACCACCACAAGGACTGCCTACCTACTGAAGCATTAAAACTAGCCATCACCTCATCTGTCATGTCCCTGATAGACTATGGTTTCCTGATCTATAGCACAGCTGACACAATGGCACTCAACAAAATCAAAGTAGTCCTCAACAAAGCCTGCAGGCACCTGTCAGTTGTGGCATGGAGCATGCACACTTGCAGCCTCTACTCCATCTCGCAGATCCTCAACTTTGATGAGAGGCTCAGGTATCAGGCCTGCCTCACAGTCAAGAAATCTCTCCTTGGGTTAACACCGCCATGATTGGCAGCATCCCTGACTACCAAAGAACACCCAGTAAACACTTGCAGCACCAGCACTGCCTCCCTGTTAATCCCCAGGGTCAAGACAACCCTGGCATAGAGGTCATTTATAGTCAGGGCCCCCACCTTCTTTAATGCTCTCCCTACATCCATCACTAGCCTCACCAACCTGGGTCCTTTCAAGGCAGCACTCAGAAATCACATACTCTCTACCCGCTCCTGCACCTACCCATAGCCGAACTACCTGCCATCGGATAGCCAGAGCCCATACTCAACCATTTGACAAAGTCTTAACTAGACTGACTGCACTGTTTCCTTACCTACGACTAGTCCCTTTGTCTCTGGGACCATGCTTAGCAAACCTCTTGTACAGGCCACTTTCCACGGGTTGCTAATTTATTTGTAAATAGGTTTACTATGCTTTTTCCCCCACCCCACTTAGCTAACATATTGTATAGGCCACATCACTCACTGTTACTCTGTCTACATAGCCACTCTGTAATGGCCTTAATGTAGCTTGTGTTTTTAACTGATGTGGAGCCTTTGGAAATGAGTCTATAATGCAAAGGTTTGCAATTCCGATATTTCAAAATAAATAAATAAATATCACTGACGTCAATGAAATTTAAATAAGAGTAGTAGTGCTGGAACATGAGCAATTTGATAAAGAGATACCCCCCTTAGCTACTCTCACCAAACGAGGGGGGCTGGTACAAGCTGAAAATCATCCCTCAGTTACTCTCACCAGCTGAGGGGGGATCCAGGCAATGCAGTACGTTACCCCAAATGGAGTGAGTCCCAGTCAGGCAATCATCATCCAGTCCAGCCCCTCCCCAAATGATAATCCAGCAAGAGGAAGATGAAAACTCCACACAGCAGGTTAATCCTCCAGCCAACAATGCTGGTAAGATGGAAAGGTCTGGTTACGCATGATCAAGGATTGCCACAAGTTTGAACAGGCCCCGGGAGATATGCACAACAAACGCCCTCTGCTTCCATGCTTCCCGAGAGAAGTCCGACAATGAACGGCTCCACTCTATCCAGTCAGTCAGCCCTTGCATAAAGTCTGTCTGTCTGGAACTTCCTAAATACCTGCCAGATATCTTTCTGACCGGTGTATAGTAATGTAAACAACTCAGAGTAAATCTCTATTCCCGGTTACCGACAACTAGCATCTGGACAGCCCATTGATCATCTCTATTTTAACAATTTATAGTGTCAGAATATATGTTGTTTAACTCTTCTAGTACCCCCAGCTGACCATGCTAGAGATCACCTTTACAGTTTATTTTTCATTCATAACTCACTGTTGGAAGCTTCTGAACGCACTCACATTGACTAACTGTGGCATTTGGACTGACACTATTTGACTGCCCTCTGCTCCCTCGCCAAGATGGTATGTGCCCATTCACAAATATGGCATTGATGACAACAGATTGGATTCATCCTCCGTGTCTGCTGACTTTGTTTTCGTGCCATATCAACCTCTGGAGTGCCATCTTCCTAGATGCGATCCTTAATACCTTCCTACAGTTTCCTCCCTCCATTCTACCTTAGTCAGCATTTCCTAGCAAACAATTTTTCTTGATGACATCAACTGACATTATGACTACAACAGTTTCTATGGTTTCATCAGAGCTTCAGTCCTGATAGTGACACCCTTATCATCCTTTACACCTTAGAACTTTAAAGACAACATGGGATCATAGATGCAACCTGTTTGGGTGGAGGTTGGTTTTGTCTTCCTCACTCCCCACTCCCTCCTTTTTTTTCCTCTCTGCCTTAAAGAAGACATGGTCCTTTTCATCATAGCCATCATGGAGCTGTACTGCTGGTCCTGTGCTCCTACTGATCTACCTGGGTGCCTTTTCCCAGTATTATTGGATGTCAAGGACCTTTTATAGTTATGGGACACTTTCCAATATTCTGCCTGCCCCAATTTCCCCTTCCTGTTCCTCACAACTTACATTTGGGTCCTGATCCAGTTGGATCACATAATTCCAGCCTGGTATAAGTTGCCACGGCCCTTGCTTCTTTTTCAGTACAGTATGGCTTATGGATACTTCTTTTATCATTTTTGCCCATCCTTCTTTCTTTAGTGGTTCCACTGGCAATTTAATTGTGTCTGCATCATTTTAGTGAGCAATAATGTCTCTTGTTTGCCTCTGTGTTACTCCTCCTTCCTGATTTCCTGGAGTCTGTTGGCTGGGCTGCTGCTTATCTGCTTCCCTTCAGCTAATCTCTGGGATTCCCGCTCCTTCATTGTTTTTCCTTCTATCTAAGGCTGGTAGCCTCTGTCCAAGGCTAATATGGTTGGGATGTAGTTGCTGAGGAGAGTGCAAAGGTCTGATACACTACCATGGTCCATCTAGTGAACCCTGCAATCAGCCACCTTTTGGGTTTATTCCCCTACCCTCCCCCCGTATTGGGGACAACAGGGGTTAATTACCCATTACTTTACAGTGGTAGCCTGGTAGTTGTTTGTTTATAAGGTGTTTGACTACATCTCACTGTTGTTTATTCTGGTTTACCTGTTACTATTGTTAAATGTTGTTTACTATTTGTACGTATACTTAGGTGTAGTGCTGAAGATTGTGATTATGTTTACTTTTTGCTTTTTTGTGTAGGAGGGTGTTAACTTCTCTGTATGTCAGCTACTCAATTATCATGATGGCGATTAGATATTTCCTCTGTCTGGATCTATGACTCTAGCACATCTTGAATGTGTTACTTGGAATATTAAAGGGGGCCACTCAAAAGAAAAACAGATATGAATTTTTAAATATCTCTACACCATCAGTGTAGATTTGGCCATGCTCCAGAAGACATGTGCTCTGTCTGCAGATGTATATCTGTTTCATATAATGTTGGTTGGGACTGTACATGGAGCAGGCAATAGTACTCATAGGGTAGGAGTTATTATCTTAGTATGGAGAACTCTCCACTGGACCTTTTGCTCACAAACAGGGACAGTGTGATGGAGGTAACAGTGGGGGAGCACCTGGGGAACAGTGACCACCAGTCATTGTGGTTTGAAATCACAGAAGGAGCAGAACTGAACCACACAAAACACGATCCTGGATTTTAGGGGGCAGACTTTCGGAAAATGAGAATACTTGAAAGAGGCATTAAGGGAAGTAGAGCAGAATCAGGGTTGAGGAACAGTGGGCAGTATTTAAAATGGGGATTACAAGAGCAACAGAATTATGCATTAAGCAGGTTAGCAAGAGGAAAAGGAAGAGGAGGCCATTATGGTTTTCCAAAGAGGTAGCAAAGAAAGTGAAAGCCAAAATGATTGCATTCAGGCAATACAAAAAGACACAGGCAAAATGGGATAGGGAGAAGTACCAGGAGAAGCAAAGGGAGGCAGGGAGGTCAGTAAGTGAATCCAAAGCTCAGACAGAAGAGCACATTGCAAAATCAGTGGGAAGAGGGGACAAAACCTTTTACAGGTACATAAGTGAAAAAAGAAAGGCAAAGGGAGGGATAGTGAGACTGAAGGGGGAGGATGGGGGTCACGTGAAGGATGACAACAGTAAAGCTGACATACTGAACAGGTATTTCTAGTCTGTCTTTACTGAAGAAGAGGAGGGTAATGGGTCTGAAGGGAGTACAAGGGGTGAGAATGGTGCAGAAATGGACACAAGTCCCTTTACATGAGAAAGGGTCCTGAAGGAACTGGAAGTAATAAGAGTTGATAAAGCAATGGGGCCAGATGGGGTGCACCCCAGGGTTCTTAAAGAACTCAGAGAGGTGGTGGCTGAACCTCTGGCTATCCTGTTTAGCCGATCACTGGAAACAGGGGAGGTACCCAAAGACTGGAGGACAGCAGATGTTGTCCCCTTATACAAAAGTGAGAACAAAGAGGAAGCAGGGAACTACAGACCAGTCAGCCTCACCTCGGTAGTGGGGAAGATCATGGAAGCACTACTGAAGGAGAGACTGGTGGAACAACTGGTTGTCAATGGACTGCAGGATCCAAGGCAGCATGGTTTCACCAGGGGGAGGTCATGTCAGACCAACCTCGTTGAATTTTTTGACTGGGTGACTAGGGAGGTGGATCGGGGAGGGCAGTGGACATGGCCTATCTAGACTTCAGCAAGGCCTTTGACACTGTGCCACATAGAAGACTATTACACAAACTAGGGAATATTGGTGTGGGCAGGACAGTTGTGTGGTAGGTAGGTAACTGGCTGGGCGGCAGGACACAGAGGGTGGTGATAAATGGCTGTCATTCCACAGAGGGAAGAGTGACCAGTGGGGTACCACAAGGATCAGTGCTGGGACTGGTTCTATTCAACATCTTCATCAGTGACATTGCGCAGGATCTGGAAGGCAGAATTTCACTGTTCGCTGACACAAAGCTCTGTAATAGAGTAGACACACTAGAGGGTGTAGACAGAATGAGAAGGGACCTGCAGAAACTTGAAGAATGGTCAGGGGTTTGGCAGTTGAAATTCAATGCAAAGAAGTGCAAGATAATGCATATGGGCACAAAACCCTGGCACAATATATCAGTTGGGGGTGAGGATATAGCATGCTCCAAGCAGGAAAGGGATCTTGGGATTATCATCTCTGATGACCTCAAGGTAGGAAACAGTGTGACAAGGCAGCAGGTAAAGCAAATAGGATGCTGGGATGCATAGGCAGGGGCATCACCAGCAGGAAAAGGGAGGTCATGATTCCACTATACAAGACACTAGTGAGGTCCCACCTGGAGTACAGTGTACAGTTCTGGAGACCTTACCTACGTAAGGACATAGACAGGGTAGAGAAGGTTCAGAGGAGGGTAACAAAGATGGTACATGGATTGCATCACAAGTCCTATGAGGACAGATTGAAGGAATTGAATATGTACTCCCTGGAGGAGAGGAGGGAGAGAGGGGACATGATAGAGACATACAAGTATCTTACAGGGAGGAACAGGGTGCAAGAATACACTATTTTTAAGCGAAAAAGATATTCCAGGACTAGAGGGCATGGGATGAAGTTGGAGGGAGGACGATTCAGAGGAAATGTGAGGAAGAATTTCTTCACACAATGAGTGGTGGACAAGTGGAACACCCTGCATGAGAAAGTGGTGGGGGCTTAAACAATCATGGGATTTCAGAATGCATGGGATAGACATAAAGGAATTCTGGAGGTCAGGGGTAAGGGGCAACAGAGTTCTAGGAAAACATAAACTGAAGTTACAAACTCAAATGGGCAGACTAGGTGGGCCATACGTCCTTATCTGCCAACACTGTCTATGTATCTAAGTACTTCAAGAATATGCAAACACTGAAGGTTGATTTATTTTAGTTTGGGCTATAGTGGGACTTCAGCAAATGTTGCTTGGTTGTATGTGGTCCTAACTCCGATTCAAGGCCTTTTTTACCCGCCTTCTTAATATACATTCTGTTCATAACCAGCTACCTAAAACAGTGATGGGGGATTGGAATCTTAACATGGAAGATATGATGGATAGGTCTGGTAGAACTCATAAAGGCCTCTGTCCTTCACAGAGGGTCCTCCGGGACATATTGGATAATTGAGGCCTGGTTGATATTGGGTGGGTTCTGCATCCTATAGAAAGGGATTGTACGTTCTGTTCTCCTACCCATGGAACATGGTCTAGACTTCACTATGCATTGATAAGCTCCTCCTTTACATCGGCAGTCTTGTCCTGTGAAATCTAGAGCCAGGTCATATCTGACCATGCTCAAGTTTCTCTTGCCCATCATCTCCTCTCAGCCATGGAGCTAGACAGATGTTGGAAATGAAACAGCCATTTTCTCAAAGATGAATGGTGCCTCTCTAAACTACAACAAATGACAATTGAATTCTTCAAGATTAACAAAACAGATGCTATGAATATGGAGAAACTTTGGAACAAATATAAGTGCACCATCTGAGGGGAGCTAATATGGATAGCCACTACTAGAAAGAGATGGAGGGAGAGACAAGCTCAAAAGCTACTTGCTTCCATCCGAACTCTCGAAAAAATATAAAATCCACTTCCCCAGAACACAACTGGATAAAGCTTAGTCAAGAAAAGGTCAAATGTTTCAGCAAGCAGAGTATGCCTTTTTTAAGACTAAACTTACAGTACCCATAAAATGTATAGAGAAAAGGCAGGCAAGATTATCGCCATGCGCATTAAGCAACAAGAGAATGATCATCTTATAAAAGCAACTGTATCTTCAAATGTTGGAAATTTATTAACTTCTCCTAGGGACACTGTAGCAGAGTTTATGGCCTTTTATGATCGTCTCTATGCTATGGATACAGACCCCCCCAAAAAAAATATTCAGGCTCAACTACCCCAGTTATATCCCAAAACTGCTGAGTCACACAAAGCCTTGACTTTGATCACTGAAGTAGAGAATGCCAACTTCTTCCTTACTCCAGGTAAGCCCCCAGGGCCAGATGGGTTCTTGCCTAATTTTTAACAAGGAGGACACTGGGGAAGAGGGTTACTTAAAGGCAAGCAGCAAACCCTCCCCCTGCACTGAGACATGCTCCATTTCTGTGGAGCTTTGCAACAAAGACGGCTCCTACCAGGAACTAATCCAGGAGCAGACTGCACCTCCCAGACCCCAGCAGAACAATTCAGTGCTCTGATTCTGGGGACTGTTGTCTGTCATGGGGTTTAAATCTCTTATTCCAACAGATCACTGAGGAGGAAAAAGGAGATGCAGGGAGTGGTGCAGTATACTGGGTGCAGGGCAGCAGTTTTCAGGAGAACTTTCTGTGTACTGCAGTGCTGCTCCATTTGCAGGCACCTCTCTGGGCTGAGGGCAGAGATTGCCAGTTTCTGGGTCGAGCTGGAAGGAGTACTGGGAACCTTCATCCCCACCCAGAGGCCACCATGTCCCTAGCCACTGCCACAACATCTGCCCAGGCAGAGGGCAGGATGGACTATGTTGGCTCAGGGAGGTTCAGGGAGGGGTCAGAGGTAGATCCCCAACCTCTGCAACTAAAGAATTCCTACACTGTGTTTGAGGAATGGGAAGACCCCACAGGGTCTTCCAGGGTTGCACACAGGGAAGATGAGCAGGGCTTCTGGAATGGATCCCCAAGGGTTGGTGGTGGAGAACCCCTAAGGAAGAGAAGCTACTCCTGGTGGGGGATTCCATTGTCCAGGGAGTAGAGCTAAGAGCAGCAGGGGAGGGTGACGAGAGGGAGGTGAAGTACATACCAGGAGGCACAGCTCAAAGGGATGGAAAGTGGATCCAGGGGATCACAAACATGGCAGCAAGCAGGGTGGAGTTCGATGTCATGGTCTATCTGGGGCTGAATGACCTAGCTTTGAACAAGGCAGAGATATCAAGAGTGCAGAAGGAGTTCCAATGTCTGGGGAGGAGCCTGGGGCAGGTAGCAAACTCTGTGTCCTTCTTGGAGGTGCTGCCTGCCCATGGCAAGAGGGAGGCTAGGGATCTCCACACCAAGGTCTTCAATGCTTAGCTGGAGAGCTGATGCAGAGAGCAAGGGTTTTGGCTTCATTGAGGAATGGGGACCCACCTGAGGAGATGCAGACCTGTACTGGATGATGGCCTGAATCTTTCCAGCAAGGGGACTGGTGTCCTTAGTGAATGGTTTGACTGCTTCATTGGCAAGCATTTAAACTAGGCAAGGGGGGCGGAGCAACGAAGCAGGATCAATCATACCACCCACCCCCACAGTTTAATGTAGCCAGCAAGGAGGACACAAATATGTACATAGTCAGAAATGAGGAACATGAATGTAGGTTGCAGACAGGAACACCAGCACAGGATTCAGAGGGAAAGGCAGAAGTAGGAAGGCAGCATAGAAAGGATAAAGGGGTTGGGGGAAGAAAGCAGGAAGGTGAATACTGGAACAGAGGGGGGCAGCCAGCACAACATGGAAGGCCATGGTTAGAAATGCTCGCAGCCTGTGAAATAAATTCCCAGATCAGGAGGCCTTGATAGTAGAGGCAGACCTGGACATTGTGGCAATAACAGAGACCTGGTACACTGTAAATCATGACTGGGTGCAAATGTTCCAGGGTATGCTCTATTCAGGGGAGATAGAGGGAATAAAAAAGGGGGGGTCTGTCCCTGTATGGCCCTGTATGTAAGAGAAGGTATAAAAGCTATGGAGGTGCAGGGCAGACAGGGAGAAGCTGAGGCAATGCGGGTCATCCTTGTGCCAGGCAATGGCACAGCAATCTGCACAGGGGTGATCTACAGACCCCCAGAGCAGGGGGAGGAAGTGGATAGGAATCAAATTCAGGATATGGCAACAAAGGGTGAAGCATTACTGCTGGGTGATTTCAATATGCCAGATGTGAATTGGACTATCCTAACAGATGTTTCAACCAGGAGCCGATACATCCTGGATTCCCTACAGAAGGCAGGTCTCAGACAGCTAGTGGTCGATCCCACCAAAGACAGGGCAATTCTGTACCTAGTATTGACCAATGGGAACAGAATCACAGATGTCCAGGTGGATGGTCAGTTGGGATCCAGTGACCACCACATAGTGTGGTTTAGCATGGGGACAGAGACAAAGTCTAGTCACACTTATGCAATGGTCCTAGATTTTAGGAAGGTGGATTTTGCTAAAATGGGGAATTCTATCAAAGAGGCCCTGGTAAAGATGGAGAATGGAGGGGGGGAGGGAGTTGAGGAGCAATGGAAACACCTGAAGGTAGCCATAGAGGAGGTAAATGAACCAATGCATCAAGAAGGTAAACAAAGGCAAGAGAAGGAGGAAGTCACTACAGTTCTCGAGAGAGGTGGCAGACAAGGTAAGGGCAAAAAGGGTGAGTTTCAGGAAATAGACGGAGACTCAAAGGGAGGGAGACAGGGAGCTGTACCTAAAGAACCTAAGGGAAGCGGGGGAAGGCTGTAAGGAGCACAAAGGCGCAGACTGAGGAAAGATTAGTGCAGATGGTGAAAACAGGGGACAAGACTTAGGTACATCAGCAAAAGAAGGAAAACTGGGAGGGGAGTATTGTAAGGATCAGAGGGGCTCAGTGATTAAAGTGAGGGGGAACTCCACTGTGCCCCCCCCAGGATTCTGATTAGGGGGAACTCGGGGGAACTCATGTGCAACCCCCAACCATTTATTTCCAATGTAAGTACTGTTCCTTTAATTAAGCATGGATGCTGCTTGTGGCCACGTGGCTGTGGTAATCTGATGTGCAACCTGGCAATGACTCATGGAGGGGAGGAGACCATCACTTACTTGTTGTTTTTTCTTGTTTTTTGAATGATTCTCCTCCTACTCTCTCCCTAGCCCACCCAGTTTGATGAGTCATGTCCTCTCAGTCCATCCTCAGCTCTTCCTCCTTGCTTGCTGAAATTAAATGCCCACCTGCAGCAAGAAGTTATGGCCACTGCCTCTTCCCCCAGACCATTCTATTCCTGACTCTGTCCTGAGACTCCAACCCCTTGCTCAACCCCATGCAGTATACTTACTGCAGTGCACATCAGGTGACTAACACATTGTACATCACCTGATGGCACTGCAATTGGTGTGCACCTGGTAGAGGGGTGGGCAGTGAGGTGGGCTCACTGGGCATAGTCTACTCTGGGTGTCTCTTTTGGCAAACACGTCAACTGTGCATGTGCAGATTGATTGTACATGTGCAGTTGATCTGTGATTACATCATTATTTGCTTGCCTGGAGTTGGCAGCAGTGGTTACAGAGTCAGAGGAGCTGCTGCTGCAGACTGTCTGGACTAGTGCAATTAAAAAAAAACTACTACCAAACGCCCCCCAGCCAAAAGAAAAAAAAACTGATGAAAACACGAAAAATAAAAGCATATATATTTTCTACTTTACTTTGCTGCCTCTCACTCTCGGGCGGGCTGTGGATTACATATAGCGCTGTGTGTGTGTGTGTGTGTGTGTGTGTGTGTGTGTGTGTAAATTCAAAATGGAAATTTAGTGCTGGGGCTTTGGAGAAGTGGAGTTATGGATGATGATGAAAAGATTTGGACACCTAGAGAAATTCCCAGAGTGGAATGCTGTAAGAAGTGACTTTGATGACTTTGTATCATTCAGAGGTTGCAGGAAGGGACCGTCCCTGTGCAAGTTGCTGTCTCTGATTAACATGATCCCTATGAGTACAGCAAACTGTGAAAGAGTTGCCAGCACAATGAACATTGTTGCCAGCCCGATGCATAAATTTGATGCCATCAAAATTTGTCGAAAAGTGGCTGGGAATGCATTGGTCTGTCATACACCAGTCAAGAGGGATAGAGAATCTGCCAATGGTCCATATGTCTGCCTGTTTAAATACATGATGCAATAGTATACACTCTGTCTTTACTGAGATACAGACTTGCAAAATATGGTATGCACTTTCACATACTGACTTTATCCAGCCTTCCAGCCAGAAGTCACGTCACAGTCACCTGAGTGCATCATTTTACTTTACTTAGTTTTTAAGCATACCACAACAGAGCTGCATAGTGCTGGAGTTCCTCTCAAGTGTACATTTTATTTTTATTTATTTATCTATTTATTGTATTAATTTATTGAAATGTTTCACCAGGAGGGGCACACTGAACAACAAGTTGCTCATCTCACGGTGCCACCTGGGGGGGGAGGAGTTACATAGGGATTGTGAAGGATGATCAGTTACAATAGTACGTGGGTAGTACAAACAATACAACATTATAACATTGTACAACAGTTGGAACACAAGGTATTGTACAATAAACAGTAGTGGAACACTGGGTAAATTACAATACATGTCCAAAATTGTACAAAAGAACATATAAACGTACAAAACAGTAATAATGCAACAGAACCGTTATAGTGCATGAGTGTACCAGGAGCAGGCTTGAGGTAGTATGTAAGTGATGTTGGAGTAAAAAGGATGGGGTAGGTTGTGCACACGGGCGACCCGGAAGGGAAGGTGAAGAAGAGAGGGGGAGAGGAGTAGGGGTAGCCATTTTCTGATTCCCACTTCAGGATGTTGAGAACCCTGCCGAGGGGGTCAGGGTAGGAAGACAAAAATTGGGGATAGGTATTAAGGAGGGTTAAAGCAGAAACAGCTCAGGGAGAGGCAATTGTGTAGGGCAGAGGTAAGGGAGTAGTTGTAGGAGGAGTGTCGTATTTCATGGGGGAAGGAATTCCAGATTTTAGGGTAACGATGGGCGAAACCAGTCTGACCAATGATGGTGGAGCGGCGAGGGACCATCAAGGTGCGGCCGTCATTAGATCTGAGAGAGTGGGTGGGGGGAGGTGGAGTGGAGTGGAGAGAGAGAGAGAGAGAGAGGATGAGAGATAGGAGGGGAACACTCCAAACCAGAATTTGGAGGTTAGTTTGGCACGATGTGAGATGCGTCTGTGAGATAGTGGAAAGAAGGTTAGATAGTGATAGAGTTCACAGTGGTGGGAGCAGGAAGGGGAGTCAAGAGCAAAGTGGCAGAAGGTTTTAAAGAGAGTATCCAACTTGGTCAGGGAAGATGTGGGAGCAGAACCATAGACTATGTCACAGTAGTCAAAGATGGGAGTACCATCTTCTGGACAATTTCACGCTTCGCAGTCAGCGGGATGCAGCTACAACTCCTGTACAAACCACCAAGCTTAGGGCTCAGTTTCTTCAGGATAGCATCAATATGCACAGAGAAGCTGAAGTGCTGGTCCAGCCAAACCCCCAGATATCTAAATGAGGAGGTGTCCTCCAGGATGGTCCCATCAAGGGTGTGGAAGGTGGGTAGGGCTGGGAGCCTAGAGAGTCTCTGCCTGGTGCCAAACGTCATTGAGACTGTCTTCTTGGCATTTAGAAAAAGCTGGTGAGAAGCAAACCCGAGCTGAACTTGATTGAAGTCATGCTGTAAGCTGGTTTCCGCAGCAGCAGGGTTTTTGCCGGAACTGTATAAAACAGTATTGTCAGCATACATGCGGATAGATGAGGATGAGCAGGCTGTGGGAAGATCATTAAGAAAAATGGAGAAGAGTAGGGGACCAAGCACTGAGCCCTAAGGGACACCAGTGTTGATGGGAAGTGGAAGCGAGATGGAATCAAGGATTCTCACTGATTGGGTCCTGCCAGTGAGGTAGGATTTAAACCAGTTGGCGGCTGATGGAGCAAGGCCAGCTGAGGAGAGGGAATCAAGAAGCAGGGGATGGGAAACAGTGTCAAAAGCTTTGGCTAGGTCGACAAAGATGGCCGAGGTGATCAGGCCATCGTCCATCCCTGAAAGGATGTAGTCAATAAGCCTGAGGAGGGAGGAGGTTGTTGAGTGGTTCTTCCAAAAACATGATTGGAAGGGGGTGAAGAAGGAGGAATTGGAAAGGAAGAGTGATAGATTTTACAACAATATCTTTTTACAGGATGAATATTTGTAGGGGAGGAGAGAGTGACTTTTACAATTAATCATACAATACAAATATTGCTGTTTACTATACCTCAGCAATCTGCTGCCTTTTAATTGACTGTTATGAAGCTGCTCCACAGCCTGCTAAAAGCCACCAAAATGCACCATTTGACATCAATTTAAAAAAAATGTTCTGTGGAGCATGCCCCCAGACCCCCCTACATAGGTTGGGATTTTGTAACCCCCCCCAAAAACAAAAAAACATTCTGGTTGCAATGCATGACACCCTGACATTCTGGCACCATTACTTGTACCTGTACTTTAAAAAAATATATTCATGACATGACAGGATAAAAACTTGTAGGAGAGGGAGTGACTTTTACGATTAATCATACAATACAAATATTGCTGTTTACTATACCTCAGCATTCTGGTGTCTTTTAGTAGGCTATTATGAATCTGCTTAACTGCCTGCTAAAAGCCATCACAATGCACCATTTGGCCTCATTTTTTAAAAGTTTTATGGGGGTACATGCCCTCAGACTCCACTAGAAAGGTTAAGAATTCATGTACCATGGCACCCCTCTGGCTGTACAGTTTCCCCTGTTCTCTAAGTTTGCTTTAACCGCTGCTATACACAGTTTGTTTAGCATTTACAAAACATGTATACAACTGATCAGCAGTCTTTGCAGATGCTCAATTTTCTGACTACCACCATCAGTTATGGCTAAAAGCTCCTGTTTGTACCATGGAGCCAGCATTGTTGCAGTACTGAAATCCACAGATGTCAGGATAACCGTCAGGTGTCTGTTATGGTCCAGCACATTAAGCATGTCAATGCACTGAGTCACCTGTTGTCTTAAACTGCTGCTGCACATTACAGGTAGTCTACCTCGGCACCTGGAGCAGTGGGATGACCTGGCTAGTAGCAGCAGTGTCCCCACTCACTGCCTGTGTGTCATGATTAAAAGGACTCCAGATCAAAATCAGCCCATCCATAGACCTCCACTGTTCCGTTGCCCATGACATAGAAGATCCAGACCAGAACTGTCATGCCTTGTATGAAGCAGCATATATTCTGAAGTTGCTTTATACTGTCCATTCATGTGCTCCAGCATATATAGAGTCAAAGTCCACCTTGTGACAATCTCCTGCTTTAATTGGTGCTGAGGCAGGCCATGTTTTAATGCAGTGCATGTAATTGGGCCCTGGCCTTTCCATAAAATGCAAAATGACCACAGATTTGACGGCACAGGTTGAGCAAGTCTTCAATGTCACATTGTGACAAGAACTCCTGCACAGCCAGGTTTACGCAGTGTGAAAAGCGGGGCACACCCCCCCAAAACAAAAACATCACTAATAGCCTTGACAATGTTTGCACCATTACTGGCTATAAAGCCTGCCTTTAAGTATAGTGGGTTCAACCATGGGTCAATC
Organism: Neoceratodus forsteri; assembly: GCA_016271365.2. Classification (NCBI taxonomy): domain Eukaryota; kingdom Metazoa; phylum Chordata; order Ceratodontiformes; family Ceratodontidae; genus Neoceratodus; species Neoceratodus forsteri. The sequence continues at coordinate 49,554,050 of CM028129.1, read as the reverse complement.
TTCGACGACAATGATGCCAGAACGTTCCCAGTGTGCAAATAAAGCATGCTGTTCATAGCCAGTGTTGCATGCCTGTGAATTCCAGGCACGTAGCTTTGATTACAATTAAGTCACTTGTATTTGCTGCCAAGGTAATAACCAACTTTCTTCAGTTCTACCCAATGTGCTGTTATGCACATAAACAAACTAGTAACCATTAGATCGCTGCTCCACATATCTGTGCTAAGACGGATGTACGAACTGGAGAAATGCTGCAGATCACGTGAAACTTCCTCTTCAACAACGTCTCTCAGTTCAGGAACTGTTTGCTGTGAAAAATTGGTTCTGGATGGCACATTCTACTTGGGACATGCCTTGGATATAAATTGAATGAAACCAGCATTTTCCACAAAAGAGAATGGGAAAAGATCAATAGCGATCATCTCTGCCATGCCAACATTCAATTCCCTGGCTACGGAATGATTAGGGGGGAATTTACATTGTTTAGACAGAATGCTAGTAATAGCTGGGCCATTTTTGGATGGGTGCTTCTTGGGAACAGTTTTGTGTGGGAACAATGTTGCTTGGAGGATGTCACAGACGGAGCTGTATCAAGAAATGTGTGACTTGGGGGAGGGGTTTCGTCAGGGTGATGTTGATGGTGATGCTGATGGTAATGCTCTTGCTGCTGTTGCTCATCAGTGATTTCATACTTTCAGGTGTACTTCTGACCTCCTCCTCACAGAATCATAGAATCACGTCAGCAGAACAGGACCCATTGGACCGTCTAGTCTGCCCCTACCCTCCCCTTGCTCATACTCCTTCACTGACCCTTCCCTTGCCCCCCACTTCTCAGCCCCATATGTCTGTCCCATGCCCTCTTGAATCCCTCCACAGTATCAGCCATCACCACCTCTTCTGGCAGTTTGTTCCAGGCCTCCACCACCCTCTCAGTGAAGAACTTTACCCTTATATTCCCTTTGTGTCTTCCGCCCTTCAACCTTCGACTATGCCCTCTTATTTTTGCCTCCACTTTCCTTTTTATGTAGACTCCCCTCCCTTACCCCATTGATCCCTTTTACGTATTTGAAAGTTTCAATCATGTCCCCCTTCTCCCTTCTGATCAGCAGTAACTACGGATCAAGCTTCTTACACCTCTGCTCGTACGGTTTCCCCTGCATCTCCTGCACCATTTTGGTTGCTCTTCTCTGAACTGTCTCTAAGCCCCTCTATGTCCTTGTGTAGCTCCAAAACTGCACCCCATACTCTACGTGTGATTTCACCATGGCTTTGTAGAGAGGCATCAATACCTCCCCCTTCTGCCAGTGATGCCCCCCATGCATGCCAGCATTCCGTTTGCCTTTCACACTGCTTTGCTGCATTGGTTCCCTTCCTCAAGCATCTTTTTCTCCACAGTATCCTTCACCTCATCTCTACCTTTTCCACAATGGTATACACCCCCAACAGTGACATTTCTACTGCAGGGTCCCCTACAGCGACTACAGTGCCACATCGCTGAGGGAACCCGCTGGAACCCGGCACTGTCTGTTGGGCGTACTGCACCCCCCCCCGAATCAACTGTAACTCGGAGTTTAGAATCCGAAGTGGGGGGGAGTGAAGAGATGCAGACCCCCCCCCCCGAGTGGGGAGTTTGGTAGGGTGAAGCCCTTAAAGAAAACATTTGTTGTTCTCCGAAATTGGCAGCCGACTGCAAAATACGGTCGACCTGCCAGTTTTGCTGTTGGGTCGTTCGACAAAAATTTTGTCGACAACCTGTCATAGATCCTGAAAAAACCTGCAGACACTTTCTGCTGATGTGCTTGCCACCTAGCCATATGTCTGACTTTAAGATAGGTATGCTGTCTATCTGTGCCAACACAAGACCCTTTCTTGCCATGTATGGCATACTCAGGCCTGACTAAGTTGTATATTGCTACAGAGTCATCTTTTGAATCAGTAATGAAAGTGCCCCACACAAAGGGATTTTGAAGGACACACAAATTTATGTGGAGCACTAGTTGTGGTGGCCACCACACCATCACTTGTTTCTGTTCTGGAATATGTATCATCATATGTTAACTTTTGTGACAGCAGTTGCTTCCCCGCCAGTTTGAAAAATTGATACACTTTGCTATCACCCTTTGTTTTTTTATCTTTTCTGGCTCCCATGAAGGATCAATGACAGTGTCATTCTTACCTTTACCCTACAAATCCTCTTCTTCCTCCTTCTCCTCCTTTTGTAGGTCCTCCTCATCCTCATTTGCCTGAGATGGCCATGGCACACACAACTCTGCCACTGCATCATCCTCAGAATCAGGCCCAGTACCACTTACCACTGGGAACTGCCACTGCATCATCCTCAGAGTCAGGCCCAGTACCACTAACCACTGGCGACTGTGCCACTGCATCATCCTCAGACTCAGGTCCAGTACCACTAACCACTGGTGACTGTGCCACCGAATAATCCTCAGACTCAGGTCCAGTGCCACTAACCACTGAGGACTGTGCCACTGCATAATCCTCAGAGTCAGGCCCAGTACTCCTAACCACTGGGGACTATGCCACAGTATCATCCTCAGTCTCAGGTCCAGTACCACTAACCACTGGGGACTGTGCCACTGCAACATCCTCAGTCACAGGTCCAGTACCACTAACCACTGGGGACTGTGCCACTACATTGTACTCAATCTCAGGTCCAGCACCCCTAACCACTAGGGACTGTGCCAGTGCATCATCCTCAGACACAGGTCCAGTACATCTAACCACTGGGGACTGTGCCACCGCATCATCCTCAGTCTCAGGTCCAGTACTCTTAACCACTGGGGACTGTGCCACTGCATTAACCTCAGACTCAGATCTAGTACCACTAACCACTGGGAACTGTGCCATTGCATAATCCTCAGACACAGGCCCAGTACCATTAATCACTGGGGACTGTGCCACTGCATCATCCTCAGACCCAATTTGGCATCACTGGTAAATTGCTTTAATGATATTATTTTAAGAACTCTTTTTGTCTCTGAAGATGAACAGATTATAAAAAAGACCACCTTGTATCATTGCAATATACAAAAAAATAAGGAAAAAGATGGTGAGTACTATACAATCTTAAATTCTCGCCTGTATTTATATTGCTATATTTTGCACAGAAGTCTCTGCTCTGTATTTTTATAGTCAATGCTGTACCTAATGTATTTTAAAAATTCTTCTTTGTAACAATCTTTTTTATGATTGAACAAATAAAAGAATTCACACACTAACCACTGAGGACTGTGACACTGCATCATCCTCAGACTCAGGTCCAGTACCCCTAACCAATGGGGACTGTGCCACCGCATCATCCTCAGTCTCAGGTCCAGTACTCTTAACCACAGGGGACTGTTCCACTGCATTAACCTCAGACTCAGATCTAGTACGACTAACCACTGGAAACTGTGCCACTGCATCATACTCAGACTCAGATCTAGTACCCCAACCACTGGGGACTGTGCCACTGCATCATCCTCAGACTCAGGCCCCAAACCCATAACCACTGGGGACTGTGCCACCACATCATCCTCAGACTCAGGTCCAGTACACCTAACCAGTGGGGACTGTGCCACTGCATCATCCTCAGACTCAGATGCAGTGCCACTAACAACTGGGAACTGTGCCACTGCATTAACCTCAGGCTCAGGTCTAGTACCACTAACCACTGGGGACTGTGCCACTGGATCATCCTCAGACTCAGGCCCAGTACCCCTAACCACTGGGGACTGTGCCACTGCATTATCCTCAGACTCAGACCCAGTACCCCTAGCTGCTGGGGAAGGTGCAAGTGCATCATCCTCAGACTCAGGCAAAGTACCCCTAACCACTGGGGACTGTGCCACTGCATGATCCTCAGAAACAGGTCCAGTACCACTAACCACTGGGGACTACACCACTGCATCATCTTCAGACTCAGGTCCAGTACAACTAACCACTGGGGACTGTGCCACTGCATCATCCTCAGACTCAGGTCCAGTACTCCTATTCACTGGGAACTGTGACACTGCATCATCCTCTGTCTCAGGTCCAGTACCCCAACCACTGGGGGACTGTGCCATTGCATCATCCTCAGACACAGGTCCAGTACCATTAATCACTGGGGACTGTGCCACAGCATCATCCTCAGACCCAATTTGGCATCACTGGTAAATTGCTGTAATGATATTATTTTAAGAACTCTTTTTGTCTCTGAAGATGAACAGACTATAAAAAAGACCACCCAGTATCATTGCAATATACAAAAAAATAAGGAAAAAGATGGTGCGTACTATACAATCTTAAATTCTCCGCCTGTATTTATATTGCTATATTTTGCACAGAAGTCTCTGCTCTGTAATTTTATAGTCAATACTGTACCTAATGTATATTAAAAATTCTTCTTTGTAACAATCTTTTTTACGATTAAACAAATAAAAGAATACACACACTAACCACTTGGGACTGAGACACTGCATCATCCTCAGACTCAGGTCTAGTACCCCTAACCAATGGGGACTGTGACACTGCATGATCCTCAAACTCAGATACAGTACCCCTAACCACTGGGGACTGTGCCACTGCATCATCCTCAGACTCAGGCCCAGTACCCCTAACCACTGGGGATGGTACCACTGCATCATCCTCAGACTCAGTCGCAGTACGTCTAACCACTGGGGACTGTGCCATTGCATGATCCTCAGACACAGGTCCAGTACCACTAACCACTGTATACTGCACCACTGCATCATCCTCAGACTCAGGCCCAGTACCACTAACCACTGGGGTCTGTTCCACTGCATCATCCTCAGACTCAGGTCTAGTACCTCTAACCATTGGGGACTGCACCACTGCATCATCCTCAGACTCAGGTCCAGTACAACAAAAACTGGGGACTGTGCCACTGCATCATACTCAATCTCAGGTCCAGTACCACTAACCACTAGGGACTGTGCCACTGCATCATCCTCAGTCACAGGTCCAGTGCCACTAACCACTGGGGACTGTGCCACTGCATTCTACTCAATCTCAGGTGCAGCACCCCTAACCACTGGGGACTGTGCCACTGCATCATCCTCAGACTCAGGCCCAGTACCCCTAACCACTGGGGTCTGTGCCACTGCATCATCCTCAGACTCAGGTCAAGTACCACTAACAACTGGGGAGTGCACCACTGCATCATCCTCATACTCAGATCCAGTACAACTAACCACCTGGGACTCTGCCACAGCATCATCCTCAGACTCAGGTCCAGTACTCCTAACCACTGAGGACTGTGCCACTGCATCATCCTCAGTCTCAGGTCCAGTGCTCTTAACCACTGGGGACTGTGCCACTGCATTAACCTCAGACTCAGATCTAGTACCACTAACCACTGGGAAATGTGCCATTGCATCATCCACAGACACAGGCCAAGTACCATTAATCACTGGGGACTGTGCCACTGCATCATCCTCAGACCCAATTTGGCATCACTGGTAAATTGCTCTAATGATATTATTTTAAGAACTCTTTTTGTCTCTGAAGATGAACAGATTATAAAAAAGACCACCCTGTATCATTGCAATATCCAAAAAAATAAAGAAAAAGATGGTGCATACTATACAATCTTAAATTCTCGCCTGTATTTATATTGCTATACTTGGCACAGAAGTCTCTGCTCTGTATTTTTATAGTCAATGCTGTACCCAATGTATTTTAAAAATTCTTCTTTGTAACAATATTTTTTATGATTGAACAAATAAAAGAATACACACACTAACCACTGGGGACTGTGACACTGCATCATCCTCAGATTCAGGTCCAGTACCCCTAACCAATGAGGACTGTGACACTGCATGATACTCAGACTCAGATTCAGTACTCCTAACCATGGGGGACTGTGCCACTGCATCATCCTCAGACTCAGGCCCAGTACCCCTAACAACTGGGGTCTGTGCCACTGCATCATCCTCATACTCAGGTCCATTACCACTAACCATTGGGGACTGCACCACTGCATCATCCTCAGCCTCATGTCCAGTACAACTAACCACTTGGGACTCTGCCACTGCATCATCCTCAGACTCAGGTCCAGTAGTCCTAACCACTGGGAACTGTGCCACTGCATCATCCTCAGACTCAGGCCCAGTACCACTAACCACTGGGGACTGTGAGACTGCATCATCCTCAGTCTCAGGTCCAGTACTACTAACCACTAGGGACTGTGCCACTGCATCATCTTCGGACTTAGGCTCAGTACCCCTAACCACTGTGGACAGTGCCACTGCATCATCCTCAGACTCAGGTCCAGTACCAATAACCATTGGGGACTGGACCACTGCATCATCCTCAGACTCAGATCCAGTTCAGCTAAGCACTGGGGACGGTGGCACTACATCATCCTCAGACTCAGGCACAGTACCCCTAACCACAGGGGACTGTGACACTGCATCATCCTCAGACTCAGGTCCAGTACCTGAAACAACTGGGGACTGTGACACTGCATCATCCTCAGACTCAGGCCCAGTACCCCTAACCACTGGGGACTGTGCCACTGCATGATCCTCAGACACAGGTCCAATACCATTAATCACTGGGGACAGTGCCACTGGATGAAACTCTGACCCAATTTGGCTGCTCTGGTAAATTGCACTAATGATATTATTTTAAGAACTGTTTTTGTCTCTGAAGATGAACAGATTATAAAAAAGAACACCCTGTATCATTGCAATATACAAAAAAATAAGGAAAAATATGGTGCATACTATACAATCTTAAAATCTTGCATGTATTTATATTGCTGTATTTTGCACAGAAGTCTCTGCTCTGTATTTTTATAGTCAATGCTGTACCTGATGTATTTTAAAAATTCTTCTTTTTAACAATCTTTTTTATGATTGAACAAATGAAAGAATACACACACTAACCACTGGGGACTGAGACACTGCATCATCCTCAGACTAAGGTCCAGTACCCCAAACCAATGGGGACTGTGACACTGCATGATCCTCAGACTCAGTTCCAGTACCCATAACCACTGGGGACTGTGCCCTGAATAATCCTCAGACTCAGGCCCAGTACCCCTAACCACAGGAGCGGTGCCACTGCATCATCATCAGTCTCAGGCCTAGTACCCTAACCACTGGGGACTGTGATCTGCATGATCCTCAGACACAGGTTCAGTACCACCTAACCACTGAGGACTGCACCAATGCATCATCCTCAGACTCAGGACCAGTACCCTTAACCACTGGGGTCTGTGCCACTGCATCATCCTCAGACTCAGGTCCAGTACCACTAACCATTGGGGACTGCACCACTGCATCATCCTCTGACTCAGTTCCAGTACCACTAACCATTGGGGTGTGCACCACTGCATCATACTCAGACTCAGATCCAGAACAACTAACCACTGGGGACTGTGCCACTGCATCATCATCAGACTCAGGTCAAGTACAACTAACCACTGGGGACTGTGCCACTGCATCATCCTCAGACTCAGGTCCAGTACTCCAAACCACTGGGGACTGTGCCACTGCATCATCCTCAGTCTCAGGTCCAGTACCCCTAACCAGTGGGGCCTGTGTCACTGCATCATCCTCTCACTCAGGTGCAGTGCCAGTAACCACTGGGGACAGTGCCACTGCATTAACCTCAAACTTAGATCTAGTACCACTAACCACTGGGAACTGTGCCACTGCTTCATCATCAGACACAGGCCCAGTACCATTAATCACTGTGGACTGTGCCACTGCATCATCCTCAGACCCAATTTGGCATCACTGGTAAATTGCTCTAATGTTATTATTTTAAGAACTCTTTTTGTCTCTGAAGATGAACAGATTATAAAAAAGACCACCCTGTATCATTGCAATATACAAAAAAATAAGGAAAATGATGGAGCGTACTATACAATCTTAAATTCTCACCTGTATTTATATTGCTATATTTTACACAGAAGTCTCTGATCTGTATTTTTATAATCAATGCTGTACCTAATGTATTTTAAATATACATCTTTGTAACAATCTTTTTTATGATTGAACAAATGAAAGAATACTGACACTAACCACTGGGGACTGAGACACTGCATCATCCTCAGACTAAGGTCCAGTACCCCAGACCAATGGGGACTGTGACACTGCAACATCCTCAGACTGAGGCCCAGTTCCCCTAACCACTGGGGTCTGTGCCACTGCATCATCCTCATACTCAGGTCTAGTACCACTAACCATTGTGGACTTCACCACTGCATCATCCTCAGACTCAGGTCCAGTAGAACTAACCACTGAGGACTGTGCCACTGCATCATCCTCTTACTCAGGTCCAGTACTCATAGCCACTGGGGACTGTGCCACTGCATCATCCTCAGTCTCAGGTCCAGTACCAATATCCACTGGGGACTGTGCCACTGCATCGTCCTCAGTCATAGGTACAGTACCCCTAACCACAGGGGACTGTGACATTGTATCATCCTCAGACTCAGGCCCAGTACCCCTAACCACTTGGAACTGTGCTACTGCATCATACTCAGGCTCAGGACCAGTATCCCTAACCTCAGTGGACTGTGACACTGCATCATCCTAAGACTCAGGTCCAGTACCACTAACCACTAGGGACTGTGCCACTGCACCATCCTCAGTCCCAGGTCCTGTAGCACTAACCACTAGGGACTGTGCTACTGCATCATCCTCAATCTCAGGTCCAGTACCCCTAACCAGTGAGGACTGTGCCACTGCATTATCCTCTCACTCTGGTGCAGTGCCACTAACCACTGGGGAATGTGCCAATGCTTTAACCTCAGACTCAGGTCTAGTCCCAATAACTTCTGGGAACTGTGCCACTGCATCATCCTCAGACTCATGTCCAGTACCATTATTCACTGGGGACTGTGCCACTGGATCATCCTCATACCCAATTTGGCATCACTGGTAAATTGCTCTAATGATATTATTTTAAAAACTGTTTTTGTCTCTGAAGATGAACAGATTATAAAAACGACCACCCTGTATCATTGCAATAAACAAAAAAATAAGGAAAAAGATGGTGCGTACTATACAATCTTAAATTCTCTCCAGTATTTATATTGCTATATTTTGCACGGAAGTCTCTGCTCTGTATTTTTATAGTCAATGCTGTACCTGATGTATTTTAAAAATTCTTCTTTGTAACAATCTTTTTTATTATTGAACAAATAAAAGAATACACACACTAACCACTGGGGACTGTGACACTGCATCATCCTCAGATTCAGGTCCAGTACCCCTAACCAATGGGGACTGTGACTCTGCAGCATCCTCAGACTCAGGTCCAGTACCACTAACCACTGGTGACTGTGCCACCGCATAATCCTCAGACTCAGGTCCAGTGCCACTAACCACTGAGGACTGTGCCACTGCATAATCCTCAGAGTCAGGCCCAGTTCTCCTAACCACTGGGGACTATGCCACAGTATCATCCTCAGTCTCAGGTCCAGTACCACTAACCACTGGGGACTGTGCCACTGCAACATCCTCAGTCACAGGTCCAGTACCACTAACCACTGGGGACTGTGCCACTACATTGTACTCAATCTCAGGTCCAGCACCCCTAACCACTAGGGACTGTGCCAGTGCATCATCCTCAGACACAGGTCCAGTACATCTAACCACTGGGACTGTGCCACCGCATCATCCTCAGTCTCAGGTCCAGTACTCTTAACCACTGGGGACTGTGCCACTGCATTAACCTCAGACTCAGATCTAGTACCACTAACCACTGGGAACTGTGCCATTGCATAATCCTCAGACACAGGCCCAGTACCATTAATCACTGGGGACTGTGCCACTGCATCATCCTCAGACCCAATTTGGCATCACTGGTAAATTGCTTTAATGATATTATGTTAAGAACTCTTTTTGTCTCTGAAGATGAACAGATTATAAAAAAGACCACCTTGTATCATTGCAATATACAAAAAAATAAGGAAAAAGATGGTGAGTACTATACAATCTTAAATTCTCGCCTGTATTTATATTGCTATATTTTGCACAGAAGTCTCTGCTCTGTATTTTTATAGTCAATGCTGTACCTAATGTATTTTAAAAATTCTTCTTTGTAACAATCTTTTTTATGATTGAACAAATAAAAGAATTCACACTAACCACTGAGGACTGTGACACTGCATCATCCTCAGACTCAGGTCCAGTACCCTAACCAATGGGGACTGTGCCACCGCATCATCCTCAGTCTCAGGTCCAGTACTCTTAACCACAGGGGACTGTTCCACTGCATTAACCTCAGACTCAGATCTAGTCGACTACCACTGGAAACTGTGCCACTGCATCATACTCAGACTCAGATCTAGTACCCCAACCACTGGGGACTGTGCCACTGCATCATCCTCAGACTCAGGCCCCAAACCCATAACCACTGGGGACTGTGCCACCACATCATCCTCAGACTCAGGTCCAGTACACCTAACCAGTGGGGACTGTGCCACTGCATCATCCTCAGACTCAGATGCAGTGCCACTAACAACTGGGAACTGTGCCACTGCATTAACCTCAGGCTCAGGTCTAGTACCACTAACCACTGGGGACTGTGCCACTGGATCATCCTCAGACTCAGGCCCAGTACCCCTAACCACTGGGGACTGTGCCACTGCATTATCCTCAGACTCAGACCCAGTACCTAGCTGCTGGGGAAGGTGCAAGTGCATCATCCTCAGACTCAGGCAAATACCCCAACCACTGGGGACTGTGCCACTGCATGATCCTCAGAAACAGGTCCAGTACCACTAACCACTGGGGACTACACCACTGCATCATCTTCAGACTCAGGTCCAGTACAACTAACCACTGGGGACTGTGCCACTGCATCATCCTCAGACTCAGGTCCAGTACTCCTATTCACTGGGAACTGTGACACTGCATCATCCTCTGTCTCAGGTCCAGTACCCCAACCACTGGGGACTGTGCCATTGCATCATCCTCAGACACAGGTCCAGTACCATTAATCACTGGGGACTGTGCCACAGCATCATCCTCAGACCCAATTTGGCATCACTGGTAAATTGCTGTAATGATATTATTTTAAGAACTCTTTTTGTCTCTGAAGATGAACAGACTATAAAAAAGACCACCCAGTATCATTGCAATATACAAAAAAATAAGGAAAAAGATGGTGCGTACTATACAATCTTAAATTCTCGCCTGTATTTATATTGCTATATTTTGCACAGAAGTCTCTGCTCTGTAATTTTATAGTCAATACTGTACCTAATGTATATTAAAAATTCTTCTTTGTAACAATCTTTTTTACGATTAAACAAATAAAAGAATACACACACTAACCACTTGGGACTGAGACACTGCATCATCCTCAGACTCAGGTCTAGTACCCCTAACCAATGGGGACTGTGACACTGCATGATCCTCAAACTCAGATACAGTACCCTAACCACTGGGGACTGTGCCACTGCATCATCCTCAGACTCAGGCCCAGTACCCTAACCACTGGGGATGGTACCACTGCATCATCCTCAGACTCGTGCCAGTCGTCCTAACCACTGGGGACTGTGCCATTGCATGATCCTCAGACACAGGTCCAGTACCACTAACCACTGTATACTGCACCACTGCATCATCCTCAGACTCAGGCCCAGTACCACTAACCACTGGGGTCTGTTCCACTGCATCATCCTCAGACTCAGGTCTAGTACCTCTAACCATTGGGGACTGCACCACTGCATCATCCTCAGACTCAGGTCCAGTACAACAAAAACTGGGGACTGTGCCACTGCATCATACTCAATCTCAGGTCCAGTACCACTAACCACTAGGGACTGTGCCACTGCATCATCCTCAGTCACAGGTCCAGTGCCACTAACCACTGGGGACTGTGCCACTGCATTCTCTCAATCTCAGGTGCAGCACCCTAACCACTGGGGACTGTGCCACTGCATCATCCTCAGACTCAGGCCCAGTACCCCTAACCACTGGGGTCTGTGCCACTGCATCATCCTCAGACTCAGGTCAAGTACCACTAACAACTGGGAGTGCACCACTGCATCATCCTCATACTCCAGATCCAGTACAACTAACCACCTGGGACTCTGCCACAGCATCATCCTCAGACTCAGGTCCAGTACTCCTAACCACTGAGGACTGTGCCACTGCATCATCCTCAGTCTCAGGTCCAGTGCTCTTAACCACTGGGACTGTGCCACTGCATTAACCTCAGACTCAGATCTAGTACCACTAACCACTGGGAAATGTGCCATTGCATCATCCACAGACACAGGCCAAGTACCATTAATCACTGGGGACTGTGCCACTGCATCATCCTCAGACCCAATTTGGCATCACTGGTAAATTGCTCTAATGATATTATTTTAAGAACTCTTTTTGTCTCTGAAGATGAACAGATTATAAAAAAGACCACCCTGTATCATTGCAATATCCAAAAAAATAAAGAAAAAGATGGTGCATACTATACAATCTTAAATTCTCGCCTGTATTTATATTGCTATACTTGGCACAGAAGTCTCTGCTCTGTATTTTTATAGTCAATGCTGTACCCAATGTATTTTAAAAATTCTTCTTTGTAACAATATTTTTTATGATTGAACAAATAAAAGAATACACACACTAACCACTGGGGACTGTGACACTGCATCATCCTCAGATTCAGGTCCAGTACCCTAACCAATGAGGACTGTGACACTGCATGATACTCAGACTCAGATTCAGTACTCCTAACCATGGGGGACTGTGCCACTGCATCATCCTCAGACTCAGGCCCAGTACCCCTAACAACTGGGGTCTGTGCCACTGCATCATCCTCATACTCAGGTCCATTACCACTAACCATTGGGGACTGCACCACTGCATCATCCCTCAGCCTCATGTCCAGTACAACTAACCACCTGGGACTCTGCCACTGCATCATCCTCAGACTCAGGTCCAGTAGTCCTAACCACTGGGAACTGTGCCACTGCATCATCCTCAGACTCAGGCCCAGTACCACTAACCACTGGGGACTGTGAGACTGCATCATCCTCAGTCTCAGGTCCAGTACTACTAACCACTAGGGACTGCCACTGCATCATCTTCGGACTTAGGCTCAGTACCCTAACCACTGTGGACAGTGCCACTGCATCATCCTCAGACTCAGGTCCAGTACCAATAACCATTGGGGACTGGACCACTGCATCATCCTCAGACTCAGATCCAGTTCAGCTAAGCACTGGGGACGGTGGCACTACATCATCCTCAGACTCAGGCACAGTACCCTAACCACAGGACTGTGACACTGCATCATCCTCAGACTCAGGTCCAGTACCTGGAAACAACTGGGGACTGTGACACTGCATCATCCTCAGACTCAGGCCCAGTACCCTAACCACTGGGGACTGTGCCACTGCATGATCCTCAGACACAGGTCCAATACCATTAATCACTGGGACAGTGCCACTGGATGAAACTCTGACCCAATTTGGCTGCTCTGGTAAGTGCACTAATGATATTATTTTAAGAACTGTTTTTGTCTCTGAAGATGAACAGATTATAAAAAAGAACACCCTGTATCATTGCAATATACAAAAAAATAAGGAAAAATATGGTGCATACTATACAATCTTAAAATCTTGCATGTATTTATATTGCTGTATTTTGCACAGAAGTCTCTGCTCTGTATTTTTATAGTCAATGCTGTACCTGATGTATTTTAAAAATTCTTCTTTTTAACAATCTTTTTTATGATTGAACAAATGAAAGAATACACACACTAACCACTGGGGACTGAGACACTGCATCATCCTCAGACTAAGGTCCAGTACCCCAAACCAATGGGGACTGTGACACTGCATGATCCTCAGACTCAGTTCCAGTACCCATAACCACTGGGGACTGTGCCCTGAATAATCCTCAGACTCAGGCCCAGTACCCCTAACCACAGGAGACGGTGCCACTGCATCATCATCAGTCTCAGGCCTAGTACCCCTAACCACTGGGGACTGTGATCTGCATGATCCTCAGACACAGGTTCAGTACCACTAACCACTGAGGACTGCAGCAATGCATCATCCTCAGACTCAGGACCAGTACCCTTAACCACTGGGGTCTGTGCCACTGCATCATCCTCAGACTCAGGTCCAGTACCACTAACCATTGGGGACTGCACCACTGCATCATCCTCTGACTCAGTTCCAGTACCACTAACCATTGGGGTGTGCACCACTGCATCATACTCAGACTCAGATCCAGAACAACTAACCACTGGGGACTGTGCCACTGCATCATCATCAGACTCAGGTCAAGTACAACTAACCACTGGGGACTGTGCCACTGCATCATCCTCAGACTCAGGTCCAATACTCAAACCACTGGGGACTGTGCCACTGCATCATCCTCAGTCTCAGGTCCAATACCCTAACCAGTGGGGCCTGTGTCACTGCATCATCCTCTCACTCAGGTGCAGTGCCAGTAACCACTGAGGGACAAGTCTCTACTGCATTAACCTCAAACTTAGATCTAGTACCACTAACCACTGGGAACTGTGCCACTGCTTCATCATCAGACACAGGCCCAGTACCATTAATCACTGTGGACTGTGCCACTGCATCATCCTCAGACCCAATTTAGCATCACTGGTAAATTGCTCTAATGTTATTATTTTAAGAACTCTTTGTCTCTGAAGATGAACAGATTATAAAAAGACCACCCTGTATCATTGCAATATACAAAAATAAGGAAAATGATGGGCGTACTATACAATCTTAAATTCTCACCTGTATTTATATTGCTATATATTTTACACAGAAGTCTCTGATCTGTATTTTTATAATCAATGCTGTACCTAATGTATTTTAAATATACATCTTTGTAACAATCTTTTTATGATTGAACAAATGAAAGAATACTGACACTAACCACTGGGGACTGAGACACTGCATCATCCCTCAGACTAAGGTCCAGTACCCCAGACCAATGGGGACTGTGACACTGCAACATCCTCAGACTGAGGCCCAGTTCCCCTAACCACTGGGGTCTGTGCCACTGCATCATCCTCATACTCAGGTCTAGTACCACTAACCATTGTGGACTTCACCACTGCATCATCCTCAGACTCAGGTCCAGTAGAACTAACCACTGAGGACTGTGCCACTGCATCATCCTCTTACTCAGGTCCAGTACTCATAGCCACTGGGGACTGTGCCACTGCATCATCCTCAGTCTCAGGTCCAGTACCAATATCCACTGGGGACTGTGCCACTGCATCGTCCTCAGTCTTAGGTACAGTACCCCTAACCACAGGGGACTGTGACATTGTATCATCCTCAGACTCAGGCCCAGTACCCCTAACCACTTGGAACTGTGCTACTGCATCATACTCAGGCTCAGGACCAGTATCCCTAACCTCAGTGGACTGTGACACTGCATCATCCTAAGACTCAGGTCCAGTACCACTAACCACTAGGGACTGTGCCACTGCACCATCCTCAGTCCCAGGTCCTGTAGCACTAACCACTAGGGACTGTGCTACTGCATCATCCTCAATCTCAGGTCCAGTACCCCTAACCAGTGAGGACTGTGCCACTGCATTATCCTCTCACTCTGGTGCAGTGCCACTAACCACTGGGGAATGTGCCAATGCTTTAACCTCAGACTCAGGTCTAGTCCCAATAACTTCTGGGAACTGTGCCACTGCATCATCCTCAGACTCATGTCCAGTACCATTATTCACTGGGGACTGTGCCACTGGATCATCCTCATACCCAATTTGGCATCACTGGTAAATTGCTCTAATGATATTATTTTAAAACTGTTTTTGTCTCTGAAGATGAACAGATTATAAAAACGACCACCCTGTATCATTGCAATAAACAAAAAAATAAGGAAAAAGATGGTGCGTACTATACAATCTTAAATTCTCTCCAGTATTTATATTGCTATATTTTGCACGGAAGTCTCTGCTCTGTATTTTTATAGTCAATGCTGTACCTGATGTATTTTAAAAATTCTTCTTTGTAACAATCTTTTTTATTATTGAACAAATAAAAGAATACACACACTAACCACTGGGGACTGTGACACTGCATCATCCTCAGATTCAGGTCCAGTACCCCTAACCAATGGGGACTGTGACTCTGCAGCATCCTCAGACTCAGGTCCAGTACCACTATCCACTGGAGACTGTGCCGCTGCATCATGCTTAGTCTCAGGTCCAGTAAACCTAGCCTCTGGGAACAGTGCCACTGCATCATCCTCAGACTCAGGCCCAGTACTGCTAACCACAGGGGTCTGTGCCACTGCATCATCCTCAGACTCAGGTCCAGTACCACTAACCACTGGGGACTGTGCCACTGCATCATCCTCAGTGTCAGGTCCAGTACCCCTAACCAGTGGGGACTGTGCCACTGCATCATCCTCTCACTCAGGTGCAGTGCCACTAACCACTGAGGATGGTGCCACTGTATCATCCTCAGACTCAGGCCCAGTACCCTTAACCACTGGGGACTGTGCCACTGCATGATCCTCAGACACAGGTCCAGTACCCCTAACCACTGTGGACTGCACCACTGCATCATCCTCAGTCTCAGGCCTAGTACCCTTAACCACTGGGTTCTGTGCCAGTGCATCATCCTCTCACTCAGGTTCAGTGCCACTAACCACTGGTGATGGTGCCACTGCATCATCCTCAGACTCAGGTCCAGTACCACTAACCACTGGGGACTGCACCACTGCATCATCCTCAGACTCAGGCCCAGTTCCCCTAACAACTGGGGTCTGTGCCACTGCATCATCCACATACTCAGGTCCATTACCACTAACCATTGGGGACTGCACCACTGCATCATCCTCAGACTCATGTCCAGTACAACTAACCACTTGGGACTCTGCCACTGCATCATCCTCAGACTCAGGTCCAGTACTCCTAACCACTGGGAACTGTGCCACTGCATCATCCTCAGTCTCAGGTCCAGTACCACTAACCACTGGGGACTGTGAGACTGCATCATCCTCAGTCTCATGTCCTGTACTGCTAACCACTGGGGACTGTGCCACTGCATCATCCTCAGTCTCAGTTCCTGTACCCCTAACCACTGTGGACTGTGCCACTGCATCATCCTCAGACTTAGGCTCAGTACCCCTAACCACTGGGTACAGTGCCACTGCATCATCCTCAGACTCTGGTCCAGTACCACTAACCATTGGGGACTGGACCATTGCATCATCCTCAGACTCAGATCCAGTTCAGCTAAGCACTGGGGACTGTGCCAGTGCATCATCCACAGACTCAGGCACATTACCCCTAACCACAGGGTACTGTGACACTGCATCATCATCAGACTCAGGTCCAGTACCTGAAACAACTGGGGACTGTGACACTGCATCATCCTCAGACTCAGGTCCAGTACCCCTAACCACTGGGGACTGGACCACTGCGTCATCCTCAGACACAGGTCCAGTACCATTAATCACTGGGGACTGTGCCACTGGATGAAACTCTGACCCAATTTGGCTGCTCTTGTGAATTGCACTAATGATATTATTTTAAGAACTGTTTTTGTCTCTGAAGATGAACAGATTATAAAAAAGACCACCCTGTATCATTGCAATATACAAAAAAATAAGGAAAAATATGGTGCGTACTATACAATCTTAAAATCTTGCATGTATTTATATTGCTGTATTTTGCACAGAAGTCTCTGCTCTGTATTTTTATAGTCAATGCTGTACCTGATATATTTTAAAAATTATTCTTTGTAACAATCTTTTTTATGATTGAACAAATAAAAGAATACACACACTAACCACTGGGGACTGTGACACTGCATCATCCTCAGATTCATGTCCAGTACCCCTAACCAATGGGGACTGTGACTCTGCATCATCCTCAGACTCAGGTCCAGTACCACTATCCACTGGGGACTGTGCCGCTGCATCATGCTTAGTCTCAGGTCCAGTAAACCTAGCCTCTGGGAACGGTGCCACTGCATCATCCTCAGACTCAGGCCCAGTACTGCTAACCACAGGGGTCTGTGCCACTGCATCATTCTCAGACTCAGGTCCAGTACCACTAACCACTGGGGACTGTGCCACTGCATCATCCTCAGTGTCAAGTCCAGTACCCCTAACCAGTGGGGACTGTGCCACTGCATCATCCTCTCACTCAGGTGCAGTGCCACTAACCACTGGGGATGGTGCCACTGCATCATCCTCAGACTCAGGTCCAGTACCACTAACCACTGGGGACTGCACCATTGCATCATCCTCAGACTCAGGCCCAGTTCCCCTCACAACTGGGGTCTGTGCCACTGCATCATCCTCATACTCAGGTCCATTACCACTAACCATTGGGGACTGCACCACTGCATCATCCTCAGACTCATGTCCAGTACAACTAACCACTTGGGACTCTGCCACTGCATCATCCTCTGACTCAGGTCCAGTACTCCTAACCACTGGGAACTGTGCCACTGCATCCTCCTCAGTCTCAGGTCCAGTACCACTAACCACTGGGGACTGTGAGACTTCATCATCCTCAGTCTCAGGTCCAGTACTACTAACCACTGGGGTCTGTGCCACTGCATCGTCCTCAGTCTCAGGTCCTGTACCCCTAACCACTGTGGACTGTGCCACTGCATCATCCTCAGACTTAGGCTCAATACCCCTAACCACTGGGTACAGTGCCACTGCATCATCCTCAGACTCTGGTCCAGTACCACTAACCATTGGGGACTGGACCACAGCATCATCCTCAGACTCAGATCCAGTTCAGCTAAGCACTGGGGACTGTGCCAGTGCATCATCCACAGACTCAGGCACAGTACCCCTAACCACAGGGTACTGTGACACTGCATCATCATCAGACTCAGGTCCAGTACCTGAAACAACTGGGGACTGTGACACTGCATCATCCTCAGACTCAAATCCAGTACCCCTAACCACTGGGGACTGTGCCACTGCATCATCCTCAGACTCAGGTCCAGTACCACTTACCACTGGGGAGGTGTCACTGCATCATCCTCAGACTCAGGTCCAGTACCCCTAACCACTGGGGACTGTGCCACTGCATGATCTTCAGACACAGGTCCAGTACCACTAACCACTGGGGACTGTCCCACTGCATCATCCTCAGTCTCAGGTCCAGTACCACTACCCACTGGGGACTGTACCACTGCATCTACCTCAGTCTCAGGTCCAGAACCACTAACCACTGTGGACTGTGCCACTGCATCGTCCTCAGTCGCAGGTCCAGTACCCCTAACAACTGGGGACTGTGCCACTGCATCATACTCAGGCTCAGGCTAGTACTCCTAAACACGGGGAACTGTGCCAACACATCATCCTCAGACTCAGGTCCAGGACTGCTAATCAGTGGGGACTGTGCCACTGAATCATCCTCAGACTCAGGTGCAGTGCCACTAACCACTGTGGACTGTGCCACTGCATTAAAGTCAGACTCAGATCTAGTACCGCTAACCACTGGGAACTGTGCCACTGCATCATCCTCAGACACAGGTCCAGTACCATTAATCACTGGGGACTGTGCCACTGCATCGTCCTCAGTCTCAGCTCCTGTACCCCTAACCACTGTGGACTGTGCCACTGCATCATCCTCAGACTTAGGCTCAGTACCCCTAACCACTGGGTACAGTGCCACTGCATCATCCTCAGACTCTGGTCCAGTACCACTAACCATTGGGGACTGGACCACTGCATCATCCTCAGACTCAGATCCAGTTCAGCTAAGCACTGGGGACTGTGCCAGTGCATCATCCACAGACTCAGGCACAGTACCCCTAACCACAGGGTACTGTGACACTGCATCATCATCAGACTCAGGTCCAGTACCTGAAACAACTGGGGACTGTGACACTGCATCATCCTCAGACTCAGGTCCAGTACCCCTAACCACTGGGGACTGGGCAACTGCGTCATCCTCAGACACAGGTCCAGTACCATTAATCACTGGGGACTGTGCCACTGGATGAAACTCTGACCCAATTTGGCTGCTCTGGTCAATTGCACTAATGATATTATTTTAAGAACTGTTTTTGTCTCTGAAGATGAACAGATTATAAAAAAGACCACCCTGTATCATTGCAATATACAAAAAAATAAGGAAAAATATGGTGCGTACTATACAATCTTAAAATCTTGCATGTATTTATATTGCTGTATTTTGCACAGAAGTCTCTGCTCTGTATTTTTATAGTCAATGCTGTACCTGATGTATTTTAAAAATTATTCTTAGTAACAATCTTTTTTATGATTGAACAAATAAAAGAATACACACACTAACAACTGGGGACTGTGACACTGCATGATCCTCAGACTCAAATCCAGTACCCCAAACCACTGAGGACTGTGCCACTGCATCATCCTCAGACTCAGGTCCAGTACCACTTACCACTGGGGACTGTGTCACTGCATTATCTTAAGACTCAGGCCCAGTAATACTAGCCACTGGGGAGGTGCCACTGCATCATCCTCAGACTCAGGTCCAGTACCCCTAACCACTGGGGACTGTGCCACTGCATGATCTTCAGACACAGGTCCAGTACCACTACCCACTGGGGACTGTGCCACTGCATCTACCTCAGTCTCAGGTCCAGAACCACTAACCACTGGGGACTGTGCCACTGCATCATACTCAGGCTCAGGCTAGTACCCCTAACCACGGGGAACTGTGCCAACACATCATCCTCAGACTCAGGTCCAGGACTGCTAATCAGTGGGGACTGTGCCACTGAATCATCCTCAGACTCAGGTGCAGTGCCACTAACCACTGTGGACTGTGCCACTGCATTAAAGTCAGACTCAGATCTAGTACCGCTAACCACTGGGAACTGTGCCACTGCATCATCCTCAGAAGTCTCTGCTCTGTATTTTTATAGTCAATGCTGTACCTGATGTATTTTAAAAATTCTTCTTTGTAACAATCTTTTTAATTATTGAACAAATAAAAGAATACACACACTAACCACTGGGGACTGTGACACTGCATCATCCTCAGACACAGGTCCAGTACTCCAAACCACTGGGGACTGTGCCACTGCATCATCCTCAGTCTCAGGTCCAGTACCCCTAACCAGTGGGGCCTGTGCCACAGCATCATCCTCTCACTCAGGTGCAGTGCCAGTAACCACTGGGGACAGTGCCACTGTTTTAACCTCAAACTTAGATCTAGTACCACTAACCACTGGGAACTGTGCCACTGATTCATCCTCAGACACAGGCCCAGTGCCATTATTCACTGTGGACTGTGCCACTGCATCATCCTCAGACCCACTTTGGCATCACTGGTAAATTGCTCTAATGTTATTATTTTAAGAACTCTTTTTGTCTCTAAAGATGAACAGATTATAAAAAAGACCACCCTGTATCATTGCAATATACAAAAAAATAAGGAAAATGATGGTGCGTACTATACAATCTTAAAATCTCACCTGTATTTCTATTGCTATATTTTACACAGAAGTCTCTGATCTGTATTTTTATAATCAATGCTGTACCTAATGTATTTTAAAAATACATCTTTGTAACAATCTTTTTTATTATTGAACAAATGAAAGAATACACACACTAACCACTGGGGACTGAGACACTGCATCATCCTCAGACTAAGGTCCAGTACCCCTAACCAATGGGGACTGTGACACTGCATGATCCTCAGACTCAGGCCCAGAACCCCAACCACTGGAGACGGTGCCACTGCATCATCCACAAACTCAGGCCCAGTACCCCTAACCACTGGGGACTGTGCCACTGCATGATCCTCAGACTCAGGTCCAGTTCCACTAACCACTGGGGACTGCACCACTGCTTCATCCTCAGACTCAGGCCCAGTTCCCCTAACCACTGGGGTCTGTGCCACTGCATCATCCTCATACTCAGGTCTAGTACCACTAACCATTGGGGACTTCACCACTGCATCATCCTCAGACTCAGGTCCAGTAGAACTAACCACTGGGGACTGTGCCACTGCATCATCCTCTTACTCAGGTCCAGTACTCCTAGCTGCTGGGGACTGTGCCACTGCATCGTCCTCAGTCTCAGGTCCAGTACCCCTAACCACAGGGGACTGTGACATTGCATCATCCTCAGACTCAGGCCCAGTACCCCTAACCACTTGGAACTGTGCCACTGCATCATACTCAGGCTCAGGACCAGTATTGCTAACCTCAGTGGACTGTGACACTGCATCATCCTAAGACTCAGGTCCTGTACCACTAACCACTAGGGACTGTGCCACTGCACCATCCTCAGTCCCAGGTCCTGTAGCGCTAACCACTGGGGACTGTGCTACTGCATCATTCTCAATCTCAGGTCCAGTACCCCTAACCAGTGAGGACTGTGCCACTGCATTATCCTCTCACTCTGGTGCAGTGCCACTAACCACTGGGGAATGTGCCAATGCTTTAACCTCAGACTCAGGACTAGTCCCAATAACCTCTGGGAACTGTGCCACTGCATCATCCTCAGACTCATGTCCAGTACCATTATTCACTGGGGACTGTGCCACTGGATCATCCTCATACCCAATTTGGCATCACTGGTAAATTGCTCTAATGATATTATTTTAAGAACTGTTTTTGTCTCTGAAGATGAACAGATTATAAAAACGACCACCCTGTATCATAGCAATAAACAAAAAATAAGGAAAAGATGGTGCGTATTATACAATCTTAAATTCTTCCCAGTATTTATATTGTATATTTTGCACGAAGTCTCTGCTCTGTATTTTTATAGTCAATGCTGTACCTGATGTATTTTAAAAATTCTTCTTTGTAACAATCTTTTTAATTATTGAACAAATAAAAGAATACACACACTAACCACTGGGGACTGTGACACTGCATCATCCTCAGACTCAGGTCCAGTACCACTATCCACTGGGGACTGTGCCACTGCATCATCCGCAGTCTCAGGTCCAGTACCCCTAGCCTCTGGGAACGGTGCCACTGCATCATCCTCAGACTCAGGCCCAGTACCGCTAACCACTGGGGTCTGTGCCACTGCATCATCCTCAGACTCAGGTCCAGTACCACTAACCACTGGGGACTGTGCCACTGCATCATCCTCAGTCTCAGGTCCAGTACCCCTAACCAGTGGGGACTGTGCCACTGCATCATCCTCTCACTCAGGTACAGTGCCACTAACCACTGGGGATGGTGTGACTGCATCATCCTCAGACTCAGTCCCAGTACCCCTAACCACTGGGGACTGTGCCACTGCATGATCCTCAGACACAGGTCCAGTACCCCTAACCACTGTGGACTGCACCACTGCATCATCCTCAGACTCAGGACCAGTACCCTTAACTACTGGGGTCTGTGCCAGTGCATCATCCTCTCACTCAGGTGCAGTGCCACTAACCACTGGGGATGGTGCCACTGCATCATCCTCAGACACAGGTCCAGTACCACTAACCACTGGGGGCTGCACCACTGCATCATCCTCAGACTCAGGCCCAGTTCCCCTAACCACTGGGGTCTGTGCCACTGCATCATCCTCATACTCAGGTTTAGTACCACTAACCATTGGGGACTTCACCACTGCATCACCCTCAGACTCAGGTCCAGTAGATCTAACCACTGAGGACTGTGCCACTGCATCATCCTCATACTCAGGTCCAGTACTCCTAGCCGCTGGTTACTGTGCCACTGCATCATCCTCAGTCTCAGGTCCAGTACCAATAACCACTGAGGACTGTGCCACTGCATCGTCCTCAGTCTAAGGTCCAGTACCCCTAACCACTTGGAACTGTGCCACTGCATCATACCCAGGGTCAGGACCAGTATCCCTAACCTCAGTGGACTGTAACACTGCATAATCCTAAGTCTCAGGTCCAGTACCACTAACCACTAGGGACTGTGCCACTGCACCATCCTCAGTCCCAGGTCCTGTAGCACTAACCACTGGGGACTGTGCTACTGCATCATCCTCAATCTCAGGTCCAGTACCCCTAACCAGTGAGGACTGTGCCACTGCATTATCCTCTCACTCTGGTGCAGTGCCACTAACCACTGGGAATGTGCCAATGCTTTAACCTCAGACTCAGGTCTAGACCCAATAACCTCTGGGAACTCTGCCACTGCATCATCTCAGACTCATGTCCAGTACCATTATTCACTGGGGACTGTGCCACTGGATCATCCTCAGACCCAATTTGGCATCACTGGTAAATTGCTCTAATGATATTATTTTAAGAACTGTTTTTGTCTCTGAAGATGAACAGATTATAAAAACGACCACCCTGTATCATTGCAATAAACAAAAAATAAGGAAAAGATGGTGTATTTACAATCTTAAATTCTTCCAGTATTTATATTGCTATATTTTGCACGGAAGTCTCTGCTCTGTATTTTTATAGTCAATGCTGTACCTGATGTATTTTAAAAATTCTTCTTTGTAACAATCATTTTTATTATTGAACAAATAAAAGAATACACAAACTAACCACTGGGGACTGTGACACTGCATCATCCTCAGACTCAGGTCCAGTACCCCTAACCAATGGGGACTGTGACTCTGCATCATCCTCAGACTCAGGTCCTGTACCATTATCCACTGGGGACTGTGCCGCTGCATCATCCTCAGTCTCAGGTCCAGTACCCCTAGCCTCAGGGAACGGTGCCACTGCATCATCCTCAGACTCAGGCCCAGTACCGCTAACCACTGGGGTCTGTGCCACTGCATCATCCTCAGACTCAGGTCCAATACCACTAACCACTGGGGACTGTGCCACTGCATCATCCTCAGTCTCAGGTCCAGTACCCCTAACCAGTGGGGACTGTGCCACTGCATCATCCTCTCACTCAGGTGCAGTGCCACTAACCACTGGGGATGGTGCCACTGCATCATCCTCAGACTCAGGCCCAGTACCCCTAACCACTGGGGACTGTTCCACTGCATGATCCTCAGACACAGGTCCAGTACCCCTAACTACTGTGGACTGCACCACTGCATCATCCTCAGACTCAGGCCCAGTACCCTTAACCACTGGGGTCTGTGCCAGTGCATCATCCTCAGACTCATGTCCAGTACCACTAACCATTGGGGAGTGCACCCCTGCACCATCTTCAGACTCAGATCCACTACAACAAACCACTGGGGACTGTGCCAATGCATCATCATCAGACTCAGGTCCTGTACAACTAACTACTGGGGACTGTGCCACTGCATCCTCGTCAGACTCAGGTCTAGTACTCCTAACCACTGGGGACTGTGCCACTGCATCATCATCAGTCTCAGGTTCAGTACCCCTAACCAGTGGGGACTGTGCCACAGCATCATCCTCTCTCTGAGGTGCAGTGCCACTAACCACTGGGGATGGTGCCACTGCATCATCCTCAGACACAGGCCAAGTACCCGTAACCACTGGGGACTGTGCCACTGCATGATCCTCCGACACAGGTCCAGTTCCACTAACAACTGGGGAGTGCACCACTGCATCATCCTCAGACTCAGACCCAGTACAACTAACCACCAGGGACTGTGCCACTGTATCATCCTCAGACTCAGGTCCAATACACCTAACCACTGGGGACTGTGCCACCGCATCATTCTCAGTCTCAGGTCCAGTACTCTTAAACACTGGTGACTGTGCAACTGCATTAACCTCAGACTCAGATCTAGTACCACTATCCACTGGGAACTGTGCCACTGCATCATCCTCAGACACAGGCCCAGTACCATTAATCACTGGGGACTGTGCCACTGCATCATCCTCAGACCCAATTTGGCATCACTGGTAAATTGCTCTTATGATATTATTTAGAACTCTTTTGTCTCTGAAGATGAACAGATTATAAAAAAGACCACCTGTATCATTACAATATACACAAAAAATAGGGAAACGATGGTGCGTATTATACAACCTTAAATTCTCGCCTGTATTTATATTGCTATATTTTGCACAGAAGTCTCTGCTTTGTATTTTTATAGTCAATGCTGTACCTAATGTATTTTAAAAATTCTCCTTTGTAGCAATCTTTTTTATGATTGAAAAAATAAAAGAATACACACACTAACCACTGGGGACTGTGACACTGCATCATCCTCAGACTCAGGTCCAGTACCCCTAACCAATGGGGACTGTGACACTGCATGATACTCCGGCTCAAATTCATTACCCCTAACCACGGGGAACTGTGCCACTGCTTCATACTCAGACTCAGGCCCAGAACCCCAACCACTGAGGATGGTGCCACTGCATCATCCTCATACTCAGGCCCAGTACCTCTAACCACTGGGGATTGTGCAACTGTATCATCCTCAGACACAGGTCCAGTACCACTAATCACTGGGGACTGCTTCACTGCATCATCCTCAGACTCAGGCCCAGTACCCCTAAACACTGGGTATGTGCCACTGCATCATCCTCTTACTCAGGTCCAGTACCACTAACCATTGGGCACTGCACCACTGCATCATCCTCAGATTCAGGTCCAGTAAAACTAAAAACTGGGGACTGTGCCACTGCATCATCCTCGTATTCAGGTACAGTACTCCTAACCACTGGGGACTGTGCCACTGCATCATCCTCAGACTCACTTCCAGTACCACTAACCACTGGGAACTGCGTGACTGCATCATCCTCAGTCTCAGGTCCAGTACCATTAACCACTGGGGACTGTGCCAGTGCATCATCTTCAGTCTCTGGTCCAGTACCCCTAACCACTGGGGTGTGTGCCACTGCATTATCCTCAGTCTCAGGTCCAGTACCACTAACCATTGGGGACAGCACCACTGCATCATCCTCAGACTCAGATCCAGTATAGCTAACCACTGGGGACTGTGCTACTGCATCATCCTCAGACTCAGGCCCAGTACCCCTAACCACAGGGGACTGTGACACTGCATCATCCTCAGACTCAGGTCCAGTACCCCTAACCACTGGGGACTGTGCCACTGCGTCATCTGCAGACTAAGCTCCAGTACCACTTACCACTTGGAACTGTGCCACTGCATCATCCTAAGACTCAGGCACAGTACTCCTAACCACTTGGAACTGTGCCACTGCATCATACTAAGACTCAGGTCCAGTATCACTAACCACAGGGAACTGTGACACCGCATCAACCTCAGACTCAGGTCCCGTTCCCAAAACCATTGGGGACTGTGACACTGCATCATCCTCAGTCTCAGGTCCAGTACCATTTATCACTGGGGACTGTGCCATTGCTTCATCCTCAGACACAGGTCCAGTACCATTAAACACTGGGGACTGTGCCAATGGATCAAACTCAGACCCAATTTGTCATTGCTGGTAAATTGCTCTAATGATATTATTTTAGAAACTCTTTTTGTCTCTGTAGATGAACAGATTATAAAAAAGACCACCCTGTATCTTTGCAATATAACAAAAAATAAGGAAAAAGATGGTGCATACTTTGCAATCTTAAATTCTCGCCCGTATTTATATTGCTATATTTTGCACAGAAGTCTCTGCTCTGTATTTTTATAGTCAATGCTGTACCTAATGTATATTAAACATTCTTCTTTGTAACAATCTTTTTTATGATTGAACAAATAAAAGAATAGACACACTAACCACTGGGGTCTGTGACACTGCATCATCCTCAGAGTCAGATCCAGTACCCCTAACCACTGGGAAATGTGCCACTGCATCATCCTCAGACTCAGACCCAGTTCCCTAACCACTGGGGGTGGTGCTTCTACATCATCCTCAGACTCAAGCCCAGTACACCTAACCACTGAGGACTGTGCCACTGAATGATCCTCAGACACATGTCCAGTACCCCTAACCACTGTTGGCTTCACCATTGCATCATCCTCAGACTCAGGCCCAGTACCCTTAACTACAGGGGTCTGTGCCACTGCATCATCCTCAGACTCTGGTACAATACCACTAACCATTGGGGACTCCACTACTGCATCATCCTCAGACTCGGTTCCAGTACCACTACCATTGGGGAGTGCACCACTGCATCATCCTCAGACTCAGATCCTGTACAACAAACCACTGGGGACTGTGCCAATGCATCATCATCAGACTCAGGAACAGTACAACTAACTACTGGGGACTGTGACACTGCATTATCCTCTGACTCAGGTCTATTACTCCTAACCACTGGGGACTGTGCCACTGCATCATCCTCAGTCTCAGGTCCAGTACACCTAACCAGTGGGGCTGTGCCACTGCATCATCCTCTAACTCAGGTGCAGTGCCACTAACCACTGGGGTCTCAGCCACTGCATTAACCGCAGACTCAGATCTAGTACCTCTAACCACTGCTAACTGTGCCACTGCATCATCCTAAGACACAGGCCCAGTACCATTAATCACTGGGGACTGTGCCACTGCATCATCCTCAGACCCAATTTGGCATCACTGGTAAATTGCTCTAATGATATTAATTTAAGAACTCTTTTTGTCGCTGAAGATGAACAGATTATAAAAATGACCACCCTGTATCATTGCAATATACAAAAAAATAAGGAAAATGATGGTGCATACTGTACAATATAAAATTCTTGCCTGTATTTATATTGCTATATTTTGCACAGAAGTCTCTGCTCTGTATTTTAATAGTGAATGCTGTACCTAATGTATATAAAAAAAATTCTTCTTTGTAACAGTCTTTTTTACGATTGAACAAATAAAAGAATACTCAAACTAACCACTGGGGATTGTGACACTGCATCATCCTCAGACTCAGATCCAGTACCCCTAACCACTGGGGAAAGTGCAACTGCATCATCCTCAGTCTCAGGCCCAGTACTCCTAAACACTGGGGACTGTGCCACTGCATCATCCTCAGTCTCAGGTACATTACCCCTAACCACTGGGGACTGTGACACTGTATCATCCTCAGACTCAGGTCCAGTACCACTAACAATTGGGGACTGCACCACTGCATCATCCTCAGACTCAGATCCAGTACCACTAACCATTGGGGAGTGCACCACTGCATCATCCTCAGACTCAGATCCATTACAACTAACCACTGGGGACTGTGCCACTGCATCATCATCAAACTGAGGTCAAGTACCACTAACCACAAGGGACTGTGCCACTACACCATCCTCAGTCCCAGGTCCAGTACCACTAACCACTGGGGACTGTGCTACTGCATCATCCTCAGACTCAGGTCCAGTACCCATAACCACTGGGGACTGTGCCACAGCATCATCCTAAGACTCAGGTCCAGTACCCAAACCACTGGGAACTGTGACACAGCATCATTCTTAGTTCAGTGACACTTCCACTGTGGACTGTGCACTGCATCATCCTCAGACTCAGATCCAGTACCAGTACCCACTGGGGATTGTGATGCTGCATCGTCCTCAGACTCAGGTGCAGTACTCCTAAGCACTCGGGACTGTGCCACAGCATCATCCTCAGTCTCAGGTCCAGTGTCACCTCCACTTGGGACTGTGCCACTGCATCATCCTCATGTCTCAGGTCCAGTACCACAACTAACCGAGGGGACTGTGCCAAGCATCTTCCTCAGTCTCAGGTCAAGTACCCTAACCACTTGGGACTGTGCCACTGCCTCATCCTCAGACTAAGGCCCAGTACCCCTAACCACTGGGGTCTGTGCCACTGCATCATCCTCAGACCCAATTTGGCATCACTGGTAAATTGCTGCAATGATATTATTTTAAGAACTCTTTTTGTCTCAGAAGATGAACAGATTATAAAAATGACCACCCTGTATCATTGCAATATACAAAAAAGTAAGGAAAAAGATGGTGCGTACTATACAATCTAAAATTCTCGCCTGTATTTATATTGCTATATTTTGCACAGAAGTCTCTGCTTTGTATTTTTATAGTCTAAGCTGTACCTAATGTATTTTAAAAATTCTTGTTTGTAGCAATCTTTATTATTATTGAAAAATATACACACACTAACCACTGGGGACTGTGACACTGCATCATCCTCAGACTCAGGTCCAGTACCCCTAACCAATGGGGACTATGACACTGCATGATTCTCCGACTCAAATTCATTACCCCTAACAACGGGGGACTATGCCACTGCTTCATACTCAGACTCAGGCCCAGTACCCCTAACCACTGTGGATTGTGCCACTGCATCATTCTCAGACACAGGTCCAGTGCCACTAACCACCGGGAACTGCTCCACTGCATCATCCTCATACTCAGGTCCAGTACCACTAACCATTGGGGACTGCACCACGGCATCATCCTCAGACTCAGGTCCAGTACAAATAAAAACTGGGGACTGTGCCACTGCATTATCCTCAGACTCAGGTCCAGTACTGCTAACCACTGGGGACTGTGCCACTGCATCATCCTCAGTCTCACTTCCAGTACCACTAACCACTGGGGACTGTGCGCCTGCATCATCCTCAGTCTCAGGTCCAGTACCACTAACCACTGGTGTCTGTGCCACTGCATCGTATTCAGTCTCAGGTCCAGTACCCCTAACCACTGGGGACTGTGCCACTGCATCATCCTCAGACTCAGGCTCAGTACCCCTAACCACTGGGGTATGTGCCACTGCATCATCCTCAGTCTCAGGTCCAGTACCACTAACCATTGGGGACTGCACCACTGCATCATCCTCAGACTCAGATCCAGTACAACTAACCACTGGGGACTGTGCCACTGCATCATCCTCAGACTCAGGTCCAGTACCCAAAACCACTGGGTACTGTGACACTGCATCATCCTCAGACTCAGATCCAGTACCCCTAACCACTGGGGACTGTGCCACTGTGTCATCAGCAGACTCAGGTCCAGTACCACTAACCACTGGGAACTGTGCCACTGCATCATCCTCAGACTCAGGCCCAGTACCCCTAACCACTTGGAACTGTGCCACTGCATTATACTAAAACTCAGGTCCAGTATCCCTAACCACAGGGGACTGTGACACCGCATCAACCTCAGACTCATGTCCAGTTCCCAAAACCACTGGGGACTCTGCCACTGCACCATCCTCAGTCCTAGGTCCAGTACCACTAACCACAGGGGACTGTGCTACTGCATCATCCTCAGTCTCAGGTCCAGTACCGCTAACCAGTGGGGACTGTGCCACTGCATTATCCTCAGACTCAGTTCTAGTACCACTAACCACTGGGATCTGTGCCACTGTATCATCCTCAGACACAGGCCCAGTACCATTAATTACTGGTGACTGTGTCACTGGATCATCCTCAGACCCATTTTGGCATCACTGGTAAATTGCTCTAATGATATTATTTTAAGAACTCTTTTTGTCTCTGAAGATGGACAGATTATAAAAAAGACCACCCTGTATCATTGCAATATACAAAAAAAAAGGAAAAGATGGTGAGTACTATTCAATCTTAAATTCTAGCCAGTATTAATATTGCTATATTTTGCACAGAAGTCTCTGCTCTGTATTTTTATAGTCAATGTTGTACCTAATGTTTTTTAAAAAATTTCTTTGTAACAATCTTTTTTATGATTCAACAAATAAAAGAATACACACTCTAACCACTGGGGACTGTGACACTGAATGATCCTCAGACTCAGGTCCAGTACCCAAACCACTGGGAACTGTGACACTGCATCATTTTTAGTTCAGTACCACTTCCACTGTGCAATGTGCCACTGCATCATCCTCAGACTCAGATCCAGTACGACTACCCACTGCGGATCGTGCCACTGCATCATCCACAGACTCAGGTCCAGTACTCCTAAGCACTTGGGACTGTGCCACTGCATCATCCTCAGACTCAGATCCAGTACCACTACCCACAGGGGATTGTGCCACTGCATCATCCTCAGACTCAGGTCCAGTGTCACTAACCACTTGGGACTGTGCCACTGCATCATCCTCAGTCTCAGGTCCAGTGCCACTAACCATTTTGGACTGTGCCACTGCTTCGTCCTCAGTCTCAGGTCCAGTACCCCTAACCACTTGGGACTGTGCCACTGCATCATCCTCAGACTCAGGTCCAGTATCACTAACCATTGGGGAGTGCACCACTGCATCATCCTCAGACTCAGATCCAGTACAACTAATCACTAGAGACTGTGCCACTGCATCATCATCAGACTCAGGTCAAGTACCACTAACCACAAGGGACTGTGCCAATGCATCATCCTCAGTCTCATATCCAGTACCACTAACCATTGGGGACTATGCCACTGCATCGTCCTCAGTCTCAGGTCCAGTACCCCTAACCACTTGGGACTGTGACACCGCATCAACCTCAGACTCAGGTGCGGTATCCCTAACCACTGGGGACTGTGACACCACATCAACCTCAGACTCAGGTCCAGTTCCCAAAACCACTGGGGACTCTGCCACTGCACCATCCTCCGTCCTAGGTCCAGTACCACTAACTACAGAGGACTGTTCTACTGCATCATCCTCGGTCTCAGGTCCAGTACCGCTAACCAGTGGGGACTGTGCCACTGCATCATCCTCTCACACATGTGCAGTGCCACTATCCACTGGGGACTGTGCAACTGCATTAACCTCAGACTCAGGTCTAGTACCACTAACCACTGGGATCTGTGCCACTGTATCATCCTCAGACACAGGCCCAGTACCATTAATCACTGGTGACTGTGTCACTGGATCATCCTCAGACCCATTTTGTCATCCCTGGTAAATTGCTCTAATGATATGTTTTAAATCTTTTGTCTCTGAAGAGGGACAGATTATAAAAGACCACCCTGTATCATTGCAATATACAAAAAAAATTAGAAAAACGATGGTGAGTACTATTCAATCTTAAATTCTGGCCAGTATTAATATTGTTATATTTTGCACAGAAGTCTCTGCTCTGTATTTTTATAGTCAGTGTTGTACCTAATGTATTTTAAAAAA
This sequence comes from Neoceratodus forsteri, assembly GCA_016271365.2. NCBI lineage: Eukaryota > Metazoa > Chordata > Ceratodontiformes > Ceratodontidae > Neoceratodus > Neoceratodus forsteri. The sequence continues at coordinate 49,521,287 of CM028129.1, read as the reverse complement.
ATTTCTTTGTAACAATCTTTTTTATGATTCAACAAATAAAAGAATACACACTCTAACCACTGGTGACTGTGACACTGAATGAACCTCAGACTCAGATCCAGTACCCAAACCACTGGGAACTGTGACACTGCATCATTCTTAGTTCAGTACCACTTCCACTGTGCAATGTGCCACTGCATCATCCTCAGACTCAGATCAATACGACTACCCACTGCGGATTGTGCCACGGCATCATCCTCAGACTCAGGTCCAGTACTCCTAAGCACTTGGGACTGTGCCACTGCATCATCCTCAGTCTCAGGTCCAGTGTCATTAACCACTTGGGACTGTGCCACTGCATCATCCTCAGTCTCAGGTCCAGTACCACTAACCATTGGGGACTGTGCCACTGCATGATGGTCAGACACAGGTCCAGCACCACTAACCACTGGGGACTGCACCACTGCATCATCCTTAGACTCAGGCCCAGTACCCCTAACCACTGGGGTCTGTGCCACTGCATCATCCTCAGACACAGGTCCAGTACCACTAACCATTGATGACTACACCACTGCACCATCCACAGACTCAGAGTCCGCACAACTAACCACTGGGCACTGTGCCACTGCATCATCCTCAGACTCCAGGTCCAAGCACTTCAACCACTGGGGACATGCCACCGCATCATCCTCAGTCTCAGGTCAACATACCATAATCACTGGGGACAGTGCCACAGCATCCTCCTCAGTCTCGGGTCCTGTACCACTAACCGAAGGGGACTGTGCCGCCGCATCCTCAGTCTCAAGTCCCTACCTCTAACCACTGGGGACTGTACCACTGCATCATCCTCAGGCTCAGGCCTGTACCCCTAACCACTGGGGACTGTGCCGCCACATTATCCTCAGACTCAGGTCCAGTACTACTAATCAGTGTGGACTGTGCCACTGAATTAACCTCAGACACAGATCTAGTACCACTTACCACCGGGAACTGTGCCACTGCATCATCCTCAGACACAGGTCCAGTACCATTAATCACTGAGGACTGTGCCATTGCAACATCCTCAGACACAGGTCCAGTACCATTAATCACATGGGACTGTGCCACTGGATCAAACTCAGACCCAATTTGGCATCGCTGGTAAATTGCTCTAATGATATTATTTTAAGAACTCTTTTTGTCTCTGAAGATGGTAAGATTATAAAAAAGACCACAATGCATCATTGGAATATACAAAAAAATAAGGAAAAAGATTGTGCATACTATACAATCTTAAATTCTCACCTGTATTTATATTGCCATATTTTGCACAGACGTCTCTGCTCTGTATTTTTATAGTCAATGCTGTACCTAATGTATATGAAAAAATTCTTCTTTGTAACAATCTTTTTTACGATTGAACAAATAAAAGACTACTCAAACTAACCACTGGGGATTGTGACACTGCATCATCCACAGACTCAGGTCCAGTACCCTAACCAATGAGGACTGTGACACTGCATGATCCTCAGACTCAGATCCAGTACCCCTAATCACTGGGAAAAGTAACACTGCCATCCTCGACTCGAGCTGATGACCCTAAACACACAGGGACTGTGCCACTGCATCATCCCTACACCCAGGTCAGTACCACTAACCATTGGGGGGTGCACCACTGCATCATCCTCAGACTCAGATCCAGTACAACTAATCACTTGGTACTGTGCTACTGCATCATCATCAGACTCAGGTCAAGTACCACTAACTACAAGGGACTCTGCCACTACACTATTCTCAGTCCCAGGTCCAGTACCACTAACCACTGGGGACTGTGCTACTGCATCATCCTCAGACTCAGGTCCAGTACCCCTAACCACTGGGGACTGTGCTACAGCATCATCCTAAGACTCAGGTCCAGCACCCAAACCACTAGGAACTGTGACACTGCATCATTCTGTAGTCCAGTGCCACTTCCACTGTTAACTGTGCCACTGCATCATCCTCAGACTCAGATCCAGTACCACTACCCACTGTTGATTGTGCTACTGCATCATCCTCAGACTCAGTTCCAGTACTCCTAAGCACTTTGGACTGTGCCACTGTATCATCGTCAGTCTCAGGTCCAATGTCACTAACCACTTGGGACTGTGCCACTGCATCATCCTCATTTTCAGGTCCAGTACCACTAACTAGTGGGGACTGTGCCACTGCATGATGGTCAGACACAGGTACAGCACCACTAACCACTTTGGACTGTGCCACTGCCTCATCCTCAGACTCAGTCCCAGTACCCCTAACCACTGGGGTCTGTGCCACTGTATCATTCTCAGACTCATGTCCAGTATCACTGACCATTGGGGAGTGCACCACTGCATCAACCACAGACTAAGATCCAGTACAACTAACCACTGGGGACTGTGCCACTGCATCATCCTCAGACTCAGGCCCAGTACCCTTAACCACTGGGGTCTGTGCCACTGCATCATCCTCAGACTCTGATCCAGTACCACTAACCATTGGGGACTCCACTACTGCATCATCCTCAGACTCAGGTCCAGTACCACTAACCATTGGGGAGTGCACCACTGCATCATCCTCAGACTCAGGTCCAGTACAACAAACCACTGGGGACTGTGCCAATGCATCATCATCAGACTCAGGTACAGTACAACTAACTACTGGGGACTGTGCCACTGCATTATCCTCAGACTCAGGTCTGTTACTCCTAACCACGGGGACTGTGCCACTGCATCATCCTCAGTCTCAGGTCCAGTACCCCTAACCAGTGGGGCTGTGCCACTGCATCATCCGTAATTCAGGTGCAGTGCCACCCTCTGGGACTCAGCCTACATTAACGAACTCAGATCTAGTACCACTAACCACACTAACTGTGCCACTGCATCATCCTCCAACACAGGCCCAGTACCATTATCCTGGGGACTGTGCCACTGCATCATAGTCAACCCAATTTGGCATCACTGGTAAATTGCTCTATTGATAATTTAGAACTCTTTTGTCCTGAGATGAACAGATTATAAATGACCACCTGTATCGAATACAAAAAAAAATAAGGAAAAAGATGATAGTACTATACAATCTAAAATTCTCGTCTGTATTTATATTGCTATATTTTGCACAGTCTCTGTATTTTATAGTCAATGCAATACCTAATGTATATAAAAAATTCTTCTTTGTAACAATCTTTTCGATTGAACAAATAAAGAATATAAACTAACCCCAGGGATTGTGACACTGCAATATCCTCAGACTCAGTACAATACCCTAACCAATGGAACCGTGACACTCAGAGCCTCAGACTCAGATCCAGTACCCCTAACCACAGGGAAAAGTACCACTCTCATCCTCCAACTCAGGCCCAGTACCCTAACACTGGGACTGTACCACCATCATCCTCAGTCTCAGGTACAGTACCCTAACCACTGGGGACTGTGACACTGTATCATCTCAGACTCCGTCAGGCCACTAACAATTGAGGCTGCACCACTGCATCATCCTCAGACTCCGTCAGTACCACTAACCATTGGGAAACACACTGCATCATCCTCAGGCTCAGGTCAGTACTACTGACCACTGGGACAGCCACTGCATCATCATAGACGGTCAAGTACCACTAACCACAGGGACTGTGCCATCCTCAGACAGGTCAGTACCACCTAACCACTGGGGATGCCACAGCATCATCCTCGACTCAGTTCAATACCCAAACCACTGGGAACTGTGACACTGCATCATTCTTAGTTGATACCACTTCCTGTGGACCTGCATCATCCTCAGACTCAGATCCATCGACTACCCACTGATTGTGCCGCCTCATCCTCAGACTCAGGTCCAATACTACTATGCTTTGGACTGTGCCACTGCAACATCCACCATCTCAGGTCAGTGTCATTAACCACAGGACTGTGCCACTGCATCATCCTCAGTCTCAGGTCAGTACCACTAACCACTGGGACTGTGCACTGCATCATCTCACACAGGTCACTGCTAACCCTGGGATGCACCACTGCATCATCCTAAGACTCGGCAGTACCCTAACCTGGGGTCTGTGCCACTGTAATCCTCAGACTGGTCCATACCACTAACCATGATGACTACACCACTGCCATCCTCAGACTCAGGTCAGTACCCTAACCACTGGGGTCTGTGCCACTGCATCAGCTCAGAACAGTCAGCACCACTAACCACAGGACTGCCACTGCATCATCCTCAACTCGGCACAGTACAACAACCACTGGATTCTGTGCCACTGCATCATCCTCAGACACAGGCCAGTACACCAACATTGATGTCTACACCACTGCACCATCCTCAGACTCGGTCCCAGCACAACTAACCACAGGGACTGTGCCATCATCCTCAGACTCAGGTCAATACTTCTAAACTAGGGACTGCCACTACATCATCCCATCATCGGTCCTGTACCACCTAATCACTGGGGACTAGCCTGCATCATCCACAGTCATGTCCTGTGCCACTAACCACTGGGACTGTACAGCATCGTCCTCAGTCCAGATCCCTACCCTAACCACTCTGGACTGTACCACTGCATCATCCTCAGGCTCAGGACAGTACCCCTAACCACTGGAGACTGTGCCACCACATTATCCTAAGACTCAGATCCAGTACTGCTAATCAGTGGGGACTGTGCCACTGCATTACCTCAGACACAGATCTAGTACCACTAACACTGGACTGTGCACCATCATCCTCAACTCAGGTCAGTACCATTAATCACTAGGGACGTGCCTGGATCAAACTCAGACAATTTGGCATTACAGTAAATTGCTCTAGTATTATTTAAGACTCTTTTTGTCTCTGAAGATGGTAATTATAAAAGACCACCATCATTGCAATATACAAAATAAGGAAAAAGATTTTAATACTATGAATCTTAAATTCTGTATTTATATTGCTATATTTTGCAGAGCGACTCTCCTCTGTATTTTTATAGTCAATGCTAACACGTATGTAAAAAATTCTTCTTTGTAACAATTGAACAATTAAAAAATCAAACTAACCACTGAGGTTGCGCACTGCATCATCCTCAGACTCAGGTCAATACCCTAACCAATGGGACTGTGACACTGCATGATCCTCAGACTCAGATCAATGCGCGCAACCGGGGAAAGTGCACGTCATCCTCAGACTCGGCCAGCCTAAACACTGGGGACTGTGCCACTGCATCATCCTCATCTCAGGTACAGTACCCTAACCACTGGGGACTGTGCCACTATATACTCAGACAGGTCAGTACCACCAACCATTGGGGACTGCACCACTGCATCATCCTCAGACTCGGTCAGTACCACTAACCAGCGGAGTGCACCACTACATCATAATAGACTCAGATCATACAGCTAATCACTTGGGACTGTGCCGCATCATCATCAGACTCAGGTCAGTACCACTAACCACAAGGACATGCCACTACCGTCCTCAGTCCCGTTCAGTACCACTAACTACTGGGAACGCTGCATCATCCTCGACTCAGGTCAGTGCCTAACCACGGAGACTGTGCCACGCATAATCCTAAAGACTCGGTCCAGTACCCAAACCACTGGAACTGTGACGCATCATTCTTGTTCAGTGCCACTTCCGCAACTGTACCCACCATCATCCAGAGACTCAAATCCAGTACCACTTCCACAGGGGGTGCACCACTGCATCATCCGCAAACTCAAGCCAGTACAACACCTAGGACTCTGCACAGCATCATCAGACACAGGTCCAGTACACACTAACCACTGGGGACTGTGCCAGTGCATCATCCTCAATCTCAGGTCCAGTACCACTAACCATTGTGGGCTGTGCACTCATCGTCCTCAGTCTCAGGTCGTACTAACCGCAGGACTGTGCCCTGCCTCTCCTCAGACTCAGGCCCAATCCCCTAACCACGGGTCTGTGCCACGTATCATCCTCAGACTCAGGTCAGTATCACTGACCATTGAGGCACCTCTGCATCAACCACAGACTCGATCAGTACAACTAACCACTGGGAATGTGCCACTGCATCATCCTCAGACTCAGGCCAATGCCCATAACCACTGGGGTGTGCAACTGCATCATCCTCAGACTCTGGTCCAGTACCTAACCATTGAGACTCTACTACACATCCTCAGACTCAGGTCCGTACCACTAACCATTGGGGAGTGCACCACTGCATCATCATGAACTCAGATCCAGTAACTGACCACTAGGGGACAACCGCATCATCATCGACTTGGTCAATACCACTAACCACAAGTTACTGTGCCCACTACACCATCCTCCGTCCCAGGTCAGTACCACACCAACCACTGAGGACTGTGCGCTACATCATCCAGACTCGGGTCAGTACCCTAACCACACGGGACTGTGCCACAACATCATCCTGACTCAGGTCCAGTACAAACCACCAGAACAGTGACACTGCATCATTCTTAGTTCAGTACCACTTCCTGTGGACTGTGCCACTGCATTATCCTCGAACTCAGATCAGTACCACACCCACTGCGGTTGTACCTGCATCGTCCTCAGACTCAGGTCCAGTACTCTAAGCACTTGGGACTGTGAAACTGCATCATCCTCAGTCTCTGTCCAGTGTCATTAACCACGGGACATGCCTGCATCATCCTCGACTCAGGTCCAGTACCACTAACCATTGGGGACTCTACTGCGATCCTCCTCGGTCCAGTACCACTAACCATTCAGTGCACCACTGCATCATCCTCAGACTCGATCAGTACAACAAACCACAGGGACTGTGCCAATACATCATCATCGACTATGTACAGTACAATATACAGGGACTGTGTGAATTATCCTCAGACTCAGCTATATTTTGCACTGAAGTCTCTACTTTGTATTTTTAGAGTCAATGCTGTACCTAATGTATTTTAAAAATTCTTCTTTGTAGCAATCTTTTTTATGATTGAAAAAATAAATGAATACACACACTAACCATTGGGGACTGTGACACTGCATCATCCTCAGACTCAGGTCCAGTACCCCTAACCAATGGGGACTGTGACACTGCATGATACTCTGACTCAGATTCATTACCCCTAACCACGGGGGACTATGCCACTGCTTCATACTCTGACTCAGGTCCAGTACCCTCAACCACTCTGGATGGTGCCACTGCATCATCCTCAGACTCAGGCCCCATACTCTAACCACTGGGATTGTGCCACTGCATCATTCTCAGACACAGGTCCAGTACCACTAACCACTGGAGACTGCTCCACTGCATAATCCTCATACTCAGGTCCAGTACCACTAACCATTGGGGACAGCACCACTGCATCATCCTCAGACTCAGGCTCAGTACCCCTAACCACTGGGGTCTGTGCCACTGCATTATCCTCAGTCTCAGGTCCAGTACCTCTAACCATTGGGGACTGCACCACTGCATCATCCTCAGACTCAGATCCAGTACAACTAACCACTGGGGACTGTGCCGCTGCATCATCTTCAGACTCAGGCCCAGTACCCCTAACCACAGGGGACTGTGACACAGCATCATCCTCAGACTCAGGTCCAGTACCCAGTTACCTGGTACTGTGACACTGCATCAGCCTCAGACTCAGGTCCAGTACCCCTAACCACTGGGGACTGTGCCACTGTGTCATCTGCAGACTCAGGTCCAGAACACCTAACCACTAAGAATCTGCCACTGCATCATCCCCAGACTCAGGCCCAGCTACCTCTAACCACTTTGAACTGTGCCACTGCATCACTACCAAGACTCAGGTCCAGTATCCCTAACCACAGGGACTGTGACACCGCATCAAACTCAGACTCCAGGTCCAGTTCCCAAAACCACTGGGGACTCTGCCACTGCACCATCCTCAGTCCTAGGTCCAGTACAACTCAACCACAGGGACTGTGCTACTGCATCATCCCTCAGTCTCAGGTCCAGTACCGCTAACCAGTGGGGACTGTGCCACTGCATCATCCTCTCTCATGTGCAGTGCCACTAACCACTGGGGACTGTGCCACTGCATTAACCTCAGAATGAGGTCTAGTACCACTAACCACTGGGATCTGTTCCACTTTGTATCATCCTCAGACACAGGCCCAGTACCATTAATCACTGGTGACTGTGTCACTGGATCATCCTCAGACCCATTTTGGCATCACTGGTAAATTGCTCTAATGATATTATTTTAAGAACTCTTTGTCTCTGAAGATGGACAGATTATAAAAAGATCTACACTGTATCATTGCAATATACAAAAAAAATAAAGAAAAGATCTTGAGTACTATCTAATCTTACATTCTGGCCAGTATTAATATTGTTATATTTTGTACAGAAGTCTCTGCTCTGTATTTTTATAGTCAATGTTGTAACTAATGTATTTTAAACATTTCTTTGTAAATAATCTTTTTATGATTCAACAAATAAAAGAATACACACTCTAACCACTGGGACTGTGACACTGAATGATCCCAGTCTCAGGTCCAGTACCCAAACCACTGGGAACTGTGAGACTGCATCATTCTTAGTTCTAGTACCACTTCCATTGTGGACTGTGCCACTGCATCACCTCAGACCAGATCCAGTACGACTGCCCACTGCAGATTGGCCACCCATCATCCCTCAGACTCAGGTCCAGTACCACTAACCATTGATGACTACACCACTGCACCATCCCCTAGACTCAGGTCTAGCACAACTAACCACTGGGGACTGTGCCACTGCATCATCCTCAGTCTCAGGTCCAGTACCACTTACATATGGGACTGTGCCACTGCATGATGGTCAGACACAAATCCAGCACCACTAACCACTGTGGACTGCACCACTGCAACATTCTTAGTCCAGGCACAGTACCCCAACCACTGGGGTCTGTGCCACTGCATCATCCCCAGACACAAGTCCAGTACCACTAACCATTGATGACTACACCACTGCACCATCCCTCAGACTCAGGTCTAGCACAACTAACCACTGGGGACTGTGCCACTGCATCATCCTCAGACTCAGGTCCAGTACTTCTAACCACTGGGGACTGTGCCACTGCATCATCCTCAGTCTCAGGTCCAGTACCACTAATCACTGGGACTGTGCCACTGCATCCTCCTCAGTCTCAGGTCCTGTACCACTAACCACTGGGGACTGCCACAGCATCGTCCTCAGTCTCAGAGTCCACTACCTGTAACCACTGGGGACTGTACCACTGCATCATCCTCAGGCTCAGGCCAGTTCCCCCACGCACTGTACTTGCCGCCACATTATCTTCAGACTCAGGTCCAGTACTGCTAATCAGTGGGGACTGTGCCACTGCATTAGCCTCAGACACAGATCTTGTACCACTAACCACTGGATCTGTGCCATTGCATCATCTCAGACACAGGTCCAGTACCTTTATTCACTGGGACTGTGCCATTGCAACATCCTCAGACACATGTCCAGTACCATTAATCACTGGGGACTGTGCCACAGGATAAAACTCAGTCCCAATTTGGCATCGCTGGTAAATTGCTCTAATGATATTATTTAAGAACTCTTTTGTCTCTGAAGATGGTAAGATTATAAAAGACCACCCTGCATCATTGCAATATAGAAAAAAAATAAGGAAAAGATGGTGCGTTTATACATCTTAAATTCTACTGTATTTATATTACTATATTTTGCACAGACGTCTCTGCTCTGTATTTTATAGTCAATGCTGTATCTAATGTATATGAAAAAATTCTTCTTTATAACAATCTTTTTTACGATTGAACAAATAAAAGAATACTCAAACTAACCACTGGGGATTGTGACACTGCATCATCCTCAGACTCAGGTCCAGTACCCTTAACCAATGGGGACTGTGACACTGCATGATCCTCAGACTCAGATCCAGTTCCCCTAACCACTGGGGAAAGTCCAACTGCATCATCCTCAGACTCAGTCCCAGTACCTCTAAACACTGGGGACTGTGCCACTGCATCATCCTCAGTCTCAGGTACAGTACCCCTAACCACTGGGGACTGTGCCACTGTATCATCCTCAGACTCAGTTCCATTACCACTAACCATTGGGGACTGCACCTCTGCATCATCCTCAGACTCAGGCTCAGTACCCCTAACCACTGGGGTCTGTGCCACTGCATTATCCTCAGTCTCAGGTCCAGTACCACTAACCATTGGGGACTGCACCACTGCATCATCCTCAGACTCAGATCCAGTACAACTAACCACTGGGGACTGTGCCGCTGCATCATCTTCAGACTCAGGCCCAGTACCCCTAACCACAGGGGGACTGTGACACAGCATCATCCTCAGACTCAGGTCTAGTACCCAAAACCACTGGGTACTGTGACACTGCATCAGCCTCAGACTCAGGTCCAGTACCCCTAACCACTGGGGACTGTGCCACTGTGTCATCTGCAGACTCAGGTCCAGAACACCTAACCACTAAGAACTGTGCCACTGCATCATCCCCAGACTCAGGCCCAGTACCTCTAACCACTGGGAACTGTGCCACTGCATCATACTTAGACTCAGGTCCAGTATCCCTAACCACAGGGGACTGTGACACCGCATCAACCTCAGACTCAGGTCCAGTTCCCAAAACCACTGGGGACTCTCCCACTGCACCATCCTCAGTCCTAGGTCCAGTACCACTAACCACAGGGGGACTGTGCTACTGCATCATCCTCAGTCTCAGGTCCAGTACCGCTAACCAGTGGGGACTGTGCCACGGCATCATCCTCTCACTCATGTGCAGTGCCACTAACCACTGTGGACTGTGCCACTGCTTTAACCTCAGAATGAGGTCTAGTACCACTAACCACTGGGATCTGTTCCACTGTATCATCCTCAGACACAGGCCCAGTACCATTAATCACTGGTGACTGTGTCACTGGATCATCCTCAGACCCATTTTGGCATCACTGGTAAATTGCTCTAATGATATTATTTTAAGAACTCTTTTTGTCTCTGAAGATGGACAGATTATAAAAAAGACCACACTGTATCATTGCAATATACAAAAAAAATAAAGAAAAAGATCTTGAGTACTATTCAATCTTACATTCTGGCCAGTATTAATATTGTTATATTTTGCACAGAAGTCTCTGCTCTGTATTTTTATAGTCAATGTTGTACCTAATGTATTTTTAAAAAATTTCTTTGTAACAATCTTTTTTATGATTCAACAAATAAAAGAATACACACTCTAACCACTGGGGACTGTGACACTGAATGATCCTCAGACTCAGGTCCAGTACCCAAACCACTGGGCACTGAGAGACTGCATCATTCTTAGTTCAGTACCACTTCCAATGTGGACTGTGCCACTGCATCACCCTCAGACTCAGATCCAGTACGACTGCCCACTTCGGATTGTGCCACTCCATCATCCTCAGACTCAGGTCCAGTACCACTAACCATTGATGACTACACCACTGCACCATCCTCAGACTCAGGTCTAGCACAACTAACCACTGGGGACTGTGCCACTGCATCATCCTCAGTCTCAGGTCCAGTACCACTTACCATAGGGGACTGTGCCACTGCATGATGGTCAGACACAGATCCAGCACCACTAACCACTGTGGACTGCACCACTGCATCATTCTTAGTCTCAGGCACAGTACCCCTAACCACTGGGGTCTGTGCCACTGCATCATCCTCAGACACAAGTCCAGTACCACTAACCATTGATGACTACACCACTGCACCATCCTCAGACTCAGGTCTAGCACAACTAACCACTGGGGACTGTGCCACTGCATCATCCTCAGACTCAGGTCCAGTACTCCTAAGCACTTGGGACTGTGCCACTGCATCATACTCAGTCTCAGGTCCAGTGTCACTAATCACTTGGGACTGTGACACTGCATCATCCTCAGTCTCAGGTCCGGTACCACTAACCATTGAGACTGTGCCACTGCATTGTCCTCAGTCTCAGGTCCAGTACCCCTAACCACTTGGGACTGTGCCACTGTCTCATCCTCAGACTCAGGCCCAGTACCCCTAACCACTGGGGTCTGTGCCACTGCATCATCCTCAGACCCAATTTGGCATCACTGGTAAATTGCTGTAATGATATTATTTTAAGAACTCTTTTTGTCTCTGAAGATGAACAGATTATATAAATGACCACTCTGTATCATGGCAAAATACTAAAAAATAAGGAAAAAGATGGTGCGTAATATACAATCTAAAATTCTCGCTTGTATTTATATTGCTATATTTTGCACTGAAGTCTCTGCTTTGTATTTTTAGAGTCAATGCTGTACCTAATGTATTTTAAAAATTCTTCTTTGTAGCAATCTTTTTTATGATTGAAAAAATAAAAGAATACACACACTAATCTTTGGGGACTGTGACACTGCATCATCCTCAGACTCAGGTCCAGTACCCCTAACCAATGGGGACTGTGACACTGCATGATACTCTGACTCAGATTCATTACCCCTAACCACGGGGGACTATGCCACTGCTTCATACTCTGACTCAGGTCCAGTACCCCAACCACTCTGGATGGTGCCACTGCATCATCCTCAGACTCAGGCCCAATACCCCTAACCACTGGGGATTGTGCCACTGCGTCATTCTCAGACACAGGTCCAGTACCACTAACCACTGGAGACTGCTCCACTGCATAATCCTCATACTCAGGTCCAGTACCACTAACCATTGGGGACAGCACCACTGCATCATCCTCAGACTCAGGCTCAGTACCCCTAACCACTGGGGTCTGTGCCACTGCATTATCCTCAGTCTCAGGTCCAGTACCTCTAACCATTGGGGACTGCACCACTGCATCATCCTCAGACTCAGATCCAGTACAACTAACCACTGGGGACTGTGCCGCTGCATCATCCTCAGACTCAGGCCCAGTACCCCTAACCACAGGGGACTGTGACACAGCATCATCCTCAGACTCAGGTCTAGTACCCAAAACCACTGGGTACTGTGACACTGCATCAGCCTCAGACTCAGGTCCAGTACCCCTAACCACTGGGGACTGTGCCACTGTGTCATCTGCAGACTCAGGTCCAGAACACCTAACCACTAAGAACTGTGCCACTGCATCATCCTCAGACTCAGGCCCAGTACCTCTAACCACTTGGAACTGTGCCACTGCATCATACTAAGACTCAGGTCCAGTATCCCTAACCACAGGGGACTGTGACACCGCATCAACCTCAGACTCAGGTCCAGTTCCCAAAACCACTGGGGACTCTGCCATTGCACCATCCTCAGTCCTAGGTCCAGTACCACTAACCACAGGGGACTGTGCTACTGCATCATCCTCAGTCTCAGGTCCAGTACCGCTAACCAGTGGGGACTGTGCCACTGCATCATCCTCTCACTCATGTGCAGTGCCACTAACCACTGGGGACTGTGCCACTGCATTAACCTCAGAATGAGGTCTAGTACCACTAACCACTGGGATCTGTTCCACTGTATCATCCTCAGACACAGGCCCAGTACCATTAATCACTGGTGACTGTGTCACTGGATCATCCTCAGACCCATTTTGGCATCACTGGTAAATTGCTCTAATGATATTATTTTAAGAACTCTTTTTGTCTCTGAAGATGGACAGATTATAAAAAAGACCACACTGTATCATTGCAATATACAAAAAAAATAAAGAAAAAGATCTTGAGTACTATTCAATCTTACATTCTGGCCAGTATTAATATTGTTATATTTTGCACAGAAGTCTCTGCTCTGTATTTTTATAGTCAATGTTGTAACTAATGTATTTTAAAAACATTTCTTTGTAACAATCTTTTTTATGATTCAACAAATAAAAGAATACACACTCTAACCACTGGGGACTGTGACACTGAATGATCCTCAGTCTCAGGTCCAGTACCCAAACCACTGGGAACTATGAGACTGCATCATTCTTAGTTCAGTACCACTTCCATTGTGGACTGTGCCACTGCATCACCCTCAGACTCAGATCCAGTACGACTGCCCACTGCAGATTGTGCCACTCCATCATCCTCAGACTCAGGTCCAGTACCACTAACCATTGATGACTACACCACTGCACCATCCTCAGACTCAGGTCTAGCACAACTAACCACTGGGGACTGTGCCACTGCATCATCCTCAGTCTCAGGTCCAGTACCACTTACCATAGGGGACTGTGCCACTGCATGATGGTCAGACACAAATCCAGCACCACTAACCACTGTGGACTGCACCACTGCATCATTCTTAGTCTCAGGCACAGTACCCCTAACCACTGGGGTCTGTGCCACTGCATCATCCTCAGACACAAGTCCAGTACCACTAACCATTGATGACTACACCACTGCACCATCCTCAGAATCAGGTCTAGCACAACTAACCACTGGGGACTGTGCCACTGCATCATCCTCAGACTCAGGTCCAGTACTTCTAACCACTGGGGACTGTGCCACTGCATCATCCTCAGTCTCAGGTCCAGTACCACTAATCACTGGGGACTGTGCCACTGCATCCTCCTCAGTCTCAGGTCCTGTACCACTAACCACTGGGGACTGTGCCACAGCATCGTCCTCAGTCTCAGGTCCACTACCCCTAACCACTGGGGACTGTACCACTGCATCATCCTCAGGCTCAGGCCAGTACCCCTAACCACTGGGTACTGTGCCGCCACATTATCTTCAGACTCAGGTCCAGTACTGCTAATCAGTGGGGACTGTGCCACTGCATTAGCCTCAGACACAGATCTTGTACCACTAACCACTGGGATCTGTGCCATTGCATCATCCTCAGACACAGGTCCAGTACCTTTATTCACTGGGGACTGTGCCATTGCAACATCCTCAGACACATGTCCAGTACCATTAATCACTGGGGACTGTGCCACAGGATAAAACTCAGTCCCAATTTGGCATCGCTGGTAAATTGCTCTAATGATATTATTTTAAGAACTCTTTTTGTCTCTGAAGATGGTAAGATTATAAAAAAGACCACCCTGCATCATTGCAATATAGAAAAAAAAAATAAGGAAAAAGATGGTACGTGCTATACATCTTAAATTCTCGCCTGTATTTATATTGCTATATTTTGCACAGACGTCTCTGCTCTGTATTTTTATAGTCAATGCTGTATCTAATGTATATGAAAAATTCTTCTTTATAACAATCTTTTACGATTGAACAAATAAAGAATACTCAAAACTAACCACTGGGATTGTGACACTGCATCATCCTCAGACTCAGGTCCAGTACCCTTAACCAATGGGGACTGTGACACTGCATGATCCTCAGACTCAGATCCAGTTCCCCTAACCACTGGGGAAAGTCCAACTGCATCATCCTCAGACTCAGTCCCAGTACCTCTAAACACTGGGGACTGTGCCACTGCATCATCCTCAGTCTCAGGTACAGTACCCCTAACCACTGGGGACTGTGCCACTGTATCATCCTCAGACTCAGTTCCATTACCACTAACCATTGGGGACTGCACCACTGCATCATCCTCAGACTCAGGTCCAGTACCACTAACCATTGGGGAGTGCACCACTGCATCATCCTCAGACTCAGATCCAGTACAACTAATCACTAGGGACTGTGCCACTGCATCATCATCAGACTCAGGTCAAGTACCACTAACCACAAGGGACTGTGCCACTACACCATCCTCAGTCACAGGTCCAGTACCACTAACCACTGGGGACTGTGCTACTGCATCATCCTCAGACTCAGGTCCAGTACCCCTAACCACTGGGGACTGTGCCACAGCATCATCCTAAGACTCAGGTCCAGTACCCAAACCACTGGGAACTGTGACACTGCATCATTCTTAGTTCAGTGCCACTTCCACTGTGAACTGTGCCACTGCATCATCCTCAGACTCAGATCCAGTACCACTACCCACTGGGGATTGTGCCACTGCATCATCCTCAGTCTCAGGTCCAGAACCTCAAGCACTTGGGACTGTGCCACTGCATCATCCTCAGTCTCAGGTCCAGTGTCACTAACCACTTGGGACTGTGCCACTGCATCATCCTCAGTCTCAGGTCCAATACCATTAACCATTGGGGACTGTGCCACTGTATCGTCCTCAGTCTCAGGTCCAGTACCCTAACCACTTGGGACTGTGCCACTGCCTCATCCTCAGACTCAGGCCCAGTACCCCTAACCACTGGGGTCTGTGCCACTGTATCATCCTCAGACTCAGGTACAGTATCACTGACCATTGGGGAGTGCATCACTGCATCAACCACATACTCAGATCCAGTACAACTAACCACTGGGGACTGTGCCACTGCATCATCCTCAGACTCAGGTCCAGTTGTCCTAAATACTGGCGACTGTGCCACTGCATCATCCTCAGTCTCATGTGCAGTACCCCTAACCAGTGGGGACTATGCCACTGCATCATCCTATCCCTCAGATGCAGTGCTACTAACCACTAGGGACTGTGCCACTGCATTAACCTCAGACTCAGATCTTGTACCACTAACCACTGGGAACTGTGCCACTGCATCATCCTCAGACACAGGCCCAGTACCATTAATCACTGGGGACTGTGCCACTAGATCATCCTCAGACCCAATTTGGCATCACTGGTAAATTGCTTTAATGATATTATTTTGAAAACTCTTTTTGTCTCTGAAGATGAACAGATTGTAAAAAAGACCACCCTGTATCATTGCAATATACAAAAAAATAAGGAAAAAGATGGTGCGTACTATACAATCTTAAATTCTCACCTGTATTTATATTGCTATATTTTGCACAGACGTCTCTGCTCTGTATTTTTATAGTCATTCCTGTACCTAATGTATTTTATTAATTCTACTCTGTAACAGTCTTTTTTATGATTGAACAAATAAAAGAATACACACACTAACCACTGGGGACTGTGACACTGCATCATCCTCAGACTCATGCCCAGTATTCATAACCAATGGGGACTGTGACACTGCTTGATCCTCAATCTCAGATCCAGTACCTCTAACCACGGGGGACTGTGCCACTGCATCATCCTCATACTCAGGCCCAGTACCCCTAACCACTGTGGACTGTGCCACTGCATGATCTTCAGACACTGGTCCAGTGCCACTAACCACTGGGGACTGTACAACTGTATCATCCACAGACTCAGGCCCAGTACCCCTAACCACGTGTGTCTGTGCCACTGCATCATCCTCATACTCAGGTCCAATACCACTAACCATTGGAGACTGCACCACTGCATCATCCTCAGACTCAGGTCCATTACAACTAACCACTGGGGACTGTGCCAATGCATCATCCTCAGACTCCGGTCCAGTACTCCTAACCACTGGGGACTGTGCCACTGCATCATCCTCAGTCTCAGGGTCCAGTACCACTAACCACTGGGGACTGTGCCACTGCTTCATCCTCAGTCTCAGGTCCAGTACCCCTAACCACTGGGGACTGTGCCACTGCATGATCCTCAGACACAGGTCCAGTACTACTAACCACTGTGGACTGCATCACTGTATCATCCTCAGACTCTGGTCCAGTACCACTAACCCTTGAGGAGTGCACCACTGCATCATCCTCAGACTCAGATCCAGTACAACTAATTACTGGGGACTGTGCCACTGCATCATCATCAGACTCAGTTTCAGTACAACTAACCACTGGGGACTGTGCCACAGCATCATCTTCAGACTCAGGTCCAGTACTCCTAACCACTGGGGACTATGAGACTGCATCATCCTCAGTCTCAGGTCCAGTACCCCTAACCAGTGAGGACTGTGCCACTACATCATCCTCTCACTCAGATGCAGTGCCAGTAACCACTGGGGACTGTGCCACTGCATTATCCTCAGACCCAGATCTAGTGCCACTAATCACTGGGAACTGTGCCACTGCAGCATCCTCAGACCCAATTTGGCATCACTGGTAAATTGCTCTAATGGTATTATTTTAAAAACTCTTTTTGTCTCTGAAGATGAACAGATTAAAAAAAAGTCCACCCTGTATCATTGCAATATACAAAAAAATAAGGAAAAAGATGGTGCGTACTACACAATCTTAAATTCTCGCCTGTATTTTTATTGCTATATTTTGCACAGAAGACTCTGCTATGTATTTTTATAGTCAATGCTGTACCTAATGTATTTTAAAAATTCTTCTTTGTAACAATCTTTTTTATGATTGAACAAATAAAAGAATACACAAACTAACCACAGGGGACTGAGACACTGCATGATCCATAGGCTCAGGCCAGTACCCCTAACCACTGGGGACTGTGCCACCACATCATCCTCAGACTCAGGTCCAGTACTGTTAATCAGTGGGGACTGTGCCACTGCATCATCCTCAGACTCAGATGCAGTACCACTAACCACTGGGGACAGTGCTACTGCATTAACCTCAGACTCAGATCTAGTACCACTAACCACTGGGAACTGTGCCACTGCATCATCCTCAGACACAGGTCCAGTACCATTAATCATGGGGCACTGTGCCACTGGATCAAACTCAGACCAAATTTGGCATCGCTGGTAAATTGCTCTAATGATATTATTTTAAGAACTCTTTTTGTCTCTGAAGATGAACAGATTATAAAAAGACCACCCTGTGTCATTGCAATATACAAAAAAATAAAAAGGAAAAGATGGTTATATACACTCTTAAATTCTTGCCTGTATTTATATTGCTTTATTTTGCACAGAATTATGTGGTCTGTATTTTTATAGTAAATGCTGTACCTAATGTATTTTAAAAATTATTCTTTGTAGCAATCTTTTGAATACAAACACTAACCACTGGGGACTGTGACACTGCATGATCCTCAGACTCAGGTCCAGTACCCCTAACCACTGGAGACGTGCCACTGCATCATCCTCAGACTCAGGTCCAGTACCACTCACAATGGGGACTGTGCCACTGCATTATCTTCAGACTCAGGCGCAGTACCCCTAGCCACTGGGGATGGTGCCACTGCATCATCCTCAGACTCAGGCCCTGTATCCCTAACCACTGGGGACTACGCCACTATATGATCCTCAGACACAGGTCCAGTACCACTATCCACTGGAGACTGCACCACTGCATCATTCTCAGACTTAGGCCCAGTTCCCCTAACCACTGGGTTCTGTGCCACTGCATCATCCTCAGACTCAGGTAAAGTTCTCCTAAACACTGGGGAATGTGCCACTGCATCATCCTCCTTCTCAGGTCCAGTACCACTAGCCACTGGGGACTGTGCCACTTCATCGGCCTCAGTCTCAGGTCCACTACCCCTAACCACTTGGGACTGTTCCACTGCATCATCCTCAGGCTCAGGCCAGTACACCTAACCTCGGATGACTGTGCCACCACATCATCCTCTGACTCAGGTCCAGTACTGCTAATCAACTGGGACTGTGCCACTGCATCTTTCTCAGACTCAGGTGCAGTGCCACTAACCACTGGAGACTGTGCCACTGCATTAACCTCAGACACAGGTCCAGTACCATTAATCACTAGGGACTGTGCCATTGCATCATCTTCAGACACAGGTCCAGTACCATTAATCACTGATGACTGTGCCACTGGATCAAACTCAGACCCAATTTGGCATCGCTGGTAAATTGCTCTAATGATATTATTTTAAGAACTCTTTTTGTCTCTGAAGATGAACAGATTATAAAAAAGACCACCCAGTATCATTGCAATATACAAAAAGTAAGGAAAAAGAAGGTGCGTACTATACAATCTTAAAGTCTTGCCTGTATTTATATTGCTATATTTTGCATAGAAGTCTCTGCTCTGTATTTTTATATTCAATGCTGTACCTAATGTATATTAAAAATTCTTCTTTGTAACAATCTTTTTTATGATTGAACAAATAAAAGATTACACATTCTAACCACTGGGGACTGTGACACTGAATGATCCTCAGACTCATGTCCAGTACCCAAACCACTGGGAACTGTGAGACTGCATCATTCTTAGTTCAGTACCACTTCCATTGTGGACTGTGCCACTGCATCACCCTCAGACTCAGATCCAGTACTACTACCCACTGCGGATTGTGCCACTCCATCATCCTCAGACTCAGGTCCAGTACCACTAACCATTGATGACTACACCACTGCACCATCCTCAGACTCAGGTCTAGCACAACTAACCACTGGGAACTGTGCCACTGCATCATCCTCAGTCTCAGGTCCAGTACCACTTACCATAGGGGACTGTGCCACTGCATGATGGTCAGACACAGATCCAGCACCACTAACCACTGTGGACTGCACCACTGCATCATTCTTAGTCTCAGGCACAGTACCCCTAACCACTGGGGTGTGTGCCACTGCATCATCCTCAGACACAGGTCCAGTACCACTAACCATTGATGACTTCACCACTGCACCATCCTCAGACTCAGGTCTAGCACAACTAACCACTGGGGACTGTGCCACTGCATCATCCTCAGACTCAGGTCCAGTACTTCTAACCACTGGGGACTGTGCCACTGCATCATCCTCAGTCTCAGGTCCAGTACCACTAATCACTGGGGACTGTGCCACTGCATCCTCCTCAGTCTCAGGTCCTGTACCACTAACCACTGGGGACTGTGCCACAGCATCGTCCTCAGTCTCCGGTCCACTACCCCTAACCACTGGGGACTGTACCATGCATCATCCTCAGGCTCAGGCCAGTTCCCCTAACCACTGGGTACTGTGCCGCCACATTATCTTCAGACTCAGGTCCAGTACTGCTAATCAGTGGGGACTGTGCCACTGCATTAGCCTCAGACACAGATCTTGTACCACTAACCACTGGGATCTGTGCCATTGCATCATCCTCAGACACAGGTCCAGTACCTTTATTCACTGGGGACTGTGCCATTGCAACATCCTCAGACACATGTCCAGTACCATTAATCACTGGGGACTGTGCCACAGGATCAAACTCAGTCCCAATTTGGCATCGCTGGTAAATTGCTCTAATGATATTATTTTAAGAAGTCTTTTTGTCTCTGAAGATGGTAAGATTATAAAAAAGACCACCCTGCATCATTGCAATATAGAAAAAAAAAATAAGGAAAAAGATGGTGCGTACTATACATCTTAAATTCTCGCCTGTATTTATATTGCTATATTTTGCACAGACGTCTCTGCTCTGTATTTTTATAGTCAATGCTGTATCTAATGTATATGAAAAAATTCTTCTTTATAACAATCTTTTTTACGATTGAACAAATAAAAGAATACTCAAACTAACCACTGGGGATTGTGACACTGCATCATCCTCAGACTCAGGTCCAGTACCCTTAACCAATGGGGACTGTGACACTGCATGATCCTCAGACTCAGATCCAGTTCCCCTAACCACTGGGGAAAGTCCAACTGCATCATCCTCAGACTCAGTCCCAGTACCTCTAAACACTGGGGACTGTGCCACTGCATCATCCTCAGTCTCAGGTACAGTACCCCTTAACCACTGGGGACTGTGCCACTGTATCATCCTCAGACTCAGTTCCATTACCACTAACCATTGGGGACTGCACCTCTGCATCATCCTCAGACTCAGGTCCAGTACCACTAACCATTGGGGAGTGCACCACTGCATCATCCTCAGACTCAGATCCAGTAAAACTAATCACTAGGGACTGTGCCACTGCATCATCATCAGACTCACGTCAAGTACCTCTAACCACAAGGGTCTGTGCCACTACACCATCCTCAGTAACAGGTCCAGTACCACTAATAACTGGGTACTGTGCTACTGCATCATCCTCAGACTCAGGTCCAGTACCCCTAACCACTGGGGACTGTGCCACAGCATCATCCTAAGACTAAGGTCCAGTACCCAAACCACTGGGAACTGTGACACTGCATCATTCTTAGTTCAGTGCCACTTCCACTGTGAACTGTGCCACTGCATCATCCTCAGACTCAGATCCAGTACCACTACCCACTGGGGATTGTGCCACTGCATCATCCTCAGTCTCAGGTCCAGAACTCCTAAGCACTTGGGACTGTGCCACTGCATCATCCTCAGTCTCAGGTCCAGTGTCACTAACCACTTGGGACTGTGCCACTGCATCATCCTCAGTCTCAGGTCCAATACCATTAACCATTGGGGACTGTGCCACTGTATCGTCCTCAGTCTCAGGTCCAGTACCCCTAACCACTTGGGACTGAGCCACTGCCTCATCCTCAGACTCAGGCCCAGTACCCCCTAACCACTGGGGTCTGTGCCACTGTATCATCCTCAGACTCAGGTCCAGTATCACTGACCATTGGGGAGTGCACCACTGCATCAACCACATACTCAGATACAGTACAACTAACCACTGGGGACTGTGCCACTGCATCATCCTCAGACTCAGGTCCAGTAGTCCTAACCTCTGGGGACTGTGCCACTGCATCATCCTCAGTCTCATGTGCAGTACCCCTAACCAGTGGGGACTGTGCCACTGTATCATACTCTCACTCAGATGCAGTGCCACTAACCACTAGGGACTGTGCCACTGCATTAACCTCAGACTCAGATCTTGTACCACTAACCACTGGGAACTGTGCCACTGCATCATCCTCAGACACAGGCCCAGTACCATTAATCACTGGGGACTGTGCCACTAGATCATCCTCAGACCCAATTTGGCATCACTGGTAAATTGCTTTAATGATATTATTTTGAAAACTCTTTTTGTCTCTGAAGATGAACAGATTGTAAAAAAGACCACCCTGTATCATTGCAATATACAAAAAAATAAGGAAAAAGATGGTGCGTACTATACAATCTTAAATTCTCACCTGTATTTATATTGCTATATTTTGCACAGACGTCTCTGCTCTGTATTTTTATAGTCATTGCTGTACCTAATGTATTTTATTAATTCTACTCTGTAACAGTCTTTTTTATGATTGAACAAATAAAAGAATACACACACTAACCACTGGGGACTGTGACACTGCATCATCCTCAGACTCATGTCCAGTATTCCTAACCAATGGGGACTGTGACACTGCATGATCCTCAATCTCAGATCCAGTACCTCTAACCATGGGGGACTGTGCCACTGCATCATCCTCAGACTCAGGCCCAGTACCCCAACCACTGGGGATGGTGCCACTGCATCATCCTCATACTCAGGCCCAGTACCCCTAACCACTGTGGATTGTGCCACTGCATGATCTTCAGACACTGGTCCAGTACCACTAACCACTGGGGACTGTACAACTGTATCATCCGCAGACTCAGGCCCAGTACCCCTAACCACGTGTGTCTGTGCCCCTGCATCATCCTCATACTCAGGTCCAATACCACTAACCATTGGAGACTGCACCACTGCATCATCCTCAGACTCAGGTCCATTACAACTAACCACTGAGGACTGTGCCACTACATCATCCTCTCACTCAGATGCAGTGCCAGTAACCACTGGGGACTGTGCCACTGCATTATCCTCAGACCCAGATCTAGTGCCACTAACCACTGGGAACTGTGCCACTGCAGCATCCTCAGACCCAATTTTGCATCACTGGTAAATTGCTCTAAAGGTATTATTTTAAAAACTCTTTTTGTCTCTGAAGATGAACAGATTAAAAAAAGTCCACCCTGTATCATTGCAATATACAAAAATAAGGAAAAGATGGTGCGTACTACACATCTAAATTTCGCCTGTATTTTTATTGCTATATTTTGCACAGAAGACTCTGCTATGTATTTTATAGTCAATGCTGTACCTAATGTATTTTAAAATTCTTCTTTGTAACAATCTTTTTATGATTGAACAAATAAAAGAATACACAACTAACCACAGGGACTGAGACACTGCATGATCCATAGGCTCAGGCCAGTACCCCTAACCACTGGGGACTGTGCCACCACATCATCCTCAGACTCAGGTCCAGTACTGTTAATCAGTGGGGACTGTGCCACTGCATCATCCTCAGACTCAGATGCAGTACCACTAACCACTGGGGACAGTGCTACTGCATTAACCTCAGACTCAGATCTAGTACCACTAACCACTGGGAACTGTGCCACTGCATCATCCTCAGACACAGGTCCAGTACCATTAATCATGGGGCACTGTGCCACTGGATCAAACTCAGACCAAATTTGGCATCGCTGGTAAATTGCTCTAATGATATTATTTTAAGAACTCTTTTTGTCTCTGAAGATGAACAGATTATAAAAAAGACCACCCTGTGTCATTGCAATATACAAAAAAAATAAAAAGGAAAAAGATGGTGCGTACTATACACTCTTAAATTCTTGCCTGTATTTATATTGCTTTATTTTGCACAGAATTATGTGGTCTGTATTTTTATAGTAAATGCTGTACCTAATGTATTTTAAAAATTATTCTTTGTAGCAATCTTTTGAATACAAACACTAACCACTGGGGACTGTGACACTGCATGATCCTCAGACTCAGGTCCAGTACCCCTAACCACTGGAGACGTGCCACTGCATCATCCTCAGACTCAGGTCCAGTACCACTCACAATGGGGACTGTGCCACTGCATTATCTTCAGACTCAGGCGCAGTACCCCTAGCCACTGGGGATGGTGCCACTGCATCATCCTCAGACTCAGGCCCTGTATCCCTAACCACTGGGGACTATGCCACTATATGATCCTCAGACACAGGTCCAGTACCACTAACCACTGGAGACTGCACCACTGCATCATTCTCAGACTTAGGCCCAGTTCCCCTAACCACTGGGTTCTGTGCCACTGCATCATCCTCAGACTCAGGTAAAGTTCTCCTAAACACTGGGGAATGTGCCACTGCATCATCCTCCTTCTCAGGTCCAGTACCACTAGCCACTGCGGACTGTGCCACTGCATCAGCCTCAGTCTCAGGTCCACTACCCCTAACCACTTGGGACTGTGCCACTGCATCATCCTCAGGCTCAGGCCAGTACACCTAACCTCTGATGACTGTGCCACCACATCATCCTCTGACTCAGGTCCAGTACTGCTAATCAACTGGGACTGTGCCACTGCATCTTTCTCAGACTCAGGTGCAGTGCCACTAACCACTGGGGACTGTGCCACTGCATTAACCTCAGACACAGGTCCAGTACGATTCATCACTAGGGACTGTGCCATTGCATCATCTTCAGACACAGGTCCAGTACCATTAATCACTGATGACTGTGCCACTGGATCAAACTCAGACCCAATTTGGCATTGCTGGTAAATTGCTCTAATGATATTATTTTAAGAACTCTTTTTGTCTCTGAAGATGAACAGATTATAAAAAAGACCACCCAGTATCATTGCAATATACAAAAAGTAAGGAAAAAGAAGGTGCGTACTATACAATCTTAAAGTCTTGCCTGTATTTATATTGCTATATTTTGCATAGAAGTCTCTGCTCTGTATTTTTATATTCAATGCTGTTCCTAATGTATATTAAAAATTCTTCTTTGTAACAATCTTTTTTATGATTGAACAAATAAAAGAATACACACACTAACCAATGGGGACTGTGACACTGCATCATCCTCAGACTCGGGTCCAGTACCCCTAACCAATGGGGACTGTGGTACTGCATGATCCTCAGACTCAGGTCCAGTATCCCTAACCACTGGGGACTGTGCCACTGCATCATCCTCAGACTCAGGTCCAGTACCACTATCCTTTGGGGACTGCAGCACTGCATAATCCTCAGACTCAGGTCTAGTACCACTAACCACTGGGGAGAGCACCACTGCATCATCCTTAGACTCAGATCCAGTACAACTAACCACTGGGAACTGTGCCACTGCATCATCATCAGACTCAGGTCCAGTTCAGCTAACCACTGGGGACTGGGCCACTGCATCATCCTCAGTCTCATGTCCAGTACCCGTAACCAGTGGGGACTGTGCCACTGCATTATCCTCTCACTCAGGTGTAGTGCCACTAACCACTGGGCACTGTGCCACTGCATTAACCTCAGACTCAGATCTAGTACCACAAGCCACTACAAACTGTGCCACTGCATCATCCTCAGTCTCAGGTCCAGTGTCACTAACCACTTGGGACTATGCCACTGCATCATCCTCAGTCTCAGGTCCAATACCACTAACCATTGGGGACTGTGCCACTGTATCATCCTCAGTCTCAGGTCCAGTACCCCTAACCACTTGGGACTGTGCCACTGCCTCATCCTCAGACTCAGGCACAGTACCTCTAACCAATGGGGACTGTGACACTGCATGCTACTCAGACTCAGATTCAGTACTCCTAACCACTGGGGACTGCAACACTGCATCATCCTCAGGCTCAAGCCAGTACCCCTAACCACTGTGGACTGTGCCACCACATCATGCTCAGATTCAGGTCCAGTACAGCTAATCAGTGGGGACAGTGCCACTGCATCATCCTCAGACTCTGGTGCAGTGCCACTAACCACTGGGGACTGTGCCATTGCATTAACCTCAGACTCAGATCAAGTACCACAAACCACTGGGAACTATGCCACTGCATCATCCTCAGACTCATATCCAGTACCATTAATCACTGGGGACTGTGCCACTGGATCAAACGCAGACCCAATTTGGCATCACTGGTAAATTGCTCTAATGATATTATTTAATGAACTCTTTTTGTCTCTGAAGATGAACAGATTATAAAAAATACCACCTGTATCATTGCAATATACAAAAAAATAAGGTAAAAGATGATGCGTAGTATACAACCTTAAATTCTCCCCTGTATTTATACTGCTATATTTTGCACAGAAGTCTCTGCTCTGTATTTTTATAGTCAATGCTGTACCTAATGTATTTTACAAATTCTTCTTTGTAACAATCTTTTTTATGATTGAACAAATAAAAGAATACACACACTAACCACTGGGGACTCTGACACTGCATGATCCTAAGACTCAGATCCAGAACCCTAACCACTGGGGACTGTGCCACTGCATCGTCAGAAGACTGAGGTCCAGTACCACTAACCACTGGGGACTGTGCCGCTGCATTATTATCAGATTCAGGCCCAGTACCTCTTTCCACTGGGGACGGTGCCACTGCATCATCCTCAGACTCAGGCCCAGAACCCCAAACCACTGGAGACTGTGCCACTGCATGATTCTCAGACACAGGTCCAGTACCACTAACCACTGGGGACTGCACCACTGCATCATCCTCAGACTCAGGCCCAGTACCCCTAACCACTGGGGTCTGTGCCACTGCATCATCCTCAGACTCAGCTCCAATACTCCTAACCATCAGGGACTGTGCCGCTGCATCATCCCCAGTCTCAGGTCCAGTACCTCTACCCACTGTGGTCTGTGCCACTGCATCTTCCTCAGTCTCAGGTCCAGTACCACTAACCACTAAGGACTGGGCCACTGCATCATCCTCAGTCTCAGGTCCAATATCCCTAACCACTGGGGACTGTATCACTGCATCATCCTCAGGCTGAGGCCAGTACCCCTAACCACTGGGGACCGAGCCACCCTAACATCCTCAGACTCAGGTCCAGTACTGCTAATCAGTGGAGACTGTGCCATTGCTTCATCCTCAGACTCAGGTGCAGGTCCACTCACCAGTGTGGACTGTGCCACTTCATCATCCTTATTCACAGGTCCAGTACCATTAATCACTGGAGACTATGACCTTGCATCATCCTCAGACACAGGTCCAGTACCATTAATCACTGGGGACGGTGCCACTGGATCAAACTCAGACCCAATTTAGCATCGCTGGTAAATTGCTCTAATGATTTTATTTTAAGAACTCTTTTTGTCTCTTAAGATGAAAAGATTATAAAAAAGGCCACCCTGTATCTTTGCAATATACAAAAAAATAAGGAAAAAGATGGTGCGTACTATACAATCTTAAATTCTCGCCTGTATTTATATTGCTATATATTGCACAGACGTCTCTGCTCTGTATTTTTATAGTCAATGCTGAACCTAATGTATATCAAACATTCTTCTTTGTAACAATCTTTTTTATGATTGAAAAAATAAAAGAATACACACTCTAACCAATGGGGACTGTGACACTGCATCATCCTCAGACTCAGGTCCAGTAGCCCTAACCAATGGGGACTGTGGCACTGCTAGATCCTCAGACTCAGATCCAGTACCCCTAACCACTGGGGACTGTGGAACTGCATCATCCTCAGACTCAGGCCCATTACCCCTAACCACTGGGGATGGTGCCACTACATCATCCTCAGACTCAGGCCCAGTACCACTACCCACTGGGGACTGTGCCACTGCAAGATCCTCAGACACAGGTCCAGTGCCACTAACCACTGAGGACTGCACCACTGCATCATACTCAGACTCAGGCCCAGTACCCTTAACCACTGGGGTCTGTGCCACTGCATAATCCTCAGACTCAGGTCCACTACCCCTAACCATTGGGGAGTGCACCACTGCATCATCCTCAGACTCAGATCCAGTACAACAAACCACTGGGAACTGTGCCAATGCATCATCGTCAGACTCAGGTCCAGTACAACTATCTACTGGGGACTGTGTCACTGCTTCATCCTCAGACTCTGGTCTAGTACTCCTAAACACTGGGGACTGTGCCACTGCATCATCCTCAGCATCAGGTCCAGTACCCCTAACCAGTGGGTACTGTGCCACTGCATCATCCTCTCACTCAGGTGCAGTGGCACTAACAACTGGGGACTGAGCCACTGCATTTACAGCAGACTCAGATCTAGTACCACTAACCACTGGGAACTGTGCCTCTGCATCATCCTCAGACACAGGCCCAGTGCCATTAATCACTGGGGACTGTGCCACTGCATTATCCTCAGACCCAATTTGGCATCACTGGTAAATTGCTGTAATGATATTATTTTAAGAACTTTTTTTGTCTCTGAAGATGAACAGATTATAAAAATGACCACCCCGTATCATTGCAATATACAAAAAGATAAGGAGAAAGATGGTGCGTACTATACAATCTAAAATTCTCGCGTGTATTTATATTGCTATATTTTACACAGAAGTCTCTGCTTTGTATTTTTATATTCAGTGCTGTACCTAATGTATTTTAAAAATTCTTCTCTGTAGCAATCTTTTTTATGATTGAAAAAATAAAAGAATACACACACTAACCACTGGGACTGTGACACTGCATCATCCTCAAACTCGAGTCCAGTATCCCTAACCAATGGGGACTGTGACACTGCATGATACTCCGACTCAAATTCATTACTCCTAACCACTGGGGACTGTGCCACTGCTTCATACTCAGACTCAGGCCCAGTACCCAAACCACTGGGGATGGTGCCACTGCATCATCCTCAGACTCAGGCCCAGTACCCCTAACCACTGGGGAATGTGCCACTGCATGATCCTCAGACACAGATCCAGTACCACTAACCACTGGGGACTGCACCACTGCATCATCGTCAGACTTAGGTCCAGTACAACTAACCACTGGGGACTATGCCACTGCATCATCCTCAGACTCAGGTCCAGTACTCCTAACCACTGGGGACTGTGCCACTGCATCATCTTCAGTCTCACTTCCAGTACCACTAACCACTGGAGACTGTGCGACTGCATCATCCTCAGTCTCAGGTCCAGTACCACTAACCACTGGGGACTGCACCACTGCATCATCCTCAGACTCAGGCCCAGTACCACTAACCACTGGGTATGTGCCACTGCATCATCCTCATAGTCAGGTCCAGTACCACTAACCATTGGGGACTGCGCCACTGCATCATCCTCAGACTTAGGTCCAGTACAACTAACCACTGGGGACTTTGCCACTGCATCATCCTCAGACTCAGGTCCAGTACTCCTAACCACTGAGGACTGTGCCACTGCATCATCCTCAGACTCAGATCCAGTACCTCTAACCATTGGGCACTGCACCACTGCATCATCCTCAGACTCAGATCCAGTACAACTTACCACTGTTAACTGTGCCACTGCATTGTCCTCAGTCTCAGGACCAGTACCCCTAACCACTGTGGTCTGTGCCACTGCATCATCCTCAGTCTCAGGTCCAGTACCTCTAACCATTGGGGACTGCACCACTGCATCATCCTCAGACTCAGATCCAGTACAACTTACCACTGTTGACTGTGCCACGGCATCATCCTCAGACTCCGACCCAGTACCCCTAACCACAGGGGATTGTGACACTGCACCATCCTCAGACTCAGGTCCAGTACCCAAACCACTGGGGACTGTGACACTGCATCATCCTCAGACTCAGGTAAATTACTCCTAACCACTGGGGACTGTGCCATTGCGTCATCCTCAGACTCACGTCCAGTACCACTAACCACTGGGTACTGTGCCACTGCATCATCCTCAGACTCAGGCCCAGTACCCCTAACCACTTGGAACTGTGCCACTGCATCATACTAAGACTCAGGTCCAGTATCCCTAACCACTCGGGACTGTGACACCGCATCAACCTCAGACTCAGATCCAGTTTCCAAAACCACTGGGGACTGTGACACTGCATCATCCTCAGACTCAGGTCCAGTTCCACTAACCACTAGGGACTCTGTCACTGCACCATCATCAGTCCTAGGTCCAGTACCACTAACCACTGGGGACTGTGCTACTGCATCATCCTCAGTCTAAGGTCCAGTACTCCTAACCAGTGGGGACTGTGCCACTGCATCATCCTCTCACTCAGGTGCAGTGCCACTAACCACTGAGGACCTTGCTAGTGCATTAACCTCAGACACAGATCTAGTACCACTAACCACTGGGATCTGTGCCACTGCATCATCCTCAGACACAGGTCCAGTACCATTAATCACTGGGGACTGTGCCTTTGCATCATCCTCAGACACAGGTCCAGTACCGTTAATCACTGGGGACTGTGCCACTGGATCAAACTCGGACCCATTTGGCATCGCTGGTAAATTGCTCTAATGATATTATTTTAAGAACTCTTTTTGTCTCTGAAGATGGACAGATTATAAAAAAGACCACCCCGTATCATTGAAATATACAAAAAAAAATAAGGAAAAAGATGGAGCGTACTATACAATCTTAAATTCTCGCCTGTATTTATATTGCTATGTTTTGCACAGAAGTCTCTGCTCTGTATTTTTGTAGTCAATGTTGTACCTAATGTATTTTAAAAAATTTTCTTTGTAACAATCTTTTTTATGATTGAACAAATAAAAGAATACACACACTAACCACTGGGGACTGTGACACTGCATGATCCTCAGACTCAGATCCGGTACCCCTAACCACTGGGGACTGTGCCACTGCATCATCCTCAGACTCAGGTCCAGTACCACTAATCACTGGGGACTGTGCCATTGCATTATCCTCAGACTCAGTCCCAGTACCCCTGGCCACTGGGAACGGTGCCACTGCATCATCCTCAGACTCAGGCCCAGTACCCCTAACCACTGGGGACTGTGCCACTGCATGATGCTCAGACACAGGTCCAGCACCACTATCCACTGGGGACTGCACCACTGCATCATCCTCAGACTCAGGTCCAATACTCCTAACCACTGGGGACTGTGCCACTGCATCATCCTCAGTCTCAGGTCCAGTACCACTAATCACTGGTTACTGTGCCACTGCATCCTCCTCAGTCTCAGGTCCTGTACCACTAATTACTGGGGACTGTGCCACTGCATCATCCTCAGTCTCAGGTCCGCTGCCTCTAACCACTGGGCACTGTACCACTGCATTATCCTCAGGCTCAGGCCAGTACCCCTAACCACTGGGGACTATGCTGTCACATTATCCTCAGACTCAGGTCCCGTACTGCTAATCAGTGAGGACTGTGTCACTGCATTAACCTCAGACACAGATCTAATACCACTAACCACTGGGGACTGTGCCATTGCATCATTCTCAGACACAGGTCCAGTACCATTAATCACTGGGGACTGTGCCACTGGATCAAACTCAGACCCAATTTGGCATCGCTGGTAAATTGCTCTAATGATATTATTTTAAGAACTCTTTTTGTCTCTGAAGATTAACAGATTATAAAAAAGACCACCGTGTATCATTGCAATATACAAAAAAATAAGGAAAAAGATGGTGCGTAATATACAATCTTAAATTCTCGCCTGTATTTTTATTGCTATATTTTGCACAGACGTCTCTGCTCTGTATTTTTATAGTCAATGCTGTACCTAATGTATATTAAAAATTCTTCTTTGTAACAATCTTTTTTATGATTGAACAAATAAAAGAATACACACACTAACCACTGGGGATTGTGACACTGCATCATCCTCAGACTCAGGTCCAGTACCCCTAACCGATGGGGACTGTGACACTGCATGATCCTCAGACTCAGATCCAGTACTCCTAACCACTGGGGACTGTGCCACTGCATCATCCTCAGTCTCAGGTCCAGTAAACCTAACCACTGGGGACTGTGCCACTGTATCATCCTCAGACTCAGGTCCAGTACCACTAACCATTGGGGACTGCACCACTGCATCATCCTCAGACTCAGGTCCAGTACCACTAACCATTGAGGAGTGCACCTCTGCATCATCCTCAGTCCCAGGTCCAGTACCCCTAACCACTTGGGACTGTGCCACTGCATCATCCTCAGACTCAGGCCCAGTACCCCTAACCACTGGGGTCTGTGCCTCTGCATCATCCTCAGACTCAGGTCCAGTACCACTAGCCATTGGGGTGTGCACCACTGCATCACCCTCATACTCAGATCCAGTACAACTAACCACTGGGGACTGTGCCACTGCATCATCCTCAGACTCAGGTCCAGTACTCCTAACCACTGGGTCTGTGCCACTGCAACATCCTCAGGCTCATGTCCAGTACCCCTAACCAGTGGGGACTGTGCCACTGCATCATCCTCTCACTCAGATGCAGTGCCACTAATCACTGGGGTCTGTGCCACTGCATTAACCTCAGACTCAGATCTAGTACCACTAACCACTGGGAACTGTGCCACTGCATCATCCTTGGACACAGGCCCAGTACCATTAATCACTGGGGACTGTGCCACTGCATCATCCTCAGTCCCAATTTGGCATCACTTTTAAATTGCTCTAATGATATTACTTTAAAAACTCTTTTTGTCTCTGAAGATGAACATATTGTAAAAAAGACCTCCCTGTATCATTGCAATATACAAAAAAATAAGGAAAAAGATGGTGCGTACTATACAATCTTAAAGTCTTGCCTCTTTTTTATGATTGAACTAATAAAAGAATACACACACTAACCACTGTGGACTGTGACACTGCATCATCCTCAGACTCAGGTCCAGTATCCCTAACCAATGTGGACTGTGACACTTCATGATCCTCAGACTCAGATCCAGTACCTCTAACCACGGGGGACTGTGCCACTTCATCATCCTCAGACTCAGGCCC
Organism: Neoceratodus forsteri; assembly: GCA_016271365.2. NCBI lineage: Eukaryota > Metazoa > Chordata > Ceratodontiformes > Ceratodontidae > Neoceratodus > Neoceratodus forsteri. The sequence goes on along the minus strand of CM028129.1, from coordinate 49,488,133 downwards.
AGTACCCCAACCACTGGGGACGGTGCCACTGCATCGTCCTCAGACTCAGGCCCAGTACCCCTCACCACTGGGGACTGTGCCACTGCATGATCCTCAGACACAGGTCCAGTACCTCTAACCACTGGGGACTACACCACTGCATCATTCTCAGACTCAGGCCCAGTACCCCCTAACCACTTGTGTCTGTGCCCCTGCATCATCCTCATACTCAGGTCCAATACCACTAACCATTGGGGACTGCACCACTGCATCATCCTCAGACTCAGGTCCAGTACAACTAACCACTGGGGACTGTGCCACTGCATCATCCTTAGACTCAGCTCCAGTACTCCTAACCACTGGGGACTGTGCCACTGCATTATCCTCATTCTCAGGTCCAGTACTACTAACCACTGGGGATTGTGCCACTGCATCGTCCTCAGTCTCAGGTCCAGTAACCCTAACCACTGGGGACTGTGCCACTGCATCATCCTCACACTCAGGCCCAGTACCCCTAACCACTGGGGTCTGTTCCACTGCATCATCCTCAGACTCAGATCCAGTACAACTAACCTCTCAGGATGGTGCCACTGCATCATCCCCCAGACTCTGGCCCAGTACCCCTAACCACTGGGGACTGTGCCACTGCATCAACCTCAGACTCAGGTCCAGTACCAGTATCCACTGGGAACTATGCCACTGCATCATCCTCAGACTCAGGCCCAGTACCCCTAACCACTTGGAACTGTGCCACTGCATCATCCTCAGACTCAGGTCCAGTATCCCTAACCACAGAGGACTCTGACACCGCATCATCCTCAGACTCAGGTCCAATACCCAAAACCACTGGGGACTTTGACACTGCATCATCCTCAGACTCAGATCCAGTACCACTAACCACTAGGGACTGTGCCACTGCACCACCCTCAGTCCCAGGTCCAGTTCCACTAACCACTGGGGACTGTGCTACTGCATCACCCTCAGACTCAGGTCCAGTACCCCTAACCACTGGGGACTGTGCCACTGCATCATCTTCAGACTCAGGTCCAGTACCCTAACCACTGGGGACTGTGACACTGCATCATCCTTAGTTCAGTTCCACTACCACTGAGGACTGTGCCACTGCATCCTCCTCAGACTCAGGTCCAGTACCCCTAACCACTGGGGACTGTGCCACTGCATCATCCTCAGACTCAGGTTCAGTATCATTAACCAAAACCAAAAACAAAGTGGCCATGAGATGGACTAGCCAAGCCCCAGGCATAACTAGTGTATAAAATTGGATAGAAAAGAAAGGGCCATATTTTTTCAGCTAATTTGACAAAAATGGGTTTTATTTCGGTTGGATTCTGATCAGACATATATTCCATAATGTTCTTTTTTTCTGTCTGTTGGATTCAGGGTTTCTTTCATCCTGGACCCTCTTTTGTTGTATTTTTGTATATTGTAGATATTGTAATATTGATAAGCTATGTATCTCTATTGGGCTTCTCCCCTAAGAAGTTAAAGATAGGTATAAATTTGGAGGGCCAGCCAGGGGGAGAAGGATTGAGCATCCCACGGATAGCTCTCCTTCTCTGGGTGGAAAAGGGGTTGTGCGTCCAGTGCAAGTCAGACCCCTAGCGGAGGCTGGGGTTCTCCTTGTGACTGGCACCAAGACTCCTTAGAAGGCATGTCCGACAGTGGTGTCACTGCACATCATGCCTCCTTCAAAACCAATTCAGCAAAAATCCTAGTGGCCACTGTCTATGATGCCCTGCTTCCCCTGGCCTGATCACCTGCTGTGGCACTCCTGGAGATGACCTCCTATTCCAATATCCTCTGTATCCTGCTGACTCCACACCCCGCCATGGGGGGTATTCCAGGGAGGCACTGCTGGGAGACACCCCCTGCCTTCATCCTTCTCCCGTTGTCACAAGGTTGCATGGGTGAGGTAGCCCAGCTATGGGAGGCAATCCTGGGGGTATAATCTGCAGGGAAGGTAAGTTCCAGGGGTGAGGAGGGCCTTGGTAGGCAGGAACTGACCTATAAAGGAGGGCAGGTGGTCCAAAAAAAAGCATACTAAACAAAAAAGATAGGTATAAATGCTTTGATCATTGGTTATTAATAATACGTATATGCTTAATAATGCTTTGTAATTTCCAGTTACAATGTACTGAAGGGTTGAAGCTCTTATCTCTTAATTACTTTTTTTGAAAATATTCACTAAAGATCTTATTATAATAGAAAAGAAAAGGCCATGTTAAGGCTAATTCATAAAAAAACACTGTATTGGTTGTCTGATTCATGATAAGATTTATTATAGAAAAATCAGGAGCAGTACTTACCTACCATGCCAAATGTTTTCCAAAAATATTCACTGTGGTGTGTAAGTGCTGCTCCCAATTTTCTTTTTTCTTTTTCTATAATTCATAATTTTATTTGGTTTCAAAATGTTTCAATATACAGTTATGCAACCTGGTATTGTCACATACTTTATTGCAGTGACCTAACATTACATACCCTGGCCGGGTAAAGACCCTTGGATGAACAGACTAATGAAAGAGAAAATGAAACAACATGTACACATCCTATACAGCTTACAGACAACAAACTTGCTGAGCTACAGTGAAAGACCACATGCAGTAAATCAATTCTTGACTTCAATATACTTGCACATAACTTACATCTTATGTTTTATGAGCTTTCTTCAGAGAGCCCATATACCTGTGGTGAATCATCAGTCTGGTATTTTGAGCTAATGGAGGGATATGACCTTTTAATCTCCATGCAGATAAGGGGATGCCTGTCCCTGAATGTCCTGAAGTCAGGTGAATATCTGCCCTATAGACTAATATGTATGAATCATGCTTATCTGTATTCCTGGGCTGCTATGTAGTTCCCTGCTCTTCTCCTCATCTTGGTCTAGGGTATAGTAGTGGCAGAGTTCTAGCATCCGTTAATTTACACAGGGCGGATGATAGGAATCTGCCCCATGTGGCTTGGTATAAGGGCATCCTGTCCTGTACTGAGTGGTGAACCCTTTCATAGCTGGCCAGTTTTCCCAGTTCTTGGATCCACTCCTGAGCATCTGGGACTTGGGTGTCCCTCCAGTGTCTAAGGACTATTCTCTTAGCAGTGGTCAGGGCCCCAATTAGCCATCTCTTTTCCCCAGCCTGGAGACCAAGCCCTATGGCTGGGGGGCAAGTAGTAATTCAGCAACACTAGAAGGGTGGACAGTGGCGTTTGATTTAACAGGGTCTTATTCAGAGTATTCTGGACTGAGCTCCAGTATGTTGCTAGTAGTGGGCAGGACCACGATATGTGCATAATTGTGCCACAGCCTGTCTGGCATCTCCAGCATTGATCAGAGGGCAACAGTCCCCATGCATACAACTGCTGTGGAGTTCTATGCCACCGGTGTAGCACCTAAAACTGGACAAACCTACTTTGGGTGTCTTTTGTGGTGGTCTTAAGTGATTGCCAACAAGAGTTCCACATTTGGGGGGTGATGACTGTGCCTAGCTCTTCTGCCCATTTGTCTCTGACTCTGAGAGTGGTGTCTGGAAGGAGATCCATCAGGTGTCCATAAATAGCACTGCTATGCGTGGATGTACCTTTATCAGGCCATAAACGAGTGTCCAGCTTATTGTATTGTGACTCCCAGGCTTTCAGACCCAGGGTGCTTGAAATGGAGTGCATTATTTGGAGGTATCTCCAATGGCATTGTTTGAATAGGTCAAACTCCACCTGGAGTTGCTGGAAGCTTTTCATGGTAGCTAGAACCATGTGTTTAAGGTGACTTAGATACCTAATGCTTCTGCTGGACAGTCTTTGTCCATCGGGGGTGTATTCCCAACTGTTAAGTTAGGGTTGTTTTAGAGAGGATAGAATTTAGCTCGATTTGGGTCCCATTTACTCAATTTGCAGAAGTGCTTCCATACTGCAAATGTCCACTCTATGGTGAGGGGTATGGGCTGTTTCTTCGATGGGCCATGAAACTGTTTTACATTAGCAAGGGTCGATTCAGCACTGAGGCCTCACATTCTGCCCAGAGCGGTGGTGTTACCTCCTTGGTCCAAGGGGCTGTCCTTGCCATCTGCATTATGGCATGGGCAATGACTCAGAAGTAGAAGTCAGGAAGTTTGAGTCCCCCCTGGCTTAGAGGGCTTTTGAGTTTAGCCCAACTAAGGTGGTTTGAACCCTTTCCCCAGAAGAATGACTTAATTTTGTCCTGATGTTGCTTAAGTACCATGGGCTTAATACGGAGGGGTATGTTATCCAATACATATTGGTGTTTGCGGGCAGCCATCATTTTGAAAGCCTGGGCTCTGTCCCAGTGGGAGAGATGGAGCAGCTTCCATCTCTTGATATCTTTCCTTATCTCTTCCAGCAATAGGACGAGGTTATCCTTCCCTAGTTGCTGGAAGTTCCAATGGAAGGGTATCCCCAAGTATGTGAGGCTCTGGGGAACATGGGCCAGTCCCCAGGGGTAGTTAGGTAGTGTAAAAATAGATGGATTTGAGACTATAAATTGTGATTTTGAAATATTTAATTTGTATCCTGACAGTGCACTGTAGGTTACTATCAAGTTAATTAGGGCAGGAATGGACTCAGCTGGGTCCCTGAGTATGAGTAAGATATCATCAGCATATGTTTAATGCATGCATATCAGACATCAGGGAGGGTATAGGGTGTGAAATTAGTCTTTTCACTGATGATTCCAAGATGGGAGCAGTGGTTGAGGGGGAAGAGGGGAGGTTGGCCCTGGATGGGAACCTTGACACCCTGGAAAGCTGGGCTCACACATGGAAATTAAATTTCAATATCACCAAGTGCAAGGTGTTACATCTTGGGCGGGGAAACCCTAAACACAGGTACACCCTCAGAGGGGAGGTGCTGGAGGCCTCAACAGGGGAAAAAGACCTAGGGGTCAAGGTGGATGCATGTATGAATAACTCTGAGCAGTGCAGGACAGCGGCTAGCAAAGCAAACAGGATGTTGGGATGCATCGTAAGGGCGATCACCTCTAGGAGCAGGGAAGTGATTCTGCCGCTGTACAATGGACTGGTTAGACCATATCTTGAGTACTGTGTATAGTACTGGAGACCACACTTGAAGAGGGGCATACAGCTCCTGGATAGGGTACAGAGGAGGGCAACTAAGATGATACGAGGACTAGGGGATTTGACGTATGAGGACAGACTTGAGGAGCTCTGCCTGTTTTCATTGGAAGAGAGGAGAGACAGAGGGGACATGATTGAGGTCTTCAAGTACCTCAAGGGAATAAATAGGGTAAACATGGAGGGGCTCTTTAGACTAAAGCAGGGGGGTATCACCAGAGGGCATGGTTTGAAGTTGGAAGGTGGAAGGGTGAGGGGGGGAAGAGGAGGAGGTTTTTCACTGAGATGGTGGTGAACCCTTGGAATGTGCTGCCTGGAGAGCTGGTTCAGAGATCCACAGTGAAGGGCTTCAAGAGAGGGTGGGACAGACACAGAAAACGGATGTATCAGATGATGGCCTGGCCCAGGGGGGTGGGGATGGATGATAGGGGTTTCTGGAACACAAGGGTGGGGGCCTCGGCACCCAACTAGGGATCTGAGGTTCGAGCAGACTCGATAGACTGCAGGGCCTAATCTGCTGGCAATTAGTACATGCCATCACCTTGTGCTCTCCACCCATTACAACCCCTTTGATGTTCTTGTATCTTCTGATGGCTTGAAATAAAGGTTCCGGGGCCAGTATAAACAGTAATGGGGATAACGAGCAGCCATGCTGAGTGCCCTGGTGTAGTCCAAAGGGTGCTGATGTCCACCCATTGGTGATGACCTCTGCTGTGACATCCCAGCACAGTATTTTGACCCATGATCTAAAAATAGGGCCTATGTTGAAGGCCGCAAGTGTGGTCAGGAGGTAGTTCCACTCTACTCTGTTGAATGTCTTTTCGGTGTCTAGAGAAATCAGTGCCACCGGAGGTATGCTTTTTTTTTTTGTATTCCACAGGAGGTTCACCAGTCTCCTGGTGTTGTCTGTCCACCTACACCCTAGGATGAAGCCTACTTGGTCCCAGTCCACTAGTGTTGTAATAAGGTCTTTTAATCTTGTGACCATGACTTTTGCCGATATTTTATAGTCAGCATTTATCAGGGAGATCGGCCAGTCACTCCACACATTGTAGGGGCTTTCCCTGGTTTGGGTATGAGAGAAATTTGTGCTACTCTCATAGAAGTGAGGAGAGTGCCTGTTATGGCTGCTTCCTCCAATGCCTCCATCCGGGGGGGGGGGGATGAAGACATCCTGAAAGACTCCTAGGAATTCAGCCAACAGACCATCACCTCCCAGGGCCTTCCCTGCAGTAGTGGACCTTAAGTCCAGATCCAGCTCTCCTCTTTCCAGGGGTCTGTCTAGCCAGTCCAGCTTTTCCTGACGGAGCTTTTGGAAGTTCCAGTTACTAGGAAACCCAGGATGGCCGCATTTGATGGTTGCACTTTGGAATAATACAGGGTGCTGATCAAGGACAAGAACTCGGCTCTAATCTCATCTTCTGCTCTGGTCAGTGTTCTTCCTTCTTTTTAATTGCCAGTATCCTGGAACCTCCCTGTCTTTTTTTAAGTTGGTAGGCTAGGAGTCTGCCCGGCTTTCTCCTGATTCCCAGAATGTTTGTTTTAGGTGGAAGTGGGAATATTTGGCCTTTTGGTGTAGATGCATATTTATCTTATATCTTAGGCCCATGACCTCTGTTTGTAGGTCCTCTGGCGGAGTTGGGGTGCTGTACATTTGTTTCTCCAGGATTTCCAAGTCCTTTTTGTACTTTCCTAGGATCTTTTCCTTTTGCTTATGCATAAAGGAGGTGTGGCTGATGCATCGTCCCCATATGAAGGCTTTGAGGGCATCCCACCTAATGGCTGCTGTGGTGTCTCCTGCTCTATTATTTATCAGGAATTCCCTGATTTCCTCTCAGAGGCTGGCACAGAATTTGGAGTCCTTATGCATGGTTGTATTAAGCCTCCATCCTTCCCCTTCCATCAGGTGGGATTCTTGTAAGATGGAGATCCTTGACCCCTCCTTTTTAAGATGATCTAGGAGCTTTCTTCTCTTTACCTGGGTTTTGATCCCTTTAACATTCCATGACACCCATATTATCCCTGTGTTAGCCATATTCTGAAAAATGTTGGTCAGGAGGTCAACTTTCAGGTCTATTAGCATTAGGGTAACCTCTTGAAATCCAGTCTCTCTGTTTTCTGTACTTCAGGGGGTTGAGTCTGGGAGTATATCTGCCTTGCAAGCCCCTTAAGGCCATGTGAGTGGTTAAGGTTAAGGTTAAGTTTAAGTTTATCAACAGATGTACAAAATCACATAGAATTTGTTACATCTCACAATTTTAAAATCATCAGATCAGATACAATCATACAAAATATCAGGTTGTACAATAATCCATTCATAAATGTATAAAGTGCTAACTCCATGTAAAAGCTTTAGAAAGCCCATTGCTTATCAATAACAAACATTTACATATTTTGCCATGCCATAAATAACATTTATTTTATCCAAATTTAGGAAATATTGCATACAATCTTCCTCATTCACCATTTTATACTTTTGAAGGAGCGGTATAATCCATCTCTTCCTCTCTGGCATTAAAGTATCACATCCTAGAAGCATATGAGTTATATTTGAAGATTTTACATTTTTACAACTGCAAGCGGGTTTGTTCCCCTTTCCCCACGACTTCTTCCTCTGCAGGTTAACAATTCCCAAACTTTCCAATCTCAACCTACACAAATTATTTCTGTGCCATTTATTTTCACAATGCAATAAATAGTATTCTGTGCCCCAAGTGTGCTTTATGCTTGAATAAAGGCCACCTATGTCCACAGTGTGTATTTTTTAAAGTCATTCTGTATTTCAGTGTCATATATTCTCTGCGTAGTTTCTTTTACAAATTGGTTCATATTTGTATTAGCTTTAGTAGTGCAAAGATCTTCCATGCCAGCTTTCTTTACAATCGTATTTAACACTGTAAAGCAGTTTACTGAGCTTGCCTCAGATTGTAGCTTTTCCAGGTGGTCTATCCAACATAATTTTGGTAGCCTTTCGTTAGTCATTTCATTTAGTTTTTCCCAAAATTTGATTGCTCTTATTTTAATTCTTACAGACAAAGGTCTCAGGCAAGCTTCTAATCTCATAAAAGCCATTGGACGATCTCTCTAGGTAAGTTAAGTGTATTTCTTATAAAAGAATTTTGTACAGTCTCCAGTTTTGTTTCATTCACATATATACCCCAAACTTTAGTCCCGTATAACGTCTGACTGACTGTTTTCGCTTCAAAAGTTGCTGTAAAGCAGAAAAGGAATTGTTGGCAAACTTACTTGCAAAAGCTCCAATAGCATTCATTGAGCTATATGATTTATTTTTTACATCAGAAATATGGGCATTCCAAGACAGACTGCTATCAAAAATAACCCTGAGGTAACTATACTCCATAATCTTCTCAAATGTTATACCATTTATTTCCCGGTGTTTTTTAATAGGCCTTTTGTAACCAATAGACATTATTTTTTGTTTTTTCCACATTCATTTTCAAATCCAACTTATCAAAAGAGTTCATTAAACTTGTAACTCCTCTTCTCTAGCCAAGAGGGGTTTGAGAGATGACAATAGTATCATCCGCATATAACAAAAGTTGGATTTTTTGAGCATTAATTGCAGGGGCAAATGTGTCTATTTCCTTAATATCCTTCCTCAAGGTCTCTATATACAAGTTAAACAGCAAAGGTGCAAGTAAGCACCCTTGTTTTACACCTTTCCTGATTTTTACTTCCTTTGACAGGGCTCCATCCCTCGTGTATCATATCTGCTCTGTAGTGTTATGATGAAGTACTTGTAACATAGCCAGCAGCTGCTTATTTTTAGTGCTTCCAGAGCCTCCCACAGCATATTCCTGTTTCAAAGTCGAAGTCGGCCCTTGTGTCTACAAAATAAAGGCAAGACAAGGCAAATTTTATTTAAGAGATGCCCATCCCAGAGGCTCTGGGTGCCGAACATATCAAAACTTCATACAACAAATCATAATAAATACAAAACAACATACTATTAAACATTAATATACAATATTCCAGCAAGTAAAACATGATTTAGTATAAATACTACCCTAAACAGCAGCAACTAAACTCAAAATAGCCCAAGGCTAACTTAAGCATAGAATTCTAAAGAACAGGTAGGGACTATAAAATACAGTCTGGGAAGGCCTGATTATACAAGAAGGCCTTGAGGCAGGCTTTAAATACCTCCACAGAAGGGGCCTCCCTGACAGCTGAAGAAAGCGAATTCCACAGGACGGGGTGGCAACACTAAATGCTCTGTCACCAGCAGTTTTTGGCCTCATCCTAGAAAACATAAGGAGGTCCCTAGAGGAGGAACGGAAGGAGCGGGCCGAGACAGCAGGTGTAAGAAGGTCCTTCAGGTAACCAGGGTGTTCTTTTCCCATGTAACATAGGTGTTAACCAAGTAATTTAATTTAAAAATGAAATCCGTGGTACTAAAATGTTTCCTAAAGCCACACTGAAATGTTGAGACCAGGCTATTCTCCTCCACCCAGGAGTAAGTCTAGTTAACAGTAATCTTGTATAAATTTTTTGAACAACTTGCAAAAGGGCTATAACAATTTGGGTCTTGTCTTTGACCTTTTTGAAAGAGGGGAACAATAACTCCTTTATTCCAATTACTAGGGATAACTTGATACTGACTTATTAACACAAATATTTTGGTGTTAAAACCTCTGCCCAATGATTGATGTTATGCAGAAAATCTTTAGCCGGAATGCCATCCACCCCAGCCACATTATTCCTTTTTTACACTTGTATAGCTTCCTTTACCTCATTTGTTGAGAAAACAAGCAAATTTGAGTTTTTTATCTGTTTACTTTTATTAATCCTAAATGTCTATACTACTGCATTAACACCACAAATCTTATTCAAATGTGAAATCCACAAATCTCCTGTTATCATGGACACATGTAGGAGGCAGTACAAAGATGGAGGTGCTACAGAGCAAAACAGCAAAGCCACTATACAAAAAGCTCTGGCACACACCACCTCTAAAATAAAAGCAAACACTTGGCTATAAGCATAAAAACTTTATTGGAAGCTTAATAAAACTGCACTCCTGAACGTCACATCTCACGCCACTTCAGCGACCCGGGTTCAGGAGCAAGCCCAGGTCTTCGAGGGTCTGCAGGGGAGTAGAGGGATTGAGCATCCAATGGACTGCTCTCTCTCTCTCTCTCTGGAGTGGAGGGTTTGTGGCTGTCGGTGTGCTTGTGGTCCCTAGTGCAGGTTGGGGGTGGTACAGTGGCATGGGCAACACAAGCGGTGAGCTGGGTCACAGCGCTGGGATGGAGCATGCATGGAAGTGTGCGCGCTCCTTTCATTAGAGTCATTGCATGCCCCCACTCATGAGGGGATTTGGAACAGGGAAAAATGGTGACCGGTTGTGGCTGCTTGATGGCCGTTCAGTGGGAAGTCTAGATCCGAGGGCACCGCTGCGGAATACTGGATCTGGTCCTGGTTAGGAGAGAGTAGGGGAGGGTCTCCACCACCCTGCCAAGGGGGGCAAGCCATGGGGGTAGAGCAGCGGGGGTCAAGTAGGGGCCGGGTTGCTCTGGATGGCGGCCAGATGAATTGGATGCCTGGATGCAATGACAGACCGGGGGCCACGCTGAGAAAAATGATCAACTAAAACTGCACGCCTGATGCATTTTGGACAAGTCCTTTCTCAAAGGCTGAGTGAGAGGTGGTGAATGCTGAAACTTTTTGTATAGTGTCTTCTCTTATTGTACCTAACGTGTTATATTGTATATTCTTATCATCACACCCATATGCCACTAGGGTCCAAAAGGCTTCTGAATCTTTTTGCCAGATGGCCTATTGTAAAAAAAAAACATAAGATGGTTTTATAATCTTTTTTCTTTTTATACATTAAACTCCTATATTCTGACTTAAGATTTTTAAAAGCAGTCAATATAGTAGAAGTTGTCTTTATTCTTAACTTGCCTAAAACCTTTATCCCCTGCCTTAATTTTTCACAATCTTTATCAAACCATGGTTTATCAAAGCCTATTTAAGCCTTTGTTGGAGTGATTTTCCTAGTGCCCAGTGCCTCTTCTATTAGTTTCGTATACTCTTCAAACTTTTTTAGTTTGTAATTAACCTCAATCTCATTATTACAATTTGTACTGTTAGGTAATTCTATATTTCTGTAATTCTGGATAATCTCATCGACTATTTCCTTTGTGTATTCATTCCAGATGATTTGTTCCTGTACCTAATACACATGTTTTGATTGGCTTCAAGTTCTTGCTCTGGGCTTTTAATTGTCTGCTTAAAATGAGAATTCAAAGCACAGTTCACAGATAAATGGTCACTGTCCCATAACTTATGAACCCTGAGATAACTCACCTTAGGATATTCCAAGGCATCAACTATGCATAAATCTCAGACACTGCCACCATTTGCTGCAGGGAAGGTCACCTCCCCCTCCCAGTCACCCTCTGAGTGTCCATTCAAAATTCTAAGTCCAAATCTATTTAAGAATTGCAAGAATATCTTCCCATTCTTATTTAGAGTTTTATCTTTTGAATGCCTTATGGGGATATTTAGGGTATCATCAATACCCCTTTCTAAAGCAAGCTCCTCAAATACTGGTGCCTACGTGCACCTTAAAATCACCAAACAGAAATACACAAACCCCCGAGAATCTGGACCTGAGTGACTCTATATCATTACCTATTCTTCCTAAGATATTGTTAAATTCCTTCTGCTTAAGGGCTGGGGGGATGTAGATATTAAATAATGCCATAATTTGTGCATTCCCAGCAATTACTATGTACATGTACAGTAGAATTTAATATGGCATCTAGATTTACAAAATCCAGTGTTATGTCACTAAGAATAGCTAGACCACATTTAAATCTACCATATTTACAGTTCTTATAAGCAGGAGTTACCCAGGACATATACCATTTCAACCATAATTCATCCAATTTTCCCATCCACGTTTCTTGTAAAAATAATAGTGTGAACTTCAACATCCATTCCAAACAGGCTTTATCGTTACGTTTTTCCTTAAGGCCAGCTATATTCCAAGTTACTATACATAAATGATTGTTATGACCCTTCAGTTAGTTAGTTTCTTCCAGAATTTCTATAGAGCTCAATATACTACTGTCACCCTCACAGCTTTCCTCTTTTGATAATGATAAATCAGAAGCAGTTGTGTTCTTCGACTCAAGTATCACATTATAATGTATGGTGAGCCCTTATTACCACTAAAAACTGGCAAAATTATTTCTTGATAATTCCATTGCTATGACGCAAGTGGTTATAAATCTCTCTTGAGTAAATCATAGCGATGGGATTACAAACAGAGCCCATCTGAGCATGTGTGTAACTTTCATCTTGCACACCGACGGTCTTCCCGAAAGTAGTGCAGCGACGAGAAAATTACCCAGAACGTCCGCGGTGGTGCCAAAAGTAAGCCATATTCATTTGTTTTGCCAGTTTATAGGGACCATACACTATAAAATACAATGTATGGTCCCTCTATCATTAACCGGTTTGTGTAACGTCTCGAGGGTTGCCATGGTGATGAAAACCTCTCAAGCTTCATGCTCGAGGTTTACATGGTCACCCTGGCAACCTCTTGATGGTTAACAAACCTGTTAATGATAGAGGACCATACATTATCCTCTATGTTGTTAATCCTTTGTCCTAGTTGTTTCCTGCCTCTTCTATAAAAATTCTCAATCTCCTCACCTTCTAGGGTATGTTCTAACTCAATTGACTTCAAATATGCCGTAATGTGAGGTTGTGTATCTGAAACCTTCTCCTTATTATCCTTATAAATGGTAGCAGAGGGCTCATTTAGTTGAATGTTATTATTGGCTGCTATAGTTAATGTAACGGTAGCATCTAATGTTATACCTAGTTTCATGAAATTGTCCTTTTCTTTTTAGAATATATTTTCTCTTGTCTGTATTTCTTATGACCAGGCAAATTCCATCTTTAAATGGGTGTGCTTAGGGTCTATAAACAGATTTAATGTCTTTCCAACTTATTTTATTGCCTAATACACCTTTCATAAGGTTATATGCCGGTAATTTAGCTACAAATGAGTTTTCATTCTTTGATTTTGGAATGCCTTTTATATATATATAGTTGGTAACAAGCTACCAGCTGCTATTAGTTTTTCTTTCTCACCTTCTTCAGAGGTGTAATTTTAATTTTTTGCATTTTCCTGGTTTTTAACCATGCTGTGAACTTTGACAAATCTTACTTTACTAGGTAATTTGTTTGGATTCTTTTCTACCTTTTTGATCATGGCCCCCTTTTTGCTGTCTGTTTCTTTATTCATCTTTTTCTTCTTGTTATGGTTTATTGAATCATCCTTACGTTGGGGTTTTTTACTATTTTTATTAGCTTTTTTACCATCTACTTGATTTATTTGTAGCCTTCTTTGATTTAATTCATCAATCAGTATATCTATCTCCTTAATGTAGTTATTCGCTATTTCTTCTGTAATAGCTTTAATTGATTTCTTTTCTTTTTCCTGTGTATTATTCCTCTTTTTTCAACTTTTTCCAGAGTTTTTACTAGGTGATTTCTGTGCACACTTATTATCCAAAGCACCTTTACCTTTTCCCATCACACAAGCTTCTTCCACTGTAACAGGACCAGATTCCCCCTCATTGATATTTTGTTGATATTGCTTCACATTTTCCTTACAAGGTTCAGTTTTTTTTTTTACATAATATTTGATAAATGCACAGAAGAGTGTGACCAGCTCCATAAGCTGTGTTACCAAAGCAAATCTCTTTAAGTTCCTCAATTTTATTTAGTAATGTGTCATTATTTTGATTTGCTTCATGATCCGTAAAGGATGTTATTTCATTATTGGTGGTTAGTTTCTTATCCTCTTTAATGGAGTGTCCATCTGACCACAAATGTGGAACTTTATCATCCCTCTTTGACAGAGGGTCCAAGGTTTGTTTATCTATATAGGGGTCAGAAATGAATCAAATTGGTTATGATATGATCCAGTAATATTATTTGATTTGCTTGCTTGTGGACTAGCCACTTGATTGCCAATTTGTACAGCAGTTCTAGAATTGGCATTACCTTCCTTCCTTTATTTACCACACAGTCAACAACTTTTACATTGCTTGTATTAGACACTTTGAAGTAAGGCAGATTATAGCATCACCTTCAATTTGTACATTGTACAGACCACTATTATTATCTGACACGGAAACCTCAACTTGTTTAATATTCCTATTTTCCAGGTCTACATTCTGCTGTTTGGGCACATCTAGATCATGCATTTGTAACTCAGGACCTGTAATATCAATTAAATTGCTGGACTACAATTTATTTGGTCGCACCAAAACATTTTCTTCTAAGTTTCTAATTTCTTCCAATAATGGGTGTATAGATTGGCCACTTATTAAACTTTTACTAATCATTTTCCCGGAGATGAGGTCAGTTTGGGGTTAAAATGTTTTTAATTTTTTTTTTATTTCCTCTCAATTCAATTTGACCAAGATTAGGTCATAAGAAGTGTGTTATCTTTCCAGTTACGAATGCTTCTTGTCCTTTAGCATCAGGTTTTTAATATTTATTTACAAACTTACAGTTATAGATTCTCATTTTTTTTGGTACTGTGTTAGACATATTTGTAACTCAAACCCAAAGTTAGTTGGCCAGAATGAATATTTCCTTCCCTTTTTAAAGATATACCAGTAATACCAGTAATATTGTAATCCAAACATGTCAGGTTATGCACTCTCAGAATAAGCACACATAACAATTAGAAGCAAACCAGCTGAAAATAAAATGTGATATATGATCTGCAACTTTTTAAATACCTATTATGGCTTAAAAGGAAACAATACCAACATGAGAATAAAATCAACTCCACTTAGTACAAGTTGTCTAAGCTTTTAGAAAATACAAGGATATTATTTAGACAATGGAAGAACCACTTCTTATCTGTTACTCTTCGTCTAATGGCAACTTGGACGTTAGTAGTCGATAATTATGCCTTATAAACCGCACTGCTGAAAAGTTCCTGCAGAGTTGTCTCAGTGGGATAGGCCACACTCTTTGTGGGTAAAATTACAGTTCTTATAGTTCTAGATAAACTTTCCAGGACAGAAATAAATGAGTCTACATGTGCTCTTCTACACAATAAATTATTAAGAAACACTGCTTCTATTTTCTCTTGGATGGACACTGAAGACTCCCAAAAATTGCTGTACAGCAGGTACTAAGAGAGAAAGAAAGTAGGGGAAAATAGAAATAATAAATAATGAGCATAAAAAAAAACTTATCTGCCCAAGAAGTTAACATACATAAACTAGGCATTACTAGTCAAGCCTACTGAAGTAAAAGCAAAAATAACAAATACATAAAAATATGTAGTGGAAAAAATAAGAGGGGAGATTAGGGTAAACCAGTACAGTGTCACATTTTATCAGCAATGGCAAACTATATTTACTTATTTGATTACAACTATTAAATGCAATCACTGTATCTATATATATATATATATAATAAGGGAATAAATTATTATTTTATACAAAAATTTACACCGGTACTGGTCTATTATATTCACACACTCTCTGTACTTACTTGCTTACTTTCTCTCTATTATTTGCAGCTGAAAGCAACCCGGAGCTAGATTTTTCTTTTTCTTCTTTGGGCCAATCAGGTAGCTGGACACACTTGAAAATGAAGAGTTTAGTGAAGATCTACCCAGTCTAAAATCTTCATTGTTTCCATGTTCAGGCACCCAGTCCTTTAGCTCATGGTTAAAAGGGGACACAAAGACCGGAGGGCTTTTTTAAATGCGGAAATAATTTACTGCTAAAAGAAGGCTAAAACGGCTAAACCACAGTTTTGTTTGAGCTTAATATGTAGTTAAAAAGGCAATGCAATGCAAACATCATGCAAGTCTTCAATATAATGGCGGCATCAGGCATGAAGATGCCAATATCGCACATACGCAATAAATATCTTCTCAGATCGAAAGGATCATGTGATCTCAAATACCTATGAATTTCAAAAAGACAGGACTTAGCTTTAAAAATCCAGAAACCCAAATATCTAGTTACCCACAGGCTATTAAGATACTTTATTAGCACTTACTTAAATATACATGCAATGCTGTTAGAATTTGCAGCTTTTGGTTGGTTTTTTTCCCCCCGTGAGGAGGAGGGGCTCCTTCTGAATTCTTCTATGTGCTTCTATACCTATATAACATGTCCTGGAGTAAAAGACAGATTAGACAAATTAGACCAATTCAACAGATCAGCAATGGGCATTCAATTAACAATGGACTTAGGAAGACAATATAAAAACAAGAATGGAATGAAATATAATAGAATAAAAGTGATATAAACAAATTTAAAACCTATCGAGTCCAAAGTATGTTACTGAAAAAGAAAAAAAATGTTTCCCAATCAGGCAAAAGTCAGTATACAATAGGCTTTTCTTTTGGATAAAAAGATAGAGTAAAATCAATCACTTTATTCCAGTTTCGCCATAAACTCCCTTGGCTCTGCTGTCACTGCTAGAGTGGACCATGGTAATTCTCAGACCGTGACTTGCTGAAGTTGCCTCGGCTTCTAGAAGCTCACTACTCATTCCTCAATCTTCACACCTCGCTCCACAGGAAACTCTCCCACAGTTCACTGCTCACAACTTCCAATGCTCCCGCTGCTCCTTACTCTGATCCACTTCTCATCCTCGGCCTTCCCGAAAGGCCTCCACCACCCAGGCAACCCTGCCATTCTCACCTAGTGGCCTTCTTCTTGCACTAACCTGGAGGAAAAGAAAACAAAAAGCGGGAGCCAACACAGCAAACATGCTCACCATGCGATGAACTGGAAAGACCACAATTCAGGCAATGGTCGTTTACCTGTTATTAAACAAAATTTTGCAAAAGTGGTCCTACTTCTTTCTACTACTCCACAGCAGAAAGAGTGAAGCATCTTGCATGACGTAGCTATGTGAGTGTGTGGTATGTGGTCCCCTCCTAGACATTCATGTAGTGATCCCTGTGGTCTGTATACAGTCTATTCTAAGTAGCTGTTTCCTGCAATCCAAGTCTGCTACTGGTTATCCTGTGACTTGGGTGGTTTGATTCCCTTTTCCCAGGTCACTCAAATATAGTTTCCTAGTGTCTAGCTCCTAATAGTCATTATTCAAATACATTGTTTGACTCCTCCATAATAACAAAAACCTGCATTAAATAGTATAACTAGAGAGAAATGTTCCCTTGTTTACTGGGTGGGTCCATGCAGGGCAATAGACCCTAACGCTCCCCATCCATAACATATGAAGCAACACAATTAACAAGGTAACAAACTCAAGACTTCCCATTCTAGCAGTTGATGGAGTAAACCATGCAGGGTGGTGTACCCCAAAACAGCTCACATCAGCCACTTTCATGCTTGGCCTGGTGTCCTCTGTCTCAGAGAAGTCCCTCCATGGACTATGATTTCCAGTGTTGCATAAGTTCCTATTCAATGTGTTTGAGGAGGGGGGTTGACAGAGGTAAACCTTTGGGAGTTGGGGGATGGTAGGCCTCTAGTAAGTGGCATTCCATCAGGCACAGGAATTCCTCTGCTGCCTTTATGTAGGAGCTCTGTGTGCACCTAGATAACTGGGTGTGGGGGGGGGGTAACTGGATGTGGCATAAATAGAATAAAAAGGGAAAGTTCTCCCTCTTTCCTAACCCTTCATTCCCTCTGTAGGGGAGGTGAATAGCAGGTTGCCATGGTGACACCTCCTGTGGAGGCTGAACATTCCAGCCCATTGTGCATATATGGGCTAATGAGCTCCTGCTGGTTTGAGGAGTACAGAGTTATTGATCCTATCTTGCCTTTGCTCCCACTCCTTGTTGTGGCAATTAATGGTTAGGCCCTGTGCCACATGCATGGGGAATCCTATAACTGCCTTTTCTCTGAAGGGTGAGCTCTAGTAGGGCGGGTCCTATATAGTGTTGGAGTGTCCCAGTTGGGGGCCCCTTCCCAAACTGAATAACCCTTCCTTGTGCTTCATCTCATAGTAGGTATGCAGACCAGATCATCGTGGTGTGGGGCAATCTACCCACTTTGGAGGTGATTTGTAAGCCCATCCACAATTTTACTATGGGGGTGCTGAGAGTGAAATGGGATGTAGGAGCAGTGAGGGTTTCAAGCCCTGGCAATGGACTGTGCAGGTGTCCCATCTCCTGAGAACCTGATATGGGAAACAGAGGGAGGTCAGAGTGCTTTGCCTGCTCGTGGAGCATATCAGAGCATGATATACTAATTCCTTTCCTCCTCAATGTTTCTTGAAACTCATTGAGGAGTGACAGTTATTTCTGTAACTGAGCTCTCATTTCAGTTTACAAAGTGTCAAGGTGGAACACACCGTGCTCAGCCAGCAGCTGTTCACCTGGTTGCTTAGCGAACAGCTCCGGGCTGCACTGTCTGCTCCATTGCATCTCCCCTTTAGCAAGCCACTGCTAGAACACCATTAGATCTATATTCAGTACATATCAAATTCTAATATAGGAAACCCTTTGTGCAGTCCCTCGCCTCCTTGCCCCTGCACCTCCTTTGGTGCTTGCTGCTCAGGATGGACAAAAGAAGGGCTCTAGTGAGTGGGTTAGCACTGCGCGGCAGCTAGTCTTTAGCATGTCAATGCAGAGCACCCTTGCCCACTAGCAAAGGAATATAATTTGGGTAATCTCCAATCTCCTCTTGGGCCCTATTAAATTAGCAGATCAGCATAGAGACTTCTGTGGAGAACAGAATGGGGGGATGGACAACCTAATTCAGCTAGCGGCGAGCACACAAGGTTGGCCCCCTTTTACCCCCCCCCCGACATTTTGCATCTCTTATTATTTAAAATTATTTCATCAGGAAGAAATGGAAATGGAAAGAAGTACAGGGAGGATAGTACAGTACATAGAATAGCTAAGAGAGAGGTGAGGAAGGAATGGTGACTGGGATTAACGGCACTGGTCAAGGGGTAGGGGGGGTTGCAGGTGAAGGCCAGGGAAAGAGATGAGGGAAAAGGGGTTAAAAACCAGTGCCATGCTACTTACATTTAAGCTGAGTGATGCCGAGAAACTGGGTCCAAAGCTGCCTGAGAGGAACACTTAATCTGCAAGTTCTGCACCGCAAGACGCAGGTTGCAGTATGAGAGAGAGTTCCTTGCTGGTAGAGCAGGTTTCAAGTGTCCTCATAACTTCTCACTGAGGGGCTACTGCTGGTGGGTGATCTCCATAGCCCACTGTGCCCTTGTAGTCCTTATTTAGTTTCTGCGTCTTCAGGCATTACCTGGCTGACAGCGTCTGCACAGGATTTGAGGATTTCCTTCCAGAACGTTGCCTCATTTACTGCTGGTTACGGTCTAGCTGTAGCTTCTTCCATCAGCTGGTGCTGCTCAGGGGTTACAGGTCTTTCTTGTTCTTGCTGCTTTGGTGCAGGTTCTCCCAGCGACTCTGACCCAGTCGAGGATGATGCTCTGCTGCGGGATCTGATCGCTGATTCCTTTGATTTTTTTTTTTTTATTTATTTTTTGTTGACTGGGTAAGTGCACTAGACAAATCCTGCCAATTTTCAGACATGACCCAGGGAAGGGGGATACAGGTGAATGCCAACTGACCTTGAACCAGATGAAACTGTTGCTGGTATTTTTAGTGAATGAAGGAAATTTTGCCAGGACACCGGGGAAATTCCCCAACTCTTTTTGGTAAGTGCCATGGGATCTTTAACATCCACCTGAGCTACCACCAATCCAGGCAGATGGGACCTCCGTTTAACGTCTCATCCGAAAGATGACACCTCAGAAGTGCAGCACCCCCGTCATGCTGCACTACAGTGTCAGCACTGGGATATTAACCCAAGTGCTAGATGTGGGAACTGAACCCACAGCCCTCTGATCTCCCGGCTTCAGAGGTGAGTGTGCTACCTACAGAGCTGCTGACATGACATCTTGGGGCCCTGCCTGCTTGTTCTTCCCCCTCTGCTTTCTTTTAAAAGTAGCAGTTTGCCACTCCATGTTGTCCCCTTCAGCAAAGGCTGGAAATCTGTTTGATGGCCCTTGTGGAGGTCAGCCTACAGGGTTTCTGATGGCATGCAGGCAGTTACTCTCTGGCTGGCATTCTGCGTTACATAGTGTTATCTGGCCAGTGACTATTAACATAGTTCATTGCTTCCTCTGGGGTTTCAGATGTGTTATAGATCCCATTTCTCAGGATCTGAAGCTTGGCAGGATACAGGAGCCAGCATTGTAGTTGCACTTCATGGATGATTTTTCTAACTGTCAGTGTCTGTGGCTCAGTAGGTCACACACTCGTCTCTGAGGCCAGGAGATCAGAGGGCTGTGGGTTCAGTTCCCACACCAGGCACTTGGGTTAATATCCCAATACTGACACTGCAGTGCAGCATGAGGGGGGTGCTGCACTTCTGAGGTGCCGTCTTTCGGATGCGATGTTAAACTGAGGTCCCATCTGCCTGGACTGGTGGTAGTTCAGGTGGATGTTAAAGATCCCATGGCACTTATCGAAAAGAATAGGGGAATTTCCCCGGAGTCCTGGCCAATTTTCCCTCATTCACTAAAATACCACCAACAGCTTCATCTAGTTCAAGGTCAGTTGGCATTAATCTGTCTGCCCCTTCCCCGGGTCGTGCCTGAAAATAGGCAGAATTTGTCTAGTACACTTACCCGGTCAACAAAAACAAAAACTAAACTAAAAACTTCCATGTATGATTTCCTCTTTTGTGCAAGTTCTGTGGAACAGTCATTAAAGATGCAGAGTCAATGCCCTTGCCACATCAGTTGACCTTGCTCACTTGCTAGGGATAAAATTCTCTCCTTTTCAGGGAATCTCAGTATTTTTGTGGTTATGGGCCTGGGCCTGCCACCTTCCTTAGGCAGCAGTGCCAGCATGTGGTGTGCCTGTTCCACTTCCATGGCCAGTCTCCAGTCATAATGCAGCAGCCTAGGCAGTTCGGCTTGGAGGAAACTTGCAGCATCTCGCGTTTCAGCACCCTCCGGGAAGCCCATGAAGCAGAGATTGTTCCCCTGACTTCTACTTTCAGCATCCTCAGCTCGGGACCACAGAAGTTGTACCATTCTTTCCAGCTCTTAGATGCATGATTCATGACTGGTTATCTTTTTTATCAATGTAAGCAAGATAAGTTTCTGCATCCAGGATGCAGTAGTAAAGTGCCTGGACTCTGTCCTCCAATGTGGCCACAGATGTTTTAAAAGTTTTAATTTAATTCAGCACCTGTTGCATCATTATTTTTAGTTCTTTATATTCGCCAGATGAGAGCATCACGCCTGGCTGGTTGTTCTTTAGTGCTCTGCCTATTTTTCGGGCAAGCGCATGGCGATGGAACTGCTAATTACTTTCCCTTTTATTCCAGGTTTCCCCTTGCTCTATTGGCTTCAGCTTTAGTTATTCGTTGGCTCAAATGCTCCAATAACGAAATAGTGTGAGGATAGAAGATACAGCTGGAAATATTTTTTCCACTGAAAAATTCGGCAATTAGGAAAGGAGCTGTTATATCAAGCTGCCATCCACCTTCCTGGCTCGCCCATAAGCCCACTGCTCCCAATTTTCTATAATAAATCTTGCTATGAATCTGACAACTAATATAGTGGTTTTATATGCATTAGCCTTAACACAGCCTTTTATTTTCCATTAGTGCCACTAACCACTGGGGACTTTGTTGGATGTTTTTCAGCATCACCATGTTTAGTAACTGGTGTTGATGGGACTGAAGAAATTGCAGGCAACAGATACAGCCTCTGGCTACTGCCTCCCTCAAGTAAGAGAGAAGCCAAGCATTTTTTAGCAGCACCACTACCATCACACACTGCAGATAAACTAGTACCTCCTGCATCCATACCACGCCTTCATCCACCTCAACTGGTGGTCACTACTGCTGCCTTTCCTCCCTGTCTACCCTTTCCTTTCCCTGTACCACTCATTCTAATGTGATAATGTGTAGGGGTATCAGTGGCTTAAGCAATAATAAAAGTACTGCAAATAGCAAAATAGTCATGATCAAATAAAAAATAAAAATTCAAAATGAAAAGAAAAGGTTAAAGTATTATCAAAAATGTTCAAAAATATGAACATGTACCTGCCAGGGCCCTGGTCAAACAGCACTGAACACTGACAGTGTACAGAAATTATGGGACCCAAGGAAAACTGGAAAATGAGATTTTCAGGACTTGAGAAAAATTGTCTAAGAATGACAGTGAAAACTAAAATGCAGTGAAAGTTTCTGAAATGAAAGCTGTTGCTGGCTGCAGACAAAAGCCTTCCCCTCCCCACACACACAAAGCTAGTCCTGCACAGCAGCACCACACTGAAAAAGAAAGAACAAAAATTAGCAAAATTGAAGGCAAAAACATTCAGAATTAAGTCTGCAAATGCAGAACACCAAGTAGAATATGTTAAAAGAAAACACTTTCATGCAATGAACAGCAGTACACACTGTGCTGGGCATCACTTGCAGCAGCAGTGGACATCAGGGAGAAGCAGCCTACAAAGGCAGCCCCTCTGGAACCCCCCCCTTACTCACCATGCTGGGCATCCCTTATAGTGGGAGCAGACAGCAGGGAGAAGCAGCCTGCACAGCTAAAGAGGTGCTACTCCCGTGGACAGTTTTAGGGGTTGTGGAATGACTACCATGCAACATTTGTACCAGGAGGCTTGATCGGCTAAACGAACTGTTTTTCTGCCTGCTGGTGAACGTTATGCTTGCCAAGGATTTGGGGCTAATTCTGCTGTTACTTTACTTGGGCAAGGTTGTACAACTAGCTGGGTTAGCCAGAGGAGCTAGGGTTATTGGGTGGTACAACGCTAGGAGTTGTGTAGCTAAGGGGTGCTGTAAACTACTTTTTGGTGTTTCTACTTACTGAACTGTTCTTGTTGTTTCCCTCCTCACTATTTCCATCTTGATCCACCTGGGCTCCCTGCTCATTCCTCAGACACCGGGCATGCGCACTGGGGTCAGGCAGGGTTCCTTTGTGTTGGCTTCCGGCCAGAGACCAAGTGCTTGATCTGTCTTTTGTTCTTCCCCCATAAAGGTGGCCCCTCTAGTACCCCCCCCAACACACCATGCTGGGCACCATTCACAGTGGGAGCAGACAGCAGGGAGAAGCGGCTTGCAAAGGTAAAGAGGTGTTAGTCCAATGGACTGTTTTAGGGGGTGTTTACCCATGGATGCTTCACATCTACTCCCCACCCCACCAAGGTCAGCCCTCTTTTTATTGACATCATCAGATCAAGTGATCTGGGCATGCGTTACTAAGTGCTGATATTCCCATTAGCAAATTATCACCACTAACCACTAGGGGTCAGGCTTGCACCATTTGACCTGATTGTTTTCCCCTCCCCTCTCCACACTCTCTATCATCCTCTTCTACAGTTTCCCTGTAATCTCTGCTTCTTCTCTTTTCAGTTTTTTCTCATTTCAGCTACACCTACTCTCACCCATCCTGGGTCTTGAACCCTGCACCCTCTGCACCACAGTCAGTACCTTTGCCACTGTGCTATCCCATCAGATCATTTCAGTCCCTGCCATTTACTGCCCTGTCACCTCCCAGAAAGTATTCCCCCATCTATTAGGTCTAAACAATACCTCTCATTCCCGCTCCACAATCAAACTCCTCCCTCCCCCCAACGATAATGAAACATTCATGGACTCTTCAGGTCCCTATCTACCTATCAATCCTCCTTGGCCTTCCCCTCTATTCTAGCTTGCCCCAGGGGCCCCAGACTCCCTTGGTCCACTCCCTTATCCACAACCTAGGTGGTATAACTAGTAGTGCCCTAAACCCCAATCCTACTGAGCCCCCTGTTCAAACCCCTATCCCCCCTTTCTGCCTGCACCTGTCAGCCCAATTAGCTCACCATGACTGTAAACTCCCTACCCCAGTGGTGGGTTCCAAACATTTACTCTACCCCTGTAGCCCAGAGTTGA
The DNA here is from genome assembly GCA_016271365.2 of Neoceratodus forsteri. Taxonomy (NCBI): domain Eukaryota; kingdom Metazoa; phylum Chordata; order Ceratodontiformes; family Ceratodontidae; genus Neoceratodus; species Neoceratodus forsteri. The sequence goes on along the minus strand of CM028129.1, from coordinate 49,464,120 downwards.
AACCTAAACAACTTAAAGCTGCTGTCTTCCTCCATGATCTCCTTCTATTGCTAATATCTGGTAATATACACCCCAACCCTGGTCCACTCTCCCCTCCCACCACTTCCTGTGACAGGGCGGATGGTCTCCTGTTTGCCTTCGTAAACATTTGTAGCCTGTTAAAAAAACATGACATGCTCCAAGGCTGGATGGTTCAACATCAGCCAGATGCTCTGTCGGGTGACGGAAACCTGGGTCTCCCCAAACAACGCTGACTCAGCTGTGACACTTAGTGGCTACTCAATTTTCAGGGTAGATAGACTGACCAAAAGGGGTGGTGGTTGTGCACATTATATATGGGATTCCCTACAAGCTCAGGTTGTCTGTATCCCCCTTCCCTCCCATGGTGCCCAAGCCCTCACTATTAAGTTATCACTAGGCAACACTGGCAAATTCTTCTACATCATGACAGTTTATATCCCACCTCATAATCAAAAATTGGCCTTCAATGCAGTTGTTAATTACATCTCTGAACTGCCTGCTAACTGTGAGGTCATTGCCTTGGGGGACTATAACATCAACTGGCTGTCACCCACTGCCACCTCCTATAAGAATGGTATCATGGCAAAGGACCTCACCCAAGTCATTCCATCCCATACAAGACTTAACCCTAAAACTGGGTCATCCACCCTGCTGGATCTAATTCTCACTAACTGCCCCCAAAGACTCTCGAAGGTCACTGTGCTCCCTGATGCCCTGAATGACCACTCCCCTGTACTCTGCTGGTGGTCCAGCAAGGCCCCAATTCCACCCCCCCAAAGCTATTTACCAATGCCGCCTAAAAAAGGGGTTCCCTAAGCCACTTCAAAACCCACCTCTTGAACTGTAATTGGTCCACCATAGACTTCACGCGGACAATTGACAGTGCCCACAAGCACTTTATTTCAGCCTTCAACTCCACATGTGATCTCTTCACCCCAGTCACGAAATAGATAGTCAAAGGCCACAACACACCCTGGATAGCTCAGGCTCTTCTCAATCTCATGCACCATCGAGACAATCTCTGGTGCAAGTCCATTGAATCAGGCCTACTCCTAGACAAACAATGGTACAGGGAAGCCAGAAATAAATGCACCTGTGAAATACGTAAAGCCTAGTCAACCAATTACCAGAAGGCCCTCTCAGCCACCTGGGGCTCAGGATGTAAATTGTGGGATGATATTAAAGAACTAAATGGTAAAACAGTATCCCACCCCTGGCTCAACTCTCCGCCAATGGTACCCTTACTCAGGACCTCCTGCTCATAGCAAACACCCTAAACTCCACATTCTCTGATCTGAGTAGCATGCTTCCCCCTAACTTCTTTGACCCTTCCCCCTGAGCTCTCACCCTCACCCCACCTACATGACAACACCCTACCTTTCTGCTTCAGGATTATATCAACCTGTGAAGCCAGATCCTACCTCACCAGAGCAGGAGTATCATAAGTCGGAAGAGGGAAGTAATAATCCCTCTTTACAAGACACTGGTTAGGCCCCATCTGGAGTACTGTGTGCAGTACTGGAGGCCACACCTTCACAAGGACATTAACCAAACTGAGGCAGTCCAGAGAAGGGCAACTAAAATGGTGCAGGGACTGCATCAGAAAACATATGAGGACAGACTAACGGAGCTCAATATGTATACCCCTATAGCAAAGGAGGGAGAGAGGTGATATGATCTGAACATTCAAACACCTTAAGGGCATTAACAAGGTGAAAGAGTCTAACATGTTTCAATACAAGAAAAATAGCAGGACAAGAAGACACAGCATGAAATTAGAGGGAGGCCAATTAAGGGGTAATGTGAGGAAGTTCTTTTTCACAGAAAGGGTGGTGGATGCATGGAACGGCCTACCTCAGGAAGTGGTGGATATGAATACAGTGCAGGGCTTCAAAAAGGCATGGGATAGGCACAAGGGAGCAATACAGATGAGTATGAATAGATAGGCCATTGACAGAGCAAAGGCCGATGGCACATTTATAAGGTAGAAAAATAAATGGGCAGACTGGATGGTCCTTGCGGTCCTTATCTGCTGTCAAATTCTATGTTTCTATGCTTCCTGGGCAAGACTCGACATAGTGGGAACACACTTGATTTAAAACACCTCCACCTCGCCCTAGATGCTGTTCTTGCCCCTCTCACCAAAATCCTCAACCTCTCCCTCTGTCTTGGCCAGTTCCCAACTCGTTGGTAATGAGCAGTTATCACACCCATACTAAAACATGGTGACCGCACCTCCCCTAACAACTACTGCCCTATCTCCATCCTTCCCCCTGTCTCCAAGGCTCTTGAAAAAATTGTCTCAGACCAACTCGCTGACTGCCTGTCTAAATATAACCTACTGTGCCCTGCACAACACAGCTTTAGAAAGGATCACAGTACCTGCATAGCTTTTCTGGAATACACCACTTACATCCACAAAGCCCTCGACCACAGACACTTAGTTGGGTTAGTTTACATTGACCTAACTAAGGTGTTTGATACAGTCAATCACGCCCTCCTCCTCAAGGCCCTGCCCTCCATGGGGCTAACCCCAGAAGCCACCTCCTGGTTTGAGAAGTACTTAAGTGATAGATCTCAGCAGGTCAAAATTAACCTTGTCCACCAGCCTGCCTGTTAACTCAGGTGTACCCCAGGGCTCCATCCTGGGACCACTCCTCTTTAGTTTCTTCCTGAACTCACTACCCAGAGCCTGCTCCTGCCAGATGCTACTATATGTTGATGATATAGTCATATTCTGTAGCAATCCTCACCCCTCCCCTCTCCAACATGCTTTCCAGAGCTTCTTCTCTGAAGCTAAAGAATGGTTCACTGCACACAAGCTAGTCTTGAACTATGAAAAAAACAAGACCATGGTCTTCACCCATCATCAAAACAAACACAGGAACTTTCCACTGCACATTCTTAACTATCAGGGTGCCTCTCTGGAGCAAGTTAAATCCTTCAAATACCTGGGTGTCACCCTTGACTCCTCCCTTACCTACCATGTACACGTCCATCTCCTTAGCTCAGCCATCAATGCCAGAATTGGACTCCTATACTGACACAAACATTGCTTGCCTCTGGAGGCACTCTGCCTTGCTGTAGCCTCCTCTGTCTTCTTCTTGGTTGATTATGGAATAGTTCTTTTATGGAGCAGCTGACAGCACTGCCGTCTGGTGAATCAATATTGCCCTGAACAATGCCTGCCACCTAGTAGCGGGATGTGACAGATGGACCCACACCTGTGACCTTTACAGGCTCACTAATTGGCTTAACTTTGAAGGCCGGCTTAAATACCACACACGCCTACTTGCCAAGAAAATCGCAAACAAACTCTCACCACCAGGGCTTCATAATCTGCTTCAGCCTGCCCCTCTGTCCCGGGCCTCCAGAAGCTTCACCAAAGCCTCCTTTCTAGTCCCGCACCGTAGGACATCCCTGGGACAATGAGCCTTCTTCTTCAGGGCCCCACTCTGGCGGAATAGCCTACCTACTGCTGTCTTCCTGGAAGATACAGTAAGCTAGGCACCTTCAAATCCAACCTCTGGAATATACTGCTCACTGTCTGCACCTGCGATTGCACCTAACCTCCCCCCTCATACTGGCATCTCCTGCTCCTTAATGAATAGTCAACCCTGATGGGACATTCAACCCACCTGTCCCTTTCCTGTCACTAACCTTCTTAACATACACACTACCCATATCGGGTCCCTGCCCTGCGTGGCTAATATAATAAGGGGTGTAGTTTTATATCCTCTCTATTTTATATTTCTGTAATCTATGCACCATTGCTGATGCAGGGTCTATTCTCAACCCTCAGAAATATGTTGTTCTCTGTCTTGTATCATCACTGTACTGTTTGTCAAATCATTGTTTTGTAATATGACATGGAGCCTTTGCAAAGGAGTCTCTGACTCAAAGGTTTGTAATTCCAATCTTTCAATAAATAAAAAATAACTACATTCAAATCAAGTCAAAACTGAACTCTGACTACAGTGCAGATCCTGTCTCCTCAACACACTTCCTAGAACTGCACACAGCACAGTTCTTCTGGTTGGTTTCCTGCTGCAGTGTAACCATGTGATCTGCAGGTCAAGTGGTGCAACGACAGCACTGAATGACTCAGCCATTTTACAAAGTCTCAATAAAGTTTGCCAACAAAGCTGTAAATTCATCTCTTTGCAAAGCTGCCAATACCTTGGAGTCTGAAGTGCAAATAACTTTGTGAAGTTGCAGGACTTTACAAAGTTATTAGGAATGAACATTTTCCAAACTGCACGTACCTCTAGACCCATGTGCCCGTAACCATTCTTTTTTCCATTTACCGCTACACCTCACTTTTTGGAGTTAGCCACCCCATCAGGTACACTGTCTCAGCACCAGCTTTGCATGCCTAACTCATCCCCCTGGACTGCATTCTATCTCTCAGATCTGTTTGTAATAAGGTGAGAGGCAACTCCATCAGGTACACTGTCTCAGTGCTGATTTCGTGCATCGAACCCACCCCCTTGGGTAGCATTCTATCTCTCAGACCTGTTTGTACTAACATGAAAGGCTACTCCAAAAAACATGGGAGAGAAGGGCATAGGAACTGAAATACATAACATAGCTGAACTCAGATATAAGGAGCTCAATCAGGACATTTCATTTATTATGCACTAAGAAAACCTTGGACACCCGTACTACTACATGCGACTCATGAGTAACAGATTGCTTGTGCACTGGAAAGGAGATGACAAATTCCACAAGCAGAAATAAGGCAGAATGGCAATTGTGCTTCCAAATTGCTTTTCTGTTTTTTTTTTCCCCCACCAAAGTATGGAGATTTCCAAAACTCTTTTATTGTAAAGCACTGATTAGTGTTCCGCAGTTCATCTAACTCTGTGGAAGAGGTTTTCACAGTTTATGTAAACAACAGAACACAAATCCACAGTTTATGTAAATCAGGCATTGCTAAACCATGACTTGAACACCATTTTGAGAATTTCACGATTTCACTTCTGATAGGATTCCATGGAATTGCGAGGAATTTCTGAAATTCTGAGGAATTCCTTCGGGATCAGAATTAAAATTCAGCACAGCAGTTTTATGCAGTCTCTCATTTCTAGTTTATTTTTGTTTTTAGTGCATCTCTGTCTCTCCTTGTCCAAACCACACACATAAACTCAAGCCTCAGTCCCAGAACAAGGCATTATGGGTATGCAAATTATTGTGTGAGAAGATTGACAGTGCTTCCACAGAAAGACACTGCCTTTTCTAATTTACTATGCTTTTGGCTCTCTGATCTTTCAACCTGTCATTTCTTTTTTTCCCTCCTCCCTCATTCAGCCCTCCTTCCAAGGAGTGCCCCAGCCCTGTCACCCTGACATCTGCTGGGACTTACCTGCCGCCATCTTCCCCCAGGGCTTGCCCCCCTGGTGGGGTCAAAGGTGTCCCCCAAGCACCGCAACAGAATGGATCCAGTTCCGCTGGTATGCCCAGCTGGTCAGGTATGTTGCCTATGGGTGCTTCTCATCATCCAGTCACAAGCATTTTTCCTCTGGTTTTCGCCCCTGGATACATGATGTGCAATGACATCATGGTGAATGATGCGTGCTCCCATGCAATGTGCACCAATGTCTGCCACATCCCCGATCTGTCTTGGCAGTGAGCTGTCTTCCCCCAGCTTCGGCCAGGGGCCATGCGAGCTACTGGCTCTGACCTTTCTCCTGATCTGGAGGAGGACAATGATTCTGCAGACGCTCGATCTTCCTTCCCCTGGCTGACCACCCGGCAGCCAGATTTGACCCGGAACCTGGGTCATTGGTGATGCAAATGGTGGCATTATCACTGCACTGGTGGTCCTGCCCACAACCTGCCATTTCATCTGCTACCCCCACCGCAGCCCTGTCACCCACTGCCTGCAGGATTACCATCAACCATAACAGTGTCCCATCATTAACCCCACCATGGTGGAGCTTCCTGGGTTCCCCAGGCCTGGGAGGAGATTAGCTTGGAAGTATAGTGGTTGACTTCTCATTAAGCAGCGCTGGACCTGCAAGGAGATGTAGCTTCATTCTGCTACTGTACAGCTGAGGCAGACATTGCTTCTAAATCAGGCTTATACAGTATGTCTGATCCAGCTTAGACTGAGAGTGACAAAGTACAGCTACGTGTTTCATCCTCTTCCAGTTTATTTTGTCTTTTCTCTTCCATCACTCAGTATTACGGATATTTTAGTTTACCCTTTCTTGTGTTCCTGTCATAACACTTTCCCCATTCTCTTTCATCACCACTTAAATACATCTACAAGCCTTACCTATCGCATTCTGCCTCCCCATGCAATTATCTTAGCAAGTCCTTCTAAGGCTTTCCTTCACTGCTGAAGACCTAAACAAACCTGTCATCCATTTTATAGAAACAATGCAGCATTTTGTATAAATTCAGCTTTTTCTGTCCAGAATTTTGTTGTACTCAAGTTTGTTCAGATATATACAGTATATTGATTAAATGTGATTTTATGACTGTGTAACCACCCAGTCCCCTGGGGTACTAGAATCCTATCATTATTATTGTTAGAAAGGTAGCAGGAAGCTGATAGGGAGCTCATTAGGGGCTTCTTACATAATGACATCATTGTTTCCTCAGCTAGCCTGAGGGAAGATTGATTAGGTCATTCAGAACTCTCACAGCAGCATAAGCCACACTGTGTGGATAGTTGCTCTGGGGAGCTTATAATGTTCAGTTAGTTGTCAGCCTGCATGAGTGAGGAGGTGAGAGTGGCAGAAGGACTGCCAGTTAGACTCTGAGTTGAGGACCCAGCATTTCTTACCCTAGTGGAGTGTCATTTTCAGCTTCCAGTGAAGTGGTGGAGACCAGTGCTACAGCAGAATTTCCTGATTTCTACTCCCAGTGAAGTGGAAGGAACTGTTTGTTTACAATGGGCTCAAGGAGCAATCCCCTGAAGGTTCTGTGTGTATTTCAGCTGCCTTGGAAAGGACTTTGAGAGACTGTTTGATCTGCTACCTAGGAGAATGCCTTTTTCTTTTGTTGTTCCATGCTTAGTGAATGGGACAACTAGTTGTGAGTACTGTTCTAGGAGACAAGATCTCCACATACTTTAGGGGAATTGTAGTCTGGGGTGTGTGTGCCCATAGATAAGGATGGATCGCACCTGTCAGTACCCTAGTTCACCCAAGTGAGTGCAGTTTGTTCTTTGGTCACCACAGTGTGTGAAGAAGTTAAAGTGTGGGACCTCTAGCATTTCAAAGAGAAATGGGGGTTTCAACAGTGTAACCCTGAAGAATGGCAGAGACTGTCAGTTGTGGGAAAGGGTGGGAGGAAAGCCATCTAAGTGCTTACACGGCAGGGCTTCCTGGTTTGTAAAGGGCACCAGTTATACCTGAGCAAGAGCCAAGCTGCAGGTTAAGGTGTTTGGCTGAGTTTCACATAATTGCACCTTTGTTCATAGAAGAGTTCTGAGTGTGTGGCTTAGATTCACTAAATTACACTCATAGGAGGAAAATATTCAGGTGCGTGGCCAGGTGTCCACTAAATGCACCATTGGGAAAATTGGAAGAAGGTGTTCTGTTGTGTATTCATGAACTGTACTGCATGCATGGTCAGTTCATGAAATGTACCTGTCCTGCCTAGACCAACACTTGGGGGTCCATTTCTGCTTTAAACTTCCATCTGTTGAATAAAGCCATATTGTACAATCCCAGTTACTGTTCCGGACATTCCAATTTTTTGCTTCTGGTTATGTGGATTTACTGGAGCCCCCTCAGCAGGTTAGATCTAGCATATTCCTCACTGCCACCACCCAGGACCTGGGTTTTAATGTTTACACAAGGTTCATGTAGTTTGTTTCTATACCCCAACCCCTCTCTTCCTCTAGAAAATGAGCCAGGTATACAATACATCCTAATGCCAAGGGTGATAACAACCTCTTTTGTAAAGTAAATGGTATGCCAGTATGTGGATACCAGTGTTCCAGATTTTAATGGGAGGGTGCTAACTAGTTTAAAAAGTGGCTTGGGGGTTGCAAATGTATGTTTTGAAAGCTTATTTAACTTTGAAACTTTTTTCTTGAATAAAGCAAAGTTTAAGAAAGAAAGAATGGTATTGTACCTGATGAAGGGACCTATGTTTTCTTTCCCAGGAGACTGTTCACTATACCATCTTTGTGCAGAAAGTATGTTGGCCAAGTAAATGATATCAAACTATCCAGTAACTCCTGTTTGCAAAGGACTAACATAGCTATGATTGCTCTTATTTTCGGAACTCGATTATAAACAAAAGCTTTACTACTGATTTGCTTTCTTTAAGATATTTGACACATTTGAATTTGAATGTTTTTGACCTCAATTAGTTCCACCCCTTGCATGTCACACTCATAGAAAATAAAACATGCTTTAAGTGTGGACATGCCAGATCCCTCAGATGTCAAACATAGTTCCCTTAGAGAGGTATATTATCTTTATGCATGCCTTTAAAACTGAATTTTTTTTTTTAAGTTTTCTGGGTATATTAGATCAGTCTTAGTCATCAAAAGAAGTAGAGTTCTGGATGACTTCTAAAGCAACACTTATTTCTACTTTTCTTTGATATTTTTATTACATTTTACTTAAAAACAGAATGTGCAATCTGTCAAGAGTAAGCTGGTTAAAAAAATACAATACTCCTGCTGAGCGAGAGATAAGCCAAATTCAGTTCTGCAACATTTTCTTTAAATTTTTCAGAAGTTAAATCCATTCAATTCTTTGGGGAAACTACTTTATATCAGGCTTAAGTCTTTCTAAAGAAACATAATGAAAGGAAAGGAATATAATTCCAATTTTCTCAGTGAACAGAATGTATTTTTCTAATGTGCCCCGACATCTATTAAATTCTGTCTTGAAATAAGTACCATGCAAAACGGCACACAATAAAATTATGCTTAATTTGCAGGTTGTCAGGAAGAGTATAGAAACTGGTTTCAAATTAACTGCATGTGTTTTGGTTGATAAAGTGGCAGATATGCAATATTACATTTCACAGTTAAGGTTTCCATTACAATGTATCTCTTTAGATGATTTCTACTAAGCACCCAGAAGAAATAATTTCTTCCAATTTGAGATGTTATATAGTATGTGCCAAGCTTAACAATATCTGAGGTAGTACCAACCACCCACTGACTGTGATTCATAAAGCCCTGAAACATTCACATTCGGTGGTGTGATTAAGCACACACTCTATATGCTAATTATAAGAAAATAAATTAAAGTATGCTCCAAAGTAGAACAATTTTATTTATTTTATTAATCCCTTTTCCAGTTAAGTGTGCTGGTCCAAGGCCCTTTTTCATATATGACCTCAGCCACAGGGAAAGCCTCACGGACTGACAATGACAAAAATACATTCTGTGGGTTCTAACAGTACTTATGAAGTGCAACACATGTGTGTTAACAAATGCTGTTAGATCAGTCAAGGAAATAATTCACAGCTTACAATTTAAACTGATAGTGAGATGCGTAAGCCCACAGATTGCTAGGAAGGTAACTGCTCAGAAATAGGAGCAATGGATTAGAAAGCCCTATGAACTTTATTAATACTTGTAAGGGGCACAGTTGAATGAATTTAGTTTGGGGACCTTAAGGGTTTGAAGCCATTATTAGGTAGATGTGGGTCCCAAGGGGGAGGAGTCAGGTTAACACAGGGCCTTGGCAGTTCAGCAGCAGTAAAGTAAATTGCATATTTGGAGTGTGGTTATTGTGTGTTCCTTCTAACCAGAGCAAACAAATTTAAAAAAAAAATTAGGAAAACGATGTTTTACTCAGTCATTTGGGGAGAATTCAATAGTAAATCACCCAGGGTGGTTGCCTACTGGCAATAATGCGCAAAGATCAAGAGTGACACTTCGGGGAGGGGGGGCTGTGAAAATTTCCTGTACAAATATAAAATATTTATTTTCCAAACTGGGGGGTTCTAAGGGGGATTGAATGAGACCCACTAAGAGGCAGGTTTATCCCCAGATGATGTCTTTTTGACATTTATGGACTATGCCCAACAACAAATGTGATATAAACCCCTTCCCCAGTTATTTGGAGTTGGCTGACACACAGACAACAAACTTAGAGGGACATTTTCAAAGGAGATGCACCAGCGCATCTCACAAAATGCGCCAAACTGCAATATTCATTCAAGATAGATGCTCCATGCATCTCTGGGTGCACCCAAGAGCATCTATAATGTGTGCAGCACATCTTAAGGGGGTGTGCCTATGAATGAGCTTCACATCCCAATATTTAGCCCAGATGGGTGGAGCATGTGCAGGGCATCCCCAAAGATGAGCTGCCCAAAGTTAGTCATGGAAAAACCATGCCTAACTGGTCGTCACCCACAGGCTGCTGCTGTACTGTACACAGCAGCACAGCAGCCACCATCTCCCTGCGGCTGTGTGGCAAGCCCACCCAGCCCTGATGCACAGTGCCCCAATGTGTTCATAAGGACACCCCCCACCCTCAAGTGGTTCCCCCACATGTCCCATTCCCCAAAGGTCATGTGACCCCCTATTTCCATAGTACAGTGGACCCCCCATCCTGAGCCCCACACCCCTTACTCCAATTGTAGGACAAGACCAGGTGCCCATTTCAAGTCCCCCTCTGCAACCCACTGTCACACCACCAATGTTCCATACTGTAGTGGCAACCTACCTCAGCAGGCAGAACCTCTGCCCCACACACCACCACATCCCAACCCATGCAGGCGACTGGCACAGCCAGCTGCTGACTGATTGGGATCTCGATCTGTACTGTACAGATGACATATTGTGATCTGTACAGTAGAGGTCCTGATCAGTTGGCAGCTGGCTGTAGCAGAGTGAGGAGGGCTGTGCCAGTTGTCGGCACAGGTCAGGATGTGGAGGGGTGCGGGAAGAGGGTCCTGCCTAACAGGGCGGGGGATCACTACACTATGGAAATTGTTCCAGGTATTATTTTACATCGAATGGGGATCGGTGATCAGAATGGGGTGGGGTCACTAACCTATGGACTATAGGTCACTTGGGGTAATGTGGATGGTGCTTGAGGATTGGGACAGGTAGGGGGGACACTACACTATGGAAAAGGGACAGGGGATATATTTGATTATATTCCAAATCAGGTTCAGGATGGAGAAGGGGAGGGTTCCTACACTTGAAAGGGATGGGACTTCTTACATTGGTGGACTGGGACTGGGTTTGGGGGGGCAGGCTGCCCGGCACATTCTGCCATGTGCTGGCATGCAAATGTGGCCATAATGAGCATGTAAATGTCCCATTTGCGCCTTGCATGCCTGATGCTAGCATTTGCATATTCTAGCTGAATATCGGGAATTTGGGACAGGCACATCTGGGGATGCATCGTGCATCCCCATTCCCGGTATTCAGGCCATCTGCCAGGATGCGCCAGTGCATTGTCGTCCGCCCCATTTGTGCCGCCCACTAGGATTGCTACATTTAGACGAGATGCGCGATCTGTTGGGATTGTGCATCTTATTGAAATATTGCATATTTTTGTGCTGGCCCATTTATTTGGACAGTGCATCTAGATACACTGTGCATCCCCCTTTTTTTGAAAATGGGTGCCTAAGTATTTAAATTCTGTAAAGCACTAAACATTCTCAGACACCACAAGGTGGGAAATTCAATATGTATACCTTGCTGAAGACTGAAAAGTTAATCCTTTACTGAGAGCATGGCCAAGTTGTCATCAAGCTCATGACTTGGAGCAGCCAATTAGCAATGCTGGAGATTGAGAACACCTCACATGTCATACATCTCAATGCCATTTATAGCTCTCTCTGTCACACAGGGGAAGGGCTTGGTTACTGAGGGTACTCTTTTTTTGTCTCTCTCTATTTTTTTGTTGAAAAAATGACTTTTGATCAGAAAATTTTAGAAATCACCAAAGAAGCATGCATTTCAATTCCAGTCAGTCAGTTGACTGCAAATATACATTAAAGTATCAGATAGGCATGCAATTGAAATTTCACTGGAGAGGAGAGGAGAGCAAAGTGGGGCACTGTACTGAACACTGCAGGCCTTGCGACAGGAGCAGAGCAGAGTAAAAGTGAGCAAATGTGGACATTGACAACTTTGGATCTTCTTCAGTTCAAACTCTTGTCTTTGGTTCGACTTCAGTACTTTGCCAAGGACACTTAAAGTGTATTATATTGGGTTTCAGGCAGGCAAGAAATAAAGGTAAGTGATACCTCTCCCCCACTTCCCTCCCAATCCAGTCAATCCTATCCTCTTCCACCCTCCCTTAGTCCTTCTGTCATATTTAAAAAACAAAATTACATTTAGTATCTGGCACAGTGCCATGAGTTTGAAATGTTTTGTTTTAATAAAACAATGTTGCAGGGGAAGGAACAGAAGGGTGAAAACAAATTGGGTGGGTGGAGGGGTGGTCGTAGGACCAGCCCTGGCCAAGTGGGAAGAGCTAATGTTGTTTTTTTAAATTATTTGGTCTAACGTTGAAGTGTTTCCAAAGTGGCCCATAAGTTTGACTAGGCTGAATCAAAGGTAAACATTCCACCATGCCAGTTAGAACAAGTACCAGTTCCATCAGCAGTAATGCAGGAGGAGTCAGGACAGGGTTTAACATAGAAAAGTGAAGGCAGAAGGGAACCTTACAATCTGTCTAGTCTGCCCATTTCAGCGTAACTACCCCACCATTTACTGACCTGTGCTATGATGCCTTTGTAATTGTCCCATGCATATTTGAAACTCCCAACTGTCCTGTCCCCCACCACCTCCTGAGGAGGGCTGTTCGAGGGGTCCACTACCCTCTCCGTGAAGAAAAAACGTTCTCACTTTGCCCCGTAACTCCCCCCCCTCAGTTTTCATGTTGTGACCTCTGGTTTTTGCATAACTCCTACCCTGAAACAGGTCCTGTACCTGAGTTTTGTTGATTCCCTTCAGATATTTGAAGGTTTTTATCATGTCACCCCTGTTTCTCCTCCGTTCGAGAGAATACATGTTAAGTTCCCTCAATCTGCCCTTGTATGGTGTTTCATGTAGACCCCATATCATTTTAGTTGCCCTCCACTGAACCCTTTCCAGTCTATCAATGTCTTTCCTGAGGTGTCTATGCCAGAACTGTACACAGTACTCCAAGTGTGGCCTCACCAATGATCTGTACAGCAGGAGCACCACTTTCCTTTTCCTACTGGTGATACCCCTACTTATACACCCCAGCATCCCATTTGCCTTTAATGCTGCCTTTTCACATTATCTGTTCGTTTTTAGGTTATCCGTGATAATCACTCCCAGGTCCTTCTCCTGCTTCATGGCTTCCAACCTTCACCTCCCATGGAATATTCCACCCCCGGGTTACTCTTTCCCAAGTGCACGACCTTGCACTTTGTCATGTTGAAGTTCAGCTGCCAGGTCTTAGACCATTTTTCCATTTTTTTAGGTTAGACTTCATCTTTTGCACTCCCCTGGGAGTATCTACCCTCTACCCTACTGCATATATTTGTGTCGTCTGTGAACTGACAAACTTTGCCCTCCAAGCCCTCAGCTGTGTCACTAATGAAGATGTTAAATAGAGTAGGCTCCAGTACTGACCCCTGAGTCACCCACTGGTCACTTCCCTTTCCCTTGAAAGTGTGCCATTTACCAGTACCCTCTGGGTCCTCCCACTCAACTAATGTTGCACCCAGTTTACCACCTTCTGCCCCACCCCTAGGTTGGAGAGCTTATTTGGCAGCCTTCTGTGTAGAACTGAGTCAAAATCCTTGCTGAAATCCAGATAGACTACATCCACTGCTCCACTCAGATCCACTATCTTGGTCATTGAGCTGAAAAAGTTTATTAAGTTTGTTTGGCATAATCTCCTTGTTGTAAACCCATGCAGTCTAGGATCTAATGTCCCACGCTCCTCTAGGTAGGAGATAATTCTTTCCTTGAAGAGTGTTTCCATAATTTTGCCCACCATCAATGTGCAGCTAACTAGTCTATAGTTGCCCACAACTTCCCTACTCCCAATTTTTATTTCATTTATTTATTTATTCAACTCTAGGAATTACAATACCTTTGAGCTCCAGGCAGCTCATTTACAAAGGTTCCAAGTCAGTGGGAAGGGTTACAAACAGTTACAGGGAAACAGACAAGTCATACAGAATATTTCAGAGCATATGAACACGTGTTACATTACAGTATAGGACAATTAAGCTTTAGTTATATACACAATTATGCAAAACCTGATCAGAGGCAGAGGGAAGAAAAGTAGAGGGGGGAGGAAGAACCAAGAGGGAGGGGAGCAGCCAGGCAGCCTTGTCAAGTTGCAAATATGCTAGGGGGAGGAGGAATGACTCTTAGAAAAGGGGAGGGAGAGGGGAAGAGGGGCAAAGGCAGGGAAGAGAGTGGTAAGATGGACGTGAAAGATGTACCAGTGAGGGGAGGTCAAGGAAGGGGGGGGGAGAAGTTGTGGAGGCCAAGAAAGTGACCTGGAATTTAGGTGGAGCAATCACAGGAGTTTTCAGTTAGGAGGTGAGATCGGAGCTTATGTTTGAACTCTCCAAGTGTAGTAATGGTAGCTAGATTTTTGGGGAGTCCATTGAACCAGGAAGGCGCTCTGCTACAAAAAGGGCTTTGGCATTGCATGGTCCTGCACCTTGGGACTAGTAGGAGTTCAATGGACGAGGTGCGCGTATGTTGGGTCTTTGGAGATTTGTGAAATAGGCAACACAGACCCTTTGGCATGAACCTCAGTAGAATATTTTTAGTGAGGAGGCAGGTGTGGTATTTAATTGTCCCAGACAGATTGAGCCATCCAGTCTGTTTATAGAGATCACAGGTGTGGGTGAGGTAGGGTGCCCCCATTTAGAGTCTACAAGCCTTTTTAGTGCAACAGTGAGCCTTCTGAGAGCAGTATCGGTAGCAGCTCCATAAATAACAAGGCCAATGCAATGATAGAGAGCACCGAACTGTGTATCACCAGATTGAGAGCTTCAGGTGTTACACACTTTCTGAGTTGCTAGAGAAGACCAATCCTAGCATTGACGACACTGACTACATTTTCAATGTGGGGTGTATAGGTGAGGTGACTATCTAGGATGACCCCAAGGTACCTGAAATGCTGTATTTGTTCAATGGGGTCATCTTGGCTATTTTTGATAGTAGAGCATGTCCTTTGTATCTACTGCAGTCAGAGGAAAACAGCAGAACTTTAGTCTTCTTGTAGTTTAGCACTAGCTTCTGTTTGGAGAACCAGAGTTCAATGTCCAGGAAACCATTCTGTAGGTTGCTTTCGAGCACATGCGGGTCATGGTGGCTTGTAAAAATTACAGCTTCATCCACATAGAGCAGTGTGCACAGCTGGCAGGCGAATGGTAAATTGTTAATGAAGATGCTGAAGAGGAGGGGACCCAGAATTGATCCCTGAGGTACACCCGACCGAACTGTTTTTTTGTCAGAAATAGCGTTGAAAATCTTCATGCATTGTGCTCTAGCTCTAAGATAGCTTGTAAATCAAGATAGTGAATCAGGGGAGAGGCCAGTTAGAGACAGTTGTTTTGGGAGGAGCTGGTGATTAACCATGTCGAAGTCCTTAGTTAAGTCTATAAAGACTGTCCCCAAAAAACTGCCTTGGTCAATAGATTGTTAGATGGAGCTGGTGAGTTCTAGGAGAGCAGTGCAGGGCTGTGGCCTTTTCTGAAACCATGTTGTTGTTCACACTGTAGGGAGTATTTACTAAGGTAGTCCACTAGTTGGTTAACAACAATACATTTGAGTATTTTTGAAAGGAGAGGGAGGATTGATATAGGCCTATAGTTGTTATGTAGCACACGGTCCACAGCTTTATGAACTCATGTAACAATGGCTGTTTTCCAGACCTGTGGGAACTGAGACAACGACAGAGAGAAGTTAGGGATCCTAGTGATAGGTGGGAGTACTTCCTCAGTGGTAAGTACAATTAGTTTGAGGTCTAGGGTGTCCCCACTATGCCATGACTTGCCCAGCATTTTGCTCAGTAGTTTCTTGACTTGGGCAATAGAGACATGTTTAAAGTAGAATAGAGGGTAATCATTTATCTTGTTCTCCTGCTGGTGCCCAGACTTTAAGGTGGTATCATCAAAGAAATCTTGCAGTAGGACATTGCTTAGATCAGTAAAGGCATCATTGAACGTATTGCAATCTGGAGTGGATCCAGTATGTGGGAGCCATCGAGGTTTATCATAGTTGGTGCCTTTTTTGGGTCTTTTCTAGTTATATCTTCAATATTTGACCAGAATTTCCTGCTGTCTCCCCAACTGCTGGTAAGCTGCTCCCTATGGTGATTGCTTTTCACTTTGCGGATGGCCTGAGTGCAGGAATTTCTTGCAGCTTTATAGACTTGCCAGTCTTGGGGTTTGCCCGATGATTTAGCACAGAACCAGAGGTGGTCCCTCGTTCTGATGGTAGCAAGAAGATCAGGGGTAATCCAGGGATGTACAGTGCCACGCACCTTCATTTTCTTGAGGGGTGCATGTACATCACAGGTGGCATTGAAAGTACTAATCAAGTGCTGAAGGGCTTCATTAGTGTCAGCAGAGGAGTCCAGTAGAGACCAGTCCTGACAGCGATGGTGTTGTTTTAGGTGCTCCAGGTGGCCATGTATAAGCACTCTGTTGTATATAGTCAGAGGTGGTGGGTATTGGAATTTGTTGGTCCAGCTACAAGTGACAGGGAACTGGTCATTTAGGGAGTCAGGGTGCACGGTAACATTGGAGACAGAGTCAGGGCCTTTTGAGATTACCCAGTTGAGAGTGGTGCTTGCCCCAGTTTTGTAGTTAATTCTTGTGGGAGAGTTGACAAGTAGAGAAAGATGTAGCACCAATAGTGTATTCTTTATGGGGCCTGAGGAAGCTGACAGCCGGTTTATATTGAAGTCACCAAATATAATTGCCACAGCGATGTGTTTTTATGGCTTTCAGGTAATCCAAGACTTTATAAAGGCCAGTGTTAGGGTCTTTGGGTGGTATATAAACTGACAGTATTGTGAGAGTCTTTTGGTGTGCTCCCAGTAGTACTTTGATCCCTAATACCTAAGTGGGGCATCCAAGGTCAGTCACAGGCATGGCTAGACCCTTTAGCAAGTCTTTTAGGTAGATGGCACAGACACCACCTCGCTTGGTCAGCCTGTCCAATCTGAAAATTGTGTAACCAGGTAGGTGAACCACAGAGTCTGGTATTTTGGGGAATAACCATGTTTCCACGACAGAGTATGTCAGGGTTGTTTTGTGAAACCCAAACTTGAAGTGAGTCGATTTTACACAGGAGGCTGCAGATGTTGAGAGTAGCCAGAGTAAGAAACATAGAAACATAGACTTTGATGGCAGATAAGGACCACTTGGCCCACCCAGTCTGCCCATTTCCCTACCTACTGGATAAGCTGCAGATTCTAGTTAACCAACAGCCTGCTTCCTGCAACCTCCCACTATAATTGCTTTGTGTCTGTCCCATGCATGTTTGAATTCCCCCACTGTTTTAGACCCAACGACCTCCTCAGGAAGGCTGTTCCATGTATCCACCACTCTCTCCGTGAAAAAGAATTTCTCACATTACCCTGAGCCGTCCCCTCTATCTTTAAACTGTGCCCCTTGCTCTTACACATCTCTTTTTCTGAAAGATGCTACCCTCTGGACTTTGTTGATTCCCTTGAGGTACTTGAATGTTTCTATCATGTCCCCCCCGTCCCTCCTTTCATCAAGGGTATACATATTAAACTCTCTCAGTCTATCTTCATATGGTTTCTGATGTAGACCCTGCACCATTTTAGTTGCCCTCCTCTGGACTGCTTCCATGCTGTCTATGTCCTTGCGTAGATGAGGTCTCCAAAACTGCACACAGTTCTCCAGATGGGGTCTCACCAACTGTCTGTACAGAGGGATAACCACTTCCTTTTTCTACTTGTGATGCCCCTTCCTATGCATCCCAGTATCCCCCTGGCTCTCCTTACCGACTTTTCACATTGCTTACCCACCTTTAGGTCATCTGATATGACTACTCCCAGGTCCCTTTCCATTTTTGTTGTTGTTAGTACCTCCCCTGCTATTGTGTACTCTTCTCCTGGGTTTTTGTTTCCCAGGTGTACTACTTTGCACTTCTTTACATTGAATCTAAGTTGCCATATGTCTGACCATTCCTCCAACCTTGCCAAGTCCCTTCTCATCTTTTCTACCCCCTCTTGTATATCAACTCTGTTACAGATCTTTGTGTCATCTGCAAAGAGGCATACCTTTCCCTCCAGACCCTCTGCAATGTCACTTATAAAGATGTTAAATAGGATTGGACCCAGTACTGAGCCCTGAGGTACTCCACTAGTAACCCCCCTTTCTTCGGAATGTGTTCCATTCATTATTACCTTCTGTGTCCTGTTGTGCAGCCAGTTCACTACCCAGGCTACCACCCTGGGACCCACTCCCAGGCTGGCTAACTTGATTATTAATCTTTTGTGTGGGACTGTGTCAAATGCCTTGCTAAAGTCTAGGTAGGCCATATCCACAGCCCCTCAATGGTCTATTACTTTGGTCACCCAGTCAAAGAAATCAATTAGATTAGTCTGACATGACCTTCCTGCTGTAAATCCAAAGAGTTCCCTGTTTGCGGCGAGAAACATTTGGAGAGCGTTGTGCTGGACCAGGGTTGGGGTGGACGTTGCATGATAGTAGAAGCAGCAGGAGGGCGAGCCTAAGGAGGTATTCTCTTATTAGTTTAGACACCTGTTTAGCAACCCTTTTGCAGCTACGTTGCCTTGTCGATTTCCCTTTCTTACACTGGTGGTGGAAGACAATGGGTCCTGAGAAGGTGACGATAAGGGTTGGTTGGTAGTTAGAGATTCAGCTATCACATTGGAGAGAATTAAATAGGGGGAACCATGGCCCATTCACAATGTAGGAAAAAAACATAGTTGTCCAGCCAGTAGTGTAATGGGGGTATTGCCCTGGCGCTCGATTGGGAAGTAGAGCCCAACTCGGGAAAGTGCTATAAGGGTGACTGTGCAAGAAGAGAATGATACAAAGAGAAGGGCAGTGTTGCAGTGGTAAGTTTGGGCATAGTGACTATTTCAGAATTAAAAGAGAAAGAAGAAAGCAGTGACCAAGGCTGCATAGGAGGTAGTCAGCTGATTGACAGCCTTGATAAACAACATGTTTTAAAAGGGGTTTAAAGTTGCTTCTGTGGGACAGCAGGGCCCTTTCTTTAACAGGTTCCTTTCCATAAGGATGATGCATGATGTAGTGACCAGTTAGTAATAGCAAGGAGCTGTAAGGGAACAGTTGCAGTGGATTTGAGAACAGGCCAAAAGTTTCATCTGTTCTTCAAAATGGTTGTTGGATAGATAGCCCTTAAAGATATCTACATTAACAGATGATTTCAATTGAAAATGTTGATACCTGGTGGTTAAGTCAAAAGCCAAAAAGGAAGAGGCACAATAGTGGCTTTTCTCCAAACCTCAAGGATCACTCCCTGATCCAGTGATAGGTTGAAGAGGTCTGCCAGGGGTGCAGCCAACTCTTCTCTCAGTTATTTGAGAATCCTAGGATGTATTTTGTCAGGTGCCATGGGTTCGTTTACTTTGAGTTTCCCTAGTCCTTCTAGGGCCCTTTCTCTTGTGAATGAACCCGAGTCTACTTCTGTACCAGAGATGCTGTATCCCCCTAGCTTAGATCCACTACCATCACTTTCTTTAGTAAAAACAGAGCAGAAGTAACCAGTTAGTATCTCTGCCTTTTCACTGTCATTGTCCATGTGACCCCCCATTTCCTTTTCTATTCTATTCTATCCCCACTCCCTTCCTTCTCCTTTCACTGATATATCTATAGAAGGTTTTGTCCCCTATTAACCCCCTTAGCTATCCTTTCTTCAGTGGCTGCCTTTGTGAGTCTGATTGCCCTCCCTGCGTCCCTCAATTTCTCCTTATATGTAGCCCTGTCTTCTTCAGTTCTAGCGTCTTTGTACCTCTTATAGGCTGACTTTTTTCTCGGATTATGATTAACACCTCCCTGGAAAACCAAAGAGGTTTTCTTTTCCTCTTCATTTTACTTACCCTTTTTAGGTACTTTTTGAACCTGAATTTTTTTTTTTCTCTCTCGCCTTCTCTCCTGGGCCTGAACCGCCCCCTCTCTCACTCTTTTGATGAATCTCTCTGACCTCTGCCATTTTCCTTTCCTTACCCCCAAGGCACCAAGTCAAGGCTTTGTCTCGACAAAAACAACTTGTTCTTGGGCCACACCCACCCCCGAGTATCACCTCTGCCTTGTCTGCAAACTCCTGCACTCAGCTCCTGCCCCCGATTTAGCTACCTGCATTTTTGTGTAGCTCCCTCCCACATCTAACCCCGTATTCTTTTCTTCTCCACCTCCAGGTCCTGCCATACATCTCAGGCTCACCAGTGCTCCATTAGGCACGGCTGCGGCTCGGGACTCCTGACCACCAAGCCACACACCTCCTGGCCACCCAAAGGATCCTGAAAGCTGGGTAAGTCCTTAGACTGTCCAGGGTTGCTGTGAGCTGCCGCCATTGGCCTGTCACTCACTGAACTGCACCCTGATCCGACCCTTGCTTTCCTCCACCATTGTGATTGGTTATCTGCGCCTGCTGAATTTCTCCTCAGCTCGGGACTGCAGCACCTATTGACTCTCTGTGGAATCGTCTAAAATTTTAAGCCCGCTCCCTCCCCACCTCCTACCTTAATTAAGACTTTTTCCATGCCCTCTCAGCACCCCTCCTCTTTGCCCCCTCTAATTGGGTGCTCTGTTAAATCTCCCTCCTCTTCCCCCACTACCCTGTCCTCTTGCATTTGTAACTCTTGTACTCCTGTACACGTAGTGCACAGTCCCACTTGTGCTGCCTCCTCTTTTATATCTACAGGGAATCTGTCTTCTCCCAGCTCCTCTCCTCATCTCACCAGCCCCCTATACTTTCTACCCCTCCCTACCTCCCTGACTATCCTGCACCTCCCAGCATCCTGCCTCCCATTTCTAACCATGAGTCCCCCCAGTACTTTGCTTCCCTTTCTCTTCCTGCTTGTTCCTCATTTTCCCCCACTCCGCCCCCCCCAGAGCCTGCTTCCCCTCTCCACTACCCAGCTACCTACTTGACTCCACATATCACCATCCAGGTACCCTACCTCTTGAGCCTATTTTTCCACCCTGGACCCTGCCTACCTCTGACGAACTGTTCCTTCAACTCTGTAGGCTTAGGGTACACCCCCTGCCCCTCTTACTCCTCTGTCCCTGAACTTTCACTCCCACCCCATAACACATCCATACACGCCTAGAAAGAGTAAATGCATTACTAGAGAACTACTACTATGCACCCTGAAACTAGTGTTCCTCCTCCTGATGCTATCTGGAAATGTCCATCCAAATCCCGCCCAGCACTCTAGAGTCACCAACCTGAACAAGCACCCAGGTGCCCTCTCAATTATAATGCTCAATATTTGCAGCCTCCTTCCTAAAATGGATGCCCTTCAGATCTTTACCAGCCAGCATAGCCCGGATATCCTAGCAGTAGTTGAAACCTGGCTTTCCCCATCGGTCCCTGACCAGGCAATCACCCTTCCTGGATACAATGTTTTCAGGCTCGACCAGACCACAAAAAGAGGTGGCGGTTGTGCCCTATACCTCAAAGAGACCATCTTGGGACACCCCATCAAAACTGCTCCCCTGACGAGTACGGCGCAGATTCTCCCCATCAGAATCCTCCTTGGTGCTCGCAACAAAGCCCTCACAGTCATCATGGAGTACATACCACCTAAAGAGCAAGGAAATGGACTCACAGCAGTTCCGGACTTTGTCTTATCACTCCCACCAGATACAGAATCCATACTGTTAGGTGACTTTAATATAAACTGGCCTGCTGCTGAGGCAGGGGCCCATAGGGACTCCATTGTGGCGTCCAACCTGTACTAGATGGTAGACTCACCAACCAGGAAAAAACTACAAAACAGGCATCAGCACCCTTCTGGACTGGATCCTTACCAGTCACCCCACCCGGATCTCAAACACCACCGTCCTCCAGAACACACTCAGTGACCACTCCCCTGTCAGCTGCCTCTGGTCAAACAAATTCATTAAACCACCTCCAAAAACCATCACCAGTAGAGTTCTACCCCATGGCAAATTAATTCATCTCAAAGCTTACCTTCTCCAACAAGACTGGTCTCCAATCCTATCAGCTACAAATGTGAACACTGCCCTGGTCCACTTTATTAAAATCTTTAATGAGGCCTGCAACAAATTCGCACCACTTAAAAGGCAAAAAATTAAAGCCCTCTGTAACCCCTGGATAACTGTAGACCTCCTAAGGTAGCTAAAGGCAAGGGACCACCTTTGGGAGCTCGCCAGAGCCACTGGGAAGCACGTAGACATCACAAACTACAAACGTGCAAGAAATGACCGCACCAATTTAATTCAGGAAAAGAAATCAGCCTATTTCAAGAACATCCTTAGTAACTCTCAGGGAAATAGAAGAGATTTCTGGAACAACATAAAAGAAGTCACTGGGAAGCAGTCAAAATACACCCCTTCGGTGCTCAGCATAAATGAAGATATAACACTTGACCCCAAAATCATTGCTGACACCTTCAATACTGTCTTCACTGATCTTAGTTCTGTACTTCCTCCTGACTTTTTCAAAGAAATGGACGATCCTATTCATTTCCCCAACCGCCACTGCTCCTACTAGTCAACCCCCTTTCTACTTTAAAGCAGTCAAGATGTACCAGGTATGTGATTATGTTACTAAAGCTATCAGCAAGTCCAGAACCAGCAATGATTCTCTAGACCTCAAACTTCTATCCCTTACTCTTGAAGAAGTGCTTAGGCCTCTGACCAGTATCTTTAACCTCTCCCTCAGGCTCATCCAGTTCCCCGACATATGGAAGTCAGCCACTGTTACCCCCATGTGAACTTCTGACCTATCACCATCCTACCTCCTCTCTCAAAGGCACTGGAATGTATTGTCACAGACCAGATGACTGACTTCCTAGATAAGCACAACATACTGTGCAGGCAACAACACAGTTTAAGAAAGAATCACAGCACCTCCACGGCACTACTCAAATTCACTGGCACCATTCACCACTCATTGGATAAAGGGCAACTACTAGCTCTACCTTCATCGATTTAACAAAGGTTTTCGACACTGTCCACCATGGCCTCCTGCTTGCCCAGATCCGGAAAGCGGGTCTCTCACCCAACTCAAGAAACTGGTTCAAAAGCTACCTAGACAACCAGTCTCAAGGAGTGAGAATTGCTGACACTCTCTCAAATCCCAGCCCGGTCCTCTCTGGTGTCCCCCAGGGCTCCATCTTGGGTCCACTCCTTTTCTGCCTGTTCCTAAATTCCCTACCAGATTCCTGTCCTCAGCAAATCATTCTCTACATGGATGATGCAGTAATCCTTGCCTCCCACCATGATCCACAACAACTGCAAAAAAACATCCAGCATGGTTTCACATCAGTCGAAAACTGGTTCCTAAAACAAACTGATCCTAAACCAGAAAAAAACAAAGACCATGATTTTTAGCAGCTCTCAACATAAGCATGAGCAGTATCACCTCGCCATCAAAACTAAGCAAGGAGTCACTCTCGAACAAGTCCAATCCTTCAAATACCTTGGCATTACCCTTGATTCCCACCTTTCCTATGCTGCCCACATTAATACTGTGGCAAAAGCTGCTAATATCAGGATGGGCCTACTGTTCCAGCACAGGAAACATCTAACCCCTGAAGCATTAACAGTTGACATCCAGAGCTCCATTGTTAGCATTATTGATTATGGACTCATTATCTATGGCTCCACCACTGCATCCTCACTCAAGTGGATTTCTAACACCCTCAATAAAGCCTGTCGTCTTGTCACTGGATCACCCATTCCTGCGACCTCTACTCTCAAACTGGGTGGCTGCCACAAAATAATCGATTAAAATATCAAACCTGCATCACAGCAAAAAAAATAATGATGGACAATGCCCCTCCTGGTGTCTGCTCTCTCCTTAAACCCAAAATCAACAACCACAACACCAGGAGGTCTAAATCACAACTCCTGCAAACCCCCCACAGTCGCACATCCCAAGGCCAAAGGTCCTTTGCACATAGGGCACCCAGATGGCTAAATAGTCTCAGTAGTGACATCACTGCCTTACCAACTGTAGGTGCCTTCAAGACCAAGCTCCACCTTGCTCTTCTTGTCTCTAGCTCCTGTGACTGCCATGACTAATCGTTTTACTCCCTCCTAGCCACCTTTGTTTTTCTGCTGTCTGCCTCTTCTGCCCCACCTCCCAGCACTTGCCTCCACCACTGCCCAACTTATGCTCTCACCACAGTCCACCTCTTGACAAAGCGCTTAGGCTGCTACACACCTGCCCCTGCCCACCCCACCTCTCCTCTCCCCACCTCTCATGTTTCTTTTGCCTCTCTGTATCCACCTTCCACATCTCCCTTCACATCTATGTACCCACTTTCATTTGTTCTCATGTAAGAAACCTTTGAAATAACACGTTGCAACCATCTGTGTCATTGATTGCTCTATACTGAAATTGAAACTCTATGACTGTACTCACTGACGTGGAACCTTTGTAAAAGAGCCCCGGCTCAAAGGTACTTTGTAATCCTAGACTCAAATAAATAAAAGGTTTGAGGTCCCCGTTATAGCCATCTTGACCTGTTCCCAGTGTTTTTCTACCCTGTCCCCTCACATGCTCTGTCTAATAGATTCAGTTTTAGGTGTTCCCTCATTTTATTAAAATCTGCTTTGTTAAAGCCCAGGACTTGAGTTTTGAAGTATTTAGCTTCCTTACTTGTTCAACTGGAATCACACTGTGTGGTGGTCACTGGTTCTGAGGCGGCTACCGGCTGTCACCTCCATGATGTTATCGCTGTACATGAGTAGCAGGTCAAGGACCGCTTCCCCTCTAGTTGTGTCTTTTACTAGTTGTTTTACTCCTGACCCCCAAGAGCCTCAAGGAAGTGTTTGCTCTTTGATTTGGCTGCTGAGTGGGAGCTCCAACTTATGTCTGCTAAGTTGAAGTCACTCAACAGTATTACTTCTCCCTTGTCTACCATTTTGTACATGGATTCTATGAGTTCTTTGTCGCCTTCCGGTCCTTGTGTTGAAGGTCTGTTTATCACTCCTACCCTCGTGAGAGTGCCATTTCCTACCTCAAGTGTGACCCAAAGTGCCTTAGACTCCTTCTGAGTATTTTGGATCATTGTGGCATTCATTTCCTCCTTTACATATAATGCCACTCCTCCTACTTTTTGGCCCTCCCTGTCTTTTTGGAAAAGACTGTAACAAGGGATAACTGTTTCCCAGTCATGGTTATCATTGTACTGAGTTTCAGTGATTGCAACCCAGTCTAGGTTTGATTCTGCAATGATTACGGAGATCAGCTACCTTGTTTGCAAGGCTCCGAGCATTATTGAACATATACTCCCAAACCTATTTTCCCCATTTTTTTGAGTCCAGCCTCCCTTTTTGTCCTGTAGTTTCATTTCCAGTTCCTTTGACCCATGCCGTGTTTTTTCCAAGTCTGTTTTTATTAGCTGTAATGGGCTTGTTGCATTGTTTTGAGGGAGTGGCAACAGGACCCTGTGATGCTGTTTCCATCTCCCCATAACCTAGTTCAAACACCCTACAAAGACATCCAACTTTTGTTACAGCAGGTTTACTCCTTCTTTAGTTAGATGCAGTCCATCATGTCCAGAGAGTCTCCCGTCCCAAAAATCCTGCCAGTCACCGATAAAAAAATGTCCCCTCTCAAGGTACCATCCTTGAAGCCATGTGTTAAGTTCCTTTATTTCAGATTCTCAGATTTTTTATTTTCCACTTCCATTCCCCTATACAGGAAGAACTTCCCAGAAGGCTACGACAGGCACTGCAAAGATTACTTTGTCACCTAGTCTAGATATGTGATTTTGGACCTCATACACCATTTGGTTCATGAGATCATTTGTACCATCGTGGATGAAAATGTTAGCACAATCCCACTCTTTTCTTATTATCCTGTTGATACGGTTGGTGTCCCTTCCTGCAGAAGCTCCTGGAAGGTACCTGGCCACCACCTTACTTTCTCCGTCGTGACACAGGTGTTTCTTGACCCATCTGATCATGGAGTATCCTATGATCATTATCTTTTGCCCCATCTAGGGCTAGGTACGTTGCTATAGTCCTCCTTGTTGTATCCTCTCAGGTACTTGGACTGATTTATCCTTGGCTGTGTACTGTGTCTATTGCCCTCCACATTAGCTAAAGGTACGAACCTGTTTGTTGTTTTGATACTTGGAACTTGTGCCTGGAGCTTGCTGTTCCTTTTGGAAGCTGAGAAACTGGCTATACTGCAGAGAATAAACTAGAACGCACTTGAGGAACTGGTAACTTGGTAAAACATAATATTGTAGGGGACTAGGAAGGTAATCTACACTTTCTACAGAAAGTTTCATTATTTTCTTATTGGCATTAAGAATTGCAAGATTCCATTAAAGTGTAGTAATTTTATAACCAGAGGGGTTGTAATACAACTGAAGTTGCTTGATTTCTGTGCTAGACACATAGGATTTGGAAGGATATTTGTGCAATATTTTGGAAGTGTCCTGCTGGCTGAACAGTGAGTTCATTTTAACCCTGGACTCAGTAGAGTGGTTTGTGTAGGAGCAGTGGTCTAGTACATTGTGGTGTTGTGACTTACTATAAAGGAAGTACTCACTAGGGTGGTGGAGCAGTGGTGTATTTGATTGTTTCTAACAGTCACCAGTGGTTGTGGCCTACCACCCACCCTACCCCTCACCCCCGCCCACCCCAGGCATGGCATTTCCTTTATAGCCAAGGTTCTGACATCACTTCCTCAACAGGTCTTGGGGCAGAACTGTCATATTCTTAATTACCCAGCACAGTGCATAAAGCGTAAGTATACACACACAAAAAAATGGTATATTATAAGGAAGAGGAACATGTGGGGAGTGGTGCAATGCACTGGCTGTGGGGCAGCAATTTTCCGGGAAACATTCTGGAACCTGCATTGCTGCCCTATTTGCAGGTAACTGTCAGCTCTGAGGGAGGAGGTTGCCCACCTCCAGGCTGAACTGGCAAGGACTAAAGAGGACTCCCCCACCCAAAGAGCACCAGTTCCTCAACCACTGCCTCAGAGGTTGCCATGTGTGAAGAGCAGATGGACCACAGTAGGTTCTGGGAGGGTGAGGGTGGTGGAACAGAGGCGTAGCCCCCGAGTTGTACCTCTACACAAATCATATGTCGGTCTGGCAAATCAAGGTTCCTCTATGATGACACCCTCATTAGAGACCAAGAAGAATGCTGGGGACTCCACGAGGGAGACCCACAAAAGAATGGCAAGGGACAACACAAGGGAAAGAAACAACTTCTGATAGGGGACTCAACTGTTAGAGGTGTAGACCTGGGGAAGGGAGAGGAGAGGGAAGTAAGGTGCCTGCCTGGTGCTATGGCTTGGAGGGACAGGAAGCGAATCCTCAGGATTGCAGAAGCAGCATCACAGGAGAGAAACTAGATATCATTGTCCACCTCGGGACAAATGACCTAGCTAGGCATGAGATCAGTGCAGTGCAGGATGAATTTGTGGAGTTGGGGAGGGGCCTCAGACAGGTAGCAATCACGGTAACCCTCTCAGAGGTGCTACCAGTCTATGGCAGGGGTGAGGCTAGGGTACTGCACACTATGCGGTTTAATGAATGGTTGCAAAACTGGTGCACAGCACAGGGCTTTGGCTTCATTGGGGACTGGGGGTCCACCTGGAGAGATGAAGGTCTATACTGGCATAATGGTCTGCATCTGTCCAGGAAGGGAAACACTCTCCTAGGTGACAGGTTTAAAGGCTTCCTTGGCAAGCTTTTAAACTAGCCAAGGGAGGTGCTGATAGGAAACAGGAAAGGTCAAGCCTCCACAAGCATGGCAGGTAGTAGGTAAACACTGAGGTACAGAGCTTGACAGAGGGCAGGACAGGGGTAAATGGAAAATGGACAAGGGCAATAAGAGCAGGGATGAGGTAAAAAGGATAAAGCCAACATTAAATGGAGGGCAATGAGTACCAATGCCGTAGTCTTGGAAACAAGCTTCCAGAGCTAGTAGCCCTAATGGAAGTGGAACACTTGGATATTGTGGCAGTCACAGAAACATGGTACACGGAGAACCATGACTGGGATGTCAACATACCAGGGTACACAATCTACAGAAGGGACAGGGAGGGTAAAAGAGGAGGTGGAGTAGCTCTCTACATAAGAGAAGGAATCAAAGTAACAGAACTAAAAAGTAAAGGGGGAAGACAAGAGGAACTCTGGGTCACATTGGAGACAGGGAATGGCATCACAATCCGCACAGGGGTTGTATACAGACCCCCATCTCAAGGGGAGGAAATGGACAAGAAATGATAGAGGCATTCTCAAAATGGCTGAAAAAGGGAGATACTGTTGATGGGGACCTGAATATGCCAGATGTTAACTGGGCAACATGGACTGCAGCCACATCCAAGAGCAGGGTCATTCTCGATGCCCTACAGGGAGCATGCCTTAGACAGCTAGTGGTGGAACCCACTCAGGAGAGAGCAATATTAGACCTGGTACTCTCAAATGAAGAGTGGATCACAAACTTAGAAGTCAGTAGACACCTGGGACGAGTTACCTAAACCAAACAGTAGAAGCACTCCTTGCGTAGATGAGGTCTCCAAAACTGCACGCAGTACTCCAGATGGGGTCTCACCAACTGTCTGTATAGAGGTAAAACCACTTCCCTTTTTCTACTTGTGATGCCCCTCCCTATGCATCCCAGTATCCCCCTGGCTTTCCCTACTGACTTCTCACATTGCATACCCACCTTTAGGTCATCTGATATGACTACACCCAGATCCCTTTCCATTATTGTTGTTGTTAGTACCTCCCCTGCTATTGTGTACTCTTCTCCTGGATATCTCCCCTTTTTCAGCCATTTTGAGAATGCCCTCTATCATTTTCTTGTCCATTTCCTCCCTTGAGACGGGGGTCTGTATACAACCCTGTGCGGATCGTGATGCCGTTCCCTGTCTCCAATGTGACCCAGAGTTCCTCTTGTCCTCCCCCTTTACTTTTTAGTTCTGTTGCTTTGATCCCTTCCCTTATGTAGAGAGCTACTCCACCTCCTCTTTTACCCTCCCTGTCCCTTCTGTAGATTGTGTACCCTGGTATGTTGACATCCCAGTCATGGTTCTCTGTGTACCATGTTTCTGTGACTGCCACAATATCCAAGTGTTCCACTTCCATTAGGGCTACTAGCTCTGGAAGCTTGTTTCCAAGACTACGGGCATTGGTACTTATTGCCCTCCATTTAATGTTGGCTTTATCCTTTTTTACCCCATCCCTGCTCTTATTGCCCTTGTCCATTTTTCCATTTACCCCTGTCCTGCCCTCTGTCAAGCTCTGTACCTCAGTGTTTACCCTACTACCTGCCATGCTTTGCAGGGAGAGGCTTGAACTTTCCTGTTTCCTATCAGCACCTCCCCCCTTGGCTAGTTTAAAAGCTTGCCAAGGAAGCCTTTAAACCTGTCACCTAGGAGAGTGTTTCCCTTCCTGGACAGATGCAGACCATCATGCCAGTATAGACCTTCATCTCTCCAGGTGGACCCCCAGTCCCCAATGAAGCCAATGCCCTGTGCTGTGCACCAGTTTTGCAACCATTCATTAAACCGCATGGTGTGCAGTACCCTAACCTCACCCCTGCCATAGACTGGCAGCACCTCTGAGAAGGTTACCATGCTTGCTACCTGTCTGAGACCCCTCCCCAAATCCACAAATTCATCCTGCACTGCACTGATCTCATGCCTAGCTAATTCATTTGTCCCGAGGTGGAAAATGATATCTAGTTTCCTCTCCTGTGATGCTGCTTCTGCAATCCTGAGGATTCACTTCCTGTCCCTCCAAGCCATGGCACCAGGCAGGCACCTTACTTCCCTCTCCTCTCCCTTCCCCAGGTCTACACCCCTAACAGTTGAGTCCCCTATCAGAAGCTGTTTCTTTCCCTTGTGTTGTCCCTTGCCATTCTTTTGTGGGTCTCCCTTGTGGAGTCCCCAGCATTCTTCTTGGTCTCCAATGAGGGTGTCATCATAGAGGAACCTTGATTTGCCAGACCGACATATGATTTGTGTAGAGGTGCAACTCAGGCGCTACGCCTCTGTTCCACCACCCTCACCCTCCCAGAACCTACTGTGGTCCATCTGCTCTTCACACATGGCAACCTCTGAGGCAGTGGTTGTGGAACTGGTGCTCTTTGGGTGGGGGAGTCCTCTTTAGTCCTTGCCAGTTCAGCCTGGAGGTGGGCAACATCCTCCCTCAGAGCTGACAGTTACCTGCAAATAGGGCAGCAATGCAGGTTCCAGAATGTTTCCCGGAAAATTGCTGCCCCACAGCCAGTGCATTGCACCACTCACCACATGTTCCTCTTCCTTATAATATACAATGAGTAATATACAATTTTTTTTGTGTGTGTGTATGCTTATGCTTTATGCACTGTGCTGGGTAATTAAGAATATGACAGTTCTGCTCCAAGACCTGTTGAGGAAGTGATGTCAGAACCTTGGCTATAAAGGAAATGCCATGCCTGGGGTGGGCGGGGTGAAGGGTAGGGTGGGTGGGTAGGCCACAACCACTGGTGACTGTTAGAAACAATCAAATACACCACTGCTCCACCAACCTGGTGAGTACTTCCCTTTATAGTAAGTCAACCAACACCACAATGTACTAGACCACTGCTCCTACACAAACCACTCTACTGAGTCCAGGGTAAAAACGAACTCACTGTTCAGCCAGCAGGACACTTCCAAAATATTGCAAATATCCTTCCTTCCAAATCCTATGTGTCTAGCACAGAAATCAGCAACTTCAGTTGTATTACAACCCTCTGGTTATAAATTACTACACTTTAATGGAATCCTGCAATTCTTAATGCCAATAAGAAAATAATGAAACTTTCTGTAGAAAGTGTAGTTTACCTTCCTAGTCCCCTACAATATTATGTTTTACCAAGTTACCAGTTCCTCAAATGCGTTCTAGTTTGTTCTCTGCAGTATAGCCAGTTTCTCAGCTTCCAAAAGGAACAGCAAGTCTTCTGACTGACTTTACTGTGTGTAGTATGCCTAAACAGAACAGTGATAATAGCCCCACCCAGAATCAATTGATTGACTAGTGACACCTGTGATGTAAGCAGGCCTTTCAGTGAATACAATTTGCTATGTCTGCTTCTAATACACACACAAACCCTTTATCTGAAACCAGGGATAAACTCACTGCTTAGCCAGCAGGACACTTCCAAAATATTGCACAAATATCCTTCCAAATCCTATGTGTCTAGCACAGAAATCAAGCAACTTTAGTTGTATTACAACCCCTCTGGTTATAAAATTACTACACTTTAATGGAATCCTGCAATTCTTAATGCCAATAAGAAAATAATGAAACTTTCTTTAGAAAGTGTAGCTTACCTTCCTAGTCCCCTACAATATTATGTTTTACCAAGTTACCAGTTCCTCAAATGCGTTCTAGTTTGTTTCTCTGCAGTATAGCCAGTTTCTCAGCTTCCAAAAGGAACAGCAGAGATGCTAGGGCACTTCTCACCAGGGAATTCAATGAGTGGTTGAAAAACAGTTGTGGAGCTCAGGGTTTTGGCTTCATTGGGGACTGGGGAGCCACCTGGAGGGATGCAGACCTATACTGGTGCGATTGTCTGCATCTGTCCAGGGGGGGAACCAGGATCCTAGGTGAGAGGTTTAAATGCTTCATTGCCAAGCATTTAAACTAGCCAAGGGGGGAGGCACTGAAAAGGAGCAGGGAAATCCTAGCCTCCCACCACAAAACATGTTGATTAGTGAGGTAAACACCAAGGTACAGAAGTTATTAGGGAGCAGAACAGATTTAAATGTAAAAAAGGCAAAGGCAGTGAGGACAGAAATGGGGCTAAAAGGGGTAAGGCTATCAAAAAGTGGAGGGTGATGAGTACCAATGCCTGTAGTCTGTGTAACAAGCTCCCTGAACT
The DNA here is from genome assembly GCA_016271365.2 of Neoceratodus forsteri. Classification (NCBI taxonomy): domain Eukaryota; kingdom Metazoa; phylum Chordata; order Ceratodontiformes; family Ceratodontidae; genus Neoceratodus; species Neoceratodus forsteri. Next base: position 49,432,101 of record CM028129.1, on the reverse strand, counting down.
AGTGGCCTTGATGGAAGAGGGTTGCCTGGATATTGTGGCAGTCACAGAAACATGGTACACAGAGAACCATGACTAGGATGTCAACATACCAGGATACATAATCTACAGGAGGGACAGGGAGGGTAAAAGAGGAGGAGGAGTAGCTCTCTATGTAAAGGAAGGGATCAAAGCAACAGAACTAAAGAGTAAACAGGGAGCAGATGAGGCACTTTGGGTCACCCTGGAGACAGGAAATGGCACCACAATCCACATGGGGTTGTATACAGACCCCATCTCAGGGAGGAATGGACAAGGAAATAATAGAAGGCTTTCTTAGAATGGCAGAAAAAGGGAGATATTGTTGATGGGGACCTGAATATGCCAAATGTTAACTGAAGCACCTTTGCTGCAGGCACATCCAAGAGCAGGGTCATTCTTGATGCCCTACAGGGGGCATGCCTCAGACAGCTAGTATTGGAACCCACTCGGGAGGGAGCAATCTTAGACCTGGTACTTTCAAATGGGGATGGAGAAAGAATCTCAGATTTAAAAGTGGGTAGCCATCTGGGAACAAGCGACCACCAAACAGTGTGGTTCACGATAAACACAGCCATACAATCAAGCCATACAAAAGCAAGAGTACTAAACTTTAGGAGGGCTGACTTTGGGAAAATGAGAGAGTGCCTCAGAAAAGCACTAGCAAACAGGCAAGAAGGAGGTTTGGAGGAACAATGGGGAGTGATCAAAACAGCCATCACAGAGGCAACAAGCCTTTGTGTAAAGCAAATCAATAAAACACAACGAAGGAAAAAAAGCTATGGTTCACAAAAGAGGTCGCAGGGAAGGTTAAGGAGAAAAGGACAGCATTCAGGAAATATAAGGAAATACAGAAGGAGCAGGACAGAGAACTTTATCAGTTAAAGCAGAAAGAGGCTGGGAAGGCAGTCAGAATAGCAAAGGCCCAAACCGAGGAAAGGATAGCCAATTCTGTTCAGAAGGGGGATAAGACCTTTAATAGGTACATTAGGGAGCGAAGAAAGACCAAAGGAGGGATACTGAAGTTTAATAAAGGGAAGGGAATGTGGGTAGAGGGTGACAGTGAAAAAGCAGGGATACTGAACAAATATTTCTGCTCAGTATTCACAACGGAAGAGGAGGGGGAGTTACCTAAACCAAACAAGAGAAATACTCTGAAGATGGGGGTCGATACCAGTCCATTTACAGAAGAAAGGGTTCTGAAAGAACTAATAAAATTGAAGGTGGACAAAGCAATGGGGCCTGATGGGATTCACCCAAGAATTGTAAAAGAACTAAGGGTAAACTAGTGACGCCGCTGACTACTCTCTTTAACAAATCATGGGAGGATGGGGTGGTACCCGAGGACTGGAGGAGGGCAGATGTGATTCCTCTTCACAAAAGTGGGAGCAGGACAGAGGCAGGAAACTACAGACCAGTTAGTTTGACCTCAGTGGTAGGGAAATGATGGAATCACTTCTGAAGGAAAGAATTGTTGAGTACCTAAAGGCCAGTGGGGCACGGACCCAAGGCAGCATGGATTCACGATGGGAAGGTCATGTCAGATGAATGTAATAGATTTCTTTGACTGGGTGACTAAAGTAGTAGACCAGGGAGGGCTGTGGACATGGCCTACCTAGATTTTAGCAAGGCATTTGATACAGTCCCACACAAAGATTAATACACAAGATAGCCAGCCTTGAGTGGGTCCCAAGGTGATAGCCTGGATAAAAATTGGCTAGACAACAGGATGCAAAGGGTAGTAGTAAATGGGTACACAGTGAAGAAAGGAGGTTACTAGCGGGTACCGCAGGGTTCAGTACTGGGACTGATCCTTTTAATGTCTTTATAAGTGACATTGCAGAGGAACTGGAAGGAAAGTATGTCTCTTTGCAGATGACACAAAGATCTGCAACAGGGTTGATACACAAGATGGAGTGGAAAGGATGTGAAGGACCTTGGCAAGGTTGGAGGAATGGTCAAATGTATGGCAGCTCAGATTCACTGCAAAGAAGTGCAAGGTAATGCACATGGGAAACAAAAACCCAGGGGAAGCGTACACAATGGGGGGTGAGATACTGACAACAGTAAAAATAGAAAGGGACCTGGGGGTAATTATATCAGATGACCTAAAGGTGGGCAAGCAATGTGAGAAGGCAGTAAGGAAGGCTGGGGGATACTGGGATGCATAGGAAGAGGCATCAATAGTAGAAAACAGGAAGTTGTTATCCCTCTGTACAGACAGTTGGTGAGACCCCATCTGGAGTACTGTGTGCAGTTCTGGAGACCCCATCTCCTAAAGACATAGACAGAGTGGAGGCTGTCCAGAGGAGGGCAACCAAAATGGTGCAGGGTCTGCACCAGAAGACATATGAAGAAAGACTAAAGGAGCTTAATATGTATATGTTTGAGGAAAGAAGGGAGAGAGGGGACATGATAGAAACTTTCAAGTACCTCAAGGGAATTAACAAAGTTCAAGAGGGTAGCATCTTCCAGAAAAAGAGATGTGCAAGAACAAGGGGGCACAATTTGAAGATAGAGGGGGGACGGCTCAGGGGTAACGTGAGGAAGTATTTTTTCACTGAGAGGGTTGTGGATGCATGGAACAGCCTCCCCGAGGAGGTCATGGAGTCAACAACAGTGGGAGACTTCAAGAATGCATGGGACAGGCATAAGACAGTCCTAGTGGTGGGTAAGAGGAAGTAAGCTGTTGGTTAACTAGGATCTGCAGCTTATCTGTTAGGTAGGAAAATGGGCAGACTAGGTGGGCCAAGCGGTCCTTATCTGCCATCAAATTCTATGTTTCTATGTTTCTATTTCAAGAATGTGGTCTGTTCAAGTAGTGCACATGAGCAGAGCAATCCACGTTGCTATACCATCAATGTGATGTATCATCAATGGGTTAACAACATAATGACGTCACATCGATGGTATAATAACGTTATAGAAAGATGGATTTTACAGTATAACAACATTCTACCATACATTATAGAATAATTTTTAAGTGTTGTTTTGGAAATTATGATTTTCACAGTATCTGCACTTGTGATCAGTCCTAGTGGCTATGAATTTGTAGCTAATGTTCACTAATTTTTTATTGCATTTAGTGACACTACATTAGCATATATGTCTATTCATGATGTCAGCACTGTTTAAACAATGATGTGTGCTAGTGTTGCTCGAATAGTATCCTGAGCAATCCAGATTCAGCAAATAACTGCCATTTTGGCAGGATAGTGGGTCCGTCAGATAACAGCAGCTATCTGACCATGGATCCGACCCCCCAGATCCAGGCTGGATCCTGCATTATCCTATGTGGATCCCTGAATCCGGCATCCGATAATGTGGTATCCAACCTGGGTTACGACCTCCGAATTCAGCCATATTCCAGGTCAGATCCACCCAGATAGTGCCGCTATCTGATAGAGCACAGTTTGATTCATGTAGGCACTATCTGAGTAACACTAATGTGTGTATCCTAGCCATGATCCCTGATGAATACTCTTTGCAAGTCAAAGCATTGGGGCGAGTGGCCAGTAGCCCACTGTGCCTAGATTGATGTTCTGTCTGTATGAATTGAAGAGCATCATCAATCTTAAACTACAACCAGTTGTGTGAGCAGACCTTTTTGTAGTTTGCGAGTGCGGTTGAACTCTTGCATCTTCTAGTCTGTCACAAGTGGGTTGGGCATTCCCACATCACCAGCACCAGCACAGTACTACTGGAATCATAGTTCTCAGCCATTGTGGATGCAGAACTAGCAATTATAGGCCTGTCAGTCCTACTTTAGTGGTGGGGAAGTTATTGGAAACCCCATTGAAAGAAAGAGTGGTAGAGTCAGAAGCTGTCATTTCAGAGTATCTTGAATCCAATCAGCTGCAAGACAACAGGTGGGATGGATGGGGGGGGTGACCAGGTAAATAGATTAGGGGACTGCAATTGACATGGCCTATCTGGACATTAGTGAAGCCTTCAACAGTGTGCCATGTAGTAGGCTGATAAAGAAACTGAGCAGCCTAGGTGAGGGATCCAATGTGTTGAATTGGGTTAGACGCTGATGAACAGATAAGAGACATAGGGTGGTGGTTAACAGCATGCACTCAAATGATGAAAGAGTGACCAGCGGGGTGCCTCAGGGCTCAGTACTGAGACCAATCCTCTTATATGTCTCTATAACTGACATTGCAGAAGAACTGGAAGAGAAGGAATGGCTTTTTGTGGATGATGTCAAAATCTGTAATAGGGTGGACATGCATGAGGTGGTGGAGAGAACACTCAGGGATCTTGAGAAACTAAAGGGGTAGTCAAGAGCATGGCAGTTGGAGTTGGAGTTGGAGTTCAGTGCCACAAAGTGCAAACCTGTGGGAGAGTTTGGGGTTGGAAGCTAGAGAGCAGGTGTACAATACCTGCGCACATCCCCTACAACTAAGAGCTAGGAAAACAAGATTAGTAAGGACCCAAAATTGATTTAATCAAAAGAGCTGTACATGATTGGAACAGGTTGCCACTGGAGGTGGCGGACAGTGAAACCACACGTGTTCAAGAAAAAACTGGATAAATTCTACAAGGATGGGAAATGTGGATTATAGTACTAAACTCTCTGGTAATAAGCAAGCATAATGGACGCAAGTCTACCTAGCTCTGTGTGCTTCCTATGATTCCTGTGAATTCATGCACCTAAGGCATAGGGACCCAGGAGCAGAGTATAGGATTGAGGGAGGGATACTGTCAGTCACTAATCAGGAAAGGGACTTTGGGATTATTATATCTGATGACCTCAAAGTGACAGGACTGTGTGATGAAGCAGTGGGTAGGGCCGGTGGGATGCTGGAGTGCATAGGGAGGGGCATCTCCAGCAGGAGGAAGGAGGTAGTGTTGCCACTGTCATTCACTGATGAGGAACCCCCTGGAGTTCTGTGTATAGTTTTGGAGGCCACATCTCAAAGAAGACATAGACATGGTGGAGGCAGTTCAGAGGAGGGCAACTAAAATGTTGCAGGGGTTGCATGAGATGCCCTAGGAGGAGAGGCCAAAGGATGTCAACATGTCCACCCTAGAAGAGAGGCGAGCATGAAGTGACATGATAAACACCTAACAGTACCTCACAAGGATGAACAGTATGCAGAAGTGGAGTCTCTTGCAAATAAGTAAGAGCACCAAATCCAGGGGGTACATGATGACACTGGAAGGGGGAAGACATGAGAAATACTTCTTCACTGCCTGGAACAGATTGCCAGTTGAAGTGTTGGAGGCAAAAAACGACTGGGGGATTCAAGCCTGCGTAGGATAAACATAGAAATATATTAGAAAATAGGCAGCGAGGAGGGAGGATCACCAGAGACCAGTTGGGGTCTGCAGAGACAGATTAGGCAGGGAATACCTAGGTTAAATTATTCTTTTCTGCCAAAAAGTGTTACATTTCTATGTTTATAAGGGTACGAATAATATGGAAAGCATTCTGTGTTCCTCCAGTCATTGCTGGACATCTGACAATACCCTGATGATCTGAGGCTGGGAATTTTCATGCTGCATTGTGGCTGTTACATGCTGAAGGTGATGAATGATTGGGATTTCCACATGTACCTTGCTTTGCACACACATTGAATGCTCAATGAGCAAATAGTGCAGAGCCACCATGTGCCTGCATAGCCACAGCACACATGGCAATATACACATTCTGAATGGCCCAGCGGGACATGCAGATCCCAAGCGGTCTGTATTCTGGGCATATAGCAGTCCATGGAGCTGTCCACGCTGTGGTTCCATGGAATATAGCAGCAGGATGGGGCATGCCCTATGCCTATGTGCAGGATACTGCCACTGATCCACAGTTTCAGAAGCCCAAAGCCATGGACAGTGCATGGCACCCTCACCTATGCAGGCAAGAGGGCTGCAGTAGCATGAACATCCATTCCATAGAGGCTGCAGAGGCACACAGCAAGGTGAATGGGAAGCTGAAGTCCACTGCAGTACTGGACCTGGGGATATATAGACACACACACAGACACCCCACCCTCCCAACACTGCCCCTATGTACCCCCACAGGCACAACCCTGTACCCTCCCTGCACCCCCACTGCACAATACCTCCTCACCCTCCCCACACACCCCCAGTGCAGATTATCGCCCACCCATTGTACAAACTCCCCTGGTGCACAACACTCCCTGTCCCTCCAATACAGCCACCACAGCCCCCAGTGGGCACCCACCCCTGCAAAACAGGCATTGTTCAATAACATGCATTACACAGTATGAGCACTACACCAAGGGCATTTACTAATGACATACTGTATGTAACTATAATGTACAACATAGTGAAACACCATTTCCTACCTATTACCTGCAGGCTTTCTTTGCACAGTAGTTCAACAGCCATGCCCTACTGTCAGGCATTGCTGAGAAGTCCATGCACCGTGGTGGAAATGGTGTCCATCCATACAGCTGTTTCTCTGCTTAGATCCATTGTTACTGCCTGTGTCTAGCACTCAAACTCACTTTATTTGCTGCCAGGAGGTTTGGCACCATGATGTGCTACCCAGCGGCTCACCCAGCATGGAGTGACTACAGGCCCTCCATTGTGGTGGTGTCCTCAGGTGACTCTCCCCCTAGCTCCATTGTGTGTTGGCTTAGGCCTCTCCTGGTCCACGCATGTGCACTGGTGCCCCATCTGCACACGCACTAGAGCCCAGGCATCCCGAACAAGCCTTTCCGCTGCATAGCTAATTGTTTCTTTTGTTTGCCTTCCTACTTAGGCCGTGGGACCCCCCCTTCACATCAAGCCAGGACTCTGAGCACACTCCACGAGGGAGCAAGGAGCTCTAAAGGTAACAGCTGGAGCCCTCCAGAAAGGGCATCTTCTGTTGGAGGTGTTAGCCCATCGACGCTGTGTGTCGACTGCCCCAGCCACCCACCCAGGGATGTCCCTTAATTTATAGTCCCTCCCCATCACATGACAAAGTGTCCACTTCCCCATTAGCAGCTTATACTCTTCCTCCGCTAGAGGTCTCCATTACCTCTCCATACCCTGCGCCTCTCCCCTCTACACTCTTGTAATCTCCAGTACTCCCTTCCTTCCTGCCTCTGCCCACTGTCTGCTATTTCACCACCTGGCCAATAGGAGGTGGTATTTGCCCCTAACTGTTAGCTTTTCACTAGGCTGTACCTCTCCTCCTGACACAGCTCCTACCTCCTCCTGACTGTTTTCTCCCCTTATTTTTCTGTTCCCAGACGGTCTTTTCTTTGCCCCTCCACTCAGTCTCAAACACTGCACCTTCTGCACTACAGTTGGGCACTCTATCGCTGCACCATCTCAGCTACCCTACTGACTAGTGACTCTTGGCATCTCTTATCCCTCCCCCCCACATCCTCTGAAGCTATGGCCTGCCTCCTTCCATTTTTTGCTCACATCACTCTGCTCTGTATTATCTCCTCTCACTCCTGTCACCACATACACCCTGACCCTTCTTTCAAACCATACCCGGTATCAACATGCCTCAAGTAACTTCCTTCCCAGAATACACATTGCTCCAGTCCCCCCCTCAACTCCCTCACTTCCACTGTCATGCCTCAGGTATCAGCACTACCTTCTAGCCTCCCCTTCCCTCTGCTCCCTACCCATCCCCACTACTCCCCCAAACTTTAAGCTCTTATAACAACAAAACTGTCCAGAAAAAAGCCCTATGCCAGCTGTTGCTCAGGTCCCTCCCCTTCCTCCTCCTGTTGTCTGGTAACATACACCGTAACCCTGGCCCCACCACCCCAACACAACGACCACAAGCCAATGCCCCAGTCTGTGTATTGCATCTATCAACATCTGTAGCTTACCAAAAAAAATCAGCAACCTCCAGGTATGGGTAGTCCAGCACAATCCTGATATTATCACCCTCATGGAAACCTGGCTATCCAGCTTCTGACTCCTGTATAACTCTTCGTGGTTACACCCTGCACTGCCTCGACAGAATCGGCAAGTGGGGGGATGGCTGCATCATCTATCTTCATGACTACCTATAGGCCCATCCTCTCCCTTCCCCATACTTGTAACTGTTGTCCAAGCCCTATCCCTTAACATCACCTCGTCCCATCCAGGGCCCCAGTCATCCTCACTGTAGTTTATATACCACCTCATGGGCAGCAACCTGCCTTCCAGTCTCTCCTAGACTATTTTACCACCCTCTCCCCAAGTTCTGAACTTATTACAATTGGAGACCTTAACATAAATTGGCTCTCCTCCACCTCGTATTACAAAGATGCCCTGGCAGCTATGGACATCTCCTAACTAGTCTCTTGCCCTACTCGCCTCAACGAGAAAACCGGGATGGCCTTGCTGCTAGACCTAGTTCTCTCTAACCACCCCCATACAATCTCAGACATTAACGTCCTACCAGATGTACTTAGCGACCACTTTCCCGTCCTCTTCACCTGGTCCTACCTCACACATAAAACAGCCCCCAAGATTATCCATACAAGACCTCTTAAGCCCGGTAAGCTAAAGGAACTTAAATCCTACATTGCCCACCACAACTGGACCCCCCATACCTATGTAAAGACCTTGATGAGGCTCTAAATATCTTTATAAGTGCCTTCCATGATGCCTGGAATAGATTTGCTCCTCTCACTAAGAAACTCGCAAAAGGCCTTGACACATCATGGATCATCCCGCTTTTGCTAGGCCTCATGAAAAGCTGTGATGACCTGTGGAGCAAGGCCCTTGAATCTGGCAACCCGCTTGACAGGCAGCTTTGCCATGCTGCCTGAAACAGCTGCACCTGGACCATATGTAAAGCGAAGACCAACCATTTCAAAGCTGCGCTAACTGCCACATGGAGCAACGGGTGCAAATTCTGAGACAACCTGAAATCCCTCAATGGTAAGTCTGCCTCCCCACCCCCAGACCAACTGAATATAAATGGGTCTATCACAAATGACACACACCTGGTGGCTGAAACTCTCAATTCCATCTTCTCGGACCTCAGTGCCACCCTCCCCCTCAGTTTCTTCAGTCCTGCAACCCCACCACACCCACCTCCCCTGTCATCACCTCCTTTCCATTTCTGCGTTCTCAACAGATGGGATGCCAGATCTTACATCCTCAAGCCATCAGGAACTCGAGTTACAGTAGTGACACCCTAGAACTTCGGCTCCTACGCTTGACTCTTGACGAGGTCATCTCCCCCCAACTGCCCTTGTCAATGTTTCTCTCCACCTTGGTAAGTTCCCCACACTGTGGAAGATGGCCCACATCACCCCCATCCAGAAATCTGGTGACCATCTTACCCCTAACAACTATCAGCCAATATCTAACCTTTCCTCTCTCTCCAAGGCCCTTGACTGCATAGTGGCCAACCAACTTACTGTGCACCGCTCTAAATACAACCTACTTTCCTCTGAACAGCATGGCTTCAGGCAGGGCCATGGTACCACAACCGCCCTACTGGACTTCTCCGGTTATATCCACTCTTCCCTTGACAATGGCAGATTGGCTGGTGCAGTATTCCTAGATCTGTCCAAGGCTTTCGATACAGTAAACCACCCACTCTTACTCGCCAATCTCTCACACCTTGGCCTGTCTCAAGAACCCATAGCCTGGTTCACTGATTATCTGACAAACTGCATCCAGAAAGAGAAAATCTGCCCATCAAGCCTGCAAGGCTCTATCTTAGGACCCCTCCTTTTCAGTCTTTACCTTAACCCATTCCCAAAAGCCTGCTCAGGAAATATCCTCCTATATGCGGATGATGCCATCCTCTATGCATCTCACTCCAGCCCAGCCCATTTAGAACTCGCTCTCTCCAAACTGCCTTCATGGAGGCTGAGTCCTGGTTTGCTGAACACAAAGCAGTCTTCAATCAGAAAAAATCCAAGGTCATACTCTTTGCTCACCACCAAATCAAACTTAAAAATAACCCCATGTGCATCAACACTTCCCTTACACTCCCTCTTGAACAAGTCCACACTTTCAAATACCCGGGTATCATATTTGATCTGTCCCTCACTTTCCATGATCATATACATCACCTATGTTCCTCCCTCAGCTCCCGAATAGGCCTCCTACACCATCACCAGAACAGCCTCCCCACAGAAACTGTCAAACTCGCCATCTCCTCCTCCACTGTTCTATCAATATTAGACTATGGCATTACCATTTCTGGGGCTGCAGATGACTTGGCACTCAACAGAATTAAAGTGGCCCTAACTAAAGCCTGCTGCCTCTCTCTAGGATGCCCAAGGACCACCCACACTTGCACCCTATATAGTCAAACAAACTGGCTGAACTTTAACAATAGGCTTCAATACCACACGTGTCTGCTGGCAAAAGAGATCTCCTTGGGGCTCACTGCCCCCAGCCTCTCCACACTCTTACAATCTGCCCTACCTACAAGGAACACTAGGAGCTCTATCAAGCCCATCCATGCAGTACCACGACACAAAACTTCGCTCGGTCAACACTCTTTTGCCTACTGGGCACCCATGTGGTTAAATGTCCTCCCTTCCCACATCTCTGGGGAAACAAAGATTGGCCTGTTTAAGTCCCTCCTCCTTGCACACCTTCTCACCACTCACTTCTGTAACTGCCCATAATCTCTCTGTAGCCTGACAATGGACTCTGTCCTGCTTATCATCTCCCCTTTGTCAACTCCTACTCTTCTCCCCCCCTCAGTTTCTTCCTAGGTCACTAAATCAGTTTATGCTCCCTGAGCAGGTCTCCCACCTCCTGCTACCCACCCTCTACCTCCTCACCTGCCCTCCCTCCTCCCCCGAGCCACCTATACACCCCTGTTTTGTCTCTCTCCCATTTTCTTCTCCTACCCCATCTGCTTCCCCTCCATAGTTATCACTGTTGACTATCTCTGTACTCCTAATGTATATTAACAGCCGTGTAACTGCTGTACTATGTATTGTTTGTATCAATTTCTGTAATAATTTTTGTATTCTAAAAATGCTTTGTATGTACAAACTGCACATTTTTATTGTCAATGTTTTGCTGTTGTCTTGACTCTGTTAACTGACGTGGAGCCTTTGCAAAGGAGTCTCTGATGCAAAAGTTATATTCCGAATATCTAAATAAATAAAATTTAAAATACATGCATGCTGGTGGCATGCAGTGCTGTGTGGCCCTGACTTGCCCCCCACACTGTGGGGCAAGCCTGCACACCTGCTGTATAGGCTGCAACCCATAGTCTGATTAGTCTTCTCGAGGTCCCAGTGGCTTTGCCACTGCACCCCCATCACAGTTGTCCTCCTCCAAGGGTGGCTAGTCATTAGCATCCCAGCCGAGGCAAGGGTCATAAACAGGTGACTTGTCCCACGGTCTTCATGGCTGACCCCGTCACAGCATTTGTGTGCTGATGGCACAGATGGAGGCTTTCGGCATCACAGGTGACATGGTGACAGCAAGGTACAGTACAGTGGTAGTAGTGTGATGTGGAAGCCAACAGAACACTCAGCCATAGTGGTGCTACAGTTCTCCAATAGGTCTTACCTTGGCCCCTGTATCCATTCCTCTCGAGAGTTAGAGTCTGTGACATGAATGCCTCTGGAGGTACTGGCTCTGCTACTTTCTTTGGTTCTGTTTTTTTGCTTTAAGACATGGTACCTATTTACTACATGATGCCCTGTATCACTGTGCAGGCATGGAATGTCGCACTGATACCTGTGTGGTGTGACACAGGCATGCTGATTGGACAGCATGCACAGAAGCCATGCCCTCACCTGGCTGGCTACTAAAGGGCCCTGCTAGCATGCAAGCTGCAATGGCGTGCATGTTCAAGGGGGTAGCAACAGCTAGAGAGAACTGTGCAGCGGTGTGCTTCTGTGTACTGATGGACATGGTACTATTCCAGTTATATGACACGGAGCTACAACGCTGCAGGAACCATGAGGGATGCCCCCCTATCTACCACTGTGGACACAGTGACTCACACAGCCCCAGTGAACTGACAGGTACTGGCTGGATGAGGACATTATAGGGGAGCTCTGCTGGTTACTGGAACCAAAGCTGCAGAAAAGGACACACAGTAGCCATGCACTTGTGACATGCACCAGAGTGCTCACAGGCACAGCCCTAGCTGTATGGTACAGGCACCTTTCAACACATGACAGGGGCCATGGTCAGTACTAGCCAGCTGTCTATAACCAGGTGCCTCTGGCAGGTTATGGATGCCCTGCACAACATTGCATTTCGAGGGCAGAGCAGGCAATTCAGGACATACAGGCTGCCATTTATGCAATGGCCAGTATGCCCCATACAATCAGGGAGAATGACTGTATACATGTGCCAATTATCACACTCTCCCAGGAGGCAGAGGCATACAGGAACGCAAGGCATACCACAGTATGAAAATGCAAGTCATGTGGAATGCTGCAGGTATTATTACACATGTCTGTGCCAAGTACCCAGGTTCCACACATGATGCCTACATACTGGAGAATTCAGGCCTGTGGACGTTGCTGTGTACCATACCTGTAAACCATGCGCAGATTGTAGGTATGTGTACAGGATACAGGTAGAGGATGGGGACATATGTGTGTGGCATACACCCAAGGTCAACAGTAAAAAATCATGCACTCACCACCATATAAATGAAGCAGAACACAGCTCTCAGCTTGTAAAAAAGTGCCCATTTTATTCAGCAGGTGCAGGTACAGACAGACATAACACTTAGACGCATTTCAGAAGACTTTCCTTTCTCACTTGTGGTCTCCATCTCCCCACAGTTGACAATTTTCCATCCTGCAGCCCCAGTCTGTGGCAGAGGTGAGGTAGAACAAGGCGCATTGGCTAAGACAGGGCATTATCAAGAAGGTGCATGGCCTGACAAAGGTAGGATTCAGGTCCCTTGACAGGATAGTATGCACCCTGCAGCTCATGCCCAGTAAGGTGGGCAGGCTGTTCATCATATGCTGCACAACATTGCATTTAGGAAGTGCCTAACTGTGCCTGAGGATGACAAGCCACCTTGGGGCAGATGCCTGATGAACACAGATGTGCTGCCATCAGGACCCAGGCATTGTGCTGGGCATACATGTAGGGCATGGGTTGTGCAGAACTATTTCCCACAGTGGAAGGGGGGGGCCTTGGTCAGTCCAGTCAAGACCTTGGGTATCATGCTGGGTGTACATGTAGGGCATGGGTTGTGCAGAACTACTTCCCACAGTGCAGGGAGGGCCATTGTTGGGTACCTGTGCTGCAATAAAGCAGTGTGCATATCCTATGTTATGTCGAGCAGTCAATGGTGTGTGTCTCTGTTGTGCCATGCGTGCCTGGGGTGTACCCACAGGGATGTCCCTGAATGGTGATAGTATCACTTCTGTGATGTGCTTTTATAAAGTCATGCACTGGGGCTCATGCCCCTCTGTAACTTTGCTGTTCTCTTCCTGAGTGGAAAGGGGGGAGGCATTGCAGTCCATGTTGGAAGGGGCTGGTTCCACATACAATACCTTTTCTGTGGCCAGACTGGGTGTATGATGCTGCGTGAGTGCCGGGTCAGAGGATTTTGTGCCCTGAGGGGGAGATTTTACATGTGGACTGGGTATGGCACTAACTGCCTGTATGAGGTTGGTGTGTCCCCAATACAGGGTCTCTACAAGTCATTTGAGGGTGCTGTCAACAGAGTGGTAGAAGTCCCGAGCTCCTCCTGCATGCTCCTGACCTCTTTACACAAGCTGTTCATGCTGTAGACTATGTGCTGAGGTGCTCATGCCCTGCTCATGTCTGGTTGATGCACTGTTGCTTGAGATCACAAATCTTGCATACAAGCCATGTAGGGACTGCTTTTGTGGATGGTGGGTGGGTGGCCAGTGCCATCTCTGAGGGTCCCTCTATGGGGAAAGACTCAACGACCAGCCAGACCTGCTGTACTTGGGCATACCATTCCATGTCCTATGGTGCTGCCAGCTGTATGGTGCATGTGAGCTCCATCTCGGTGGTGTGGGATTGCACAAGTGTACCCTGATTAATGTCCATGTCTGGTGTGCTCTGAATATGGGCAGCATGCTTAGTGTCACCAGTAGAGATGATGCAAAGTTTAAATCTGCTGGCATGGTTAAAGAGATGCTGACACCTCAAAGAAAACTTTGAAAAAACGTGATATTTCAGTACAATTCAGCTTGAATTCCATATATATAATATAGATTTCTTCTCCCCATTACTTATTACTAAGGAAATTTGCATGAGTACACAGCCTTTATCCCTTACAGTTAATTTGCCTCAATCTTACTCCCTACTTCAAGTCATAATCCTCTCTTGTAACATCACAGTCTGTTGCCATGGGAGTAACTGTGATGCCACAAGCACTGTATTGTGGCCTCAGGTAGGCAGAAAGCAACAGGAATAGATAACACTCTTCAGGCGCAAAGATACTGTTTTCATACAAATGACCTCATAAAATAATGGTGAGGAGAAACACAGAACTAATGTGAAATACAAGCTGGATTGTGTGTAAGTGTTACGTTTTGTTAAAGTTCTGCCGAAGGCATCAGTTGCTCTTTAAGGTGAATTCACAAAATCTGCCTTCTTGGATAAATGTACATATTTTTCTTATTTAATAGCAAATTCACTTTTGTGCAACCTCACCTTGGAATTCACCTGGAACTTTGTCCTTGGGTGCCTTTAGGTGAAGTTTAGTCAAAATGAAGCTGATGGTCAACAAGGTCACATGGCTGAACTTTTGCAGGTCACATGGTACATATCTCTATAGAGTGATAAAGCTTTATTTTTGATTTCTCATTGTGAGTTAGTCAGTGGAGGAGCCAGGAGCTTGACAGCTTTATGGAGAAAAAATAAATATCAAGCCAGATTTTTAAATATTTTCTAAGCTTTTTTAATTGTTTTCTGAACTGTATTAAGTTTCTTATCTTCTGATTATTTATTTTCTGGTTCATGTATTTTTCTCTCATTTTTCTTCTCTCTCTGTCTCACACTCTCTAAGGGAGATTCATAGTGGACAAGGCTCAAGGACTCTTGGGGGTGGTGCCATACGCCTGTGCTGCCCAATGTTTGAGGTTTCCTCCTGCAGCCCCCCCAGCACTGCAGCAGTGGCAAGTTTAACTCCCTGTCCCAGCTCTCCA
This sequence comes from Neoceratodus forsteri, assembly GCA_016271365.2. NCBI lineage: Eukaryota > Metazoa > Chordata > Ceratodontiformes > Ceratodontidae > Neoceratodus > Neoceratodus forsteri. Next base: position 49,417,042 of record CM028129.1, on the reverse strand, counting down.
GCATCCCACAGTACCCCCAACTCTGCAGCAGGCAGAGCCACCAGCAGCAGCCCCTCATTTCCCCTCCTCAACAGCAGCAGCCAGGACCATGCACCCACCACACAGCAGCCTGCACCCCCTGTGCCCACTGTGGAGCGATGATGATGATGATCATCATCATCATCATCATCATCAGGATCCTCAGTGCCATGGGCAACAAGAGGCAAGCAACTACAGTCACCCTTTGTGTGGGATTTTTTTCACTGTGGACCACCAGTACAACAGTGTTGTAAGTTGCAATATCTGTGACACACTGGTCAGTCAGGGAAAAAGGGGAGCCACCCAGGCACTGGTGAGCAGCAGACCCATCTTAAGATCCACCATGCTACTAAGCTATCAGCCAAACAGAGAGGTGGCTAGCAGAGGTAGAGGTGAGCCACCTCTTCCAGCAGCTGAGGGGAGCGCAAGTCACTCAGTGCCATTCTTCACATGGAGCGGTGTACCAAAGTGCACGTGAAGCTCCAGTGGCACCTGCCACAGCACCTGCACCGGGACCCACAGCAGCACCAGTACCCAAACCAGCAGCACTGGCACCTGCACTGCCTCAAAACCCCATGAAGCAGCTAGAGGAACTGCCGAGGAGATGCAGGATCTTCACTGTCACGTAGTCTCCATGGAACAAAGTCTTCTAAATGTCCTGGAAAACCAGCAGCTTCTCCTCCAAGGAATGCAAGCGCTCCATCGGGGTTAGGGTGTGTGAAACGAAAATTCTGCCAGTGAAATTCCCGCGAAAGCGCAAATTTCACTTCTGCAAAAGTTTGGAAATCATTTTTGCAACTTTCATGGAAATTCCATCTTAAAACTGAAGAATAAATATACAGGCTGCGGGTTAATTTATTAAACTGCGGGAAAAAAATCAGCAGAATGGATCACTGCCACTGGTCAGTTCTGAGGCTTTTTTTAACCACAGTTTAATTTATTAATCCACCCCCGCTGATTAGGGTTCCCAGTAAATAAATAAATAAAAAAAAACTGCAATCCCTTCCTCAGACCCTCCTGGTGTCCAGTGACCCCACCACCCACCGATCGTGGGTCCCAAGTAAAAAATCCCTGGTGTCTAGTGGTTCCCACCCCCTGCCCAGGGATCACAACCCATGGGTCCTCGTAAAGAAGAAACAAAAACTCCAGTACCTCCCTGGTGTTTAGTGGCCCCCTCACCCACTGATTATGGCCCCCAAAACATTTTATTTTCCTAGTATCTAGTGGACCCACTCCATATCCTGGATTCCCTTAATCCATAGAAACACAGCCAGCAGTCCACCAACTCATCCCCCTCTATTCCCAGTATTCCCTGGTGTCTAGTGGACCCCCCATCCCCGATAAAGAAAAAATAAGCAATACCAATTCCCTAGTGTCTTGTGAACCCCTCCCAGACTGACATCTCATCACCACCCGCCCCCCACCCTGCCCTGAAGCTGAGATGCCCATGTTGCACCCATCCTCTCTCTTCCACTACCGGTGGTTGTACAAGCATACGCAAATTCACTGATGGCTCATTAAACTGTGGATAGAATAAATTCCACAGTTTATATGCATTTTTCCACAGTTCACAAAAAAAGTCCATGGAACCTGGTGAAAATCCATGGAAAACCCCAGTTTCGCCAATGGTGAAAGGTCCAAAATTTCCATGAAATTTCCAAAATTTTACAGAAGTTCTGCAAAAGCAGAATTCGGAACTTTCGCCCACCCCTAATCAGGGTGGTTTGGGTGCTCCCCAGCTAGCAGTGGCACACCATATATCAGATCAGCAGTTATATGTTTTAATGTATCTTTTTCCTGTTTTTCACTTTTCTGAGTCCTGTAAGTCTTTCTCCCCCGCCATGTTTAAAAAGCAAGCAAATACAAAACAATTTTAAAATCACAGTTTTAAGTAAAATCACAATTTTAAGATCACAAATGTAGAAGTGGGTAGCCATCTGGGAACTAGCGACCATCGAACAGTATGGTTCACAATTAACACAGCAATAGAGTCAAGCCATACAAGGACAAAGGTACTGGATTTTAAGAGGGCTGACTTTGCCAAAATGGGTGAGTGCCTAAGGAATGCACTAGCAAATGGGCAGGAAGGAGGGGTGGAAGAACAATGGGGAATAATAAAAACTGCCATCACAGAGGTAACAAGACTTTGTGTAAAGCAAATAAACAAAAGGAAACGAGGTAAGAAACCACTATGGTTCTCAAAGGAAGTGGCAGTGAAGGTTCAAGAGAAAAAGAAAGCATTCAGGAATTACAAGGAATCACAGAAGGAACAGGACAGAGAACTGTATCAGTTAAAGCAAAGGGAAGCTGGAAAGGCAGTCAGAACAGCAAAGGCCCAAACCGAGGAAAAGATAGCCAACTAAGTTAAGAAGGGGGATAAAACCTTTTATAGGTACATCAGGGAGCAAAGGAAGACCAAGGAGGGATAGTGAGGCTTAATAAAGGGGAGGAGGTGGGCAGAGGGTGACTGTGAAAAGGCAGAGATACTAAACAAATATTTTGCTCAGTATTTACAAAGGAAGAGGGAGGTACCTAAAACAAACAGTAGAAACACTCTGGATACAGAAGTTGATACCAGCCCATTTACAGAAGAAAGAGTTCTGAAAGAGCTCTTAAAATTGAGGTGGACAAAGCAATGGGGCCTGATGGAATTCATCCCAGAATTCTAAAAGAACTAAGGATAGAACTAGTGACACCACTGACTACCCTCTTTAACAAATCATGGGAGGATGGGGTGGTACCTGAGGACTGGAGGAGGGCAGATGTGATTCCCCTTCACAAAAGTGGGAGCAAGGCAGAAGCAGGAAACTACAGACCTGTTAGTTTAACCTCAGTGGTAGGAAAATGATGGAATCACTTCTGAAGGAAAGAATTGTTGCGTATCTAAAGGCCAGAGGGGCACAGGACTCAAGGCAGCATGGATTCACAGTGGGAAGGTCATGCCAGACCAATCTGATAGATTTCTTTGACTGGGTGACCAAAGTAGTAGATCAGGGAGGGGCTGTGGACATGGCCTACTTAGACTTTAGCAAGGCATTTGACACAGTCCCACACAAAAGATTAATATACAACTTAGCAAGCCTGGGAGTGGGTCCCAAGATGACAGCCTTGGTAAAGAATTGGCTGGAGAATAGGACACAGAGAGTAATAGTAAATGGAGTCCACTCTGAAAAAAGGGGGGTTAGCAGTGGGGTACCACAGGGTTCAGTATTAGGACGGTCCTCTTCAATGTCTTTATAGCGACATTGCAGAGGGACTGGAAGGAAAAGTATGTCTCTTTGCAGATGACACAAAGATCTGCAACAGAGTTGATGCACAAGGTGGGGTGGAAAGGATGAGAAAGGACTTGGCAAGGTTAGAGGAATGGTCAAATGTACGGCAGCTTAGATTCAATGCTAAGAAGTGCAAGGTAATGCACCTGGGAAACAAAAACCCAGGGGAAGAGTACACAATGGGGGGTGAGATACTAACAACAACAACAAAAATGGAAAGGGACCTGGGGGTAGTCATATCAGATGACCTAAAGGTGGGCAAGCAAAGTGAGAGGGCAGCAAGGAGGGCTGGGGGGATACTGGGATGCATAGGGAGAGGCATCACCAGCAGAAAACTAGAAGTTATTATCCCTCTGTACAGACAGCTGGTGAGACCACATCTGGAGTACTGCGTGCAGTTCTGGAGACCCAATCTCCGCAAAGACATAAACAGGATGGAAGCTGTCCAGAGGAGGGCAACTAAAATGGTGCAGGGTCTTCACCAGAAGACATATGAAGTGAGACTTAAGGAGCTTAATATGTATAGCCTCGAGGAAAGGAGGAGAGGGGGACATGATAGAAACTTTCAAGTACCTCAAGGGAATCAACAAAGTCCAAGAGGGTAGCATCTTTCAAAAAGAGGTATGCAAGAACAAGGGGCACAATTTGAAGATAGAAGAGGGCTCAGAGGTAATTTAGGAAGTATTTTTCATAGAGAGTTGTGGATGCATGGAATAGCCTTCCAGAGGAGGTTGTGGAGTCAAAAACAGTGGTGGAATTCAAGCATGCATGGGACAGTCATAAGGCAATTCTGGGGGGGGGGGTAGGAAGAAGTAGGGAAATGGGCAGACTGGGTGGGCCAAGCGGTCCTTATCTGCCGTCAAATTCTATGTTTCTATGTTTCTAAATCCCCCAGATGTAAAGTCGTTCCTGTCTTTCACTATTATTGTTTCATTCTATTCTGTCATCTTTGTTTCCATCTGCTGTCTCTTTCTCCTTAAGAAAACAAAAACAAAAATCCAGAAAAAATTTTAATTTGTTTCTGTCTTTCACTTTTACTCTTTCATTTCATTCCATCTCATTTTTATTTCTTTCTCCTGTCTTTTTCCTTCTTAAAAAAAACAAAAAAAAACTTTTTTCTGTCGATAACTTCTTTAATGGCGCAGTTTATGTACAGTGGGCGCTATTCATGAAGGTGCAGCAGATGCGCATGAACCCATCGCAAGTAGGGCTGGGCAGCTATGCAGCGCGCAGAGCCAGACAAATACACGCCATTCACAAACAGTCACACAAGATGCAGAGAGGCATACCTCTCAACTGTCCCTGATTTTCAGGGATGTCCCTAATTTTGCCTCAGAAATTTCTTTTGTCCCTCCTAAATTTAACATGCATTAGACACAGAGTGAAAGAGGACCGATGACACATCGCATGGAGCAGGCACAGGGACACAGGGAGACACCCCGTGGACAGGGACACTCAGAAAGCAACAGCAATGGACAGCCAGACCATGGAGACCACAGTGGCAGAAGAGGATCATGGCACCCAGGCAACACAAGACAATGGACACAGCATACCGGAGTCACAGAGCAGAGGCACCGCAACAGTGGAGGACATGGATCTAGAGATGCAGCAAATTTAAATTTCACCAGCGAAGTGCCCACAAAATGGGCACTTCGCATTGTCACTCTGCTACATGAAGTGGCCAATACAAAAGGCTCACTTCGCCTTGTAATTATTACTTTGTGTTGTCATTCCACCTTAATGTGAAGTAAGCCAAAGTGACAACAACATTGGCAGCCCCTCACACACACAGTCGCCAGAATTAATGTGCATCCCCAAAATGCTCATGTCTTGTGTCCAGAAAACTCCCCAGTGCTGACAAAGTGAAATGACAGCACAAGAAATGCAAAGTCTTCCAGAATTAATGGTGCACTCAGGCGTCATGCATGCAGTAGTCACACACAGTCACCAGAATTAATGTGCACCCCAAAATGCTACTGTCTTGTGTCCAGAAAATTCCCCAGTGCTGATGAAGTGAAATGAGAGTATAACACGAAATGCAAAGTCTCCCAGAATTCACAGTATGCTGCAAACGCACAGACAGATTAAGATTGCACTGCACACTCAAGAGATGCAGATGCTAAGGCACAACACCACCTACATACCTCTCAACCTCCTGCCTCATAAATCAGGGACAAGGCTTAAACAAATCAGGGACAAAGGACCAAAATCAGGGACACATCTTCAAAATTAGAAATATCCACCCAGAAAGCTGGTAGAATATGGGGCTTAGTGCAAAATGCATTTTCTAAAGAAGAACAAGTCTGTAACTTTAATGTTTGACATTGTGTTGTGCTTACATTCCCCACTGTTTAGCCACAAAAACACAAATTTTAGGAGGGACAGAGTAAAATTTTGAGGCAAAATCAGGGACGTCCCTGAAAATCAGGGACACTTGAGAGGTATGACTACCTAACCAGTGCTCACAAGTCACAAATCCAAATCTGGAAAAGAATACCTTTTGGCGGTTGGGGGATAGTGCATGGCAGTAACAGTCCATTACCAGTAAAGATACCACAAAGCAGTATAAAAAATTCATGCAGGTGCGGTAGATAGCAGGTTCACACTGATGCAATTTCTCTGTGGCACAATAAAAGGTGTCTGATTTAATGGCACGCATCGCACACACACTCACTCACACACTACAAGTAATGCGTAGCAAATTGAAAACCTTTAGTAATATAACCAAATGTTTTAAACAAACTGAAATTATACACTGCTGCACCACAACAATTAGCAAAAAATTGTCACGAATCACTGAAAATATTACTGTGTGTACATTAACAGTTATACAAGAAAAATATAACCAAAACAGAAAGACTTTTTTTCTCCCTGTTAATCTACCTACACCACAGATACACCCCCCCACCAAAGCACACTTCACAGTACACAGACTGACTGTTCTAAATTAACATTGAAAATCCACACAATAAACACTCAATGATATGAGTATAGGAGGGTTTCCTACAATCGACGTACTAAACTGTGAGAAAACAAAAACTCAAAAAGGCTTTTTTAACAGCTTTTAGTGGATTTGAATCACAGAACTCTGAGAGGAAACTGTCTCCGTCTTCCACTGCACACACAGTACACAGAATTGAGGCTGCGTGCAGAACAATCTAGAGCCCATGTGACCTGCAGTCCCATGAAGCACTGCAAAATTCGCCTTCAAAACATAGAAACATAGAAGTTGACGGCAGATAAGGACTGCAAGGCCCACTCAGTCTGCCCATTTCTTTTTCTACCTTTTCTACCTTATGAATGTGCCATCGGCCTTTGCTCTGTCAATGGCCTATCTATTCATACTCATCTGTATTGCTCCCTTATGCCTATCCCATGCCTGTTTGAAGCCCTGCACTGTATTCATATCCACCACTTCCTGAGGTAGGCCGTTCCATGCATCCACTACCCTTTCTGTGAAAAAGAACTTCCTCACATTATCCATTAATCAGTATAGCGTAGTGGTTTAATGCTCTGAGCTGCAAACCTAAAGACCTGCGTTTGAATCCCACAGCTCCCACTTGCATACCGTGTGACCCTGAGCAAGTCACTTAACTTCCTTGTGCTCCCAGGTCACACCTGGAAACAAGTTTCAGCTTAGTGTGTCTTTCCTGGTTAAACAATTTCCCCTTTCCCCTAATCGGCCTCCCTCTAATATCATGCTGTGTTGTCCTGCTATTTTTCTTATATTGCAACATGTTAGACTCTTTTACCTTGTTAATGCCCTTAAGGTGTTTAAATGTTTCGACCATATCACCTCTCTCCCTCCTTTACTCTAGGGTATACATATTGAGCTCCATTAATCTGTCCTCATATGTTTTCTGAAGCAGTCCCTGCACAATTTTGGTTGACCTTCTCTGGACCGCTTCAGTTTGGTTAATGTCCTTGCGAAGGTGTGGCCTCCAGTACTGCACGCAGTACTCCAGATGGGGCCTAACCAGTGTCTTATAAAGAGGGATTATTACCTCCCTCTTCTGACTTGTGATACCCCTACTAATACACCCCAACATCCTCCTAGCCTTACCTACTGCTTTAGTGGTCTGCTTGGATGATTTCAGGTCATCGGTGATGATGATGCCCAAGTCTCTTTTTTTCCCTTGTGGAGCTCAAAAACAAGGCGAAGTACATTAATTTCAATGTACTTTGCCTTAAAATTGGTGGAGAAATGATTTGGGGAAGGTGGAATAACGTGAAGTCATTGTTTTCAATGGATTTCGCATTCCCCATTATGACGCAAAGTATTCTGCTTCGTGTTGTGGAGTACTTTGCTGATTCCACATTACTCCGCGAATCACTTTGCAGAGTGAATTTCGACCACGTCGCCTACCACTACACAGAGCCACAAGGGACACCACAGTGGTCTCCAGACATGCAACCTGGGACATCTGCTGGACCCCTCACCAGTGAGGTGACCATGCTGGTTGACAACAAGCAGCCACATGTCAACCTACTACCCATACCTCTGTAGGCTGGAGTAGGAGAGCTTGCGGGTGACAAGGGACCACACACATGCCCAGGGCACCTCATGGAGGTCCTCACCAGTGTGACAAGGACACAGAAGGAGATGGCACTGGAGCTTGCCACCAGAGCTTGGACACAGAAGTGGATATCGGTTGTGCTTGAGGCTGGTGTGCAGGCACAGGCGAGGCTGGCCACCCAGGTCCCCGCCAGTGCCCGTGCACAGGAGAGATTTTGCTGACATGGTCACAGCCATCACTGAACAACTGGGTTTGTACTGTGCATGGTCACAGCTGGCCATGGCTACAGGCACAGTGGGTTACAATACAGCCACCCAGGAACATGGACACAGGGGTGCACAGCCTAATGCAGCCAAGGTGGACATGCCCAACAGCATGCCGCAGGTGTGTTTGGCATGACACCCATGGGTCTGTGGTGCTCACAGCATGGCCTGTAGCCAGTGGCCGGTGCAATTACCAGTGGCAGGGCAGTGCCATGGGCAATGCTGGATGCAGGATTGGAGGCAAGGGTACATGATCCCCACAGGCATGGATGCCCTTCACACCCACACTGACACAGCACATGGACACATGCCCTCAACCCACACCCACAGATAGAGCACCAGCCCACAGGAAGCGCTGACCACACAGTGCCATGCACAGACCCCAGAGGTATGTGCCAGTTCACACACCCTTCACGGCCACTGCAAGATGACACTCACCCCTGCAGAGGGGCACAACAGGCAGCCATGGTCACTAACATGGTACATTCCATGTGAATGCCACAGCGGCCGTGGCGTACTGGTACAGGTATGCCCATGGGTCCACAATTTTATTTATTTATTGAATTTGTTGACCCGGTAAGTCCACTGGGCCTAGAAGTCCCTTTTTCAGGGGTGACCAGGGGAGAGGGGATGCAGATAGTAACCAACTGAAATTGAACCAGATTAAGCTGTTGGTGGTATTTTTAGTGAATGGGGGAAATTTGGCCAGGACACCGGGGAAATTCCTCTACTCTCCACTGGGGGAATTGCTGGCTATCTTGCCAAGATGGCCACTTCTCCTGAGCAAGCTCGGTGTGTGGATGCTGCTGGGACAGGAGTTCAGGCCTCTGCTCCTGTCCTGTCTACTCAAGAGGCTGAAGATCTTGCCTTTGTAGCGTCAGAATGTTTGGATGCAGACCTAGAATCAGACCACTTGGAGGTTTTGTCTACTTTGGCTATTTTATCTGGGAAATGTGAGGTTACCTTGTGTGCTGCTGCGGGTGCTTCAGTGTCTGTTTTAGGCTCTATATCGCAGCAGTGTGAGCTTCTTTGGATACAGAAACAAGACTGGTTGGACAAGGCTCGGGACTTAGACCTTAAAATACAGACTTTAACTGCTGGCTCTCCGGCAGTGTCAGTGCCTTCCTCGGACAAGCGGAAACAGGAACAGGAATGCCAAGATGAGAACTCTACCCCTATTCTGGCCCGATCGCTTGTTGATTCTCTCCCTCAGGATTGTAGTGCAGCTGGCAGTATGAAAAACACTCCTGCTGTGTGCCATGAGCTGCCTGTTGAATTTGCTCAGGAAGTGAACGTACAGTATGTTTTCTTGGAGTCATCTTGCCTTGCATCGGACCGCCGAGTCATGAATGGCTCTAGTACCTCTGCACCACAAGCCCCTGTACCGGAGGTTGCTTTCTCTTTTTGGAAGTGGGCTAAAGAGGCAGCCTGGAGTGACTTGGTTCTGGATTTACCTCCTCTGACCCCCCCCCCCGTGTGCAGTGGCCTGATGCGGGCTCCTGGTCCCCGGAACTTGCCTTGTCAGACACTGAGTGGATTCAGACTTGGATGGGACGCTGGATTCCTGACTCAAAGGATCCATCCTACCAGCAATTATGCAAGTCAGCTTCTTCTACTGTGGCCACCAATGCCGGATCTTCAAAGAGCTCCAACGGTCCCCGGGGTAATACTTTTACTCTTCCCAAAACTGATTCTGGTATTTCTTCTAAGGCCTATGTTTTTGATAAGATTGATATCGTTGGGGAGGGGATGACTGCAGCGGTCCGCCAAGGACCTAGTCCTGATGCTTTAGAGGACACTAGGAAGGGACCCTCTATGGCCCCCATGTTTAAACTAGCTGATCTCTTCCACTCCAATGGGGAGCCTGCCCCCAGGAGGAACGCAGTCAGGTTATTGTACAAGGGGGGTTTAGAATCTCCACCAGACAGGCTGTTTATTGCTAGGCAATTGTTGAAATTATCTATGAAGGTTTTTTCTTCAGAGATTTTTGCCCTTATCAGTCTAGGTAATGGGAATTTTGATATCAGCTTTAAGAATATATCTAATTTGGATAGGTTCTGGTCCCAATATCAGATGCTGAAAAATAGCCCTCTTTGGGTGCCTTTTTCAGGCAGTCCCTTTAACTAAGCCTTTGATCAAGACTATTACTATCATATTTTGAAATGAGGGCATTAATGTTGAGGACATTTTGTTCTGGCTTTGACAGAGATGTGAGATTTTGGGACAACCTATGCCTGCCGATGGACAGTGAGCAGTTCTGGGATGGTGGATGGAAGGTGAAGGTTAAACTTCTGTCTACCAATTCGGGTTCTGTTCACCTTCCTGGTACTTTCTTTTTAGGTAAGGATAGAGGATCTATCTTTTATAATGGACAGCACATGTCTTGTTTTAAGTGTGGCTCTCAGCTGCACCTTAGCTCTGCCTGTGACACTGCTAGGTGAAGTCACTGTTTGGAGTGTGGTCATGTGGCCTCAGCGTGCCTTAATTTGTTCAAGTGCAACCTTGTGAGCAAACGGGGCATGCTTATGGTCATTGTCCATGGGCATCCCCACGATCATGATGATTGCCCTTCTCATGAAGGAATTCTTAATTAGGCACAGCATGCCCTGGCCAAGACCGCTGCATCAGTGACAGTACCACACGATAGTCATCAGGAATTGTCTCCCACTGCAGGGTTGGGAGCGGTAGTCTCCATACCGAGCCCTTGTCAGTTGGCTCCTCCCGAGACTTCTGTGGAGATGGTGCCAGTGGATAACATGGGTGAGGAGCGTGGCACTCCACATGTGGCTGTTCCTGGGGAAGTGATTGAGGTTGACATGCCCCCCCCCCCCGAGACACCTTTTAAGATCATTCCTCCGAGAAAGTGAAACCAGCAGGGGAAAGCCATGTCCTGTACTAAACATTCCTCCAGACTAGATCCCCCTCCTGATACAGTTCAGCTGGGTAATAGATATACTCCCCTTGGAGATGAGATAGGGGGGACTCGAAGGAGGACGGTATGGATACCTCGTCTATCCTATTCAATACTGACATAGAGAGTAGGGCTGAGGACTCTATAGCCAAAAGAACTAGATGGAGGCATGTGGGCAAAACCCCTTAGGACATTACCTTTCCTTTGACAGGGTATTTTTTTTCATTTTTCTGTACAACATGCATTCTTTGGCTGTTTCCACCATTAATGTTAATGGGATTAAAAGTTTGAAGAAGCGTATTGGTTTTTTTTCTACACTTAAGGGGTTACGTTCTGACATTATTTGTTTACAGGACACCAGGTTAAAAACCCATTTAGAATTTCAACATGCTTCACGGAGTTGGTCTCTGGGGCCATCCTTTTGGTCACTTGGGACTGACCTCTGTGATGGGATTGGGATCCTTTTTTCTAATCCCGCCATCTCAGTTTCTAGACTATCGGATGTACACCCAGGGAGGGCTCTCTGTCTGGATATTTCTTTCCTTTCAGAGAGATTTCCACTCATTGCTATATATGCTCCTCAGACTAAAGCCCAGAGAATAGCATTATTTAAAGATATTCAACCCCTTCTCCATACTTCTAGCTTAGTGATTTGGCTGGGGGACTTTAATTGTTGGTTAACTCAGGCTGACAGATGCCTTCAAACTACAAAACTTTTTTGTGACTCTCTAGCTTTGCAAAAGATGGTTTCCACTGCGAATCTGATCGACGCTTATAGGACGATTCACCCTAAAGGGGGTTTCATGTTTTTAAGGGTTCCCTTAAAACACGAATAGATTTTATTTTTTTATCTAAGGTAGTTAAGGTCCATACTTCCCCAATTGCATTTTCCGATCATGGGGTGCTTACTGCTTTGATAACCTGGGAGGGTGCCCCCAGATGTAAGAAAAACAGATGGAGGTTGAATCAATAGATGTTGGATGATCCTAAAATCAGGAACCTATGATTATCAGAGTGGGCAGCACGCCTTTCCGTGGTAGAATGTTATGACACTATTATTGACTGGTGGGAAGATACAAAGAAAGGGTGGTGTCAATTTTTTCAACACCAGGCTCATATTAAAACCACTAAGGCTTATTTGGATTACCTCACACTCCGACATCAGCTACAACACTTGATTTCCCTGTCCAATACTACTGGACATGACTATAGTCAGCTATTTCTACTATCAAACAACAGATGTCTAATCTACAGTACGATAGGGGTCGGTCCCTAGATCAGGAATTATGATTTGGAACTCACATGACTAAACAATCTTTGGATCCCTTTACTGAATGTAAGGGCAGAGTTGATTCTCGGCTTATTACATCTTTAACTGATGAGGATGGTACCACAGTACATTCTCCACAGCAGCTGTTGTCAGTAGTAGAGGAGTATTTTTCCCAAGTTGTTTTGTTTGTCTATGCTGAATTTGTCTCAGCTTTCTGATAGTGATAGAGTAGCTTTAGAAGCTGAAATTTCTTTACAGGAGGTCCAGGCAGCTATAGGCTCATTGTCCTCTCACTCGGCCACTGGGTCAGATGGTATTGGGGCAGGCTTTTATAAAGCCTTCTTAACTGAGTTGAGTCCAGTATTAGTTATTTTGCTGAATTACGTTTCACAGACTGGTACCTCTGCACCTTCAATGACTGAAGCTGTTTTACTTTTGATTTACAAGACAGGGGACAGGGCTGATTTGAGGAACTGGCGTCCACTAAGTCTCTTAAATACAGACTTTAAACTTTTGAGTAAAATTTTGTTTGCTAGGCTGTCTGGGTTCACCCGGTCTCTTATTAGTCTTGCACAGACCTGTGCTATAAGAGGCAGGAAACAGCAAGACAATTTGATTTGGCTTAGAGAACTGTTTTTTAAAGGAGAAACTGATCAGCTGCAGGGGGTTGTGTTGGGCCTGGATCAGGAGAAAGCCTTTGACAGGGTTTCTCATCGGTTTTGGTTTTTGGTCCTGAAAGCTTTTGGAATTCCTGATACATTTGTGGGCTGGCTTTCTTCCATGTATCAGGGTGCAGTTATGATACCGAATGTAAATGGTTGGTATGGACGGATTATTCGGGTGGGCAAAGGGGTACGTTAGGGTTGTCCCCTAAGTCCAATGCTGTATACCTTTTCCATAGATATCTTTATTAGACTGCTGCAGATGAATCAGGCTTTGGAAGGTATACAGTTATCCCCTAGTTCCCCTTCGCATAAAGTTCTGGCTTATGCGGACAATCTGGTTTTACTTTTATCACCTCATTTTTCTGTTCAGGTACTCTTGGATACTATAGGGCACTTCTCTAGCTTATCTGGTTGGAAGGTGAATTATGATAAAAGCCAGGGAGTGGTCATTTGGTCCACACCTGTGCCGCCGTCTGGTTTGCTGGCTGGGGTTCTGATTTCTAGGGACCCGATTAAGGTTTTGCGGATACAGTTTGGTCCTGGTGACATGGAGGGAGTTAATTGGGATATAACTCTCACTAGGGGGCAGCAACTGATTAGCAACTGGAAGGGTCATTTGATTTCAAAAAGAAAGAGGGTGATGTTAATTAAGACGCTCGTCACACATATTTTTTTGTATATTAGTTATATTTTTCCACCTCTTTTATCTGTCTGGACTAAGTTGCTTAGTGTCTACTTTCAAGCATTTTGAGGGTCTAGGTTAAACCCTATAAAGATAAATTTGACCTATTTGCCTATAACTGAGGAGGGGGAGTGTGAATATGATCCACCAGATTGCTTTCTTTTTCAGTTTTTTTTAACGTATAATTTTGGGTCGGTTTTGAGACCAGGAGAACTTTTTTGGAGACCTCTTATGGAGCACTGGTTGCAACTCTGTATGGGTTGCTGGTGGGACAAGAAACCTAGGTTATTAGCTAGATTACCCACTTTGCCCTCATATGTAATTGCAAGTATTAAACAGGTCATTAAATGGAACGTTACCCCTCATCACCTACAAACCCTGGATAGGAAAACGCTCTATAGGTATATCCTTTCTGTTGATAGTCACACTGAGGTAATCTTTCCTCACTGTCCAACTGATAGACAGTTGGATGTCTTGAGACTCCTAGCAGATAACAGGGGGACCTGGAGGCTCTGGAAAGATGGTCTAGAAAGTGGAAGCTGAGGTTCAATGCAGGGAAATGCAAGGTACTCCACCTGGGGGCCAGAAACCCAGGTCAAGTGTACACCCTGGGGGGGGGGAATGCTACAAGTCTTGATGGCTGAGATGGACCTCGGGGTGGTGGTGGATGTCAAGATGAACAACTCAGAGACTTGTAGGAGGGCAGCAGCCAAGTCCAACAGGATGCTGGGATGCATCGCTAGGGGGATCACCTCCAGAAGGAGGGAATTGATACTCCCTCTGTATAACTGCTTGGTGAGGCCGCACCTTGAGTACTGCGTGCAGTTTTGGAGGCCACACTTAAAGTGGGACATTAACCTCCTGGAGAGGGTCCAGAGGAGGGCAACCAAAATGATTTGGGGCTTGGGGGACAGGACCTATGAGGAGAGGCTCGAAGAGCTAAATATGTACACATTGGAAGAGAGAAGGGACCGGGGGGACATGATAGAGGTCTTTAGGTACATGAAGAGGGTAAACAGGGGAGGAAAAGTCGGGGTGCTTCGAAGGAAGGAGGAAGGGGCCACTAGAGGCATGGCTGGAAGCTGGAGAGGGAAGATTCAGGGGAGAAAGGAGGAGGTGCTACTTCACTGAGAGGGTGGTGGAGCCATGGAATGCACTGCCTAGGGGGCTGGTGGAGGCAGAGACAGTGGAGGGGTTCAAGAGGGGGTGGGACAGGTACAGGGGAAGGGTTCTGGAAGCAAAATCCAACGCAGCAAGAATATCCGTAACTGGGAAGGGAGAAGCCAGAGAAGGCAAGGGGGACAGCAAGGTCAGCACCCAGGTTGGGGACTGACCAAACGAGCAGACACGAAAGACCGTTAGGCCTATTCTGCTGGCATTTTAGTATGTTAGAATGTTAGATAAGAGAACCCCCTCTTATGCCTGGGATTGCCAGTGGTTAAATAACTATGGGAGGCTGGGGGTGAATGGTAACCATAAACACAAGCAGTTATCAGAGCGGTACTGTCCTAGACCTAGTTGTGTTCAAATACTTGAAACCCAACAACATTTGTTTTTAGACTGTGATTATATTGAGCAGTTCTGTGTTTATTTGGCAGGTGCTTGGCATGAAGCTGAGTTTGGGCATATTGATTACCCCACTTTGATGTTTGGACCCCTGAAGAGTACCTTTTCTAAATATCATAGTGATACGATTTATGTGGTCTTTTGTATCTTAAAATATTATATTTGGTAGTCCAGGTGTCTTTGGGTCCCTCAACAAAAAGAAATGACTTATGTTGAATTGTTTTCTAATATTTGTAAAGCTGTTAAATGTTTAATGAACTTTGATTTTGAGACTGGTCTATGTGCACGACTACAACATTTGTGGATCCATTGTGCTTCATGGGCACTTTGATTTCTGTATGATTCTGTTTTTGTATTTCTATTGTTTTGTATGTAATGAAGTCCAATTTCTCAATAAAATTCCCCTACTCTGATGGTAGGGGGCACTGGTGTGTCATGGAAGAAGGAGCGCGTTCTGCTCAGTTGGCTGGTAGCCCTACAGGAGAGCAGGTTTCCCTCCCTGTAGGTCCAGCACAGTTGATAAGGCCAGAGAAGATGGCTAATGAATTGAAAGGTGTAAGTCTGGAATATGAAGCCCAAACAACAGCTGTATACACAGATTTTTACGCAGTAGGTCTCCAGCAAGAGGTGGATTTTGTCCATGCTTTAAGTTTAAAACAGCAACAGCGTTTGCTGCTGGTTTTGTCAACCCCAGGATGTGGAGAAAGCCCTCGAGGTGGTATACAAGATGGAGCATCTGGTATGAAAGACCTGAGAGATGAGAGTGCGCTGGTAAGCCCGAGTAATGCTGAGCTGGCTATTGCTGTTATGGTCCGGAGCGAGGCTCCAAATCAGACACTGATAGACGACTCACAGTTCTGTCAGGCTGTGGAGTTGGCGCTGCCTGTGAAGGATTCTGAGAGTAATTTGGATGATCCTGTACTAATAGAGGTCACAGTACGTACTGATTGCTATTCTGCTGTTACCAACGAAGATTTATTGCCCTGTGTGATGTCCGTATCTGAGACATCAGTATGATGTGAGAGTGACGGCCTCAGTGTATTGTCAGCTAGAGTAAACAATTGCAGCCTAGGTGATGGGATTTCTTGATGTCTCGGCTGTGCAATATCAAAATGGTTGGACTGTGGAGTCAGCGCTTACAGGGGCAAGATGGAGAAAAGCAGAGGTTGGTGGGTGGGTCTCGGACCCTATAGACACCCCTGTCACAGAGACGCCGACTAGGACTTCTCCTCTGGACTTGTGACAGGTAGATCCCTGTCTTTTTGCTCAAGACACAGCTGTATCTGTGGTGTCTAATGCAGCCACTGCTATTTCTCCTGCAACACTCCCTAGATGTGTAGATCCCATAACGGCAAACCCTAAGCAAGTCAGGGGTACATGGGGTGATCATATGGATAAATAACAACCTGTCCCTTGGGGGGGGGGTCCAACTGTCTTTGCTTTGGAAGCAGTTTCGTAATCGGGAGTCCTTTTTTTCTGGTACTATTCCAGCCCAGAGAAAGAATGCTGTCCAGATACAGTATATGGGAGGCTTGCCCCTTCCTCCTGATAGACTGTACATAGGAAGGACTCTGATAAAAGATTTGTTGAGATTTTTCTCAAATGAGATCTATGCATTGATACACGCAATGGGTGACACAGTGTAAGATGTCAGCTTTAAAACCCCTGCAGGCCTTGATTGTTTCTGGGTCTCTTATGAAAAAAAAAGCACTCTGCATTATGGCACTCATTTTGTGTTATCCTGATCACAAAAGCAGCCATTAAGCGGGTCACAGTGCTTTTTGGAAATGAGGGGGTGGCTGTTCATGATGTGACTTATTGGTTAAAACAATGGTGTGTGGTTTTGGGGGACCCATCCCTGATTTTGGATGGGGAACACATATGAATTGGGGGATGGAAATATAAAGTTTGTTTGAAATCTGGGCCACAAGGCCCCAAACATTTACCAAGTGTTTTTTTTCTGGGGTCTAAGAGGGGTCACTGTTTCTACCCATGGCAACCAAAGACATGCTTTAGGTGTGGTTCATATCTCCACCTCAGCAATGTCTGTGGCAGAATAAAATGTGCTTCCTGTCAGTCTTTTGGACATATGAATAATGATTGCACTGAAGTTCAAAAGTATAATTTGTGTGATGTACCAGGCCATGTCTTTAGACAGTATGACTGGGCCACACATAATTGGTCTGACCGCCCGAGTCAAGAAGATATTGTTGATAAAGCACAAAGCTTTAGCATTTCGATACAGAGAAATGTTAAGGAACAGAATCAGAAGGGGGTGATGCCAGAATCACAGGTGCAGGGTCCTCTTTCTGCTTCTGCAGGCCCTGATGTGTTGTCTGTGCAGCCTCCCTTCCCCCCTCCTGACTCCTGTGACAGTGGGATTGGTCCCAATAGAGGACCATGCTTGTGTGGAAGATACTCCGCCGGTGGTAGAGATTGTGGCAGACTCTCCCTGGGTACAGCAGTCTGAAGTGGAGATACCATGAGAAGTCCAGGAGGAGGACATGAGGGACATGCCCCCACCTGAGATGACTGTAGTGACTTCTAAAAAATGTTCACTGAACTCTGTGAAATCCAAAGCAAAAGTACAAAAGATAGAGAAGGTGGTACCAGCCATCCCATTGTTGCTTTCTGTCCTGTTCTGCTGCTCTCCTTCACATGGTTGCCTCAGATCCTCCCTATGGAACCACCTGAAGCTTTACTCTGTGTATGATTGTCCCAAGCCCTCATGATTTCATCTGGCCCTGCCTCTGGGGTGTGACATGACATGCATTGCCTCCACCCTGGACTCAGCTTTAGGCATGGCCCTGTCCATGGAACCACCTCCCTAGGGTCCAACAGTTTGTACATAATCAGTACGGGGGGGTCCTCCTTACAGGGGTCCTATAGACATATATATAATAGTATTTATTGTGCCTCTAATTTTAAGCACTGCACTGCTCAGTTCTTAATGCATGAGTCCTACTGTGAGTAACCACTTGTTAGTGTAATGTGTGCTCTGACTCTGTAAACTGATTGTATCTCTACCTGTGTTGTCCAATGTATTCAAACTTGTATTTCCTGTATCCTCTCAGGTCATACCTGAAATAGGCAAATGTCTTGTCTAGTGTACCTACCCAGTTAACAAAAGCTAAATAAATAAATAAATCCTTATGCTATGCTCCAACCTAAAGATCAGGACATTGGAGAAGATTCGGAAGATTCCACTACAATTTCCTCAACCAAAGGGTTGTCCTCTGAGTCTGAGGAGGATGACATAATGTCTGTGGACCACACACTATGGACTCATCTGAAATATAGTAGTTCACAGCCTAGACGTAGTCAACAGCTGGGCAAACAGGCTGGGACTTGATTATGTACTGTTTTCTTGTTTTGCAGTTTCACTCATGCTAAACTACTATGTCTCAACCATGTCTTTATAATATCACCATGATTAATGTGAACAGTATTCATAATGGTCGTAGACGTGTAGTGACCTTTTCAGTCCTTCGAGATTATCACGTTGACATTGCCTGTTTACAGGATGTGCGATTATATACAGTGAATGATGTGGAATGTGCAAAAAAACTGTGGTGTTGGGGCCCGGCCTTTTTTCCCCTAACCCAGGAACAATGTGGTGAGGTGGGAGTTGTCTTTAGGGGCTGGGATTATTTAATCACACGGGTGGTGGATATTGACCCAGGGAGGGCACTACTTTTAGATTTCACTCATGGCCATAGACAATGGAGATTAATTTCCCTGTATGCGCCCCAAACAAAAAAGGGAAGAGTAGATTTTTTCACTGTGGTAAAACCTTTCCTGTTTACTTCTCGACTCCTGATCTGGGCGGGTGATTTTAACTGCTGTTTGCCTGTGGCTGGAATGGAGATGTCAGAAAAAAAAACATATTGTGATTCAAATGCTTTGAAAAATATTGTGATTCAGATGGGGCTTGTTGATGCTTATAGATGAGTGCATGCCTCAGGGGGGTAATACTTTTTATAAAGCACAGTTGGCTACAAGAATTGATTTTGTTTTTTATTTAGTTGTTTAACCAGGAGTAGCACACTAAGCTGAAAGCCTTTTTACAGGAGCAACCTGAGAGCAGAAGGAAGTTAAGTGATTTACTCAGAGTCACACAGTATGCAAGTGGAAGCTGTGGGATTCAAACCCAGGTCTGGCCTGTTGGACGTCATCACATTTGCAGCTCAGAGCCTTAAACCACTGCACTATACTGCCTCTCTATTTTGGTTGCTGCTTCTTTGGTGTGTGTTCAGGATGTCACGGTTCCACTGGAGACTTCTGACCACATGATGGTGAAGGTTAGTCTGTCCCTAGGGACAGTGTCAGCTGAGGACATGGCATGTGGAAGATGAATAGTACAGTTTTACAGGAGATGTGGTGTGTGGCTGGTATCCAGGACCTGATAGGGCTTGAATGTCTGTTATTGAATTAGAACATAATGTAAGTCATTGGTGGTTTCAAACCAAAACTGATATTAAGTATTTTCTGAAGAATTGGACCTTCCATTCACATTCTTAAAAATACCTTCATTATTTGACCTTACGGGGGTAATACATGTGGGTGGTGTCACTGGTAAATGAGGGATATGGAGAATATGCTTGTCAGATTGTTCAATTAAAACACCAAATGGAAAAACTGCAGTATGACTGGGCCTGTTCTCTGTTGTATGAACATCATACCAGGACCCCGGGGAAAACAGCCACAGGGGATATTTTTGAGAGTTGTAGAACGAGGGTGCAACAAGGAGTGATAGTCTCACTATGCACTCTGAGAGGCGATATGATTCAGTCTCATGATAACATTCTTAGTGAGGTCCACTGTCATATGGATGGTTTGTATGCTGCTTCTGAGGTGTCACATGATATGATTGCAGACTTACTACGACACTGTGCTCAGCTGCCTTGTGCGCCCAGTCTGCTTTCTGACATGGTGAAACTGATCACTGAACAGGAAATAAGGACAGCTATTGGTTCTTTAAATAATAATACGACTCCTGGGCCTGATAGTCTGACCTCGGAATTTTATAAACCGTGTATTTCAGATTTTAATAGGAGTTTTGTGTGTGGTTTTAATACAATTCTGGACGGTCAAGAGGTGACCCCATAGTTTGGTCATTCAGCTCAATTGTTTGTGTTTAAAAAAGGAGACAGATGTCTTTCACAGAACTGGTGTCCACTGAGTCTTATGAATTCGGATTTAGAGATTTTAATGAAAATCTTGGTGAGTAATATCAAAAAAAGTTGTGGCTATATATTGAGCCCTAGTACTGCTGTCTTGGGTGAAATACAGAATATTCGCCTGTCAGATGAGTGCATTACAATTTTGGGCATTACATTTGGGTCTGGAGAATTGGCATGGGAGAATTGGGGGAAGGTATTGGATAGTAGTGCAGAGAAAGTCAAACTGTGGAAAAAATGGCAACAAACAAAAAAGAAATGCGTGGCGATTATTAAAACATTTTTTTGCCCCTGTTAAAATATGTGGGTGAGGTATTTCCACCCCCAACTTCAATGGATGTCACCATTTTGAGCCAGACCTTCCAACTGATATGGGGGAGTCATCTGAACCCAATTAAGAGGGAGATTCTCTATAGAAACATTAGGGAGAGAAGTTTGCAGAAGCTAAACCCAATTAGTTATCTACATAATCTTTTTTTGTTTAACACGATATCAGCTTTTATTTCACCAGGAAACTGGTGGCGGCCCTATGTGTGGATCCGTTGTTACAGTTATGGACACAGGGTCCTCTAAGTACACGAAAATGGGAACTTTGGCCTCAATTTGTTGTGCATGGTTTAGAGAAAATACATCGCTGGAAGCTGACAAAGGCACATCTTTCTGTGCCAAACAGGAAGATGTTTTATTTAACAAGAGGGGTCTTATCAGATTCCAGTGGCATAACCTTCTCTGAACTGTAGTGACCTTCCTTTAGTGGAAACCTATTTGACTGATAAGAGGACTCCAGCGAGGATGTGGGATGTGCTGTGGTTGAGCACACATGGACATCTTGGGGTTAAGGGTAATGCTAAGCACAAATGTCTTGAGGAGAGGTTTTGCCACAGGAGCAGTGTCAGAGCCTAATAGAAACACAAGAGCATTTTTTCATACTCTGTCCATATGCTGTGGAACTATGGTCAGAACTAGATCATAAATGAGGAGGTGTGGGATGGTCAAAGGTTACTTTGCCAATATTCTTACAGGTTCTGTATAGCTTTCGCTAAATATTGATGCAGGAACAATCTATCTTCTAGTAACAGTTATTACATTTTTGAAGTGGCAGGTTCATTGTAAATTTGTTCTGCAGCAAAAGTACATCTCTCCACATGTTCTGCTATGTATGATTGAAAAGGAAATTGTTCGTCATGTGAACTTTGATAAGGAAAGGATGTCTTGGGAACAGTGGAAAAAAACGATGGAAGGGAGTACCACTACAGAGTATGAACTAAGCACCTACTGAAGTATGCTTGGGTATTACGGTGAACACAGTGGAATTGGTTATGGGGTGTGTAGTGGTGCGGATTTATTTATTTTCTACACGTGGGTGTCATGAATATTAGTTCCTGAAGAGTGATCCAGTTTTCTGGCATTCCCTCTTCATAAATTTTTTTCTTTAAGAAATGTTTTGTTTAAATTACTGTTTTTTTTTTTTTTTGTCCCCCAGTAGCTTTATTTTCTTTTAGGCTTTGCTCAAGACCATGGGGATTTACTCACTTATATTGTTCTTGACATGGAGTGTGTAATAAGTATTTTTTTATTCTTATAGAAGTCATGTACTGTAAATATTGCAAGTGTATTATTTAATGTTCCATTGTTGTACTTGTTATTTTCTGTAATAAAACTTCCCCTACTCTTTTCGATAGGTGCCATGGGATCTTTAACATCCACCTGAACTACCACCAATCCAGGTAGATGGGACCTCGGTTTAACATCTCATCTGAAAGATGGCACTTCAGAAGTGCAGCACCCCCCTCATGCTGCGCTGCAGTGTCAGTATTGGGATATTAACCCAAGTGCCAGATGTGGGAACTGAACCCACAGCCCTCTGATCTCCCAGCCTCAGAGGCGAGTGTGCTACCTACTGAGCCACTGACACTAATAAATGTTTCCTGGGGGGGGGGGCGCTGCTGAGCAGCTTAATGGAAGCAGCATTTCTCCTGAGCTCCTAGGCCTCTACCTTGTTATTGATATTAAACTACACGCTTTGGATTAATTGGGTGAAGACAGAGCATTGCGAGTGTTTGGTGGTGTTTTGGAGTCCATGATTATGGGGAAGAACCGGGGAGCATCCGCGTCCTCATCAGACTTTTTCGCCCCAAAGAAAACCCAATGGCAGAAGGAGGAGAGGCCTCAAGAAACCGTGGAAGCTTCAGCCCCGAGTGAAGCTGGGCTGTCAGGAGCTTCTCTGGACTCTATATAAATGACTCTTAGTCAATTGGTCAAATCGGTCCAGGTGATGGACAAAAAATTGGACTCTCTGATACCGAGAGTCACAGACCTGGAAGTCAGGTTGGACAAAATGTAGACGACGGTCCAGAACTTCGAAACTTTGGTGACGAAGGCCTACGTTAATTCTACAAAAATTGATTAAAGAGAATATGATGTTACAGCAGCGACTTGAGATTGTGGAGAACCAAGCGGGGAGCGAAATTTGCGCATTTTGGGTCTGGCTGAGTCGGCAGAGGGAGATGATCCGGTGAGCTTTGCCAGACATGTGCTCCCAAAGATAATCGGGCTATCTGAAGAAAACCCCACGTTAGCAGTCGAGAAAGCCTACAGAATTACACCCAGACGAAAATCGATGGAAGTGGAGGCGCCACGGACTTTCCTGGTGGTGTGTATGGGGGTTGGGGATCGAGATCGGATACTTGCCCATGCCAGATGGAAGCGCTGTATGAAATTTGGAGACAGCACTATTCAAGTGTTTCCAGACCTGGCATATGGCACTCGTATCAGGAGGAAAGGTTTCGACAGAATTCGTAGCTGACTGAGGCAGTTTAAAATTCAGCACCAGCTCTTTTTCCCTGCTTGGCTGAGACTCAACTGGCAAGGGTGACAATATCAATTTCAAGACCCAAAGGATGCCGAAAGGATGGTGAGGACCATTGAGAAGGAGATGGAGGCAGAAGAGGAAGAGGTTGATCTATCGGAGGGAGAGGACCCCTGAACTTATCATGACTGTGAGCTCGCTCGAGGTCTGAGAGAACTAAACAAAATAATGTAAAGCTGTTTGCGGGGGTTCAATTCTAGTTAAGAATTATAAGCTGGACTCCAATCAGCGTAAACTGAATTACTTAGTTTAATATATAAGGAGGCCTTGGGCACAGGCTGGACTTGTATACAGGACATGAACTGGCCCTTTTTTTTTCTTTTTTTTGTTATCTTTTTCTCGTGCCTTTAGGTACTGTACTCATGAGACAATCTGTCTTTCGTTTCATTGTATCTTGGCATAGAGGGCTCTGGGAGGATGGGAGAATATTTGTTAAAACATTAAAGGGGAATAATTACCTGGGGAACCACATTATCCAGTAGATTAAGCTGGGTCATTCAACTGAGGGAGTACGATAAGCATGCTAGTCTTGGTTCCCCGTTATGCTTCTTAAGCTGTATGCTTGGGGAAACGTTGATATAGAGAAATCTGTGGGTTTTCCCCCCTTGCGGTAACTACTTGGGAGGGACAGATTTATGTTGAATGGCACTGTTGAATCTGTGATTATTGGTTGCTCTCCTCCTGTGATGCAATGATTTTGTTGTCTTTGTATTGCAAAATTATAAATAAATGATACAAAAAAAAAAATAAATAAATGTTTCCTGAGCCACTGTGACACTGCATGGCGTGATGGCAGTGATGTGGGAACAGGGTTGCCACACATTGGCATCCCCTGTAGGGAAACCATCTGGCATACATGCACATACAACATGGCCGTCATGCCCGCCATTGCACAGCCACCATGGCACACACATGTGTGCAGCATCGGGGCACTCAGCAGGTTGGTGCCATCACTGCACCCCTTGAAGTGCAGCCCGCAGCCTGAACATGCCATATGCAACACAGTGCCTGACAGCACATGCTCCAATGCATTCGGGCAGTGGCTCATCACGCCAATGCTGCAGGTCTACAGGTACCACTGGATGCTGCACTGCTCGACTGCCCTGCCGTCCACCCTGCTATCCATGTGGTGGTGATCATAGGATGTCAGGAGGTATTGGCAACCAGCGTTGCTCACAGGTGTTGTGCAGCATGACGCATGCAGTGAAGACTCTGCACACCTTACTAGGTTGTATCATCGTCGTCCCACCCATGTGGTCCAGGCACCTGAACTGCATCTTCAAGAGTCCTATGGTTCATTCCACAATGTCCTTGGCCCTTGCATGTGCATGGTTGAAGGCATCCTCAGCTGGGTGCTGCAGTATGAGGTAGGGCATCAGGAGAGATGTCCTCAGTGGATAGCCACTGGCACCTGGTGGAGATGACAGGTAGAGTGCCAGAACAGACACAATGCACAATTCACACAGTAGTCATGGCACAACACAGACATACATACCTATCAGCCACCCTGACTCCTCTCCCAGCGATGTGAGGTGTCATTTCAGGCCACTGTTGTCAAAGATGTACGAGTCGTGGCATGACCCAGGGTACTTGGCAAAGACGTTGGTCAGTATGCCCCTGGTGTCACACATGACCTGGCAGTTGACACTGTGGTACCACTTGCGGTTCCTGTATGTGTCCTCATCCACCAGCGGTGCCAGAATCACTACATATGTGCAGTCGATGGCACCAATGATGTTTGGCATTCTGTATGCCTCATAGAAGTCCTGGATCACTGTCCTCACCTCTCTGGGTGATGTGGGGAACCAGATGTGCTCCACCACATGGCTCACAAGGATGTCTGTCACTTCGTGTAGAGATGGATGCCTGGCTGGCACCTGTGATGTCACCCATCGCCCTCTGAAATGACCCTGTAGCATAGTACTGCAGGGCACACATGGCCTTGGTCTCCACAGTCATGGCTTGTGACCTGTGTGTCTGGGGCTGTACCTGCTTCTCAACAAGGGAACAGAGATATCACAGTGTGTCATGGTTTACATGGAACCTCTGGAGGCATTTGGCATCACCCAGCATGTGTGCCTGCAGTCAGTCCCGGAACATGGGAGGGGGGCATCTGCATCACCGTGCCTGTTGCTGCCTGTCCAGCATGTCTTCCATCAGCAGGACACTCATTAATGACTCAGGCACATCCTGCAACTGACACTGTCCCTCAGCTTTCCACTACTGTCTCCCGTGGCAATATCCTCTGCACGGGCGGTGTCACGCACTGTTTCAGGTTTGGGGGTGTGCCCTTTAAGGGGTGGGGCACATCACATGCTGAAGGCATGCTGTGTAGGGGGCTATGCCTCCACACTCACATGTCTGGCCCTCACTCTGCATGAGTGATGATGGCGCTTGCAGCAACTAGGCAGTCGATCAAGAGCCTTAAATGTGGCCTACCCAGGCACCTCATCAGGGTGACTACATCCACGTACCAGGACGCACTCCCAGTGGGGAACGTGTGGGAGGTGGTTCACAAACTGTCGATAAGTCCTTGCCCACATATGTGTTGTTGTCTGTGCCCATCTGTTAGGTTGCCATGCTGAGGTGTGCCGTTTGATGTGTGTTGCAGGCCCCACCAGGTGAACCAGTGTGGACGGTGCTTGAGAAGGTGGACCTGGGGAGGGTGTCCTTTGCAAGGTCATAGCCCATCAGTGGAGGAACATGTGGTGGCCCCCAGACATGCCAGACTACCTGACATGCAGACGCACACAGCATGCCCTGGTATACCAGGATCTGAACAGGGACCTGTGGGCCTCCAGGAACCATCACATGTGGGTGTTGTGCGATGTGCATGCCTGTGTGGGTAGTGTTCTGCTGCTTGTGTGTGTACCTCCCTGTCACAGATGCACATCCCCCTGTCCCATCTTCTTATTTCAGGGGTACAGAGGTCCTGTGCACCACATCGTCCTGGTCGAGCATGACTATTCGGACAGCGCCCCACGTCCTGGTGAATATGAGATGTCTGACTCATCCGTGGAGGACTAGACTGGCCCACCCTCTCCATCCCTGTTCACCGTGTTACCATCTCAGTCCCTATCCCTGCACCCACCTGTCTTTGTTCTGTACAGCTATTTAATAAGGGCAGTATAGTTTTCCATGAAATGTGTCTCTGGCCCTGCTTCACACAGCCCGTGTCTGGGCCGACGAGGCTTCACTTGCAGTTTGTGTGTGGTCTGTGTTCTCATTCGTGTGTGTGTGCATGCCACCTCTGCACACCAGGCTCTGCATGCCTCCAGTCTTGCTGTGCAGGCTCCATTGCATAGTACAGGTGTGCTGGCAGCAGGTGTCTACACATGTCCACCTTGCATGCCATTCCTGGTCTTTTCGGGGACTGTTCTGCATGGGGGATTGTCTGTGCTGGATGCCCTTGCATTTAGGGTGAGTCCTGTGGTTTTCCATGATGCAGCATGCCATCTGGCATGCACACACAACTGTAGTGCCCCCCAGCCTTCCAGTGTGTGTTGAGGTTGGGGAGACTCTGTGCCACTGCTGTTTCCCTGTTGTGGGCTGTGTGTGTTGGTGTCCCTTTCCTGTGTTATGGTGGAAGTGGTCAGCGGACTGCCTTGTCATCATTGCCATGCAATGTTTGCAGACTGTGTTATTGTGGGAGGGGGAACTGTGGCTAGCTTGTGCCTCTGGGATGCTGCCCAGTGTGGTCCCTGGGCCATGCAGTATGTGTCATGCAAGTGTTGTGGCCCTAACTGCTGGCCATCGTGCCAGTTGTCCATGGTATGACATCATGGTATCATGGCCCCTGCAGTGTTCACGTCTGCTGTGGATTTGTGCTGCTGGCCCCAGGGCTCTTCGGAGGAGCTGCTGGCCTTCAGCGCCACGGTTATGCACAGATGTTATACCTGCTTCTGCACCATGTAGACAAGCATCTGCATCCCTCCACAGCAATCCACCGTATTTTTGTTTGTAAGTTCACGTGTGGCAAGCCATGTGATTCTGCTATGCAGCCAAGCCCTATGTACACATGGATCTGTCCCCACATGCATGTTCATGAGCCAGGTCTGCACAGGTCCTTGTGCACCATTGGTGCATGCCATGTGCATGAACCGTACGTGCTTCATGCATATATTGGGCAACGTACTATGCATCCGCTGCATGCGTAGTGGTAACACACTTTTGTGAATAGACTCCCATATCATTCTCTCCTCTGTCATTACTCTTTTTGTTGTAAAGTACTGTTATTTACATACATACGGAATTTGAAATGCACAACATCCTAGCACAATCACACTGTCAGACTTATTCCATCACCCATGACAGTCACTCCTTTCCCTCTTCTTACTTACAGAAAATGTATCCCAACCAAGAAATCATCAAATGGTGGTAGCTAACGCTACACTGTTCAGTTCCCTCTATCACACTTGATTTATCAAGTACATTAGATGAGTCCACATCAGTGCTCAAGTGCAATATATCTTGGTGTGGTTCACACTCAGCATGGACGAGGATGCTGTAGGTACAGGAACCAGGGTGATTGACTTCAGAAAGGCTGACTTTGTTAAGATGGGGGAAATTTTGGAGAGGCACCTGGCAGGAATTCATTCACACTTTGATGCATGCCAAACATAGGAAATCATCTAACTGGGGCTTGTGGAGGCCACTGGATCATGTACAAAGACACAGAACAAGAAGGGTAGGGCCAAGAAACCAAGTTAGTTGAATCGTGAGGTCTTGGAGGGGGTGAGAGCAAAAAAGCAGCATTTAGGAGGGTCAGGACATCCGTGGGGGGGGGACAGAGAAGTGTATGTGAAGAAGTCCAAAGAGATAACCAGACTAGAGATGGGTGAAGTGGCCCCAATTCCAGTCGATGAAGTGATTCGAGTGGTGGTCCAGCAGAGTGCTCCATAGCCCGAAGCAAAGTTCTTGGCGTTATGATGGTAATGCAAAGTCCATTGAAAACAATGACTTTACTTTACTCTGCCTTACCAAACACCTATCTCATTCATTCCTACATGAAGTACATTGAAATCAATGTATTTCTACCACTTCTACTTTGTTTTTAAGCTCCAATGACTTAATTTTGGTGATTCAATGGGATTTCAGATCACATGGGCTCTAGATTGTTCTGCACAGCCTCAGTTTGGGGTAGTGTGTATATGAAGCTGTAGGAGACAATCTGCTCTGAGAGCTCTCTGTGATTCAAACCTTCTAAAAGCTGTTAAAAAAGCCTTTTTGAGTCTTTTTTTTTGCTGAAACTTTAGTTCATCAATTATAGGAAACCCTCCTGTGCTCATATCATCGAGCGTTTATTGTTTGTGTGTGGATTTTTAATGTTAATGTACAACATTAAGTCTGTGTTCTGAGAGACAATGGAAGTGTGCTTTCGGGGAGGGGCAAATCTGTGGTGTAGGTAGATTAACTTGGAGAAAAAGACAGTGCTTTCTGTTTTGGTGATATTTTTCTTGTCTAACTGTGCTAATGTACACACAGTAATATTTTCAATAATTCTTGCCATTTTTTTGCTGATTGTTATGGTGCAGCAGTGCATAATTTTAGTTTGTTTAAAATATGTGGTTATATTACTGAAGTTTTCAATTTGCTATGCATTACTTAGTGTGTGTGTGAGTATGTGTGTGACGCGTGTCATCACATCAGACACCTTTTATTGTGCTATATAATTTCAGCAATGTGAACCTGCTATCCACTGCAGCTGTGTGATTTTTGTACTTCTTTGTGGTATCTTTACTGGCACTGGTACTAGTATTAGTGACTGTTACTGCAGCAGTGCAGTACACTGCCCCCGTGGCCCACCCCAACCGGCAAAGGTATTCTTTTCCAGATTTGAATTTCTGATGGTGAGCACTGGTTAGGTGTTGTGCCTTTGCATCTGCATATCTTCAGTGTGCAGAGCAATCTTAATCTGCCTGTGCATTTGCTTCTCTTCAGGGCCCAATCTCCATCTCTAACTTAAGTCACAGTTGTTTCTTTGGTTTCCCTTCAGAGTAAAGGACAGGTGTGGTGCATAATTCTGCATGAACATTGTACTCATTAATATGCGTTTTTAAGTCAGGACCATCATCACGAGTCACTCATGATACAAATCACGTTCTTCATCATCACGGTCACAAATGCAGTCGCAAATCACGATTTACAATCACATCACGAATCACAACATTAATTTTTTTTACTAGTTACTTGGCTGTATTGTAAGCCTGCTTTGTAGTATCTCTCCAGGCTTCACCATCCCACCATTGTACTCATTAATAAGTGTTTTTAAGTCAGGGAGTTGGAGAGTGTCTGCAGTACATACACAGACTGGAAAGAAGACTGACTGCACACATGCAGTTTAGCACAGTATACTTTCACTGCTCGGAATACAAAGTGTCATGCATACGTAAGACAACAAAAAAAGGGCATAATTACATACAAGGGTTGGGGATGGTGGAAGAATACATTTTATAACATAGCAAGGAAGGTGTGGGGGGCACATGGTGTGAGGAAAAAAAACTAATGTGGGATCACATGAACATAATTTGCAACTGATGTCCCACTATGTGATCCAGTCACTGCTCCACAGCACTCACCCTCTCGTTGTTCTCCTTGACAGCACTCCAGAGAACTGTCAAGTCAGTCTGCATTGCATGCAGTTCTCTGGGGTCCACATGTTCTACAGGCTGACCTGCTGGTGATGGTGGTGGTGGGGGGGTGCTGGTGGAGCAGCAGGTGCTGCTGCGGCCCTCCTCTTCTTAGGGATGCTGTCATGCACAGCTGCACCCTCTGCCACAGAATGGCCAGCAGGTGCAGGCATGATCTGTTCTGTGGCAGCCTGCCACTCCAACTGCTGGTGATTGAGCATATGGGTGTGCTGGCCCCCAGTCCCCAGGTGACCACACTGCTGCCCCCCCCGACACAGTCAAAAAACTGCCAAACAACGGAGGTGCAGGGAGTACCAGGCACAGGCAGGGGAGGGCCAGATGAACTGGCAGCCAGCTGGTCACAGTGCTGAACAGGGATGGGATCCACATCTGGGCCTGGGAGAACAGGCACATCCTGCTCCAGAGGACCTGGTGCTGGACTTGGTGGTGGTGGTAGTGATTCAACTGCCTCAGTCAGGATAGAAGGCAGTGCTGGTCCTGCTTCTTGGGGAGTGCACTCACAAGTTTTTAGTGGTCCAACAGGAATGGGTGCCCATGCCCCCCACGCATGCTCACTGTACGACACTTACTTCTACCACTCTCTCCCAGAGCTGCCCCTGCCCCAGACATTCCCTCACCCTGGTCCATCTCTCCTACTGAGCTCCCTCAGTCCGAGCAATTACAACTCACACTGTCACACAACACACACACAGACACACACACACACAGTCACACAGACACAGACACAGACAAACAACTAACTACTTACAAAGGCAAGAAAAATAAAATTTACAGAAAGAACAAATTAAGTAAAAAAGAGTACAGAAAAGACAAAAAAAGTAGATTTTAAAAAAGCTATTGGAGCTAAATCAAAGTTTAAATATCCTCCTCACTGATCTCAAAGTATCATCAGTCACAAAACACATTCCTCTCTTTTCGTTTGCACAGGAGAAAGTAGAAGTGTCTGCTTGAATGACTCACTTCCTTCCTGACTAGCTAAAGAGCACATGTCTTACATAAGCCATGTGATGTGTGTGTGGGGGGGGCTGTCAAATCTGAAACACCAAGTGGATCACTTAGAATCATAATGAGGAACGTGAAGTCCATTAAAAACAATGACTTCGCCTTACTTCGCATTACCATTCTGCCTTAACGTGAAGTGGTAATGACAAGGCGGATTGAGCACTTTGCATTCATATCGCCAGCAGAATTTAAAATCGTTGCATCTCTAAACCAGACTAGTCAAGATGACCAAGGCTTCCAGATAGCTGACTCCTGCAAAGGGCATTAAGGACAGGGAAAAAGGACTTCTTCAGGTACATAAGGGAGAGAAGGAGCTGCAAGGACCAGATAGTGAGGATTAGGAAGGATGGGGGTTAGGTGGAGAAAGGAGTGGAGCAGGCTGAAGCACTAAATGAGTAGTTCTGTTCTATATTCATGAAAGAGAAGGAGGGACAGCAACCTCAGGGGATGGGGAAGGTGGGCACGGGGAGGGAAGTGACAAATGAGGTAATTACAAAGAGCAGGATGCTGGAGGGTCTAAAGGCTCTGAGGGGTGATAAGGCACCAGGATCAGACAGCATTCGGGTGCTAAAAGAACTGGTGGAGGTCCTGGCGGAGCCACTGGCAAACCTGTTTAATACATCCCTGGACACAGGATGTGTAGCACAGGACTGGAAGATGGCTCACATGGTGCCCCTGTGCAAAAGTGGTCCAAAGCATGAACCAGGCAATTACAGACCAGTGAGTCTCACATCCATTTTAGAGAAACTAATGGAGCCAATCCTGAAAGAGAGGCTGGTGACCTTTTTAGAAGACAATGGACTACAGGACAGTCAGCAACATGGGTTTGTCTCAGGGAGATCCTGCCATACCAACCTAGTTGAGTATTACAACTGGGTGTCGAGGGAACTGGACAATGGCCATGCAATGGATGTCCTGTATTTGGACTTCAGGAAGGCCTTTGATTCAGTGCCTCATGGGAGGTTGGGGGAAAGTTGGAGTATGTGGGGGTGGGGACAAAGATGGTGAACTGGATTATGAACTGGCTGAAGGGGAGGCAGCAAGGGGTGGTGGTTGTGGGGGAAGGGACTCTCATCTCCAAGGGCTGTGATCATCAGGGTTCCACAGGGTTCGATACTGGGCCTGGTACTATTCGGGATTTTCATATCGGATATCTCAGATGGCATCAGGAGTAACATCAATCTGTTCACTGATGATACCAAGATGGGGGTGGAGGTGGATGACATAGTAGGGTGGCAAGGCCTATAGGACAACCTAACTAAACTGGAGGAGTGGTCAGAAATGTGGCATTTGGGGTTCAATGCTAAGAAGTGCAAGGTACTGCACTTCGGAGCATGGAACTGTGAGAGGAACTACTAGTTGGGAGGGTTCAGTTAGGTATCGCCGAGGAAGAAAAGGATTAAGGGGCAGTTATAACAGAGAATATGAACAACTCAGCTCAGTGCAGGAAGGTGGCTGCTAAAGCCAACAGGATGCTCAGGTGTATTGCAAATGGAATCTCCTCCAGAAGAGGGAAGGTGATCCTGCCTCTGTGCAGGTCACTGGTCAGACCACACCTGGAGTACTGTGTGCAGTTCTGGCACCCATTTCTGAGGACGGATGTTAGATTTCTGGAGTTGGTACAGCACAGGGAAACAAAGATGATCCAGGGTTTGGAGGACAGACCCTACGAGGACAGGTTGAGGGAGCTGAATATGTACTCACTGGAAGAGAGACAGGATCGGGGGATATGATTGAGACCTTTATATATATGACGGGGATAAACAAGACAGGTAAAGAAGAGGTATTTAAGTTGAGAAGGGGGAAGGACATGAGAGGGCATGGTCTCAGATTGGAGGGGAGGAAGATATAGGAGAGAGATGAGGAAACATTTTCTTCACAGAGAGGGTGG
The DNA here is from genome assembly GCA_016271365.2 of Neoceratodus forsteri. NCBI lineage: Eukaryota > Metazoa > Chordata > Ceratodontiformes > Ceratodontidae > Neoceratodus > Neoceratodus forsteri. The sequence goes on along the minus strand of CM028129.1, from coordinate 49,384,286 downwards.
TGGCAAAGTGGAATGCCCTGCCCGAGGAGGTGGATTCCAGTAGGATGGTGGGCAGTTTTAAAAGAGATGGGACAGGGTGAGGAGGGGGTAAATGTGATGTGGGAGGTGAGGGGGCAGCTGCAATGTAGGGGGGCTAGCTGCACATTCGAGCAGACTTGATAGACCATGAGGCCTGTTTCTATTGGCAGATTCATATGTTCATGTATCAGTTTCTCACACCTTGAAATTGGCTTACGAACCAGAAATCATGTAATGGTAGTAACATACCACTGCTGCTGCTACTGCAACATGGTATTGTGCTTTCACTCCTTTTGCAACATTTCTTGTAACACACTTTAGTGTAAAAGGTATGAAAAGCACAATAAACATGAATTTTTTGCTTTCAGAATTTTTGTTAGAAACAAAGTAAATACTCCAAAATGTTGCATGCTGCACCTGCTACAAGGTTCTGTTGCTGTGCTGTGATTGCCTCCCTCCCCAAAAAAAAAACACAGATCTTGTAGGACACTTTAGGGGAAATTGTGAGGAAATAACAACATACATAAATTCTGTGCTCCCAGAATTGTTCTCAACCACTAGATTAAGTACTTTAGGCTGCTGATGCAGCTACAAGGTGATGTGCTGTGTTTCTGTCCCTGTGCCACAGTTCTTGTAATGCACTTTAGGTGAATTATGAGAAAAAAAAATACATAAATTCTGTGCTCCCAGAATTGTTCTAAGCTACCACAATACATACTTTAGACTGCTGGTGCTGCTACAAGGTGCTGCTCTCTGATTCAGTCCTACCAACATAGTACGGGGTATGAAGTTTAGTGCCCCAAATTCTAAGTAAAAAAAAAAAAATCCCATCTGTATATTTTCATATGAGAAAATTAAATGAGAGGGGCTTACATAATTAGTATGTTGCTTATGCTCTGTGCAAGACTGACACTACAGCACCTGTCCTGAGAATCTTATTGACCTGACCAGCAATTCTTGGCATGAAATTATCCTTTCTGGCCATTAGGGTGCCAGCAGTGCAGCACCGGGTCATTACTGCACCAAATGCCAGATTCGCCGCCCCCCCTCCCCAAGGTCCCCCCCCTCCCAGAGTCATCATCCTTAGAAAGGGGGTGTGTGGGGGCACGTTCCCCAAAAAAAAAGATGGTGACTTTCCCACGTGATGTCATAATGACCGGGCACACTGCAGCCGGTGCTCTGAAGTGGTGGAATCTGAAATGATAGTGTCCCTTCGTGGTGTTTATCCTGACGATGAATTTTGAGTATTGCTTTCTATCCTAACAGCAAAGGTAAAGGTAAGTACTTGTTACTTTTCATTGGGGGGGCAGTGTTTTTCTAACCATCTTTTGTTTCTGTTTCTTTCTCTGTAGGTGTTTGTCACTAGGGTGATTTAATCATTTTGCTGTATGTATCTGGCTGTGATCTGTTTATTTAATTTGAGAGTGTTTCCTAGTATGGAAGGTAAGTACTCTTTCTTTTTTACTTTTTGTTTTTAAATCCTTAAATGTTATCTGTATGTCATTCTCTAGGTGTTTTCTACTCCTTTTTCTCTCATTTCAGGTCATTTTCAGCTGCATGATATTGTAGAATGAGGCAACAGCAGCAGGCAGATGGCTGTTATTTATGTTGAATACAGACGACTGGAGGAAGAGAGGCTGGAGGAGGAGGAGGAGGAGGGACAAGCATGAGGCTTTATGCTGACTACGTCAGCGATCTGGTGGAGAAGATGTCAATGGCTGGCTTGTCGTAGAAGTAGGCATTCATCATGATGTCAGAATATAAAGTGACTTGTGAATACAAGACAGAAATGATTTAGACTGTAGTACACCCCCTGTGTGTTAAACCTGTGAATGAGAACAAAAAATTAAAGGGCATTGGTGATGGCCATGCCTTGAAATGGCATGAAGGTGCCACAGACAAAGGAGGTGTAGAAATCTTGTTAATATTTATGACATGGCTTCTGCTTTAAGCGTCATCAAAACTACTTTTTGTTATTTGTATTTTACATTCTGTTTTAGGAAGAAGTTAAAAAAGAACACTTGTTCGAAGTGTGAACGAATTGAGATATATAGAAATATATTCACCAGGTAGACCTATGGAATTGAATTTAATGTTATAAAATATCATTTAGAGAAATAGTCAGGATATAAAAGTAATTGTCAATTTGTTTTTCAATAGATTTCAATGAACCCCGTGAACAAGCTCACTGGAGCGAAACATAGGAGTAGATGAACTGGAATAAAAGAAATGATTTAATGGAACAGCAGACTCCAGTTATTTTCTGTTTAGATTGGACATTGAAGCACCCTCTAGGAGTCGATGAATAATCCATTATTGGCTCACCATTACCCAGATATTTGTGTATTTTTTCCTATACCTGTCACCTGTGCAGAAAAAAAGAGAAATCATTGAGACTGACTTGGAATGGCCACTGTGTCACTGTTCACCTGTAAAACAAAATCTAAACGCTAAAACTTGAAAAAAGAAAAAAAAAGCATGTAATGATACTTGCCATCAGATTAGTGATGGCAATGCCATGTGCTGGCATGATGGTGCCACAGAGAGAGGTGGTGGAGAGAAGAGGCAACTTAAGTCTATGCCTTGTGGTGTGCTTTCAGAAGTGAGAGGGAGACAAAAGGAAAGAAAGAAACACATTTCAGTGTCTTGCTAGCAAGGTGGAAGCACGTTCTGTTTGAGGTGGACTCCTCATCACCATCAACAGTGCAGACAAGGAGTGTAAAAAACAATGAAAGTTACATACCTTCACAGCAAAGAAAGTTATCCCTTGCTGGAATTCAGGTCTTGCTGGCTGGATGGCTGGAGGCTTGGCTTGAGGTCTGGCAGGCTGTCTGTCTGGAGGTCTACCTTGCAACAGCATTTACGTTTGCTTTAGAGTCTGGGTTTCTCAGTCTGGATGGATGTGGTGGATGCAGTGGTGGCACATATTGTTGATGGATGTGGAGAACACAAATAGATTAAATCACAACTAGTAATGTGCAAAACTGAAAAATTTCACCCCTGAAATATTTCATGAAATTCATGCATTTCACAAAATATTTCGCAGGTGCAAAATGCACAATTTCACCAGCAGAGCATAAAATTTCACCCATGTAATGGTGAAATTCGCCACTCGTGGGCAAAATTTCACCATTTTTGGCAGCAAGGAACAAGAAGACTACTTACAAGAAATATCATCCCTGTTGTCTAGTGGTCCCACCCCCACCCCCGCATCACTGGCCCAAACTGAAGAATCCATCCTCCACCAAGATTTACATCAATTTCCCCATCCCCAGATTCCCCAAAGACTCCCTGGTCTAGTGGACCCTGCCACCCCACCGTCCTGTCATCAGATAGTGCCCCCCACTCCCCCAGTACCCCAAGCATGTCACTGACACAGCCCTCCACTCACCTCCATGGCCAGCAGCCCAACTGAGTGCTTCAGTGAAGCACATGCTCATTCACTGAAGCTGTCAGTCGGGCTGCCAGCTGTGGAGGTGAGTGAAGGCTAGCCAGTGGCCCATTTGGGGTACTGGGGTGGGGGGGGCAAGAATCTGATGACAGCATGGAGGGGTCCACTAGGACACCAAGGAATCAGGAGTGTTGGGATGGGGGAAATTGATGTAAATCTATGGGGGGTGGGGTGGTTCTTCAATTTGGGCTGGTGATTGGACTGGGTGGAGGACCATTAGACATCAGAGAGTCTTTGGTGAAAGATGGGAAAATTTATGTAAATCTCAGTGGGGGTGGAACCACTAGACTCCAGGCATGATATTGTAAGTTTGAGCTACTTTTGGCGAAATTGTGTGGCAGTATTTTGTGCAGAGAAATTGCCAATTTCGCTGCAATTTATCTGGCAAATTTTATTTTGCAACATGTCTACAGCCTTCAGGAAGTTCTGTATCCTTTTAGTTTATATCCAAAATGGCCCTTATAGCAAAACTGGATATCCAAAAAGCTAATAACAAACAGTCCAGGACCACTCAAGTTTAGTTCACTATACGTACATATAGCCTTAAACTTCATTAATCTTCAAGTAATCCAACATTTCATGATCCAATCCTGATCTCTTCCTCAGGGAAAAGGCTAAAAATATTAAGAATATTAAAATGCACCATTAGCATTAAATGGCTGTGTTATAATTACACAAAAAGGACATTTTTAAACGTTGAAAACTGGGAGTGGAAACACAATTCCTAGCTAACTTATATTAAATCACAAGGATATGCACATTTTTGTCAGCTTATAGCTAAATCTTTCTTCATTCACTAAACAATCACAGAAAACAATTTTATTTTAGGATTTAAAAGCTTTCAAACTACTCTTATTGTGTAACCTCTATAGAAAAAAACACATTTACTATCATTTCTTACTTTAAACAAAAGTGTACCATTACAGGTGGCTAATCTAAGAAAACTCGTTTCATGTGCTTCAAATACTGTTTAATAATTTTGCTTGCTGGTGGATGCAAGGTCTGCATGGCTGACAATATCATTTTGCTGCCTGAAAGGAGACAGGAATTGATTTTTTCCTTATATAGATTTTTTTTGCTGGGATTTTTTCCCCTCTTCTTTGCCCATCCCTGTACCTCAGCCATGTGTGCTCATGTGGGGGCACATGCACATTGCGTCTCGAGGTGCCCTCCCACCACTTGCCTTCCCCTCATGACTTTGCTGACCACTCGACCTCTACCTGATGGCAGCAGAACTGTGGAGGGGGGGTGACAGCCACCCTGGGAGAGGAGAGCTGCTTTACAGCCACTCAGTCCTGCTCCCCCCATGTTGGTTCCTCATTAACGTGAGTCCCTTCCCAAATCTGGGTTGCCGGTGTGACGCAAGTTAAGGTGTCCAGCAACTCAGCCCTCTGCGCCACCGGACTGGCAACAGGAAATGATTTTGACATAGTTAAAAGCCCTTCCATCTCCCTTTCCATGCCAGTGATGTATTCTGATATGCTTTGATGATTTTTTGATAAATAAATAATCTAGCTTCAGGGTGCCCTCAGATCTACATAGAGTTCCATTCCCCTCACCAGCTACTGCTCTTGATTTTCATATATGATATATGGTATATATGATATATGTATATGTATATATGATGATATGCATGAGAGGCTGGGTAGTAAGCTGGCAGGTACAGCTGCAGGGGTGAAAATGGTGGGATGGGTAGTAAACTAGTTACAGAAAAGGCAGCAGAGGATGGTGGTGGGAAGGGAGCTCTCATCTCCGAGGTCAGTGACAAGCGAAGTATCACAGGGCTCGGTGCTGGGACCGGTGTTGCTTGGGTTGTTCATATCAGACATCTCAATGGGCATCAAGAGCAAGATCAGTTTGTTTGCAGATGATACCAAGATGGGAGCAGTAGTGGATGACCTAGGAGGGTGGCATGGGTTGCAGGATGATCTGTCAAAACTGGAGACCTGGTCGGACACTTAGCAGTTGGGGTTCAATGTCAAAAAAGTGCAAGGTGTGATGTAGACAGCCAGTTCTGAGTGCTGGATAGTATTTTTTTATATATAATGTATTATGACTGTCTCTGCTGAAAATCAGATGCTCTAGGAATGACCTCTCTCATCCCCCCCCCCAGATTGCAGCTGCAGATGCAGACCAAGAGAACTGCTGATAGCATTGTATCACACACTCAGTCTTTTTTCGAGACAATGTGTTACTGGAAGACTTTTATTAAAGATCCTGTTTCTCTGAGCTAATTACAGAGTTGTTAAGTCAATTTTGTTAAGAAAGAAATCATAAACTAGATTGATGACGTTAAAATTAGGGAAGCTAGGATGTTACATAGAGGTGTAAGGTTGTAAATGACCCTATGAAGCCTGTGTGAAGAGGGTACAGCATGAGATCAAATGAGGTGTTATTGAAACTGGAGTTATGCTAAGGTTGCAGAATTAATACTTTAAAATTACATCCTGTGGTTGTATAAAAATATATTTTTGTTAGATATTTGACCAGAGATGGGGCTGGATGACTTCATCAAAAAGGGGTTGGCCAATACTGCTTGAAAAGATTATTCTCTTTCACTATAGATGCATTTGTATCTGACCCTGACTAAGGAAACATCTGAGCACTGAAATAAGGTATTTAGAAAGCTAGACAAAATCTAAATATAGTTGTAGGAATTGCACTGTTTTAAACCTTGTCTTGTTTAAAGATATGTACGTCTTGTGTTATAAGAGTTCTGTATTGTATATTTGACATATTGTTATATATTTTAGTAAAAACTCTAATTTTAGAGCAAACCTGGTCTGTCTTTGAATTGCTTTCTTTTGCTAAGAAATATTTATAGTTCAGCAGACATATAGCTTGTATGGTGGTACCTAACTGGAAAAAGAAGCATTTTAAATCTGAGGTCTTTATAAAGTTTTAAAGAGTTCATCTCTGAATACCTGGTTAGGTGCCCATAGGCAAAGATATCTGGCCCTCCGAAGACAGATATATCTGAGCCTGTGCATTGGGTATGCTAGCAAGAGGTTAACAGTTTGAATCCCTCCAGAACTGAGATCAAAGGTTGATCCAAACTCACAAAAACAGACAAGAGGATTACCTTGTCTGTTACACTGTTCACAAGACTGTGCTCAGAGGTTGGCACTTTGGGAGTAGAGGGCCTGACCTACTGAGTGAATTTGTGACACAAGGTGCTACATTTTGGGGCAAAAAACCCAAGAAGAATCTACCAGCTCGGGGGTCAGCTAGCCATGACAGAGGGGGAGAAGGATCTGGAGGTGACTATAATAGGCTCAATGAACAACTTAGCTCAATGCAGGAAGGCAGCTGCAAAGGCCAACAAAATGCTGGGTTTTATTATCGGGGTATATCTTCAAGGTGAGTGTAGGTGATCCTGCCACTGAATAGGTCACTGGTTATCCCACACCTGCAGTACTGCATACAGTACTGGCACCTATACCTGAAGAGGGACATTAAGTTACTGGAAGGGGTGCAGTGCAGGGCAACAAAGATGATCCAGGGACTAGGGGACATACCCTACATGAGCAGGCTGAGGGAATTGAACATGTGCTCACTGGAGGAGAGGAGAGGAGAGACAGGAGGGATATGATTGAAACCTTCAAGTACATGAAGGGAATAAACAAGACCAGCATGGAGGGACTATTCAAGTTAAGGGGGGAGTTACACGAGGTCCCTGCACCCTAATTGGTACCCCCAGAGGTACACCGCAGACAGCTAGCATTTAGGAATATGTTATACTAACATATAGGCCTAAGGACATCTACTGTATAAGAGTAGATGTCAGGATATGTATGCACATTATTGCTATACACTTTACTTTCCAATATACATATGTATTTCTTGCTTACAAGATGTTAGGACATCTGTGTCCTTGTAATGATTATGATATATGAGTCGGCATTGCCATCTTCTGATGATCTGTATTACTATATGGCTATGTGCAAACTGTACCTCTTTGTTTCTAAAAAGTGATGACTATAACAACATTGAATAATGTTATCCTAGACTGTGGAGCCACCTCTAATTTAGCCAATAGGACTCATCTCTGTAACTAGAAACATTTCTATCTTACAGTAACTATGGTAGTTATCTAGGTATATAATGTAAGACATTACGTCTTCTACCTCGGAGACCCCAGGAGACATGGAGATTCCTTGAGGTATACGGAATGCTTAGCATTGGCTCCCAGTTCCTATTGGGAAGAACTGCTTAGAGCAACTGTGATTTTCCTTTTGGTAGCAATAAACAAGCTTTATTACTCTTATGCAATGTGTCTGTGATTCCTTGCATGCCCATTATTGCCAAGAACTTGAGAGTGAGGTTTAGACCTCCTGATTGGGGGGGGGTAGGGACACTCAAGGTCATGATCTCAGAATGGAGGGGGAAGGTTTAGGAGGGAAATGAGAAGACACTTATTTACGAAGAGAGCGGTGTGTGGGTGGAACACATTGCCTGCTGAAGTGGTATCCTGTAGAACAGTGGACTGCTTCAAAAGGGGATGGGATAGGGTAAGAGGGAGGGTCAGAGGAGGGAAGGGAGGGGCAGCTGCAGTATAAGGGTTGCTAGCTGCACACTCAAGCAGACTCAATAGACCATAAGGCCTTTATCTGCTGGCAAATTCATATGTGCATATATTTCTAAAACATCAATAGCTCCCATTTCATTCTAGTCATCTGAATGGCCTGTAATGTGTATTACTGATGTCAAAGAATGTTCAGACAGTATGAAAGGCGACAGCAGCAACTGCTGAGGCCAGAGGTAGTTACAAAGGCAACAAAATTAGATTATTAATTTAACAAAAAGGTCAAAATCATATCAGAATACTGGATGGTCAATAAAAGAACAACTGGAGGGCATCTGAAGGTGTACAAATCTGTTTCCTATCACCTTTAAGAGTCCAGGTTTCCACTCTTGATGTATGCGGTTGAGGTGGGCAATGTTATAGGAGGCAAACATGGCATCTCATAGTTTCATAGTGAGTTACAGGTTCAGTGAGCACATGGCCCTTTAGTGAACTTGCCACCAATTCATTGGTGGAACTGAAATGTCTGATATTTCATATAATTATCGAGGTTGACCTTAAAAGTACTCATGTTGGAACTATCTGTAACATAACTTGGTAACATAATCCATTTTGTTATCACCCTCTGGGTATATTAGTTACTTTGTTTGATTGTGTTACTTATTTCCCCTATTAATTGCAGCTTGTGACATCTGGTAGTGGTAATTACTGGATTCCTTCTAAACCCAAGGGTTTCTGTCATACAAAGGTCTTGTCAGGTTTTGTATACTAAACACAGGTTGCCCTTTCCTGCCTATATTTTATCGAATAAAGGTTTAATTTAAGCAACCTATTTTTATAACTCGAATTCTTAGTAGATCTTATAGAGCTTGTCATTTTCCTTTTTATATTTTCATATAATAACTGAGTCCTCTTGGAGGAAGGGGCACAGAACTGAGAACTGAGAGCAGTATTCCATATGGGGCCTCACCAATGCATTGTACAGTGGGACCACTTCCTCACCCCCTCTGCTTTTAATATTACCCAATATGCATCCCATTGATTTTTGACATTTTTTTAGCTGTGACTAATGGGGTATCAAAGTTTAAATCATCAGAAACAATTACTCCCAGCTCTTTTTCTTCTTTAACTGTCAACAATGTGTTGCCATTTATTTGATATGTATACATGGGATTTCTTTCCCCAACTGCATCACTTTACACTTATCTAAATTAAAGTACATTTCGTTCTCCTCTGCCCAGTTTGCTATATCTGTCAAAGTACTTTGTAAAGATCTTGCATCCTCTTGATCTTTTATCAAACTACCCAGTTTGCAATCATCAGCATATTTTCCAACCCATACTTTGTTAGAGCAAGGTAGGGATGAAATCAAAATATTAAAAAGTACAGGACCCAGCACTGATCCCTGTGGGATACCACTGGTGACACCCCCCCAGGCCGATGAATAGCCTTGATGAATAGTCACATGCTGGATTCTATTACTTAACTATGAAAGGATCCATCTAATGATGTTGTTATTTAATCCAATTTTAGCAAGTTGGTTTATTAATACTCTGTGGGAGACTTTATCAAAAGCCTTCGAATAATCAAGAAAAATGATGTCTACTGGGATGTTTCTATATAAAGCAGCACTAACTGGTTCAAAGAAACTAATTAAATTTGATAAACATGATCTTCCAGAAATAAATCCATGTTGGTTTGGGTCTGCATGTCCCTTATTTAATAAGTGTGTTGAAATATAGTTTTTAATTAATTTTTCCAAAAGTTTACTTATGACTAAAGTCAAGCTGATGGGTCAATATTTTCCTATCTCAGTCCTTTTTCCACCTTTGAAAACTGGTATCGCATCTGCCATTTTTCATTCATCAAGGGCCTTTTCTATCAAGATAGACCTATTAAATAGGAGTGTTAGTGGCCCTGTGAGTTGAAACACCAATTTTTTTAGGAAGCCAGGAGTGATACCATCTGGACCAGGAGAACCATTAGTTTTGAGACTATTGATGCCTTCAATAATGTCATTTATTTGAACCTCTATTTTATTACCCTTCAAACCAATATATTGTTGAGTAAGGTTAGTAGGATTATGCACACTAAGAAAATATGAATTAAATTCCATTGCCATATCTTTCTCTTCAGTTAGAACTCGATCACCAGTTTTAAGGGGGCCTATTGAGGGTTGTTTTCCTTTAAGGCTTCATATATAACTGAATAATTTCTTACAGTTGTCTTTGACCTTATTCACCAATTTGAGTTCCATAGTCTGCTTAGCTTTTTTAATTAGTGTTTTACTATTTTTAGCAATATATTTAATTTTTTGCCAATTTTCTATAGTTTTGTTCTTTTTATAGGCCCTATAATATATTTTCTTTCTCTTTATTAATTTGGTTAGTTTATGGGTCTACCATATAGGTATTCTCCTAGATTTAATATATTTTTGTCTAATAGGTACCCATGTTTTAATGCAAAAATTAATGTGATTTGATATTATATTCTATATTTCAGTGAGACAGGTGCCCCCCAGGTCTTTCCACCAGTCCAGGCTATTTAAATAACGTTTAATCCTTTTGAAGTTTGCTTTGTTATAGTTAAATATTGTAGTTGTTCCTTTGTAAGTGTTATGTTTTACTTTATATTCCAGAAGGATAAGACTATGGTCACTATCAGCTAAGGGTGCCATTATCTCAGCATTATCTATAAGGTCTGCATTGTTAGTGAACACTAGGTCTAAAATATTATTCCCTTTAGTGGGACTATCAATAATTTGTTGTAGGTTCTGCATGACTGTAGCATCAATAAATTGGTTTTTAAAGGTATTAGTACCAGTGCATGTTTGCCAGTCAATATTAGGACAATTAAAGTCTCCCATGAGTGACATATTCTCTTTTATATTAAGGTTTGTTATTTCGGCTATCAAATTATCATTTTGTTCTAGGGCTGTGTTGGGTGCCCGATAAATAAGACCAATATTAAAGAAAGTATGCTGAGTCTTTATTTTGGCCCAAATAGATTCATTTTTTAATTGGTTTTGATTAAATTCAAAAGCTGTTAAGGAATTATGTATGCATAATGCAACACCGCCCCCTTTTTTTTGAATTCTGTTCTTACTTATTTTTAAATATCCTGGTATGTCAGTGTTCCACTCGCCATCCTTGAACCAGGTTTCAGTTATCCCACAAATATGTATATCTCTGATAACTAGTATTTTGTTTAATTCTTCTGTTTTATTTTTAAGTCTTCTAGTGTTAACTAACATTATTCTTAACGTGTTTCCTAGATGATTTTTCAGAATATTTGGTTTTGGATCAGCTGTATACTTTTCACATTTAATGTTAGTATTATCAGTATAATCCAACTGGACTGATTCTATTAACCCTTCCCCCCCCAACATCTTAGTTTAAATGTTTATTGATTGTAGTTGTTATGTGGTTCTCGAGTAATTTATTACCTCTAAAATTGAGGTGAAAGCCATCCCAAGTGTATAGCTTGGCAGAAGACACCAGGAGGAAGGACTGCTGTGTGACTGGACTTCTCTACTGGGACTAAAGAAGTAGAACTCTTGTACTTGAACCTTTAATTTAGGGTAAAAAAAAACTAACAAAAAAAAGTGTGTGTTTGTCTGAGTTAACTGAACTGAATGGTTATCTGAACAGTTATCTAGGTGTAAATCTCAGGTGATTGAAAGGACTTGATAGCTGTTAGGTTTAAATTACTTGCAGAAAGGTCTAGTAAGTAGGGGGAGTGGCTTAGCTAGAAGGAAGCTACATTTAAAGACTGTCTTAGAAAGATTCTGCAAATAGCCTGGCAGAAGACACCAGGAGGAAGGACTGCTGTGTGACTGGACTTCTCTACTGGGACTATATTGCCCTCCTTCCATCCCCTCCACCCTCCCACCCAAAGCTAGTTCTACTTTTATAGGCACAGGATTTGACTGACAACAGGAACTTCCTATTTGGGAGCAGGAAGTGAGTGATCACAGAGCCACCAAAGACCCACCATTCTAGAAGGGTAAGAGTAGCTCTCTGGCCCCCTCTAGCTGCTGAAGGTCTGCCTCTGAGCAAGTAAGGGGTCTACTGAATAATATAGGATATTCTTGTCTCAGAACAGGACAATCAGGAGCTTAAAGGGCACACAGGCAGAAAGTAAGGAGAGAGAGAAAAAAAACAGAGGAAAGAGTAAGGATTGCAAACAGTTAAGGAGCCAGAAATAAGACAGGATGGGAGTGGTGCAGTGCAGTGGCTGTGGAACAGCAGTCTTCCGGGAGGCATTCTGGAGGATGTGGTGTTGTCCCATCTGCAGGCTCCTCTCTGGGCTGAGGAAGGAGGTTGCTCATCTCCAGGCTGAATTGGCCAGGATTTGTGGGACCTCCTCTTCCATCCAGGGACCACCAGTGCCACCGCCATTGCCTCAGAGGTTGCCAAGAAAGAGGAGCAGCTGGACCACAGTGGGCTCAGGCAGGGTGAGGGTGGTGGAACAGAGGCGCATCCCTCCAGTTGTACCTCTCCACAATTCCTATGCCATTCTGGCAAAGTGTGGTTCCTCTATGGAGGCACCCACAGTGGAGACCAAGGAGGATGCTGGGAACCTCCACAAAGGAGACCCACAGGAGGGTGGCAGGAAACCCTGCAGGGGAAGGAAACAACTCCTGGTAGGGGGACTCCATTGTTAGGAAGTTAGAACTGGGGGAGGAAGGGGAGAGGGAGGTAAGGTGCCTGCCTGGTGACATAGCTTGGTGGGACAGGGAGTGAATCCTCAGGATTGCTGGAGCTGCTGCACAGGGGAGGGAGCTGGATGTCATTGTCCACCTAGGGACAAATGACCTGGCTAAGAAAGGGATTAGAGAAGTGCAGGAAGAGTTTGCAGAATTATGCAGGGGCCTTAGACAAGGAGCACGCACGGTAACCTTCTCGGAGGTGCTGTCCATCTATGGCATAGGAGAAGCTAGGGTGTTCTGCACCATGGGATTCAATCAGTGGTTGGAAAACTGGTGTGGAGCTCAGGGATTTGGCTTCATTGGGGACTGGGGGTCCACCTGGAGTGATGCAAGCCTATACTGGCATGATGGGCTACATCTGTCCAGGAGGGGAACCAGGATCCAAGGTGATAAGTTAAATGCTTCATTGGCAAGCATTTAAACTAGCCAAGGGGGGAGGCACTGGAAAGGAGCAGGGAAATCCTAGCCCCCCCCCAAAATCACGGTAGTAAGTGCGGTAAACACCAACATAGAGGTGTCGATAAGGAGTAGGGCAGGCATAAATGGAGAAAGTGACAAAGGCAAGAAGGACAGGGATGGGGCAAAAAGGAGTAAGGCCATCAGGAAATGGAGGGTAATAAGTACCAATGCCCATAGTTGGGGCAACAAGCTCCCTGAGCTGGTGGCCTTGATGGAAGAGGGATACCTGGATATCGTAGCAGTCACAGAAACATGGTAACAGAGAACCATAACTGGGATGTTAACATACCAGGGTACATAACCCACAGGGGAGAGACAGGCAGGGGAGAAGAGGGGGAGGAGTAGCTCTCTATGTAAAGGAAGGGATAAAAGCAACTGAACAAAAGAGTAAACAGGGAGGAGAGGAGGCACTCTGGGTCACCTTGGAGACTGGAAAGGGCACCACAATCTGCACAGGGGCTGTGTACAGACCCCCATGTTAGGGGGAGGAAATGGACAAGGATATGATAGAAGGCATTCTTAGAATGGCAAAGAAAGGGGAGATACTGTTGATGGGAGACCTGAACATGCCAGATGTTAACTGGAGCACATTTGCTGCAGCCACATCCAAGAGCAGGGCCATTCTTGATGCCCTACAGGTGGCAGGCCTCAGACAGCTAGTTTCAGAACCCACTCGTGAGGGAGCAATCTTAGACCTCATACTCTCAAACGGGGGCAGTGAAAGGATCTCAGGTCTAGAAGTGGGTTGCCATCTGGGAACAAGTGACCATCAAATAGTGTGGTTCATGTTAAACTCAGCTACAGAGTCAAGCCATACAAAAGTGAGGGTACTGGACTTTAGGAGGGCTGACTTTGGCAAGATGGGAGAGTGCCTCAGAAAAGCACTAGCAAACAGGCTAGAAGGAGGTGTGGAGCAACAATGGGGAATCATCAAAACTGCTATCACAGAGTCAACAAGCCTTTGTGTGAAGCAAATAAACAAATCAAAATGAAAGAAAAAGCCACTATGGTTCTCAAAAGAGGTGGCTGTGAAAGTCAGAAAGAAAAAGATAGCATTCCGGAAGTATAAGGAAACACAGAAGGAGCAGGACAGAGAGCTGTACCAGTTAAGGCAGAAGGAAGCAGGGAGGGAAGTCAGAATAGCAAAGGCCCAAACTGAGGAAAAGATAGCCAACTCGATTAAGAAGGGGGATAAAACCTTTTATAGGTACATCAGTGAGCGTAGAGAGATAAAGGGAGAAATAGTGAGGCTGAATAGAATGAATGGTGGGTGGGCAGAGGGGGACAGTGGAAAAGCAGGGATACTGAATGAATATTTCTGCTCAGTATTCACAAAAGAGGAGGGGGAAGTGCCTAATCCAATTAACAGAAGCACTCTTGATAGGGGGGTCGATCCCAGTCCTTTCACAGAAGAATGGGTTCTGCAAGAACTCCTTAAACTGAAGGTGGACAAAGCAATGGGTCCTGATGGAATTCACCCCAGAATTCTAAAAGAATTAAGGGGGGAACTAATGAAACTACTGGCTACTCTTTTTAATAAATCATGGGAGGATGGTGTGGTACCCGAGGACTGGAGGAAGGTGGATGTGATTCCCCTTCACAAAAGTGGGAACAAGACAGAGGCAGGAAACTACAGACCTGTCAGTCTGACCTCTGTGTTAGGGAAAATGATGGAGTCACTTCTGAAGGAAAGAATAGTTGAGTACCTAGAGGTCAGTGGGGCACAAGACCCAAGGCAGCATGGGTTCGCAGTGGAAAGGACATGTCAGACGAATCTAATAGATTTCTTTGACTGGATGACCAAAGTAGTAGACCAGGGAGGGTCTGTGGACATGGCCTACCTAGACTTTAGCAAGGCATTTGACACAGTCCCACACAGAAGATCAATAGTCAAATTAACCAGCCTGGGAGTGGGTCCCTGGGTGGTAGCCTGGGTAAAACATTGGCTGGACAACAGGACACAGATGGTAATTGTAAATGGAGTCCACTCTGAAGAAAGAGGGGTTACTAGTGGGGTACCGCAGGGTTCAGTATTGGGTCCAGTCCTTTTTAATGTCTTCATAAGTGACATTGCAGAGGGACTGGAAGGAAAAGTATGCCTCTTTGCAGATGACACAAAGATCTGCAACAGGGTTGATACACAAGGAGGCGTGGAAAGGATGAGAAGGGACTTGGCAAGGTTGGAGGAATGGTCAGAAGTATGGCAGCTAGGATTCAATGCAAAGAAGTGCAAAATAATGCACCTGGGAAACAAGAACCCAGGGCAAGAATACACAATGGGGGGAGGTAGTAACAACAACAAAAAAGGAAAAGGACCTGGGGGTAATCATATCAGATGACCTTAAGGTTAGCAAGCAATGTAAGAAGGCAGTAGGGAGGGCTGGGGGTATACTGGGATGCATAGGGAGAGGCATCAGCAGCAGAAAACAGGAAGTTGTTATCCCTCTGTACAGACAGTTGGTGAGACCCCATCTGGAGTACTGCATCCGGTTCTGGAGACACATCTCCACAAGGACATAGACAGGATAGAGGCAGTCCAGGGAAGGGCAACTAAAATGGTGCAGGGTCTGCAAGAGAAGCCGTATGAGGAGAGACTAAACGAGCTTAATACGTATACCCTTGAGGAAAGAAGGGAGAGGGGGGACATGATAGAAACTTTTAAGTACCTCAGTGGAATCAACAAAGTCCAAGAGGGTAACATCTTTCAGAAAAAGAGATATGCAAGAACAAGGGGACACAATTTAAAGATAGAGGGGGCGGTTCAGGGGCAATGTGAGGAAGTATTATTTCACAGAGAGGGTAGTGGATGCATGGAACGGCCTTTCTGAGGAGATTGTGGGGTCTAAAACTGTGGGAGAATTCAAGAATGCATGGGACAGACATAAGGCAATTCTTGTGGGGGGTAGGAAGAAATAGGCTGTTGGTTAACTAGGATCTGCGGCCTATCCTGTAGGTAGGGAAATGGGCAGACTAGATGGGCTAAGTGGTCCTTATCTGCTGTAAAAGTCTATGTTTCTATGTATACATTTGGTCTGTTTATAAAATCTTCCCAGTGTTTAATGATCTCAATATCTTGATTTAAACACCATCCTCTTAACCAGTTGTTCACACATCTCTGTTTAGTGATTTGCATGTGGTTAGCCTAGGTGTTGGCAAGATTTCAGATATGATAGGAATGCAGCCCAGCTGTATAAGTTTATTAGTGAGAGAAATATAATATTCTTGAATGTCATGTACTGAGTCTCTGGAGATGTCATTAGTGCCGGCATGTATAATAACCAGGGGTTCTGGCAAAGTGTTTTTTAATATATTATCCAACATGTAATACATATCTTGAATTTTAGCTGCTCGGAAACTGGATAAAGTTTGATGCACTTTATCAGGATTACATTTGAGCCTATCTATGTTTTTTATCATCAAGTCCCCAGGTACAAAATGTCAGGTGTTATTTTACTGAGTGTATCCTGCTCAATCCTGTGGTTAACAAGGGTATCAAACTGAATTAAAGGTTGTGAATCATTAGTATCAGTACATTTTTTTTTGTACTGTAATGCATTTTGAAGTACTAGATTCAATTAATGAATCCTCACACCCATTAGAGGGATATTCTTGATCATTTTGTAGGAGTACAAATGGGTCAAATTGGTTAGAGAGAGGAGTTGGGAGCTGGGCGGCCCTTCTACCTCTTTTGGGGGCCTTTCCATATTGAACCTGGTACCATTCATCTTCATTACCATTTGGTTCATCTTCCCTGTTTCTTTTTCTAGCTTTGTTTGGGGTACATGGCATTGCAATAATTTTAGTGCTTTATACTTCCTTATTTCTATTTCCCTTTAAATTGTTGTTGACTCGAGCATGTTTAACATTTTTTGTTATATTTTTCTTATTCTTTTTTTGGCCATGTATATGTTCATGCTGTTGGAGTGTAATAGTATGTTCTTCCTCGGCTATATCATTATCAGGTGAATTCCCTGAGACAGAGTTAAACCTAGTCATCATCTGCCTCTGGCTTTCCACAAGTGCCTTAAGTCTATCATTAAATTTATTAACTTCAATAGTCAATTCGGCATTTAAAATGCATTTAGGGCATGTAAATTCGGGCTCCTTGTGATCTTGAGTGATTTTCAGAAATATATTGCACTGAGTGTACTCGATTAGGCTAAAGCCATCAGTTGTAACAATAAACCCCATAATGTTTTGTTTGTATATAGGCAATAGTATCACAGAGCCCATTGATTTTAGACAGTCTGTCAAATACTTGTCCCAGGAATACTTATCTGTCTGATTACCACAAGTCCCCCAAGTCTCACAAGTCTAGCAAGAGGTGCATGTCTTGGTGCGTGTCTTCACGCATGAAGTTGCATGCTGGCCCTGCTCGCAGCAGGACCTGTTAAAATAGCCGGGATTCACTCGGAAGTGAAGGTAGGGGTCAGCCCCCAAAAAGTAACTCTAAGCCACTTCTAAATAAAATATATAAATTGTAATGAGTACAGGGAGTTCCAGGCAGGGTGAGGACCTTTCATGCAAGGACCTGGCATGCCGGTTCTTCCAACAATAATGTCAATAGTGCCAAAAATTACTCTGTAACCCCCAGAACTGAGTCAGAGAGCACAGCGTTATTCACTGTTCTAGAGACTCCTCTGCCTGCATTATAGTAGGGCTCAAGTAACACTCTGAAAAGAGCGTCCGCTCATATCTAGTGATATAGCATTCAAAATGTATGGATATGGCTACGACAAAAGTGTCACAAAATTCCAGAATTTTAATAAAGCTCATGAAATTCAACTTTAACCACTGATGTTATTTTAAAATCTTTGGGTGCTTGTAACTTAGTCAGCATTTGAGCAAGAGACTGGCACACGCAGACATATTTTTTGAGACAACAAACCTGACAAAACTGAAGATATTGCATTCTCTAGTTTTAAAGCTAGGGGGCTTAACATTCTGCAGCTTATATACTTTCAAAATGTAATCTTAAAATTTCCAAAAGTGTGGTGGCTTACAACTCAGTCTTCTTTAAAGCTACAGTAGAAATTCAAAATGTGGTACTCTTTCCATGAGATTTGGTAAATTCACTGTGCCAAATTTTGGTGCAATTTGGATAAATATTTTTTAAATCAGATGGACATAACTGAAATTAAATTTTGGCAAAATTTTGATGAAATTTCACAAACTTTTGCAAATGCAAAATTGTAAGTTTACATGCATTCTACCAGCAGAAGATACATTTCACCCAGCCCTGCCCCCATTTATAGTCTGCTTTACCCATGCCAGTCACTGCATTTGCAGTTGAGGTGGTTTGGTAAAATTCTTGAAGCTGAACTGAATTTGTGGTCCACAACTCATAGCCACATCAAAGTAGCCACAGGCCCACTTCTCTCACCCTTAAGTTGCTGTTCATAGAAACATAGAATTTGACAGCAGATAAGGACTGCTTGTTTCATCCAGTTAGCCCATTTCTCCCTACCTATACTATTATCGTAGACTGTGCCCAATCTACAGCTCTTTCTAGCTTCCTCTCCTTCCTTTCCATTGTGATTCCTTTGTGCTTATACAATGCATTCTTGAACCACACCACTGTTTTCACCCCACTGCTTCCACTGGAAGGTGGTTCCAGGAATCCACCACTCTTTGTGTGAAAAAGTACTTCCTCACACTCTCCTGACTCTCCCCCACCCAGCTTTATAGCATGTCCCCTTATTCTTGAGCACCTTTTCTTCTGAAAAGTGCTTCCCTCCAGTACCTTACTTACCCTGTGAGTTAAAGGTATTTGTCATTTTCTCCCCAACCCTCCACCCCCATCCCAGGGTGTACAAATTGTGGTCCTTAACTCTCTCTTCATGACACTTTTGATGCAGACCATTGCAGCATTTTAGTTGCCCTCCTCTAAACTGCCTCCACTTTATGGTCTTCCAGACTTGTGGTCTTCAGAACTGGACATAGTACTCTGGGTGGGGTCTTACCAGTGATCTATACAAAGGCAATACCACCTCACTCTTTCTGTTGGTAATACCCAGCATCCCACTAGCTCTCCCTATTGCCTTGTTGCACCACCTGGCCATCTGGTTCAACAATCAATGCCTCCATCTTGTCAGGGTTCAATCTAAGCCAGATGGAATTCATCCAGTCTTGTATTTCAGTGAAACAGTTGGAAAAGATCAAGAGCACACTATCCTGGTCAGGCACAAAAGACAGGTACAGCCGAGTGTCATCTGCATAACAGTGTAAACTCAGCCCATACCACCTTATAATGTCTCCTAATGGAAGCATGTACACCATGAACAACATGGGGGACAACACTGAGCCCTGCTGAACCCCACATGGCAGGGGGTAAGAATCAGAGAAGAAAATCCCTGATTCAACCCTCTGTGACCTGCCAGTGAGGAAAGAATGAAACCATCTGAGGACTGTACCAGACAGACCACAGATGAACTGTAGGTGATCAAGAAGTACCCCATGGTCCACGGTGTCAAAAGCTGAAGAGAGATATGGAAGGATCAAGATGGAGTGGCGCTTCTGGTTTCTGGCCATCAGGAGATCATTTAGTGCCCAAACCAGAGTGGTCTCGGTACTATGTCTCTTACAAAAACCAGACTGGAAAGGATCATAGATAGCATGGATGGTAAGGTGGTTCTCCAACTGTTGTGCGACAACTTTCTCAATAGCCTCTTATTGTGCTGTCCACCTCATCCCCTGGGGTATAAACACTAGCTCTTGAAAAGGGGCATTGGCACCAGAGGGACTCTAGCCTCCGAGGCACAATGGGTGACTCCTGAGCCATGTGACCTTTGCCCCTCCCCGACAGAGGGTGCTACACATGCAGACCAAAACACACGGCAGCTATCCCCCAACTGGACCATAAGGTTCCTCATCTGCAGGGACTCACCTCCTGATAGCCTTGAGAGGAACCCATTTGTGACAGATGCAGGTTCCACCATCACCTACTTCATACTCTACCTGTGAGACTACTGTGCCACCACACTTATATGTCTGTGACACCCTACTCTCTCGACCTACTACTAAACTGATAGAGGAGGTGAACAGCCAGGAAAAACCTTGTGGAAAAACCAGAACTATTCCTTCTTGATGCCTAAGGTGATCCCCCTTTCTGGGATAACAGGTTCCCTACCTATCCCCCAGCCTTTGTTCCCTGCTGCAGTCTGAGAGCATGGACAACAAATCTGGTAAAAGAAGTTAAGAGGCTGGACTCAAGTGTGTTGGCCCTTAAGTAACCTCCTAGTTTCTCCCCCTGGCCAACTCGTCCCTACCATTGGCTGCCTCTTCTCTCTGCTCCTCCCCTTATTCCCATACTCCCTATCCTCCCTCCCTCCCTGGCATCTCTTGCCAGTCATCAGGGGAAAGGCCCTCAGACAATGACTTGCAGGCTCTAAGGATGGGCACCTTAGCCTGTTGCCTATCATCAGTCTCTGACCTTCTGCTCTTGTGTGCCCTTGACATACAGACAACTTGCTAACTTACAACTTGTACCAGAGTACAGAGTCCAGTTCTGGAGGCCTTACCTACATAAGGACATAGACAGGGTGGAGGCAGTTCAGAGGAGGGCAACCAAGATGGTACAGGGATTACTTCACAAAACCTATGAGGACAGGCTTAAGGACTTAACTGTGTACTCCCTGGAGGAGAGGAGGGAGAGTAGGGATATGATTGAGACATATAAGTACCTCACAGGGAGGAACAAGGTGAAGGAAAACACAACTTTTCATCAAAATAGAGGTTCCAGGACTAGGGGGACATGGGATGAAACTGGAGGGAGGGAGGTTCAAAGGGAACATGAGGAAGTATTTCTTCATGGAGAGGGTGGTAGACAAAGGGAACTCCCTGCCGAAGGAGGCGGAGGGGACTGAAATGATTACAGGATTTAAGAATGCATGGGGTAGTCAATGGGGGATCCTGATAGTTGGGGGAAGGGGATAACCCAGTTCTAGAAAAGTTTGAAAAAGCAAAGTTATGTGTGTAAATGGGGCAGAATAGTTGGGCCAAAGGCCCTTATCTGCTGTAAGTATCTATGTATCTATACTATTTATGTACCTATGCTATCTCTATATTTCTGTATCTATGTATCTATGTTATCTCTATATCAGAGTATCTATGTATCCCTGTATCTGGGTGTATATGTATCTATGCTATCTCTGTATCTATGTAGCTATGTATCTATGCTATCTCTCTATCTATGTATCTCTGTATCTATGTATCTATGCTATTTCTGTATCTATGTATCTATGTATCTCTGTATCTATGTAGTCTCTGTATCTTTTTACCTCTGTATCTATGCTATCGATGCATCTCTGCATCTACGTATCTATTTATTTACTGTATATATTTATGCTGTCTCTGTATCTATGCTATCTTTGTATCTATGTATCTATGCATCTATGCTATCTATGCATCTATGCTATCTCTGTATCTGTTATCTCTGTATCTATGCTATCTCTGTATCTGTGCTATCTCTGTATCTATGTATCCATGCTATCTATGTATCTATGTTCTCTTCATCTATGTATCTATGTTGTCTCTGAATCTATGTTATCTCTGTATCTCTGTATCTATGTATCTATGTATTTTTGTATCTATGTTATCTCTGTATCTCTGTAGCTCTGTATCTATGTATCTCTGTAGCTATGTATCTATGTTATCTATGTTATTTCTGTATCTATGTTATCTATGTATCTATGTTATCTCTGTATATATGCTATCTCAGTATCTATGTATCTCAGACTATGTATCTATGTATCTATGCTATTTCTGTATCTGTGCTATCTCTGTATCTATGTATCTATGCCATCTCTGTATTTATGCTATGCTCTGTATCTCTGTATCTATGATATCTCTGTATCTATGTTATCTCTTTATCTCTGTATTTCTGTATCTATGTATCTCTGTAACTATGTATCTATGTTATCTCTGTATCTATGTGTAACCCTTAGGTGGCGCTATCCTAAGAGCTACTACCCCTGCCTGCTTGGCTAGCAGCAGGTTAAGGGGCCTAAGTTTGGTGACAGGTGCCTCCACCCAAAGGTCAGGGTTGGTATGAGTCAAACTAACCAGGCCACAGCCCTCTAGGACACTGTTACCCCCCCCCCCCGTCTCCTACTAGTGGCCCACACAATACACAGTATTTACCTTCACAAAACCCCTGATATGTTTTGCACATACACATATATTTGGCACTTACCCCCAGGACTGATTTCTTCCGCTTGGCTCTGGGGCCCCCCTATAAAACAAAGTCAGGCAACACAAAACACAACAGTGCAATACCTTAAGCAGAAACTGACACCACAGTCAATGTAAATTGTAGAAAAAAGTAGATCTGATTTATTCAGGGGGTAGTAACAAAAGAGGGGCACAATCAGGGTAATTGGTTGGAATAATCTATCATTTACTCTACGGTGTGGGCATTTAAAGTCCCTGAAACAGTTACACTCTCTGGGTACCCAGAGATATGGTAGATGGGCTAGCCAGGACCGTTGCCCAGGGTAGGCCAGTGTTGAAGCTGGTTGGGGTCCTGTGAAGAAAACAAGTAACATGCACCACACCCTAAATGTAATCCTGAGCCAGAGGGCTCAGTTCATGCAAAAGAAAAGAAATAACAAGCAATCAGGTGACACACTTTTGATTTAGCTATATGTTGCAGGGAGTTATCCTGATGATTACTCAGGATACCCAAAAACTGAACACAGGATGGACAATGGTAGAGGCAGTAGATAAAGATTCTGGATTGCCAGGAATAGCAGGGCCCACACGATGCGTTGCAGCTTCGTTCCTGTTCAGGCATGGAACCGGGGGCTGATCCCCTGGCAGGTCTCTCGTCGATGGTTCTTCACTGTGCAGCAGGGTAGGATGACAAAGCCCTCGTGGCAGGGCCCAGCCGCATTAAGCAGCAGTGGATTCAGTCAGATTCAAGCTGTGCACAGCTTCCAGCCCTCAGCACATTTATATGTAAAGAAAAGATTACTTTACCAGGTAAAAGGCTCCTCGATTCCAATCACAAAGTCACTGCTAAAACCCGGGAGCTCTGAGGTAGCTGAAGTTCTTGACAGGCTGATCGCATTTAGCAAAATCTTCGGTCTTCTACTGGTGCAGCCTGGCCTCTTCCTAGTTACTTGCTGGGTTTCTCCAGAAGCAGGTTCAGTCTGAAATGTGCTCTTCCCTCTCACTCTCTCCACTCAATGAGCCAAAATGCAGGCTGCTAACTAGGCCCTCACACAGTTCTCCTGCTCGAGCTATGACACGCTTGCTTGGCTTTTCACAAGCTGTCTCTCCCCCTCGATTCCCAACTTCCATCTGGCTTGCCAGCAGACAACTCGGAGGTTTTCCCTTGGATCCAAAATGTCTGATTGGTGGGTCCAACTGTCAGTCACAGTAAGAGCTCCGCCCTTTTGGTTCAAAAGGCACCAACAGTCCAAAACTACAAGTCCCAACTGGTAATCCATACAGTCCCACCTTAGCAGGCTCCATTTTAGAGTCCTCACGTACGGATTGGTCCAATTTGGCAGTTCGGGACCAAAATGGTAGCGCTAACTGAACAGTCCTTGCTGCAAATAAGGCAGGTTAGAACAAACCATATTATTATTACTACTCTAAATGATTATCAGCAATTAGTCGCATCTTTTAGCAGGGCTCCCTCTGCACAGTTAGCGATGGCAGAAACGGAGCGAGTATTCAACAGCCTGGGTGGGACTCGGGCATGGAAACACACAGACCCCCCTTTTGATTAATTATGACTGCAAACAGGCAGCCCTTAAAGGGACAATACATGGAGGCCACACAAGCACTCACGGGCAATACTTTTAAATGCTAAATGCAGGACACCAGCCTGGCAACAAGCATTAGGGCAAGCTCACAGAAGCCTTTTGAGAACCCCCATTTGTAGGGGGGTTACATATGTATCTATGTGTCTATGTATCTATGTTATCTCTGTATCTATATATCTATGCTATCTCTGTATATGTGTTATCTCTGTATCTGTTACCCTGCTTACACAGCCACAGCGCTTCACCTTTATTCCGCAGCCTTCCCGCTGCGACTTGCTGTGGGAGAATTTCGTTTACACTCCCGAGCACAATGCGCCACCTATCGTGCCAATGAGAGTGTTTTTAGACACATAGGCAGGGTTAAACATAATGACATCTTCATCGTCGACATAGGGGAATGCAGCAGATCAAGCGCATCAGTCATTTACACTATGGAGTAATGCACTTGATCCAGTAGGCAGCCTCACAATTTCTTCGGTTTAGAATTGTGGAACACTTATGGTGATGTGGTGAGTGTCCACAATACTGACTTTGCAGTGCATCAACCGGAGCATATCTGTTGATGCGCTGCAAAGTCAGTGGTGTAAACAGGGCTTATGTATCTCTGTATCTATGTATCTCTGTTATCTCTGCATCTATGCTATTTCTGTGTGCATGTTATCTCTGTATCTCTGTATTCAAGTATCTCTGTTATCTCTGTATCTGCGTATCTATGTATCTATGTTATCTTTGTATCTATGTATCTGTGCTATGCTATTTGGCATTTTATTTTGCTCTTTTTATATATTCAACTGTTTTGCACAACCTTGTCTCACACATTTAGCCATACAGAGATATTTGCAGTCACAAAACAGGAAAGGGACCTGGGCTAGTCATTTCTGATGACCTGAAGGTAGCAAAATGATGTGACAAGGCAGTGGGGAAAGCTAGCAGGATGCTTGAATGTATAAGCATGGGTATCACCCGTAGAAATAGTGAGGTAATAATACCCCTGTATAGACCACTGGTGAGACTCCACCTTGAGTACTATGTGCAGTTCTGGAAGCCCCATCTCTGAAAGGACAAAGATAGGTGGAGGTGGTAAAAAGGAGGGCAACCAAAATGATGCAAGGCCTCTATCAAAAGCTCCTCTATGAGAAAAAGGCTTAAAGAATTAAATACAGCATGTACTCCCTAGAGGAAGGGAGGAAAAGGGGGCTATGGGGTATGATAGAAACATTCAAATACCTCACAGGTATAAACAAAGTACAGGAAGGTAGCATTTTCCAAAGAGATGCTCGAGGACAAGGGGTCACACTATAAAGCTAGAGGGAGGAGGCTCAGAGGAAACATAAGGAAGTACTTCTTTACAGAGAGGGTGGTGGATGCTTGGATCAGCCTCCCAGTGGCAGTGATGGGGCTAAAATGGTTACAGGATTCAAGAATGCATGTGATATGCACAAAAAGCAAGGTTTTTTTTTTTCTACTTTTCCATTTGCAAATTATACTGCAAAGCCACTAGAGGGCAACAACTCTTGGAGGTTGCAGTTCTCATCCTGGGTCCTTCTTCCCTAAAGCAAATTACTACACCCTAACAAACCATAGTCAGTCACCCTATCACTGTGCCATAGAAACCACCACAATTATGGGTATCGGAGTGCCCCCTTATACCGACACTGGGCCACTGCCCCCTTATCACCACTTGCTGGGTACCCATTTTCACGTGGACCACCCAGGCTCCTCTGATCACTCTTACTATCCTACTTCTTGGACCCCTTAGCTCTCCCCTCAAGGGTCTTCTTCTCACACCTTCCACCCCTAAGAACCATCACCAACTGCCACCCACACTGCCACTACCTCTCTTGCACCCCCCATCCCCCCCCCCACATATCTCCCTGCAGTCATGTAACACCATCAACCTCCATGCCGGATCACATTCCTATCTTTTTCAACCCTTATCACCCTGGCCATCCCTTGTACTACCCGCACTATAACTAGGCGGCGCTATCCTTGACAATAAGGCAACAATCTTTTGCTCTCCTCAGAGTCTTTGCCATACTCCTACTAATTTAGGGAAAAGTTCATCCTAACCCGGGCCCATCTCACCCAGCCCTAGCCTATTGCACCACAGGCTTAGAATAGCTGCAATGAACATTTGCAGCTTAACCAAAACGACAGCAGGTCTCCATTGCTGAATACTGCAACATCAGCCAGATGTGCTAGCACTGACAGAAACCTGGCTCTCCACAAAAACACCAGACTCTTTGGTTGCCCTCCCTGGCTTCACCCTTCACAGAGCCGACAGAATGGGCAAACGTGGTGGGGGGTGTGCTGTGTATGTCGGTGACTCCATGATATGCCAAGCCCTTCCAACTCCTCCATTAGACTATGGTGCCCAAGCCTTATCATTGAAACTTACTCCAGATCCCTCCAGAGCCCCGTAATTCTTACTGTCACATATGTACCCCCAGGAAACCAAGCTCCTGCTATACAATCCCTTGCTAACTACTTCTCCGGCTTCCTGCCCAAAACAGAACACTTCATAATTGGAGACTTTAATGTGAGCGGGCTTGCCAGTTCGGCTTCCCATGCCAAGGACATCTTCGCTGTGCTGGACCTGACCCAGCTGGTCAACCAATCTACCAGGGTGAACCCCACTAACGGTTCTAACCCTGACTGACCTTCTCCTCACCAACCGTCCCCACAGAATCTCTGACCTGGTGGTCTTTCCAGATTCCCTAAGCAATCACTCGCCCATCCTCTTTTCCTGGTCATGTCTTCAGCAGAAACCCAACCCAAACTATATTACCCAGCATCATCTCCGACCCGGAGGCCTCACTAAACTAAGAAAATACTTAACTCAGTGGGACTGGTCACCCATCACCCGGGCCCCTACTATAGATGAAGCCCTTGACTATCTCACCTGTTCTTTTAATAAAGTATGTGACATCTAAGCCCCACTAGCAAAAGTGCAATCCAAGAAATGTAATGCCCCTTGGGTCACGTCTGCACTGCTCCAACAGCTAAAGCACAGAGATGATCTCTGGCATAAAGCAGTCGCATCCAGCAAGCAGGCGGACAAGCAAACCTATAAAGCAGCTCGTAACAGATGCACTTGGGCCATTAAACAGACCAAATTAGGCTACAACAAAATGCCCCTTGCCTCCTCCTGGGGGAATGCTCGGTTGTTCTGGGACAATGTTAAGGAACTCAGTGGCAAATCCCAGATCCCACCCCCACTAACTGTCAACTATGTCCCTACTACCGACCCGCTGGCCATCGCCAACTGCCTCAACTCATCATTCTCTGACCTTAGTGCAGTACTCCCAGATAACTTCTTTGACCCCACTCCTGCAACCCCGCCCCCAAACATCCAGCATCCCCCCTTCCATTTCAGGGTGATCTCTATGAATGAGGCAAGGCCTTTTCTTATGAAAGCACTCAGTGGCTCTTGCTATTGCAAAGATTCCTTTGATATGAGAATCCTACATCTAGTACTAGATACTGTCCTCTCCTCACTGACTGACCTCATTAACTGCTCCCTAAGTCTGAGGCAGTACCCCGCAGCCTGGAAGACTGCCACAGTCACCCCAATACTGAAGAGTGGTGACAGCACCTCCTCCAATAACTACCGTCCCATATCCATTCTCCCATGAATCTCGAAAGCCCTTGAAAAAATTATAGCCACCCAACTCACTGAGTACCTACTTGCTCATTACCTACTTTGCAGGGAGTAGCATGGCTTCAGATCTGGGCATAGTACAACTACGGCTGTCACTGAGTTCTCTAATTTTATTCACTCTGCCCTGGATAGAAAACACTTAGCTGGAGCTGTCTTCATGGACCTGTCAAAGGCCTTTGATACAGTCTCCAACCCCTTACTCTTAAGCACACTCCACCACATAGGTCTGTCCCAAGGACCCAGCTCCTGATTTACCAGTTACCTCACAGCTAAGTCACAGTGTGTCAAAATAAACAACACCCTGTCAACCACCCTGCCATTCTGCTCTGGGGTTCCCCAGGGCTCCATCCTTGGCCCTCTGTTATTCAGCATTTACCTAAACACCTTGCCCAATTCCTGCTCCGGCAAACTACTACTCTATGCGGACAATGCGGTTCTTTTTGCCTCGCACGCAGATTCCACAGTATTGCAGTCCTCCCTCCAACATGCATTTAACCAGATTGAAAACTGATTCATAGACCAAAAATTTGTGGTCAATGTAAAAAAGGCAAAGACTATGGTATTTGCCCATCGACAGAATAAGGCCAAGAATGCGCAGCTAACAATCCTCTCCCACTGTCTCCTTCCTCTAGAACAGGTCCATACATATAAATACTTGGGCCTTACATTTGATTCCAGCCTTTCCTTCTATTCACACATTGACACTCTATCATCAGCCATAAATCTCTGTATAGGCCTATTGTATCGGCACAAGGATTGCCTACCTCTGGAAGCCCTTAATCTGGCTGTCACCTCATCAGTCTTCTCCCTAGTCGATAATGGGCTCACTATCTACTCGGCTGCTGACCACACAGCCCTTAACAAAATCCACCTTGCCGTAAAGAAGGCATGCAGACTCTTCACCAGGGCACACAAGGGTACCCATACCTGTACCCTATATGCCCTGACAAATCTCTGCACCCTGGATGAAAGGCTATTTTATCAAACATGTCTCCTCACAAACAAAATACACCTGGGGCTTATCCCCTTGGGGGTTTATGCCTCTCTTATATCCTCCCATGCCTCGGTGAACACCCGCATTGCCAACTAACAGGTGTGGTCCATCCCGAGGGTTAGAACCTCCTTAGCCCAAAGGTCATTCCCACACAGGGCCCCAGCCTGGTACAATGAACTCCCTTCTGACATCTCCTCCATCTCCAAATTAGGACCTTTCAAGTCAGCCCTCAAAGAGCACATTCTCACTTCACGGCGCTGCCAATGTACCAGCTAATGCTGAGTTATCTATCTATCATCTTACGGGACCACCCCGCCACTGAGCTCCTACCGATAGGGCTACCAAACACTACCTATTAACAATGCCTCCTTTGGCTGTACTCTCAAGGTATCTGTCTAATGCTCTACTTCGCTATAAATATCAACCCTGCTACTCCCTCCCTCCATCAGCAAACTTATTGTTCTCTTGAAAACTGTAAAATACAGCTCTCGGTAACACGTTCAATGCAATGTATAGCTGATCTTGATTCTGCAATACTGTATAACTAAAAAAACTGTAACCTTTAGCTGCCATTCTATGTCTATATGTATAAAGTGTTTATGTTTGTTTTTCTGACGCAGAGCCTTTGTAGATGAGTCCCTGACTCAAAGGTTGTAATCCTAAAGTCTGTTAAATAAAATAAATAAATAAATGAAACCAGGAGACTGAGTAGGGTCTGTGATAGCACTGTAGGTAGGGAAAATAGGGCAGACTGGGTGGGCCAAGAGGTCCTTATCTGCCAGCAACTTTTGTGTTTCAATGTATTTAATTGATTTTTGGCCATAGGGCTGCATTGCTCTATAACATCTCATACAGTGTACCAGTTAACTGACTGTTAATGATTTCAGGTTGTGTGTGATCTTTTGTGCTGCATTACTGTACATGGTTATTTCCACTGTTACCGTGTTCTCTTTGTTCGCTCTCCCTGGGGTCACACCTTGAAACGAGCCATGGCTCAGTCAGCCTGTCCTGGTTACTGAATTTCAAATAAATAAATAAACCTAATAAACATTACTGCTGCCAGAACCACTGTATCTGAATAAAAAACAGTTTAGTCATAATTAAATTAAAGTGCAAAAAAACCCACAAGTTTTCTAAAACACATACTGCACTTCAATAGCAGCGTGTGTGTGTGTGTGTGTGTGTGTAAGTAGGTTTTTCTTTTGAGAAGGCAATTTACGTTTGTGACATGTTCAAAACGAATTTGCCTGCTGATAATAGGATCCCAAGTGACTTCCTTTGTCACTGATTTTACCCCAGACTAGCTTTATGGGAAAGAATTTGATAAGAAAGTTCTCTTGGTGCAAATTAGTATTCTTATAGGGGAGGGGTACTGTTTGACAAGCAGCATTGAAGATTAAAGCTGTAAGCCTCCACTGACAAGTGCTAAGAATTCAAGGTATGGTAAATGTTAGGAATAATTCATTAACACTCACTTCCCAGCTGCAATTATTAAACAGTTGACTGATATATACAGGTTTTTACACTGGGGTTTCACATAAAGAATGAGAATTACTTCCTCTGCTGTAGAATACAATCAGCCTTTGTTAAACAATCATTATGCTGTTATAATAAGAGAGCAGTGAACTGTTTCAGTTTAATTAAACAATGAAGTCTTAAGGGAACTTGTAGTGTAGTAACAAAGTCAAGCAATCACCTGAGTAAATAGTTCCTAATAAACCAGTTTCCTGTATTATACTTAAGATTCTGTAATTGAATAATTAACAAATTCATTGCTTAACTTTGGAGTTAAATAAACACCTTCATTGCAGCTAGCAATATTGTCTAGATTAGTCCAATTTAGCAGAGTTCAAGGACAATTTGTTTCCGTATTCAGAACCTTGTGATTAGAAACTACTGTACGTAGACACCAGCAGCACTTTCCTTCTCTGAACTTACAGAACTGACCAAAATGTGAAGAAGTATGAACAAATGTAGGGAGCACAGCAGAAAGACTAGCACTCAGAATAGGTGCCTCTCAACTTACTGCATAGCATTAGGAAACACAGAGAAAAGGTCCGGCACACCCAAACACTTAAGGGATGCACAAAACAGTTTTAAAGTGCAAACGTGCTTTCTAATATCATTAAGGGTAGTAAAACAGCAATATCTGCTCTAAATTTCTAATGTGTTTCACCTCCCATGAGGCTTGTTCAAAGTAAATGGGGCTTTCATTGGTGTTCCTACCCTTGACAAATCCTGGGCCCATGAACTCCTCCTTGTAGGAAAATAAAATATACCAAAGTTAGAGCAAAGGTACATGATAATACATGGCTAGCAGTTTTATTTCAGTAGTTACTAAAAGTTTCTCTTAGACAGCCCATCAGAGTAGCTGTAGCAACACCATTCCTGATGTTGGCAACCCAAATTTAGGAAAAGCCCTAGTTATCATCACACTGGCCGAGAAGTAGGAGTACATGTCCCAGTGGATGCCCTCTTCCTTAGGGGAGGGAGGGATGGATGTGGTTTTCACCACCTGACCAACATCTACATGGCCATAAAAGGAGGTAGAGACAGCGAGCTGCTGAATGGGTAGGGGAGACGCCAGCTGGCTTGATAAAACCTCATCACACTTTAATTGCAAAGTCTGTCAGTGAGCCTCTCCTGGAATTTCTGAGGGAAAGCGAGAAAAGTTAAAACATCTCCTGAGGACTGCAGAATGAGTAACCACTGGCACTCATGGCCCTGACTCTTTGACTGCCCACCTACATCCCAGAACCATATTGTCTGGGGGGGGGGCTGGGCCATTCCCCTCATCCACACCTTGGTGATGGAATTCTGAGGAAAAGGGAAGGTACGGTAAGAGTCACAGAAGGTGTGGGTGAGGCTGTATGGTTTCTGAGGTAAGAGTAGGTGGGGTAAGAAACAAAGAAGGCATTGGTGGGGCTGGGAGGGTTGCTAAGGTAAGAGGAGGTGGGATAAGAGACAGAGAAAGTGTGACTGGGATTAGGAGGTTGCTGAAGTAAGAGGAAGTGAGGTAAAATACAAAGAAGGCTCAGGAGTGGGGTAGAAAGGTTTGTGAGGTAAGGGGAAGTGGGGTAAAAGACAGCAAAGGCATGAGTGTGGTTAGAAGGTTGATATGATAAGAGGAGGTGGGATTAGAGACTGAGAAGGCATAGGTGAAGCTAGAAGGTTGCCAAGGTAAAAAGAGATAGAATAGGAGATAGAGAAGGCATGGGTGGGGCTGCATGGTTGCCAAGTAAGAGGTGGGGTAAGATACAGACAAGGTTCATTTACTCACCTAAATTTTGTAGGAGCAGAAAAGGCGTAGCCCATAATAGCTTCTTTAGGACAGTGTATAGTAATTCATGTTTCCATGCA
Organism: Neoceratodus forsteri; assembly: GCA_016271365.2. Taxonomy (NCBI): domain Eukaryota; kingdom Metazoa; phylum Chordata; order Ceratodontiformes; family Ceratodontidae; genus Neoceratodus; species Neoceratodus forsteri. The sequence goes on along the minus strand of CM028129.1, from coordinate 49,352,335 downwards.
TAGAAATATATTTATCAAGGTTTAGTCTTAAAGTTTTCTTTCATAATACACAATACTACTTTAAGAGGAAATCTGTTCCAAAGGGTGGCAGTTCACAGTGCATAAATATATTTTATATTATTGGTTTTAAACTTTTCTAGTTTAATCTGTAATGGGTGACCCCTAGTATTAAGCTGGTCATTTTTATATTCAACATTTAGATCCACCATCAGCAGTGGATTGTTTAAAATATCAAAATAGAGAAATGTATCTCCTCTCTGTCTTCTGACTTCCAGCCTATGAAGTCCTAATTTGTCTAGCCCTCTTTGTAAGAGTAATGTTTTAATGAAGCAGTTGCTTTTGTATACCATATCTTATCTGTACCTTTTCCAGTTTATTTATTTCTATTTTTAGGTACAGTAATCATATTTGACTTCCATAGTCCAGAATAGACCTCACATATGAGCGATAAAATGGCAATAGTACCTCAGCATCTTTAGTCGTGATATTTCTTTTTGTTGCTATTATTACTCTGTTAGCTTTGGCAATAGCTGAGCTGTGTCGTTTTCTTTAAAGTTTAGTTTATTGTCTACTAATAATCCCAAGTCCTTTTCGGTGGCTTTATTTAGAAGGGGTACACCATTTAAATAGTAAACATGATTTGGATTGTGCTGACCAATATGCAATACACAGCACTTATCAGAGTCGCATCCTCCATTTTTCTTGGGATCCATACTGCTGCCCGATAAGGAATTGCCCAACATCAAACAGCCCATCACTGCCTGCCCATCTGAGTGTACTGCCCAACAAAAAACATACCAACACCTGTAATCCCTGAAATCAGTTTTCCCGACGTTCATTAAACATTCATTAAATAGCAGACATTATGACTGAATTAGCAGTAGTGCAGTTTTCTTGCACTTGGTGACATAGGTTCGAGTCCCACCTCTACTTTTCACCAGCACCAGCATAAACAATTTAAAATAATTAATTGAATTCAGATGCTGCTTTCAAGAGTATTTTATTGTCCATGTACCCTTTTCCTGGCAAAGCTACAAATGAGAGAGGATCTATGAGGTTTCCACACAAAATAAGTTAAAAAGTTCCCGGCTGCAATCTTGGTACCCAAAGAATTATTTAGTAGCAAACAGTGGCAAACATTAATTGTTAATCTTGGCATGGCAGCCAGCAGAGCTTCCTCCCACAAACTCTGCTACTCCCTCCCTCCCTCGTTATACAGTGCCATGTTATAGTGTATCCGAGTCGAGAGAGGGTAGTTATGGTGGCAGCTGAGGAGGAGCAGAACAATGTTGTACAGGACCTATGGCTAAGACAGTGAGAAATACTTTTTATCATACTTGCTGCAGTGGTTAGTTTGGCAGGTTTTTCATTTTTTGTCTTTTTTGTTTCTTACCCCAATGTCTTTTCATTTGCCATTTCATGTTGAGCGCCTTGTCTGGTGCTTCTGGGGCTCCACTTTTATTTATTAATTGTTCCTGTGTAGTGTGACTGAGCAGCTGCTACAGAGAAGTCGGGGATGGCAGAGTGGAGCAAAGCAGCAGTTTGGGTTTGGTGCAGTCATATGGCTATGTGCAGGTGAGCCTCGGAAGCCTCGGGAGTAGAGATGCAGCAAATTTAAAATCCACCTGCAAAGTGAATGCAAAGTGGCCACTTCATGCTGGCACTTTGCTACAAGGAGTGTCCCATAGGAAAGGCTCACTCTTCACCTTGTTATTATTACTTCGCATTGTCATTCCACTTTAAACGCGAAGTAAGGTGGAGTGACAATAATACTGGCAGCACCCCACCCATACAGTCACCAGAATTAATGTACATCCCCAAAGTGCTACTGTCTTGTGTCCAGAAAACTCCCCAGTGCTGACAAAGTGAAATTAGAGCATAACAAGAAATGCAGTCTCCCGGAATTAATTTTATTTATTTTTTATTTATTTAAAATTTGGTGACCAGGTAGGCCCACTGAGCCCTGAAGGTCCCTTTTTCAGGGGAGACCCGGGATAACAATACGTATTTTCATACAGAGAAAGACTTGGGTTACAGAGTAGTTTCAGGTGTGTGAGCAGGTTACAGCCATGGTTATCATCATGTATCAGTCCTTACTAATATGTTGACAGTAGAATTTACAAAAGGTGCAAAAGAAATTTAATTTTACATGGTAAGCTCATTGTTTACTACTGGCATGGTTCAGTGGAAAGTTAGCTATGGTACTATGCCTAGAGGGAAGCACCATGGAACCTGATAAGGTGCTTGCAGGATCTGGATATTAGGAGGATAGAAGCAAGTTGGGGGGGTCATGAGCCATGGCAATGACACGTGCTAGTATCAGATATATAGGCTTTGAGTCTGGTGTGGAAGTTCATCAGTGAGGAGGCTTCCTGCACTAAGGATGGGAGTTTGTTCCACAGGTAGGGGGCTGAGTAGGAGAAAGAACTGCTTCCAACATTAGTCCTGACTCCGGGAACTTCAAGCAGTGTAGGTCCAGATGTCCATAGGCTCCTGGGGTTATGTTTGAGTGCGATAGTTCCAGCGATGCTGGGTGGAGCTGAAGGACTGAGTTGCTTGAGGGTCAAGCAGAGTAGGGGGTAGTGGAGACAACAGGTCAGCGAGGGCCAGCGTAGCTGGGCAAGTGTGTCACAATGGTGCCTTCGCGAGTGGTCCTGGGTAGCAAACCGGGCTACCTTGTTATACAGGATTTGCATCTTGGTGACCTCCTGCTTGGCCATGCCCTGTAAGATTGGGGCAGTGTAAGTCAGGGTGGGGAGGAGGACACTTGCAATTGAGGTCCTGGCCTCAGGGATGAGCTGGTCTTTTAGCCGGTGCAGAGTACCAAGTTTGCGGTGTATGGTCTTGGTGACCTGATCCACATGGTACTTGAAGGTAAAGCAATGGTCCAATGTTAGACCTAAGTATTTCAAGGAGGGCACAACCTCGATGTTGTCTCTCGACAGAGCAGTGAGTTGCAGAGATTTAGACTTGTCGTGTCCAAGGGCGTTTCATCCAAATAGCATCGCCTTAGTTTTGCCTGCATTTAGGACCATTCTATTTGCTCTCAGCCAGGCCTCAAGAGATGCTAGATCGACTTGGAGAAGGGGACCTAGAGCTGTAATGTTATCCAGGGATTGGTAGATGATGGTGTCATATGCGTACTGAATGACTTGAACTTCCCCCACAGTGGAGGCTTAGGCCATTAGTAAATATGGAGAAAAGGAGTGGGCCGAGGATCGAGCCCTGCGGTACTCCCTCTATAAGGGATAGAGGACCCAAGGCGGCACCCTTCCAGATGACCCTCTGGGATCGGCCCAATAGGTAACTCCCAAACCATTTGAGGGCGAGGGGATCTAGGCCAATGGCCCACTCAGTCATGCTCACAGTGGTCACACACAGAGTCACCAGAATTAATGTGCATCCCAAAATGCTACTGTCTTGTGTCCAGAAAATTCCCCAGTGCTGATGAAATGCTATTGTCTTGTGTCCAGAAAATTCCCCAGTGCTGATGAAGTGAAATGAGAGCATAACAAGAAATGCAGTATCCCAGAATTAATGGTGCACTGCAAACGCACAGACAGATTAAGATTGGGCTGCACTCTCAAGGGATGTATACGAAAAGGCACAACAACACCTAACTAGTGCACACAAGTCACAAATCCAAATCTGGAAAGGAATACATTTTGACAGTTGGGGGATTAGTGTATGGCAGTAACAATCCACTACCAGTAAAGATACCACAAAGCAGTATAAAAAATTCATGCATGTGCGGTGGATAGCAGGTTCACACTGCTGCAGTTACTCTATGGCACAAAAGAAGGTGTCTGATTTAATGGCATGCATCGCACACACACACTCACACACACACTACAAGTAATGTGTAGCAAATCGAAAACCTTTAGTAAGATAACCAAATGTTTTAAACAGACAAATTATACACTGCTGTACCACAACAATTAGTAAAAAAATGTCAAGCATTACTGAAAATATTACTGTGTGTATATTAACACAGTTATACAAGAAAAACATAACCAAAACAGTAAGACTGCCTTTTTCTTCCAATGAATATACCTACACAACAAATATGCCCTTCCCCCAAAGCACACTTCGCAGTACACAGACTGACTGTTCTAAATTAACATTCAAAATCCACACACAACAATAATCACTCGATGGTATGAGCACATAAGGGTTTCCTACAATCGATGTAGTAAATTTTGAGTACAAAAATGACTCAAAAAGGTATTTTAAACAGCTTTTAGAGGTTTTGAATCGCAGAGCTCTGACAGCAAACTGTCTCCAGCTACCACTACACACACACTACCCAGGCCAGAACTGAGGCTGTGCCAAACAATCTAGAGCCCATGTGACCTGCAATCCCATGAATTACTGCAGAATTTCATTTGGAGCTCGATTACAAGGCGAAGTGGGGCAAATTACATTGATTTCAATGTACTTCAGCTTGAAATTGGTGGAGAAGTGGTTTAAGGAAGGCGGAATAACGCAAAGTAATTGGTCTCAATGGACTTCGTATTCCTCATTATGAAGCGAAGTACTCCACTTCACATTGTGGAGTACTCCACGGGTTCCACGTTACTCAGTGAATCACGTCGTGGAGCTAATTGGGGCCACTTCACCCACCGTTACTTATTGTACTGTAACTCACATGCAGTACAGGAAGGAATGTGAATGCTTATGGCTGTATTTCCCCGATGAGCTTCAGCACAAAACTCCCAGACTTAAAAAAACGTATTAATGCGTACAATGGTGGGGTGGTGAAGCCTGGAGAGATACTACAAAACAGGCTTACAATACATCCAAGTAACTAGAACAAAAATAAATGTGATTCATGTTGTGATCGTGAATCATGATTTGTGACTGCATTTGTGACTGTGATAATGAAGAACGTGATTCTGTGTCGATGGTGTGAGATAACCAATATGAAACTGTATTGGGAACACAAATGCGTATGGCTGTACTTCCCCGATGAGCTGTAGCTTAAAACTCCCCGACTTAAAAACACGTATCAATGGGTACAATGATGGGGTGGTGAAGCCTGGAGAGATACTACAAAACAGGCTTACAATACATCCAAGTAACTACAAAAAAAAATAATGTTGTGATTCGTGACGCGATCGTAAATCATGATTTGTGATTACATTTGTGACCGTGATAATGAAGAACGTGATTTGTATCACGAGTGACTCATGATGATGGTCCTGACTTAAAAACGCATATTAATGAGTACAATGTTCATGCAGAATTAAGCACCACACCTGTCCAGTACTCTGAAGGGAAGCCCAAGAAACAACTGTAACTTAAGTTACAGATGGAGATTGGGCCATAAAAAGATGCAAATGCACAGACAGATTAAGATTGCTCTGTGCACTGAAGAGATGCAGATGCAAAGGCACAACACCTAACCAGTGCTCACCATCAGAAATTCAAATCTGGAAAAGAACACCTTTGCAGGTAGGGGCTGGCCGCGGGGGGGGGGGGCAGTGTACTGCACTGCTGCAATAACAGTCACTAGTGCTAGTAAAGATACCAAAAGGAAATACAAAAATCACACGGCTGCAGTGGATAGCAAGTTCACATTGCTGAAATTACTATGTGGCACAATAAAAGGTGTCTGATTTGATGACACGCGTCACACACATACACATACACACTAAGTAATGCATAGCAAATTGAAAACTTCAGTACTATAACCGCATATTTTAAACAAACTAAAATTATGCACTGATGTACCACAACAATCAGCAAAAGATGATAAGAATTATTAAAAATATGAACTGTGTGTACATTAACACAGTTATAGGAAAAATATCACCAAAACAGAAAGAACTGTCTTTTTCCTCCAAGATAATCTACCTACACCACAGATATGCCCTTCCCTCAAAGCACACTTCCACTGTCTCTCAGTACCCAGACTGAATGTTGTACATTAACATTCAAAATCCACGCACAAACAATAAACGCTTGATGATATGAGGACAGGAGGGTTTCCTACAATCGGTGAACTAAAGTTTCAGCAAAAAAAAAAAAGACTCAAAAAGACTCCCCCCCCCCCCAAGTCTGTTTATCTCCTCTAGGCACCAGAACTCTCTTCTCTCTTGGGCCTATTCATTCACCTATGCCGCTCTACTGGCCACTATGAACCCTGTCATCTTCAAGGGCATTACTTTCTTCCCCAAGCCCGGAAGAGGATGAAGGGCCCAGGAGTCTGAAAGGCCAGTGGCAGAGTTCCAGTGTTGGGCATGTGGCGGTTCGGCACTGGGATGGCCGTTGCCTATCTGGGTTGGTGGGGCTTTTTTTTTACGTAGTTTACGCCCCAGACATGGGGCATGCAATGCTGTCAGCCCATGACATGGGTGTTCCCACTCACATCTGGAAGGCAGCTGACCAGCATCTTCCCTGTTTGTGAGCCCTTGTGCACTGCAGTGCCACTGGTCTCCACCAGGGACCGCTGCTGCGCCGGGCTACCCCTGAATCCCTCCCCGAGACAGGAGAGCAGTCCTCTGGATGCTTGATCCTCTCTCTCTCCCCTGCCGACCCCTAGTGGTCTGGGCTCATTCCCGAACCCAGGTCGCCGGCACGCTGTGAGGTGTGGCATCCAGTGCCTCAACCCTCAACACCACCAGATCAGTCAAAAAAGGCTTTTTTAACAGCTTTTAAAAGGTTTGAATCACAGAGAGCTCTCAGAGCAGACTGTCTCCTACAGCTTCCTACACACACTACCTGAACTGAAGCTGTGCAGAACAATCTAGAGTTCATGTGACCTGAAATCCCATGAATCACTGCAAAATTCTCCTTTGGAGCTTAAAAACAAGGCAAAGTGAGGTGAAGTACATTGTTTTCAATGTACTTCGTCTTAAGAATTGGTGGAGTAGTGGTTTGGGAAGGCAGAGTTATGCGAAGTCATTGTTTTCAATGAACTGCACGTTACCCATTATAACACAAAGTACTCCGCTTCAGGCTGAGGAGCACTCTGTGAATTCACCTTCACTCCACGAATCACTTCGTGGAGCTAATTGGAGCCACTTTACCCATCTCTACTCAGGAGCCTTGGTTAGTCTGAAGTAAATGTGGCACAACACAATTTGTAAACTCATTCAGGGATGTCTGGGGGGATGTCTGGGGATCACTCATCGTTACTCTCATCATTTCCTCCCACAAACTCCTCCTCCCTCCCTCACTCATTATACAATGAATCCACGGGTCAAGCAAATGAATTACGGTAGGATGACTGTTGGGTGCGTAGTTCAGTTGGGCGGTAAGCTATGTTCAGAAAACAACATTCTGACAGTTATTGTCGGGTACTTTGAAGTCGGGCAAACAGCGGATGGGAAGTCGGACCTAACCCCGTTTTCTTATCCATATGGTTAGAAAATTAATGTCATTCTGTAAGGTCTCAGTCTGTTCAGTATTATTACAAGGGCCACAGATTTTGTGTCATCTGCATATTTCATAATGGTGTCATTTTCATTATCATCCATATCTGCCTTGACTATTTGGAAAATTAAAGGTTCAACAACTGATCCTTGTGGACTCCACCTGTCACTGGGCCATCAGTTGACAGATGACCTCATACAGAAACTGTGATCTGTTCTGGAGACAGTTATCTATCCACCTTATATCTATCAATTTTGTACTTTTTAAATTTTTGATTTATTGCCCAGTGCTGAACTCTATCAAATGCTTTACTTAGATCAAACAACAGTACATCTATGGGGATGCCATTGTCAATCATTTTGCTCACATGATTATAAAAGCAAATAAGTTTAGTAACACGAGAATGTCCTTTTCTAAATCCATGCTGATTGTGATCAAACAAAGTGTCAGCATTAAGATGTACAGTAATTCTGTTTTCAATTAAAATTTCTAATATTTTACATGGAATCGATGTTAGGCTAATAGGCCTATAATTGAAAACTGTTCTTTTGCATCCACTTTTAATGATCGGTAAAACCCTAGATGTTTTCCATTCTGTGGGTACCATACCAGAATTATGAGATTTTTCATAAAGTAATTTAACGGTAGCCAGATATGAGTCTTCATAAGTTTAAGCATGGGAGAAGTTATACTATCCAGTCTGGGGGCGCTATGATCTTTTACGTTTTCAATTTCCCTTATTTATTTCTTCCTTAGAGAACTGATGATTCCCTTCATTATTTATGACTTCTGTCTGAATGATTTGCACAATTTTTTCAGAATAAACAGAGGAAAAGTAATCATTAAATACATTTGCAATTTTACCCAGATCTGTAATTGATTGATTAATATTAATTAGGAGGCAGTATAGCGCAGTGGTTTAAGACTCTGAGCTGCAGACATGGAGAGCTGGGATTGAATCCCACAGACCCCACTTGCATACTGTGTGACCCTAAGTAAGTCACTTAACTTCCTTGTGCTCCCAGGTCACATCTGTAAACAAGCTTTCAGCCTAGTGTGTCTGTCCTGGTAAAATAACAAATTACAAAAAAAATCTGTGATAGTGGTTAATTCTCCATTACTCTTTTTAAAGAGTTAATGTAACTGGAAAACTGTTCACAATTGGATTTAGTTGCAGTCTTTGCCAAATATAATTTATATTCTTTTTTTTTTGCTCTATTAATTTTATTTTTACATTTCTTTTGTATTACTTTGAAACGGGACCAGTTAAATACTGTTTTGTTACTGGTGTATGGCCCATATATTTTGTTTTTCTTCCTTATTAGCTTGACAATACTCTTGTTTAACCATTTTGGTTTCCATCCATTTTTGTAATATTTATATTATAGTTTTGATACAGACCCATGATTCATGTACAGTCTTTCCTTCAAATTATTTTGCCCATTCAATTTTGCTGACATCTGTGTTAATTCCTTCCACATTTGCTGTCTTATATAGAAAGATCTTGGTGCACCCACTAACTGGTGGGCTTTCATACTCTAAGGTAAATAAAACAGAGGAATTATTACTGTTGCCTATAAATATACAGTAGATGTGCTGTGTACATGCAGCATGCATGCCACCTGCTTAATTGTGCAATGTTTGCATGCATACACAAAGTGAACCTATGTGAACCAGGTCTAAAAAGCAAATCAGGTTCGCTTGTTGCAAGCTTCACATGTGTGCAATAGAAGTGTTGTGGCAGCATATTTTTGTTGGTCTACTCTTAGTGAGTCTCCATTTCCCCTGGTGGCTGAAGGGGCAGAGGGTGAGGTAGAAGCTAACTCAAGACTAGGCTACCTATTTACTCTATTAGGCTCAGACCCCCACCGCAGCAAACTAGGCTTAGCAGCAGTGGTGACAGCAATGTGGGTGGCCCTCATAGGCCTTGATCAATGCAGTGCAGCAGCAGTTACAGCAGCAACCAAGCAAGAAGGAAGCAACCCAGGTTGGGTGGGTTCAGCTGGTGAGGTAACTTGGTCATGGACCACACTGGGTACCTGTGAAGGTTGGTTCTAGCATCCAACTTCTGGAGGAAGGACGGGGAAAGCGGACTGAAAACTGGGCTGGTGGCACACTGTGCCAGGCTGCAGGTTCTGGCCATATGGCCGGATAAGTAAAAGTAAATAATTGTTTTTACAGGGGGATTAGGGGAAAGAGGAAGGACTGAAATATTGATGTGTTTGTCACGTTTCTTCACCTTTAGGTGGCTTCATGACCCATAGGGGATGCGTATTAAATGGAATGTAGTCGGGGAGAAAAATCATGACAAAGTTCTTTTTTTGGGAAGCTGGGGCAGAACTTCAGCCAGAAAAAAAACTGGTTAGTAACTGGGTAGGTTTCAGCCCAAATCTGATGCACTGCTCCGGGGCATATACATTTGAATCTTATAAATTCTAATTGTTCCTGATTTGCATATCACTTTTCAGTCAAAACAAATATGTTGTACCTTTTAGAGATGTTACAGATATTCTGGAGCTGTCCCTTGCATTCATGGACAGTTGAGTGGTATGGTATGCACAGACTATTGGAGCCCCACTATAGTCAGGCTACTGACCCCCCCCCCCAGTGAAGCTGACCTCCACATCCCCATGCTCAGGCACATTATGACAGAGGGCAAAGGAGACTGAAGGAGTGTGCACCATTGAATAGTTTTATGTGTGCAGCATGAAAACATTTCATATACAGTTGTCCCTCATTATAACAAATGCTACTGAGGGGGGGCCGTCTGCTTAGTTTGTTATAGCGAGTATTTATTACAAATGAAAAATAAGACTTGTCATAATAAATTTGCAATGAATTTAAGTACACCTTGTCAGTAAATACTGTATCATCATTTATTACAAACAAACATAATAAACACACGACAGACTGTAGAAATCTCATGTTGAAATTTTAAAATGTATTAACTCAACATACAGTACTATAGTATACATTATTTATTTGTTATTTAAAATAGCAGTTCATTGTTTTCTGGGTTAGGCTATTGTTAAGCACATCCTTGTTACACAGCAGTATAAGCTGTCTTAACTGTAGCAGCTGTAAGGAGGACACAAAGGACTGCTGCTCCAGATACCGCAACCCTGTCTCCAGTCCTGCTATTCCCTCGGCTGAGCTGACTTTGATTTCTTTAGTGCCTGTCACCCCTTCAACAGAATCTTCACTGTCTGATAAAGTGCAGTGCCCAGATTTCGCTTCAGCCACAATGTCTTTCTCTATTAACACATCCGACACAGCCACAGTGTCATCCTGAACAAACATCCAGTGCCTTCCTTTTTTTTAACTCAGCCATGAAGTTAGGACCAGGGTTGCTGTTGAGAGCCGCGGTGTGAATGAGCTTGCATGCCCCAAAAAAGTGCTTTCAAGTGCTTAATAACTTAATTGCAATGACTGCAGTGATTGCAAAAGACTGAAGCTAGTTACAGCGGCTACAGCTATGCTATGTTTGATAGCTTGATAGCTAATTAGTCAGGAATTAAAATTACAGCATGGAAAGCATACTCATGGGGTATCTCAAAAATAAATTAATACCATCAGCAGATGCTCTTTGATTGTTAGCTCATTGCTCGTTTATGAACTGACAGTTTGTCTAACTGAATGTGAGCCTGAAATAAACAAAATTATCAAATTTCAAACGAGCAGACGAAATGAATGTATTGTAGTGGTAGCCATAAATAACATTCATTTTAAGCAGGATTCGTTATGACGAGATTCACTGTAACGAGGGACAACTGTAACTATTTCTGTAAGGATAGGCAGCTTAATCACACATTTTGTTATATTAACATCATCAGTTGTTAGCACTAGGTCGAACATGTTGTTTACTCTAGTTGGATCTTTTACATGTTGTGTTAAATTGTTTTCTTTAGTAAAGTCTAAAAATTCTCTGTTTTGATTATTCATAGTATTCTTTGCATCCCTGCCGATATCTGGAAACTTAAAGTCACCTGCCAAGACCACCTGATGGAGGTCAAGGGTTTTATTGATTTCATTCATTATCATTAATGTACTGGCTGAATTGGTTTTGGGTGGAATATAGCATAGACCCAGAATAAATTCGGGTGTATTTCCTTTGACAATTTTTATCCATAGTGTTTCTGTATCATCGCTTTCATACTTAATTTTGTCAGTGATCTCTACAGACTTTAGTTTTGTTGATAAACTGCTATTCCACCACCTTTTTTCTCCTTCCTATCATTCCTAATGGTATTATAACCTTGTATATTATTTGTCCAAATATCATTATTGTCAAGCCAAGTTTCAGAAATGAAAGCCACATCAACACTTTCTGAATACAGTACAGCTTGTAGTTCATTAACTTTATTATGAATGCTTCTCGCATTACTAAGTGGATACTTGATTTTCCCGATTTCTTATAGGGTTTGATGCAGATACTGGACCAAGAATAATAATTTGGTTAGAGCTACCCCTATCAGCTAGTTTAAATCGACTGACTCCATTTTATTTTTAATGAGGGAGCCCAAGAGATTTGTGCCTTCATTATTTAAGTGCAGCCCATCTTTACTAAGCAGGTTTCTTTTGCCCACAAAGTTATGCCATAAATTGATAAAGCTTATACCTTTAATTCTACACCAGTTTTCCAATCTGGTATTTATTCTGTCTATAATTTTACTTTTTTCACCTGATGCCCTGGGAATTGGTAAAAGACCCAATATGATCACATGGGAACCCTGATTTTTGGTATTATTAGCAGTTTCTACTAAATTGATACAAATGTCTTTTTTGTGACTGTGCCCCATACCATTAGTTCCCACATGAATTGTAACTATTTTTTTTGGTTTCTGAACCTTTAATCTTGGAATTTCTTTCTTGATATCATTAATTTTAGCACCTGGGTAACAAAGCACCATCCTGTGCTCCTTATCTGTTGAAAAATTTTGGTATCACATTTCCTGATGATTGAATCACCGATTTTTACCATCTCAGAGTGGCTTGCGTAATCCTATTCAGTCTCAGTAGGATAAACAGTAGCTAAAGAGCTGTACCTATTATGTGTAATTATTTCATCGATAGCTAATGCTCGATGCCCCTTTCTCCACCCATTTCCACTTTGTACTAAACACCTGTCATTATTTTGGTTACAGTGATTTTGTTTATGTTTCTTTTGAGCTGTTAAGTTTAATGAATCATTTTCATCATATTCTGAAAGATTCTCTTCTCTGTTCCTTTTTCTGGATGGTGTAATAGGACCATGTGGCATGATCAGAGTTCCTTTATTTCTTTGATTAGATAATAACTGTGAAATAGCTGAGATACTTGGATCTGGGCTACTCCCAAAGCCCAGGGTACTGTCTGGGATGTACTTGTGCCATGTGATACTCCTGAGCCAACAGATGTATTTTGATTTATTTCTAACTGGTGATTATAAAACTTATTGGAATCAGGGGCTCTGCTTACAATTCCACATGCATGTTCTAAGTTCATTATTTCTTTTAAGTTCTGTAATTCCAACATAGTGTTATTTAATTTATACTAGGTGACCCCCTATTGAGTACATTTTTCACACTCTTGCCCTATATAGTGAATTCTTTATTTGTAACATAAAACATATGGAATTTTATTTATTTAGTTTTTGTTAACCGGTAAGTGCACTAGACAAATCTTGCCTGTTTTCAGGCATGACCCAGGTGAGGGCGATATAGATGAATGCCAACTGACACTGAATCAGACTAAGCTGTTGGTGGTATTTTTAGTGAATGAGGGAAATTTTGCTGTGACACTGGGGAAACTTCACCTACTCTTCCAGCAGGGGGCTTGACTTCCTGACAGCAGAGTGGAGGAGCACAGTTTGCAGCCAGACAGCAGAGGAGGAGGAAGTGCTGATGTGGCAGGAAAAAGGGCCTCCTCCCCTGTCTTGTATACCACTAGAGGCCTGAAAATGAGTTCAGACACTTTTATGGATCAAGAAGATCGAAGTGAGGAGCTGGAAAGGAAAAAGAAGGAATTAAGAGAGAAAACTTCTGTGGAGATGGAGGGAGGAGATGTTGCAAGCTTGAGTGAAAAAAATGTTTTGGAAAATAATCAGCAAAAGAGTAAAGAAACAGGAGGTCTTATAGAGCCAGATATTTCTGTTGTGGAAAGCAAAGAAAATAGGCCAGACTCCTATCAGGCTAAATTGAGAAGCAATGATGTGGCAGTATCAAAGCAAGCTGCACCTGCTGAGATGGGAAAAAAAACAAGTGAAAGTGTCAGCACAGAAAGGAAAGACAAAAGTAAGTCAGAAATGGCTTGGCCTGAAAAGGATTGTAGAAAGCAAGACAGAAAGTAAAGAAAGAGCTAAAACAAATAAAGAAAACACAGATTTTGAAGATATTGAGGAAGTCACAAAAAAAAATGGCCCATTAGGAAACAGTAAAGGAGAAAAAAGGGGGTTTCAGATTCAGAAGAGAGAACTTTTAGAGACTTTGAAGACACACCTGAATGGGTAACAGAAGCCTTATTACAAGCAGGTTGGAAATGAAAGGATGATGGGTCTGGGTGGGATCCAAACAGGCCCAGTATATCAGGAATTAGTAAAAAAAAAGAAGACAGAAGGGATGTAGAAAGTAAATTTGGGGAAAAAGTGGATGAAGCCAAAAAACAGAAAGATGTAACATCAGAGGCAGATACAACAAAAGAGATGATTTTTGATGGACTTGATAGCAATTATGAAGAGTCATCTATGGAGCTTGAGCAGAAAACGATATTAACAGATAAAGAAATGCAGGAGGAAGGGGAAGGCCAGAAGGAGAAACCCTGGGGTGGGAATACTAAAGAAAGATTATTTCCTAAAGATGTAAAACCACAGCAAGCTAAAAGAAGAAACGTGGTACATCTGAGATTTAGAGGGCCCTCTGAGGATGTGCCCAACAGAATTTTTGTTGGGAGAGAACTCTTAATGAATAAAATGAAGTTTTATCCATATGAAATATATGCCCTTATTCATGTACCAGGAAGTACAGAATTTGGCATAAGTTTTAAACATGGAGGAGGGTTAGACTGCTTTTGGAAATTATATCAGCAACTGAAATATACAGACTTATGGAAGGATTTCTCAGTTATTCCCTTATCAAAACCTGCTTTTAAGATAGTGACTGTGTTATTTCGAAATGAAGGCGTCAATGTGGTCGACATTAATTTCTAGATCAAGCAGATGGGTGTAATGCATGGGCCGCCGGAACTGATATTGGATGAAAATGTTCTGCAGACAGGTGGATGGAAATATAAACTAACACTTAAACAAGTAGATGGGGAAATTCAACATTTGCCGAACTGTTTCTTTCTAGGCCAAGACAGAGGCATTGTTTTTTATGCAGGCCAAGTGTGGGCCTGCTACAAATGTGGAGAGCAAGGTCACTTAAGTAATGTCTGTGGTAAAGTCAAGTATGGCCTATGTGGGGTTGTTGGGCATTTTGGGGCAGAATGCACAAACCAAGTTAAATGTAGTTTATGTGAAGAGGAAGGGCACACCTTTGCAAAATGTCCCTGGGCTTTCCATAACAGCCCAGAAACTGGAGAAAGAGCAGAGCAAGATGTCTACCTGGCTGTGGCACAGAAAGAGAAAGAGAAGCAAGATAAGGTAATAAGGGAAGCCATTATCAGAGAGGACATGGAAAAAGGAACAAAGGTACAACCTTGGACTAAAGGGTTGGTAATACCAGAGCAAAAAGAATCAAAAGAAAAAAAAAAGGACCTTTAAAATGGAAGGGAAGACAGAAAAATAAACTGGATTTACTGTGCTTGCAAGATCTAAAAACAAAAAGAAGAGTACAGCAAAACAGGTAATTTAATTGGAAAAAGATTGTGAAGGTGTAGAGTTAACAAATAAATACACCTTATTACAAGACAAGGAATGGTCCACTATGGAGGAGGGCTCTGATCGGTACAACATGAATCTTTCTGAAGGTGCAGGAGAGGAAGATGGAGACACAACAGACATGCAGGTGTCAAAGAAAAGGAAAAAATCTAAACAGGCAGGAGTGAGGGGAAAACAAAATGGGAAGTTTAAAATACCTCACTCATAATACAAATAGTATTAAAAATGGAAGGAAGAGTCTGGTAAATTTTAAAATACTATATGACTTGAAAAGTGACTTATATGTATTCTAAGACACAAGGTTATACACTATAGATGAAATTCAACATAATTCAGAAAGACTGGACATGGAGACCAACCTTACGCTCCTTTGGGATAGATAGGTGTACAGGGGTGGGGGTAGCTTTCTCTTCTCATGATGTTCAAATTTTAAAAGTAATAGATTTGGTACCTGGAAGAGCTATGAGTATTGATGTTATCTTAAAAAAGGATTCTGTGAGAATTATTGTAATTTATAATCCACAAAGGAAAAAAAGAAAGGGATATGCTAATAGATCAAATAGAGGCTTATTTGCATACTTCAAAACTTGTGGTGTGGGGGAGATTTTAACTGTGGGTTATCTACTGCAAATTGGGGGAGGCAACATCAAAACATTTTTGTGATATGACTCACTTGAAAAGAACATTAGATAAAGCTGTGATTGAGGATGGATATAAGTTAAAAGGGAAAAAAGGAGAACACACATATTTCAAGGGTTCATGTTCTACTCATATAGATTTCTGGATGGTACAAAAAAAAAAAAAGTGGAGGTAGTTGATATTAGGAGTATACCGACTGAGACATCAGATCATATGGCAGTAGAAGTTTAAATTAACTTGGGGTATAGGATGAGAATAGGAAAAGGCTATTGGAGAATGAATACAGCTAAGTTACAAGAAGATACGTGTATAGAAAAGATTAAAATAATACTGGAAGAGAAGTTAACAGTTATGGAATTATATGATAGTGGAACAGAATGGTGGGAAGATACTAAAAATGAAATCAAACAATATATCATTGAAGAAGGACAGAAAGTAGAGGCAACAAATTATGGGAAGTATTTAAAATTAAGGGCTAGATTATATAAATTTATGACAAGGCAGGTTAAAGATAAGGTGGATGAATCTAAACAAATTGAATAAATTAAGGTTAAAATGAAAGAATACCAGTATAATAGGGTCACGCCTTTAATTATGGAACAAAAAAGTGGTACCCAGGGAACAAAATATCATACAAATCCTTATGACAGTAGTAAAGAAAGAATAGAAAATTGAGTTATGTACAAATTACAGGATGGAAAAGGGAGGATACATACAGATATAGAAAATATTAAATGTACATTACAAGAGTTTTTGAAGGAAAAATACCAGCAACAAAGAAGTAGGAAAAGTGAGGATTTTTTTCTGACAATTGAGATGCCAGAGTTGGAGGAAGATGAGGCAGAGGTGATAAAGGGGGAAATTAAAGAAGAAGAAGTGAAAGAGGCAATAAAATCTTTGTCAAATAACATGGCACCTGGGGTGGATGGGATTCCGAATATGTTCTATAAAATTTTGGAAAAATAAATAGCTCCCATTTTAACAAGAGCATACAATGGTATAATGAATGGAGACAATTTGGCAGAAAGCATGAAAAAAAGGAATAACTATTTTTTTGCATAAAAAGGAGAAAAAACACAACTTAAAAATTAGAGGCCCATTAGTTTATTGACTTCAGATTACAAACTTTTAGCCAAGGTAATAAATAACAGGTTAAGGACTTTTTCAGAGAAATTGATAATGCAGTCTCAAACATGTGCTATTCCTGGATGGAGCATACTACAAAATTGAATTTATATTAGAGAAGTCATAAATAAAGGACCGGAGGATTCTTTGCAAGGGTATTTGTATACCTTGGATCAAGGAACAGCATTTGATGTTGTAAAGCATCAGTATGTATGGGATACCTTAGAAAAGTTTAACATTCCAACAGAATTAATTAGTTTAATAAAAGCAATATATAAGGAAGTGCAAATTTGTCCTATGGTTAATGGGCATCTAGGGACTTCAATGTATATAAGGAATGGGGTTTGGCAAGGGTGCCCATTAAGTCCCCTACTATATGTATTTTATCTGGACCCTCTTCTGAGGAGAATAGCGGTGGAGAAAGAGATTAAAAGTACTGTATGGCAAAATAGGGAATTGAATAAAACAAGTGCTTATGCAGGTGATTGCTCAGTTTTAGCAAAAGATCAGAGTTCAGGGGATAAGTTAATAGAGTCAGTAGAGAAGTATAGCCAATACACAGGGATTAAGATAAATAAAGGGAAAAGAAGAATTTATCCATTGAGGCAGTGGAGAAAAAGAAAAGAGGAGATTTGGAGATAGCAGAAGGAAGCATTAAGATGCTCGGAATAAGATTTGGAGGGGATGATGCAATACAACAATAAAACTGGGAAGAAAAGTGTCAAATAGCCCAAATAAAAGTACATAAATGGAAACAATGGAGTATGACACGAGAGAAAAGAATTTACTTATTAAAAATGTTTATTGTCCCAATATTTTTATTTTTAGCATACATTTTTCCAGTACCATTTCAAATGCAATCCAAAATTCAAAGTCTTTTTTTTCAGTTATTGTGGGGTAGCAAGTTAAATCCTATTAAAAGAAGGATAAAGTATAGAACCATACAAATTTAAACATGATAAATCCAATTGTTTTTTTATATCAATATTTTTGTGTTTTCAAATATTGTACCATTAGTAAAAGTTGAGAACAAAGCTTGGTCTTCGTTAACACAGCAATGGAATGTGCCTTTCATTAAATGTATTGGGAAGAAAGGGAATATAGTAGGATGTAAAGTGTGGCCAATATATATGGAAATTGTAAGGAAGTATTTAACCAAGTGGGGGGGGGGTAACAGTGGATGCTCTAATTAGGGGTAACAGAAAACAGGTGTATAAATGAATTTCTGGGAAAAACAAGTTTTTAAGGTAGAAAAAGGAATAAAAGAGCAGGAAATTTTAGTTGTTACATTAGGAAAAAGAATTCTGGAAAAAATGAAAGATGTAGTATGGATGTGTAGTCATGGGAAGTTAAACGTCAGAGGTAACCATAAACATAAAAGAATGGAGGAAAGACTATGTGGAGAAAGAGATTGTGGGACAAAAGATGAAAGCATGCAGCATTTATTTTTTTGATTGTGATTTCATTAAACCTTTTTGGGGTATGGTAGCCAATTATTGGGGGATGCAAGCTTTTAAAAATATGACATACGAGATTTTGATCTATGGTCAGTTAGCAGAAGAATGGGAAAAAGTTAATAAAAATACAGTTTATGTTATTTTGGCAGTTTTGAAATGGTCTCTACAGTACGGCAAAACAGATGCTCAAGATTTTTGCAGAATAAGAATTTGACTGTACAGGATTTTTTTTTAAGTTTCAAGATGAAGTAGATAAAATTTTTCAAGATGAATGTAAATTATGGGGAGAAGAGAAAGCAAGAGAGCAGTGGAAAAATGTTACTGGAATTGGGTAGATAATATGGATATCATAATGACTGTGTGATTTGTTTTTGTCTTGGAAAAAAAGTGTGTTTTTGTTTTAATAAAAACTTCCCCTACTCTTTTGATAAGTGCCATGGGATCTTTAACATCCACCCGAACTACCACCAATCCAGGCAGATGGGACCTCGGTTTAATGTCTCATCTGAAAGATGGCACCTCAGATGTGCAGCACCCCTCTCATGCTGTACTACAGTGTCAGTACTGGGATATTAACCCGCATTGATCACATTTGCCACCTTGAGCTAAACTCCCTTCATTACACAGATTAGTTAATACTGTTTCTGTGTCCTCTGTGCTCCCCATGCTACTTATATAAGACAACTAGATTAGTGACAGGAATATTTCACTGACAAGGTGTGGGTGCTGGGCGGTTTCTGAGGTAAGAGGATGTGGTGTAAGGGACAGAGTAGATGTGGGTGGGGATGGGAGATTGCAGAGGTAATAAGAGGTGGGGTAAGAGACAGAAAAGGCGAGGGTGAGGCTGGGAGTTTGCTGACTGAAGAGGAGGTGGGGTAAGAAGAGACTGAGAAGGTAAGGATGGGGTGGGGAATTTGCTGACCGAAAGAGGAGGTGGGGTAAGAGATAGAGAAGGTGAGTGTGGGGCTGGGAGTTTGCTGACTGAAGAGGAGGTGGGGTAGTAGATAGAGAAGGCGTTGGTGAGGCTGGGAGGTTGCAGAGTGAAGTGGAGGTGGGGTAAGAGATGAAGAAGGCATGGGTGGGGTGGGAATGTTACTGAGTTAAGAGGAGGTGGGGCTAGAGGCAGAGATGTCATGCATGGAGCTGGTAGGTTTCTGAGGTAACAGGAGCTGGGGTAAGATACAGGTAAGGTGCAGGTGAGGCTGGGAGGCTACAGAGGTGAGAGGAGATGGGGTAAGAGACATAGAAGTTGAGGGTGGAGCTGGGAGGTTGGTAAGGTAAGAGAAGGTGAGGTATGCGACAGAAATGGCATGGCTGGGGCTGCATGGTTGCTGAGGTAAGAGGAGGTGTAGAGAGAGACACAGAAAGTGCGGGTGGTGCCAAGAGGCTGCTGAGATCTGCGGATGTGGGTTAAGAGACAAAGAAGGAATGTGTGTGTGGCTGGAAGATTGCTGAGGTGAGAAGAGATGGGGTAAGAGGAAGTGTGGGTGGGGCTGTGAAAATTCTGAGTTAAGAGGAGGTAGGGTAAGAGACAGAGAACATGTGGGTAGAGCTGGGGGATTGCTAATGTAAGAAGTTGAGGGTAAGAGACACAGAGTTTTTGTGTGGGGCTGGGAGTTTGCTAAGTTAAGAGGAGGTGGGATGAGAGAGAGTGTATGTGTGTAGGGCTGAAAGGTTGCTGAGCTAAGAAGAGATGGGTTAAGTGACAGAGATGGTGCAGGAGGGGATGGAAGGTTGCTGAAGTAAGAGGAGGTGGTGCATGAGACAAAGAAAGTAGGGGTGGGCTTTTAAGGCTGCTGAGGTAAGAGGAAGTGGTGTAAGAGAAGGTTTGGGAGGGGTGGAGGTTGCTGAGATAAGAGGAGGTGGGATAAGAGGCAGAGAAAGTGTTGCTGGAGCTGAAAGGGTGCTGAAGTAAGAGGAGGTAGGGTAAAGGGTAGAGAAGGCGGGTTCAGACTGGGAGGTTTCTGAGGCAGGGGGGTGGGGTAAGTGACTATGAAAGCATTGGTGGGGCTGGAAGGTTGCTGAGGTAAGAGGAGGTGGGGTACAAAACAAAGAAGGTGTTGGTGGGCTGGGAGGCTGTAGTAAGAGAAAGTGGGGTAAGAAGCTGGATGAGTAGGGAGGTAGCAGAGAAGGTGGCAGATAAGATAAATTAATTCTGAACCTACAAGAAGACCAACAGGGCAGAGGATGGAGGAACATGTGAGGAAATCCAGGGAAGTGGGCAGAATGGTAAAGGCTGCAAAGGTGGCTAGGGAATGAAGATTAGTGCAGGGGATAAAAGAAAGGGGAAAGGATTTCTTCAGGTATATCAGGGAGAAGAGGAAGAGCAAGGATCAAATCATTAGGATCAGGAAAGGCAGTGGGTGAGTGGACAAGGGGTCTGAGAAGGCAGAAGCACTCAACGAGCACTTCTGTTCAGTATTCATCAGGGAGAGAGATTGGCCTGTACCTGAAGGAAAGGTAGGGTGGGGGGAGAGGCAACTACAGATGGGGTAATCTCGGTGGAAAGGGTGTTGGAGGGCCTTAGGTCCCTGAGGGTGGACAAGGCACCTGGGCCAGATGGAGTTCATCCCAAGGGGCTGAGGGAGATGGCAGAGGTTATGGCGGGGACATTGATGGACCTGTTCAACACCTCTCTGAATATGAAAGGCATGCCCAGGGATTGGAGGGAGGCACATGTGGTACCTCTCCATAACAGTGGGCCCAAGTACGAGCTGGGGAACTACAGACCAGTGAGCCTTACCGCAGTTGCAGGACAACTGATGGAGGCTATTGTCAAAGAAAGGCTGGTGCAATTTTTTGAGGATAATGATCTCAGGACAACAGGCAGCATAGGTTTGTCTCTGGCAGATTCTGCCAGACAAACTTGGTTGACTTTTTCAACTGGGTTATGAGGGCACTAGACAGAGGCCGTGAGGTAGATGTAATACTCTACCTGGATTTCAGCCAAGTATTTAATTTAGTGCCACACAGTAGGTTGACCAGCAAGTTGAAAGGTCTGGGAATAGGAAGGAAAATAGTCAGATGGGTTGAAAGCTGGCTACAGGATAGACAGCAGAAGGTAGTAGTTGGGGGTGAGGCATCAGAGCCCAGGGCAGTGACAAGTGGTGTCCTCCAGGGGTTGGTGCTGGGACCAGTCCTGTTTAACATTTTCATTGCAGACATTGTAGTGCAAACATATGAACATAAGAAATGCCAGCAGAAACAGGACACATGGTCTATCTAGTCTGCTCAATTGTGCAGCTAGCCCCTCAACTTGCAGCTGTCCCACCTTTCCCTTCCATCCTCACAGTCATCCCCTCACACTCTATCCCATCCCTTCCCCTCTTGAAGCAGCCCACCATCCTACAGAAAATCACCTTCTCAGGTAGCGTGTCCCACTTGTCTACCACCCTCTCCATTAAATAATGTCTCCTGATTTCCATCCTGAATTTTCCTCTCTTCAACCTCAGGTGGTGCCCTCTAGTATCCCTCCCTCTTCTGATCTCTTCTGATCTAGAATATCTCTCCTGTATTAGCCCTGTTTATCCTCTTCAAATACTTAAAGGTTTCAATCATATCTCTCCTTTTTCTCCTCTCCTCCAGGGAATACGATAAGCATGTTCAGCCTTTCTGTGTAGGATTTCCCCTCCAAAGCCTGGATCATCATAGTCACTCTGCACTGCACCCCTCCATCAGTCTAATGTCCTTCTTCAGGAATGGGTGCCAGTACTGCATGCAGTATTCCAGGTGTGGTTTGACTAGTGACCTGTACAAAGGAAGGATCACCTCCCTGCTTCTAGTGGAGATCCCCCATCGCTATACATCCCAGCATCTTGTTGGCTTTTGCTGTTGCCTTCCTGCACTGAGCCGAGTTGTTTATATTTAAGCAATAAGGTATTTCTTAGGGTTATGTTAATGGCCTGTTAATCACACCCTGGGGGTGTGATGTGGCAGGAGGCACAGCCGAATGCCACATGCCCACAGGGTGTGATTAACTGGCCATTAACGTAACACTAAGAAATGCCTTATTGCTATTATGGTAGTGTTAAAAGTCATTTTTTTGTTATACAGTATGGGTGGGATATTCAGAAGGGTTGCGCATGGGCAACCCACTGATGCACTCCAGCGCGATATTCAAAAGGGAAAAGTGTGTTGCACAAATCCCGATGTGCCGGGGCGCATCAGTACTGTATGTGGCACAAGTAGGGGGGCGTGCCCATGCATACCCCACACATCCCGATATTCAGCCCGGGTTGTGCAGAGCCCATGCAGGTGCAACCCCCACATGCGCCTCATACAATTGTTCCAAAAAATAAAGGAGCAATAGCCAGCCAACCACAGGTGAGCTGCCGTATTGCAGGGCGCAACACAGCAGCAGCCAGCTGTGGGTGGCCACCCGAGCTCCGGCGGCACCGTCCGTCGGGTAGCACCCTCATGCCCGATCGCGGGCAGACATAGTAAAATAAACAGTCCAAACTCTCTGGTGGTCCAGTGGACCGCTCACAGCCCAATCATGGGCAGAGTTATACAAAAAAAGATTAAATCCCATCCTTGGTCGTCCAGGTACCCCTCCCTACCCTCCCAATGAGCCCTGGCCGCCTCCCCAGTCAGCGGCGGGTGGCAGATCCCACCCGCGAAGCCGCCTGGCCGCCCGCCAACTGAATGCATACAGTACAGCTGTATGCCCATTGGTCCACAGCATGGGCCAATGGGTATGCAGACCGTACTATACTACATAGTCCAGATATGTGAATGGGCTTGGATTTGAATGGAATGAGTGGATGGGATTTAATACCTTTATTCATACTTCTGCCCGTGATCGGGCTGCGAGCGGTCCACTGGACCACCAGGGATTTTGGACTTTATTATTTTAATACGCATGCCCACGATCGGGCTGGAAGTGATCCACTGGACCACCAGGGATATAGGACTTTCAGTTTCAATACATATGCCTGCAATCGGGCAGTGGAGCACTTTGCCGCTTGTGCAGGGGGCGTCAGTCCCCAACGGCTGCAGCCTGGCAGGGCGCCAGGCGCAGGTCGCTGGGGATCGGTGCACCTGCATGCAAATGGGACCATGAAGACATACAAATGGCCCCATTTGTACCTTGCATGCATTATGGCCCCATTGCACGTGCACTTTTGAATGTTGCGGTTGATGTGCCTAGCGTAACTGCACTTGCGCTAGTGCATCCCCCTGTCCCTCTCTGGCCACTTGCACTGGTGCAGTGCCACTGCACCATGCACAATGCGGGTGACCACAGGGTAATATTCAACAGTGCTGAGCACTGGCGCAGCATCGTGGAATATCACCCTGTCAGTGCCCTGGCACATCCCAGTTGCGCTGCGCCCAGGCTTGCGCCACAGCCTGGTGCAGTCTGAATATCCCACCCTACATGTTTATTTATTTTGTTTCATGTTTGCGCTTGAAGTTTCAAAAAAAGTCCCTCCATGGTCATTTAGACCATTAGCTCAGGTGTGGAGTGGTTACACAGGTGATGGTAGCCCGGGAGACATGCTGGTCTAAGGAAACCTGCCAGTGTTTACTTTTACCATTGCGGGTGTTGGAAACTAAGAAGTAAGCACAGAAGGTTGATTTCTTGTTTTTTAGACTATTGTTTACTTCATTTAAAAGTTGCAGTCAGTGCGGTTGTAAACATAACTCTGTACAAGGAAGTACCTGACTTATAAGTCACCTGCTGTGCATGTTTCGGTGCTAGTTCTTGCCGTCATGGTTTACTTTCCTCAGCTACGTACTACATACTACACATTGCTTAAATACCGGTGTGTTTTACTGTTAATGGTGCTTGGAATGTAAATTGATTGCCTCGCTTTTTTTTTCAGTGACCTGATGTTCTACATGGTGCTGTTGTCTAGCAACGGGGGACTCATGGACAATGGCACAGTTGTTAGAGCAAAATTACTGTATTTTACAATCCCACTTCACTGTAAATGGTGCTTGAAAGGAACTTGCAACATAACAGGATTCCCATTAATTTTTTTATCATCGCCCCAACGGTATATGAGGTGCCGTTGCCTAGCAATGGGTTGCTCGTGGACAATGGTACAGTTGTAGCATTTGTAAGTTACAGTCAGTGAGGTTGCAAACATAAGTATCTGTAATGAAGTAGCTCACTGCTAAGCCACCGGCCGTGCATTTTTCGGTGCTCATCCTTGCCGACACTGTTTACTTTCCTCTGTTGCACAGTTCACATTACTTAAATGCCATTGTGTTTAATTGTAAATGGTGCTTGACAGGAGCTTGGAACATAGATCGATTGCCTAATTGAGCTGCCAGTGGCTGGGACAGCACGTCAACCTCGTTAATGACAGCCGCTTCATCATCTGGTGTCCAAATGTCAAAACCAGATGAATTGTGGCTGTCATTGCCATGCAGGGTATCTAGGAACGTCTCCATCTCGTCTTCAACGATTGTAAAAGAAAGCTCAGTTTTGTTGCTTCAGATATTATATTTAACAACAGGTATCTGTCAGGATTTTTGGGACCATAGATTTGATGAATGAATATTTAACTTTTTAAATAATATGAGGCACTGCCAATGTGAAGTGGTCGAGGTGAACAATGGTGGACAGCGGGACAGTTTTAGAATACTGATATGGAATCTTTTTTATAATAAAGTTCTTTTAGGTGTATCCCTGATTTTGTACTGTGGCTCAAGAAGCATGTTAATCAAAGATTAACATAGGACTTATTGAGGGATTTCAGACAATCAAAATGCTTCATTATTAATACCATTGTATAATCCCTGTTATAATCACCCCAAGGTCCTTTTCTTCCTCTGTGCTCCCTAACTGTACCCCTCCCAGCAGATAACTCCTCCTCTGATTCTTAGCTCCAAAGTGCAGTACCTTGCACTTCTTGACATTGAACCCCAATTGCCATGTTTCTGACCACTCCTGTAGTTTAGTCAGGTCTCCTTGTAGTTCTCTCCGCCCCTCGATGTCATCCAGCACCAATATTCGTCTCCAATATTTGTATCATCTGCGAACAGACTGATCTTACTGTGGATCCCATGCAAGATATCTTCTATGAATATCCCAAACAGCACTGGCCCCAGTACTATCCCTGTGGCACTCCATTTGCTATCGCCCTTGGTGATGAGAGGTTCCCCACCACCACCACCCTTTGCTGCCTGCCTTTCAGGCAGTTAATGATTCATTTGACCATCTTAGTAACCACCCTTACATATTCCAGCTTCTCTCCAGTCTCTCATGCAGCAAGGAATTGAAGGCCTTGCTGAAGTCCAAGTACAGGATATCCACTGCATGGTCCTTGTCCAGTTCCATGGTCACCCAATCATAGTACTCAATCAGGTCTGTCTGGCAGGACCTGCCTGAGACAAACCCATGTTGTTGCCTGTCCTGGAGACCATTGTCCTCCAAAAATGTTATCAGCCTCTCTTTAAGGATTGTCTCCATGAGATTTCCCACAATTGATGTGAGGCTCACTGGTCTGCAGTTACCTGGTTCATCCTTTGGGCCACCTTTGTGAATGGGCACCACATGGGCCAGCCTGCAGTCCTAGGGTATGCATCTTGTGTCCAGAGAGGTACTGAACAGGTCTGCAAGTTCCTTGAGTACCCTAGGGTGAATGCCATCAGGTCCAGGAGCCTTGTCCACCTGCAGTGCCCTCACTCATTCAAATACCCTGCCCTCTGTAAGTTTTCCATCTGTCACCCCTTCCCCTGCCTACTCCACCACTTCTATGAGGTATCTGTCCCCCTTCTGTGAAAACAGATCAGAAGTACTCATTTAGTGCCTCTGCCTGCTCCTCCCCTTTCTCTACCCACCCCCATCCTTCTTAATTCTCACTATCGGATCCCTGTTCGCCCTTAGCTCATCAATGTATTTCAAGAAGTCCTTCTCTCTGTCCTTAATGCCCTGTGCCAGCCTCAGCTCTCTGGATGCCTTGGCAGCTCTGACTAGTCTTGTAACTTCCATGGGCGTCTTCGCATACTCCTCCTTGTCTTCCTCCTTCCCTGATCTCTTGAATCTCGAAAAGCTTTCCTCTATTGGCTCTCACCCCCACCGTTACCTCCATGATCAGCCAACTGGGCTTCTTTGCCTTCCACTTCTTACCCTGTGCCCTAGTACCTACCCCAGTAGCCTCTTCCAGACCTGCCTTAATAATACCCCATTTTGATTGGCACTCATGGTTGGTTGGATTCCCTCCAGATGACTTATCTGAAAATTTCCCATCTTGTTGAAGTCTGCCCCACTAAAATCAATCACCCTGGTACCCAAACCTCCAGTTTGCTTCCCCTTTCTGAGTGTGATTCACATTGAGTGGTGATCACTTGCAGTCAGAGGGCCCTCCACCTCCAGGTCCCTTACGACTTCCCCGTTTGGTAGTACAAGGCCCAGAGTCCTTCCCAACCTTGTTAGCTCATGTACCTACTGCTCCAGGAAGCTATCCTGAAAAGCCCCCCATTATAATCTGCCTCCTAGCACTTCTGGTGGTTGGTGTGCTTCACTCCACCCCAAGTAGGTTGAAATCCCCTACCACCACTGTGTTCCCCTTCCTGCAAACCCTCCTAATTTAATCTGCCAACTCGCTGTCCAGCTTCTCCCCTGGAGTTGGTGCCCCATACACTACCCCCATCCTCAGTACCCTGCCTTTTGAATCCTGAAACTGCATCCACAGGGCCTCTGTCCTGCCTTCCTTCCCCACTTCCCTCATGCACCTTAATCCTTCCCTTACCTTAGATCACCACCCCCCACCACCTTTCCTGTTTGCCCTGTCCTTTCTGATCAGCCTGTATCCAGGGATCATTATATCCCATTCCTAGAGAAGAGTTCACAATGGGGGGTGAGATACTGACAACAACAAAAATGGAAAGGGACCGGGGGTAGTCATATCAGATGACCTAAAGGTGGGCCAGCAATGTGAGAAGTCAGTAAGGAGGGCTGGGGGGATACTGGGATGCATAGGGAGAGGCATCAGCAGTAGAAAACTGGAAGTTGTTAGCCCTCTTTACAGACAGTGGGTATGACCACATCTGGAGTACTGTGTTCAGTTCTGGAGACCCAATCTCCACAAAGACATAGACAGGGTGGAGGCTGTCCAGAGGAGGGCAACCAAAATGATGCAGGGTCTGCATCAGAAGACATATGAAGAAAGACTAAAGGAACTAAAGATGTATAGCCTCGAGGAAAGGAGGGAGAGGGGGGACATGATAGAAACTTTCAAATACCTCAAGGGAATCAACAAAGTCCAAGAGGGTAGCATCTTTCAGAAAAAGAGATGTGCAAAAACAAGGGGACAATTTGAAGATAGAGGGGGACGGCTCAGAG
This sequence comes from Neoceratodus forsteri, assembly GCA_016271365.2. NCBI lineage: Eukaryota > Metazoa > Chordata > Ceratodontiformes > Ceratodontidae > Neoceratodus > Neoceratodus forsteri. The sequence continues at coordinate 49,324,587 of CM028129.1, read as the reverse complement.
GTAATGTGAGGAAGTATTTCTTCACAGAGAGGGTTGTGGATACATAGAACAGCTTTCCTGAGGCAGTCATAGAGTCAAAAACAGTGGGGGAATTCAAGAATGCATGGGACAGACATAAGGCAATTCTAGTGGGGGGTAGGAGGAAGTAGGCTGTTAGTTAACTAGGATCTGCAGCTTATCTGTTAGGCAGGGAAATGGGCAGACTAGGTGGGCCAAGCGGTCCTTATCTGCCATCAAATTCTATGTTTCTATGTTTCTGGTACTGAGTGGTCCAAGTTTCTCTTATGGTCGCAATGTCCACCTGCTCCACTGCCGAGAGGTCTGTAATTTTGGCTGATTTGTTACCTAGGCTTCTTGCGTTCAGTGACACTACTCTCCACCCTGCTTCTTTCCCTTCCACTCCCCGATTTACCCCCTTTGAGCCCCTACCCTGTTGTTCTCCCCTATAGCTTGGGGGAAGGCTCATCTGGTTCGCCTCCCTGGAAACCCTGCCTACCAGCTGCCTCTTGCAACCCACTTTTCCTAGTTTAAAGCAACCCTTGCTGCCATGTACCCCTCTATCCCCTGTTTCAATACTCCCTTCCCCTCCCCGCTCAAGTGTAGCCTGTGCCCTGCATGCAGGCCATTATTACCCCAGGTTCTGCCCCAGCCACCTACTAACCCATACCCTTGATATGACGCCATTCCAACAGGCAGGTGTTGAACTAACCTATCCTTTCCTTCCTCCCAGGTAGTGCTGTGCGAAATTGGATTATTTTGCCGAGTGAAATATTTTGTGTAATTAATGCATTACACAAAATATTTCACTTGGCGAAATGCTAAATTTTCCCCGCGGTTGTGAGCGAAATGTCCCCCCAAGCAGGTGAAATTTCACCTGTGGTTAAAATTTCGCCACTGTGGGTGAAATTTCACCACTGCTGGTGGAATTTCACCACTCGCAGGCAAAATTTTACCTCCCACAGGCGAAATTTCTCCATCTGTGCTGGACTGGTGGACTGGTGAAATTGTGGGCAAAATTGTGAAATTCTGCCACAGTTACGTGAAACATTTCATGCAGCGAAATTGGCAATTTTGCAACAATTTTGCTGGCAAAATTTAATTTCACTGCATCCCTACTCCCAGTACTTGCACAGGGTACTGGGAGCACCTGGAAGAAGGCCAGTGATTTCCCCACCTCCTCACACTGCTTTCCCAGTTCCTTGAATCTCCCCTTCCCTACCTCCACCTTCTCCCCTGACAGGTAGTTTGTACCCATGTGCATCACAACATGCTGTTTCTTCTGTCCCCTTCTTCTGCACTTTGGAATGGACTGCCCTGCCCAGCCCTGCACTGCCTGCCTGCCATCATCCCGGGAATAGTCTTGACCCATATTAGACTATGTCTTTCCCCTTTACTGCCCTATCTGATCCCTTTCAGTATGGAGTCCCCCAAAACTAGCATTCCCTCCTCATCTCCTGTTCCTCCCTTCCCCCATTACTTCCTTGTCTATTTCTAGCGTCTGCCCTTCTATGCCCATTTATGTCTCTTCATTTCTCCCCAAAGACTCCCCCACCCAACCACCCACCTTAAGGAGGCAGTGTAGCACAGTGGGATAAGGCTTTGAGCTGCAGATCTGGAGACCTGGGTTTGAATCCCACAGCCACCTATGATCCTGAGCAAGTCACTTAACTTCCTTGTGCTCCCAGGTTGCATCTGAAAGCAAGCTTCTGCTTAGTGTGCTACTCCTGGTTAAACAATGATCTCTTCCTTCCCCTTCCCCCTGTCCTGTGTTCCCCATCCCCCTTGGTCCCATGCTGTCATCCACCTTCCCCCCTTCCTCCATTGGCCCCTGCCACCCTTTAGCTATGCACTGCTTGTCTCACCTATCTGACCTCCCTCCCCCACCCCTGCTGCCAACACCTTCCTTTTCTGCTATGCTCCTCTCCCCCTCACTACCCTCCTCCAAATGCCTGACCCCTGTGCATTCCTTTCCCCTTCCCCCTGCCTCCCTCACCTGGTGCTCCCTTAACTCCCTCTCCTCTCCCATTGTTGCCAGCACTGCAAACCTGCTGCCTGCCACCCCGTATTGCCATGCTTTATCTCCCCCGTCCAGTAACCTGCTCCTAATGCTTGACCCTGTATCAGATGTGATCCTGCACCCCCGTCCCCTCCCCCAACCTGATGTTCATCTCCTGATGTGCCCTCCGGTTACCCCCTAGGAGAGGTCTTCCTGCCCCCTTTCCCACTCCCTCCACCCACATCCTCTCCAGCTCTCCACCAAGCCACCACACTATTTCCTCCAGCCACCTATCGTTTTTATTTTTTATTTATTTATTTTAGTAAACTCTAGGATTACAAATACCTTTGAACAGGAACTGCTCAATTACAAAGGTTCCACGTCAAAGGATGTAGGGTAACATATATACATACAAAGGTCAACAATGGTTACAGTCTTAAAAACACAAAGATGCCTAAGCATTTATTATGCAGCCAAAAATGGAGAGAGACAACATAAGCCAGCTTCAGACAAGTTTCAGGGTGAACAGTATATAGTTAGTATAGGGTAGGATGGAGTCAGACAAAAATAGGCAGGCTAAAGGGCCATTGTCGGCAGATGTAGTTGGAGGGCCCCATATCTGAAAGTGCCATTAATAGGCCCTGCCTGATGACATCATCTGAAATACTAAGTCCCCATTTTCTCATTTGCAGGTTATACCTGCTAGCCCTAGAGGGACCCTGAGATCCTGCCTCAAGCTCCTCAGAAAGCCATCTCCCTGTATTTTTCCTGGATCCCTTCAAACCACCTATCCCTCTTCCCTTCTCTCTTCGCTACAGCTACCTTGCCCACACCTCCTCCCACACCCAACCCTGCAGTGCGCCCATGCTCGGACCTGCTGCCATCACCACTGAGTGACCACTAGGAGTCGATATTGTGCACCCCTTTTTGGTCCCAAACATACCCTGCATCTAGCCCCAGAACGTGGAGCATGGCTCTCACCCAGGTTCCTTCTCCAACTGCCCTGAATTGGTCTTGAACCTGGTACCCTGTCCACCAGAGTCCATGTCACTACCACTAATCCAAAGTGGCATCCACACTTGCTGGAGGGTAACTAAACAATTTCAAACTACCACTCTGCTGCTACCTCTAGCAACATGTTAGCCCAACTCTTACTAAAATGCCCCCCTCTCATCCTTACCCTGACACCACTGTCCCACCTACCTGACACCCCCCAGACACTATGGCACTAGTTCCTGCTCTTGTTCCGAAGCAAGTACAATCCCACCCAACTCTCACCATCTACCCCAGCCTAAAACACCTTCCCCCCCAGCCAACTCCCTGCTGCTTCCTCAGGTGTACAGATGAGACGTGACGTTCTCAATTTCACAGCCTGGAAACCCTGCCCACCCTGTGCCCAGGCTCCCTCCTCCTCCCGACATACCTCATCAGCTCGCCCTCTACCATCCCCTGGCCAGGGCTGTGGTTATTCTACTACTCCTGACAGGCAATATACATCCGAACCCAGGCCCAGCCCACTCTAGCCCATCAGCAGGGTCACCTGGGCTCTGCATAGCATCTATGAATATCTGCTGCCTGCTGAAAAAATGTGATTCCCTCCAATGATGGGTCACATTTCATAGACCAGATGCCATCACGCTAGTGGAAACCTGGCTATCAAAATCCACCCCAGACTCCTTTGTCTCCATTCCAGGGTACTCCCTCTACTGGGAGGATCATTTAGGTAGAAGAGGAGGGGGCTGTGCAATCTACACCAGGGACTCTCTCACGGGACAGGCACTCCCTGCCCCTGTTCTCGCACACGGGGCACAGGCCCTAACCCTCAAACTGACCCCTGACCCCTCCAGGGGTCCCCTCCATCTCACCACTGCCTACATTCCCCCTAAAAACCAAACTCTGGCACTGGTTTCGCTAATTGATTATCTCTCAACCCTATATCACACAGCTGACCAAATCCTTGTGGGTGACCTGAACGTAAACTGGCTCAACTCATCAGCCACCACCACCTGAGACTCTTTCGCAGCCATAGACATGACCCAACTAGTCTCCCAACCCACCCAAGTTAACACTAAGAAAGGCACCAACACCCTGCTTGACGTGATCATCACCAACCGCCCTCAACAAATCCACGATACCCAAGTCCTTCCTGACTCTCTCAGTGACCACTCCCCTATCCTTTACGTGACCTCCACACCCAAACCCACGGCCCTTCCCACCCTATGTCAGCGTCTCAGACCAGGTGGTTTAAAAGGCCTTAAGCAACTTCTTACCCAAATTAACTGGTCTTCCATACACTATGCCCCTGATATAGATACTGCCCTAATTTTCTTCTCCCAAACCTTCAACAAAGCCTGTGACATTTTCGTACCTATTACGGCAGTCTGAACCAAAGTTCGTAATGCCCCCTGGGTTACCCCAGCTCTGCTGCAAATGCTCAAGCACAGGGATAACCTTTGGCATCTGGCCTCTGAAACAGGCCGGTCAGCAGACAGACAAGCCTACAATGCCGCTAGAAACAAATGCATTTGGGCCATCAAAAAAGCAAAAGCCGATCACTATCAGGCTGCCCTTACCTCCTCCTGGGGGAGTGCGAGAACTTTCTGGGACAACATTAAACAACTAAATGGGAGTGTGCACTCCCAACCCCCCCCCTCAGATCACCATTGAAGGCTCTACCTCCACTGACCCAGCCCGCATAGCCAACTTCCTCAACTCATCCTTCACGGACCTTAGTTCGGTCCTCCCCAGAGACTTCTTTGACCCTCCCCACCTGTCCCAGTCATTCAATATCCTAATTTCCACTTACGCAGGGTAACTGCCCAGTAAGTCAGGCCACACCTGATTAAAGCTCTAAAGAGCAATAGTACTGGCAGTGACTCCCTGGACCCCAGTATCCTCCACCGGGTCCTGGACCAGATCCTTGCCCCACTAACTAGCCTGCTCAATAAATCTCTTTGCCTGGGGCAATTCTCTGCAGCCTGGAAAACTGCATCAGTTATGCCCATACACAAAGGAGGTGACAGGTCCACAGCTGGAAACTACCAGCCCATCTCCATTCTCCCACCCCTCCCTAATGCCCTAGAAAAACTGGTGGCTACCCAAATTATGGATTACCTGACTAAACACAACATCCTCTGCCATGAACAACATGGGTTCCGTGCAGGCCACAGTACCAGCACAGCCCTCATAAAGTTCTCAAATTTTCTTCATTCCTCCCTGGACTCTGGCTCGCTAGCTGGGGCAGTGTTTATTGACCTCTCTAAGGCATTCGACACTGTCTCCCACCCCCTCCTGCTGGATGCCCTCAACCGCATCGGCTTTGCCACAGGACCGATCTCCTGGTGCTCTAGCTATCTGTCTGACTGCTCTCAGTGTGTTAAAATCAATGGGACCCTCTCCAATACATGTCCTATCTGCTCAGGTATCCCCCAGGGCTCCATCCTTGGTCCTCTTCTCTTCTCGTTCTACCTCAACACCCTGCCCAAAGCATGCACTGGTAAAATTCTGCAGTATGCAGATGATGCCGTCATCTTCGCCACCCACCGAAACCCAATCTCCCTACAAGACACCTTGCAACTATCCTTTAATGATGCAGAAATCTGGTTCAAAGAGCATAGACTTGTAGTCAATCTAAAAAAAAAAAAAAAAACTATACTCTTTGCCCATCCCCAAAACAAAGCCAGTAATTTCCCACTCCGCATCATCCCTAGTTCCAAGCATCCTCTTGATCAAGTCTGCCTATACAAGTACCTCGGGGTCTCCTTTGACTCAGCCCTCACTTTCCACGATCACATTGATATTCTAGCCTCAGCTACAAATGCTCGGCTAGGTATCCTTTACCACTACAAGCACTGCCTCCCCACAGATGCCCTCCGACTAGCTGTCACCTCCTCAATAATGTCCCTTGTGGACTATGGTCTGCCAGTCTATGGCGCTGCAGATGCGACCGCCCTCAATAAAATCTGACTCACCTTGAATAAGGCCTGTAGGTTAATTACGGGAGCCCCTAGGCTAACTCATACCTGCCAGCTATATGACATGGCTAGGCTGCTTAACCTGGATGAACGGCTCAGATATCAAACCTGCCTCATAATGAAAAAACCCTCCTTGGACTATCCCCACCTGGGCTGACAGCCTCTATCCACCAAGCACAACCCCTAGTCCAAACTCGTTCCTCCTCCAAGGCCACCCTGCTAGTCCCTAGGTCTAGGACCACACATGGACAAAGGTCCTTCTGTTACAGAGCTCCTTCCTGGTACAATACTCTCCCCACCTCCATCTCTGATACCCCTACAATCTCCCACTTCAAAACCACACTTCGGAGTCAGCTATTTAGCTTGCGAAGCTGTACTTGTCTCTAGGTGTTCCAGCTCACTATGCCCTGACAAAACTCTCTGAGTGGCTCCTCACCCAAACTAATCACCAACCATGTCCCTAGCTCTCTGAATTTTCTACCTATAGCAGCCTCTGCCCAAGACTACATGTCTGCATTACCTATGTAGTCTCTGATCAAGACTACATGCCTGCTTTACCAATGTATGCTTTACTCTGTCAATCTGTTTTCCAAATAACTGTAATAGCTTGTGAATACCAAACCTGTAACACACATTTTGTAGCAAAGAAACTACTCCTTGTGTCTACCATAGCTGTAACCACAATGATGTAAAAAGCTGTAACCTCAATGATGTAAAAAGCTGTAACCACAATGATGTAACTAAATGTTGTACTGTATGTGTCCTCTTTGTGACGAGGTACCTTTGGAAACGAGCCTCTGGCTCAAAGGTCTTAAACTGATGTACAAATAAATAAAAAATAAAATAAAAAGATATTTAAACTCAGGAACATGTTCAAGTGAAGTCCCCACATTGTTCTTGTTAGTGAAGGACAGAGGTTTATACTTGCTCCGTGCATTGCAGAATGTCATGACCTTAGTTTTACTGTAGTTCAGGATGAGTTTATGTGAGCTAAACCACTCTTCAAGATTCCTGAAATCACACTGCAACTGACTCTCAAGTTGTTTAGAGTCTTGGTTGCTAGTAAACAGTACTGCATTGTCCGCATAGAGTAATACTCTCTGTTGGCAGATGCTAGGGAAACTGCTCAGGAAGAGAGAAAAGAGTAATGGCCCCAGTATAGACCCCTGTGGGACACCTGAGAGGACTGGTTTTTCATCAGAGGTGACGCCAGCAATCCTAACATGTTGGACCCTTCCCCCGAGGTAGCTAGCAAACCAGGGCAGTGCATCCTTGGAGAACCCAAGAGTGGTCAGTTGCCTGAGTAGTAGTGGGTGGTTAACAGTATCAAAGGCCTTTGTCAGGTCAATGAATACTGCCCCCCAGATTCCTTGGTTGAGGGTGTCATGGATGAATCTGGAAAATTCCAACAGTGCCATGGTGGTACTATGCCCTTTTTGGAAGCAATACTGTTCTGGGCACTGGATTTCATATTTGTCCAAGAACTCAGCAAGCTGGTCTGAGACTATTCGTTCCAGGGCTTTAGATGGGGGGGAGGGGATAGAGATGAGCCTGTAGTTGGTGTGCAGTGACTTGTCTCCATTTTTGTGTACAGGTGTGATAGTCATCTGTTTCCAGAGTGGTGGGAATTGACCCAATCTTAGGGAAAGGTTGAAGATCTTTGTCAGGGGTTCAAGGATTTCATCTAGGACTAGTACAAGCAACTTCAGGTCGAGTGAGTCACCACTGTAGCCAGTTTTGCGGATGGCCTTGCATATATAGGTTCTGGCTAAGTGCATTGGGATCTCTTTGAAAAAGAACTGCAGAGCTGTGTGTACTTGGGATGCAGTGTCAAAGGGGGGGAATTGGTGGTGGAGGCATTGAAAAAATCAGGTGGAAGGACACTGCCAAGGTTGGAGAAGGCATTGTTGAACATATTGGAGGTGGTACCTATGTCTACCGTAGATGTTCCATCAGTGTTGAGCATGGTGGGTGGTGCCTTAGTATCCTTGCCTGTGAGGTCCTTCAAGTTATTCCAAAATGTTTTCCTATCACCTCAGGAGTTGGAGAGTGCCTCCCTAAAATATTTGCTTTTAGCCATCCATATAGCTTGGGTACAGCCATTTCTTGCAGATTTGTATTTTTGAATGTCCCCTTGCGCGCTGATGTGGCCTGAGAACAGTACCAGAGGTGGTCACTTTGTTTGAGCCATGCTACAAGCTCAGAGTTTATCCATGGGTTAGACCTGCCTTTAACCTTCATCTTTTTAAGTGGTACATAGATATCACAGGCCGCTGTAAAGCGGCTGATGAACAGTTCCAAGGCTTGGTTTGCATCATTGAATGAGTCAATTATCAACCAGTCCAGCCTGCTTAGATGTGATTTTAGCAGCTGAAGGTGCCCCTGCTTGAGTACCCTGGTGTGTATTATTTTAGGAGGGGATTGGTCAATTTGTTAGGCCTAGAGCAGATAACAGGTGAGTGGATACTTACAGTATCAGGGAGTACAGACACCTTAGAGATTCTTTGAGGGTGGTTTGACAGAATCCAATCAAGTAGAGTGTAGGTCCCCGTCCTATAGTTGCACCTAGTGGGGAAGGGGACAAGCTGTGTAAGGTGTTGTTCCATGACAGCATCCTTGTAGGTGCAAGCCTCAGGTGAAAGCCAGTTTATGTTAAAATCACCCAGAATTATGGTCTCTGAATTATGGGGTAGTCCCATGAGGAATTCCATGATGCTGTTGAAGCCACTGGCCTGGTCCTTTGGGAGTATGCATACAGAGGCTATAGTAAGATTTTTATTATGGGCCCTTAGGAGAATTTTGATGGCAAGGACCTGAGATGGGGATCCTGGGTTAGAAAATGGGATGACATGTCCCATGAGGGTATCTCTCAGGTAGATGGCTCAGCCACCACCCCGTTTTGAAATCCTGTCCTAACTGAAGATATAGTATCTGGAAATTGTGAGCACAGTGTCAGGGATCTTAGGGTTTAGCCAAGTTTTAACAACAGTAAGGATGTCAGGATTGAGTTGTTTTTATTTTATTCATTTATTTATTTCAATATAGGATTACGATACCTTTGAGCCAAGGCTCTTTTACAAAGGTTCCAAGTCAGTGTGTGCAATAGTCATCATTTTTAGTTACAAACATATAATCATTGACTTACAGACATGTAATAACCAGTACAAAGACTTGAGCTATGAGCAAGACAAGGGAAGGAGGAGTGGGTGGGGGTGAGAAGGGAGGTAGGAGATCGAGGGTGGAAGGAGGTGCAGGGGGTAAAGGAGCATGAGAGGTGGTTGGGGGTGGGAGCAGGAGTGGAGATACTGTGGAGAGGTGGGCGAGGGTGGGAGACAGTGCAGTCAGGGGGCCTTGTTGGGGGAATATGACTGGTAAGGTGCTGGGGGTGCAAAGACTGATTGTAAGTGCTGGCTGCTTCGGCATGTGCAGTTGGAATGGTGGAAATGTTAAGATGGGCAATCACAGGATACAAGTAGTGAGAGGCGCAGCTTGGACTTGAAGAGGCCGAGTGCTGGAGCAGTCACTATGTCGCTGCCAAGAAAGTTGAGCCAGTTGGATGCCTGATAGGTGAATGATCTTTGTCCTTGGGTTGTGCGACATCATGGGATATGTAGTAGACGGGAATTGGATCTCCTTGTAGTGATGTTCCTATGTCTAGGCTTAAGGAGGGCACAGACACCAGGTGGGGCAAGCCCCATTATAATTTTCTTGGCCGTTGTTGAATCCAGGTTTGGAGGTTATCAAGTTTACTGAGGAGGCTACAGACATTGATTGACACCAATGTGAGGGACACCACCCTCCTATTCTGGGGGTGTGCGGTCGGCCCAACTGGTTCTGGGTTGGGGTATATGCTTCTGGAGAGCAGAAGTAGCATAAAAAGAATTCTCAGGAGAGATGTTTTAAATATTTTGAAAGCTTGCTTGTTTGTTAGGCATCTGTGCACCTTGGTGCTACAGTACCGGGCTTGTCCAGCCTTGTTGCAGAGAACTGCTAATACTTGTAGGTTCCTTGGAAGGCTGAATGCCTGTAGCTTCAGAAGGTAACCAGTGTGCCAGATAGGGGTGCAGTGTTGGCTGGCTCGGTGGCACTGAGGGTTGAGGTGCTGGACACCATACATTGCTCCACACCGGCGACCCGGGTTTGGGAACGAGCCTAGGTTGTCGGGGGTTGGCAGAGGAGGAGAAGGATTGAGCATCCGGTGGGGGGTGCACTGCCGTCGGTGTGCTGGTGGCCTCCGGTGGTGTCTGGGCATCACAGTGCACAGGCAGTTCTGAGGGGCGATGCTGGGAGGCTGGCGCTGGGAAGGGGTGCATGCGGTGGCGTGTCGCCCTAAGTCATTAACATCATTGCATGCCTCACATGTCAGGGGCAGGAACAGGAAAATGTGGCACCAATCGTGGCTGCATGATGGCGGTTTTCATAGAGGACTTGCTGGTTCCGAGGGCATGCAGCGATAAGGGATCCTGGTCTGGTGGCTGAGTATCAGGGGGGCTCTCACCACCCCGCCGCATGGAGCAAGTCGCGGGGGTAAAATGCTGCGAGGCCTGAAAGTGGAGTGGAGATTCTTGGGATGGCGGCCGGAGCCTGAAGAGAGGATACCTAGACATGGGACAGGTAAGCCCAACTGGATGTCAGGGAAAAAAAAGTATAAAACCAAAAAAGATAGGGGTGCAGTGGGCCATGGTATCATTGTGTTGGATCCCTGTGGTTATACCCAGTGCATAATGCAGGGCACATGGTGGCATTGGCTGGCAGATAGATTGAGAGGAGGTGACCTCAGGAGAAATGGGACAGTGCAGCACTATCATCACCACTACTAGCAATGTGGAATGCAGTTTTAAAGCGGTAGCGTGTGCACCCCTGTCCATTGGCATCATTGCGCGCCTCACACCTCAGGGGGCAGGAACAGGGGAAATAGGGCACCAATTGCTTAATCTGGTTAAAATTCAATTACTTACCATCTGTATCATCCCCCCCCCCAGTCTCCCCTGAAAAAGGGACTTCTAGGCCCAGTGGGCTTACTGGGTCAACAAAATTCAACAAACAAACAAAGCAGGCATGATTTGGTTTCAGGAAGGAGACACAGTTTGGCTGAGAATGGGCACTGTTAAAGGCTAAACAAATAATTTGTCAACTGAGTGATACCCGGTGGTTAAGTCAAAAGCCAAAAGAAATGATCAACAGCTGAGATCCAGAGTTACAGAATGTGTTAAAATTCCTGAAGGTGATTAACTGTGCCTGCGCATATGCAGGATGTGAAATCCTTTTGTCTGTATGCTTCTTTGTCATTCAAAGAGGTTGCTGAAAAGCCCACACACAGATCATTGAGCAGGTCAGACGAAAATGTGAATTCAAGCAGGACCCGGAGTCACTGAGTTTGTCAGATTTAGTTGCTTCACTTATGTTTTGCTTGGGATAGCTTCCAAAAAGTTGATTTTATAATGAAAATGCAGATACCTGGTGATGATGTTTTGCATAAGTCCAGTCCAGGAGACTTTCATGGGTGTAGTGAGTAAGAATGGTGTAATTACTCCAAGCAGAAAACCACTTAAATCCACAAAAACTAAGCTACAGACACAGACAAACACAAGCAGCCACCACACAACCTTAGTCTGTGGCAGATTGGACACCCTCCTAGTCTCCATAATATGTTCATCCAAATAGATGCCCCACACCCACTGCAGCCCACTGTTCTACCCATGGTGCCCCCTTCCCTCCCCCACTATAGCTGTTCCACTCCCTGCCTAGTGTATCCCTCCCTGTACCATCCATTTCCTATGTCTATATTGCTATAGCCCTTGTAAACCAATAACGGTTAATGTTGCCCTTAACGCCTACTTTATTATTTAGGCCTACAAGTGTACCTCTCCCAATTTACAGTGTACTATCCTCTGACTAACAGGAATCCCGGTCTTAATACACTCCCAGGTACTCACCGTCTTGCCTGATAAGCTGGCTGACTCTCATGGGCATCTATAATCCCAGCCCTTACCACCCAAGCCCCTCGGCCCTTCCCTGGTGTCTGCTTCTCATGATTCTCCACATCCCCCCTTGGTAGGGATCAAGAGCAAGATCAGTCTCTTCACAGATGGCACCAAGATCTGTGCTGAGATGGATGGGGAGAGGGGGGCAAAGTACTTCAGGAGGATTTGGCAAAACTAGAGGGATGGTCGCACACCTGCCAGCTTGGGTTCAATGCCAAAAAGTGCAAAGTGATGCATTTGGGAGCCAGGAATCCAGGATACAGTTACTGGATGGATGGTGTCCAGTTATGCATGTCCAAGGAGGAGAAGGATCTGAGGGTGCTTGTGACCAGTGAAATGAACCACTCGGCACAGTGCAGGAAGGCAGCAGCAAAGGCAAACAGGATGCTAGGGTGCATAGCAAGGGGATTACCTCTAGGAGTAGTGAGGTCATATTGTCCCTTAGAGGTCCCTGGTGAGGCCGCACTTGGACTACTGCATGCAGTTCTGGTGTCCCTACTTAAAAAGGGACTTCAAACAACTGGAGAAAATGCAGTGCAGGGCAAAAAAGATGATCCTAGAGTTGGGGGAGAGACCTTACGAGGAGAGACTGAGACAGCTCAATATGTATACCCTGAAGGATAGAAGGAAGAGAGGGGATATGACTGAGACCTTCAAGTGTCTGAAGAAGATGAACAGAGTGGGTCCATGGTGTTTGTTCAATCTAAAGGGCAGAAGGGAAACCAGAGGGCACTCTGTGAAGTAGGAAGGGGGAAGATTCAGGGGAGAAATGAGAAGACTAGTTCACTGAAAGGGTGGTAGCAGGGTTGACTGCACTGCCAGAAGAAGCTGTAGCATTGCAGACAGTGGGGAGCTTCAAGAGGGGATGGGACAGATTCAGAGGGAGAGTACAAACTGGGAGGGGGCAGGGAGTGGAGGGAAAGGAAATTGTGGAGAGGGCAGCTGCAGTCTAACAGACTGATGTGCTGCACACTCGAGCAGACTAGATAGACCACAAGGTCTGTATCTGCTGGCAATTTTGTATGTTTGTATGTAAGAAACAGGATGAGGTGGGATGGTTGGTGAGGTAAGGGGAGGTGGGGTAAGAGAGGAGGAGGAGTGAGTTGGGCTGGGAGGTTGCTGATGTAAGAGGAGGTGGGGCAAGAGACAGAGAAAGTGTGGGTGGTGCAGGGTGGTTTCTGAGGTAAGGTGATGTGATGTAAGAGACAAAGAATGCATGGGTAGGGGTGAGAGGTGTCTGTGCTAAGAGAAGGTGGGATACAAAACAGAGAAGGTGTGGAAAGGGCTGCATGGTTGCAAAGGAAAGACAAGGTGGAGTAAGAGACTGAGAAGGCGTGAGTAGGGCTGATAGGTTGCTGAGCTAAGAGGGGCTGGAGTGAGATAGAGAAGGAGTGGGCAGGGCTGTGAGGTTGCCGAGGTATGATGAAGTGGGTTAAGAGACAGCGAAGAAATGGGTTGGGCTGGGAGGATGCTGAGATATGATAAATTGGGGAAAGAGGCAAAGAAGGTGTGGGTGGCAGTAGGAGATTGGTGAGGAAACACTAGGATGGGAAAGAGGCAGAGAAGGCATTGGTGGAGAAGGTGGATTGCTGTGGTAAGAGACACAGAAGGTGTGTGGGGTGGGGAGATTGCTGAGTCAAGAGGAAATGATGTAAGAGACAGAGAATGCATTTTTGGGAGCTGTGAGGTTGCTGAGGTAAGAAGAGGTGGGGTAAGAGGCAGAGAAGGCATGGATCGGGCTGGAAGGTTGCTGTGGTAAGAAGAGGTGGGGTATGAGACCAAGAAATTGTGGATTTGGCTAGAAAGCAGCATGAACAACTCAGCTCAGTGCAGTAAAGCTGCAGAAAAAAACAATAGGATGCTAGGGTGTATAGCAAGAGGAATCTCCTCCAGAAATAAGGAGGTGATCCTTCCCCTGTACAGGTCTCTGGTCAGGCCACACTTGGAGTACTGCATGCAGTACTGGCACCCATTCCTGAAGAAGGACATCAAATAGTTGGAGTGGGTACAATGGAGGGTGACAAAGATGATCCAGGGATTGGAGGAAAGTCCTATGAGGATAGGCTGGGCGAGCTGAACATGTACTCCCTGGAGGACAGGAGGGAGGCGGGATATGATTAAAACCTTTAAATACCTAAAGGAGATAAACAAGACTAATACAGAAGGGATTTTCCAGATTAGAAGAGGGAGGGATGGAGAGGGAATCAGCTGAGATTGGAGGGCAGAAGATTCAGGAAGGAAATCAGGAGACATTTTTTTACAGAATGGGTGGTAGACAGATGGAATGTGCTGCCCAAGGAGGTGGTATCCTATAGAATGGTGGTCAGTTTTAGGAGGGGTTGGGGCACAGTGGGGGGGGCAATGATGAAGAGGGGTGGGGAGGGTGAGGCAGCTGCAAGTTGAGGGATAAGCTGCAAAATCGAGCAGACTTGATAGACCGTGAGGCCTGTTTCCTGCTGGAGTTTTCATATGTTCATATGTTAATAAAGTTGTAGTTGAATGAGAAGGTGGGTTAAGAGACAGGGGAGGCATGGGTGGGGTTGGGAGATTGCTGAGGTGCCAGGTGAGATAAGAGACACCAAAGACATAGCTGGCATTGGGAGGTTACTGAGGTAAGAAGAGGTGGAGCAAGAGACAGAGAAGGCATGGGTGGGGCTGTGAAGTTGCTGAGGTAAGAGGTAGTGGGGTAAGAGACAGAGAAGGCATGAGTGGGGCTGCGAGGAGACTGATTAAGAAGAGGTGGGGTAAGAGACAGAGAAGAGGGTGGAGCTGCAAGATTGTTGGGGAAAGATGAAGTGGGGTAAGAGACAGAGAAGGTGTTGGTGAGGTTAGGAGGTTGCTGAGGTAAGTGGCGGTGGGGTAAGAGATAAAGAAGGCAGAGGCAGGGCTGTGGCATTGCTGAGGTAAGGGAAGGTGGGTAAGAGACAGAAAGTGTGAGTCCAGATGTGTGGTTGCTGAGGTAAGAGGAGATGGGTAAGAGACAGAGAAGGCATCCATGGGGCTGCGTGGTTGCTGAGTTAAGAGAAGATAGGTAAGAGACTGAGAAGGTATTTGTAGGGCTGGCAGTTTGCTGAGATAAGTGGAGGTGGGGTTACAGACAGAGATGACGTGAGATAGTACAGGTGGGTTGCCGTGGTAAGAGGAGATGGGTTAAGGGACAGAGAAGGTGTTGATGGTGCTAGGCTGTTGCAGATGTAAGACAAGGTTGGGTAAGAGACTAGAAAGGTGTGGTGGGGCTGTAAGGTTGCTGAGGTAATAGGAAGTGGAGTAAGAGACAGAGAATGTGTGTGGGGATTGGAGGTTGCTTATATAAGAAGAGGGATGAAAGAGAAGGTGTTGGTGGGCCTGTGAGGTTGCTGAGATATAAGGAGGTTGGGTAAGAGAAAGAAGGCGTAGTTAGGGCTAGGAGGTTGCTGAGGTAAGAGGGGATGTGGTATGAGACAGAGAAGTCATTGGTGGGTCTACCAGGTTGCTGAAGTGGAGTAAAAGATGGAGAAGGCATGAGTGGGTCTGGGATGTTGCTGAGGGAAGAGGAGGCGGAGTAAGAGACAAGGAAGCCATTGGTGGTTCTGGGAGGTTTCTGTTGTAAGAAGAGGTGGGGTAAGAGACAGAAATGCTTTGCATGGAGCTGAAAGGTTGCTGAAGTAGGAGAAGACGGAGTTGGAGACATTTAAGGTGTGGGAGGGCTGGGAGGTTGTTGAGGTAAGAGGAGGTGGGGTAAGAGAAAAGGAGATGGTGGCTATGGCAGTCTGCTTAGGTTTGAAGAGGTGGGATTAGAGTCAGAGATGGTGTGGTTTGTGCTGGAAGGTTGCTGATGTAAGAGAAGGTGGTGTAAGAAACAGAGAAGGCATGGGTAAGTCTGGGAGGTCACCAAGAAAGGTGCAGATGGGGCAGCTGTGAACAAACAGGCAACAAAATAGAAAGTAAAAAAAAAATAAAGTTGTTCCTAAAATACACTGAAAACAACTTTTACAGACTGCTAAGGATAGTTTCCTGCATTCAGCATGAGCATACTGCAAGCACAGCTATGCTTGTTAGAAGCACACAGTCAGAAACACCATAATTTAAACACTTTGCAAGCAGAATATTGGTTTGACCTTTCATTTCTTGTTGGACTGGACTCCACAATACCGATTTACAGAAGTTCTGTAGAGTACTTAAAAATATGCAATCCAACATATTATAAAAAATACAAAAATGCTAAACTGTCATAGGTGCTGTGACATCGCTGCAGCTTCACTGTCTTGTCCAGTCCTGTGACAGCACCCACGAGGTGTGTGAACCTGCTTGCTCTTCACAGTTTGATGTAATTTATTCTCTGTATATAGACTGTGCAATTTATTTAAGAAACATTACTTAATGTAAAAGCAAGACATAAAGATCACCTTGGTTAAAAGACATTTCTTTACTTGTAGATGATCCTTTCTTATTTTTTTTCACTATTTCAGTAAAGCATTTTCTGCAGTTCAAAAAGAGATTATGTTCAGAAAGTGCATCTGTCTTCTCTATATGTCACATCTCACACGTTGCTATGGAAATGGGTGTAATGCCCAAGATAAATGTCCCATGAAGACACAGGCTACCAAACATTCTGTAATTAGGGCATAGATTCCAAGGGAAAATTTCTAGATGCATGGGTTAGTAATACTTCAACGCTGTCAAATGTTCTTCAAGTCACAAGCTCTTTCCAAAGCCAGACAGCTTTCAGTTGTTTTGGTTTTGTTGCAGAATACACTAGTTTATAGTGTACAGTTTATTTTACTTAACTTAGTGTATTAAACACACTTCACACAGCAGAGGTTTTAGGCTTAACATGATGTCCCATTTACAAATTAGTATCTACTAAATACCACAGAAAAGGGGAACATGTTTAAGGAAGATTTAAATGCAGATTAGGGATTAGTCTACCTCGGTGGTCTGGGGAGACTATTCCATCAGAAGGGGAACGGCAAACAACCTTCTGCTACTGACAGTGGAAAAATTTGTGGTTGAAATGGTTAGGAAGGCACTGGAGACAGATAAAAGTAGGCAAGAGTGGTGCCAGAGTAGACCAAATCATATATAAATGTAATTGAAGGTCACGCAGGTATTTAAAAGTTAGAAAAGTAATCCATCTTAATCTGCCGTAGAACAGAGAGCTGCTAGGGGTTTGTTTTTTAGGAGAAAGTCATTTAGTGATAGCAACATAGAAAATGCGGGCAGATAATGGCCTGTCTAGTTTGCCCAAGCCATCCTAGGTATGGCACCATGCTCCTGGCAATTCGTTTGAAGGATCTAAGCAATTTGCTCTCTCAGAGACTCTTCCATACCCCCCCCCGGTAGTCCTCCTTGTATCTACTGTCATGGGGTGTAAGGCCTTCTCAGTCTCTTCCCCATCTTTCTGGAACAGACTACCACCTGTCATAGGAACGTCACCCTCTCATCAGTCCTTCAAATTGCAGCTGAGAGATTGTCTTAAGTCCCAGGCCAACTGCACATGCTCCCTAGGCAACACCCTCCCCAAACAGCTGTATTAGAAGCAAAACTCTATACCACGGCACTGTT
The DNA here is from genome assembly GCA_016271365.2 of Neoceratodus forsteri. Lineage (NCBI taxonomy): Eukaryota > Metazoa > Chordata > Ceratodontiformes > Ceratodontidae > Neoceratodus > Neoceratodus forsteri. Next base: position 49,307,089 of record CM028129.1, on the reverse strand, counting down.
CCACCTATTGTTCCACCTGGCACTCTTGGTTTACTCTGTGTAAACACTGACTGTTGTAATGTATTACACCATGCACTGTTGCATATCCTGACTGCCTAAATGATGTCCATGACTGCCTTTCATGTAAATTGTCAAGCATCTGAGATCAGGCAAGCAATGTTGTATTTGTTAAAAATGTGTTACATAGATACATAGACAGTGTCGGCAGATAAGGGTCTATGGCCCACCCAGTATGCCCATTTGAGCTTGTAAGTTCAGTTTACGTTTTCCTAGAAGTCTGTTGCCCCTTACCCCTGACCTCCAGAATTCCTTTATGTCTATCCCATGCATTCTTAAATCCTGTGATTGTTTCAGCCCCCACCACTTCCTCTGGTAGGGTGTTCCACTTGTCCACCACCCATTCTGTGAAGAAATTCTTCCTCACATTTCTTCTGAATCATCCTCCCTCCAACTTCATCCCATGTCCTCTAGTCCAGGAACATCTTTTTCACTTAAAAATAGTGTATTCCTGCACCCTGTTCCTCCCTGTAAGATACTTGTATGTCTCTATCATATCCCTTCTCTCCCTCCTCTCCTCCAGGGAGTACATGTTCAGTTCCTTCAACCTGTCCTCATAGGACTTGTGATGCAATCCATGTACCATCTTTGTTGTCCTCCTCTGAACCTTCTCTACCCTATCTATGTCCTTATGTTGGTAAGGTCTCCAGAACTGTACACTGTACTCCAGGTGGGGCCTCACTAGTGTCTTGTATAGTGGAATTATGACCTCCCTTTTTCTGCTGGTGATGCCCCTGCCTATGCATCCCAGCATCCTATTTGCTTTTCCTGTTGCCTTGTCACACTGTTTCCCTACCTTGAGGTCATCAGAGATGATAACCCCAAGATCCCTTTCCTGCTTGGTGCATGCTTGGTGTTCTTTTTCCCTTTTAGATTTTGTTGTGTTTTTATCCCTGTTCTTGATTTCCATTTCTACCCAATGTATTATGTGCTCCTATCTTATTGTAACTTGTGCCAATTGTATGGCCCTGTATTGTTTTGCCACAGTGTGGCCCGGGTTGCAACTGAAAAGGGTGCATTGGATCAGCTTGCCTACCCAGTTATCAAAAACATAAATAAATAAAAATAAAAAAATTCTCATTTGTTCTCCTGCTTCACCCAGCTGCCCCATACACACTTTTCCCATGTGGTTGCCCCCCTCCCCTTTGAACCTTGCTTAGGTCCTGGACACACTACAGAACTGTTTTTGAAAACCATTTTTAAAACCAGTTTAGCTAAACCATTTCAGTGCAGCCACACTACTCAGTAACCATTTTTGATAATGGTTTAGTGTGGCCACACTGCTAGTATTAAACCTGTTCTCCTTGTAACTATTTTGTGTCGAGTTCAACACACAGAAGTGTGCTTGCCTGGACACACTGCAGCTAGAACTGTTTTAGGTAAACCATTACATCTTAAAATGCTTTTACTCCTGGACAGACCTGTAAGTAAAACCATGCTAGCTCCAAAACGTTTTTAAAACTGGTTTTAAGACGAGGTATCTAGCAGAGTTTAAAAACACTTTTGCTAAAATGTTTTAAGGGGCTTGCAGTCTGTCTGCAAACAGTGCTGGGGGATTTAAACCATTTTAAGGCACTTAAACCATTTTAGGTTCCCCAGTGTGTCCAGGTCCTATTGTCTAAGCGCAGATGACGTCTTCTTGAATTTTGTTCCAGTTTGGCACCGCTCTTTCCATAAAAATGTATTCTCTGACATCTTATTTAAATGCTCTCAGCACTAATTTCATGGAGTATCCCCTGGTGCCTGCGATACCTTTCACTGTGAACAGTTCGCTGATGTCCACCAAGCTTATCCCATTGAGGTACTTGAACACCTTAGTGGTGTCTCCAGTCTTCCTCCTGTTTTCCATTGTGTGCATTTTTCATTCCTCAAGGACAAGGTGGCACAATAAGAAGCTGGAGGGGGTAAATTCAGAAGAGATATGAGGAAGTACTTCTTCACAGAAAGAGTAGTGGATTCCTAAAGCATTCTTCCAGTGGTGGTGGTAGGGGTGAAAAGAGTTGTGGGGTTCAAGAATGCAGAATAGGCATAAGGGAGTCTTTGGGAAATGGGAGGAGGGGTGAGTGAATGGGCCAGAGATCAAGTAGGATCTATGGTGATACTATAGGCAGCGAAAAATGGGCAAAGTAGGTGGGCCAAGTGGTCCTTACTTGCCAGCAAATTCTATGTTTCTTTGTTTCTTTGTTTATTGTTTATTTCAGATTTTGGAAAGAATACCTTTTAAGTCAAAGAATCCTTTACAAAGGTTCCATGTCACATAGATTAGTTACGGAGAAGCATTACAATGATTGTTACAGAGTAAAAATTCAGTTTGTTACAAGGAACAGTCGTGCTAACATTCAGGTACTAGAGCAGTTTAAGACAGTTAAAAAACAAGATGCATAACAACCCCAGGAAGACTAGAATTAAGAGCTATGAGCAGGGCCACTGGAAAATTGCGGAACATTTTGCAAAAATTGTGGGAAATTGCGGGGGTTCGATTATAGTCCATGAGTGCTTCACAATAAATATTTTAATGTTTTCTGCAGCATATATTAGTCAGTATAAATTGCTAAATGAATACACTGACACCTGAATATGTTTAAAACATAAAGAAAAGCTTATGTTCCTAAAAAGAATACTAAACTGATAAGCTATCATAAGCATTGCCTATCTTCCAAAATTTAAAAGCATCTGCCTCATACAGTGCTAAATAGATTCCATAAAGAGAGCCACAGCAAATCAATATTAAATAAAGCCAGAAAAAATGTTTTTGTTGTTTCTGAATGTAGAATAATGTAACCTAATCAACAACTGTTTACAGTGCTCTGCCAGCTATTCACCCACTTTGGCACAAGATAAAAATAAGCAGATAGAGTGGTGAATAACTTGAGTTTTAGTAAAATGTTAAAGTGTTTAATGGTCATAATTTGTACTGTAGGAACCTTACACTATTTTTGAAATTACATATTTAAACATTAAATCTGGGGGTTATTGGGGCTGGCAGTATAATCTAGAGGTTTGAGTAACAAACTGTGAATGAGTTGACGACATCTAGCAGACCTGGGTTTGATTCCCACAGCCTCCGCTTGCATACTGTGTGATTCTGAACAAGTCACTTAACCTCCTCAGTGCTCCTGGGTTGTACCTGAAAACAAGCACTTGTGCCTAGTGGGCCTTACCCGGTTACTAAAAAATATAAATATATATATATTTACTGCATCATACAGTAGTTAGGGTACCCTATAATTTACCTTTGTTTTACTCTGGCTGCAATTATTTTGTTTAAAGATAAATGTTCAGATACATTTTGTGTTTTATAAGCTTGTTTTTAGATTTTAGTCAGGTTTTTATTGTAGTCTTTGCATGTGAGCATCTTGGGGGTAGTTGCTAAGAGTAAGATCACTGTAAGCAACTAGCTTATTCAAGTTTAAAATTGTCAGGGCCATCCAAAAATCCTCAGCTGTTTGAATCAAAACTAGTCTGAATGAAAGTATGCTCACAAGGAAAAACTTGCCCTGTCACTTACAAAAAGGCTTCATAGTTAGCACACCACTTAAGTGAATGGGATGATTTGCACCTTTTCTCCATCTTTTGTTTCAGTCTGTGTGGCAACAAATCATTTTCTGAAACACTGCTTCAACACAAAACAAATGTTAAGCGTTTAAGTGTACTTATGCTTGGCCAGTGGATTTTGAAACCAAACAAGACAAGGATTCAAAAGAAATCAGTGTCACACAAAACCCTTGACCTACCTTGCACTGCGCTGTTTCGGCCAAACCCAAGTCTGCATGCAAAATTGTCAATATATTTGAGAGAATTTTATTAAAATTTTAATACTTTTTACACAGTTCAATATAAAAACTCAAAAACTGCAAGATATTGTGGTACATGCCAGTTTTTGCGGAGAATGGTGAAAATTGTGGATTCCGCAAAAAAAGTGCGGGTGCAATTTTCCAGTGGCCCTGGCTATGAGTAGAAGGCGGGCCGGAGGCCGTTGTCAGTGGTAAAGGTAAGGGAGGGGCCAGGTTCAGGTACAATCACAGTCACTTGTGGACAGGAGGTAGGCCCTAAGGTGAGTTTTAAATTGACCAATTCTATGTTCATAAACCAAGGAGGAGGGTAGGTTGTCCATCCACAAGGGGGCCCTATAGCTGAAGGATCTTTGGAATTGAGCAGTACGACAGAAAGAAATAGAGAAGAGATGGGTGTCTAAGCTACGGGTGTGTTTAACTTTGGAGTCCGGGGTGATTAAAGGGGCAAGTACAGAGGGGGAGAGGCCTAAGGCAATTTTTTTGTCAGAATGCAGGTGTGGAATCTGATTCTGTTGTCAAGGTTAAGCCAATTGGTGTCCTTATATAGTGAACAGGTATGGGTGAGTCTATCACACCCCAAGACAAGACGACAGGCCTTGTTTAGGACAAGTCAAAGTCAACCAAGGACTGAGGTGCTTGCCCCTCCAAAAATCAGCAAGCCATAGCTGAGCAGAGAGAGTACCGAGGAGAAGACAGCAAGCCTAAGGGCATCAGGGTTAAGGCAATGCTTGAAGTGATTCAAAAGCCCTAGCCTAATATTTAGGGCCTTAGACAGTTGGTGAATATGCTCATGAAAGGTAAGGCCAGTGTCCAAGGTGATGTCCAGATATTTAAAGGAATCCACTAGTTCCAAGGGAGTCTGGGTTGCCGTTAGAATTTGAGAGAAAAGCCCCATCCTGGCATTCTGCAGATGTGCGAATAGCATAACTTTGGTCTTTCTATAGTTAATAATAAGGTGTTGTGAGGAGAACCAGCTTTCGACAGAGTTGAAGGAGAACTGGAGGGACTGGTGAAGTTGAAGGGGGTCTGTGCTGGAGGAGAAGATGACAGCACCATCTGCATATATTAATAGGTTGGAGGGGCAGGATATGGGGAGGGAGTTTAGGAAGAGGCTGAATAAAAGAGGACCCAAAATGGACCCTTGTGGGACACCTGAGAGGACAGGAGATTTGATGGATAGGGCATTGCCAACTTTGACTTGAAGGGTCCGGTTTACGAGGTAGTCAGAGAACCATCTCACGGCTTCCTGAGAGAGACCCAGGTTGTTCAAGGAGGTTTGGAGAAGAGAATGGTGAATGGTATCAAAGGCCTTTGTGAGCTTTATAAAGATTGCATCCGTGATGTGGCCTTTATCAAGCGCAGTATGGATGTGTGAGGTAAGTTCAAGCAGGGCAGTAGTCGTGCTGTGCCCTTTGCGGAAACCATGTAGTTGTTTGCAGAGAAGGTTATATTTATTGAGGTGCTCAGTGAGCTGATCAGAAACAATCCTCTCTAAGACCTTGGAGAGGGGAGGAAGTATGGGGATAGGGCAGTAATTGTTAGCAGAGGAGCGGTCTCCACCTTTAAATATGGGCGTGATAGATGCGGATTTCCACTTGGCAGGGAATTTATCTAGACAGAGGGAGAGGTTTAAAATGTGGGTGAGAGGAAAAAGGACTTCCTTAAGGGTGAGCCGAAGAATTCTGAAATCAAGGGAGTCGGAGCTGGAGGAGGCGTGGCTAAGGGCAGTATTAAGGTATGGTTCAGCTGACTTAAGAGAGATACGGTGCAGATAAAAGGGGGGAGCACCGGAGAGGGGAGAAGGTGCCCTAGGAGCTGGAGGATCATAGAAACTTGGGGGGAGAACATGGCTAAGATTGGAGAAGGCATCACTGAAAACTGCAGCAATATGAGTGGGGTCTGTGGTCAAGGCCCTGTTAGCCATAACTTGAGTGGGAACCAAAGTAGAGTCCTTACTGCATATTTCCTTAATGTTGTTCCAGAACTTGCAGCCGGAGCCCCAAGAAGAGGTTAAGACAGATTTATAGTATTCTGCTTTGGCTTTGTGAATGGCCCAAGTGCACTTGTTCCGAGCCATTCTATACATATGCCTATCATGGGGGAGTCCGGACTCATTGTAGAGCTGCCACAAAGAGTCTCTAGTTTGCATTAAGGTCTTGAGCCGTTCAGTGAACCAAGGTACATGATTGCCTTTAACCATACTTTTAGTGAAAGGTGCAAAGAGGTCACATATATTATTGAAGGACAGGGCGAATAGGTCCAAGGCACTATCGTGGTTTACGGAGTTTGTAATGAAGGGCCAGTCCGAGGCCCTGAAGTGAGCTTTTAATCGTGCCAGTTTACCAGATCCAAGTTTACATTGCTCAATTAATTTGGGAGGAGATCTAGGAGTTTTACAGGAGCAGAAGCAGAAAACTGGAGAGTGGTTACTAAGGGCATTTGGTAGGATGGAGACGTTAATGATTTTGTGTGGGTGATTAGAGAAGATGAGGTCTAGCAGGGAGGAAGATCCAGCGCGTGGGTCAAAATGGGTAGGGCAAGTGACCAATTGAGTTAGGTCTTGGGCTGTGGCGATATCGATGAGAGGGATGGCATCCTTACTTAGCCAATTGATATTAAAATCTCCAAGTACAATCAATTTCGAATGTGATGGTAGCGTGTCCAGATATGACAATATAGCACTGAAGGCTGTTTTTTGACCCCTAGGGGGAATGTATACCGTTGTGATATATAAAGGGTTTGGGGCTCTTCCCAATGACAGTGAGGGCCTGTGGGCCTGCTCCCAGTTGAGGGGAGGGGAGTAGGTGACCTTGCAATATGTCCTTAGTGTAAATGACACAACCACCCCCATGCTTATCCTGTCAATCAGCATGGTAGAGGGTCAACCCAGGCAGGGATACTGAAGAATCGGGGTTCCAAGGGGTGAGCCAGGTTTCACACACAGCTATGACATCTGGTAATGCTGTAGTACCCAGCCTTGGAATGAATCCCACTTTTTTAGAATTCTACAAATATTGAGGGAGGCAATGCGCAGTGCATCAGGGGTACCTTGTGTAGGCATCATGACTATTGGTGGTCCAGGATTAGGATGGACATTCCCTGACATAACGAGGAGAAGGAGAAGGAACCTTATGGTGGGGTTCCAGGAGCGCTTCCTCTTATTATGGTGGGAGAGTTGGGTAGGTCACATAGTGGAGGAGAAGGTAGGAATGGGGAGAGCCTTTGCATTGAGGTAGGCCTGGAGGAGGTGATGAAACTCTGGGGTGGACGACAGAGTCATATACTGCAGCAGCTGGGTCTGGACAGCATCAAGAGGCATAGCCAGAGTTGTATGCCTAGGCAGGCATTCGTAGAGAGTGACAGGAGTGTATGCTGTATGCCCAGACCCCTTCCTCGGGTCATGGGGGGAGAGAGAAGCTACCCATATATTCACAAGCTGCTACAAGTCCAGGCTGAGGCCAATTGCAGTGGGGGGGGTGAGTTGAGGTACAACAGGAAGGGGGACTGAGCAGTGGGAAGCAAATGGCAAAGCAGAAGAATTTATAGGAAGCATCCTAACACTAAGTATGTAAAGCTCAAGGGAGAACAGTGACACAAGACAGCTAGCAGTAGAGCAGCCTCTAGTGGCTGAAATGTATAAGCTGCTAATGGAGATCTAGGCTGATTGGTTAATGCTGCCTATAAAAGGGAGTGCTCACCAAGGGTGGTGGCAGGGGCGGTGGGAAGCTGATGCTTTGCGTCGGTGGGGCCAAGCAGCAAAGTCCTTCACCACTGCTCGGCAGCTCAGCGCACTCCGACATACCGTAATATGATTCGGGGGGAGGGCGCCATACAGCCACTAGCCCTCTCAACCTCAGGTGTAGAATGTGTGTAGAAAGTAAGGAAAGGTAAGAGATTTAAATAGTTGGGGTGGGAGAAACAGGGGGAGGGGTTTAAGAAGTGAGCGAGCACCTGAATTCGGAGTAAATTACTGAGCGGAGTAAACGCTCGTTTGGGTTGCTCAACCTTTTTCCTTTTTTTTTTTTAGTTAAATTCAGCTGAGGGCTGTTACACATTAAATCTGTTACATTAAATGAGCAGCACTGTTACAGTGATCCGATGGAGCCCAGCTTGGAATACATTCCCCATTAACAAATGAAATTACACTGCAGGTATGCACCAAGGGAAATTCAACTACTTAAAGTCCATAATTAAAGATAAGTACATTCTTAAGGCACCAGTCTATTGGCACCGGTAACACTGAACGCTTCCTATGGTATCCCACAGCAGGAGACTATCTCGACACATACGCCGACAGTAAAATGGCCACCTCGCACATGTAAGTCACATATAAATGTTTAAGAATACATGTCCTAAAACTGATCTCTGGGGCACCCCGCTCATTACTTCCTTTACCCCTGAGGGCTCTCCATTTAGGACTACCCTCTGGATCCTCCCAACCAGCCAGTTTTTTTTGCCCACCTTGTTATATAATTGCCTACATCTGGGTCACCGAGTGTCTTCAGCAACATCTCAAGTGGGATAGAGTTGAAGGTTTTGCTGAAATCTGGGTACAGGACATCTACTACCTATTACATATCCATGGCCTTTGTCACCTAATCAAATAATTCAATTAGGATTGTCTGGGATGACCGTTCACTGGTAAATCAATGTTGACTGGAGTCCAGCAGGCCAATGGCCTCTAGGAATTCTACTGTCCTCTTCTTCATAATAGATTTAATTATTTCCCCACTATGGATGGCATACTGAGTGGTCTATAGCTGCCTGGCTTGTCTTGACCACCACGTTTGTGTAGAGGGACCACATTTACTATCCTCCAATCCACCAGCACTTCCAGTCCCTAAAGAGTAACTGAAGAGGTCCACCAGCTGACCAGCCAGAATCTGCCCCATCTCCTTTAATACCCTTAGATGTATCCACTCCAGGCCCAATGATTTATTTATTTTCTGTCCCTTGAGGCCCTTCAGCATGCCCCTCCATGATGGGCTCCATGTTGCCAGCTACTAGGGATCACCATTGACTTTTGTGCTGCAATCACATACTCATCTTGTGCATCTGGTGATGAGACCATTCCGAGCAATCCAAAAGCACACCAGTTTCCATGACCTCTTCCTTCTTTAAGTGCTTCCAGTTTCCCTACTCAAGATAGAAGTGATCCATCCAAAAATGTAAAGCCTTTACATACCTAAATTTAGATAAATTTACATGCCTTTACATACATAAATACCTAAATACTGTTGATACCCCACAGTCATGCTTCATTGCCAAACTTACCTCAAATCTGGCAGGAACATCACTTTATGGGTTGCTGAAATTTATATCCCGTGCATCAGCACCTTATGCCTCTTTCCCCATACTCATTACCCTTATACCTATTCTTCACCCTCCCCTTCCCCCTTCCTTTTCCCCTTCAGGTTCTATCCCCTCCTCTTCATCTGCTGTGCTCCCCTAGTGCTACTGATTATTCTTGATTGTTGAAGATAGGTTGTGGACATCTGCTGTAATAAACCTGTATATATGCATATGTTTCTTATGCTGGTTATTGTATATACACTGTCTTCATTTGCCTAAATGTTTTGCACACACTAATACTACTGCTTAATAGTTGACTCTCTTTCTGAATACTGTAACCATTGTGAACTTTGATGTTTAATTGTATTGTACACTGGTCTCTGTGTTATCCAGGTCCATCTTGAAAATGAGTTTTGCTCAATGATGATCGCCTGGTTAAATAAAGATTTGATTGATCAATTGATGGATTGATTGAATGCCTAGTTGCCCCACCCCCAACAAAATCATCTTGTGTTCACTGCCCAGTTCCTCAAAGTAACCCCCCACCAACACCTCCACAGTTGCCATGGCTTCTGAAAACAATTATGAATTCAGTTTCATGGTTCATGCTTTCTTGGTACAGAATTAAAATATTAATAATAAACAAAAATAATAAAATGATCATACAATTCATTATAGTATAGCAGTTAATTTTGTATCACTGACTAGGGTCATCAATCAGGGGAGTGGTTGATGTGGCCTACCTGGATTCCAACAAGGCCTTTGATTCTGTTCTGCATAGAAGACTGGTGAACGAGCTGGGCAGCCTGGGAGTGGGTCACAAGGTGGTATATTGCGTTAGGAACTGGTTGAGTGATAGAAGTCAGAGGGTGGCGGTAAATGGAGCTCAATCTGAGGAAAGGAATGTGACCAGTGGTGTGACAGAGGGATCAGTCCTGGGGCCGGTCCTGTTTAATGTCTTCATAAGTGACATTGCGGCGGGGCTGGAAGGGAAGGTGTGACTCTTTGTGGATGACACTAAGATCTGCAACAGGGTGGACACTCTGGAAGGGGTGGAAAAAATAAGGAAGGACCTAGGTAAACTGGAGGAATGGTCTAGAATGTGGTAGCTGAAATTCAATGGGAAAAAGTGCAAAATCATGCGTTTGTGATGCCAGAACCCAGGGGAGGATTACATAATGGGGGAGAGATACCGATGATCACCAAACAGGAAAGGTATTTGAGGGTAATCATATCTGATGACCTAAAGGCAGCCAAACAGTGTGCCAATGCTGTGGGGAGAGCCAGTGGGGTGCTGGGGTGCATAGACAGAGAGGTATCACCAGTAGAAGAAAGGAGATGGTGATGCCATTGTACAGATCATTGGTGAGGCCTCATTTGGTATACTGGGTCCAGTTCTGTAGGCCGCATCTCTGTAGGGACATAGACAGGGTACAGGTAGTTCAAAGAAGGGCAATAAAGATGGTGCAGGGCCTGTACCAAAAGTCATATGAGGAGAGACTGGGGGACCTCAATATGTACACTCTGGAAAAGAGGAGAGATATAATAGAAACCTACATATATCTGAAAGGCATAATCAGGGTACCAGAGGGTATCATCTTTCAGAAAAGGAGATGTCCAGGAACGAGGGGGAATGACATGAGGTTGGAAGGGGGATAGACTAAGGGGTAGTGTGAGGAAATATTTCTTCATGGAAAGGGTGGTGGATGCATGGAATAGACTCCCAGCAGAGGTGGTGGGGACAAACATGGGGAGAATTCAAACAGGCATGGGACAGGCATAGGGGAACCCTAGAAATAGGAATGAGGAGGCAAAGCCGGAGATCAAGTAGGGTCTGCAGCTTTTACAGTCGGCAGGGAAAATGGGCAGACTGAATGGGCCTAGCAGTCCTTATCTGCCATCAATTTCTATGTTTCTATAATATTATATCATATATTAGATTATCTTTATATTTATTATATCATTTGTATTACATGGCTGAACCCTCATCTCTATTAGTCTCATAAATCTGATGGTACCTGTTTAGCAGATATGCAGCCAATTAACTACTACAAAGTATCTATGTGTTAACTCCTTAATAGTACATTAATATCTAATGAACACACTACAAAAAACCTTATTACAACCTTAGCAACACACGTAGCAATCACCTTATTTACACATGTAACAACCAACTTAATAACACATGTAAAACCACCCTAAAAACCTCACAAGCTCTCACAGCTAATGCCCCTGATGTCCAACAGACTACAAAAAACTGCACCTATGAAAACTTCCCTAACCTACAACCCAATCACTCACACAATACTGTCCCACAATCTTATACATCAGCCATGTCCTTCAGTGCTCTCCCTCTCTCCTCCACAGCCAGCCCTCCATGCTCTTGCAACTGGATACTGCTGCCACTGACTCCCACAACACTCTCGACCACGGACACCATGCTTCTTCTTACTGCTGCTCCAGATCACATTCCTAACTGCACACAATATGTCACCCTAAACCATTGCTTCTGAGCGAACTCTGCACACCATCCAGATGGTATACCATGCTGCTCTCCATCCTGAAATACTATATAGAAGACTGCAGGAACTACCCATCCATTTATAGGAGGCCCCTACACTATGGAAAACTAACAGGGACAAAAGAATGACATCACGAACACCACTCCTACATAACAGAAAACAAAGCCACCACACTATTGAAAAAATCAACCCCAGCATACCACTACACTATGGAAAAACAGTACACTATGGAAAAACACTGGACTCATGCAGAAAAATGGGGAAATTATCACAAATAATTAGCTCATAATTCCACTCACCCTTTGGGCTCATGGGTTATTGACCTAATTAACCTTCTTCAATGGTAACATTTCCATGTATAGAAAACTCTCTATATATCATATCATATCATATCATATCATATCATATCATATCATATCATATCATATCGTATCGTATCATATCGTATCATATATCATATCATATCATTTGTCATATCACTTTGTATACAATGTATGAAGGGAGTTCACTACTTAAATAAATGCATTATTTTCCAAAGACTCTGACCCAAGTGAAAGATAAACAATGTTATCCACCCAATGGGTAAATAACACTGTTTATTTTTCAATTGCCTACATCACAATCAACTTGACTGACAGCCCATTCTGTCCATCCCACAATGAATCTGAAATCAATTGTCACACAGAACACATACATTGCATACATAGAACATACAATGGCCTGTGTTCTAATATGCCATTTATTTTCATTTGTGGGGTGACAGGACTTTAATAACTTACTCAAGGCTTCGCCACTCGTGAGTTATAGTCCTGCACTCTCACTCATGGAAATAAATGGCATATTAGAACAAAGGACATAGTATATCCTCTATATATTGCCTTCTCATATTTTAAATATATATATATATATATGTCTTTAGTTGCTGAGGTTCTTTTCCTCAGTCTGCTTTAGTGGTTTCTTTAGCTACTAAACATCTGGAAGTTTATGTGTTTGTAAACTCAGCTGGAATCAGATTTCAGGCAACTGAATTTAAATTGCTGAGCACTCTTTTACCTGCCTTTAGTTGCTCAGACTCACCAGAAGCTAACCTTTACTATTAAAGCAAATCAGCTACTCACCAGGAGCTGTCTTTCCTACAGCTGTAGCTATTTGTTTTTAGCTAGCAGCACATCTGTTAAAGTCCTACCCGCCCCTCCCCATCCCACCCACCCCACGAGCTCATCTGCTTTTTATAAGCTCCACATCATACTACTTCCTGTCTGACTACAGGTATACATAACCAAACAACATAACGGTTTACTTCATTTTGCTGGAACAAGTCAGGGGTATTATTTCTAGATTTCAATAATAACACTATCCAACTTAAGTAGAAAAATACACAGAAAAAGCAAGCAAGTAATTCAAAAGGAACTATGATTGAGTAGAAGAAACCCTACCTATCGAAAACTCATCAACGCATCTGCTATACCTTACTAGAATGTTCGGCTTGGGACTACTGCACTGCAATGACTGCAGAGCACTCACCTCCAAGGAGCACCTCTGGAGAGGTTATTGCCCTGTTTTCAAGAAGTTACATGGCCCATAATCACAGCTGGAAGCAGCCTGGGGTGAAATTACCAGGCTTCATCACCAGTTATGCTAGAGCACACACACACCCCACTCTCTCAGAGGTTCACTGGGCCAGAAGGCAGGAAAGTGGTAAGAGGAGGAAGTGGGTAACCAAGGAGGATTGGCATGGACTGCACAATTCAGAACACCCCCATAAGGACATCAAATCGATATGATCTCCTAGCAAAGGTGAAGGAGTCAGCCCCAGCTAGGGGGGATGCAAGTCCCATCAAGGGGTTGAAAAGGAAAGACACCTCACCAACCAGTGACCGATCAGAGAAGGCCAAGCAGGAAGTCAAGAAAATCTTGGTGGTTGGTGATTCCATGGTCAAAGGCATGGAGTCTCGACTGCGCAGATATTCACAGAATGTGATGACAGTCAGATGCCTTCCCAGTGCCTCAGTGAAAAGAGAGTGCAAGCGTATTGGAAGAACTGCAGACAGACAGGAGGGGGACCTGGGAGTGCTGGTACACAAAGGAACCAATGATCTGGTGGACCAGAAGGTTGAGGATGCTAAAGGGAGTATCAAGAAGCTAGGAGAAAGGCTTTCAGCAGCAGCAACTTCTCTGGCCTTCTCAGAAGTCCTACCTGTATAGGGTAAGGAGGGCAGCATGGAAAGAATCAGACCGGTGGAAATAAAGGAATTCAACAGCTGGCTGAAAGACTGGTGCCGGTCAAAAGGATTCCATGTCATTGGATCCTGGGAGATCTTCTTGGGTAGATCACTCTTCAGACAGGGTGGACTTCACCTCACTGCAGAGGGAGCAGGAGCCCTGGCTCAGAAGCTGAACATTTACTTGAACCATTTAAACTAAGCGGAGGGGGAGCTGAGGCAAGGAAACATGTATCGTGCCTAGTTAACTCCACCCCAAAAGAAAAAATAGGCGTAGATGAAACTGTTCCATTCGCATAAAGACAAAGAAAATGCATGATCTAGGACTGAAAACAGAGAAATGACAAAGAGGAGCATCTGTGGGAAAGGGGGAACTACAATCAGCCAGCAGAAGGCACAATGCAAGCTCATAGCGGAGAGTCTACCTCAATGCTAGGAGCCTAGGCAACAAGATCAGTGACCTCCAGGCTCTGGTGGCAGACACAAAGGTCGACCTGGTGGCAATTACTGAAACCTGGACCACAGACAACAACAACTGGGACCTTGCAATTCCAGGCTATGTGCTGTTCAGGTGGGACAGATGGGAGGGGAGGGGCGGGGCGGTTGCTCTTTATGTGAGGGAGGGCATTGAAGCAACTGAAGATGTAAACTCCAAGGCTTGTGGTGGGGGGCATAGAGTCACTTTGAGCTCAGCTAACCACCACAGCAGGAAGGAAACTGTGCATGGGGGGGATATACAGACCCTGGAGGCAGGGAGAGGAGAAGAATGGGCAATTAACTGAGGAGATACAAAAGATGACAGGTAGAGAGGACATAGTGGTGGTTGGGGACCGGAACCTACCAGAAGTAGACTGGGAATTTCCAGTAGCCAAGAGCTTGAGAGGTCAGGCTGTACTGCACACAATACAGGACTACCTGCTGCCCCAACTAGTGAAGGATCATCTGACCAGGGGGGATGCCATCCTGGATGTGATGTTCACAAATTCTGAAGTGATTAGATCAGTCATGGTAGGAGAACCCTTGGCAAACAGCGACCACAATTCTGTCTGGATTGAAATATCTGCAAGTGATACAAAAACCTCCTCAAAGACAGACGTGCAATGCTTTAGGAGGGCAGATTTTGGCAGATTAAGGCAATTAGTGAGAGAAAAGTTAATGTATATTAGGGACAAGTCAGATGTGGAGGAAATATGGGAAGGTATCATCACAACATCACAACAGCGGACTAATCAGCAAATTTAAGATGCTATAATAAGCAGATTCATATACTTAGAGCAGCCACGAATAAACACAGGCATTATTTTACAGTCAGATCCACTATGCTATGGAACACTCTGCTACAACATGTTGTTGAAGTCAAAAACTCTGCAGAATTCAAAAAAGAACTGGACAAATACCTTTTGAATAAGGATACCTAAATCTGCCCCACAAGAAGTGGGGAAGGTAATCTCGATGGGCCTAGTGCCTACTTCAACCTTAATAAAACCGAGTAATACTGAGTATTAAGGAAGCAGTCCTTGAGGCAACCAGGCTCTGCATCAGGACTGTAAAAGAAAAATAGGTATAAATGACCCATGTGGTTCTCCCCAGTAAGGGAGACAATCAGGGCCAAAAGGAATGCATATAAATTGTTCAGGCAGCAAATGGGGAGAGGGAATGGGAGGATTACATTCGGAAAAGCAGGGCACCAAGAGAATAGCAAGGGATGCCAATGCAGCAAATGAGCTGCAGATCATACGTGGGGTTCAATCAGGGGAAAATAATTTTCTGCTATACTAGTGTGAAAAGGAAGGGGGGGGGTTAATTGTAAGGTTAAAGGTTAAGAATGAGGTGCTTGAGGACAATGGGCAGAAAGCAGAGGCCCTCAGTGAATACTTTTGCTCAGTATTCCCTAGAGAGGAACAGGGCCCGCTGCCAGACAGAGGTATCAGGCCTTAGTCAGGGGGTTCCAAAGAATATGCATCAAGGAGTTCACTACTGACAGGGTCAGGAAGGACCTTTCTGACATCGGACCTGACAAGGCCCCAGGCCCTGTCGGTTTGCATTCCAGGGTGCTGAGGGAGCTGGTGGAGGAGCTGGATAGGGGTCATGCAGTGGACCTGCTTTACTTTGACCTCAGTACGGCATTTGACACAGTCCCACACAGGTGCTTCTTAAAACATTGGAAGACATGCGAGCAGCAGATCAAATAGTCAGGTGGGTGTGAAATTGGCTGGAAGACAGGAAACCAAGGGTAGTAGTAAATGAGATAAGATCTACTGAAAGACATGTCACTAGAGGGGTGCCTCAGGGTTCGGTCCTGGGGCTGATCCTTTTCAATATATTCATTAGTGCCATCCGCAAGAGTATAAAGGGCAACATCACTATGTTTGACGACAACACGAAACTTGGTGGCAGAGTGGACAGCATGGAGAGAGTCAGAGAATTACAGGAGTATCTTAAAGAAGTTGGAGAGGTGGACACACATATGGAAGCTAAAATTAAATGCTAAGAAGTGCAAAATGATGCACATGGGTAGAGCTAACCCCAAGATAGAATACTCGCTAAATGGGGTCAAACTTAACTCCTTAACTCCTCAGCAGAGGAACGGGATCTTGGGGTCATCATTAGGGATGACCTCAAGCAACAAAATCAGTATAATAAGGCTTAGTAGGGTACTGGGATGTATTGGAAGGGGCATAGATAGCAGGGACAGGGGAGGTGATGCTGCCCCTCTACCAGTCCTTGGTGAGGCCTCACCTGGAGTACTGTATCCAGTTTTGGAGGCCTCACTTTAGAAAGGATGTTAATAGGTTGGAAGTGATCCAGAGAAGGGGGACGTGGTCTAGTGCCAAACCTGAATGACTGCTTAGCTTCTTTGCTCCCCGGACACTAAGCAAATCTGTCAACATCCTGCAGACTAGAGGTCTTGTTTTAGACTTAAGGGGACACCTTTATGTAGCATATTACTATTAGCAACTGAATACTGTGGGATTGGCATTAAATTCCCTACCTGAAGTCTGTTTTCAGGCTGCATCACTGAAAGCTCATCGGGCCTGCAGTACGGCCTCCTCCATACCCATGGCAGCAGATATGACCAAAATGGAGCAGATGTTCTAACAGCAAATGTCTCAGTTAACTGTTGCTCTAAATAACAGTACACAAGCCCTGCAAGCAGTCGAGGGCAGAATTTTCCAAGCGGAGTGGAGGATCAGCAACCATGATGTGGCCTTGCATCACATGACTACAACTATGTGAGAGCAGGCCATGGCCATCATGTACCTTCAGGAGAAAGTCGATGATCTTGAGAACAGGAGCTGACGTAACAACCTCAGGTTCGTCGGCTTCCTGGAAGGCACAGAACAAAAGAACTGCATTAAATTTCTTCAGTACACTCTCCCTCAGCTGTTGAGCCTCCCCACCGGTATTGCCGTACCAATCAAGCAGGCACACCACTCACTAGCACCCACTCCTAGACCCAAAGATAGGCCTCAACCATTTCTTGCCTGATTCTTGGGCTTTAGACCAAGGCCACGCTGGGTAGCCATCTGTGAGCTCTTCTGTGAGCTCTTTGTTTGCTCCCTGTTTCTTTGGCTCTGAACTGCCTAAAATTGTTTAAACTGTTCTTTTTTGGTCCGTTTGCCCATTTACCATTTGCCGTTTGTGCTGTATCGTTTGCCGTTTGTGCTATGTCGTGCTTCGTTTTGTTGTAGTGCATCACTGCTGCTGTTGCACCACAGAGCTTTTGCCATCTGGAATCATGTAACGGAAAGTGACTAAGAAACTGAGAGGACTTGCCTGTGTTAAGTCGTGGTCAGCTGGAGAGAGGTCGTACTGCTGGATAGTGATTGGACAGTGATTGCTGGCCCTTTCGCTGGGAACAGTGTGTGGGGTCTGATATTCGACTGTTGTTGCCATTTTGGAAGTCCTGGTTGCCAATAGTCCGTTGGTAGCCATCAGTGTGGATTGGAACGCTTAGCGGTGGAGTGCCGGTTTCGATCCTGGAGGAAATTCTGTCGGACTGCAGGAAGAGGAGGGATCGGTTCCACATTGTGACTGGACTTGTTGTGGAAGGAAGCGTCTGTGGAGTAATTGGATAGTGGAATCGATTACCTGGAACTGAGTGTCCAGATTCCCTGGCCCAGACAGGGCAGTGGGTTTCTCTGCTTCCGGAGGGCGGTGGGGTTAGCTCTGCTGCCTAGTTGAGACAGGGGAACCACCGGAGGGTGGTGATTCACCCTGCCTCACCGTAGCGAGGACTAGGTTGAGTCTGGACTGTTAGCTGGAGCTGGAGCTTTCTGCTGGATGGCTACAGGATATTGGCATTAAAATTGGATTTATGAGGATCGTGGTGCTGACTTGGTGATGTATATTTGAACTCTTAGCTAGTTTATGATACTCTGGGAAAACGACTGGGAAAGACTAAAACTTGAGCTTATAAGTTCAGTCTTGTGAGAGGAGACTGACTAAAACTTTGGGCCATACTAGTGGTGAGAGCACAAGAAGTGTGGACATCAAAAAAAAAAAATCTTGAACTCTTGTTTTTGGTTTTCCTTTGGGTAAACGAGAGCATTGAACTTAGGATTACAGGAGATTTAAACTTTGAGTCAAAATTTTATAATAAGGGGCCTTGTATAGGTGGGAAGCTCCCTCCTTTTCAGTGGTGAGAGCACTGTGGGTGGGGGCAGATGGATAAGTGATTTTGATAAAATTAATGTGTAAGCTCTGACACATTGTTAGGAAAATTGTTTTGTTTTGTTTTTAATTATTGTATTTATATTTTATATTTGAATACAGTGTGGTTAATTTATTTGTATTGTTAGGGTATAATTTTGTTTTGTAGTATTTATAATTATTATTTGGGTGTTGATTTTTTTTTTTTAGAATTTCTGTTATTTATATAAACCGGTGGGGTTTATTGTAATTAGTGTGTTATTCATTATGTGTTGGAGTGAAAATAGGACAGTCGGCTATTATTCCCCCTCCAGGCTCAGGGGCTTCGTCCTTTCTCCTGTCCCCCCCTGTCACCGGGAGCCTATAGAAGGTGTAGGGCTCTGGGAATTGTAAGGGGGAGGAGGAGAGTTGGGGCTGGGCCTGTGGGGAGAATGGAAAGGAGCAGGTGGATAGGGATAGTGAGGTAGAGGAGACTCCCTGGGGCGAAATGGGCACAGGAGAGGGGTTCTTCCTGTCTTGTGCCCATACCCAAGGGTTCTGGTTATCAGCAGGTAAGGCGGTCATCATCAGAGGTTCATCCTGCTTGGGTGGTGTTGTGCAATGCTAGGTCTATTAAAAACAAGATGGCCATTATAGCCAATCTTGTTGGGTCAACTGACCTAGCATGCATCACTGAGACCTGGCTGGATGGAAATGCTGGGCCAGTTTTAGCCGCAGCAGTTCCGGACGGGTACTCGGTGATACACCGCCCGAGGTAGGATTGTAGGGGCGGGAGCGTTGCCATTTGTTTTAAATCAGAATTGGACCTGGTGGAGGTACGGTGGAGTCACCAGATCCTTTGAGTGTGTTCTAGGTGAGGTGTGGGTGCAGGATCTACATACCGTCCACCAAGTGCGAGAATGCTTCCTGCAGGAAGTTGCAGATTTCATTGTCGACCTGACGTTGGGGTCCCCAGATGGTTGGTTCTTGGGGACTTCAATGCTTGGGTCGACGATGAACTCTCACGCTTTGGTCAAGACTTCTCCAGTTGATGTTATCACTGGGCTTCACACAGGTAGTTTCCTCCTCACCCATATTGGTGGGCACTCATTGGATCTGGTGTTCCTTCTGGGGATGGGGATATCTGATTTGGTGGTGGAACCAGTCGGATGGTCTGACCATCACTCCATCAGGTTCAATTTTGAGGCCGCCCCTATTAGGTCAGCCCCTTTGGAGATGGTCCGGTATCGCCCATTAAGGGGTGTGTCCCCGGATGACCTGATGGTGGTGCTGGACCTATCGGACCTTCTGATAGATTGCTTCGATCCTGGTGACCTAGTACAATCCTATAATAGGGCGGTTATGGGGGCCCTGGATTCTATTGCACCTCTTCTTGTTCGTCCTCTCACTCTTCACCCCAGGTCTCCATGGTTTGATGAGACCATGAGGGAGTTGAAGAGGGTTGGACGAAGGCTGGAGAGGTGTTGGCGGAAGTCTGGTCTGGAGAATGACAGACTTAGTTTGATGGACCATTATATGGCTTATCAATCTGCAATCTCTCGTAAGAAGGCAGAGTTCCTGTCCAAGGAGATAGCGGCTGCACAGAATAGACCAGCTCAGCTCTTTCGGACTGTGGACAGACTGTGCAATCCAGTCTGTCTTCAGCCCGGAAGGGCCTTTTCCACAGAACGGTGTGAGGAGTTTGCTCTCTTCTTTGCAGATAAGGTTGCCAAAATCAGATCAGACGTCCGTTCTTCCCTCTCCAATGGGAGCGGTAATGGTCGGCTGGAGATGTTGAACACCCAGTTGGTATGGTCTGACTTCAGCCTCCCCAAATTCGATGATATTGTGATGGTCATCCGAGCATTGTGACCAACCAGCTGTGATTTGGACCCTGGCCTCATACACCTTTTAGTGGATTGTGTGGATAAAATCGGCCTAGTCCTGGCTTTGATAGTCTGGAAGTCTTTGGAGAGGGAGCTCTTTCCAGATCCCCTTAAAGAGGCTATAGTTAAGCCTCTTTTAAAGAAATCCTCCTTAGACCCAGATTGTCTAGCAAATTACAGACCTGTCTCTAACCTACCCTTTGTGGGTAAGGTTATTGAGAAGGTGGTCACAAGACAATTGGAGGATCATCTGACCAACAACAATATCTATGATTCTCTCCAATCTGGATTTAGGAAGAGGCATAGTACAGAGACAGCACTTGTTCGGGTACTAAATGACCTCCTAATAGCAAGAGATCGTAGGACCTGTTCTATTTTGGTACTTCTTGATCTCTCAGCAGCATTTGACACTGTTGATCATGGTGTGCTGTTAGAGCGTCTGGGGTCCATCTGTGGATTATCTGGCATGGTCCTTGGGTGGTTTAGATCTTACCTCGAAGGTAGGACTCAGAGGGTGGTGTCGGGAATTTTTTCCTCGGCATCAGTCTCCCTATCTTGTGGGGTACCGCAGGGCTCTATTCTAGCACCTATGTTATTTGCAGTGTATATGCTGCCATTGGGAGTGATTATAAGATGATACGGTCTGGGTTTCCATTGCTATGCCGATGATACCCAGCTGTATATGTCTTTTGTGCCCGGCCAGGATGCTGCCTTGTCAGTATTTAATAACTGCCTTGCAGAAATCCAAGATTGGATGAATGGGAGTTGGCTGAGGTTAAACCCTGAGAAAACTGAGGTGTTGGTTGTGGACAAAGGTCGCTGTGAGTATGGTCTACCGGCTGGATCGCATTCAGGCTTAAGGCTTGCAGGCGCCCGCTGACTACCTCAGATCAGGTGCCAATCTTGGCGTAATAATTGACGACCGGTTGACACTTAAAGCTCAGGTGTCAGCGGAGGTCAAAACTTCCTTTTTCCATCTGAGGAATATCACCAGGGTGAAGCACCTGGTTCCTCCAGAAGATCTCCCAACATTGATCCACGCCTTCGTTACCTCCCGCCTTGACTATTGCAACTCCTTGTACCTAGGGCTATCGGGGGTTGAGCTTCACCGACTGCAGTTAGTACAGAATGCGGCGGCCAGGCTACTGACTGGCTCTTCTAGATCAGTCACATATAATACCTGTGCTCAGCGGACTGCGCTGGCTGCCAGTATTCTGATGAATCACCTTCAAGGTCGGTTTGCTGACCTATAAAGCCCTACCGACCAGGGACCTACTTACCTGAAAGAGCTCCTTTGCCCCTACTGTCCCTCCGCCCCTCCGATCCACTGACGAGGGATTGCTGGAGATTCCCAGGGTCCATTTGAAGACTTCCGGGGCTAGATCATTTAGTTTTATGGCCCCGACCCTGTGGAATTCTCTACCTCGTCAGGTGCGAAATAGTCCGACTGTCCTGAGTTTTAAAGGGGCCTTGAAAACCCACCTTTTTAACATAGCTTTTATTGATTTATAATAGTTTTAGATTTTGTTTATTTATTGTTCTATGAAATTGTACAGGCGCTTTGGTTTTAAGAAAAGCGTCTTTATAAAATAAAGTTTGATTGATTGATAGACAGAAAGAGGAGATTTCTGTCACTGTGAGGAACAAGGGTCAGCTCATCGGGCAGGGCCATTCAATTTAATATATCAAGATCACTCAAGGGAGTTGTAGGAATGTCAGAAAGCCTATATGAAGCAGCGTAAACTATTGCACTAGCTAGGCATACCGTTCTTTCTCAGGTATCCAGCCACAATGAAAATCATAAGCAATGGATCCCAGTTGCTTTTTGCCCATCCAGAAAATCTTCTGCAAAACATAGCAGAGTTCAGATCACCGGGAAGTCCAGGAAGGATGGGGAGCACCTCACCACTGGCAGACCAGTCCGATGAGTCTGGATATGCACCACAGCACACTGAAATTCCAGTCGTACGAATTTTTGAAGAGGCCTATCTGCCCAGATCAAAGAAGAGACATACTCCCTACAGGCATGAGAGGAGGACCCACCCAGCAGAGAGAGCTCACACTGAAAGCCCGAGAAGTGGATTTCCTCTGGACAAAGGCGATGTGCCAGCTCTATAAGCCAATTTTTACACCAAATAGGTTTGCAGCACTCCAGGATGATCCATCAATTGACTGTGAGCCCATTGTTGTGGACACTACCCCTCAATCACTTGGTCACCCACTGCATCAGCGTACACCAAATTCTGGGCCGAAATTGTGGCAGCTGGCCCCTCTCCACTGCAGGATGGCCTGCAGAGCACACCTCTCCTGCGAGGTCTCTCTTGGATGGTGATAGTGGGATGTGAGCTTCAGCAGATGTGGGAGCCCAGGCAGAGATGAATCCTCCTTGACTTGACCCAGGATAAGTACTGTGATTTACTGTAGCAGGGATAGGTGTCAGTGGGGAGTGAAGGGTGCTGTCAGGCCTAGCTTGGCCCAGAACACCAACGCAGCCCTCCCCCCCACTTTTTATCTCTTCTCCTACCACCCACTGGTGGAATGGGCCAGACTAAATTACTGTATGTGTGCAGCATTGTCGTCTTTACTGCCACTACTTCCTTTGATTTTACGCTTTTTATGGGGGCATGCCTATCACTTATAGCGTCGAACTGAAGAATTAATTGGTAGAGGGCAATGTCAACATTGTTAGTTGTATAAACCATTGACCAGTCCTAATTACGCAGGTCAGCTTATAGTGATTCAAGATGCCCACAGATGAGTACCCTGGTGGTAATTGCTCTAGTGGTTGATTTAGAGAATTTGTTCGCCCAATGAAACAAGACTGGGGAGTGGTCACTAAAGGCATCTGGGAGTATGGTTGTGTCCTATATATGATCAGGGTGGTTAGAAAGCACCCAGTCCGGTAAGGTACCTGTCCCAGTTTTATAGCTGATTCTAGTGGGGGACTCGACTAGCAGGGTGAGGTGAACTGCTGAAACTGCATCTTTGAAAGGGCTTATGTCAGGAGAGAACCAATTGATATTGAAATCTCCTAACATGATAATTTCCAAATTAAGACTCAGTGAGACAAAACACTCCAAGAGTGAATCAAAGCAGGAGGCCATCTATCTGGGAGGAATATGGATTGAAAACAATAAGGGTTTTATTGTGTGCACCTAGAAGCACTTTTATGGCAAGGGCTTGCATATGGTCATCAGTTTTGGGCAGAGTTAGGACGACCTTGACGGTTGTTTCGGAGGTAGATCATACAACTGTCCCCATGCTTGGAGAGATGATTCTGTCTAAAGACTGTGTAGCCTGGGATGGGAATTGAAGCATCCGCTACTTTTGGAGAAAGCCACGTTTCTATGACTGAGAGGATGTTTGGGTTATGTTGTAAGATCCATGCATTCATACTAACATACTAAAATGCCAGCAGAATAGGTCTAATGGTCTTTCAAGTCTGCTGGATTGGTCAGCCCCCACCCTGGGTGCTGACCTTGCTGCCCCCCTCACCTTCTCTGGCTTCTTCCTTCCCAGTTCCGGATATTCTTGCTGCATTGGATTTTGCTTCCAGAGCCCTTCCCTGTACCTGTCCCAGCCCCTCTTGAACCCCTCCACCGTCTCTGCCTCCACCAGCCCCCTAGGCAGTGCATTCCATGGCTCCACCACCCTCTCAGTGAAGTAACACCTCCTCCTTTCTCCCCTGAATCTTCCCCCCTCCAGCTTCCACCCATGCCCTCTAGTGGCCCCTCCTCCTTCCTTCAAGCATCCGGACTGTTCCCTCCCTAGTTACCCTCTTCATGTACTTGAAGACCTCTATCATGTCCCCCGTCCCTCTCTCTTCCAATGTGTACATATTTAGCTCTTCGAGCCTCCTCATAGGTCCTGTCCCCAAGCCCCAAATCATTTTGGTTTCCTCCTCTGACCCTCTCCAGGAGTTTAATGTCCCTCTTTAAGTGTGGCCTCCAAAACTGCCGCAGTACTCAAGGTGTGGCCTCACCAAGTAGTTATACAGAGGAGTATCACTTCCTCCTTCTGGAGGTGATCCCCAGCCATGCATCCCAGCATCCTGTTGGCCTTGGCTGCTGCCCTCCTACAAGTCTCTGAATTGTTCATCTTGACATCCACCACCACCCCCAGGTCCCTCTCAGCCATCGAGACTTGTAGCATTCCCCCCAGGGTGTACACTTGGCCCGGGTTTCTGGCCCCCAGGTGGAGTACCTTGCATTTCCCTGCATTGAACCTGAGCTTCCACTTTCTAGACCATCTTTCTAGAGCCTCCAGGTCCCCCTGTGGCCACCCTCCCTCCACCCCATCCACCACCACCCCAGTTTTGAGTCATCCACAAAGAGACTCATCTCACTCCTGATTCCTGTCCTTATGTCAGAGACGTGAGCGCTGAACAGGAGGGGCCAGGACTGATCCCTGTGGGACTCCACTAATGACCCTTTTCGGGGATGAGACTATCCCGCCAACTACGACCCTCTGGGTCCGGTCCTGGAGCCAATTGCCTATCCATCTGATCATCTGGTTCCCCACCCCCATTTCTCCCAGCTTATCCAACAGGCCCACTTGAGGAACAGAGTCAAATGCCTTGCTGAAGTCTAGAAAGAGGACATCCACTGGTCTACCCAGGTCCAAGGCACTCGTCACCCAGTCTTAGAACTCCACAAGGTTTGTCTGACACGATTTCCCAGGGATGAATCCATGCTGTCTATCGTCCAGGCACCCTGACTTTTCCAGGTCCCCCCAGCCTCTCCTTGACAATGCCCTCCATCACCTTGCCCACCACCGATGTCAGGCTGACAGGCCTGTAGTTCTCTGCCACCTCCCTTGATCCCCCCTTGTGGATAGGCACTATATGCGCCACCTTCCAGTCCTGGGGCACCCACCCTGTCCTCAGAGAGATGGTGAAAAGCTCCACCAGGGGTTTCGCCAAGACATCCGCAAGTTCCTTCAGCACTCTGGGATGTAATTTATCCGGCCCCAGTGCTTTCTCTGTCTTAAGGGAGCTGAGGGCTTCCCTCACTCTCTCTGCTGTGATTTCCACTTCCAGTTCCTCTTCTCCCTGCTTAACCCTCCACCCTCCTATCAGTTGTACCTCCCCCTCTCCCCAGACCCGCCAATCAGTAAGGGTCCCCCCCTCCTCAGTATCTCTGTCTCCTCCCATATATGATGCAGCACCCCCATTTTCCTTGGGGAAAACTGAGGTGAAGTACTCATTTAGTACCTCAGCCTGCTCCCCCGGGTCTTGTGCCCATCTCACCCCTGATTTAATCCTGCTAATCTGCCCCTTCACCCTTCGTTTTTCCCCAATGTATCTAAAGAACCCCTTGTTCCCTCTCCTAATTTCCCTGGCCAGGTTCTGCTCCTTCCTTTCCTTAGCCGCTCTCACCACCCTAGTGGCCCTTCTAGCCATCAGCTCATACTCCCCTCAATCCCTTTCACTCCTTGAGCACTTGAATTGCCTATAGGCTGCCTTCTTTCCCCGCACCACCTCCTGGACCTCACTGGTCCACCAGCAGGGTTTCTCGGCCCCACCGCATTTTTATCTTACTCTGCACAGGTGCTGGTAGCATCTTGCACCTCTCCTGATGATTTCCCACCTACTATCAGCGCCCATGTCTGACCCAATCCCATCCAAATGCTCCTAAGGATCCTTCCCATTTCCTTAAAATCCATTCCCTGAAGTCAATTACCTCCGCCTTTGTGCAGCCTCCTAGCCCTCCTAGGTCCAGGCAGAACCAGACCATGGCATGGTCACTCCCCGCCAATGGGTCCCTTACCTCCAGGCCCCTAATCTGGTCACTGTCTGCCAGGACCACATCCAGTACCCGCACATCCCTGGTCGGTTCCCCCACCTGCTGAGTTAGGAATGCGTCTTGAAAGACATCCAACAACCTCTGTTCCCTGGTCACAGAAGATGTCATAGTCTCCCAGTCTGTTCCTGGCATGTTTAAGTCCCACAACACCACCACCATTCCTCTGCCCAGTCTGCAGTGTCTCCCAACATTTGCCACCAGACCCTCTTCCAGCTCCTCCGCCAGGGCAGGGGGTCTATACACCACTCCTATTTTTACTCTCTTGCCCCCTCTTGTTATCAAGGTGACCCAAATTGCTTCCACGGTTCCCTCCGCCTCCTCTACTCCCCCTATGCCAATGCAGTTTTTGACTATCATTGCTTCCCCTCCTCCCTTCCTCCCTCCCCTGTCCTTTCTGGAACATAGTGTAACCTCCAGGTTCAGGTCCCAGTCATGTCCTGCAGTGGCCCAGGTCTCAGTGACCACTGCCACACCACTGCTCCCTCAGTTAGCATCGCCTGGAGCTCAGGCATTTTATTTCCCAAGCTCCTGGCATTTAGCAGGACTACCTTCCACCCTTTCCCTATACTTCCATTTCCCCTGCTCGTGTTCCCATGGGGATTCTGTTTTCCCCTGGTCTGCACTTTACCAGTCGGCCTTTTCCTGCACCCCAAGGGGGGGTGGAGACAGAGTCCATCCTTTATCGGCACCCCCTTGATAGCCTTTTCTCCTGTCCCTCCCCCTTCACAAGTTTAAACCCCACTTTTTACCAATGAACCCCTCTATTTTCAACTTAAGGATTCCCCTCCCCTCCAAATTGAGATGGAGTCTATCTCTAGCATACAGCAAATTATCCTCCCAGGTCTCTCCCGAATCCCCCATCAACCCATACCCTCTGGCCTCACACCACTCCCTGAGCCACTGGTTTATCTCCCTAATCTTCCTCTTGTGCTCCCCACTAGCCCTTGGCACCAGCAGGATTTCTGAAAAGGAACCTGTGCATCCTATGTCATGACAGACCCTGGCAAGCTCTCTGAATTTTGCCTGTATCTCTAGCTTGCTATTTCCCTCAATATCATTTGTACCCAGGTGGACCAGTATGTCTGGGGAACCCCCACAATCCTTTGCCAGCTAATACACCTCGTGCTTAGCCCTGTGCACCGTTAGTCTAGGGAAGCATTTTGTTCTAACTGGCCAAGCTTCTCCCTCCCTATCCCATTTGATACCCTTGATCATAGAATCCCCCAACAGGAGCACTCTGACCCGCTCCTTTTCCTCCATTTCCCCCCCTTCCATGTCCCTCATCCTTTCTACCGCCCTCCACCCAGCTGGCTCCTTGTTCCTCCCTCATCTGGGTGCCACATGCCACCCCTCCTTATTTACCCTGGCCACCCTCCTCCAATCCTATGCCTCCTCCTCCTGAGTATCCTACTGTACCCTTGCTAACTCCCCCCTCACTGCTCGCAACTGGTTCTTCTCCCCCATCTGCTAAACTAGCCTGGCTCGTTCTCCTTTCATTGCTGTCTCCATTTAGTCCCTCCTTGCTTGTTGTGCTCCCCTGGCCTAAACTCTCAGCTCCCTTTACTGAATCCTCCTTGTACTTCTGGTTCTTCTTCTTGACCTTTCCTCCCAACTGGTCCTTCTCCTTGCGCTTTCCTCCCTCTTCCCCCTGCCCCTCCTGCTCTGATTCACTGCTCCCCCCATTTTCCTGCATTCCAGGCTCCCCCCTGTTCTTCCTGCTATCTGGCCCCTGCTTCCTGCCCTCCACTCCCTTTCCATCTCTAAACACCCCTGTCATGGCTACTTCACCCCCCCTCATCCTCGAGCAGAAGAAGAGAATTTAAGCGGTTACTGAGTGTCAGGTCTGATCCACCTCCCCGCCTTGCTTTCTTCTGTCCAGCCCTTGCCATCTGCCTACTTTCCTGAGAATGTTGTCCCTCTGTCCCTCCTTTGTGAGGGTCCCCAGTTACCTGCCTGCTTCCTTGGTAGTGTCCTTTTGGACCCCCTTTGCCAGGGTCCCTATGTGACCCCTGAGTATTCTCCTGCACTCCTTTCCCTATGCCACTGCCCCCAGTGCTTGGTGCAACCCTGTGGGAGATCCCCTGCCCCCTTCCCCAACCATACCTCCCCTCTTCCCCCAGCTGTCTCCTAATCCCCGCAACCTCCTCCCTAAGCTGTGCCAGCTGGTAGCACATTGAGCAACCACCAAACTTCCAAGCCCAGTCCAGTATCATGGCTGCTCCACACCCTGTGCACCCCACCACCCTCCCAAAGATGCCGGCCCTAATGCCTTGTGGTTCCATCCCCTTCCAAGTAGGTTTCCTTGGGTGAGCCACCAGGTCCCCCCTAGTCCAAGATACACCCCTACTGCCTAATCAGGTCACCCACTAATCTTAGATACAGTCCCACAGTACACCGGTAACTCTGTTACTAGGTGCAGTACAACACAGTAAACTTATAAGGGAAATGAACAACTCCCTAAGTTCCTCTCTCCCAGCCTTTAAATCCAACCCCCAGCGGCTAGAACTACATGAGCTGCACCTGCAGCCTTTTCCTCCAATTGCAGGGCAGGTGTTCCCCTATAAATTAGCAGAACTCTGTGGAGGGAGGGTGGGTTTTGGGCAGACACCCGACTCAAGAGAGAGTGTATCAGCCCTGTGTCTCCCCTCCAAGCCCAGCAGCCAAATACCCAGGCCCAAGCAAATCCCACCAAATAGGTTTTAAATCAGAAGAAATAGGCCTCCACCAGCGCAGCCTGTTGCACAGTGAAACATCCAACAAATGAGCCCACTTGCAGCCACCAAACTAGTTTTCAAACTCCCAACAGCCCCCAAAACAATACCCTGCTAGCCACTTAGAAGTTAGAAAGAAAATAAATAACCTTCTACCAAGTAAAATCCACAAGAACCCTGTGAAAACAACACGAAGCAGCTACTGTCCTGGAACACAACTGATCCTGTCCCCTTCCAGTTCCTTCTGAAAAGACAAAGCAGCCAACATCACAAACCTGATTCGGCTCTGCCTCCAGTCAATTAGCTGAGTGAGACCTGGCCAGACCATTAACACCCTTCCCCCACTATGCAGTAATCTTTGCAGCTACTGAAGTCAGCAACAATGAATCAAAATTCAACTCAAAGCCCCCAAAATATGTTTGCTGCCAAAGGAAACAGGTCTCCAATTCAATCAGCTTCACTAACACCACATCAAAATAGGCTTGCAATTAACAGATATAGGTCGCCAATTCAAATACCCAGGCCCAAGCAAATCCCACCAAATAGGTTTTAAATCAGAAGAAATAGGCCTCCACCAGCGCAGCCTGTTACACAGTGAAACATCCAACAAATGAGCCCACTTACAGCCACCAAACCAGTTTTCAAACTTCCAACAGCCCCCACAACAATACCCTGCTAGCCGCTTAGAAGTTAGAAAGAAAATAAATAACCTTCTACCAAGTAAAATCCACAAGAACCCTGTGAAAACAACATGAAGCAGCTACTGTCCTGGAACACAACTGATCCTGTCCCCTTCCAGTTCCTTCATTCAGTACATCCATTTTGGGGAGGAGGCTGCATATGTTAAGTGAGGCAATTTCAAGTAACCCAGTAGATGACTGTGGGTATGCCGTAAGTTGTGGAGGGCCAGGATTGGGGTGAATATTGCCAGAAAGCAGCAGCAACAGTAAGGCCAGTCTACACAGATATTCCTTTAACTGCTTGTTGCTGAGTTTATGAAGTTTCCTCTGAGTTAAGCATGCTTTACAGTTGGCTTGTAAGTTGAAGATCCCAGGGACGAGTGCCAAAGGGGGTAGCCAGCTAGGGCAATGAAATGGCAACCCTCAGTCACCAGGGGAGTGCAGGTTTCATGGCACAGTAAGAGAGTCACAGCATTGGGATAAGGTGATAGTACTATAAACATATAAATGATTACTATCCAGTGTTGACGAGGTAGATGTTAGAAGCTCATCACAGGCAAGGTGAGATAGGGTCAATAGAGAGAGAGAGAGCAATATAATGCTTCTAGGAAATAGAGCCATTATGAGAGACATCATGACACCAAAGAGCGCAGCAGTAGGGGCATACACAAGGTCCCAAGCACAGTGCAAGGTTAATTTTACTGGTGTGTTTATTTTGCGTGTTTTTTTTTTCTTCTGAGTAAAATATGCTAAAAGTGAGAAACAAGAGCAGGGATAATGGTGATTAGAACAGGAAAAAGGCAGAGGCAAGTTGGACAAGTGGGTTGGAGGATTAATAGGAAAAATAAGGTGCCTCTAGTGGCAAATCAGTATAAACTGCAAATGGGAAAATGGGCACTTGGGGGGGGGGGGAACCCTCTCTCAAAACTTAAATCAACTCTAAGAAATCTCTACATCAGACTAAACATTACGTAAAGTGAGAAATCAAAACATTTCAAGCAGTGATCAGTCCTAGGAATTGAGACATGGGTGTTTCTTGGCAGATAGTTATGACTATAAGAACTAATTCTGCACATCTGCCCCTCTTTCCTACATGGCTATGCTGGATACCCAGATAGGGATACATATCCACCTTAGGCCTGGTCAGATACACAGAGTTGGTAGGACTCCAATGCCCCAGGTGGATTCCCTTCCAATACAGAGGTTTTCCTGTGTTGTCTGGGGTCCCCTTACTGGTTTGGAGATGACTGATTGAAGGGAGACAGCCTAGTGCCCCCCCTCCACTTGCACTCCCCCTATCAACCACCTCTCTTTTATATACCTAGGTGTCTGTGGTCTCCCCCCTTGGTTTATCCCATGTGTGGTGACCTTGGCGACCCAAGCCAGTCTTATAGCTCCCAGCTTGTCAAGATGTGTTATTCATCTATGATGTTACTTATTGTTATTGTTTACTGTAGTTTTATAGTTGTGGCTATTTGCCCTGTTTGGTTATGTAAGGTAGACACAAACCAGGTAAATGTTCAGCATATACAACTGTTTGAACACAGGATGGTACCCTTGGTGTCAGCCAGGAATATATAATAGGAACAATGAGAGTGGGATGCCATGGTGGATCGCAGTCTCTGGGGTATTTCACTGCATAATCCTTCCAAATAATATGCAGCCCCATCGGGACAATGGGTGACATACATGCCTACAGCTGGTATGTGCGGGGCCTTAACACCCCAATAAAGTGTAAATAGGTGTTATCACATTTGAAACGACTGTGAACCACCATGGCTTTCCTCCAAGAAACAAAGCTTACCTAACAGGATCATGACAAGCTAGCTAGGGACTAGGTGGGGCAGGTATTTTCCTTCTCTGCCACCTCCAGGAAAAGAGGAATAGCTACCCTCAAGCACAAGACCTTGAAATGGACCCAGTTCAGACTAGACATGATGCACAGGGGAGATGGGTAATGGTCTCTTTAGATACCCCAGAAGGGCCACTTCTTTTAATGAATGTATATGACCCAAATTAGGATGCTCTGGGGATCTTTCATGAAGTGGCTCAAACAATAAGTGTTCTGGCCCAGCCCTCCACCCAAATAATTGTTGGGGGAGATTTTTATCTCCTGTTGGACCCCCTGACAGATCGTAGTTCAGCCACCCAAGACTATCACTCCAAACTGTGACTAGCAGTGAGACAAGCTATGTTGGATCTTGGCCTATAGGACATCTTGAGGGTGTTTCACCAAAGGACAGGGACTATAACTTTTTTTCATTGGTACATAGTACATACAGCAGATTAGACTATTGGTTAGTCTTGTCCTCCGTTGCACAAGCTGCCATTGGGTCAGAGATTGCACAAATGGTCATCTCAGATCACTCTCCGGTCCACCTCCACATTCTCTGGGGACCTTACACTGCTCCTTGTACCTCATGGAAGCTGGACCCACTTTTCCTTAGAGACCCTGAATTTAAACAGTGGTTTGCACAGGAGATTTTCCATTATCTAGCTGATAACCCAACCACTGATACCTCTCCAGCGAACACCTGGAAAGCCCTGAAAGTAACCCTAAGGGTGCTATTATGGGCTTTGCGGCCAACATGTGTAAGCAAAGGGAACAGCTCCTTAAATCGCTTGAGGAGCAACTGCAAGCAAAAGAATTGGAAGCAAAGCATTCCTTTCACTTTAATCATCACTCCCCACTCGGCCAAGAAACTGTTAGATTTAAATTGGACATAAATGATCTGTTAGCCCACAAGGCTGAGATAGTGGTCTTCCGCCTGAAGCACCAATTCTGAAAAGGTGGGGAGAAGGGTGGTAAGCTGCTTGCATATAGACTACAGAAGCAGCAGGCAGAAAGACATATTCCTGGATTAAGAGATGTCTCTGGGGCTACCAGTATAGCCTCCGAGAAAATTAATAACATCATGCAGCAGTACTATGTAGCTTTGTACAAGTCCTCCAGGTCTATGGACCAAGAAGTAGTGCAAAAATTTCTAGCTTCCCTAACACTCCCTAAACTTTCTCAACAACACAGAAATTGCCTTGACGCTCCCATCTCCCCTGGGGAGGTGGAACAGGCACTTAAGGCTGTGAATTCTGGGAAGGCTCCCGGATGGGTTGGGTTTCCGGTTGAGGCTTGGCAACTAGCACATTCGCTAATTGCCCTCTCCTCAGTCAGGTATTTAACAAAGCACTGGACAAAGGGTGTTTTCCTTCCAATCATTGGGAGGCTGTCATTACTATATTCCAAAAAAAAGGGAATGATCATACTCTTCCCTCCAGCTACCGCCCAATATCTCTTATTAACATAGACAGTAAAATCTTTGCTAAAGCACTTGCAGCTTGTTTAAGCCCCCTTCTCCCAATCCTTATACATTGGTCCGAAGTGGGCTTTGTCTCCGGTCGATACAGCAGAGATCATATCTGCTCCTTACCAAACCTCCTTCACCATGCCAAGACGGTTCCCACTCCAGCAGCCACTGTAGCCATTGACTTTGAGAAAGCCTTTGATTCCCTGCAGTGGGACTATCTGGCACTGGTCCTGCAGCATTTAGGCCTAGGTGATCAGTTCAGAGGCTGGGTTTCAGCACTGTATGATAGACCCTTGGCTAGGATTCTTACCAACTCCACCCTGTCAGACCCTTTCCCTTTGGGCAGAGGCACCAGATAGGGGGGCCCCTTTTCCTCTTTGCTTTTTGTCTTAGCAGTGGACCCCTTGCAACAGCTATATGGTAGCACCCCAGTATACAAGGCCTTACTTTTGGGGATACCTCATACAGTACTCTCATGTATGCAGACAACTTGCTACTCCTCTTGGGAAATGCCCCAGCATCCATTCCTGCCCTACTTTCTCTACTGACAGAGTTCATGGTGTATTCTAGTCTAAAAATGAATCAATCAAAGACCGAGGTTCTCCTCTTAAACACCCTGTGCACCACTGTCCTAATAGCCCATTTTGGACTGCACTGGTACCCCAAAGAGATAGTATACCTGGGCAGTCATATTACCCCAGATCTCACTAAGCTGTGGGACCTTAACCTATGACCATTGGTGGCAGACTGGGGACAGAGCTTGTGAGATGGCACTCCTTGCATCTCACCCTAGCAGGGAAGACTGTGGTGATTAAAATGATCTCAGCATTCAAGCTGCTGTATGTCATCTCCCATATCCCTCTAGAGCTCCCACCTCGATGGACCAGCACCATTGATGTCCTTCTGAGCAAATTTATTTGGGACAATAAGAACCCATGTTGCATTAAGAATAAACTGAGGTCGCATTGGCGGGTAGGTGGCTGAGGCCTGCCATGGCTAGAAGGATATAAATGGGCTTACTCCACCGCACAGATGCTGAATTGGTTTAGCCATAGGGGTTCACACACCCCACAGTGGATCTCCATGGAGCTAGCATCTGCCCAAGTCTCTAATTTGTCACTTTTGATATGTAACCCCTTCCCTAAGAAACTAAAGGACCACCCAACAATAGCACCAGCAGTTAAAACCTGGAAAAAGATGTATACAAAACTGTAGGTGGGCCCTTCGACTGGACCCCCCCCTTTGGGACAATGAACAGAACCAGGTGGAGCATAAACCCCTCCACAGGGATCACTGGCAGAAATGTGGTATTAAAACCCTGAGGGATGTTATAAATGGAAGTGGACAGAAAATGAAATCCTTCCAAGATCTGTCCCAAGAGAAAGGTCTAGATAGAGCTGACTTCCAAGATACCTGCAACTCCACAGCTCTATAACATCCTACTTGAAAACATCCTCTTGGATGCGTCTTCCAGCAACTAAACTAACACACTGGCTTTCCCTTACTAAGGGGCAAGCTAGCAAAATTTATGCTGAACTCTGAGATTTACTTTCCTCCTAATCACTGAATGCAAAGCATAACTGGGAAACAGCACTGCAGACCACTATAACAGACAGCCAATGGAAATTCTGCTGGCAACAAGCCCATTTTGCGTACCCAGATATGAGGAGTAAGCTAATTCAAAATAAGATACTTCACCAATGGTATAGGACACCATGTTCCATAAATTCAAGTTCCTAGATACTGACCTCTGCGTGAGGTGCCAGAACCAAATGGGCGATCTGACTCATATCCTTTGGTCATGCCACCTGAGTCTTCCCTTTTGAAACTCAGTGATAAAGCTGGCATCCCATATCGTAGGTTTTAAATTGGGGCAAGATCCCCTCATCTGGATCTTCGGTATTCCATCCAGCCAACCAAAGTTATCTCGAGCACAACAGCGCTGGCTTGCCCTTCTTAGCCTCCAAGCAAAATGGCTGTTTTTAAGCTGATGGATAACTGCTGATGTTTCCTCTATGTCCAGATTCCTTACCTCCTTCTACAAGATAGCATCTCTAGATGGGATGTCACATATCATTGCTAATTCACTTCCCAAGTTCTACATGTGTTGGGCCCCCCTTCTTATCATATCTAAAGCCGTGAACTGGTATAGGCTGAATGCCCTCCTCAGCCATCTTGGTCTTTAACTCTTGTTTCCCCCTAAGCTATGCTATGGGTGTTCTGACCTGGCATTAGGTTGTGCCTACTGTACGTATGGTTGAATGATAACATTAGCTGAGTAGGT
The DNA here is from genome assembly GCA_016271365.2 of Neoceratodus forsteri. Classification (NCBI taxonomy): domain Eukaryota; kingdom Metazoa; phylum Chordata; order Ceratodontiformes; family Ceratodontidae; genus Neoceratodus; species Neoceratodus forsteri. The sequence goes on along the minus strand of CM028129.1, from coordinate 49,271,903 downwards.
ATAACTTTACCTGGTTCAACAGGTGTAAATCTGTTAATATTTAACTGCTCTACAGGTGGGAAGAGTCGGTCATGGGAAAGGGAATACTGTTAAGTCCCCCTTTCAGTGAAGTTAACTTTAGTTCCTACCTCTGGTAGGTGTTAATCCTTCACTTCTGTTTTCTTTCATAACAGAACTGGTGTGTATGTATGAATGTGTAATATGACTTGTCTGGACGTCTTATTAGTGCCCATCACCAAGTTGTTCAACAAATCTCTGACTCTTGCTCAATTCCCGGAGGTCTGGAAGCAGGCCCTAGTCACACCTGTGCATAAGGGAGGCGAGAAATCCTTGGTGGCCAACTATAGGCCCACCTCAATACTCTCTCCGCTGTCCAAAGCACTGGAAAAAATAGTGGCTGGCCAGCTCATTGACTACCTCAACAAATATAACCTACTGTGCCCCAACCAGCATGGCTTCAGACAAAGCCACAGCACAACCTCTGCTCTGCTGGACTTTACAAACTATGCACACAAGGCCCTGGATGAAGGTAAACTAATGGGACCCATCTTCATAGACCTCACCAAAGCCTTCAATACAGTCAATCACCCCCTTCGGACCAAAATGTCGAACTTGGGTGTGGCACCTAGCGCACTAAGTTGGTTCCAAGACTGCCTTACAAGCAGAAGTCGATGTGTCAAAATTGGACATACAGTTTCCAATGCAAGAGAGGTATTGCTGGGGGTGCCCCAGGGATCAATACTTGGGCCCCTACTCTTCAGTATCTTCCTAAATGACCTCCCAGCTGCCTGTGAAACCAAACTGATTCTCTACGCTGATGATGCGGTGCTCCTGAGTAGCAGCACATCCCTTGCTAATCTGCAAACTGAGCTTCAGGCATCCTTCTCCTCATCAGAGACATGGTTCTGCAGACATAAGCTGCTACTGAATTATAAAAAGGCCAAGGCCATGCTTATTACCAGCACACACAAAAAAAATCAAACAAAACCCCCTCATCATTACAAACCCCTGCAATGAGCCACTGGAACAGGTCTGCAAGTTCAAGTATTTGGGGATCACACTGGATGAAACCCTTACATTTGCTCAACATATTGACTCCCTGGTCAAGACAGTCAACATTAAGATTGGCGTCCTTTACAGGCATAGGAAATACCTATCGCCCGAGGCCCTCCGCCTTACAGTACACAGCTCCATATTATCACGTATCGACTATGGAATAGTGATATATGGGGTGGCAACTGACACTGTTTTGAAACAGGTACAGGTGGCTTTTAACAAGGCCTGTAGGCTAGCCCTTGGTCTACAGTATGATACACACATTCCTGTGCTCTGTATGAACTCACAAACTGTCTACCCCTAAAAAACAGGGTCATTCATCAGACGTGCACCCTAGGGAAAAAAGCACTTATGGGGAATACACCACCATGCGTTGGCAATCTGTTAGTGGCTGCAAACACACCACAGGCCACTAGGGGGAGGACCAGAGGGGTGCTGTCCATCCCCTTCCGCCACACCTAGCTCGAGCAATGGGCATTTGCTTACCATGTTCTCTTGTGGCTGAATGAATTACCCGAGCACCTGCTTGCCTCCACCTGTCTAGCCAAATTCAAAACTAACCTCAAACAACACCTAAGTACAATCTCTAAATGTTCCTGCAACTAACGTCATGTATCTGAATCCTCTGCCAAATTTAAGAGTGTGGCAGCTTTTATCCTTCCCTAGTCTCATGCCCTGGCTGCATTCCTGTTAAGATAAGGCCCCCTCCGCCTCCAATCTCAACACCCACCTTGTTTTACAACCTCCTGACCATCTCCTCCCTCCCTCCCCTGATGACAAGGCTCCTAGGAGCTGCTCCATTCTCTGCCTCTATAATGTAGCTCGTGTTTCTCTCCACTCCAGCTTGTATTCCACAATGTTTTTGTACATATGCTATCAGGGTGTTGTTGCTACTTTGTTTCACATGTTGTTTTGTACATGTCTTGTCACTGACATGAGACCTTTGTAAAAGAGCTTGGGCTCAAAGGTATCTTCCGAATCAAGAAAAATCGAATTGATTTTCTCTCACCTTGTATTTGTGAAGCTTTATATATGACTTATGGCTGTACCCTGTCCTGCTGAAGCAATCTTAACAAAAAATCAATAAAAAGCATTAAGTCGGAGGTGGTCCTGACTGAAAAAGGCAACAAAGATGACACATGGCCTTCAGGGAGTCACCTACGAGGAGAGACCAAAGGCTTTGAACATGTACTCATTGGAAACCAGAAGGGTAACGCAGTCCTCCCAGCTTCCACCCACTCTGTAAAAAAGTGTCTCCTCATCTTCCTTCGAAACCTTCCCCCCTCCCTCCAGTTTCATATCATGGCCCCGGGTGTCCTTCTCCTCCCTTACTTTGAACAGCCCCTCCATACCTGTCTTGTTTATTCCTTTCATGTACTTGATTGTTTCAATCATATCTCCCTGTCCCTTCTTTCCTCCAGCCAGTACATGTTCAACTCCCTCAGCCTCCTCTCGTATGATAAGTCTCCCAGCCCTTGGATCATCTTTGTTGCCCTGTGCTACACCCCCTCCAGTAACTTAATGTCCCATTTCAAATATGGGTGCCAGTACTGTATGCAGCATTCCAGGTGCAGTCTAACTAATGATCTGTACAGTGGCAGAATCATCTCCCCCTCCTCGAGGATATACCCCTTGCAATGCAACCAAGCATTTTCTTGGCCTTTGCAGCTGCCTTCCTACATTGTGCCGAGTTGTTCATTGACCCCGTAATGAGCACCCCCAGATCCTTCTCCTCCTCTGTCTTGGCTAGTTGCACTCTCTCTCCAGATGGTAACTCCTTCTTGGGTTTTTCACCCCAAAATGCAGCACCTTGCACTTGAAAATTATAAATTAAATATTCTCTCAATCATCTCCTTTCCATGCTATGCAATCTTAATATTTGCAACCTGTCTTTATAATTAAAATTGCATACCATATATATGTTTTGTGAATCTCCTTTGCATCATCTTTACATCAACTATGTCACTGTTTAAATGCGGTGACCAAAACTGTGAACGATAATCCAAGTGTGGCCACACCAATCTTCTGTACAGGGGCAAAATTACATCTTTGTGCCTACTAATATAATTTCTTCTTATAATATGCATCCCAAAATTCTGGAAGCCTTAGGAACAGCATCTGAACTATTTAATCTAAAAGACAGGTTCTGTTGATTAACAACCCCTAAGTCTCTCTCGTCTGTGACAGCTTTTAATACAGCACCTCCCAAGTTGTAGGAAGCACAGATATTATTGTTTCCCAATTGGAGAACAACACATTTCCAGTGTTAAATTTCATCTCCCACATTTCAGACCACTTGAATAATAAGTAGGATCTGGCTGGAACACCATCACAATGTTGTGATCTGCCTCCTATTGTTGTATCATAGAATCATAGAAATCTGACCACAGAAAAGGACCCTGTTGGCCCATCGAGTGTGCCCCCTACCCCTCCCTACTTGTCTCTTTTGACCAGAGATTTCCCACTCTATCCACTGGTCAACCCCTTGTGTCTGTCCCATGCCCTCTTGAATCCTTCCACCATTTCAACCCCTACCATCTTTTCTGGCAGACTGTTCCAGGACTCCACCACTCTCTCAGTGAAATAACGCCCCTTCACATTGCTCCTAAACCTTCCTCCTTCTACCCTTAGACTATGCACCCTCTCTCTAATGCTTATTTTTCTTGTAAATAAGCTCCCCCTTACCTTATTAATCCCCTTCACATACTTAAACATTTCTATCATGTTCCCCTCTCCCTTCTAGTCTCCAGCTGGTACAGATCCAACTCCCTCCACTTATCATCATAGGGCTTCCCCTGCATACCATGCACCATCGTGGTTCTGCTTCTTCTGTCATCAGCAAATTCATTTATTAATCCTTGTAGTCCTAAATGTACATCATATATATATATATATACACACACACACAGTACTCTAGTGCCACATAGTAGCACTATAGTTAGGGTTGAGTACCCCATTTAAGGTTAAATCTGAAATTTGGCAGCTTAAAATACTTAGCCACTGTATGACAGATTTGCCTGAAATTTAGCATGCACAGTCTGGTACCATAGATATCTGGACCTGCCAAGTTTTGTTATAGTCGGATGTATAGTTGCGGAGCTACAGAGCAGCGAAAAACGTACAAATTATGCATTTTTGCGCATTCTTTGCTCACGCCTACAGGTCGCATGGTTTGCTCAACTGATCCGAAACCTTCAGGGAACATGCAACCAGGGTCCCCGATGTGTCTTTCAAATATTTTGTGAAAAAATATTATTTGGCTCAAAAGTTATTCAAAAAACAAGTTTCCCAATATAGTCAATGGGAAAAGTTAAAATATGCGGAAGTGTCACAAATGCACTTTTTACTTTCGCAAATGACCCTTGTAGTGTTGCAAAACAGCCATCTTGTTTTCAGTTGGTGGTCACAGGAATGCTTGCCATTTAAATGTGGGACCCTCTAGGGACAGAATTCTTGTTATGTTCACCTAGTTGAGCCCTGAGGATGCTAGCCATGTCTTTTTTGGGGGGTAAAACACCCCAGAAATCTGTTTTTTAAATTTTTGTAAAGAGTAGTGTCACAAAGTACTTTTGCATATGCGACACTTTCTTGATTTTATTTGCGAAAGTGTCGTAATTTGCCACTCTACTTTGCGACACTATGGCCAAAACAGTAAGGAATCTTTGCCACCCTGCTGCAAAAGAACAGTTTGGTCTTCTGGGCTGAAATTTGGAGAAATGAAAGTCAAAATCCCACAGATGTGTCTATTAGTGGTTTGGTGACAAAATATTATAGGGCTGCAAAGTTACAGCACTCCAAAGTTGACAATTTTTCCCAGAGGCTAATATTACGGCATCTGCCTCGCCTTTCGGGGCCCGTATCTCGAAAACGGTTTGAGATACAGACTTTTCGTTGGAAGAATGCTTATTCCCCTAATAGGGGGCTAAGCACAAAACTAGCCTGGAAAGTCATAACTAATATGATATTTTCAATTTTTTTCTTCGTCGTATGGCTCTCGAGATACAAGGAATTTAATGTTCCAAGTGTTGATTTTCTGTTCCGAGTGCCATTATTATGCATACAGTCTTTGTATTCACTGTGCTTTTGAATGCACCTTTTTGGGGAAAAAAAGAGTGTGCGTTTGCATTACTGTTACCATTAGTGGTTCCCCTTGTGTTTCCATTACTGTTTGCGTTAGCATTTCCGTTTACATCACCGTGTGCATTACCCTTTGCATTTGCATTTGCACTTGCACTTGTGTTTACATTACTGTTACTGTTTGTGTATCCATTACTATTTTTGTTTGCATTTACTTTTGCATCACCGTGTACGTTACCCCTTGCATTTGGGTTTGAGCTTGCATTTGCATTACTGTTACCATGTGCGTTTCCATTACTGTTTTATGTTTGCATTTACTTTTGCGTCACCATGAGCATTAACATTTACATTTGCGTACGTGCTTGTGTTTCTGTTTTCGCTTGAGTTTCCTTTGGTGTCATCATTGGTGTTACCGTAAAGGTTTGCATTTCCAATTGCATTACTGTAACCATGTGGATTACCATTTACGTTTGCATACACACTTGCATTTGCTTTTCTGTTTGTGTTTGTGTTTCCTTTAGCATCATCATTGGTGTTACCATAACCATTTGTGTTTCCAATTGCATTACCGTTACTGGTTGTGTGTTTGTTACTGTTTGTGATTGCATTGGCCTTAGCATTTGCATTTTCGGTAGCTTTGCCATTGTTGAGTGTGTAATTGTTTCCTTCTGCCTCGCTGTTGCTGTTATCGTTTGTGTTTCTGTTTGAGTTTATGTTAACGTTTGCATTTTCATTACCATTTTTGTTACTGTTTGCTTACCATTTCTGTTTTCATTTATGTTTGAGCTTGCGTTTCTCTTACCATTTGTGTTAATGTTTCTGTTTGCATCACCGTGTGCATTACTGTTTCTGCTTTGATTTACGTTAGCACTACTATTTTTGTTTACCTCACTGTTTCCATCACCGTTTGCGTTAACATCACCGTTCGTGTTTTTGCATTTGCGTACTGCAGTGTAAAACATTATACTTTTGCTATTTTTCTGCACTGTCTTCCGTGACACATAGAGCAGCCAGTGTGTGGTTGATTTGTCTGAAACTTGGCTCATAGAAAGACCTTTGTTCCAGGAACATGCCAGTTTTTGTTTGGCACAATAATGTTGTTCCGCTCCAGAGTTATTGCCAATTGAAGTTGGCCCACTTCATGGTTACTGATTTTTTGGCCACCAGGTCTACCATTTTAGTGCATTTTCTGCCGTGATTTCCACCATTTTGTGGTGGAAGACTTCTTAAAGGTGCAGAAACATGACAATTGAACATCTCTGGAATGGTGTGGTCTTTTCACATAAAATTTGGAGTTTGTTGAGTGGATGTCCTGGGGATGTGAATGATGCTGTTTACATGTTGTTAAAATAATTTGCTGTGGAGATACTGTGTGAAACAGTTACCGTTTTGCACATAGCATTCTGCATGTAGCTACTGGCTTGAAATTTATAGCGTAGGTAGCCCTAGTGGTATGGTGGTGCCCTGCACTGGTTTGGTGTGTAAAACATTAACAGGTGCGGAATTATGTCACTCTGATGAATGAAAAATTGGTTTATTCTGCTTCAATAACTTTTGAGCCATGTGTCCAATTTGCCTGCCATTTGGAATGCAGAAAGATTTATACTACATCTTTGACTGTGACAATGTTTGGGTTGCTGGCTCTTACTGTTGCTGAATTGTTCCTGCATAGTTGTTCGGTCGTGGCACTATGTGACAGTTGAACGGATGTTCATGAAGTTCTGGACATACGTTGTACTATGGTACATGTCTTCATTTACCAAGTTTCATTTCAGTCAGTCATACAGTTTTTGTACAGCGAGGTGACAAAAATCCACATGATGGGTCAGGGCCCATGCTTCCATCACCACATTCCATTTGCTATTTATAGTGCACATTCTCAAAAAGAAGGGAAATTCATGGCAAAAAAACTAAATTTAATACATCAGTTAGGGTTGTTCCACAGTGACAAAAGTGAGGAAATTCAGTGTTAGGGTTGCCACCCTTTGCACCCCAGGCCCATCCCACCCCACCAACAGGCATTGGGGTGTGCGTTGGGGTCATCGGTCCTAACTCTCACCCCATTGTCCTATACTGCACCACCTTAGCTTGTTTACAAATGGAATGGGGTGAGAGTTAGGGCCAATGAACCCAACGCACACCCTGATGCCTGTTGGTGTGGGCGGGGTGGGCATGGGTCGCATGGGGTGGCAACCCTAATACCGAATTTCCTCACTTTTGTTACTTTGGAACAACCCTAACTGATGCATTAAATGGAATTTATTGCCATGAATATATATATATATATATATATATACACACACACACACACACTGTAAAAGGATCAGACCCAGTACAGAACCCTGAGGCACCTCACTTGTAGCATAATACATAATGTACAAGAATAACTAATAATAATAAAAACCATGGAGGCTGTGCATGCACAGCAGCAGGGTTAGATGCCCTTCACTTCTTCTCCCACTTCATGCCCAGTTAAACTTTTATTAAGTACACTTTACCACAGTAGAAACTGCCTAAATCATGTCACAAGCTGGGCACAGATATCTGACCATCAAAGATGGACAATCTGTTGACATATTTGGCTGCAAAGCTGCTTCATGGAAAACTAAAGGAATCCAGGAAGCTGGAGCTTGGTGGAAAAGTGGGGACTGTTGTGAGCCAGGAGATCTCAAAGCAGGTGGTGGCTGCCCTGAGTTTTTCAATCTCTGAGCAGGTCCCGACAGCCTTACCCCAAACTCAATGATCTGGCCTTGAGACTGAGAGTCTTAGCACAGAAGGTGATGGGCCATGGAAAATGCCTGGAAGAAGCAGAGGGCAGGATTTCAATGTTTGAGGACAACAGCTCTGGTCTCTTGGCTAAGATTAAATGGCTAGAGAAAGACACTGGGGGAATTTAAAGAGCAACTGGAAAAGCACAAGAACAAAAATTGAAAGAAAAATATTCATCTCCGTGTACTCCTTGAAAGACTGGAGAGGAGAGATGCAGTGGCATTCCTCAAGGACTGGCTGCCAAAGACTTTAAATCTTCATCAATATAGGTTGCATGTTCCCAGGCATGAGGGGCAGCTGTTCAACCCTGTCCACACTGTTCTGAACTGGCCTCCACCTCCTCCAGCATTCACCTTGTGGTCAGTAGTTCTCCCACAAATTCTCCCTCATGGAGGGACTATAGGGGGCAGGATCTCCCATACAGCAAATCCAGAGAGGACCTGCAATAAGTATTAGGTGATGGCACAGACCCAGGACCAGCAAGCAGGGCTTCATTAGGCCTCTCGACCTCCATTTCCCAAATTTTCTTTCCATCCATGGTAACACATGATACACATTCACATGGAGATGCACATGCAGCTAAGAACCACAGATCCACCCCACCCCTGACTACAGTCAGTTGCTCATCTGTCTGAGCTACCAACAGGCCTCCACCTGGTGGCAACCAAGAGCAAAGTCGACTCTCCACCTCAATATGGGATAGGAGAGATGCCACTCAGCCACTCAGTCTACTCCCAGCCCTCCCCACCTACCAACCCTCAGTGAACCAAGCTCAAACCTCAACATGGGTCACCAGCACAGGACAGGCATGGGGCAAGGCACCTCCACCCTGTGCACCTTCAGTCTAGCTCTAAAGACATTCAGTCTTGACTGCAAACAAGAAAACACTGAAACTGATCAGGCACACAGAGAGCTAGCCACAAAGATTCCTGCCAAAGGCCCCCGTACAACTAATGTTCAGGGCCAGGCTGCATAGTTTTAGAGTCAAGCGATGAATGTTGGCAGCAGCCAAAAAAAATGCAGCAGCTTTCACTTGGGGCACTGCATTTATATTTAATACGTAGCCAAGAGAGTTCAATCTCAGTGGAAAGCATTTCTTCCACTTCTGAATGTGTGGGAGAAACAAGTCGACTTTTGATTCAGATTTTTAGCCATTCCGCCTGTCAGAAAAGGACAGCCATACAGTTTTGAGGTGATACAGTAGAAGTGGCAAAATGTTTCTGCAAAGAGCAATTCACCACTAATGGAGGTAAAGTGCTTTTGAAACATGTTTATGGGGTCCCCTTCCTCATACTGGGTTGGCAGCTACACAAATTCAGCTGAGTGCCTCCTTCCCTCCCACACACAGCCACATTCTGTCCCAAGGGCGAACCTGTCCTGGTGCTGTTTTAATCAAGTTCATGTTGTTTCCATAAGGATATTTAACCTGGGCTAAGCTAGGGGTGTAGGGGATTTAAGCAATAAGGCACAACAGGGTGTGGGCTATTTAAGCAATAAGCCACAAGGGGGTGTGGGTTATCGGGGGATTTACCATAGCTGGAGTGGTTTGCCCACGAGGCACAGCCAAGTGGGTAAATCCGCGCCAGCCATGGTAAATCCCCCGATAACCCACACCCCCGAGTGGCTTATTGCGATTATGCCATCAGTTAAATATTTAATTGATTTAAAAAAATGCATCTTTTTTAAAAAAAAAAAATATAAAGCTGTTTTTATTACAAATAACCTTGCACAATGCAAAACCAAAAAAATAGTCCTAGCCAATCTGGTATGAGGAGGACTGCAGAGTTTGAGTTTTGTATTGCTGGTGAAGGTTACCTTCTCATCAGCTTGGATTCGCACGGTGTTGGCAGGCTGAGGGACGGGAGACACAGGAGCAGTTTGTTGAAGTAAGTGCTCTGCGACCTGAGTGCTGCTTTGTGGTTCGGTTTTGGGAACAGACTGAGATATTTATTTAATTTTGGCTGGGGCAATCAGGTTGAATGATGCGTCTTACTTTCTTTTGGTAACTGGGAGGCATGAGTGAGGAGTTGGGAGACTGGAAGCATACTTGTGGTGTAGCGAGAGCGATGGAATTCAGAGGGAGCGAGCGAGCGTTATAGGAACATTTTTCAAATGGTTTGTCACGTTTTTTAGACTGCAGTTTCTTTTCGGAGAAATGCAAGCATGGAATTAGTGTTTATGCCAGGCAGCTTTTTAAAATGTTTTGTGAGCTGGGGGAGGAGGCTGGGATGGTGCCATGCTGATTTGCGCTTAGCGAGGAAATGAAGATGGCGGCTTGGAATGATTTCAATTTTTTTTTTTTAGTTGTTATTGAGATGCGGCTGGCTGGCACCTTTTGCGGTGATTATCAGAGGATCTACAATGGAGGTAAGGTGCCAACCTGCCGTTTTCATTGGTCAGTGTCCGAGGTCTATGGTATAATGGGGATTAACCCACGCCTTGTGCAGTGTGTCACAAGGTGCAGCTGAGTGACTTAACCACACAAGAAGTGGGTAAATCATCCAATAACTCACACCCTGGAGTGCCTTATTGTGATGATAGAATGGACCATGCATAAAGTAAATTTAAAATGTGTTTCATTATGTTTTTTTATAAATACCATTCATCAGCTGTGGGTTATGCAGGATTTACCAACGGTCATGTGACATGTTTTGACCAGTGAGGTTACAGGATTTTCACACACCATTGTATAATTTGCAATCTTTTGCCTCCCCCTGATACTATAGCACAGAACTGACTGCTGATCCTGAAGGAGAGAAACCCAGACCTATTAAAATGAGTACATGAGGTGTGGGTTTGGAACACTTTCTCATTGGTTCACAGCTGGGTTAAGATGATGTTGGGAGCGGACAATGCTGAAACTCTCTTTTCTGAGTTCTCGTAGAGGAGGTTGATGTTTTTTTTCCTGATGGTGTGAAGAACTGGAAAATGTCTCTAATGAACTTGCCAGGTCAGCACCTTGTCACAATGGCCTCCTGTGAATGTTTCTCCTAACTAAACTTACTCTCCTTCCCTCTAATTTTCCTCCTCCTCTAAGTCCCTCCCACCTTAACCCCCACTATCTCCGATCTCCTCCCTTTTTATTTCTCCACTATTATCTACATTATCTCCCCATAGCTTCCTCTACATGTATCTACCATCTCTCCTAACAGTTTCTAATTTAGACTAGTGAACCATATTACAACTGTGTTTTTTTATTGTACATACGTTCTTGAATAATATACACACATTACTGTAACTTAACATACATACTGTGAATCATTGCACATATTACAATAATTCCAAATGAAAGCTTTAATGAACTCGACAAAGCCTATGGATGCTTGAAACTACTGTACTTGTTATTGTCTGCACTATGTTCTGTATTGTTTCCCCAACAGGGAACCTTTGTAACAGATCCTTGGCTCAAAGGTGTCTTCTGAAATAATAATAAACTATAGACTATATAGGTCCAAGCTTGTATGAAAGAGAATAGCCAAGCCATTGTATTGGTTGGCCATCTTGGGCGTAGCAATAGTCATCTATGAACACCTGAAACAGGCCAAGGTTGCTAAACTTCACCAGGCTATACGAAAGGACTGCCTAACTTTGTCTTTCTTTATAAGCTGGGGGGTACACACTTATTCTCAAGGGCTCAGCCTGACCAAACTGGGGAGGGGGATGGAGAATGCCTCCCCACTGGTGATATGGTTTTAACAGGCTAACTATCGCACAACAATTAAATTGTAGCCAGAAACATGCCAAGGCCTAATAACCTAACCATGAGTTGGGCATGGGTCTTGGTACTCTAGGAGGGAGGGAGGCAGATAAATCTGATGAGCCTAAGTCCAATTCAGGAGTAGATAGGAGACAATTACCTATACATGGTTCAGTGTTAATATTGTGCAACTGCAATAGTGCAGCACTTATGAGCACAGTCATTTTAGCGCCATGTTCTCATAGCATATCTGAAAAACAGTGAAAAAATAGCATTTGATTCAATGTCCAAAATAAAATACTCCCTACCTTTCTTCTTTGACAAATTCTTTGACAAATTCAGATATTGGGTCAAGGTTCATGTATCTTTGTGTGTTCCTTTTTATTCGGTTCATCACAACTAGAACTGTGCATTACAGAATCCCTTACCATAAGCTAAGCATTTCCAATAAGACTTCGAGGACGTAATGCGCTCTTGGCGATAAATAAAACCATCCAGGGTAGCTAGGTCACTACAATTCTGGCTCTTTATGAAGAATACATCCTTTTCACTCTTCATCTCACTTTTCAAAATCAGTAAATCTAATGGCCTAGCATATGCTGGATTTTATTAATGTGGATTTCATGCTGTTGTGTGCATGCGCTACATTGATGGACACTATTTCTGGAATGCACTTCGATGATTGCGCTGTTTTGACTAGCGTTATAGTGGTTGCGCTAGATTAAGGGGGAACTATTGAAACCACTGGCTATGCTTTTTAATAAATCATGGGAGGATGGGGTGGTACCCGAGGACTGGAGGAAGGCAGATGTGATTCCTTTTCACAAAAGTTGGACCAAGACAGAGGCAGAAAACTACAGACCTGTAAGTTTGACCTCTGTGGTAGGGAAAGTGATGGAGTCACTTTCTGAAGGAAAGAATTGTTGAGTACCTAGAGGCCATTGGGGCACAGGACCCAAGGCAGCATGGGTTCTCAGCGGGAAGGGCATGTCAGATGAATCTAATAGATTTCTTTGACTGGGTGACCAAAGTAGTAGACCAGGGAGGGGCTGTGGACATGGCCTACCTAGACTTTAGCAAGGCATTTGACACTATCCCACACAAAAGATTAATAGTCAAATTAAGCAGCCTGGGAGTGGGTCCCAGGGTGGTAGCCTGGGTAAAACATTGGCTGGACAACAGGACACAGAAGGTAATTGTAAATGGAGTCCACTCTGAAGAAAGGGGGGTTACTAGTGGGGTACCGCAGGGTTCAGTATTGGGTCCAGTCCTTTTTGATGTCTTCATAAGTGACATTGCAGAGGGACTGGAAGGAAGAGTATGCCTCTTTGCAGATGACACAAAGATCTGCAACAGGGTTGATACACAAGGAGACGTGGAAAGGATGAGAAGAGACTTGGCAAGGTTGGAGGAATGGTCAGAAGTATGGCAGCTAGGATTCAATGCAAAGAAGTGCAAAATAATGCACCTGGGAAACAAGAACCCAGGGGAAGAATACACAATGGGGGGGAGGTAGTAACAACAACAAAAAAGGAAAGGGACCTGGGGGTAATCATATCAGATGACCTTAAGGTTAGCAAGCAATGTGAGAAGGCAGTAGGGAGGGCTGGGGGTATACTGGGATGCATAGGGAGCGGCATCAGCGGCAGAAAACAGGAAGTTGTTATCCCTCTGTACAGACAGTTGGTGAGACCCCATCTGGAGTACTGCGTCCAGTTCTGGAGACCTCATCTCCACAAGGACATAGACAGGATTGAGGCAGTCCAGAGGAGGGCAACTAAAATCGTGCAGGGTTTTCAAGAGAAGCCGTATGAGGAGAGACTAAAGGAGCTTAATATGTATACCCTTGAGGAAAGAAGGGAGAGGGGGGACATGATAGAAACTTTTAAGTACCTCAGTGGAATCAACAAAGTCCAAGAGGGTAGCATATTTCAGAAAAGAGACATTGCAAGAACAAGGGGGCACAATTTAAAGATAGAGGGCAGTTCAGGGGCAATATGAGGAAGTATTGTTTCTGAGAGGTAGTGGATGCATGGAACAGCCTTCCTGAGGAAGTTGTGGGGTCTAAAACAGTGGGAGAATTCAAGAACGCATGGGACAGACATAAGGCAATTCTTGTGGGGGGTAGGAAGAAATAGGCTGTTGGTTAACTAGGATCTGCGGCCTATCCAGTAGATAGGGAAATGGGCAGACTAGATGGGCCAAGCGGTCCTTATCTGCCATCAAAGTCTGTGTTTCTATGTTAACTGGATACTTCTATACATATTACCAACTTAGGGTGGAAGTGGGTTGAATGAGCAGTCTTGTTAGACAAGACTGTAGGAATTTAGGCAGTTCAGCAGACAATCCTACATGCTTAGCATTATTGGCCCAACAGAGTACCCATCTTGAACCGAGGATTAGCATGTCATACCCCACCAGGGCAGGAAAAGAATGAGACAAAGGAGGAGGAGTTCTTACATAGAAACATAGAACACATAGAAACATAGACTTTGATGGTAGATAAGGCCTGCTTGGCCCATCTAGTCTGCCCATTTCCCTACCTATTGGATAAGCTGTAGATCCTAGTTAACCAACAGCCTTCTTCTTCCTACTCCCCCACAAGAATTGCCTTATGCCTGTCCCATACATTCTTGAATTCTGCCATTGTTTTTGATCCCACGATTTCCTCAGGAAGGCTGTTCCATGCATCCACAACCCTCTCTGTGAAAAAATACTTCCTCACATTGCCCCTGAGCCACCACCCCTCTATCTTCAAATTGTGCCCCCTTGTTCTTACACATCTCTTTTTCTGAAAGATGATACCCTCTTGGACTTTGTTGATTCCCTTGAGGTACTTGAAAGTTTCTATCATGTCCCCACCCCCCTTCCGTTCCTCGAGGGTATACATATTAAACTCCTTTAGTCTCTCTTCATATGGCTTCTGGTGCAGACCCTGCACCAGTTTAGCTGCCCTTCTCTGGACTGCATCCATCCTGTCTATGTCCTTGTGGAGATGGGGTCTTCAGAACTGCTGCTATTGGAATACAAGAGGATGGGCTCAGACCACCACTTGTTATTTTATGTTGTGGCTCATATTCTACAATGTTTTTTGTTTTAGACATTCAGAAGTGCCATATGTCATTTCTGAGGCATGTAGTACAACAGAGAGACACCAACAGACTGGGGAATGAGATATAGCAAAACTCAATTTGTTTCTGTGTCACTGACAACACCTCCCACTGGGTATCTGTCTATAAGCAATGAACAAGGTTCAGATATCCTCTTGCAAAGTCCAGGGGTTCTCTTCCCCAATTAAACAAAAAAGAAACTGTCCCAACTCAAAAAGCAGTCAATCCAGGTAACATTTTTGCAAGACACACATATCTTTCAGATATTGAACATGGGAAACTTGTCAGGGATTGGGTATGTCAGCCCAAAGTAATTTTTATGTTGATTGCGCGCATGTGCAAGAAACATGTTGTGGCAGGTTTTTCCAGAAGCAGGTTGTGGAGGCATGGCACTATTGTGCCCAATGCCCCCACAACCTGCAAAGGCTTGGCCCCCATTCCCCAATGCCGGGGCATGCTGCTGCTGACACTAGTTCAGCCAGCATGCCACAACTTTCTAAAAAATCAGCCGCTACAATCAGGGGCCACCTTGTCATTGCAGTGTCAGCCATCAGCTGCAGTGAGGGAGTGACCCGTCATTGCAGGGTGGGTCGTGGGATCCTGATATTGTTTGTGAACATGGCGGTGGGTTGCAAGCGTGTTCACAAACAATATACCCCCCCACTTTGTTTACTTGCCGATGGGGGAGCCCACTCCCTGTTGGCATTCTGAACCCCCCCGTTGTTCCTGCCGATGGGGTGCCCAACTTGCTGGCATAATGATTTCCCCCCCTTTTGTTCCTACCGACAGAGTGCCCAATCTCCATCTGCATAATGATTATCTCCCCCCCATTGTTCCTGCCGATGGGGTGCCCAATCCCCGTTGGCATAAAGAATACCCCCTTCTGTTGCTGTAGCCGAGGGGGTGCCCAATCCCCCTCAGCTCCTGCAGCTCCCTTCCCCCTTGCCTTGTTTGCCGATGGGGGTGCCCAATCCTCTGTTGGCTACCCCAATCACACAGGCGGCACGCTGGGAGCCTACCCCAGCATGCCAAAGCTCCTGTTAAGTCAGAAACCATCCCCGATGTCTTAATTTAGTTTCAACCTGTAAAAAAGGAAATGGTACCTCGTAGTCTCCCTGCCCTCCCTCCCACAACCTGCACCCACCCACTGTGCACCCTGCCTCCCCCCCCATACTCCATACTTACCTCCAGAGCTCAGCGTGACGATCTTCGCTGGACCGGGAACACGTCTGCACTCTTCAAAGTCGATCGCGAACTGAGGAAATGCCAGTAAGCTGTATAATGTAATGAATAGGGTTTTTTCAACCTTAGTGCATTTCTTGGGCAGTTTTGAGAATTTTTTCACCACATTTTCAACATGGGATTTTTGGGACCCCTCCTCATGAATTCTTGAACTGTCATGGCATTAGTCGGCCCAGAAAGGTGGTTTCACGGTCACTGCACAGAATCACCCTTCAGGGCCAATTAACAAAACGACAGTGCCAGTGTTCATGAGGTGGGCTCTCAAAAAGCCTATGTTGCAAATTTAGTGGAAAAAATCCAAAAAATGACTGTTTTACAAGCATTCATTGCGCAGTTGCTATGTATGCTCGTAACTTCGCGAATTTACAATATTTTCACGCCAGATTTTCAACATTGGCATTTTTTCACACCTCCTTATGAACAGTACAGCTGTCATTGTTCACATTCTGGCTGAAATGTGTTTTCGCAATTCTGGCACAGAATGGTGCGGTTGCTGTGGGAAATCAGTGTTCAGGACAGATTAAGAAAATGACAGTGACACTGTTCATGAGTAGAGGTCCTAAAATGCCTATGTTCAAAATTTGGTAATGATACTCCATAAGATGACTGTGTTATGAGCGTGCGTTGTGCAGTTGGCATGTACGCTCGTAACTTTGTGAATTTATAATATTTTCACTCTAGATTTTCAACATTACCATTCTCCCACACTTACTTATGAACAGTGCAGCTGTCATTTTTCCCCATCCTGGCTGAAATGTGTTTTCGCACTTCCGGCGCAGAATACAGTGGTCGCTGTGGGAAATCACTGTCCGGGACAGATCAAGAAAATGACAATAATACTGTTCATGAGCAGAGGTCCTAAAATGCCTATGTTGAAAATTTGGTGATGATAGCTCATCAATTGACTGTGTTACGAGTTTGCGTATCCCACTTTCCATGCACCCTCGTAACTTAGCAGATTTGTAATATTGTCACACCATATTTTCAACAGTGCCATTTTTTCACACCTCCTTATAAGCAGTACAGCTGTCATTTTTCACATCCTGACCGAAATGTGTTTTCACAGTTCTGGCACAGAATAACGTGGTCACTGTGGGATGTCAGTGTTCGGGACAGATTATGAAAATGACAGTGGCACTGTTCATGAGTGTGGTAGCGGCGAGGATTTTTTATAACAGATTTAGACAGACAACTGTAATATAGTGCATAAAAAATGCATATTCTGTGTTTGTCAATTTATTGTCCAAAAAGGAAAATAAAGAAAATAAACGATATTTACAAAAAGGAAAATAAGGGGTGCTAATTCTTCACACCAATGTAAATCATCAGGACATCATTCTTCTTCCATTAAGCATCAAAATCAAAAGAATTCCTGAGATCTTCCTTCTTGACAGTGTGTAGACCTTCACACTCAGCTCTTCTTAGCTCTTGCTCAGTCTCTGATCAGAAAGCAACTGATCATCTTCCATACTCTCTCTCTCCTATCTATCTCTCTAGACCTCTGGTGGACATCCTTTTATGGCAGCCTGACGCGACATCAGAGGTCAGGTGACAACATCAATTAGCTGGAACACTTTATTTTAAACCTCTATATTTCATAAAACAATGTCCTAGCCTGCCTAGCTTAATGCAATTCTCTATGTCCATCATACAGGATCTTAAGGAGTCTCTCTTCTGAAGAAAAAGGCTAAATAAATCCTTAATTACAGGGCATGACATCACACTTGGGAGCTGACTCCTCCCATACTGTGATGTCACTGACTGCTTCTCCCACAAATACAGTCAGTTCAGAAGCTGCCAGCCCTATAGCAGGACCTCTGGAAACATCATCAGGTAATGACCCTTTTTCTTTTATTTCTGGCTCATTGTAATGTTTTAAACCAGAAGAAAACTATTCAGTAGCTATCACTAGGCTTGAAAACTGTAAGCAGAAAAAGGCGCGCTCCTTATCTGTTTACTCTTGCAAGCACTAGTAACCTACTGCTTTTTTAAATGAGAAATAAACCTTTTTTAAAGACAACATACAAAACAGAAGACAATTTCCAGGGCACACATTTCTTTATAGCTAGACACAATAACTACTTGTTATTTATACAAATACTTTTTTTTTTATTTGAGAAACAACTTTTTCTGTATCATACATAGCTTTCCAAAACAGCTGTTGGCTGAAAACTTTCAGCCGTCGACTCCCATTTCATTTTCAGCCCTGTTTTGTTTGACAGCAAAGCTAGCTTCTTAGATGTACCTGATACCTGCAGCATTTCATTACATGGGCATCATAGGGGTTTTATATGCTTAACTCCCTTCATTTTTTTCAAAGGGAGTGTTTTTCTGTATTTCCCCGTCTGAGTTAGCTCAGTCTACACACTTGCTGCAAGACACAGGAGCATGAAACAACAGGGGCAAATTTTGTACATTCTTTGGAACTCTGCATCCACTTCAGAGCTATGTCCTCTTTATAAGAAACCACTCCTGGTGGTTAAACAATCATTTCCTTAACACACATCAGCTGGGACCAAATTCAACATACTGCTTGCAGCAGCAGGGAACCACTGCTCTTTCTTTAAGGCACCAGTTATTTTTCAGGAGCTGCTTCTAAAAGGGAACACAGGCATTTTAACAAATAGGGGATAGAAAAGAAAAGAAAATAGGTATCAGTTTGGCCACCTTGATAGCGAAAAAAAAGGATAGTCAGAAAAAAAAGTAGAAAGGACAGAGTGAAATAAAACACTTAACGTGCTTGCCTGTGTTAAATCCTGATTCTGGCACACTCCTACCCACACAAGAAGGCAATCATACAGATGTTTGCTGTAAAGCCCTCCACCCTAGGAAGGGTTGGAACTTCTGCCCACCCATCTCCAGAAGTTCCCCTCAGGGACCCTTAAACAACTAAATGGTGTAAAGCATTCAGTTTATACAATATAACAAATACCGTTTTTCATACGTTCATTTCCCTGAGGTGTGTACTACGTGCATTATGCACAGTTAAAGTTTCCACTGACTGAGCAGTACCATTAGGAACCTGGTCTGCTCCAAACCTCGACAAGAAATCAGCATTTTGATGTTGCTTTTCAGCCCTATGCCTAACAGAAAATTTGTATGGTTGGAGCGAGAAATATCATCTTAAAATGCATGAATTCTTGTCCTTCATCAGGTTCAATCAACATAGGGGGTTGTGATCAGTAATAACAATTAATTAATTTCCCCACAGGTAATATTTGAGGGCCTCTATCGCCCACTTGATAGCTAAACATTCCTTCTCTACAGTAGAATATTTCCTCTCTCTCTCATGGAACTTTCTACTGATAAACAGAATAGGATGGTCTCCTTGGTGGTCATGTTGACTTAGAACAGCCCCTATGCCTGTATCAGAGGCATCTGTTTGAAGTTCAAAGGGCTTGGTGAAATTAGGGATATGTAAAACTGGGGTAGAACACAAGATGGCTTTTATTTTTGTGAATGGCCCCTCACATGCTGAACTCCATTTTACTTTGTTTGGCTTCTTATTTTTTGTTAAGTCAGTCAAGGGAGAAGCAATTGTAGAGAAGCCGGGAATAAAACGTCGGTAGTAACTTGCCAAACCTAAAAAGGACCGGACGTGTTGTTTTGTGGTTGGCACAGGACTATTTGCTATGGCCTCAACTTTACTTATCTCAAGCTTCACCATCCCTTTACCGATAATGAAACCTAAGTAACGGCTCTCAGTCCTGGCTATGGCACATTTGGACGGGTTAATGGTAAGGCCTGCATCCTTAATGCTCTGAATAACTGCACTGAGGCATACCAAGTGTGTATTCCAGTTTGGGCTGTAGATGACAACGTCATCTAGATACGCTGCACTGTACTGTTTTTGTGGTCTTAGGATATGGTCCATGTACTGTTGAAAAGTAGCCGGAGCTCCGTGCAACCCAAACGGCATGGTGGTAAAATGGTACAGTCCAATTGGGGTGCAAAAAGCAGTTAGTTCTTGGGCTCGGGGTGCTAATGGTATCTGCCAGTACCTCTTTGTCAAATCTAGGGTACTGATGTACTTGGCAGACCTGATTTGACCTAATAAATCATCAATTTGAGGCACTGAATAGCCATCGAATTCTGACACTTCATTTATCCTTCAGAAATCCAAACATAATCTAAGTCCTCCTTCCTTCTGGTGTACTACTACTAAAAGGGAAGACCAGGGACTACGGGAAGGAACAATCACCCCTGCCTTCTCCATTTTTATCACCTCAGCAATAACTTCAGGCCTAATTTTTTCTGGAAGCCTGTATGGTTTCTGGCGGATAGGTTTGGTTTGTGTGACTCTAATGTCATGGGCCACCCCCTTTGCTCTACCTGGGGTTTTGGTAAAAGTCTCTGCAAAATATGCCAAGAGGAGATCAATCTCTTGTCTCTGTGCCTGGTCTAACTCAGGGTATATCTGAATGCCATCCTCTTTGTCTTTTGTCTCTAACCTTTCATAGGCTATGTCTATCTCAATTTCTCCCTGTTCCAGCTTAATAAACAGTGTTGGGGCCTGTGGTTTTTCTACTCACTTTTGTAGTAGATTTGCATGGTAGATCTTCTTCAAGGGTCTATGGCAAGGCATTTCAATTTCATAATTGGCTACACCAGTCTAGCGTAGTATCACATAAAGCTGTTGCCATTGCATCAGCAATTTATTTTCAGAAGATAACAGTAACAACAACAATTTTTCACCTGGTTCAAACATCTTAGTTTTTAACCCCACATCATACAATTGTTTTTGCTTACACTGAGTCTGGTCTACATTCTGATGTGCTATTGTCACATTTTTCACCAAACGCTCTCTTAAAGATGTCATATACTCTAAAATGTTTTTACACCCCACATTGTTCCCTGCCTCCCAATGTTCTTTTACCACATCAAGCGGACCACTGGGATTCCGTCCATATAATAGGGTAAACAGAGAGAATCCTGTGGTGGACTGGGGCACCTCCCTGTAGGCGAATAACAAATAGGGTAGGAATTTATCCCAATCCCTGCCTTCATCATGCACAAACTTCTGTAGCATGCTTTTCAGGGTCTTATTAAAGCACTCCACAAGACCATCAGTTTGGGGATGATATGGCGAAGTTCTAAGAGCTGATACTTCCAACAGTTTATATAATTCCTGCAACATTTCAGATGTGAAGTTGCTACCTCTGTCAGTTAGAATGACTTTAGGGATTCCCATTCAACTGAACACTTTAGCTAGTTCCTCAGCAAAGCAAGGGGCAGTGACAGTCCTCATTAGAATTGCTTCGGGTTACCGAGTGGTGTAATCACATATCACTAGAATATATTGATTACCCTTGGAGCTCTTAAGGAGTGGACCAACCACATCCATAGCCACTCTGTCAAATGGGGTAGTAACATGAGGTATAAGCTGCAGGGGTACTGAGTCCTTCTTCCCTTTTTGGGCCACTAGCTGGCATTTCGGACAGGCCCAACAGCATGCAGCTACATCTTTGGTGAACCCCTGGCCAACAGAATTGAGACAGAATGCACTGCATTGTTCTATCTCCTCCCTCATGTCCAGCCAGAGGGATGTCATGTGCTTAATACATTGCTTTATCCCTGTACTTTACTAGTACTACTAACTGTTCAGTTTCTTCAGCAGTTACTGGATCAATGATACTATGGTACAGTATGTTATTTTTAAGGATAAAGTGTGATTGTCCTGGCAGTACTTGTTCACCTGCAAAAACAAAGTTTGTAAAGTCACATCCTGTTTCTGTTCCTGTGCAATGTCCTGCATTGCAGCACCTGGTGTATTAGACTGGCTCCCAACCTGATGCAAGTCCTTCCAGGCTTCTTTTTCCCTTTTTCTAGTTTTTCATGATTTTATGGTTTTGCTGCCAGTCTCAAAATAGTCTGCATCAAAAGGGAAAATGTCTTGCAATAGCTGTGTTTTAGCCTGGGACCTGGTAACCACATGTACAGGTTCTTGCAAGTTATTATGGGTTTTCATCAGGAGATCGAAGTGAGGGAAATCCTGACCAACAATAACAGGAACTGGTAGACGTGAGACCAATCCCACCAACATATTATGACTCTTGTTGTTCACAGTGATGTCTAAACAAGCAATATGATATTGATGGATGTTTCCATGAACACAACAAACAGGTGTATCACAGTCACATTTGGGTACATCCAAAGCCAAATCTGCTCTGATCAATGTCTGATGACTCCCTGAGTCTAATAGGCCCAAGGTTTGATGTTCCTCAATTCCTACAGATGTCACATATCCAAAATTAGCTAGGGCTATGTAAGTTAGGTCAGGGCGTTTATTGGGGCAGTTCCTCACGATATGCCCTTTCCCTAGGCAACCATGGCAGATAACCTCTGAGTAAGGGATCCTACCACCTCTGTCCCTTCTGTAGATCTGTCTCTGGGAATTAGAATCAGAAAATTGGTTTCTTACCAGAGTGCTGCATTGTCCTGCATTACCTAGGGTACCCCTGGCTCTGTTGGTCCCTGCTGCCAAGTAGTCCTCTGCAAGCTTGATGGTGTTCTCAGCTGTTTCAGGTTTGTGTTCTCTCACCCAGACTTGTACATCCATAGGCAACACTTGGATAAATTGCTTGGTTATCATCAACTCCATAATCTGCTCAACTGACTTGGTGGTAGGTTGCAGCCATTTCCCACAATAGTCTTTTAGATGGGCACATAGGTCTCTTGGGGGGGTATCCAGGCTAGTCATGTGAGTGAAAACGCTGCCTGTAGGTTTCTGTGCTGATGTTGTTCCTTCTCAAAATCTCTTCCTTGACCTTATAATAAGTGGTAGCATCAGTCCCACTAAGCTGGCTGTAGACAAATTAGGCTCTTCTGGATAAATAGGGCACCAACCGAATCACCCACTGGTCCCTAGGCCAGTTGTATTTCTGGGCCACCCTCTTGAATGTCGTGAGGTAGGCCTCGATATCATCATTCTCCATCAACTTGGTTAATTTAATCTCTATAGGGACAGTCCTATCTGGTTGGCCCTGTGTCATATCATGGATGGCTGGCAAAGTGGCAGTCCATTTCTCATCCTGGCATTGTCTTTCCTCTGCTTGAAGTCTCTGATCCTCGTCCCTCTGCCTGTGGTCTTCCTCACATTGTCACTCCATCTCGAGTTGATGTAGACAAAGCCATGTTAACAACTCTCAAGGGTCATCTGGTGCTGGGATGGTCTGGCCTTCTTCCTTCTTCTCTTTTTTAGGATTGCCAGCTGCTGCTGTGGCACCTTCCACTTTATCCTCATCCTCGATCTGCATTATCTTCAGTCTAGTTACTGGAGTCAAACCTGGAAATGGTTCTATACCAGTTCTTTGACTTATGAACTGTGTCAGATGAAATGCGCTAATGTCTGTTTGCTCACTTTCACTCATCTGTTAGGGTGTTTTTGTAGCAACACCCCCCCTGGCAATGCCTCCTGGGCAGCCTTGATGTACCAGGGTAAGAGAATCCCACTTCTTACACCAGTTGTGGTAGTGAGGATTCTTTATAACAGATTTAGACAGACAACTGTAATATAGTGCATAAAAAATGCATATTCTGCGTTTGTCAATTTATTGTCCAAAAAGCAAAATAAAGAAAATAAAGGATCTTTACAAAAAGGAAAATAAAGGGTGTTAATTCTTCACACCAATGTAAATCATCAGGACATCATTCTTCTTCCATTAAGCATCAAAATCAAAAGAATTCCTGAGATCTTCCTTCTTGACAGTGTGTAAACTTCCACACTCAGTTCTTCTTAGCTCTTGCTCAGTCTCTGATCAGAAAGCAACTGACCATCTTCCATACTCTCTCTCCTATCTATCTCTCTAGACCTCTGGTGGACATCCTTTTATGGCAACCTGACGTGACATCAGAGGTCAGGTGAAAACTTCAATTAGCAGGAACACTTTATTTTAAACATCTATATTTCATAAAACAATGTCCTAGCCTGCCTAGCTTAATGCAATTCTCTATGTCCATCATACAGGATCTTAAGGAGTCTCTCTTCTGAAGAAAAAGGCTAAATAAATCCTTAATTACTGGGCATGACATCACACTTGGGAGTTGACTCCTCCCCTACTGTGATGTCACTGACTGCTTCTCCCACAAATACAGTCAGTTCAGGAGCTGCCAGCCTTATAGCAG
This sequence comes from Neoceratodus forsteri, assembly GCA_016271365.2. Classification (NCBI taxonomy): domain Eukaryota; kingdom Metazoa; phylum Chordata; order Ceratodontiformes; family Ceratodontidae; genus Neoceratodus; species Neoceratodus forsteri. Next base: position 49,247,828 of record CM028129.1, on the reverse strand, counting down.
GACCTCTGGAAACATCATCAGGTAATGACCCTTTTTTCTTTTATTTCTGGCTCATTGTAATATTTTAAACTAGAAGAAAAATATTCAGTAGCTATCACTAGGCTTGAAAAATGTAAGCAGAAAAGGGCGGGCTCCTTATCTGTTTACTCTTGCAAGCACTAGGAACCTATTGCTTTTTTAAGAGAAATAAACCTTTTTTAAAGAAAACATACAAAACAGAAGACAATTTCCAGGGCACACATTTCTTTATAGCTAGACACAATAACTGCTTGTAATTTATACAAATACTTTTTTTTATTTGAGAAACAACTTTTTCTGTACCGTGCATAGCTTTGCAAAACAGCTGTTGGCTGAAAACTTTCAGCTGTCGGCTCCCATTTCTTTTTCAGCCCTGTTTTGTTTGACAGCAAAGCTAGCTTCTTAGCTGTACATGATACCTGCAGCATTTCTTTATATAGGCATCATAGGGGTTTTATATGCTTAAACTCCCTTCATTTTTTTCAAAGGGAGTGTTTTTCTGTGCTTTCCCGACTGAGTTAGCTCAGTCTATACACTTGCTGCAAGACACAGGAGCATGAAACAACAGGGGCAAATTTTGTACATTCTTTGGAACTCTGCATCCACTTTAGAGCTATTTCCTCTTTATAAGAAACCACTCCTGGTGGTTAAACAATCATTTCCTCAACACACATCAGCTGGGACCAAATTCAACATACTGCTTGCAGCAGCAGGGAACCACTGCTCTTTCTTTAAGGCACTAGTTATATATTTCAGGAGCTGCTTTTAAATGGAAACACAGGCATTTTAACCAATAGGGGACAGAAAAGAATAGAAAATGGATATCAGGTTGGCCACCCTGATAGGGAAAAAAATGGATAGTCAGAAAAAAGAGGAGAAAGGACAGAGTGAAATAGAACACCTAAGGTGATTGCCTATTTTAAACCCTCATTCTGGCACAATGAGCAGAGGTCCTAAAATCCCTATGTTGAAAATGTGGTGACAGAACTCCATAACATGACTATGTTAGTAGCATGTATTGAACTGTTTCCACGCACCCTTGTAACTTCACTAATTTGTAATACTGTCACGCCACATTTTCAACAGTGGCATTTTTTCACAACTCCTTAAGAACACTACAGCTGTCATTTTTCACATCCTGGCTAAAATATATTTTTGCACTCCTGACGGACAATAGCACGGTCACTCTGGGAAATCAGTATTTGGGACAGATTAAGATCGACTGAGTGAGAGGGCGGAGTGACAGAGCTCATCTGGGCTATGTCGGGACTGCTGCAGATTTGTTTGTGGGTAGACAAAGGCCTCAACACAAGAGCCCAGTACAAAAGGGCAGCCTGCAGCATTGGGAGAAACAGAATGAGAGAGAGAATGAGGAAGGGGGAGTGAGCAAACTCACCGAAGTGCTGTCAGGACTGCTGCAGATTTCTTTGTGGGTAGAAAAAGGCATCAATACAGGCAGGGGTCAGTACAACAAGCCAGACTGCAGCGGTGGGAGAAACAGTATGAGCGAGTGAGACAAGGAGACTTAGAGAGCTCAACAGAGCTCTGTAAGACAGCTGGGATTTCTTTGTGGGCAGAAAAAGGCGCCAATGCAGGCAGGAGCCCTGTACAAAAGGACAGCTTGCAGCACCAGGACAAACAGAATGAGTGATGAGAGAGAAAGACTGCGCGACCTCAACGGAGATCTGTCGTGGACAGACAAAGGTACCAGCACAGCCAGGAGCCCCATACAAAAGCACAGTCTGCAGTGCCAAGAGAAACGGAATGAGAGAGTGACAAAGTGGTAGTGAGCGTGCTCAACGGAGCTGAACTGTGACTGCTGCAGATTTCATTGTGGGCAGAAAATGCGACAATGCAGGCAGGAGCCCAGTACAAATGGCCAGCTTGCAGCACCGGCAGAAACAGAATGCAAGAGTGACAGAGGGGGAGTGAGCAAGCTCAGTGGAGTTGTGTCAGGACTGCTTCAGATTTCTTTCTGGCCAGAAAAAGCCACCAATGCAGGCAGGAGCCCAGTACAAAAGGGCAGCTTGCAGCACCAGGAGACACAGAATGAGTGGATGAGGGAGGGGGAGTCAATAAGCTCAACGGGGCTTTGTTGGGACTGCTGCAGATTTGTTTGTGGGCAGAAAAAGGCAGCAATACATGCAGGGGCCCAGTGCAAAAGGGCAGCCTGCAGTGGCAGGATAACCAGAATGAGTGAGTGAGTAAGCTCAAAACAGCTGTATAGTAACTGCTGTAAATTTCTTTGTGAGCATAAGAAGGCAGCAATGCAGGCAGGAGCCCAGTAGAAAAGGGCAGCCTGCAGCGCTGGCAGAACAGAATGAGTGAGTGAGAGAAGGGGAGTGAGCGAGCTCAACAGAGCTTTGTCGGGACTGTCATAACATGACTGTGATACCAGCGTGCATTGAACTGTTTCCACGCACCCTTGTAACTTCGCAAATCTGTAATACTGTCACGCCACATTTTCAACAGTGGCATTTTTCCACAATTCCTTATGAACACTACAGCTGTCATTTTTCACGTCCTGGCAACAGTATGTTTTTGCACTCCTGCTGACAATAGCATGGTCACTCTGGGAAATCAGTGTTTGGGACAGATTAAGATCGACCAAGTGAGAGGGGGGAGTGACTGAGCTCAACTGAACTCTATCAGGACCGCTGCGGCTTTGTTTATGGGCAGACAAAGGCCCCAACACAAGAGCTCAGTACAAAAGGGCAGCCTGCAACACTGGGAGAAATAGAACCAGAGAGGGAGTGAGGAAGGGGAAGTGAGCAAACTCACCAAAGTGCTGTCAGGACTGCTGCAGATTTCTTTGTGGACAGAAAAAGGCATCAATACAGGCAGGGGCCCAGTACAACATGCCAGCCTGCAGCGATGGGAGAAACAGTATGAGCGAGTCAGACAAGGGGACTTAGTCAGCTCACCGGAGCTCAATCAGGACTGCTGGGATTTCTTTGTGGGCAGAAAAAGGCGCCAATCCAGGCAGGAGCCCCGTACAAAAGGGCAGCTTGCAGCACCAGGACAAACAGAATGAGTGATGAGAGAGGGAGATTGCACAACCTCATCGGAGCTCTGTTGGGACAGCTGTGGATTTCTTTGTGGACAGACAAAGGTGCCAATGCAGCCAGGAGCCCCATACAAAAGCGCAGTCTGCGGCGCCAAGAGAAACAGAATGAGCGAGTGACAGAGTAGTAGTGAGTGAGCTCGACGGGGCTCTAGTGTGACTGCTGCAGATTTCTTTGTGGGCAGAAAATGCGGCAACGCAGGCAGGAGCCCAGTACAAATGGGCAGCTTGCAGCGCCGGCAGAAACGGAATGCGATAAGTGACAGAGGGGGAGTGCGAGCTCAGTGGAGCTGTGTCGGACTGCTTCAGATTTCTTTCTGGCCAGAAAAAGCCACCAATGCAGGCAGGAGCCCAGTACAAAAGGGCAGCCTGCAGCACCAGGAGAGACAGAACGAGTGAGTGAGGGAGGGGGAGTCAGTGAGCTCAACGGGGCTTTGTTGGGCCTGCTGCAGATTTGTTTGTGGGCAGAAAAAGGCAACAGTGCATGTAGGGGCCCAGTACAAAAGGGCAGCCTGCAGTGGCAGGAAAACCAGAATTAGTGAGTGAGTAAGCTCAACAGAGTAGTATTGTAACAGCTGCAAATTTCTTTGTGGGCATAAGAAGGCAGCAACACAGGCAGGAGCCCAGTAGAAAAAGGCAGCCTGCAGCACCGGCAGAACAGAATGAGTGAGTGAGAGAAGGGGAGTGAGCAAGCTCAACGGAGCTTTGTCAGGACTGCTGCACATTTCTTTGTGGGCAGAAAAATGCACCAACAGAGGCAGGAGCCCAGTACAAAAGGGCAGCCTACAGCGCCAGGACAACCAGAATGAGTGAGTGAGACAGGTGGAGTGAGCGACCTCAACAGAGCTCAGTCAGGACAGCTGTGGATTTCTTTGTGGGTAGAAAAAGCCACCAACACAGGCAGGAGCCCAGTACAAAAGGGCAGCCTGCAGTGCCAGGAGAAACAGAATGAGTGAGTCAGAGAGGGGGAGTGAGCCACCTCAATGAAGCTCTGTCAGGACAGCTGCATATTTTTTCCTCAGCAGAACAAGGTGCCAATGCAGGCAGCAGCCCACTACAAAAGAGCAGCCTGCAGCACCAGGACAAACAGACTGAGCCACTGACAGAGGGCCACTAAGCGAGCCCAACAGACCAACAAAATCAACATTAAGCATTGACAAATGCTTGTTTTATATGTCCCATTAAAAAGGCATTGCTGTACTAATACACATGTTTTCCATTCAAGATCATGAAAGTGTTGAGGGACTCCAAGAGGGGGAGGTTCATATGGATCTACGATGCTGCATCAACAATTTCTTGTCAATGCAACATTTCCCCGACACCACTACGTCAACTGCAATTGCGGTCGGCATAGTGCCGCCTAGTTTAAAGTTGTTGTTTTGAAGGGGGCTGTGCCCCCACACTCCCTATGCAGAAGGCTGTACCCCCTGCACCCCCTCACTTATGATTATCAACTCCGAGATTGAGCTGATTCGGGGATGAGGTGTATGACCTTGGGAAAAGCTGCCTGGGTCCCAGGTGGAGTTTACAGCAACATGGCGATGTTGTCTGCATCAACCATGTCGCTGTAAAGTTGTCACTGTAGCGATGGTATACCAGTTCAGATTAGTCTAAGGTACCCCATATGGAGACTCTATAATATCAGGAAAGATCTACTCCCTGTATATTTTTGATTCCATGTGTTTTAGAGATGCAGACAGTCCTATACAGGGAGCAGTTCCCTAATCTAATCCTTGTTGGGGGGAGCTTTAATAGTGCCTTTTTCCTGATCCTGGTTCATGCACATGGAGATGCCAGTGGCACAGTGTATGATAATAATTGGAAGTTGAGTTTAATTGCTGATCTGAGGGTGGCCATTTATGGTCAGAGAATAGATTTTTTGTGACCTCACATAGAATATAGTCCCACCTGGGCCACATATTTCTCTCAAGACACCTCTCTCCTCGAGTACAGAACATGGATATTAGCCCCATATTAACTTTGGACCATTTCAGGGTTAACTGCATTCTCTCTCTCTCTCTCTACACCACCATATCACCTAGGAGTGGAGCTGAACACTTCTGTCATATTTATTAGTACTGCAGAAGCAAATTTCAGGAGCATTATCACTGAGCAATGAAACTAGTACTTGGAGCAGAATGTTCCCACAGCCCCATCTAAGACCAAGCTCTCTGAGGCCTGGAAGGTATGCATGCAGGGAGTATTATTGGCATACATTCTCTTCAAAGCAAAGGTTAAAAGTTACAAGAACTGAAGGATCCAGATTAATTTCAGTGCATTGCAGTAACTGTGCATTTGTTTTAAACCTAGTTTTGTGTGCTTTTAATGATGCTGTTATTTCTTTGCTGTCTTTACTTGGAATTGTTTTGGGGCTGTTGAACATTTGAAACCTAATTTGGTGTGCTTTTAGTGGTGCTATTTCTTTTTCTGCTTTACTTGCTGCTACTTTTTGCCCACCCTCCCTCCTCTGCCCCCCACTGTTAATTAAATACCCTGTTAAATCTGACAGAAAGAAAGCCAAGCACAGGGAATAGCAGGGATTGTGGAGTAGGAGGGGCATAAGGAGGAGGAAGTCTGTTCTCGGCACAAGTGTTTTGACTCATTCTTTGTTGTTCTCCTTCTATACAAAAAGTATCTATTGATCAGTGGCAGGATTTTCAGGACAGTAAATTAATAAAGAGGGAACTAGAAGGAGAGCTTCAGTAACTGGCAACTACTGGAATAGCAGTATAAGTGCAGTGTAATGTGGGGAGTGGTGCAATGCAGTGTATGTAGGGCAGTCGTATTCAGGGAGTCCTTCTGGATGTTGAGGTGCTGCCCTATCTGTAGGCATCTCTCTGGACTGTGGGATGAGGTAGCCAGACTCAGAGCAGAAGTGAACCGGGTCAGGAGTATCTTCACCCTTATCCAGAGACTACCCAGTCTAACGCTGCTGCCTCAAAGAATACCAAGAATGAGAAGCACTTGGATGACCATGAGCTCAGGGAGGGTTAGGGTGATCAGGCAGAGACACATCCAAATCCTATTCCACTCCAGAACTCATATACTGCACTAGCAAATGGGGACAACCAAACATAGGCACCCGGAGAAATGGAAGGAAAGGATGTGGAGGTGACCACAATGGGGAGAGCAGTGGATCCCAGAGGAGGAAGAAGCAAATCCTGGTGGGGGACTCTATTGTAAGAGGGATCCAGCTAGGAACACATGAGGGAGAGGACAGAGAAGTGAGGTGTCTACCAGGTGCCATGGCAAGGAGGGATGAGAGGAAGATCCTGGGGATCATCAGGAAGGCAAGACAGGAAATGAGCTGGATGTCATTATCCACCTAGGTACTAATTATCTGGCAAATGAGGAGCCTAAGGAAGGTCAGTAAGAGTTTTGAAAATTGGGGAGGGGTCTCAAGCAAGTAGCTACATCTGTCACCTTCTTAGAAGTACTACCTGTGAGAGACATGGAAGAGCACAGGGGTACACGCACCAGGAACTTTACCACATGGTTGAAGAACTGGTGCTATGAAGAAGAGTTTGGATTCACTAGTGACTGGAGACCCACCTAGAGGGATGAGCGCTTGTTCAAGTCTGATGGCCTGCATCCGTCCTGGAGGGTAATTCAAGCACTCAATGATAAGTTTAAATGCTGCATGGACAAGCATTTAAACTAGCCATGGGGGGGTGGCAGGCCAGCAAGAAGGGTACCTAAAAGCCCACCCCACATATCTAGCAGTGGAACCAGTGAACAGGAGGAGGAGATAGCTCTACAAAGCAGTGTGCAAAAAATGGAGATAGGCACCTAAGGGGTGGATAGGCAGAAAGGGGCCAAAACCCAACAGAAAGGCAGACAACAGGGAGAACCAGGGATAAAGGACAAGCAGGGATGGAGCTGGAGTAGAACAGCTAAACAGTCCAGGGAGTTCACATCATGGAAAGCCATTTGTGCCAACGCCAGGGGCCTTAACAAGATGGAAGATCTGGAAGCTACCATGGCACAGTCAGATGTGGACACTTGGCAGAAGGCAGTACTGGACCTTGTGCTCACAAATGGAGACAATGTGATAGGGGTAACAGTGGGGGAGCACCTGGGGAACAGTGACCACTGGTCACTGTGCTTTGAAATCATGGAAGGTGCAGAACCAAACCACACAAAAGCACATATCCTTGATTTTAGGAGGGCAGACTTTGGCAAAATGGGGACATGCTTGAAAGAGGCACTAATAAGAATGGGGAGGGAATCGGGGTGGAGGAACAGTGGAAAATATTTAAAACAGAGATTACAAGAGCAACAGAATTATGCATTAAGCAGGTTAGCAAGCAGAAAAGAAGAGGCCATTATGATTTTCCAAGGAGGTAGCAGAGAAAGTGAAAGCCAAAAAGATCATATTCAGGCAATACAAAAAGACTCAGGCAGAAAGGGGGTAGGGAGAAGTACCAGGAGAAGCAAAGGGAGGCAGGAGGTCAATAAGGGAAGCCAAGGCTCAGACTGAAGAGCGCATCACAAAACAGTGGATAGAGGGGACAAAACCTTTTACAGGCACATAAGTGAAAAAAGAAGGGCAAAGGGAGGGATCGTGAGATTGAAGGGGGAGGATGAGGTTCATGTGGAGGATGACAACAGTAAAGTTGACATACTGAACAGATATCTCTGCTCAGTCTTTACTGAGAAAGAGGATGGTAATGGACCTGAAGGGAGTACAAGGGGTGGGAATGACACAGAAATGGACACAAGTCACTTTACTTGGGAAAGCAATGGGGCCAGATGTGGTACACCCCAGAGTCCTAAAGGAACTCAGAGAAGTGGTGGCTGAACCATTGTCAATCCTGTTTAGCTGATCACTGGAAGCAGGGAAGGTACCCAATGACTGGAGGACAGCAGATGTAGTCCCCTTATACAAAGGCTGGAACAAAGAGGAAGTGGGGAACTACAGACCAGTCAGCCTGACCTCATAGATACATAGATACATAGACAGTGTCGGCAGATAAGGGCCTATGGTCCACCCAGTCTGCCCATTTGAGCTTGTAAGTTCAGTTTGTTTTCCTAGAAGTCTGTTGCACCTTACCCCTGAACTCGATAGTGGTAAAGATCATGGACGCACTACTGAAAGAGATATTGGTGGAACATTTGGTTTCAGGTGAACTACTGTACCCAAGGCAGCATGGTTTCACTGGGAGGAGGTCATACCAGATCAACTTCATTTAATTTTTTGACTGGGTGACAAGGGGGATGGACCAGGGGAGGGCAGTGAACATGGCCTATTTGAACTTCAGCAAGGCCTTTGACACTGTGCTACTTAGAAGGCTATTAAACAAACTGGGGAATATGGGAGTGGGCAGGACAGTAGTGCTGTGGGAGAGTAATTAGCAGGGCAGCAGAACAAAGAGGGTGTTGGTAAATTGCTGTCATTCCACAGAGGGAAGAGTGACCATTGGGGTACCACAGGGATCAGTGCTGGGACTGGTCCTATTCAACGTCTTCATCAGTGACATTGCACAGGACCTAGAGGGCAAAACTTCCCTGTTCACTGATGACATGAAGCTCTGTAACAGAGTGGATACACCAGAGGGTGTAGACAGAATGAGGAGGAACCTGCAGAAGCTTGAAGAATGGGTAAGGGTTTGGCAGTTGAAATTTAGTGCAAAGAAGTGCAAGATAATGCATTTGTGGCACAAAAACCCTGGAACAACATATCAGTTGGGGGGTGAGAATATAGCATGCACCAAGCAGGAAAGGGACCTTGTGGTTATCATCTCTGATGACCTCAAGGTAGGGAAACAGTGCAACAAGACAGCAGATAAAGCAAATAGGATGCTGGGATGCATAGGCAGGGGCATCACCAGCAGGAAAAGGGAGGTCATAATTCCACTATACAAGACACTAGTAAGTTCCGACCTGGTGTACAATGGTACAGTTCTGGATACCTTACCTGTTTAAGGACATAGACAGGGTGGAGAAGGTTCAGAGGAGGGACACAAAGATGGTATAGGAATTGCATCACGAGTCCTATGAGGACAGGCTGAAGGACTTGAATATGTACTCCCTGGAGAAAAGAAGGAGAGGAGGGAGAGAGAAGATCTGATAGAGACATACAAGTACCTTAGAGGGTGGAACAGGTGCAGGAATACATTATTTTCCAGTGCAAAAGATGTTCCAGGACTAGAGGGCATGGGATGAAGTTGGAGGGAGGGCAATTCAGAGGAAAAGTGAGGAAGAATTTCTTCACAGAAAAGGTGGTGGACAAGTGGAACACCCTGTCAGAGGAAGTGGTGTTGGATGAAACAATCACAGGATTTAAGAATGCATGGGATAGACATAAAGGAATTCTGGAGGTCAAGGGGCAACAGACTTCTAGGAAAACGTAAAGAGAACTTACAAGCTCAAATGGGCAGACTGGGTGGGCTATAGGCCCTTATCTGCTGACAGTGTCTATGTAGCTATGTATCTAGATTAAGATTAAAACATTGGAATGTCAGTCATAACTCTGAGGAGTGGTTAGCAGCCACGGAGATGCTTAACTTGTTCCTCACAACTACTGTTCGAACATCTTTGGGTTACATTCAACTCACTACTCAGGAAACACAAGAATACCAAACCTATCAATCTGATCCATGGTGGCAAGCAGATCAACAATCCCTCAGAAGTAGCAAACATTTTCAACTCATTCTTTGGTGACCTTGATAAATATAACCCTCCCCCATCCACCCTCTACCCCTCTTGCCCCAATACTATGTCCAAGCTCAGTCCCAGATTCTATTTTAGGGCCCTAAAACCCTCAGACACCATAAAGCTTGATTTGTTTATTTATTCTGGTAAATCCATGAGCCATACAACCTGTTTTCATGGTCAACCAGTGTGCAAATAACATATAAATGACATCACAATATTAAGTTACAGACTAACACTACAAAAATATAAAAATAGCACACATAGAATAGCACATATGATAAATATCACAGAGAATAATTAAAACAACAGTGCATTGTCTACCTCTAACATTCACATACTTCTTTCTGTGTCAGCGGACCCCTGAAACTATTTTAAAACCTAAGAATAGATATTCCCATACAATCCGTTTGAACCATTATGAAATCAAAAACTTTGGCAAATTGTAGAGTAGGGGCCTCTGCCCCAATGCAGTAGTCATCTTAGGTATTAAAAAATTAGACATACCTGACTTTCTGGTGACGAATAGATTAACATATTTTTAGAAATATTGATGGAACATTTTTTTTAACTTTTCCTGTTGTAACCTTTTTAGCTAATTCACCCACATGTAATTCATATCTTTGCTTTACCAGTAATATCTCTGCTGTTTAAAGTAAGAGACAGTGATGAGTTTTCATTGATAGCTGGGTAATAAACCTGGCTACTGGATTAACTCCTTTAGTCGCATGGCCTCCCTATGGCGTCGGTACCATCCATTGCTAAAACAGATCCAAAATAGCCACTGGGAGAGAATGAGTTAAGTAAAACTTAACTTTTCCTAATAAACTGCCACAAGCAGAATAATCAAAAATGAAACCATAATCCATGGCTGGCAAAAGAAAACTTTGAGCTAGTAGTACTCTTGTAGCTGGTGTTAACAATGCATTCACCCAATATAATGCTCCTAGTCTTTGGTGTATTACTTTTGCCAAGTTAAGAATATGAAATTCATAACTCATTGTAGAGTCTACTATCAGCCCTAAATATTTAAAATATTCAACCTGCTCTGTCCCCTCCCCAGTCTTAGTATAAAGAAACAGTTCAGGTTTTTGTTCTAGTTTCTTTCAATGGCAATGGAATACCACAGACCTTGTCTTCTTTCCATTTAAAACTAGCCTATGATTACTAAACCATTCCTGTAAAGACAGGAAATCATCAGCTGTACCATACTGTAACTGCTGTAATTTAGCACTGCTCATGAGGATTACCACGTCATCTGAATATACAAAAATCTGAGAATGAGAGCAAACTAGAGAAAGAAAAGAGTACCCAGAACAGAACCCTGAGGGACACCCATAGTAACTGAAGCTGGAGAGAACAGGCAGGCATTAATCCTAGTACGCTGTATCCATTCTGAAAAACAATTACCACACCAACCAACAACATCCTGAGACATTCCCAGCTGGGCAAGCTCAGTTGTCAACAAATCATGATTCACTAAGTCAAAGGCCTTGGTGAGGTCGATGTAAAGTGCTACAACAAGGTGTCCTTTATCAAGTGCCGCTTGTACCACAACTGTGAACTCCACCAAGGTCATCGAAGTACTATGCCCTGGACGAAATCCATGTTGGGCAGGTGTCAGAGTGTCATATTTTGTAATGTACTCCATCATCTGGTCAAAAACTATATGCTCTAATATTTTTGATAGTAGAGCTAAAAGTGAAATCGGTCTATAATTTTGTATATTTGATAGATCATCTGTTTTTGGTATGGGTACAACAGTTGCCTCTTTCCAAGATTTAGGAAACTTAGAGGAACATAAGGAGAGATTAAAAATAATAAAGGATAGCACAGAATATCCACAGTGATCCTCATGAGCTGAAAGTCTACCTCATCTATCCCCACTGAGGGATGGGGATTAAATTTTGTGATATATTTATAAACTTCATCTGGTGTCAGACATCTTAAATAGAACCTAGGCTGATTTACCACCAAGTTACTACCAAGTATCCTATTACTGTTTTTAACCAAGTCACTATTTACATAATTAGACAAGTCTGTAAAGTAAACATTAAATTCTTGTGCTATCTCCTGGTTCTTAGTTAACACCCCACCACTAGGTTTTAAACACCGAATCCTGGGTGTGCATTTTTTACCCATTAATTCATTAAGAAGATCCCATGCAGCTGATGTATCTCACCCTTTAAATTGCTTCTGCTTTTCAAGGTAATAGTCCTTCTTGAGCTTTCTAATCAACCTTTTACAGCTATTCCTTACTGTTGTATAGGCTATTTAAGCTTGACTATTGCTTGTTGCCCTAAATCTTTTCCATTTAGCATCATGCTCCTTTAACTGATTTAACCCGCGTGGAGAGGTAAATACCATAAATAAACATTTATCTCTAGTCCCTGATCTAGCCAAAATTCAGATGTGTGCAAAGGAAAATGTGATGATTTTTAACACAGACAAATGTGTTGTACTTCACATAGGTAGAAATAACCCTAATTATTCATACATAGTAGAACAAGCAATATTGAAGTCAGCCCTAAATGTACAGGATTTGGGTATAATAGTAAATGATTCCCTTTCCTCTTCAAATCACTGCCTGAGAATTGCTAAATCTGCTCACTCAATGGTAACCAGGATCAGACGTTCATTTGTGAATGAGACAGAGCAACTTATCTTACCTCTCTACACCACTTATATAAGGCCCATACTAGATTATGGATCACAGTTTTGGACACCGTATCTGCTTAAGGATATTAAGATAGTAGAAGGGGTCTAGAGGACGATTACTAAGCATGTTTCTAGATTAAAACACTTTAATTATCCAATTAGACTACTTAAGACTGGCTTATATTCCCTGGAGGCTCACAGACAAAGGGGTGATCTGCTGTTATTATACAAGTCATCTCAAAATAATGAACAAATGAATGAATATAATTTACAGTTTAGCAATGTAAGAGGCAATCTGTGTTCTCATAACAAAACATTTCATATACAACAGACAGCGACAATAAAGAAGGACCACTTCTTTACAATTAGAGCCCCAATGATCTGGAACAAACTATCACAGCCAGTAGTTGATTGTACCAGTTTAACTGCCTTTAAAAATACTCTTGATGTACTTTATTATAATAATCAGTTGATGGCATGATTAGCCCACATATGTGGGGGACATAAACAATGGGCCTTGAGCCCTCTTGTGTCCTCAAAATTCTTAGTAATCCTAATAATCCTAGTAATAAATCCGAATCTGAATTTACCCATTGGTGCTTATTGCCACAAATTCTCATTTTTTTCAGTGGTGCAAAGATGTTGCAGATGTTTTGAAAAACAGTACAGAAACTTTCAAAAGCTTTATCTTCATCTATCTAAAATTTGTTTAAGAAATAGCAAATCTATATCTAACAGGGCAGCTCAAAATTTATCAAAATCCATTTTCTTAAATTTCTGGTTATATGAATGCAGGAGGAACTTTTATTGCCTTCGAGCTCCAACTTCAAAAGACAACGTCAGCCATCATTCCAGACTAAATTGTCCTTGAAGTATCAGTGACCAGAATCCAGTCCAATAATGATGAATACCCAGTTTTATAATGAATTCTTGTGGGAAGGTTAATGATTTGAGAAAGTCTAAGACTAATAATCAATTCCCTATATTTAGTCATGTGTTTTCCCTAATCAATTACTATTCCTATCCCCAAGAACTATTACTTCCCTATTTTTAGACAAAAAATGTATATAAGCTTGCATTAGATTTCAACCCTCTTCTTGATGGCCTGGTGGTGTATAAAGTATCATGAGTGACAGGATTTTTTCCCCCTCCTAGAATCATTGACAAAGTCAAATATTCACATGGTATGGTATCTATCAACAAATTATCCTGTACAACACTCTAATGATCCTTTACATAAAATAAACATCCACCCCCTCTCTTATTCTTTTTGTCACTTCTATGAATACTATATCCATTTAGCCCAATCATATAATCTAAATTATACCATGGACATAAGTGAATAGCCAAAGAAATTGTCAGACTGGCAGTTTACCACCATTGTAAATCCTCTGATAACCAATGGCTGTTGATGAGTATATAATCTATAATATCTGTAGCATAGGAATAAATATGATAACAATAAAAAATCAACCTTTTTAATATTTGTATTTTATTATAGTAAAAAAAAATTAACCTTGGTATAATCACAATAAGCCACTCGGAGGATGTGGGTAATAGGGAGATACGGCTGGCGAGGATTTACCTACTCGGCTGCACCTCGTGGGCAAACCACTCCAGCCATGGTAAATCCCCTGATAACCCACACACCCTCATGGCTTATTGATTAAGTATCTTAGTTAATCATGTCTCAATTAATACAATTATTCCAAATGGGTTACTCTTTGTCCATACATTGAAGCTGTCCCATTTAGCTAACAAGATCTGCACATTCATATGAACAATGCTAATGGCATGATTGGGTAATGTGGTGGATATATTATGCATCTGAGGCCCAGGGTTTGGATGTACTGAACCATATAATATTGGCAGAATTGATAAGAGTTTTCTCCATATCAAGAAGTTTGTTTTTCCATCTTAATAGGCGCTCGGGAGGTCCAACTAAGAGATTGTACAACAGTGTTGAAAATTCCAGCTAACTTACTCCTACCACTCAAATTCTTAAGATGTTCATTATTAGAGGCTACCCCAAGATAATGTATAACATTGTAAGAAATATAAAATATCTGGGAGGACCAATTACCTTCAGGAAATGTAGAAACTGTACTCGGTGAAAAAGGTGCTTCAGTTTTTTGGACCCATTCCTCCTTCATTGAGACATACGTAGAAAATGCTCCTGTCGTTACAGTAAGGAAAAAAAGGCCAACAATAGTAACATTTTTAATCTTACAAAGAGGGAAACCCCACCTCCAATCAATTTACCATTAACCACCCACTAACGTACGTGTAGATCAAGGCTAATCACCACAAAAATGAAGGCTGCCACTTCTTCAGTCCCGTAAGGGATTTTGCCTATGATCACCTGTGAGACAGCAAAAATAAGACCTTAAACCTTTATAAGTGGAGCTGCCATGCATCCACTGGGTCCTGAAACTCCAAGTAGATTCAACTCTGCCCAGAAGAAAACAGCTCTGATTTATGTTCCAGGGGAGCCGGGGGATGGCACCCCTTCTACCCAAGGTTATCAAGACCCTATTCAAATATACTAAAATATTCAGACAATGCTATTAAAACAATATATCCCCTGTGCTATACTAACAAATAGTACCCTGTAGTAAACTTCACTTCTAGAGAGTGGTGACGTACACTTCCATGTTCGTATATCGTGCACATCAGACTCTATGGTGGGTAGCCCTACCTTCCAGATGACACAAATGACTGCTGGCTTGCCCCTGAGTCCATACACCAACCACACACACAGCACAGTCAATCAAGTAAAAGATGTTCTGTTGGCCGAATAAATGGCAGTCTCTGCGATGTTAAGCAGGGAATAGAAGTAAAACGGCTCTCACCGCTTCCTGGTGTTCAGTCTGTGCTGCCAGGAAACACAAGAATATCGAACATATCACTCTGATTCATGGTGGCAAGCAGACCGATGACTCATCTGAGCTCATCCCAAGTAAAAACCCTAAACCCAGCAAAGGGGCGTACAGAATCAACTTTAAAATCCTTAAACTGGCCAATAATTCGTTAACGGTCCCCATCACCAACATACTAAACTGCTCACTCTGCTCTAGCTATTTCCCTAGCACCTGGAAAACCAACACCATCAAACCATTGCTCAAGTTAGGGTCAAGGAATGGAGAAGGGAATTACTAACCTATTTCCCTCCTTACTCTCCTCTCCAAAATCATTGAAAAAGTTGTTCATGTCCAGCTCACCGCCTTCCTTGACCACCATAACTTGCTCTCTGTAGCCCAGCGTTGTTTCAGATCTGGACATAGTACAGAAACTGCCCTTGTCAGGTTCACCAGTGATATCCTCAAGGCAAGTGATAAGGGCCATTACACAGGCTCTGTCTTCATGGACCTGACCAAGACATTCATCCTAGTCGACCATGGCCTTCTTCTGGACACCCTCAAGGGCTTGCACATATCTGAAAATGTCATCAAATGGGTCAGAAGCTGCCTGTCCGGCAAATCACAGCAAACTAATATCAATGGTCATTTTTCTGCTGCATATCTAATAAAATATAGGGTCCTCCAGGGCTCCATCCTGGGCCTGTTTCTGTTCTTGCTCTTCATCAGTAACCTCCCTTCCATCTGCCAAACCACCCAACTAGTCGTTTATGCTGACTACGCCGCCCTCTACTGCAGAGACACTAACCTAGACACAATGTTCAGTACTTTGCAGGCTGATTTCAGCAAGCGACACACTTGGTTCTCTGCCAAAGGCATGGCCTCAACTCCAAGAAGATCAAGTTTATGATGTTGTCTGTCCCAAGAAAAGCCCCAGTCACAGGCCGATCCCTCTCAGACAATCTTGGTAACATCATAGAACAAGTCTACAAATTCAAATACCTTGGCTGTACTTAGACCCTCACCTGACCTACAATATCTATATTACCAATCTCATCAAGAAAATCCATATGCCAGCCTGGTGGCACAGAAGGTTAAGGCACTGGACGACACACCTCGAACCATGTCGGCGACCTGGGTTCGGGAACAGACTCAGATCACCTGGGGCTGGCAGGGGAGGAGAGGATTGAGCATCCAGAGGACTGCTGTCCTCTCCTGGGGTGGGTTGGGGAAAGTGCTTCACTCTGTAGTGGTCCCCGTTGGAGACTGGAGGCACTACAAGGAGCGTCACAATATGGGATGTCCAGAAAAACATGAAAGATGGCACGTCTCTGACCAGATGATGGCAACCCCACCTCCCCGTGCCTCTCTGCCACGAAGCATCCAGGGCTGCAGTATCCATGCTGCGCCAAGAAGCAAGAGAGTGCTCAGGCACTCTATACTCCCCTCCCCATCACCCCCTCTGGAGCAGGGGGGCCCCCTCGGTGAAGGGATACGCTGGGTCAGCAGAGCGTTGGAGCAGCAGGATGGTGGCTCGGTGGCAGAGGCAATGGCAGGACTGGCTGCCCAAAGGAGTGGACGGAACATGCCTGGTGGGCGGGGATAAAAAAAAAAAAAGAAAATCCATATGAGGCTAGGTATCTTATACCGATTCATAAAGTTCCTTATCCCCATCTCCAGACTATGACTTGCCAGCTCCCTTCTTCTACCTTTTCTTGATTATGGCTCTATTGTCTACTCCCCCCAACATATCCCCTCTTTTCTCCAAACTCAGGACTGCACACAATAATATTGCATGCTTCGTGACTGGCCTTCCCTGGATGACCCATCACTGTACCCTCTACGCTTCCCTCAACTGGCTCACCCTTGACAGCAGGTTCCAAGTTAAAATGATATCTTTCTGACACAAAGTTCACTGTAACCTGCTGCTGATCAGTGTTAACTCCGTTTTCCCTTATGGGTTCCCAAGTGCAGTACAAGAGGGGCCACCTGTCATATCTTTGTCACCCCTTTTTACTGCACCAAGCATGCGCAGAACTCCATCACATACAATGGCCCTAAGTTTTACATTAAACTGCCCCCTGAACTTCAGGCCTGTAGTTCTATTAGCTCATTCACCTCCTCCCTCAAGGATCACCTCCTCCAATCCACCGCCAGTGCTTGCCCAGGTAGGCAACCCCCCTGAATGTTCGCCAACCTTTGAGATACCTTAGAGTTCATATGTATATGTATTTTGGCTCTATTGTTGTGTGCTCTGTATTTTTTTTTCTCATATAGATGATCCTGTTACATACATTGTTTCTATTGTAAATACTGTAAAATTTTGCAAATATCGTTTTTACCTTTTTCTCTGTATCATCAAATTTCTGTACCACTGGACATTTGTGAAAACGGGCATTTTTACTCACATGCTTTACAGTATGAAAAATAAAATTCAAATTGAAATCCTTTTTTCATGTCGCACAAAGGCTCTTCAAGTGGTACAACAAACCTACAACTTAGTTAGATTGGCCAAAGATATAATATCCTTCAATCATATCATGCAGATGTGGCAAGGCCAAAATGATACATCCACTCATATTGCCAGTTTTTGTAAAGAGTTTGCTAAATTTTATGAGCGGAGAGCACAAAAACAGCTCAAACTACTCTCAGAGGGTGCTTGGTAAAATACGATCGATAGCACAAACCACAAATACCATCACTCCTCAGCCAAGTTAACAAATACAGGTGTTACAGAAATACATAGATACAGAGATGCTGTTGGCAGATAAGGACCTCTAGGCCCATCCAGTCTGCCCATTTAAGCTGCCTTACAAAGAGTCCAGTGATCCTATCTGGTCATTGGCTTTAGCTTTTTCTTTCTATCTCTATTATTCCTTTGTTTCTGTCCCATGTTTGTTTGAACCCGCCACTGAATGGGCTGCCACCACCTCCAGGGGCAGGCTATTCCATGCATCCATCACCCTTACTGTAAAAAAGAACTTCTTGACATTTTCCCTTATGTGGCCACTCCTCAGTCTCATGTCATGTTCTCTTGTCCTGGCACTACTATTACTCTGGAATATGTTGTCCTTTTCCACCTTGTTAATGCCCTTGAGATACTTGAATGTTTCTGTCATGTCACCTCTCTCCCTTCTTTTTTCCAGTGTGTACAAACTGAGGTCCCTCACTCTCTTCTTGTAAGGCTTTTGATGAAATCCTTTCACCATTTTGGTCTCCCTCCTTTGCACCATCTCTATTTTGTCAATGTTCTTTCGAAGGTGTGGTCTCCAGAACTGTATGCAGTATTCAAGATGAGGTCTCACCAGGGCCTTGCCCAGTGGAACTACAGTATTAGCTCCCTCCTTCGGCTTGTGATTCCCCTTCCAGTACACCCCAAAATCTCACTGGCATTTCCCACCACCTTTGCTGTCTGCCTAGCGGCCTTCAAGTCATCTGTGATTATAAGACAAAGAACCCAAGCACTGAGGCAATGGTTACCCCAAATGACATTTGGCTGTGAAGCCAAGTTTCAAAGAAATACAAAATCACACATGCCTCACAATGCAAAGCATCATGGGCTGCATATGCGAATCACCACAGAATATTATGCTGGTTCAACTTTAAGCAGAAATGCATGGTAAAGGCCTCTCACACAGTTTGCAAAGGGTGCCAACAGAAGACATAGGCACGTGTTTCGTCCTACCAGGACTCATCAGTATGCCTCGTCTGTTTGACACCCCAGTGGAATGAACCAGCTACCCTAAGATGGTCAATCTGGGTTATGTTGTGGTGAACCCAATTAAAACAAAAAACAGTTTAAAAGACAAAGAACATCTGTGTGCAAGCACTGAGGCAATGGTTACCCCAAAGGGCATTTGGCTGGGAAGCCAAGTTTCAAAGAAATACAAAATCACACATCTGTGATTATGACCCCCAAGTCCCTCTCCTCCTAAGTTACTGCCAGCAGCTCCCCCCCTCCAACCTGTAGCTTGTCCCAGGGCTGCTGCTCACCACATGCATGGTTTTGCATTTCTTTGTGTTAGCTGCCATACACCTGACCATCTCTCCAGCAGTTCCAGGTCTTTTCTCATCCTTTCCACCCCCTCCAGAGTATCCACCCTGTTGCAGATCTTGGTGTCATCCACAAACAGGCAAACCTTCCCCTCCTGTCCATCTGCAATATCACTGATGAAGACATTGAAGAGGCCTGGCCCCAGAACTGGCCCCTGAGGAACCCCACTGGTCACCTCTCTTTCGTCTGATTGGGTTCCTTTCACCACTATCCTATGTTTTCTGTCCCTTAACCAGTTTCCAATCCAGTTTACCACTTTGTATCCCAACCCCAGGGTTCCTAGCTTGTTGACCAGTCTCCCATATGGGACCGCATCAAGGACTTCGTAGAAATTGTGGAAGGCAATATCTACCCCCCCCCAGTCTATTACCTTTGTCACTCAGTCAAAGAAATTTATCAAATTAGTTTGGCAGGATTGTCCTGCAGAGAACCCATGTTGCCTTGGATCCACCAGTCCATTTGCTTCCAGGTGTTTCACTATGTTTTCCTCAAGGAGTGCCTCCATTAACTTTCTGACGACAGAGGTCAGACTAACTGGCCTGTAGTTCACCGCTTCTTCTTTAGGGGGGAAAGGGGAAAATGCTTAACCAGGAAAGGCACACTAAGCCAAAGCTTGTTTTCCATGTGTGACCTGGGAGCACAAGGAAGCTAAGTGACTTGCTCAGGGTCACACAGTATGCATGTGGGGGCTGTGAGATGCAAACCCAGGTCTCCAGGTTTGCAGCTCAGAGACCTAAACCTCTGCTCTATACTGCCTTCTTTACTACTGCTTTTATAAAGAGGGACAAGGTTTGTCCTTCTCCAGTCCTCTGGGACCACTCCAGTGTCTAAGGACTCACTGAACAGGGCTGCCAGAGGGGCTGCCAGTTCAGTCCTCAGTTCCTTTAGGACCCTGGAATGTATGCCATTTGGACCCATGGCTTTTTCCACCTTTAGCTTCACCAGTTCTTCTAGGACCCTCTTCTCTGTGAATGAATTGGTGTTTACCTCCTTATCCCAAGCTCCTTTGATGTTCCAGCTATGGGCCTGCCCATCTCCTTCCATAGTGAAGACTAAACAAAAAATATTCATTCAGGATCATTGCTTTTTCCCCGTCTTCCTCCACTATCACTCCCATGACATCTCTAAGCTTTGCAACTCCCCCCTTTGCCTTCCTTCTTTCGCTAATGTACCTGAAGAATGTCTTATCTCCTTTTTTAACTGACTGAGCTATTCTCTTCTCTGTTTGCACTTATAGTGCTCCTCACTGCCTTTCCCACCTCTCTCAGACACTTCTGGTACATTTTCTTGTCATCATCTCTTTGTGTCTCCTTATACTTCCTGAAGGCTAGCCTGTTGGCCCCTTACTTTTTCTCCACCAGCACCTGAGAGCAAAAGTGGTTTTCTTATTATTTTACTCTTGCTATTGACCTAATGCATTGTTTTATTACTGCTGCTATAGCCTCCTTGATGTGTGCCCATTTCTCCTCAATGACTCCACCTATCCCCGTCTTTTCCAGGGTTTCTTTTAGCTGTAGTCCCATACTGGTAAAGTCCACCCTTCTAAAGTCTAAGACTCTTGCCTTTGTATGGGTTGACTGGATCCCTGTGTCCACTTTGAACCTCACCATATTGTGGTCACCGGACACTAGCTGACCTTTCACCCTAAGATCTGCTACCCTGTCCCAGTTGGTCACCACCAGATCCAGGACTGAACTGTCCCTGGTAGGTTCCTGAACCTGGTGTCTAATATCAGCCCTCTTAAGGAAGTCCATGAAGTTCTGTGTCCTAGCTGAGGCCCCTGCTGGCATGAATGATTCTACCTCCAGCATTTAAAAGTCTCTCATTAGTAGTACCTCCCCCTTTGCTGCCATTTCATGCATGTTTTCTAGCAGCTGATTGTCAATTTCCTCAGCCTGAGTAGGGGGTCTGTAAATGACCCCTGTATGAATGGTTGTTTCATTGCCTGGCTCAAGGGTGATTCAAACATTTTCTGTTTGCTCATGCATGTTTTGAATTTCAGTTGTCTTTATACTATCTTTGATGTAGATGGTAACCCTTCCCCCCTTTTACCCTCCATATCGTATCTGAACAGGGCATAACCCAGTACACTTATGTCGCAGCTGTGGTTGCTGGTGTATCATGTTTTAGTTATCGCCTCTATGTTCGGATCAGCCTCTGTCATTGCAGCCACCAAGGCCGAGATCTTGTTCCTCAGACTGCAGGCATTTGTGTGCATGACCTTCCATGAAATGCCTCATCTTTTTGTTCCCTCCTTGTGTTTTGTCCCTTGCTTCATCCTACTTTTCCTTGAGTATTCTATGTGGTTCTTCCTTTTTATTATATTACTGGTTGCCTGTGGTCCAGGTCATTTTATTAGTGGTGATAATGTTGTGTCTTGAGCGCAGCCTATCCCGCCCTGCAGTACCTGTGCATCTGCCCCTGGGTTGACATCCTGGTCTTGCTTAATGTGTGCACTACCCTGTTGGAATAGGCTGCCTGAATCTCCTCACTCCTGACAGCCCTCCCCAGTGGCTAATTTAAATGTTTGCTCAGGAAGCATGTAAACCTCTCACTGAGGACAGACGAACCCTCCTCAGAAGGATTCAGGCCATCTTTTTTGTAAAGGCATGCATCATCCCAGGTGGTGCCACAGTCCCCAATGTAGCCAAAGTTGTTTTTCCTGAACCAGTCCTTCAACCACTTGCTGAAGGTTTTGATGCATTTGTTTCTTTCCTCCCTTCTTCCTCTGACTAGTAGCACCTCTTAGAATGTAACAGAGTTTGCTACCACCCTAGGCTTCTACTCAAATCCCTAAAATTCTCCTGAACCTTCTCCATACTTGCTTTTTCTTTGGCTAGGTCATTTTCCCCAGATGGACAATGACGTTCAGCCCCCTCCTAGCCATAGCCTTTGTGATCCTGTGGATCCACTCCCCCTCCCTCAGAGCTGTGCCTCCTGGGAGACACATAACCTCCCTCTCCCTACTGATGCCTAATTCCATCACCATACCCCTAACTATTGAGTGCCCCACTAGGAGAAGCTTCCTTCTCCCCTGGGATTCTCTGGCCCCATCCTCTGTGCCCCCCTCCTGGTGGGTCTGCCCATCACCCCAGGTCACAACCTTGGGTTCCCTCTCAGGGTTCTCCTTCTCCTTGTGGACATCATTCTTGTTATTTAGTTGTACTGGGTTTATTTATTTTATTTATTTGTAAAATCAGTTCACAACCTTTGAGCCAGAGGCTCGTTTCCAAAGGTACTTCGTCACATAAAGACATACATAGTGTTTTTGGTTACATAGCATAGGTTTGCAAAACAATAGGCATTCAACAGAGGCGCCACATCACACTGAGGTCAGACAAATACATTTAGGTTACAGGGTACATGTAATTGAGAACAGGTGTTACACAAGTTGGTATCAAAATTGAGCAATCTAATAGGTAAACACTGAAACAGCTGGCACTGGCCAGGTTAGACATAGGCACGGTGTACTGGGAAGCGGTGGTGGGGATGGCTAGGTGGAGAGCCGCCCGGAGGGTGTTGTCATGAGAAGTAGAGGTGGAGGCTACTTTCAGAGACAGAAGCAGTTACAAGTGTTGACAATTTGGTTTCGAAGGGTGGTTTTGAACTTGGAGATGGTGGTGTGGGGTTGGGGGGGTGTTTGAGCTCCATCTTCCTCAACCTCCCTGAGCCCACCATAGTCCATCCAGGCCTCTGACTGAGTACTCTCAGTGGCAGTGGCTGGTGGTATGGTAGTCCCTGGGTGGGGTCAAAGGTCCCCAGTACTCCTGCCAACTGTGCTTGAAGCCTGTCATCCTCCTCTCTAAGCCCAGAGAGGTGCCTGCAGATAGGAAAGGAATGCAGCTTCCAGAACATCTTCCAGAAGACTGCTGCTCCACAGCCACTGCACTGCACCACTCTGCATGTCATCCTGTGGACTTCTACAGTGCCCCTAAATACTTGCTGTTTTTCTTTACGTCTTTAGTCCCTTTTCTCTTTGTCTGTCTGCCCCACCTGTTCTGATAAACAGTAGGTGGATGTAGTCCCTACTAATGAAGTAGCAGGAAGTTGTATGACACAGGTACTTATTTTTTTTTCCATTTAAAGTTTATTAAGTTTTCCTTTAATAACACAACAAAACAAACAAAACCATACATAAAATAAAGTACATACATAAAATAAAATAATATGAAAAAGGGTCCTACAGAACATTGTAAGTGTAGCAGTAATACAGGTACTTTAGACATCTGCCCTTCTCATCTCCCTCCCTCCCTGTCCCCCCCATAACATATCCCAAACACAGAAAAAACCACCCCCTCATCCCTGCAACACAGCACCATCCTATAGATAAGTAATGAATGCATTAAAGTGAAAACAGTATATGCAGTGATTCCCGTCTTTTCTTGTATCTTTCAGGCTTATTATTAAGACTGGCAATGGTTTTCTCCGTCCTCAAATTAGCAAGGAGTTCTTTAAGCCACTCAGAATAAGCTATGTCCTCACTATCTTTTCAATGCCGTAAAATAATTTTCTTAACAGTCATGGAAACGAGAGCCATATTATACCATCTGATAGGCACGGTGATCTTACTGTAATCTCCTAATACACAAATTTCAGGAGTAAATAAATCTTGCAGACCTAACAAAGGATCCGTATGTTGTTTAATATTGCTCCACAGATCTGTAGCTTTAGGGCAAGTCCAAAATATGTGATATAGGGAGCCTTCTTCTTTACAACATCGGTTACAAGTGGGTGCCAGTAAGAGGCCAAATTTAAATAGTTTTTGCTGGGTATAATATAAATTATGTAGTGTATGAAATTGAGTAAGATGTAATCTATCTTGGGAGATATATTTATAAGAATTCTTCCACGTTTCCCATTGTATCTCTTGCGTAGGGAAAAAGGAAGTCCAATAATCTGAAGGAGCCAAACAGTTTGGGTAAGTCCAATTGTATAAAATTCTATAACATTTAGAGACCACTTGCTGGGAACCGATTAAGGTGCCCAGTTCACTCCTAAAAGCTATTGAATGTGTTTGAGGAGGTGAAATACCAAATATCTTTACCATAAGATGCCTTAATTGATAAGTTTTAAAGATATCCTTTGTGGATAACTTCAGCATGGATAATATCTCGGTGGAAGACAGCCAAGTTTGTTCTTTTGAAATCAATGAAGCGGGAGATAGCTTATTGATCGGCGTCAACTTTTTAGTAGAAATTAGGTTATTATTCATTTTCAAGTTGGGATTGCCCCAAATTGGTTGCATTAAGTCACGTGTATGATAGTAATTAAGAAAGTTGCATAACTGTGAATGTACTTGAATAGATATTGCTATGGGCGTAAATTTCAACTGTACCAGTAATGAGCTGACCTTGATGTGAAAAAGTGCTTCAGGTGTAACTCCTTGAGCCGCCATAAGGGATAATTCGATTTTAAGCCAAAGAGGGGCAGGTAAGGACGAGAAGACTTCTTCCCTAGGTGAAAGCCAGCACAGGTATTTAGAGACATGCCCGGCCCAGTAATAAAAAAGAAGATGTGGAAGGCGTAAGTCTCCTTTATCTTTAGGAGTCATAGTTTGAAATAAGCTCAATCTAGGTTGCTTATTATGCCATAAATTTTGTAATAATTGCACGTATTTTACGAAACTAAGAAAGAGGTAACCAGATGTTAAGTACATTAAGGGGGTAGAAGAGCCTTGAGAAAACATTCATCTTAATTAGATTAATTCTCCCCCATAAGGAGATAGGGAGCTTAGACCATTTATCAAGGTCTGTTTGAATAATTCTAACTAAAGAGTCCAAATTCAACTTCTGTAGGAGAACCGGATTTCTAGAAATATTAATGCCTAAGTATTTTAAAGTTTCTTGTTCCCAGGAGAGACCAACAACTTTAACTGAACTTTTGAGGACTTTATGATTGACAGGAAATATAACCGTCTTATCCACGTTTAATTTATAATTGGATAGCTGACTATATTCTTCAATCATAGTAAGCATAGGAGGTATCGAGTTCTCTGTGTAAGATAGTTGTAACAAAAGATCATCAGCATATGCCGAGACTTTGATTTCTTGATCCTGAACCGGAATGCCTTTAATCCATGAGCATCCTACTAGGCGGCGAATCAGAGGTTCTAGATATAAATTGAAAAGTAGGGAGGAAAGAGGGCAACCTTGTCTGGTACCAGATTCTAGTGGAAAAAGGGATGGCGACACTCCATTAGCAGTAATTCGTGCAGAAGGAGCATGATATAGAGCTTTTATCCAGTGCTGGAACATATGAGGAAAATTGTAAGCCTTAGGAGTACTAAACAGGAAATTCCAGTCCACCCTATCAAAGGCTTTCTCTGCATCAAAAGAGATAAGGACTGCTGGGAAATGAGCGTCCCTTGAGACTGTTTTATCAGTCTAACATGTGAAAGTGTTTGAAGATGATCCACGGATGAGCGTCCTTTCATGAAGCCTACTTGCTCTGGTCCAATAAGGAAAGGCAATACCATATTAAGACGTGTAGCTATCAATTTAGTCAAGATTTTAATGTCCTGATTCAACAAAGAGATAGGGCGATAGCTAGCAGTTAATTCCAGTTTTAAGTAATACCACAATCAAAGCCTCAAATAGTGTAAGATTTACCTCGACCCCCATTAGAATGTATTGAAACAATGTCAGCAATAAAGGGACTAATTGTTTCTGAAATTGTTTGTAAAGATTAGCAGAAAACCCGTCTGGACCTGGTGACTTATCGGGGGATAAACTGTCAATAGCCCTTACAGTCTCTTCAGGGGATATTGGAACAATAAGCGTCTGTTGCTGAATGCTAGAAACGGTTGGTAATTTAGCTGAGAGTAGATAAGAATACACTTCTTGGGGAGGAGGTGGGTTCAACCTTGAGCTATATAATTTGGAATAAAAGGTCTTAAATTCGGAAACTGTGTCAGATGGCAACGTTTTTAACCCACCATTTTTAAGAGATCGAATAGATGGAATGTATCTAGCAGATTCCTGTTGTTTAATTCTGAGTGGTAAAAGGCGCCCTGCTTTTTCCCCCTGATCTACATAGGAAGCTTTAGCTTTTAATATAGCAAATTCCGCTTTTTCCCTTAGAATTTCCAAATAACTGTCTTTTAATTTAGATAATTTCAGTCTGACCTCTTCCAACGAGGAAGGAGTCAATTGAGCTTCCAATAGACGTAATTTGTGCGAGCAAGGTGCTTGACTCCTGTTCATTTTTCTTTTTTCTTTGAGAAGAGAGGCTAATCAGAACCCCTCTCATGTAGGCTTTAAATACACACCATACCAAATCAAACCTGGTTATAGATCCAACATTAAATTCTATAAACTGCTCAATGTGTTTGGTAATAGTGGAGACTATTGCTTTATCTTTCAACAGCTGATTGTTAAATTTCCACCATGCACTTCTACCTGGAGTAATGGCTATGGCCAGGCTACACATAACCAATGAGTGATCAGAAGGAGGTCCCGGCTGAATAGATGTCTCTAAAACTCCACCCAAGAGTGTCTTAGAGATAAATATATAGTCTATTCGAGAAGATGTCTTGTGGACCGAGGATGTAAAGGTATAACCCTTAGCAACAGGATTAAGGACTCGCCATACATCACACAGCCCTAAATTATCAATAAATTCTCTGAAGGCCCTTTGCGCCTGGTGATAGTTATCTTTTGTGTCCTGATGTACGGTCCATCATGGGGTCAAATACTATATTCATATCCCCTCCCAAAATCATGGGTAATGATAAGAATGGAAATAAGACATTTACCAGCTGCATAAAAAATCCTGGGGGAATCACTGTTGGGTCCATACATACTTCCTAACATTAATTCAGTAGAATATAAACAACAATGTATAAAAACATATCTGCCCTGTGGATCATTAAGTATTTGAATAAGTGTAAAAGGAATCTTTCTAGATATCAATATTAGGACTCCACAACTTTGAGTCATGCCTCCTGAGGAGAAAACATGATTTATTTGTTGTCTCCGCATCCGGAAAGCCTCCGAGTCCAATAAATGAGATTCTTGGATGAACATAATATCAGAGGCTAAAAATGCCAAATGTTTAAGGACTTTATACTGTTTCAGTTGTTGCCTCAGTCCTTTCACATTCCAAGAGGCAATCTTAATTGTGCCCATCATAGTGTTTCAGCCTGAGTAAAGTCAGATAATGTGTATGGGTATATCTTAATAATCCACTGTTTAAACATAAGAAAAAACATCCATATCACTGTGCTGCAGTAAATCCCCCCCACTCCCCACTCCCCCAACCCACCTCGTCCCTACCATACCCATGACTTTTTGAAGAGAGACATTTACTTGTACTCCAACTTTTCCACAATCCCAACCCCCCCCCTTATTGTTACAGCCCCGGCCAACAGCTAACTGAGCAGCGACTAACCCCCCCAACCAATCCAACCACCCAACTATATTCGTGATCCTATTTTAGATACCTAGAATATAGTATAATATAATTTGAACTCAAGATTTAACCAAAATCCTGGTATCTCTATCTGTACCTTCCTTAAAATGAAAAACAAGCAAACCCCACCGCTACGTTATTCCTTAATAAGATACTACCAGAAATCCCCACGCAGATAGTTACATTTACAATTAGGGTTTCCCCATTATCTTTGAGATACACGACCAATTATTTAGGCTCTCCATATGAGAATAAAAAAAGGAAAACCCAATTAGAGTTAGTATATTGAGAGCTCCAAATATACACGGTTAAACCTGGATTCGCCTTGACTCCACGGCTTTATATCCTGAACTCTGTTATAAATTACCATATGTAAATTGAGTTGAGAAACCCTAAAATTACCTGGTTTAACTGTTACAAGTGAAACGTAGCAATCTACAGATCTAAATTCTAGTCCCAAAAGTGGATTGTATAAGTAAAATAACAATAGATCGTGCCCATAATTCAGTCTATGGTTCCCTCTAGTGGTCAAAGGCAGGATTCACGGCTGTCTCTGTCCTTTTTGTTTTTCCTGATTGAGAAGGCAAATTCCTTTGTTCCATGTCCCCTTAGCAAGGGCATTGGCCACTAACGTATCAACAGTCACCATTACAAGTATTTAGTTGGAAATTATTGCAATTATTACAGCTCTCCTAGCTTATAACTAGGGTAAACAAAAGGAAGGTGAAAAAAAGAAACAAAAACAACCTTTCAACCGTATTAATCTTCTGGGCCAGTAGCGACATTCCTCCTTTTAACCATAAATGAAATATTTGCAACCAGAAAGCACCAATATACAGATTTACCAGCAACTCAAATGAATCCTTATCTTTCCCACATCGTTGAGGCACCCTGCATCCAGGGTGTTAACAAGGATATTCAGCGGCCCCGGAATAACTCTGGGAAAGAACTTTTAAGGTTAGTTGCCACAGACTCCGCATCCTCAAAAGTGGACCAGCTCCCTGCTATTAGAACCTGGAATCTCGCCGGGTAACCCATCTGGAATTTAATTCCAGCAGCAATCAGTTTAACCATGAGCTGATGAAATGAGGCTCTTCTTTGTCTCACAGAAAGTGGCAAGTCCTGAGCCACTCGTACTTTTGTCTCATCCCATCTGATCTCTTGAAGTCCTTTAACCTTAACGATAAAATGTTGCCGCTCCTGATAGTTAAGGAAACGAAAAATAAATGTATGAGGAGGGCCTCCCAAAGGTGGTGGTGGGCGCAGATCTGGGTGGGCTCGTTCGATAATATATTTAGCCCCAAAGGGAGATGGCCCAGCAACCGATTCTATAAATTTTTTGGCAAAACCAATGGCATCCGGACCTTCCTCTTTCTCTGGCAACCCAATTAGAACTGTATTGTTGCACCGGCTTCTGCCCTCCAAGTCCTCCACTTTATTCTCCAGAATTTTAATTTGTTGCCATGTAGAAGTCAACTCCGTTTCCATTTTTTGTTCTTTTCATTCAGTAGATGTCAGTTGGGCTTCATTGTCCAATGTACGAGGTGCCACATCTTCTAATGCCTGGGATATTGATTTTATTTTGTCTGAAATCAGCCAGAGCTCTGATCAGAAAGGCTGAAATTCTTCCAAAAATCGGGATAAAGTAAGCAGCTCCGTTTCAGGATCCGCTTGTATAGCACTCACTAAGCTGGCCATTCCAGTGGCCCTTGACGTCTTGGCAGCCTTTTCTGGGGTGGAGGGCAGCGTGTGCTTAAGTGCTGATTTTTTCATTCCTCCTTCCAACCAGTAATACGTCGTTTGATATCTCAGCAGAGATAGTATTTAGATAAGTGAGATTGGTCAGTTACGCTCAGATAAATGCGATTTTAGGAGTTTTAATTCATAATAGGTGGTCCGATGGCCGGAGCGAGTTCAGGCGACTGCTACTCAAATAGCTGCATCACGTGGTCTCCGACACAGGTGCTTATACAAGTAACCTGAGCCCTGGGGTGGGTGTGTTGAGGGGAAGGAGGGATGGGCCCTACCACACTGCCCAATGAAAAAGAATCAATCAGGTATGGAGTTTCCCCCACAGCACAGTTAAACCTGTAGAAATATAAATCAGAAAATCACCTTTGGTAAACAAGTTCGGCAACTGCTGCTAGGTGAAAGAACACACAAGAATTTAATCACAATTACCTGGAATGTGATCCTAGCTGAGGTTAAAAGCACAGAAATTTCCAGAAGGTTACTAGCAACAGAAAGTCCAAACAGCCTGAGCCAAGCAACTGCTGCTAGCTGAGAGAACACACAGGTATTTAAATACAATTGCCTGCAAATTGATTTTATATGAGGTTGGAGGCACAGAAACTTCCAGAAGGTTACTTGCAATGTCTAATGAAATATAAATCACAAAATCTACTGTAGTAAACAAATTCAGCAACTTCTGCTATGTAAAAGAACACATAAGAATTTAACCACAATTACCTGGAATGTGATCTTAGCTGAGGTTAGAAGCACAGAAACTTCCAGAAGGTTACTAGCAACAGAAAGCCCAAGCAGACTGAGCCAAGCAACTCTGGCAACTGCTGCTAGGTGACAGAACACACAGGTATTTAAACACAATTACCTGCAAAGTGATCCTAGCTGTGGTTGGAAGCACAGTTATTTATTATAAATATAAAAACATACCGCAGAGTACCAAACAACCAGGCCATTGCTCATGGGAACCCCGACCAGAACCCCCTGATGATATAAAACAGGTTGGAGTTCCCAGGTAGTAGGTTGTTTAATACACTGCGGTATGTTTTTATATTTAAAATAAAGAATGCCTTTATTTGTTAATTTGGCTGAGGAGTGCTGGTATTTGTGGTTTGTGCTAAACTCTATAAGTACTTGTATGAGGCACAGTGCATGCAGTCCACTCATGAGGCAGGCTCATTCGTAGACAAACCATCCTTCCCCAGAGCAACAGTTGAACAGATGAGACTGCTGGAGAACCAATCTCTAAACAAGAGATTTTGCAGGCCACAGATAATCTTAAAATAGGAAAAGCAG
Organism: Neoceratodus forsteri; assembly: GCA_016271365.2. Classification (NCBI taxonomy): domain Eukaryota; kingdom Metazoa; phylum Chordata; order Ceratodontiformes; family Ceratodontidae; genus Neoceratodus; species Neoceratodus forsteri. The sequence goes on along the minus strand of CM028129.1, from coordinate 49,217,074 downwards.
AAGACCCCGAGGAGTTCGGTGCTGAGCATTTTAAATATCTGATGGTACCACTGGCAACCTGTCTGCACCAGGTGTACGATGAGGTGGGTGAGAGGGGCAACTACTCATGACATGCTACAGAGCTAACATTAGTGTAATTCATAAAGCAGAGAATGATGTGGTGCTCTGTTCATTGTATAGGCCCATCTGCCTGTGTAATTATAACAAAATCAATGCAAAAATGTTGGCAACACATCTTGAAAGTATTCTCCCATCCCTTGCACACCCAGATCAGATCGGTTTTGAGTGTTAGACTCATATGACAGTATGACAGAACTTCTAAATGTGGTGCATGTGGGGTTATCAGCATCCTGGAAGGGCATTTATACTATCCATAGACACAGTAAAAGTGTTTGACAGGTAGAAGGGGTATATCTATTTGAAGTATTCTGCCAGTTTGGTCTGGGTGACATCTTTATCAAATTGATAAAATTATTGTATGCGGAGCCTAGGGCAAGTGCAGTGGCTAATAGGGGTGCCTACCATTATTTCTCATTACATAGTGGAACCAGACAGGGCTGCTCCCTCTCCATGCTTCTATTTACACTAGCAATTGAATCACTGGTGATTTAAAGGGGAACTGTCATCAACTGGATGTCTTAATGTCTGAAAGCCCAAAGAAAGCTAATTTGATTGAGCAATTGTATTTATCTGTGAGTAGTTGCAGTCCAGAGTTATTCATATGTAAATCACCCTGTAATTAAGGGCTGGTGGCAGCTATATGTTTTGGGCTCCTGACAGGAAATGATGTCACCGAGGATCTAGGTCCTCCTTTGACTATATTTAATCCAACAGGTTAAATAGGAAATTGACTGTTTTATTAAATGGGTTTTAAGGTGTTATTACAAAACATTCTACAGCTATAATAATTGTTTTGTATGTGCATTAAAACTAGTGAGTCATCACCTTTACATTTCAAACTGTTAGTAAAAAACAATCCATCTTCAGGATTGCTTTAACCTCTAGGATATACAGTACTGCTAGCTGAACATGTCAGAACAGATTTCAGGGGCTGCCACAGTACCACCTTCTGTCTTTTTTTGTTCCCTCTCATACGGCCTTTTCTCTTACAATTTTGTGTGTGAACTCAGGTCTACAAGATGCAAATGTGGCTATGTACCTACTGACCTGGCATCATGGCCTCCCTGTGCCCCCACAATATACCCAGGAACAAGCTGTTGCTTAGTGTACCTTTCCAGGACAAATACAGAAGCAAATGATCTGATACCTTTTAATGGACCAACATAGATGTAACAGCAAGAACAAAGTGCTCTAGCTTTCAGACCAACCAGTCCTCCTTCAGAAACCTAATGGCCGTTGTTTAGAAAAAACAATACTTTTAACAGCTAGATCATGCAGAAAAAACAGAAAAAAATCTCCATTGATTTAAACTACTCTTTTAAAAAATACAGATGATGATGTCAGAGAAGTTTAACAGTACCATATTACCTTCAGTCAGGAGGGTCCCTGGGTCAAAGGTGCTTGGTGCAAAACACATACAAAGAATCCTACTGCATATAAATTCAATTGACATAAGATAACACTGCTGGAGCAGATGACTCTTAAATCAAGGTATAAGTGTCACAGTGTGTATAAGGATGTGATTACTGAAAAGCGACCTGCACCCAGATAAAAGACATACTAAGATTGTCTTAGGACTCCAAGAAGTTTTAATCCATGCACTATAGATAAGAAATTACCAGTGACGTTGTCTTGAAAACATCAGTGCACACTGTATGATGTGTAAAACTTAGCTGGACCTATCACCCAGCTGTACTCTTCAGCTAGATATCATGCCCCATAACTTTAAAAACCTCTAGTATAGTGACAGGACTTTATAAATGATAATTTAAATATAAATTGACAGTATTAGTGCCAAACAAAAAACTCTAGTCGAGGACCACCAAGGATTTAAAACCATGTAGCCTGATATGTACTGATGTCAATATACACTGAGAATTTTCCAGGACAAAGACAGTAAAAACAATCTGAGTATGTGTTATAATTCCGAAAATATGCTCTTTCTATCCAGATTTGACCTGAAAAGAAAATAATAGTACACAATTACTATAGATGGACAACACTGTTAAAACATGCATTATTAAAAGAGTATTTTACTAGTTTTTATGATGATAAAAGTATAACAGTTTATTACTGAAATACTTTTGATGGAATGGGATTTTGTAATTATAATACTTTCTACATTTATAATATTTATTCTGTATGTGCAATGAAACTAGTGAGTTACCACCTTTACATTTCAAACTGTTAGAAAAATAAGGGAACGGGGAAATTGTTTAACCAGGAAAGGCACACTAAGCTGAAGCTTGTTTCCAGGTGTGACCTGGGAACACAAGGAAGTTAAGTGACTTGCTTAGAGTCACACAGTATGCAAGTGGGGGTGGGACTCAAACCCAGGTCTCCAGGTTTGTAGCGCAGTGGTCTTAACCACTGCGCTATACTGTCTCCTAACAATCCAATAGAATTCTGGCATTGTTACAGTAGAAAATCTCATTCCATCCAAAGTATTTCAGTAAGAAACTGTTGTACTTTTGACATCATCAAAAGAAGGAGAATACTCTTTAATGGTGATAATTTTTTACATACAGATAAAAACACTTTTATTTCCAGTTGCAGTCTTCTGGTTGATATTTGTGGTGACAACCAGGAGGTTGTAATCAACACCTGTCAATCAAGCGTCACCACAGGAAGCTAACTGGTACATAGTTTCACTGTGGTGAGCTGAACATCTTGCCCAACATGGCGGCTCCAATACTGAGCACTGGTACCAGAACTCAAACTTTGCCACACACTGTTAAGACAAGTAAGATTTTAAATGTTTTTAAATATCTGTCTAGTTGATCCTGCCTTGAAAATGAAAAAATCAATCTGGTTGATCCTGCCGCTCATACCCTTCGAGCGAATCTTACACTATGCAGCAATGCTGATGGACTGCGACTTTCCAGAATGTCGCTACCACTATAATGTAAAAAAAGGGAAAAAAAGAAAAAAACAAAAGGGAGAGACAGGCTCTGTGTGTGTGTGTTTGCGAGTGTGTGTGTGAGCACGCACGCGTGTCTCTCTATCTCTGACAAAAGTGCTGTACTAACTGAACTGTGCTGAAAGGGAAAAAAATATCACCATTAATTGAATAAAATAGTGTGTGTGTGTGTGTGTAATTATAAACCCCTCAGGGTTTATGTTGCATCCCACACCTCGGGTGTATGTAAAATTCCGGTTGCACCCACCCACCCATATATTATTGTATATTTTAATAATGCATTTCAGGTTATGGATGTTTTAACAATGTTGTCCATCAATGTGTTTTTGCAATTTATAAACAAGTAATTGTATCCTATTTTTTTCTTTTCAGGTCAAATCTGGATAGAAAGAGTATAATATTTTCAGAATCCTAACACATGCTCAAAACCCATTCTGCTGGATGAACGAAGCTTGTTCACAGCTCTTCTGCCAGCAGATAATCAAAATCGACACAGTTCTAGGCTGGCCCCATGATGACAGGCCAGCAGGTATGTAGACACATTTGCATCCTGTAGACCCGAGTTCACACCTGAAATTGTGAGACAAGGCTGCAAGAGAGGGAACAGAAAAAGACAGAAGTTGATGCTGTGGCAGTCCCAGAAATCTGCACTGACGTGAACACAGCCAGGGTTTAGAAATCCTGATATGGGTCCCCACTATCTGTTGGCACCACACAGCCAGCCTTGAGATGTATAGTTTTTGATGATCAGCTGGCAGTATAGCCTAGAGGTTAAAGCAATCCTGAAGATGGATTATTTTTACTAACAGTTTGAACTGTAAAGATGATAACTCACTAGTTTCAATGCACATACAAAACAATTATTATAGATGTAAAAAGTGTTGTAATAACACCTTAAACACACTTCTTAAAACAGTCAATTTTCTATTTATCCTATTAGATTAAATACAGTCAAAGGAGGACCTAGACCCTCAGTGACATAATTTCCTGTCAGGAGCCCAAGACATATGGCTGCCACCAGCCCTTAATTACAGGGTGATTTACATGAATAACTCTGGACTGCAACTACTCACAGATAAATGCAATGGCTCAAGCAAATGAGCTTTTTATGGGCTTTCAGACATTAAAAAATCCTATTGATGACAGTTCCCCTTTAATGTATGTCAGAAGCTGCCAGGCAATAACAGGCATCGGTTTAGGAATGGTATCCTGTGAACACAGCGGATACGACTGAGTGAATGCAAAAAGGGTGACTCAATCATGGCACCTGTATTCTGGGCTACCTGCCAGGGTAGCAACAGGATACCATGGTGGGTAAGTATGGTGACAGGAACTATACACCTGTGCAGGGGGACCACACCATGCGAGTGGTGGAAGGGGAGGGAGGGTATGAGGGAGGTAATGTGGCAGTTGGCTGCCAAGCTGGCCATGTGGTGTGGTGGGTAGGGTGGCAGGCTGTGGTTGGGAGGGTTCTGGGGTGGGCGTCGATTTTTGTGTTGTGCCTTTTTAATTTTTTTCAAGTTTACACCACTCCAACATGTGCCCCCCTGGAGTTGAGAATCTTTAGTTGGGGGGGTGCAGGGGGCACAGCCCCCCGCATATCTTCCAGTCCTGTCACCAGATTTGTAGTCGCCATCAGTGTATATCGCTGTTATTTATTTTCAGTGCTGCATGCTCGCCCGAAAGGCAATTGCAGTTTGATGATCACCCTTATGACATGGAACCCTTAGAAACTGGGTTGTGACATAAAATAACACTGTATGTGGATGACATCCCCCTGTTTCTCACAGATGTACACTGTAGCAATAACAGAGGGAATGCTGAGGTTTTGAAATTCTCTGGATACAAGTTAGTTTATTTACTGTATTGGTGTTTGTAAGAACAGATGCAGAAGCAAATGGTTTGATATAATTTATTGGCCCAACACAGCTGTTACAAAAGAAAACCGTACTTAAGCTTTCACACCAACCAAGTTCTTCTTCAGAAGCATATGGCAGTTGTTTCAAAAATCGCATTCTATTAACACCCAGATCATACATATAATAACCCAGAAAGAATTTTCATTAGTTTAAGACACCTTTTTTAAAAAACAACAGAGATTGAAATGAAGGAACCAGATGCTACCAGTCTGTTACTGCTGAGAAGCCTTCCAAGGTCAAATGTCAACAGAAGCAGATAACATGAATACTCGAGCAGGCAGACCCACTAACTTAAATTATGAATGAATATGTTATATGAATACATTCTTAATTAAAAGCAAGACCTTTAGATTTAATACCCACATAACAGCATGTTAAAATTTGATAGTGTTGTATGTTAAAAAACTGCTTAAAAACAGAAATTATATGGAAATATGGGAGTATAAAGAAATGTTACCTAGCATGAACAACTGTTTCACACATTCATACAGACTTAAAGCTATCTGGAGACATTTTCTAAAGTATACTCTCAACCAGTTAACAAACTCCATAAACATTGAGACCTTCAGTGCTGTAAAAATATTTTTTACAAGATAATGTCATATATCAGAATTAGTGCGAAATAAAAAACAAATCTATCAAGGACCCCTTAAAAAATGAATTCATGAATCATGCATCCTAAAATGTTCAGAGTTCAATAATGTGTCAGTATATAATCAAATTACTATATGTACAGTAACCGTCTTAAGACTCTGAATAAAAACCCAATGGAATTAAGTCCTCGCCCCCAGGGAAAAGATAACTAGTAGAAAGAAGTATATATTCAATAGCAATGTGAACTAAGAGTCCTAACACACAATAACAGCATTATGACATGTACCCGATTATAAGCCTTTCCTCAATATAACCAGAACCCCAATCTCCCACTTTATTTCCCCACCCCCCCAATACACACAACCCCTCCCCACAAAAAACAACACACCATGCTCCTACCCCAACACACAGACACACACAAAGTTACTCCACCACCTAGTTATACACACAATTCCCCCACCACAAGACAACCCCCTCCAGACACACATGGTTTTTAGGAGAGAAACCAACATGTAAATAACCAGTTAAAATGGACTGTATGAAAATAAAAGCAAAAACAACACAGTGAAGTCTTGTTAAATGCCTATCATTTGCAGTAAGAGTCTGTGTAAGTTTAAGTAGGGTAATGTGTCATAATGTTGGTCCATTAAAAGGTATCAAATCATTTGCTTCTGGATTGGGATAAAAAGTAAATTAAGAAAAATCAGAAATGCTTCCTGTCAATGGAACAGGAGATATTCCCACAAAGGAACACATTGGGCCGGATATTCAGAGCAGTTGCGCATGGTGCAACCGAACTGTGCCGGCACAACCATGGAAATCCGCCACCGAGCGATATTCAAAGACCGCAGCTGCGCAGTGCCGGTTGCACTGTGCCATGACACAACTATAATGTATGCAGCACAAGTGTAGGGGCGTTCCCATGAATAAGTGGCGCAATGGTATATTCAACAAGAAACCATGGAGCAGGTTCGGAGCAAAACCCAAGATGCACCACCTGGACTTGAGCCTATAAAAACCTGGCTCAAACACACAGACAGGGATGTGCAACACTGTGCAGAGAGGGAGAGAGAGACAGAGAGGGGGGGGGGAGAGAGAGAGAGAGAGAGAGAGACTGAGAGAGACATATAGCCAGGGAGGCACTGCACAGCCAGAGAGCGATGGACAGTGTCCTGTTTCTCATGGAGGCGGTAATGAGAGGTGTGAGGAGGCAGGAGGAGCACCAACATGGTCAACAAAGTGCCCGGGAGTGGTATGCCTGACACAGGTGGTACCCCACCCATATCACATTTGAGAACTATAGTGATACGGAGATAGTGGGCCGGTACTACCTGAATAGGACAATTCTGAGGCAGTTCTGCAAGCTGTGCAGTAAAGAGATGCAGACACCCACCAGATGCAGTCATGCCATGTCAGTGGAGACTAAGGTGACAGCAGTCATGTGCCTGCTCACCATGGGCACCTTCCAGAGACTAACAGGGGATACCATTGGCATCACCCAGTTGACCACGTCCCGCCTCCTCACACAGTTCCTCAATGCTGTTCTGCCACGTGCTTTGGAGTACATATGTTTCCCCAGCACACAGGCAGACTGTACAGCAAACGTGCAGGACTTCCACAGGGTGGCACTCATGCCAGGCATGATTGGGGCCACTGACTGCACCCATGTGGGTATCCGTATACCACCTGGCCCCGAGGGCCCTGTCTACATCAACTGCAAAGGATTCCCATCAGTCAACTGCCAGATAGTGTGCAATGCTACGGGGTGCATCATCAATGTCTGCACCATACACCCCAGGAGTTCACATGATGCATTTATCTTGCACAGCTCTGCACTGTGCCAGAGGTTCGAACATGGGGATATCCCCATGGGCCACCTAGTGAGTGAGTATGGCATGGGCCAGGGAGCTGGCAAGGCACAGCTGAGGTGGTGAAGGATGGAGGGCAGGCAGGGCAGGTGTGGTGGAGTGAGCAGTGGGGACAGGGACTAGGAGGCGGCACAGCACAGACTAGGGCTAACCATTTCAATCCCCACACAGGTGACAGAGCATACCTGCTGAGGCCATGGCTGCTCACCCCCTACCGGCAATCATCATCCCCTGCAGAGTAGAGATACAATGAGGCACATGCCAGCATGTGCAGTATCATCAAGCACATCTTTGGCATGCTTAAAATGCATTTCAGATGCCTAGACAGGTCAGGCGGTGCCATACAATACAGCCTATCAAAAGTCTGTGGCCTATTCCTGACCTGCTACATCCTGCACAACATGGCCATTGACCATGAGATAGCTGTCAAGGCAGAAGATGGTGACAGTAGTGCAGACGATGATGGGAATGGGCCAGTGGGTGGTAGGCAGCTACCACCCAGAAGATGGAGACCCTGCCTGGAAGCACAGGCATGGCACCACCAGGACACCATTGCACAGGAGCACTATAGAGAATGTAGGTAAGTGCAATGACACACATGCAAGGGCCACACACAGCAGCACACCACACACAGCCCTGGATGTGCATGGCAGTAGGCACACAGGGAATGGGGTGCACAGCAGGCATGGGAGGCACCGGCACATGGATGCACACACACAGAGCTCAGGCACACTCACACACACACGTACAGTGGATCATGGCATGGATCAGAGGCATGTCACTGGTGCTCAGGCACAGCTGGCATTGAGTGTATCGGCTGCATGGCCCAGCAGCATGGTCGGTGTACACGGGGGCAAGCAGCACAACCCACATGTGCGCATGCACATGCATGCTGCACCACCACCTCCCACACGTACATGGAGCAGCAGCAGTGGATGGCAATGCAGAGCAGCAGTCATATCAGTCCAACTGTGCAGTCCCACGACTGCCACAGCCATGTGGGCAGCCACGCCTGAGCCGACCAGCAGATGCAGGCTGAACATCAGCCACAGGGAGTGTGTCCTATGCCTCCCCAGGGGTTGATGTCCAGGACAGCAACCATGTCCGCGCAGGGGTGTTGAGGCGGCCAAACAGGCCAGCACCTGGGGTGCATGGGATGCTGACATTGGATCTGCATCTGCTGTGATGTGGTCGCCAGATGCCTGGACCGTGGGGTGGACAGTGCACTGCTGGGGGTCCTCTGTGCACGGCCAAGCCCAGTGGCTGCCACTGACAACAAGCCCCACCTCGATGGTACCAGTCATGCGACCCATTGCCACCACAATGACACTGTCCATACAGTCCATCGATGCGGTCGTGGCCTCCCGCATCTAGTGAAGCCCATCCATGACCTGTGCAGTGCACCTGTCCTGCTGTTTGGCCAGCTGCCGCACCTGCGCACAGAGTGCACACACCTCCGTGGCAAGCAGCACCTGGTTCTCCACAGATGCGCGCAGCAACCAGGTGTGTTCTGCCAGCTGCCCAGCATCCTGCACCTCCTGGCCATTGCACTGGGCTGCTGGCGGTGATGCGGCACTCTGCCCAGCCTCCCACTCTGGTGGATGCTGCACAGAGGGCCATACTAGGGGGTACAGTGTTGTCAGGTGCTCTGGCGGCAGACACTGTGCCACCTCATCCTGCTGCTGCTGCTGCTCAACCATCTGCTGGCCAGTGCCAAGCTCTTTTGCCATGCCTGCACCACCACACCCACCATGCACATCAGTGGTGCCACACACCACCGCACCAACAGGGATGGGCGCAGGCACTTCACTGTGCCCTGATGCCACCTGTGATGCGTCCAGGGTCATGTTGGGCAACACGTCCCTGACACTGTCCAGGATCAGCGTTATGCCATCATCTGAGCCAGACATGGCCCTTAGCTGGGTCTCTGCACACAGCACACTCAGGCTGTCATTGTGCAGGAACCTAACCAGGGCATTGTCTGACTCCAGGTCAGGGACATCCAGCTGCTCCATGGCACTCACCCTCAGCCTGTCTAGACCACACACGCTGGTGGAGGTGGATGGTCAGTCCTCCGTGACTGTGGCCAACCCCACTTCATCCTCACCATGGAGTCATGATGGTGCTGCAAGACAGAAGGGTCAGTGGTGCAGTGACTGCCACCAGGTGGCCTCCCGATTGAGTGCATGCGGCCAATGCCACATGTCACCCTGTAGCCATGCACACCAGCAGTGACACAGGCAGATGGCATGCGACACAGCAGCATGCACTCCTGCACGTACATACCCACCCCAACACCCATGTCAATAGAGTGCATACTCATCATGCAGGGTTGGGCTGCTGCCGGTCTGGAATCCCCCACCAGGCACACCCTCGACTGATGTACGCCTGATGGTGGCTGCCACCAGCTCTTCAGTGGCCAACAGTGTGGGCTCGGTGGAGGGGCCACCACCGGTCACACTGTGGGAGGCCCATATAGCTGCCACCTTCTCCTTAATCCTCCGCCTGTCTGTGCCGACCTTCTTCTGGCACTCCTGTTTACTTCTTTGGTGCTATCCATGCTGGTTCACATACACCTCCACCGCATCCCACCCTGCCGACTGCTCCTAGGGTGTGCCAGTGGCACCACTCAGCAATTTCTCCCTCTCGAGGTATGCCTCGTACTGGGCATTTATCTCTGCCTTCGTGAAGTTGTGCCTTCTCTTCCGGGCAGGAACACACCCCACCTCATCCTCATGTTCCAACATGTTGCTACCTGTGGACAATGACAGCATGGTGGGTCATTGTTAGCATGGTCCCTGGCAAACCAGCAGTGCATAGTTGTAGCAGGCCTCTGTTGCCCTGCGGCAGCATCCACATACCTATAGAGGTTGCAATACCGATCCATGGCCTGTGCTGTCCACTGGTGCTTATGAAGTACAATGCATGCAAATGAGCAGTTGCACAATGGTAATGATATGCTAATGCACCCCACTGTGCCGTGCATTGGCTAATGAGGTGATTTGCATACGTTGGCTGAACATCACAAAAATGCACCATGCGCAATGGGGTTGCTCTGGAGCAACCCTGTGGTACATTCCCAGTGCATGAAAATTGCATGTTCCTGCAGTAAGCATGTGCGCATGGCGATGAATGTGTCCATTGCACAACTGACAGCCCTTGTGTGATGCCATGCCATTGCGCATGCGGCACGGGGGGGGGGGAATTGTGCATCCTTGAACAGACCAGCACATGCTCCTACTGTGCACATGCATGATGCTGCATGCGCACTTGTTAAGGCATGCGAAGTTCATGCGCGTGGGTACGACCCTGACCCCACATAGCCGCTTAGGCCAGTGTGCTATGCGCATGTCCAGGAATGTGCAATGCACCCACATTGCGCATCTCCATACTGCATGATTGCACCATTAGGTTCCCAATCACGCATCATACACCTGCATGAACACAATGCCATTCAAGCCAATGGTGGAACTCAGTAGTGGCCATGGCGCAGTGGGGATCATGTAGGGCCCACAGCTGGACCGATGTGGAGCTGGTCAACCTGGTTGCAGTGGTGCAGCCTTTTGAGGGGCAGCTGTATGGGGTTGTGCCACTGCAACAGGCCCTAGGCGACATGTGGGCACAGGTGGCCACAGCCCAGGAGAGGTGCACAGGGGTGGTCAGAAGTGTGAAGCAATGTTGCCACCACTGCGGTGTAGGAATCCAGAACAGCTGCACTGGATGCAGGTGCGCATCCAGAGTGAGATGGTGCGACAGCCAGGAAGGTGTGCGCAATGGGCATACATGCCCAGATGGTCATCAGTGGTGGTTGTAGGGCTGCAAGGCATGGTCCATGGCTGGAGTTCATCACAGTCCTGTCGGCAGCTGTGAGAAGTGCATGGCTACTGCACAGGTTGCAGTCATGCAGGCCACAGGACAGTAGGGGACATGCCATGCAACATGTGGGTTGTGCGGTGGTGGGGGGCTCTCCATGTGTGTTTGTGTACTCATGTCCACCTCTCTTCATGCTTTCCACAGAGCCAGAGGATTGCAGATGGGCCAGGGCTGTGGCGGACTGTACGAGGGAATGTGGTATGCCACAGAGGGCAGCACCACCTGGGAGCAGCATGGCAGATATGTGCAGCCACTATGCCATTTCATGTCCCAGTTGAAATGCTGTGGGTAGTGGGCTGGACATGGTGTCCACGGCCATGTGCCTGCATGGCCATGGGTGGTGCACCACCCATTGTATGTGCCATTATTGCACGTACATTGGAAGGGTTGTACCTGCCGGGGGGGGGATGTGCACTCAGCCCCCATAATGTGTGCTGCGATGGTACCTGTGCTCTGTGCCTTGTACCCAGGCTCGTGCACACATGGGCACAGTGTACTACCCATCTGTCTCACTGCACAATTGTGGTGTGCTGTGTGGATGGCTGGTGTGGCCTCCAGTCCTGGGTCCATTACGGTCCCCCAGTGGTGTTTGCCCCCACATTCCAATGCACACTGTGGGTGGGCTGGGGTCTTTGGGGCATTGCACTGATTAGCTGTCCTTTTCCTTCCCCTAGGTGGTCACAGAAATGTTGCTGGGAGGGCTGCAAGCCCCTGGGTCCTGAACTGAGGGAGGCTATGGCGCTACAGATGTGGTGCCTTGCTCTTCAGAGGAGACACCTGCAGGAGACTGCAGCATTGAGGCGGGCCATACAGTGGCTGCAATGGTCAATCAGGGGCTGAAGATAGAGGGACATACAGTAGCCTGTGTTGTATATAGCCCCTATTCCTTCCCCACACCTGGCTCCCTGTTGTCCCACTTCATTTTGTATAGCCCCTGCACCCTGTTCCCTTCCTTCTCTCACCTCACTCATCCCTGCCCCCTATTATTCTCCTGTTTCGTATGCTCTTTTATATAAAGCTTTGGTGTTATTGAAGACCTGTGTCCATGTCTGCTTTGCAGGTGGTGTGAGGAGCCATGCTGCAGATGTGTGGGTGTGGTGCATGATGTGTACCAATGGGGGCGGGTTGGTTCATTAGCTGTGTTCCCATGTGGTCCGTGTTGTGTCCAGCACTCTTTCACATGTCCAAGGTGTGTCTGACTGGGGGTCTGTGGGGTGTGGTGTGTCACTGTGTGGTCACTGTGGTGCTCTGTACTGCATTGTGCAACTGGGGGGTTGCTCTGCACAGTGACCCTGTAGTCTTGGGGCATGGTCCGCCTTGTGGCGCATGGCCCACACTGTGCATGGGTGTGCACACATACTTTGGGGGTGCGTCTGCCTGTGCCATGCACCTGGGGAGTCTTGCACCAGTTGTGTCAGGAGTAAAGGGCCCTGGGCATTTGTGTGTCCAGGAATGTACAGGGTGCTGGACACTGCGGCCAGGTGGTGGACATCACAGGCTTGCTGTTGGGCTGCCTGGGGTGGGTGTTCACGTGTGGTTTGGGTGAGTCAATCTCCCCAGCTCCCCACGGCTGTTCAGGCCAACTACGGACTGTGGTCTGCAGCTAGAGTGACTGTTCCTGTTGCCATGCTGTGAACCAGCAGGTGATATACTGACAGGAAGGCCTCAGATGGTGGCTGAGCAACCTTCCCTGCAGTGTGGGGCTGGCTTGAGTGCACTGTGTTTATACTCACTGGGCTATGGATGGGGTAGCGAGGATGTGCCTGGGACTCATCATTGTATGGTGTGGTTGGGCTGGGGACAGGGATGGTGCATCCTGGGCCATGGTGGCACTGTTGACCCGGGGCGTGTGCTCCTGGTGGTGGTTAGCTGATGTTGGGGTCATGTCTAGTGGCCCCTGTCACTGTCATGTTGGTGGGTGGCTGGTATGCGCTCCTGTCGGTGGTGCTGGGGCTATGCACCATATGGAGCTGTGTGTGGGCATGGGCAAGACATGTGGGACTGGTATGGGGGGGTGGTGGGAGGGAGGGTTCCACTGGGTTGTGTGGGTTGCTGCCCTGTCCATCTGCTGGATACCTTGGGTGGTCCTGCTGTGCCTGGTGGTCAGTTTCTGCTGTCTGGTTTCTGGGGTTCTGTATGTCTGTCTTCCAGCCCATGTTTCACTGTCTCTGATTGTCTCCCACCATCCCCTTGTGCCATGCCAACTGAGGTCACTGCCATTCTGACTCCCAAGCATGTGAAAGTAAATGGTTATTATGAAAAAAAAGTAAACTTTGCCATTTTGGAGGGCGATAGTCCAATCATAGAAGCCGCTCCCTGCCACAACTGACTGCTATTGAAAGGGGGAGGACATGCAACTCATATCAGCATTGTTGAGACACCACACCCCACCTGACCACTATCAATCTGCCGTCATCTGGTCAGGATGGATATACTGAATGCTTAGGATAAAAAAAAGTACTCTCCATAAACAGTCTAAATGAACGCACTGCTATAAGAAGTGTGTGCGTGTGTGTGTGCGTGTGTGCGTGTATGTGTGTAATCACAAGGAAACAAGCATGAATAACTACTTCAAACAAAATAAGAGCATTGAAAACATCACCACCTAATTCTCTGCTCTGTAACAGACCCCAGTTACTACTACTCCTAGCCTACAGCTCCTCCTGAAACATTGGAATAACATGGTTTGTAGTGTTATCGGTTGACTTTATCCTGTGCTAGCTAATGGAAGACAATATAACGAGACTATAACTCACTGTAATTGCAATCTGTATTTGAACAGCTGTTATGGTACCGTACTTTAATGCTCTGTTGTATTATCTGCAATAAAATTAGTAACTGAAAAAAAAAACAGCACCACCCTCTAATGGCAGCAGCACCGACAGAGGGACGACTTTACAACAAAATACATTTCTGTTCAACTCTACTAACATTTTAAAACTTTTTTTTTACATTTTTTTAAATATTTTATATGAACGTCTTAAATAACCCATGTTCTAAGTGCAATAATACCCTCCAGGCTGGGCGGTATGCACTATCGCAGACATTCAAGGAGCTATAAGGCCCTCTGCCTGTGGCTGTAGGCCAAATTATGCCCCTGGGGAGTCCAGTATAGCCCAATTCCTCTCACCTTGCCTGGTATTGTTGCTTACTGCATGACACTGAAGAGGCAGGGGCTCTGGTGCTGCAGTATCCAAACCTCACTTTGGAATTCCCAGTCTTGTACCAACTAAATGGGTGTACATTTTTGATACTGGTTTGGACTCTTAGCAGTTCTTGATATGACTAAGAACATTCTCTCCTCTTGTAATAGGATGTGGGATAACAGATGGACACAACAGATGGCTGAAAAGTTCAATGCACCATTGGCAAGGTGCAATGTTTATTTGTTCCAACAACAACAGAAAGGAAATGAAGTAAAAGGCTCAAACTGTGAGCAAAATAAAGGCTATATAAAATAAATAACATTCTACACCATTGTGGTAAACTTAAACATTCAGTTTCCACTTGTGTGATAAGGCATTTTGACACTTCTAACTCCTTGGTCAGAAAACACTGCTCTTATCTCCAGAAATGCTGAACCAGTTATACCTTTATACCCGCCCACACAGTCAAGTGTCCACAGCATCATTATGTTCTTATAATCTGTTTTTAGAGCTCCATTCAATTTATGTAATATAGGGAGCTCATTTTCATATACACTACATCAGGTCTGAGCAAACAGAACATATTTCTAGTTAGGAAGAGCTTTAATTTAAAACAGGAAACATTTCATTCAATTCTAAGAATAGATCCAGAAGCAAATGATTTGATACCTCTTAATGGACCAACATAGATGTAACAACAAGAACAAAGTGCTCTAGCTTTCGGACCAACCAGTCCTTCTTCAGAAGCTCATGGCAGTTGTTTAGAAAATACAATACTTATATCAGCTAGATAATGCAGAGAAAAACAGAAAAAAATCCCCATTAGTTTAAAATACTCATTTAAAAAAAAATCCTACTGCATATAAATTTAATTGACATAAAATAACACTGCTGAAGCAGATAACTCCTAAATCAAGCTATGAGTGTCACAGTTCATATAAGGATGTGATTACTGAAAGGCAACCCCCACCCAGATTAAAGACAAACTAAGATTGTTATAGGGCTCATGAAGTTTCAATGTCTGCATTATAGACAAGAATTTAACAGTAAGGCTGTCTTAAAAACATCAGTGCACACTGTGTGATGTGTAAAACCTAGCTGGACCTGTCACCCAGCTGTACTCTCAAGCTAGATATAAGGTCCAAGAAATTTCAAAAACCTCAGGACTATATAAATAATAATTTAAATATAAATTAATAATATTAGTGTCAAACAAAAAACTCTAGTCGAGGAACCTCAAGGAATAAGATCATGTAGCCTGATATGTACTGATGTCAATATACACTGAGAATGTAACAACTTGATGTACCACAAGTATCTAAGGAATCTGAAAAAGAGATAAAAATTTAATTTCTCTCCTCCTCTTCATACAAACAATACACCCTAACCCACCCCACATCACCATAATGTGGGTGGGGGAGATACATAGCTTTATGGAGATATTGTCTCTCTCTCCCCTTTTTTTCTCTCTCTCTCTCCCCTCTCTCTCTCTCTCCCACAGAGACACACACACACACACACACACACACACTCTCCTAGTGAACCTATATTCACTTCAGTCACTGCAATTGTTCCCCAAAGGAATTCAACTTGTCGTGAAATCCTGAGTAAAAGGGCTTATGTCTCCTAATACCTACAGAGCAAAAATGTGACACTATTTAACCGTACTACTATCTGCATAGTAACATTTCCAAGGATACTGGATAGAACTACCATGAAATAAACCTGCCACCCTCCCCAGGATAAGGTAACTAGAAGTAAATATAAGTATGTGTGTAAGACCAGAGGTCTAACATACCTACATATCCACAAATTACTACAATATTAGCCTAATGTAAAAAGATCTGTGCAGAACCCCCATGCAAATGAGATCACACAGCCCAATATGTACAGAGTTGCAAAAATTATATGTGACAGTATATGATAACACTCCTGTATGTACAGTAGCAGGCTAGGTAATCTGAATATGGTGCAATGGAATCAGTCCTACCCCCAGGCAACGATAAAAAGTAAGGAGGAATTAATATGCATTATGTGTGTGAAGTAAGAATAGTAACACATTATAACTCCATATATCTAAATAGAGACCTTCCTCAATGTGACAGCAAGCCCCACATCTGTTATATCACATGCCTCACAACACATACCCACACACATACATACACACACGCACCCACATCCCACACATGCTGAAGTCCTATAATATGTCAGTCTGAAGAAGAAAAGGTCTGTGGATGTTAGTTTCTGTAGTGTCCCATAAAACCAAGATCAACGTTCATCCCATCTGCTACCATATTGAGATGTAAAATAAGTTTAATCTCAAAAGCTCATCTCTGTTGTGTGTTTTTGAGATTTCCTTTTAAGACCATTACTGACATTTCTGAGATTGAGTGGTCAGACTGGGAGAAGTGGTGCCCCACTGGTTTTTCAGTCTTCTTTGCTGTAATAGTATGTCTGTGCCAGTTCATCCTAGTGTGGAGCTGTTGGCATGTCTCTCCAACATAACCTGTTTGTGGACATCTCTTGCACTGAATGAAATAAACAACATGTCATGACATGCATGTATAACTGCCATGCACCTGGAATTGTCTGTTTTGTGATGTAACCACATAGTCCGAGGTAGAAATGAGCCCACAAGTCTTACAGGGGTGTTGAATACAGGGTCGTGTGCCATTGTGTGACATGGTATCCTGTTCTGGTAAAAGTTTGCTCCTAATAATTAGGCTGGATAAATTTAGTGGTTGTTTAAAAGATAGTAGTGGGAGTTCCTTAAAAATACAATTAAGGGTTTCATCCTCACTAAATATTGGGTGGAGGCCTTTAATAATCTTACGCAGACGTTCAAGGTCTGGATAATATGTGACTACCAAGGGTATTCTGTCTGTAGCTGTCTTTTCTTTATATTGAAGTAGTTGTTGTCTTGGTACTTGCGTCGCCTGTTCTGTTGTCCTGTCAATTTCCCTGGAAGAGTGTCCCTGCTCAATAAAGGTGTTTTTCAACATAGCCAAATGTGTATCTCTGTCATCCTCATTTGAACAACTACGGTGACATTGGAGTGCTTGACTGTATGTGACAGATTTTTTTGTATGGTTTGGGTGATTACTTTTCTTGTGCAGGTATCTCTGTCTGTCTGTTGGCTTCCTGTAAATACATGTATGTAAGATTCCATCCTTAATGGCGACTGTGGTGTCCAGAAAGTTAACCTTGGTGGTAGAGTACTCCAGGGTAAGCTTTATGGTAGGGTGGAGATTATTAAGTTTGTGATGAAAATCTTTGAGTGTATCTGTGCCCTCTGTCCAGATGATAAACAAATCATCAATGTAACGGAAATAAGCTAGTGGTTTGTGGGGATACTGCCTTAAAAAATCATTCTCCAAGTCAGCCATAAAGAGGTTAGCATACTGTGGAGTCATTTTGGTGCCCATTGCTATTCCCATAGTTTAAACATAATGTTTACCATTGAAGTTGAAGTTGTTATGTGTCAAAATGAATTCCATAAGTTCCCCCACCACTCCAGGGTTGTTTTGTTCCGGTCCTTTCTCATGTATGTATTTAACGCATGCTTCAATGCCATCTGTGTGTGGAATATTAGTGCACAGGGATGTTACATCCATTGTCACTAAAATGGTATCAGGTGGTAAATCCTTATAACCAGAAAGTACACGCAATTGCAGTGACTGAAGTGAATATAGGTTCACTAGGAGAGTGTGCGTGTGTGTGTGTGTGTGTGTCTGTGTGTGTCTGTGTGTGTGTGTCTGTGGGAAAGAGAGAGAGAGAGAGAGAGAGAGAAAGGGGGAGAGAGAGAGAGACAACATCTCCTTAAAGCTATATATCTCCCCCACCCACATTATGGTGACGTGGGGTGGGTTAGGGTGTATTGTTTGTATGAAGAGGGAGGAGAGAAATTACATTTTTATCTCTTTTTCAGATTCCTTAGACACTTGTGGTACATCAAGTTGTTACATTCTCAGTGTATATTGACATCAGTACATATCAGGCTACATGGTCTTATTCCTTGAGGTTCCCCGACTAGAGTTTTTTGTTTGACACTAATATTATCAATTTATATTTAAATTATCATTTATATAGTCCTGAGGTTTTTGAAATTTCTTGGCCTTATATCTAGCTTGAGAGTACAGCTGGGTGACAGGTCCAGCTAGGTTTTACACATCACACAGTGTGTACTGATGTTTTTAAGACAGCCTTACTGGTAAATTCGTGTCTATAATGCAGACATTGAAACTTCATGAGCCCTATAACAATCTTAGTTTGTCTTTAATCTGGTTGGGGGTTGCCTTTCAGTAATCACATCCTTATATGAACTGTGACACTCATAGCTTGATTTAGGAGTTATCTGCTTCAGCTGTGCTATCTTATGTCAATTAAATTTATATGCAATAGGATTCTTTGTATGTGTGTTCCACCAAGCACGTTTGACCCAGGGTTCCTCCTGGCTGAAGGCAGTATGGTACTGTTAAACTTCTCTGACATCATCTTCTTCTTTTTTTTTTTAAATGAGTATTTTAAACCAATGAGGATTTTTTTCTGTTTTTCTCTGCATTATCTAGCTGATATAAGTATTGTATTTTCTAAACAACTGCCATGACCTTCTGAAGAAGGACTGGTTGGTCCAAAAGCTAGAGCACTTTGTTCTTATTGTTACATCTATGTTGGTCCATTAAAAGGTATCAAATCATTTGCTTCTGGATCTATTCTTGCAAGGACCAATACGGCAACTACTAAATCTAGAATTCAATTCTAAGGTAAGGGTGTTGCAATGTAAAGGTAGCCACTAGAGGTCGCTGCTGCCCTATAATGCGAGCACACAGCAACTAGGCAAACAGAGCACACACCCTGCTTGTAAGAGTCTGCAAAGCTCCACTTCTTTTTAAAAGTAAGTTTAAATTACTTTAACTTAAGCTGTATATTTTCTGTTCAATGTAGCCTGACCAAGAGGACTATGCATGGAGAAGTTTACTAGCCTATTCCCATTCTTGTGTCCCCATGGCTGAGCATATAGAGGTCGGCTTGCAAATCTCTCCGCAATGTAATTATCCCCCATAAGCATAGTATACTCCTTTGTACATATTTTTTCTTCTAGGCAAGGAATACAAGTGGTAGCATTTGCATTTTACCCTCAATTTATCTTTACATGAGGAGTCACTTAATGCTTTAGCTCACACCTTGAGGTAAGAAAAAGAAAGGAATGCAGCTTTTGCCTGTAACCGAGTCTACTGAGCCTCATACTGCAAAGTTACAGACTTGTGATGTACAGCTACATCATTCTGGCATGCCTCATATGAAGGTCTGGCACGGGTCTGTAGCAAGTGAGCATTCTTACCAGCTATACTCTGTACCGGCCATTTTGGAGTACAGGGCTATATTCACAGTGTAAAGCAAACATGATTGCAACACATTTTATTGGTTGCAATGGACCTTTTCTTACGTGTATGACAAGAAACTGTTTGCTTCTTCTTAAAATAACCCAATAAAAACAAGTATTCCAGGGGCTGTGACTTGGGATAGCCTCTCTCGTTTCATTTCAGCAGAGAAATAGCACTATTTTATTTAAACTATTTACATTATTTAAACAACCCGCTGCTTAAGTACCAAGAGCATAAGCGGGCTGCTCGAGTCAAACATTTACAGACTCAAGAAGGAGGAGAGACATAGCTTGCTGTGCCTACCCTGTGGGAGAGTCCACCACTCGTAGACTCAAGCAAAGCAGGAGTAGACTGAGAGCTTGCTGCAGTGCTACAGTCTCTCAGAGTATTTGGGCAAAGCAGAACTGAAGACAGGCAGCAAAACACTTTCACAGGAGCACAGCTCCCTTTGCAGCATTAAAAAAATGCTTTTAGTATGGAGTGCCTTCTAGTTTACATTAAACACTTTCAGTCCCTTTCACTTTTGTGCCTGCAAGCGAACGACAAGGGAGGACAGAGCTGTTTATCAATCCAAACCAATTAATGAGGAAACATGGCAAACAGAATATAAAATGCTGCACCCAAAGTGGAGTAATAGAACTATTGCCATTATTTCTACATATTTAACAATATCAAAACAACTATTCTTGGGACTTTGGAAATATACCAAAATATTCCCCAGGCTATACGACTATACAAGTGTTTCTTGTATTGCTTTGGTTTATGTTATGGGCATACCATTAAATGTGTAGCCATTGTCAAAGCTTATACACAGCATGTCTATATGTACAATGCTGCATAAAGTCATTTTCTGTCCTTCTGAAAATACCCTTTCAATGGACCTCAGTAGAAAAGGAAATATAGCAGCAATATAGAAAAACGAGGGGGGAGGGCGCTCAGAGGTGGCCAGCCCTCTGTGCTAGTGGAAATAGAACAGTTTAAAGACAAAGGACAGAACTGTTGCAAAAGTAGTTTTGAAAGAATGAGAAGGTCCATCTCAAGGAACAAGCTTATGTTAACCAGAAGAAATGCACTAACTTCTTTTGACAGGTTTTGTAATGCAGACAGTACCTTTCTCCTACAAGGGCTCTGTGCTTATCCTCTGTATATCAAAATGTTTTATGTAATTCATCTGCACTTCAATAATAGTGAGACTCCAGGGGTTAAAAGGGGTAACAGAATAGAATAATTCAACCTCCTACCCAGGGACTTCCCTTTGTTGGGAAGGTGATTGAGAAAGTAGTGGCTGCACAACTGGAGGACCATTTGACCATCCATGACATCTATGAACCCCTCCAGTCCGGATTTCATAAAAGACATAGTACCGAGACAGCTCTGGTTCGGTTCCTCAATGATCTCTTGATGGCTAGAGATCAGAAGAGCCATTCCATCTTGGTTCTCCTCGACCTTTCTTCAGCGTTTGACACCATAGATTACATGGTGTTGCTAGAATGCCTGAGGCTGCTTTGTGGAATATCTGGAACCGTCTTAAGATGGTTCACTTCATTCCTCACTGGGAGATCACAAAGGGTTGTGTCCGGAATTTTTTCCTTGGATTCAACGGCTTTGTTGTGTGGGGTGCCTCAGAGTTCAGTATTGTCACCCATGTTATTTGCGGTGTATATACTACCCATCGGAGACATTGTAAGGAAGTATTGGCTGAGGTTTCACTGTTATGCAGATGATACCCAGCTCTATCTTTCTTTTGCCTCCGACCAGGAGGGAGCTCTCTCAGTCTTTAATAGCTGTCTAAGAGAAATTCAGGAGTGGATGAATTCCAGCTGGCTGAGGTTGAACTCAGATAAGACTGAGGCACTGGTTGTGGACCCGGGCCGACAGATAGGGGATGTCGGGCGGTGTTGCATGTTCCGGAATTTCTCTTGGTGGCATTTCTCTCCTGACCTCTGAATGAGTGTGGAACCTGGGGGTAGTTCTTGACGATAGGTTGACACTACATTCACAGGTGTCAGCAGTCATCAAGAATTCCTTTTATCATCTTAGGAACATGGCCAGGGTTCAACATCTTGTTCCATCTACCGACCTGCCTACTTTAGTCCATGCCGTCATGTCCTCGCACCTGGATTATTGCAACTCCCTTTATCTAGGGCTTTCTGGGGTTGAAATCCATCACCTGCAGCTAGTGCAGAATGCTGCAGCCCAGCTTTTGATGGGTTCTAGAAGATCCTGTCATATTACTCCGGTGCTGCACGAACTGCACTGGCTGCTAATTCAGTGGTGAATCACCTTTAAAGTAGGCTTGCTGACTTTCAAAGCCCTACGTGATCTGGGCCCAGTCAATCTGAAAGGACTTCTGGTTCCCTATTGCCCTGATTGATCTCTCTGCTCGGCCGATGAGGGGTTGCTAGAGGTTCCAAGGGTGAATTTGAAATCTTCTAGCGCTCGAGCTTTCTCGTATGATGCCACCACCCTTTGTAACTCTCTACCCCATCGGTTACAGAAGTGCACTTCTGTGGAGGGTTTTTAGAGGCGTCTGAAGACCATTCTGTGGGAAACTGCATTTCCAGAATATTGATTGTTTTAATTGTTTGATTTGGCTGTATTTTTGATGATGTTGACTGTTTTAACTGTTGTTATGTACGGCGCCTTGACATTCGAAAGGCACCTTATAAATAAAAAATGATTATTATTATTATTATTATTATTATTATTATTATTATTATTATCCTGTGACAGGAGTCACCCTTTTACACCTCTTTACTGAGAAGGTAAATCATTCCAAGTCTAACGAATGGGAGAAAGACATGGTGCTCTTTGCTAGGTACAGTATGAGTAAGTAGTAGTTATAATATACATACACAATAGTTTTGTCTAGTGGTACGTTTCATTAATAGTGTTGTGTGAAATTGAAATATTTCACCTGGCAAAATATTTTGAGTAATTCCGCAATTACTATAAGTGAAATTTTTTTGCCTAGATGTATAGAAATTACTCCTCATTTTCCATTATCGCGTAATAGTGAAATTTCATGTAAAATGCTTTGTCAGCTAATTTCGCCCATTAATGCTTAAAATTTCTCCTTGTGGCACAAATTCACTTGCATAACTTCTGATTTCGTCGGTGAAATTTTGCTCCAAAAGCTAAATTTGCAATGTATTGTGGGTAAATAGGTCAACTATCACGTTCAGCTTGTTTATAGCTCATTCTGCTGAGTGTTGAGTCAGAGAGCAGTATGTTGT
The DNA here is from genome assembly GCA_016271365.2 of Neoceratodus forsteri. Classification (NCBI taxonomy): domain Eukaryota; kingdom Metazoa; phylum Chordata; order Ceratodontiformes; family Ceratodontidae; genus Neoceratodus; species Neoceratodus forsteri. The sequence continues at coordinate 49,194,014 of CM028129.1, read as the reverse complement.
GGTGCATCAGAGCCAGTAAAGCCTTTTGAAACCTCTTTAAAATTTGTTTTTGAGTGCTAATTGCTCCAAAATATACAGTTTTTTTCTAGTGCTGCTAGGGAATATTTTCTAATTTTGTGGATTTTTTCTTAATACTCAGATTAATTAGGTTTTACTTTTGTCTATATCTTTGAAGGAGTTGAGTGGGGTAGGGTAGGAGTGTAAAACAGTGCAGGCTATTTCTAGCCTTTTACAAACAGATTACTCACAAATCGTGAGTTATTTTTTACTTTTATTTCTGATTAATTTTGATATATCATGACAATTTTTTTTGTGTCTGAAAAGTTTATCTGTCCTGTCTGAGAGTTCCTGCCACTGTTAGCGTGAGTTATATATACCATTCTTCTGCTTTTAAACACAAAGAGCTGATCGGTTATTTTATTTTATTTTTCGTTTGTGGTTAGTTCTGTTTTCTGGAGTGTTAACTTCTGTCACTTGAACAGTGAAAATCAATAGTCCTATAGTCCTATATTGTTTTGTATGGCAGCTTATGTACTTTTACTTGATCACTTGAACTTGTCCATTTACAGTTGCACTACTTTGTTGAATTGCTCCCCAGTATTTTATTGCTGAAGCTTGTCTCTGCACATTGCGTGGTGTTTCTCTTTTAGTTGACTTATCTTACCCTTTCTCTCTTACAGCATTGTTTGTTTAACACCTGACACATGCAGTATAAAAAACGTTATATTAGTATAGTAGTTTTTGCCAACCCAGTGGTGCTGAGGGTTGAGGCGCTGGACACCACACCTCGCGCCATGCTGATGACCTGGGTTTGGAAACAGACTTGGGAAGCAGAGGGTCAGCATGGGAGGGAGAGGATGGAGCATCTGGAGGACTGCTCTCCTCTTCCTGGGGTGGGATCCAGGGATGCCCGGTGTCCTGGCAGCCCCCGATGGAGAACTGGGGTACTGCAGGTTCACCAGTCGAGGCAAGGAGCAGAGCGTGGCAGACACCAGCAGGGCAGTCATGCACGGGTGTCATTGCATGCCACACTCCTCAGAGGAGAAAAAAAAACAAGTGGAAAATCCCCTCCCTTGGGATAGATGAAGGCACCTCTGCCCCAGACCACACTCCCAACATCGGGCGCTCTCCTCTCCATGGCCCATTCAGTCAGTCTGGCACTCTACACTATAGATAGAGCACCCTGGGTGGATTGGGTGGCCCCTCCCTGGGGGGGGTTCAGATCCGGGGGATTTGTCGGGATGGAGTGAGGGAGAAGAAGTGTCTCAGGTGGGAGGTGGAGCTGGAGGTCAGAGGATGCCAGAGAGAGTTCCCTGAGGGGGGTGAAGAAACAGAGTAAAAAAAATTATATGTATAGTAGTTTTCAAGAGATTGCTTGCTGATCCCTCCCATCCAGACCATTACCATATTGTGGTACTTGCCTTTGTCGATGTTTTATGTTCGTCTCTACCCTTATATAATAAAAACAATTGTGATATTAACTAAGTAATAACACATTACAGTACTTTAGTTGTCCAGACACAGGTGATCTATATTTAAAGTCTGTCACTTGTGCCCTTTTTCCTTTTGTGTGTTGCTTTAATTCCTGTTTGGGGAAAGAAAAAAGTTACCTTTCTGTTTTTACTAGAATAGGCTACCTACCATGTACAGTATTAGCTGTACTCTTAGTGCTGCTAACTGTCCTGATTGTGTTTGGACTTGTAAGGAAGCCAGTACTGTAGGTGTGACATGTGAGGTGTTATTCACACAGTTAGTAATACATCCTTTCTTGATATACTCCCAGAGAAAGGTAAAGCTTTGAAGCAGCAGCCAGCAAAACTGCCTGCTAAGAGATGGTCCAGTACAGGGGGGAAATGTGGCAGGGGGGATGAAGGAGCTAAGAAGTCTGCTGAAAGAAATACAGCCTGAGTTCCAGTTCCCCATAGCAGCGAAAGCACACATATGTCTGCATCAGCGTCTTCTTCTGTGGGCTCTGCTGGTGTGCCCGGTACCAGCAAAGGAGTTGTTGGCAGTATTGGCATACCTGTGTCTTATGTTTTTAAGGTTCAAACTGTTGCATCCATGCTAGTGGGGGATGATGACAGTGAGAAGAAGGAAAGCACTGACACCAGCACAGGAGCAGTGGTCCATGAGGAGAGTGATGAGTCTGTCAGTGTGATTGTCCCTGTTCCTGCTGTAACATGGATCCAATTATACAGCTTCCTGGTTGGTAATTCTCAGTAATTCGATAAAGCCAGCACACTATTTCTTTGCCAAATTAGTGGTACTTTATTATAATAGTATTAATAAGATTTGCAAGAAAAATTCTATTGTAACAATAAAAACACACCCTGACAGGATGAATAGTTGTAATACGCACAAAAAATACATGCACTCTGGCATAATTTGTAGACCTGAGGTTCAATTAACTGTTATTTACCCAATACACAAAAAGAAACCAGAACAATCCTATTTTAACAATAAGAATGCATCCTGTCATGATTATTAATCCTAGTTTACAAAAAGGAATACATGCTAACATTACTTTTAAACATCAGGTAGCCCACCACTACCTGGGTGTTCCTGTTACAATTTAGTTTTAAACAACCAATTGGGGCAATCCCAATGGGGTGTTCCTAACCTGCAATCTAGACAGCTAGTAATATTTGCATTACAGGGCTACAGATTTGACAGAGAAAAATGAAATTATACTCAAATTTCTTTGGGTCTCTGAGCGCTATGGCCATTTAGATATCACCAACTTCTGTCCTCTCGGAGACATTAGACCTGACAATTAGGTCTCATTTATACCTAACCTGTTTTCATTAAAGGACCGAACTGGAATTTCCCAAAAACTGCCTCAGCAGATTTAACCTGGACACCTGGTCATTAATACATTCCCATAATCAAAGTTTTTGATACATCCTGTAACTACAATTTCTGAGACATCCCGTAATCAAAGTTCATGGTTACAAGATGTACCTGACCTTTTGCCAAGACAGGGGAGTTGTTATTCTCATCCTTGAAGGGAGAGCAAATGGTGAGGGAATTGTATATTTATCACAAATAACTTTTGTCTTAGGAGCCAGAAAGCATATGAGAGACATGACTAGCTTGCTGCAAATGTCAAAGTAACCTCGTACCAGCAACCAAATGAGGTATCTCATTATTTCTTATCAGTTTTCTGTTAAACATATTTTTTTAACACAAGAGAATTATATGATGAGAAACTTTTAACAGTCAAGGCTAAACACAGTTATTAACAGCTGTGCGCATATCTCAGCCACAACCTCGCCGTATGCTTTCAGCTATTTTTCTTCATTTTATAGAATCTTAACAATTAACCCTTTTAAAGTCTTACACACACATACATTTAAGTGACATGGTGGTATTTAGCCACTTGCAGATGTTTGCTACTAGATATACCAATTCAAATGTTGGCATCATTTAGTCATCTACTAGCCATCTTCACCTTCTGCTAGCCCTTTAGCAATCTACACTAGCCATTTTACACCTTTCTATCTCCTCAACCTTTTGGTTAGCCAACTACATATTGTTGATAAAAGTTTGGTCACTGGTTACTAAAACCTTGGCCACTGGTCGTCACTAAACTTTGGCCACTGGCCACTTTTAACAGTCCCCACCTCGAAGGTAAGAGGCCCCTGAGGGACTCGAACCTTCACAAAAATTGCACATGAATGTAAAGATATTAGTTATTAACTGAAGGTTAAAAAAACTAAATAAACATTTTTACTCTTAAACTGTTAGTCTGTGTGAATAGGTATATGATTTAAAACTGGTTGCCAGCATACAGATAGTCAAGGCATTTATAAAAAGCATCCTGTTCTGGAGTTGGTACGGGTGGTTACAGATGGAACACAAATGATGAGTTTGTAAAACATAGTGCAGAACTCAGGGATGTCAACACCACAATTGAAATATGTGAAAAGATGCTAACATGTGATACCACATATAACACAATATGACATAACAATATTTGTTGGTGAAGAAGAGTTCATGGAATCCACTTTGAGAGTGGATAAGGCAGATGCTACCTTGTGTTGAGGTGTGGCACACCCTTGGAGCTTGATTGAAGAATCTGTTGATAATGTCTCTTGTTAGATAGGTCATTATAAGATGTAGATGACCAGTTTAATAACAGTCCATGAAATTAACAGTCCATAAAGTTCATATAAGTAACCACAGGTTGGTGTAGTTACAGTACAGGTGAAATATCATTTGCAGAATGGTGGTAACCCCACAAGGCACATGGGGCAATGCAGACAGTAATTTAAAAACAAAACACCAGCATAGTAGAAAAGTCAGTGTTCATGTTGCTGGCTGCTGGATGGTTGATTGGCAGACGTATTGGCCAGGGGTACATTAGATTGTGCATTGAGTCCTTTTAGTGGAGTAGCCACACACACACTGGCATGGCATTTGTTTTGTGGTAGTTGATTACACCCCTGCACAAAGATTATCAGTCCATAAAAAGGTAACAATTGACAATAAACCATTAAGAACACAGTCCATAATAGAGCAATAGGTTTGTATAAAGTACCAGCAATGTTTGGAACAAGCAGCAATGAAGAAAATGGATGTCTTGCTTGAAGATCAATTGAAGAAAAATCTTCTTACTGAAGTTAGGGGATTGCCCCTACCCCAGACTTAACTTCATAGTAAGCAGAAACAATAAGCTTGATTGCAGAGTCTGAACTGACTGCACCTTCTTCAGTTGATTTAAAGTTCTACAAATAGGTGTAATTTTGCTGAAAACATTACACTTGCAGAGGTAATAATAACTTGATTCATGCAATAGTCCTTATATGGAACCAGTCAGGCACAAAGATTGTGATGACATCAAAGCTGTGGCAGTTGCTTTCTTGTCAGGAAAAAGATGAAGGTCTTGGCAGCTTAGATGAAAGTATTTCTGCTGTTGTACGTGGAGATGTTATGTGTGCCACACCATGGAAACCTGCAAGCTTGCAAAGTGTGTTAGAAACTGAATTAATAACACATAAATAACAATCTTTTAAACCAATGACTTTTTGTTTTGTAAAGGGTGGTGTGACAGAGCCTAAATTCTGGCAATTGTGGAAAGAGAAAATTAAAAATGAGACATCAACCGCACACCTGGGAGTGCAGGCCGAGGTCCAATTATACCATTTGACCATCTGTAAATGCATGACAATGTCATGATTACACCCTGCATTTAAATCTACAGTGATGAACATTATTTCCCTGTCTGTTGCTAGGAGGTCTAACTGAGACCTGAGTTATAAAATCTTGTAATGTTACAATAACATGCTTCAAACATATAGTTTATGGCAATATGCCTGTTACACTATGCAATAGTGGGACAAATATATTTGGTTGGCCTATGCCAACTAATAGTAGTGCCTATTGCACCTGTGACAAGTGAATGGGTCTACCATGGAATCTTGAAGCACAGGTTCTTTGAGCAGAATCTAAATTCTGCATATTATAATTGTTAAGATTTAAAATGACAAAACCTGCATAGAGTGCACTTATTTTTCAGGGGTACCTGTGAGTAATAAGACAAACGGAGCATTAATTTGTCTGGGGTTTTGCTTAGGAACATATTGTAGGAGTCGGTCAGCAATGATGGCCCCAGTATTTAGGTTTGGTTATGAGCATTAAAAACATTTATACATGTGGAGCAATTTTCTGAATACACACATGATACAGTATAGCAAGATGTATATCAAAACATTATAACATAAACACTTTTGCAATAGAACAATGTCAGTATTGAGCATAATGCATAAAATACATTTTAAACACAGAACAAATATAGCCTGTAAGCTTAGTTGAGAGTCCAGGAATGTTAGAGTATTGTGAATTTACTTGTTGAACATAACCATGGAATAAGTTGCAGAGGGTGTGTGGTACAGTTTAAGTTTATAAGTTGCAGTCCTTGGTAAAAATGACTTAGTTCTGGTTGAAAAAAATTATTGGAGCAATCCACCACTCTGTTTTTGCTAACTTGTAAGACTTTTTCAGGGTCTGCGATGCTTTAGAACTTTAAAATTATAAAAAAAACTTTGCACTTATAGAAGCAGATGATTGCATCCATTGCTGTAAGGCTATGAGAAGTTGTTTTACATTTGTTTTGACAGGATAAGAAAGCTGAAAAGACAATCAAAATAAATGAATATGTGTGGAAATACATACACAATTTCCCCTCCAGCTTAACTAATTACTTGCTAAGGGCAGAAGCCCTTGTACAAAAATAGGTGTGAGGTTTAACTGCTTACACTAGAAAAAACAGAAGGACTGAGCTGGGTTATACTGTTAAAATACCTTGGGTCTTTTCAAGACCTGTAAATAAAAAACAATTATTAGCAAATACACATTTTATTTTATTTACCCCGTTGGGGGGACAGTGATGTACCTTGCAACCCTTGTGGGTATTGCACTGGAAGGAAGGGTATCCCCCCCCTTGAGCTCCTACTGTGGTGGAAGAGGCAGCTCAAATACTGTAGCAATAAAAAGGTTAGCTGTGGATGGTGACATGGATATTAACCCAGAAATGGTCTGGCTATATTAGTAGTCAGTCGTGCAGCACCTTATAAAGGTGTGCACTGGATAAATGGTAATGGGGTGGCCAGATTGCAGTCCCCATCTACCACACTTTAAATTATAACAAGACAATATTACAATTAGTTTAGCAAGTTTCATACCTTACTATAAAGATGAGGAACTTCTTTTTTCTAGAAGAAAGAGAAGAAACACATAGACAAACAACAAAAACAAACATACACAAGTCTAAAAATAAAACAAGATTATTTTCATAGGATAAAAGAAGCCAAGCGTCCCTAGGTTCCGTTATCCTAAGCATGAAAAAATGTCAGCTGAGTTTATAAAAGATCCGGATTGATGGTAATACCGTGCGTACGTATTTCTTAGAATGCATTTTAAAAGGAAAAAAAAATGATTACACCATGGTCACACATAAAAACAAAAGCCATTGTTTTTTTTAACTGTAGATGGTAAACTCTCAAAAACAGCTGTAATGTTTCTTTTTTAATCAGTATACTGTATATATATAAATGCTGGGGGTAGTAAGTGACCCCCCTCCCTTAAGCACCTTGCATAGTAGGGGAATCATGTGATATTGTTTAGGAACGAAGAAGCTGTACTACAACTAAATCTTCATGAAGGAAGGCCTTGAGTATTGGCTATGTTGGCTGCAAGCCTAGAGAAAAAAAATTATCCTTATTTTTTTTAATTTAGACAGAATACAAGTAATGTGAGAGAAAAAAATTAAAATTGTAGAGTTCACCCTTGATGTGCGTCTATGAAAACATACCTTTCAAGTGGAAATGGATGCTTTAGATAGGCTGATACATCAAGTTTGAACTGGTAGTGACAGAGAATGTTGAAAAACAAGAAGGTCAAGTTACTTGCTAAAGGTCACATAGTATGAAAATGATGGCTGTTGGGAGTGAAACACAGCCATTTAGGTTTGAAACAATAGTGCAGTCAAATACTGAGCTGCTCTAAGGTGCAGTATATACCTTTCGTGAGAGAACAAAAATTAATACATATGATGTGAATTAACACAATTATAGCACTGCATCATGGAACCAAGTGGCCATTAAAATGCAGTGCATTATAAAATGGCTTAATATGGAAATGGGGGGATAAAATTACCTGTTCCATGAAATACAATGCAATGGGACATTGCAAATGACATTAGAAGCAAAGCAAAGTGGATATACATGTTTTTATGCCTTACAAACGTGACTGTAGGAATTTGGATCCAGTCAGGAATAGGGTTAAGTAATTTGGCTGTTGGCCCAGAGGAGCTGGCAACAGTTTTAGCTTACACGTGAGGATGCATTAGCAGTTGTTGTACAAGTAATCTTAAAATGAGAATTTTTTTCTTTAAATGTATAAAACAACAAACCGTTGTAAGCTGAGCCCACATTAAAAAACACTGACCAGTTATAAACACACTTTCAAAACACAGTACAGTACACATTCTAGTAAACAATTAATTCTTGTAAACAAAGAATTCTCCAGCATGTCTCTCTCAAACACCATTCATGTTCAACTACATAAACAATCAACACTTTTATTGCCATCTTGAACAACTTCTGCCTAGAAAATCAGCTGTGACAACAGGATTTTAACCATAACAAAAATCTTGTACAACCCCAAATATTACAGATAGCAAGAACAACAGCTAACAGTGACCCTGAAACATAGATAACCACACCAATAATTAAGCACGGAGCACATAACAACCACAGTATATACCATTGAGTCTGAATGTATCCTAAAGTGAATAGCAATACCAATTGAATAAAAACATATATATCACACCCAAACTGTTGCAGATGACATTAGAACAGCTTTAAATATTTATCTAAGGTAAGCAGTGGTTCTTGAACCATAAAAAAAAAGGTCAGAGACAAAAATAGGGAGTGAATTGTAAGAACCCTTACCAGATATTAATTTGAGAAGAAACAGCTGCTTGCCCTCCAGGATTAAACGAGACAGTTTTACGTTTCAAAATCTCTAATTGTTTGGCCACAAATTGAACAACAGGCAGAACGTCTGTTGTCTCGGGTGTCTGGTGCATGAGCGGAGGTCTGTCAGCATTTCACATTTAATAGGAGGTATTTTTAATGTCTGTAAATCCAGTCTTTTTGTTAGAAAGGACTGTGTAGGGCAAGCTAATTTGACTTGCCTCCAATGCTGGTATACAAATCTTTTATAAAAAAAACTAATTAAAACAGTCAGATATGAGGCAAAGAAGCTTTTATTTTTATTTTTACTGTAACATGCTCAGTGCCAAAAGCAGTCAATGCTATCTTGCAACCTTGACAACAGAACATTATTACAGGGGAAAAAAAAACAGACAGACATAAAAAAAAACTTTAAAATAAAATATTCAGACTTACCCTGTGCCAAGGTATTTTCCTTCTTTTTTTTTTTTCTGATACACCGGTCCGATCCAGAAGAATGACTGCAGAACCGTCATGGTAATTTCCAAACGCTGCAGCTATTAACCCTTTCAAAGGTTTCCGTTTGTCCATTTCAGTAGCCTGCCAAACCAAGTCTTTTCCCAGAGCTCTGGTTTGCAGTTTAAAAAAATCTGTAGCAGTACTAGGTACTAGGTTGAGATCCAACTGGTGGAGGTCCCTGTACCTGGGTCTGGGATTAACTGTTTCAGCCTCTATAGGAGGCAAGGGAACTTGAAATTGATACAAAAAAAGCAACCCGAAACTGCACAGATAGGGAACATGGGGGGGGGGGAGGATTTTCAAATCATCCCATCTTTAGTCACACCTACTGTGGATACATTCAAAGTAGCTTATTTTCTTTCTCTAAATGTTGCTTATCTAACGTTACTTAATCAGCCGCTGCTTTTCTACTAAAAGCAGCCTGAACTGTGAAGCTCAAATTACAAGGGCAGTTGCCCTTGCTTGCTTGAGAGACTTTTCCTTAATACATCTCCCCACATATTCTTAAACCTGGGGTCCTCAAACGCCCACATAAATATCCTTAAACCTGGGATCCTCAAACACCCACATAAATATACATTACCCTTACCCAGCTTATAGCTGCTCCATAGACCTTTTTCTATAGGTTCAAGTCCACTCGAACACTCAGAGTCTATTAAACTCTTTTTCCCAGCCCCACAGTTAGGTTATGACCCTTATCTGTGCAGACTATGTCTAGATTTAAAAAAAAAATGCTTTACCAAATTACCAGAATTTAAACCAAACCAGCTACGGGCTAGGTTCACCAATTATGTAACATGGATCCAATTATGCAGGTTCCTGGTTGGTAATTCTCAGTAATTCAATAAAGCCAGCACACTATTTCTTTGCCAAATTAGTGGTACTTTATTATTATTTTTATTTTTATTTTTATTTAGATTTTGTTAACCAAGGTAAACCCACTGAGACCAAGGTCCCTTTTTCAGGGGCGACCCGGGGTTGAGAAAACCAACCACTTTACATTAGGTATGCACAAAGTAACATAGTATAAGAGTACATTCATAGTCAGGGGGTACAATAAGACAATTACAGTTTCATAACATAAGGGCTACAACATTAATTAGATTATTGCTTCTGGGCAGTCAAGAGGAGAGAGAGAGAGAGAGATTTTAGTCCTTTGTCATAGGGAGGGGTATGTGGATAAGGGCAAGAACTAGCGGTTGCAGCCGCAGAGGGTCAGCTCAATGAGGTGTGCTTTAAGACCTGGTTTGAATGAGGATTGGGAGGGCATGTCTAGCAAACATGTGGGGAGCAAGTTCCAGAGGTGAGGGGCCGTGAACTGAAAGGAGCATTTACCTTGGTTAGTCCGGATGCGAGGGATGTTCAGAAGTCGACTAGTGGTGGACCGGAGGTTATGGAGGGAGACTTTGGGGGTGAGCAGGTCACTCAGGTGAGGCGGGTGGCCAAGGGAGATGAGTTTATATGTGAGACAGGCGGAGGCATAGGTTAGTTTATGCTGTAGGGTTGGCCAGCTTAGGTCGTTGAGGGCCTCGCAGTGATGCCTCCTAGGGGAGGAGTTAGTTCCAAAACGCGCGATGCGGTGGTAAAGGGAAGTGAGTCTGTTTAGCTCTGCCTCCCTGAGTGACAGGAACAGGGGAGAGCCATATAACAGTGAGGGAATGAGGTTGCAGTTAGCAATGGCTCATCGTGCTTCTCCGGAAAGAACATTGCCCAAGCGGTATAAGAGGCCAAGCCTCTGGTGGATGGATCTAGTTAAGGCCTCCAAATGAGGTTTGTAGGCTAACTCCTGGTCAAGGAGTACCCCAAGGTACCTGAACTGATCAGCAACTTCAACAGGCCTACCAAGGGCTGATGAGAGTTGGAGCAACCCACTGCGGTCTTTGCCCAGCCGTCAGGTCCCAAAGAGGACTGCCTTTGTTTTTTCCTCATTAACTTTTAGGTGATTGGTAGTGAACCAGAGTTCGAGTGTTGAGAGGCTGGCCTGCAGTTTGGCAGTGATAACCGAGGGTTGGGGGTCGCTGTAATAGATTACAGTGTCATACGCATAGAGGATAAGGTTGCATGGTGAGCAAGCTCCTTCAAGGTCATTTAGGAATAGCGAGAATAGTAGGGAGCCCAGGATGGAGCCCTGGGGTACACCGGGGGTCACGGGTCTGGGGTCAGAGTGTACTCCCCACCAGCGGACATTTTGGGATCGATTTCTAAGGTAGCTAGAGATCCAGGAGAGTGCGAGCTGATCAAGGCTGAGGTAGAGGAGTTTGTTAAGGAGAAGCTCATGGTTGACCAAGTCAAAGGCCTTGGATAGGTCAATAAATAGAGCATCCGTTGGGGTGCCTAGGTCCATGGCATGGAGTATGTCTGATGTTAGCCGGATGAGGGCAGTGTCGGTGCCATGACCTTTCCGAAGGCCATGCTGCGCTTTGGAGAGGGGCAGGTGTTGTTCCAGGTAGGATTGTAGTTGGTCATAGATAAGTCTCTCCTGAATTTTACCCAGGGGGCAGAGAAGAGAGAAAGGCCTGTAATGTTCCACTCTGTCCCGAATTCCTTTTTTGTGGACTGGAACAATGGTCGCAACCTTCCATTTAGAGGGGACCGTCCCTTCTTGGAGGGATCTATTGATGAGCAGGGTGACGGGTAGGTGATGGCTGGAGCTGTGACCCTCAGCAGCCGGGGCTCCAGGAGGTCATTGCCAGGAGAGGACTCAGGTTTTATTTTGCACAGGAGGGGCAGTACTGAGTTGGGTTCAACTGGTTTCAGGTGGAATAAGGGGTGAGGCGGCACCCAGTCTGTGAGGGGGAGGGAGGGTGTCACGGGCACTGTTGGGAGGTGGCTGCTGGGGTTTGCAAAGGATGCACTGAAGGCTTCCGCCACTATAGAAGGGTCATGGGAGACTGAGTCCCCAACTTGGAGCAGGGCATCATGTTCCATTGAGGAGCCCTTAAGGACAGCATTTATGTGGCCCAGAATTTCTTTGGGTCGCTTAGGTGGCCAGTTTGGAGGTCCCTGAGGTATTTTGATTTGGCCTGTTTAACATCTTTTTTACATTGGTTCCTCAGGCACCGGTACTTCACCCAATCGGGTTTGCATCAGAGGATTTGTAGTGACCCCATGCCTTGTCCCGGAGATGCATGGTGTGTTTAAGTTTAGGGTTTAGCCACTTGTGGCAGTTACCCTGTACTCTGAGTTTTTTCCAGGGGGCATGTTGTTTAGCGATTGAGAGGAAACAATTGGTGAAATAGTCTAGGGCCTCGTCAATAGTGGGGAGGGAGACAATGGGTCCCCAGTCTACCTTCAGTAGATCAGAGCAGAGATCAGCAGGTACAAAGCGGCTGAAATTCCTAGCCTCAATCACCCTGGGGGTAGACTTTGGGGGTTTATTGGACCAGGTACAGAAAATAGGGGAGTGGTCACTTAGGGAGTCAGACATGATCCCAGCAGTCAGTATCCGATCAGGGTGGGAGTCCAGCACCCAGTCAAGTAGGGAGTGGTTGCCCGATTTGGTGTTGAGCTGGGTGGGCAAGCTGATCAGTTGGGTAAGTGATACATCCATTATTAGGTTCCTGGATCTGGAGGTATTTGGAGACAGCCAGTTTAGGTTGAAGTCCTCGAGGAGGATGGTCTCACCCAGGGGGAGATTGTGAATGGCACTTATGAGGGCTTCAAGGGAGGCGGTGGCAGTTTGAGGTGGGAGATAGACACACCCAATAATGAGAGGTTTGGTGCTACCAAGGAGAATCTTCACTAGTACTACCTCACCCAGAGATCCGCTAGGAGTGGGGAGATCAACCAGGGTAGCATTTAGAGAGGATTTCAGGTAGATAAGAACCCCCCCTTCTTGCCTGCTCTATCCTTTCTTATGGTCTGATAGCCAGCCAGTTCGATTTCATGAGGGAGGATGTGGGGCTTTAGCCATGTCTCGGTGATCGCTAGTATGTCAGGTTTGTAGAGCTGGGTCCAGGCCTCAAGGTCAGGCATTTTCTGCCTTAGGCTCCCAATATTCATGTGAACCAGTTTAAGCCCATTAGTATTTGCCCAGAGGGGGTTAGTATGGTCACTAAGTGAGAGGTTGGGAGAGGAGGGACCAGGGTTGGTTTCAATGTCCCCCCCAAGTATTAGCCTAAGCCTGGATGAGTGGCCCATGGGGTAAGGAGTAGGGGGGGTGAGTGGGACGGGGAGACTCCATTACAGGGGGTCGTTATGAGCGGTGGTGAAAGGGAGACATTGTAGTGAGGCATTGAGGGTCTGGAGACGCGTCAGCTGGATGGTACAATTATTCGCAGTAATCACATAGATAATTGGCTCAGGCCAGGTTTTTCCATGAGTGACGTGGATATTTGGCTCAGGAGAGTGTGGTGGATATTGTTTTAGGCACCAATCACAGCAAGCAGGCAGAAAGAAATTAGTACATATAAGAGGGTAAGCTGTAGGATGAGTTTCTGTTGATGCAACCCCTAGTGGTGAGGTCAGATAGCCTGCAAATGGAAAAGTGAGCTGATAGGTTTTACAGCTCACGTGACTATTCCTATAAAGGCGGATGCTCACCAAGGGTAGTGGTGGGGGTGGTGGGGAGCAGGCACGTAGCACCGGCGGGGCTCTACCGTGGAAGCAGTGAGAGGACCTGCCCTGACGCATCACACCGCCGTTAGGACCTTGCGTGTAAGTACCTGCCAGAATCGGACTCCGGGGCTCGGCACACTGTTGCTCAGCAAGGGGGAGGGTTCTCTGGGTTGGGTCCCTCGCGACCTTCGTTGCTCCGTGGGAAGGGGGAGGGATCGGTTCCTTTCTCCTCGGCGGGCGGAAGGGTAGCGCAGTGAGCGCCTCACGACCACCAGGTAAGCAGCACAGCCTGAGGAGAGAGGAGAGAGGGGGTTTAAATAGGCAAGCAGAGGGGACAGTAGAAGGGGGGAAGGAAAGATAAGGCAGATTATAATCTCCAGTTACAGGTACTTTCCCGCCATGTGCATGGGAGGCTTTTAAGCAGGCTGAAAAATGTAGCTTTAAAACTCCCTGCCTTTGTTTCTCTTAGATTCACCAGGTTGCTGCGGAGTCTAACTAGGGTCAGTCCACTAACAGGCAGAGCAAGCCACAGATTGCAGTCAAAAAAATGAAATGAACTTTTAAAACTCCCCGCATTCATTTCCCTTAATTTAACCAGGCTTCTGCAGAGTCTAACTAGGGGCAATTCACTAACAGGCAGAGCAAGCTACAGATTGCTGTCAAAATGAAATGTACTTTTAAAACTCCCCGCATTCATTAGCCTAATTTAGCCAGGTTTCCGCGGAGTCTAACTAGGGGGCAGTCCGCTAACAGGCAAGAGCAAGCTACAGATTGCAGCAGAACAGTAAAGTCAGTTTGCTATTAAATGCAAAGTACAGAAAGTCAATTGTAAACACTAGGCAGCATTATATAGCTTTAGGTAGCAGCTGGATTTCATAAATTCCTTAAGGTAACAGGCAGGACAGGGGTAAAAAGCCATTAAGCAGCCAGTAGTAGGTAAATTCATTAAAGTAACATGCAGGACTGGCATAAAATTAGCAGGCTGGAAAAGGAAAAATGGAGAGCCCTAAGACTATCTCCACAGCTACGCCGATATTTTTAAATTTGCAAATGGCGCCAAGAAGGAGGTAGTCTTCAGTTGTTGGACCACCTCAGGCAGGTAGTAGTCAAAATGGCCACCGTGGAAGCAGTGAGAGGACCTGCCCTGATGCATCACACCGCCGTTAGGACCTTGCGTGTAAGTACCTGCCAGAATCGGACTCCGGGGCTCTGCACACTGTTGCTCAGCAAGGGGGAGGGTTCTCTGGGTTGAGTACCTCGCGACCTTCATTGCTCCATGGGGAGGGATCAGTTCCTTTCTCCACGGCGGGCGGGAGGGTGGCGCGGTGAGCGCCTCATGACCACCAGGTAAGCAGCACAGCATAGTATTAATAAGATTTGCAAGAAAAATTCTATTGTAACAATAAAAAAAACACCCTGACAGGATGAATAGTTGTAATACACACAAAAAATGCATGCACTCTGGCATAATTTGTAGACCTAAGGTTCAATTAACTGTTATTTACCCAATACACAAAAAGAAACCAGAACAATCCTATTTTAACAATAAGAATGCATCCTGTCATGATTAATAATCCTAGTTTACAAAAAGGAATACATGCTAACATTATTTTTAAACATCAGGTAGCCCACCACTGCCTGGGTGTTCCTGTTACAATCTAGTTCCAAACAACCAATTGGGGCAATTCCAATGGGGTGTTTCTAACCTGCAATCTAGACAGCTAGTAATATTTGCATTACAGGGCTACAGATTTGACAGAGAAAAATGAAATTATACTCAAATTTCTCTGGGTCTCCGAGCGCTATGGCCAGTTAGATATCACCAACTTCTGTCCTCTCGGAGACATTAGACCTGACAATTAGGTCTCATTTATACCTAACCTTTTTTCATTAAAGGACCGAACTGGAATTTCCCAAAAACTGCCTCAGCAGGTTTAACCTGGACACCTGGTCATTAATACATTCCCATAATCAAAGTTTTTGATACATCCTGTAATTACAATTTCTGAGACATCCCATAATCAAAGTTCTTGGTTACGAGATGTACCTGACCTTTTGCCAAGACAGGGGAGTTGTTATTCTCATCCTTGGAAGGGAGAGCACATGGGGAGGGAATTGTATATTTATCACAAATAACTTTAGTCTTAGGAGCCAGAAAGCATATGAGAGACGTGACTAGCTTGCTACAAATGTCAAAGTAATCTTGTACCAGCAACCAAATGAGGTGTCTCATTATTTCTTATCAGTTTTCTGTTAAACATATTTTTTTAACACAAGAGAATTATATGATGAGAAACTTTTAACAGTCAAGGCTAAACACAGTTATTAAGAGCTATGCACATATCTCGGCCACAACCTCACCGTATGCTTTCAGTTATTTTTCTTCATTTTATAGAATCTTAACAATTAACCCTTTTAAAGTCTTACACACACACATACATTTATGTGACATGGTGGTATTTAGCCACTTGCAGACGTTTGCTACTAGATATACCAATTCAAATGTTGGCATCATTTAGTCATCTACTAGCCATCTTCACCTTTTACTAGCCCTTTAGCAATCTACACTAGCCATTTTACACCTTTCTATCTCCTCAACCTTTTGGTTAGCCAACTACATATTGTTGATAAAAGTTTGGTCACTGGTTACTAAAACCTTGGCCACTGGTCACTAAACTCTGGCCTCTGGCCACTTTCAACACTGCAGGAGTTGGTAATGATAGTGTTCAACCAGAGTCTGATAATCCTGGAGATAGGGATAGTCAGCCCCCTGAGATGGTTGTAAAGAAAGAAAAAGGTGCTGTGTTGCAAGAAGACAGTGATAGGGAGGGGAGGAGGAGGAGGAGGACAAGGACATTATCACTATTGGTGGTGATGATGATGATGACTGGGATGATCCCACATGGGAGCCTGAGTCAAAAAAGGTCAAGAATGATGTAGGCCATTTACATCCACAGCCCATGGGTCTGTCTGTCACCAAGCCTATAAACACACCTCCAAGCAGTCAAGTAATCTCCCCCACCCAAAAGTAGTCTCATGGAAGTGATGAGAACAGCCCAAAAAGCACACACTTCCACACCTGTTTCTGAACTATCCCAGTCCCAGAAGCATCTGAAGTCCAGAGGCCAAAAGTCCCTAGTTTGGGACTTTTTTGTGCTTGGTCCTGCTGATAAGACCATAGTGATATGCCAGCTTTGTCAAGCATGTGTTATTCAGGGGGAAAAAGGGAAGCCACATAGGCACTGGTGACCAACACACCCACCTGAAAAACAAGTACCCACTGAGATGGCAGCAACACCAGAAGGATGCCAGAGCTGTTGGTGGCATCACCCGCAGCAAGTTAAATGTAGTAGAGCATGAAGAGTGGAGGGGGACAGAGTGGGTCAGTGATGGATGAGGAGGGTGAGCAATCCTTTGCTCTCTCAAGTAGTGGCCATAGCAGTGGAGGTACCAGTTCCAGTCCCTTGAGTCAAAAATGTACACCACCACACTCACAAGCAACCACAATTACTTGTTTCATGTGGTCTATATAGCCCTAAGGGTCAAGTGTTACCCCTAAAATGAACATCATTGCTGCCACAAGTACAATGTTCTGGTCAAATAGCCCCAAAGATGCAGCCCACTCTGAAGACCATCCTTGACCAGAAGATAAAGTACTCTCCCAATCATGCTGCTGCATGAGAGTTAAATGCTGCCACTGCTGAAATGTTGGCCATCAATCTATTGCCTTTCACGTTCATGTAGAATGCCGTTTTATACAAGTTGATGGCCCATACCTGTCCCAAATGGCAGGTTCGATCATGGTAGCAACACATCTGGTATTCGGCAGCATGTGACCCTGAGTATGACAAGTGTTACTGGTTCTCACATGGCTGAGAAAATGCTTAATGTTCTGCTGTCCGAGATTGATGGGTGGCTACACACACAGTCACTCATAGCAGGATTCATCACAAGTGATAACGGTTCCAATGTAGTGAAGTGCATTAGCGATGGTTATTTTTCAGGGTGCCCTGCCTGGCACACTGCCTTAATCTTGTTCAGCAGTTTGTCAACTATGCGGACATTAACGAAACAGTTACTGTCGCCCATCGCATCTGTGTCCACTTCACCCATTCTGCAAAGGCCTGTGACTATCTACATGAGCTACAGTGCATTAACCATCTGCCTTAGCCCCGGATGAAGCTTGATGTTGTGATCAGGTGGAACTCCACACTGTACATGCTTGACCGGCTGTATGAACAGTACAAGGCTGTTTCAGAATACCTGCTGGTGCACACTACCTGAAGTGTCCATTGCTCTAACAACAGTACAGTGGCACCAAATGGATGGGTTAATATGCATTCTCCATCCATTTGAGCATGCTATACGGGCAGTGAGTGGGGACACTGCTTGTATAGCTCAATCCATACCCCTCATATGAGTACTGAGGCAGACACTAGTTAATGTGCAACACCAGATGGAGGCACGCAGGGATCATGGCTGTTGTGATCTAATGGATCACATGCTCCACATGCTGGACACATATACCCATGTATCCGGCACTATACAGTCATCTGACTTTGCAATTGCCACCATGCTGGATCCACACTACAAACGTGGCCTGCCTTCTGTAATTGGAAGAGGTTGTCAGCGAGTACAAAAATTGACAGTGAACCTCATTAGAATGGTACATGCTGCACACATGAAAAAGGCATGCACTGCAGTGAAAGCAGGTGTTGCTACCACCACTAGCAGCTCAAAGGCAACCCAATCCAAGAAAATGGGCAAGGCACAGCAGGAAACAGCAAGCAATCCCGTTTGGGATATTCTCTTTCAGGTGGGAGTGGAAGATATGGAGGAAAAGGAGGAGGAGACAGATGAGGCAACTGGACTCCGGGCAGCAGAACGAATGGTGGAGGCCTACATGGGGGACCCAAAGCACCTTGCCATTACTGACAAGCCACTGCTCTACTGGAGCAGCAAAATGACTGACTGGCCAGCACCAACATCAGTTGCTGTGAAATACCTGAGCTGCCCACCATCCAGTGTCACTGTGGAACAAGTGTTTAGTGCAGCTGGGGCCATTGTGAGTGACCGTAGGGTCAATTTTTCACCCAAGAATATGTCCATACTAACATTCATCAAAATGAACGAAAGGCACATTCCACACAACACAGTGATGTCAGTGGTGTTGCCACAGGAACTTTGTCTCAGTGATGATGATGTCAATCACTCGACTAAGGCATCAATCAGCAGGAAGGTGGATGAAGCAGCAATGGTGAGAGAATTCCCACCTGGTGAGAACTCCCATCTTGAAGACTGTGAGGGGTGCTTCTTGGATGATGTGGCAGTGGAAAAAGACTGAGTTTACTCGAAGGCCACCCCCCCCCAATAACTTTCAGCTCAGTATGGTGGGTTATAATTTATTTTTAGCTAGGTACCATTTGATTGGTTATGGCAATGTGTTATTTGCTGCAGTGTGAATCGGTTTCATTAGGTCACCCTTTGCCGTAACCCATTGTTTAGTTCCCAGCAGTCCCCCAGCCTGTTTAAAGCAGCAGCAATAAAATTACCATAACCATAAAGATTTTGCTTGATTACAGTTATAATGTTTTGCTGCCAAAAATATCAAGATACATATTTTACTTTTCATTTTGACTATTAACCCCATCTTGCAGCAAGATATGTTGTCTTTATGTCTTGATTTATTTATTTATTTATTTCAAATTCGGATTAATACCTTTGAAAGGCTTCAAGTCAAGAAGGAATACAAGACATTTACAGGTGATCAGACATTGCAGAACAGAAAAACATCAACTAACAAGTGGTATTAGTGTGCAGTTACAACATTAAGCATGGTACAAGAAATAAGGAGAAACAGGACCACACTTGTAGAGAAACATATTAATGCAGCACTAATTAAGTGCAGTACAGTGTTTAACAATCATGTTACAGTTCAGACGGGGTGCTCCCAGTCTGCAGAAATACAGTTTTAGCAGCCAAGGTGAGGCTTTGTCAAAGGGGGGAAGTGGGCAGTTGTGGAACAGGAGGGTGGGAGTGAGAGAGGGTAGTGTTTGACGGCTGCGAGAGCTGCTGTCAGAGGCCATGGGTTAACAGAAACACTGGCAGTCAGATTTGCTGGCAAGAAGAGATCGAAGCCCATTTTTAAAGTGGCCAAGTCTGGGGGAGTCGGCAAGGTCTGCAGGCAGATCATTGAACCATTTAGGCCCACAGTAGGAAAGGGATCTTGAGCCAAGAGTGGTTCGTTTGAAGGGAACAGTTAGGACAGCCCTGGAGGCACTCCTTGTGCATTTAGGTAGTTGTGCAGGCTCAAAGAGGGCTGAAGTGTCACTAGGCCTGGACCCCATCAGGAACTTTTTTGCAAGGAGGCAAGCCTGGTATTGGAGTCTGTGGTGGAGTGGGAGCCAGCCAGTTTCCTTGAAAAGGTCACAAGAGTGAGTAATTTTGTGTACTCCAAGGACCAGGTGGCAGGCCTTGTTGAAGATGGTTTTGACCCTTTTAAGCACTGTGTCTGTGCCTGCCCCTTCTATGACAAGGCCATAATCCACAGATGAGAGAACTGAACTGCACATAACAAGTTTCAGGGCAGCCGGTGTCATTGAGGTGCGGTGTCTGTACAGGATGCCAAGCTTCATGTTGGTGGACTTTACCAGTTGCTCAGCATGTGCAGTGAAGGTGAGGGTGTCATCAAGGTGAATCCTAAGTATTTGAATGTGTTGACTTGGTCTAGTACTTCTCCTTCGCTACTAAGTATATGCAGTGAGGATCCTCGAATCTTGCGCTGTGGGGTGCTGAAGAGCATGCTCTTTGACTTTTTGTAGTTGAGTAGCAGATTATTTCGGGTGAACCAGGATTCCAATGCATGAAAATTGAGCTGAAGTTCAGTGCTAACTGATCCCAAGTCTTTTCCCTGGGACAGAGGTAACAGCATCATCTGCATAGAGTACGGAGTGTGCATTACAGGTAGAAGGCATGTCATTTATGAAGAAGCTGAATAAGAGAGGACCGAGGATAGAACCTTGAGGCACCTCTAGGTTTACTTCCCTTGGCTCAGAGATTGAATTGCCAATCCTGACCCGTTGAGATCTATGGGTGAGGTAACTATGGAACCAGGCCACAGATTCCATTGACAATCCTGTAGAGAGGAGCCATTTCAGTAGCAGTTGGTGATTGACTGTGTCAAAGGCCTTGGTGAGGTCTATGAAGATAGACCCCACTGCCATCCCTTTATCCAGGGCCCCATAAAGCTGAGTGGTGTACTCTACTAACACGGTGACAGTGGAGTGGTTTTGTCAAAATCCATGTTGTTGTAAGCAGAGAAGGGTATGCTTTTCTAGGTACTCAGTTAGTTGTTCTGAAACTACCCTTTCAAGTGCTTTGGGGGGGGTAAAATTGAGATGGGCAGGAAGTTTGCTAGATTAGCTCTGTCTCCTTGTTTAAAAACAGGTGTGACTAGAGCCTCTTTCCACCTGTCAGGAAAGATGCCAGATCTCAGAGAGGCATTGAATACCTTGATGAGTGGTACCACAAGTTTGTTTAATGTGAGTGCTACCATCTTCATATTGATCATGTCACTTCCCATCCTGGTCTTACCAAGGGCCTGTTTGATATATTTGGCGGTCTCACCTGTGGGGATTTGCCTGAAGTAGAATGGTGGGATAACATTATCCTGTAGTGATGGAGTGTTGAGGTTGTGCTGCTGGCCTGCAAGGGTGTGATTCAGGTATTCTGGTGGCAACACACTGCTTAAAAGTGCCCGTGCTGGCACATGCCATACTGCCCCTTCCACCTGACACACCCATGCACTCCATGTGACCAATAAAATATTTTCTTCCATTACTATCAGTGACATTTTGAAGAACCCTGGCTCCTACTACAAGTAGCGTATGAATGTAACATGCTCATTCAACCATTAACACCACAAGTTGAACACATTTTGAGAATTGGTGAATGGTGGCCATCTTTAATGATGCGAGTCATTGATTAGAAAAGTAATCATGAAAAGGCTTAACTTACAACATGCAATTCTTCCAAAAAGGTTACTTATGCTATACTACCAGGTTAACGTTCTTGTACCGAAACTGTGATGGTTCCTGGGGGTCAGGCAGGGGGAGGTGCTTGCTGTCCTCAGTTTGGATTCAAAATGTTCATGATTGCTGCAGCTATGCCACCTCAAATGATTAGACAAGACATTTGCCCCTCCACCTAATTATTTACTGAACACCATCTCAACCATCCATTTCCACATATAGTTCCTCCCTTGATGTGGGTGGTGTTTACTCATTAATGGTATGGACACAAGTGGCCAACATCGCAGTTCAAGCAACACTCCCTGTCTTCCACCATGCAACACAGATCCTGCAGGGCCTGGATGGATGTAATCATCACTCAGAGATAGGATGAAACCTCAACAGATGAAAATGACGTAAGCAAGATCAAAGATAAGAAAAAATAACAGATACCTGTCAATCTGCATACCTGGTTTTAGCAAGCAAATTAGTACATGAAGAGAACATAAATGTATACTTACCATACCCCATGATGTCATTAAACTGCTTAAATTGCCTCAAGAAGGAACATGCTGGGCAGGGCACATGACTCCAGACCACGATGAAGCACAGTAGCAGGCATTCCTTTCCCTATCAGTACTGCGTACCTGGAAATAAGATAACAAGAAGAACACATTTTGAGGATTGTAAAAAGTTCCAGCCCCACCCCACCACCACCAACACCCCCCCCAACCACAGAAGACCATAAAAGATGAAGAAATACTTACCTCAGGGACTGTAAAAGTGGAACCATTGCACAATTTGCACAATTAAATAAATCCCCCAGATCTTGTTGAGCAGCAGCGGCAGGAGTGAGAGTTAACTTTGCCAGAATTCCTGATGTTGACAAAAGCAAAACAGAACACAATTACTATCAAACTCAGACATCCAGATGGCAGTAATAGACGTTACCTACTGGTAATGAAAAATGAAATACTGTCTGCGTTGGGATGGGAAATGTAGTGCGTGCATTGCAACATACCTGGATCCTAATCCCAGCCTGGCATGATGATGTCATCCACAGCACCCTGAAAAATAATATAAAAGCAATACAAACATATTAGAACTCAAGATGCCACAATACCAACCCACCAACGCCCTTATCTTGCACAGGAAAAAAATACCACAGATATTTTCATGTTCAGCAGCAGCAGTATGGACTGTGTGAAGATGATCCACCATCAACCATCCAAAACAGTACTTCTTGTGGCAACTTGGCAAGTAGTAGTCAGAGACAGCAGCAGCAGGCAGCAAGCCACAGTGCCCCAAAATGTCATTCATTCCCCACTGCCAGGCAAGCTACAGTACAACCACAGTCAGTCAACACAGCCAATCAGGACAACAGCATAGGGATTAGGGAAATGATAATTCTGCATTTCTACCTCAGACAATTGAAAAAGCAGCAGCAGGTGGAGGAAACAGTTGCAAGGTAGCAGCAGCATTTTGCAGGAGGAATTCATTTTCTCTGCATGGCACCCATTTTCAGGTACCTGAGGTGGTGGCACAGCATGTAACATAAGGACTGACAGCAGATTTCAGTCTCCACTTTATGTACCATTTTTCCTATAACATTTCTGAACAAGTACAGCTTGTTCTGTGCTCACAGAAACACGATTCAGCATGACATCTATGTAAGCAGTGGACCAAAGACCATGTTTTGGTTCGGGTAGTGGCTTGAGTGCCATATAACAACATGGTTAAGACCTGATTTCTCTATGAATGTACTGTAACATTTTTTTGGAAACATTTCTGACTTGTACTGTAGGCCCTGTTTGGCACCAGCAACACTGAGTTTCAGGCTGAAATCATTGGTTAACAGTGGCAGAAGCTGCATTTTCAGGTCTGTGAGGTGGTGGCACAGCATTTAACATCAGGATTGACACCAGATTTCACTCTCAATTTGATGCAGCATTTTTTTGGAAACATTTCTAGACTTGTAGGCCCTGTTTGGCACCAGCAGCACTGAGTTTCAGGCTAAAAGCATTGCTAAACAGGACCCAAAACTACAATTTAACATCTGGTGGTGGGGCCGGGCCCAACATCATGACTCAGACTGTATTTCTGTCTCCACTTTATGTACCATTTTTCCTGTACTTATGTAAGTTATATACTTATGTAACTGTTTCTATGACTGTAGTGTACGCATTTGGACTGATGCTGCACACAGCCAAAGCAACTGCCACCAGCCCTTACCACACACAACAGATAACAACATCATATAGCTTTGGGAAAAATGTTTGTTCATACGAACAAATTACTATACTTGACATTTGTGGATAGGAGGAAACATGTAAATAAGGAGTAACATAAAAGAAGAAGAAAGGTACACAGTTTGCGGGAATAGTACTACAAGTTGGGACCAGGGGAACATGGGAACATGGGAACATGCAGGGTCAGACTCAGTCAAGTTAAGAATATTCATATAAGACAGAGAGGAAAGGAAGGGAGCATAAACATTACATAAAACATAAATAATTAGACGAAAAACTACTAGACAAGATAAGAAAAAGAACAAAGAGGATATAGAAGAGAAAGAGGACAGAATATATACATACAGTATATATACACCATGGGGGTGAGAGCTTTCTCAGTTGGATAACCTGTGTTATTTCCACTGCAGTGAGGATAAATCCTGATGACATCAGCAGAGTGAGGATATCAACATTTATCCATACTCTGCTGATGTCACCAGAGTGAGGATAAATGCACTGCAGCTTGCATTCTAAAGGAAACTGCTTCAGAAAAAGTTTCTCTTTCTCACTGAAGTTGCAACTTACTCAATTAGCTTTGCAAAAGACTCTCACCTATGCCCCATTGTGTTTCTAGCATTGCTAGCCCATTACTGTGCTGATCTCAGCTTCAGAACAACCAGAATTCTAAATTAAAGTCTTTTACAAAGCAGGTTCTGTTTCTCAGTGCTACCTGCAGCAATTTCTTTCTCGCTGAGCCTCTTACTCACTCAGTTAACTTTGCAAAACACACTCACCTGTGTTTCTGACTCTCAGTCCATTCAGAAACACACACACACACACACACACACACACACATAGAATGAGCAGGAAACACACAGACTCAGAAAAAAAATTCCTGCAGCTCTCACCCCTGTGGTATAAATTGCACACATGATGGGCAGATCATGGCATATGGAAAATATTCTCACTCCTGCCTCGTGAGCTGAGTATTTTCACTCGTGCCTTCGGCACTTGTGAGAATACATAGCTCACTCTGCAGGAGTGAGAATATTTTCCATATCCCACTCCTGCCCATCATGTATCCCATATATGTGTATATACACTATATATATATATATATATATATATGTATATATATAAAACTGTTTTATTTTGGGGTATTTTTATTTTTAGGGGCATAAAAGAAGAAGACTAAGACTTGGAGAAAACAAACAAAAGAAAAAAAATGACATGCATTACTCATCTCCACCAAATTTGCCACTGCCGCCACCACCACTACAACACAGCTTCATCAGTAGGTCCAATACCTTCTTTTGGACCTCCTTTATTTTATCAAGGTGTCCATGACCTCCTGGTGTAAATCATCTAACTGCTGCCAGAGTCCCTGCACCTCCATGCGCACTGCCAGCACCTCTTGGTGCACGGCCTCCATATCCTCCATCCTGACAACCTGACCTGCTGGGGGAGCTGCTGCAGGCTGTGAAGATGCCACTTCAGAATCAGGTGCAGCCCATCTGCAGCAGCACCAGTGCTGATGGGTGGGGGGTGTATTACTCCTCATGGACTCCAGCTGGTGTCCCCTGCTGCAACTACTCTGGCGCCCCCTAGGCTGCCGAATGCCTTCCTCCTGTTTGGCCCCTTCGCTTCCTCTTGCTGCAGCTTCCTGCTGCTTGGAGAGCCACTGTACAGTGTGATGGTGCTGCAGGTGACTCCTTTGTCCACCCATCCCAAAATGGGACCCTGTTTTCCTCCTCCTTACTTTTTTTCCACAAAGTTTGTAGATGACAACAGGGTCATCTGAAACCTTTGTGGGAAAAATGGACCACACCAAAGATATATTGGGGGGGGGCCCTCTTCATCTGATGTCTCAACAGGGTCTGCCTCATCCGAGACCTGCTGCTGCTGCCCGTGCTGGAGGGGGGTGGGTGAAGGCTGCACATGCTCCAGGGGTGGGACAATGGGTTCTTGCTGCTCTTTCTGGGTGGAGGGCACATGCTGTTGGGGGTGCAAGGTGGCCCTGCTGTTGCTGCTGGTGGAGGATGGCTGCTGCTGCTGGGGGGCAATGGGCACATGCTCTTCTTGGAAGGGGCTGCTTGGAAAATGCCTGCCTGTTAAGGTGGACAATAGCTCCTCCTGGTGGCACTTCTGCCCTTTTCTCCCTTGCTGTACTGCTTCCAGTCCCAGTCCTTTCTTCCATAATAAAAAAAAAAAAGTTTTCTTAATAGAAAACTAAAGAAAATAAATGAAAAAGAAAGAAAGATACAGGAAGGGAGTCTCACACACACACACACACACACACACACACACACACACACACACACTATAAAGATAAAAAATATAACACAACAGAAAAAGCCCCAACAGAAAATATTTACTTTTCAAAATAAAGTGGGGAAGAGATTGCAAGCACAAACACTATATTTTTTGGAAAACAAGATCTCCTGCTTTCTCTGTCTCTCTCCTACTAGACTGTAAAAGCTCTAAAGGAAGTAGGTTTCATCTGGCTTCCTGCCTAAGTACAGTCACCCATGTGACTAGCAGTCTGCTAGAGAGAGTAAGTCATGTGACAAACATTTTTTTCCCAATTTTTCCTGATACTAATGTAAGGTGAAAATGTATCAGTGAAAGCAAAATTTACCAGTGAAATTTAGCTGTAAGGGCCCAATTTCATGAAATGGTTCACACAGGGAAACTGGCAATTTCGCCAAGCTTTCACAGTTGAAATTAAATGTTGCTGCATCTCTATTCATTAATGCATGATTGTATTGTATTTATTTAAACTGTTTTGTTATATGCATTGTAATCGTGGTTCCCAGTCACTCCCGAAAATAGGCTCTTGGCTTAGTTTGCTCATCTGGTTAACACTAACTTAAATAAATGAAAAAAGTACTGTAAATAATTACAAGAAAATTAATGCAGTTGCAGAGCATCTGGTATTCTTTCTTAGAATTAATCACCAGAAAAGGGCCACTTGGCCTATTCAGTCTAAGCAGATGGTCCCTGTCTATTATGTCTCTGCAGACCCCAAATGGTCACCGGTTACCCTCTTCTCTTCCCATTTCCTAATATTCTCCTATGTCTATCCTACTCATGCTTGAAGCCCCCTACTGTTTTCACCTTCACTACTTCTGCTGGCAGTCTATTCAAGGCATCCGCCACCCTTTTCAGCAAAGTGGTGTTTCCCCACTTCCCTCCTGACTCCCCCAGCTTCATTGCATGCCCTCTGGTCCTGGTGCTCTTTCTAATTTGAAAGAGATCCCCCCAACACACACACCTTGTTCATCCTCATGAGATACTTGTAGGTCTTTATCATATCCCCTCTTGCTCTTCTGTCTTTCAGGGTGTACATGTTGACATCCCTCAGTCTCTCCTCCTAGAGCTTTTGATGCATCCCCTGCATCATATTAGTTGCTCTTCCCTGGACTGCAACCACCTTGTCTATGTCATTTCTGAGGTGCGACCTCCAGAACTGGACACAATGTTCCAAGTGGGATCTCACCATCGAGCGATATTTTGGCGACACCACCTACCTCCTCCTGCTGAAGATACCTCTCCTTATGTATCCCACTGGCCCTACCAACTATTTTGTCACAATACCCTGCCACTTTAAGGTCATCAGTTATGTTAAGCCCAAGGTCCCTATCCTGCTTATTTACTGGCAGTGCCCCTGCCATAGTCAGTTCTTGGGTTCATATGCCCTAGGTGCACGATTTTGTACTTTTTGGCATAGAACCCCAACTGCTATACTCTTGACCACTCTTTGAGTTTCCCAAGATCCCAGTGCATTCTTTCCATCCCTTCCTTATTGTTCACCTTATTACAGATGTTGGTATCATCTACAACAAGGCATACTTTCCCTTCCAGTTCATCTGCAGTGTAACTTATGAACACACTAAAAATGACTGGTCCCATTACAGAGCCCTGTGGCACCTAGAAAACAAAAGAGGTGGAAGGCAGTAAAAGATCACCTATCACCGCTATAAATTTACTGAGTGCTAACATGTGCTCTGGTCATTGCAAGCATCTACACTGGCAAGTTGTGAGTGATCCTCTTCTTCAGGGGGTGTGAATTCCCAACTGTTGTTATTAACACATTTCATTTACAATTGCTTTCAAATTATCAACCATCGTAGTATTACTTAATACGTTCAGGTGGGTATGCTTCTTAGCATATTGTATAGGAATATGCCTTTGTGTTTTCTTTATGTCAAGGGGGACAAAAAGGACCTGAGCTGTTATTGGCCGATAAATTTGATTGATTGCATGGCAAAAGTCTTTACAAGAATTTTAAACAATAGAATAGCTGAATGGGTTAACAAAAACAACATACTGTTGAAGGCCTTGCTGAAATCCAAGCAGGCCATGTCCACCGACCCTCCTTGATCATTTGTCTGGCAAGGCCTCCCCCTGTGAAACCATGTTGCCTTGGATCCTGTAGGACATTAGTAACAAGGTATTCCCCAATCCTTTCCTTCAGTAGTGACTCCATTACCTTGCCCACCACCAACATCATGCTAAGAGGCCTTTAATTTCCTGCCTCCTCCCTATTTCCACTTTTGTGGAGTGGGACTACATCTGCTCTCCTCCAGTCCCTCCGGACCTCTCCTGTTTCTAATGACAGGTTGAAAAGGGCTGCTAGAGGTGCAGCCAGTTCCAATTTCAGTTCCCTCAGTATACGGGGGTACACCCCATCTGGTACCAATGTCTTGTCTACTTTTAACTTGGCTAGTTCCATAAGCACTCTTTCTTCTGTAAAAGGACTTGTGTCCACCCTCCATCCATTTATACCCATGTCCCTTATCTTTGACCCTTTTCTTACTCCTTCATCCTTGAATACTGAACAGAAGTATTTGTTCAATATAGCCACTTTTTGCTAGTCCTCTTCCACACAGCCCCTTCCTTCCTTCCCCATTTCAGTCTTACTATCCTTCCCTTGGTTTTCTCCTTTTGCTTATGTATCTAAAAATGTTTTATCCCCCTTTGACACAGATTTAGCAATCCTTTCCTCCGTTTGAGCTTTTGTGCTCCTAACTGCGTTCCCTGTATCTGTTTGTTTCTCCAGGTAACTCTCCCTATCTCCCTCCTTCTGTGTTTCTTTGCACCTTCTAAATAGCTTCTTTTTTGCTCTCACTTTTTCCATTACCTACTTTGAGAACCATAGTGGTCTCCTTTTTTGCTTGTCCTTGATAACCTGTCTGACACAGAGGTTCATTGCTTGTTCAGTGCCCTCCTTTATTTTTGCCCACGGTTCCTTGACTCCCCCCAGTTTTCCTATCCCTGCTAGGGCATCCCTAAGGCATTCTTTCATATTCTTAAAGTAAGCCCTACTGAAGTCCATGATCCTCACCCTTGTGTGATTCAGTTCTGACCCCATTCTTATATCAAAGCACACTGTCTGGTAATCACTGGTCCCCAGGTGGTCTCCCACTATGATGGCAGTCACACTGTCTCCATTTGTTAGCACCAGGTCCAGTAATGT
Organism: Neoceratodus forsteri; assembly: GCA_016271365.2. NCBI lineage: Eukaryota > Metazoa > Chordata > Ceratodontiformes > Ceratodontidae > Neoceratodus > Neoceratodus forsteri. The sequence goes on along the minus strand of CM028129.1, from coordinate 49,164,763 downwards.
CCCTTTTCGAGCATGTTCTAATGCCAGTTGCCTCAGGAATGCCCCTTGCAGGGTGACCAGGATGTTCCTACTCCTGGCTGTAGCTGCAGCGGGGAGGCTATATTCTGCACCTAGCCGATTGAAGTCTCCTACCAGGCACATGGTCATAATGTCAGAAACAATAACCACAAGGCAAACAATGCTACAAGCAAAATGCTATCTGCCACAATAACGTTGGGTAAAACAGCAACTGCCCCAAACACAGCACACACCTTAGAAAATAATGGACTTTTTTTGTTTTTTGGGGGACTCTGCCCCCTGCACCCACACCCCCTGGACTTAAAACAATCAACGCCAGGGGTTGGGAACTTCGGGGATGAAGAGAAAATCAGGAGGGGGAAAACTCCTTTTTTTTAAAAAAAAAAAAGGTAGCAACACCAGGAGCCTTGGGGGAGCCGGACCATGGTCCCAGGTCTCCAACCCTGCCATGTGCTGATGCCTTAGCCACTCCACCAGGGGAGTGGCTCAACCAGGTACCCCACACAGGGTTACTTCCTTCCTTCCAGGTAACAGCACAGAGCGACGGGGGTAGTGGTAATTCTCTACTGCTATTATACCCTTGTCACTCTAAATGCTTTTGCACTTTGCACAGCGTGGTTCTTGCAGTGCTCTTCTTGAAGTGCTGTATTGACCTGGTACCTGCAACCAGCAGTACCTCTCCCTTGTGAGCCATCCTCTGGATAGTTTCCATCATTTCCTGATCCACCTCCCCCCTCCCCCCCCTTGTTGGAGGTCTGTAGATCTCTCCTGTTCAAACTGTGGCCCCTTTCCTTATCTCCAGAGTGACCCATGGTATCTCCATTCCTCCTTCCTTCCCTGTATTTCTGTGGCTTTTATGTAATTAAGCAATAAGGCATGGCCAAGGGTATATAATAGATCTGTCTAATCTTCTAGGTAACGCACGAGGTGTAGTCGAAAGCTACATGCCCCTAGAGGGTGATTAACTGACCATTAACATAATCCCTGGGAGTGCCTTATTGCTATTATAATAAAAAATGTTTTTAAACAGTGTTAAACCTTGTATAGAATATAGTTAAGCTCTACATTTAAGTTCATAAAAGATTAATATAAGACTGTTAGAATGTTTGCAGCCAATCAGAAAGCTCCAGTTCTCAGACCCTTTTTATAATTCCTTATAACAAGAGCTGCTACTCCCCCCTTCTACTTACTCGGTCCTTCCTGAATAGCGTATATCCTGGTATGGCCACTTCCAAATCCTGGTTTGCATCTCACCAGGGTGTTTAATTTCTCCCAATCCATGTTGCCTTTGGTGTTACAGCTCATTGAATTCAAGATACTCTATCAACCTTTCCCTTAACAGTGTTTCCATTAATTTCCCCACCACATAGGTGAGGCTGACTGGCCTATTGTTTCTAATCTCTTCCCTGCTGCTGCCTTTCTGCAGCATAACCACATCTGCTGTCTTCCAGTTCTCCAGAACCACACCTGTTTCCAGTGAGCTGTTGAATAAGAACATCTGTGGGGCAGCTAGCACATCCCTGAGTTCTTTTTAGTACCCTTGAGTATGTCAAATCCAGTTCCACAGCCTTTTCCACTTTCAGAGCTGTGAGTTACTTCAGGACTCTTTCCTCTGAAAATTAACTTAAGTTCACCTCCTACCCCTTGTTCCTGCCTCTTCCTGGTGGCCCATCTCACATCCTTCCACTGTGAAGACAGAGCAGAAGTAATTGTTCAGGGCGTCTCCTCTTCTTTTCCCTCCTTATCCTCACAATCCCTCCATTTCCTGTCTTCTTCTCACTTATGTACCTCAAGAAAGTCTTCTGCACATTAGCTAACCTTTGGCTATCCTTTCCTCTTTTTTTGTCATTAAATATACTTTATTAAAAAACACAAAATATAACAAAAAACACAACTATAACAAATCTACAACCATCAGACAATAACATAGAGTTGTATGATTAAACATTCTTTAATTCTTTAATTCTCACCTGGTTAAACAATTGGAAAAAAATGAACAAATAAACAACTCCACCCCCCACCCCGGGCATACTCAACTCACTATTAGAAAATATGACAAAAAACTAATAATCTCATTATTGGGTCACTAAAAGCAAGAAATGGGCAGCTCAGGGACTAACCTAAAGTTAATGTGGATGTGACCTTTGGGACTACTCCAGATGGGTCAGTAAAGCATATAATGTCTCCCATTTATCTGAAATATGCTCTAATTGATGACGGAGACAGACAATTTGCTTTTCTATCATTAAGGTGTGAAGGATCATTTGATGCTATTCACAGTATGAAGGTGTAACCTGATCTAGCCAATGATGAGCAACAATTAATTTAGCAGTAATGGAGATCATAGCCATGTGGGCTTTCCCTGGCCCAAATACGTCTGAAGGATAGAGACCCACAAGGCAAACTTCTGGTGTAAAGTAAATCTCCAGGCCTAAGAAGGGCTCTAATGACAGTCTTATAGCCTCCCAAAAAGGAGAAATGTTGTCACAACCCCATAAAACATGTTTGAGGTGGCCGTCAGCCTTGCCTCATCTAGTACAAAGGGGAGAAGGGAGCTGAAACATGTGGCGCAGTCATGCTGGTGTGTAGTACAAATTATGCATTACTTTAAATTGTAGGAGACGGTAATGATCTTCTTTAATATATCTGAATAAAAAATACCAAACATACCTCCAAACCCTTGTGTCATCGGATATAGATAAGGCTTGTCACCAGTAATAACATATTCCTGAGAGGCGTATTAGGTCAACATCCTGAAATAATTTATAACATTTAGATGTCAAGTGGGGTTGCAACACAATAGATAGACATTCCTGAATTTCTGAATTCTGGTGGACTAATAAAGGTCTCCTACCCAGGTGAGCCATAATAGCATGCTTCATCTGGAGATAATTCAGTTCTGAGGAAGAAGGAAGCAAAAAGCAATCTTTAATGATAGAGAAGGGGAGAAACTTATCATTTAATAACAAGGATTCACAGGTAGTGTCTCCTAGTTGTGGACAGAAAATTCAGAGGTATGGGACCACGACCAATCCTAAAGTTCGGGTTAGCTAATATAGGTTGGCTGAGTAATTTTGACCATTCCTGGCCCCAATAACTATGCAACTGCTTAAGAGACTCTAAGGACCAGATTAGAGGCATGGACTTTATGGCAGAAGGCATGAGGGTTGGCGTTACATATAACAGGCTACTTAAAGATATTCCCACTCCCTGACAGCTCTTTCTCAATAATCAGCCAAAAGGGGATATATCTAGTTTCTTCTCTAAAAATGTCCAGGTAAACCCAGAAGAAAGATTTACTGGCATGTAGGGCACAGTAATATAGAAAGAGATTAGGGGGGCACAGACCCCCTTGATCCCTCAGGAGTGTCAGTTTAAAGTACGCTACCTGAACTGCACCCCGCCTCCGTAGGAAGATATTAAATTGTTGCAACCATGAAAACCAGGACCTAGGGAGATATAGGCAGAGGATACCGAGGGGGTATACAAAAGCAAGTGGGGCAAGATATTCCCTTTAATCGTTCTAATTCTATCCCATAAAGGAAGAGGAAGGGCTGCCATTGCTGTAGGTCTGACTTAATATCCTGTAAAAGAGGGGTGAAATTTGCCTTGAATAAACAAGAGGGACTATAAGAGAGACGTATACCCAGATACAATAGATTTTTAGACTCCCAGACTAACCCCAGATCCAAGACCTCCTGCTTATTAACATAAATATTGAGGGGGAATACTTTGTTTTTTTCTAGGTTTAATTTATAACCCAACAGAAAAGCAAAACCCTGAGTTTCATCTAAAACCACTGGGATCGAAGTGGAAGGGTCCTCGACATGTAAAAGTAAGTCATCAGCATAAACCAACAATTTATAACAGCCCCCTCCTGCAAGGATCCCATGTACTTGTGGGTTTATTAGGAGACATTGGATGAGAGGTTCCAAATACAGACTGAACCAAAAGGAGAAGAGTGGGCACGCCCTGCCTAGGTCCTAGTTGAAAAGACAGTGAGGAGGACAGCACTTCATAGCACCAAATTCGGGTCAAGGGGTTACAATATAATATCTTGATCCACTTTTGGTACACTTGTGGGAAACCAAACTTCTTTAAAACTTTAAAGAGGAATGACCAGACGACCCAATCAAAGGCCTTTTCCACATCCAGGGAGGCCAAGACGGAGGGAATCTTGTTGTCCCTGGATGTGGACATCAAATAGTGGAGCTTACACAAGTGATCACTAGATAAATGTCCCGCCATAAACCCCACCTGTGCTGAACTAATCAAACTATCCCATATGAGTTGAAGTCGGTTAGCCAAAACTTTGACTAAAATGTTAAAGCCGCAGTTGATAATGGAGATGGGGTGGCAGCTACCTGGGGACTGCTCATCTTTTCCTGCTTTCTTACCTAGCGTGATCCAAGCTTGCATCAAAGTAAAGCTGGTCAGACTGGAGGAGAACAAGTAATTAAATAGTTGAACTATAAAGGGAGCAAGCTCAGCAGAGTAGGTTTTGTAGAAATTATTCGTAAAACCCTCTGGGCCAGGTGCCTTGTTAAGGGGGAGTTGTTGAATCACTCGAGTGACCTCTGATAACAAAATTGGACCCTTTAGGGTCTCCTGTTGTTATGAGGACAATTGGGGGAGAGGAAAGTCATCCAAATATTCACATGTTACTTTATCAAAATTGTCTGGAGGAGGATCTGTTTTATATAAAGAACTATAAAATTCACAGAAAACTTCAGCAAGTTCCTGTGCATGAGTGACCAAAGTGTCACCCACTCCAGTATGAATATTAGGCATAGTCTTCTCTGACTTTAATTGCTGCAATCGGAGGGCAAGTAGTTTACCTGCTCGCTCCCCAGTTTCTAAATACTGCACTTTGGTGCAGAATAATGATAGTTCTGCTTTCTCTGCTAACAGACTAGCATAACGTGCTGATAAAGACTGTAAATGACACCAGTTTGAGTCAGGTATGGAGGGAGATAGTCGAGACTCTAATTCCCTAATGTGCTGAAGCAACTGTATCAGTTGTGCAGTACTGGCCTTGTGACGCTTGGAAGCTAATCGAATGCATTCCCCTCTGATAGCGCATTTAGCTGCATCCCAGAGAACATCTAATTGAGGAACTGAGTTATCATTGGCAATAATAACAGATTGGATATATTATTTTAAAACAGAGTAAGTTAACAGATCTTTTAGCAGTTGTGAACTGAGGCACCAGACCATGTTGCACTCCTCCAGCCCACAGAGTGAATGGATCATTGTGATGGGGATGTGATCTGATATGACCATCAGTTGAATTCACAATGAGAGAGACTGGAGAGAGTTTCATTATTAATTAAAAAATAATCCAGCCGGGAGTAGGATCTATGTGGCAACAAATAGAAAGTGTATTGACAGCCTGAGGGATGGAGGACGTGCCATGAGTCTACCAACCCAACTGAGTCTATCAAGTCTCTTAGGCCCCGCTGCCCTGGGGATAACCCTTTCTGAGCATTCCCGGAATTATTTAAATCTTACTGGTATACAAAGCTCCAGTCCCTGCCCCAAAAGATTGGGAGACAGGAGAAAAGGGCTAGAAGGGCTGACAGTTCCACAAAGAAGGAGGGGGGTTCCACATTAGGGCCATAAATGGACCCCAGTACTATTTCAGTGAGCCCCAACTGTCCATACAGAATAATGTATCTCCCTTCGGGTCCAATACCTCCTGGTGCAATTGAAAGGAAGTTCCTCGGGCTAACAAAATAGCCACACCACCTATTTTTGTCCTGCTACCAGCACCATAATCTTGACCCATCCATACTCTCCTAAAACCAATAATATCTTTTGTTTGCAAATGTGTTTCTTGCAAAAATGTAATATTCTCTTGAAGCTTTTTAAGGTGTCAGAACACTATATATTGTTTTCAGGTATCCCAAGCACCTATGCTGTTCCAGTTGCAAAAGTATGTAAGCTGCCCATTATTACTGCTATGTATAAAAAAGCCAACAAGAATTCACTATAAAAATGGATGGTGTTCCCCAGGCCCTCTCTACTAACACAACAAATGAATAACCCTGTAAATTAGATAACATGCAGTGAAAAACCATGCATCTGAACAAAATACCCTCCAAACCCCAATCCCCGAACTCTGAGATGATTATAAAACAACCCCAAGAAAACCCAACTACCCCCAGCCCAAGTGATTGACCTACTAACAGATCCCAGTCCACAATGTTAATCATCCTTTGCCAAGAGTGACTGCCCCCCACCATAAAGTTACCTATCAACTTTATCAGAATTAACACTATTAAACAACAAAAATATTATATTCATTAAGTCCTTGGAAATTATAATAAAGATCTCTGATAAAAAATAATTATAAACCTGACACCTGCCCCACAAGTAAACAAAGACTGGTACTACATTAGTACTCTTTAAACATGTCTATTCAGTGTACAATATGTAGGCTTCAACCTGAATAAAACTAACAAGTCACTTTATGAGATACATCAGTCAACAGTAATCAGGCTCCATCTATCTATCAGTAGAGCCAAATATAAAAAAAGGCCCATTTCAGTTCTGTATGACCCATAATATTGGAGAAGGTGTTAAAGTCAACTAATATAGCCATATAGAAAGCTTCTTCCAGGTTTCATAAAGCTACAGGCATCTCTTCATCATAATTATCAGTCAGTTTTCCAACGTAGCTGGCGGTGTAAAGCAAAATTACTAAGGCACTCAAAGAAGATGGAAAATACAGCAGTTATTTCTATGCAAGGCTTAATATCAGTTGAGACCTGAATACAAATTGCTCATGAGTAATAGTTTGAAATGGTATTGTTGCAGTCTGGGCTTGAAACAGAATAGTCCAAGCAGCTGAAACACAGCCAATGCAGAGATCGGGACAGTCATGCAACAATTAAAAGGAAGACCCACACAAACACTGTATCCTTGTCATTTATGCCTAAGTTTTTTGTTGCTCCAAGGGCCAAGAGCTGGTGAGACCACCACAAATGCATAGCTTAGAAAACAAAAAGTCAGTGTGTATGTAAATCTAACAGGGATAGCAAAGCACAGCTACATCTGGAGTGAACATACTTTGATTTCCAAGTCTTGACTGACAATATTATGTGCAATGAGGATTGCAAACCCTTGGCAAAGTCTCTCTATGTGTAGTGCCTCAGACAGCACAGTATCCCTGATGCCAACATGGCTGGCGGTGTAAAGCAAACTTATTGTAAGTGCTCAAAGGAGATGGGAAGTAAAGCAGTTATTTTTATGCAACACTTAACATCATCTGTAACCAGAATACAAACTGCCATTGAGTTACAGTCCAAGATGGTATCGTTGCAGCCTGGGCTTGAAACAGAATAATCCGAGCAGATGAAACACAGCTGATGATGAAATCGGCACAGTCATGCATAAAATATAAACAAAACCCACATAAAAAATATCTTCGGCATTTATCCATTAGCTTTTTTATTGCTCCATTCAGAGGCCACAGCTTAGAAAATACAACATTTGTGGGTATGTAACTCAAATAGGAATAGCAAAGCACAAATACTTCTGGGTCAAACATACTTTGCTACCCCAGTCCCGGCTGGCAATATTAGATGCAGGCGAGCAGCAAGGATAGAAATCCATGGCAAAGTCTCTAAAATCCTAGAAAAGAAAAACAATATGTAGTGCCTCAGTCAGAACAGTATCCCTGACATAAGAAGTTTGGTATTTACTCCACAGTTGTCTATGGTGATTCAGGAAGGTATACACAAGTCTGGAAATAACTTTTTCAGTTCAGAAGAGGCTGGCTCAGGAGTATCGAAGCTCCACCAAACTTTGCCATGCAACACCTACAGTGAGTGGCTGGACATCAGACTCTGAACTTCATGCCAGTCGTTATGAGCTTTGACACTATCAGGTGAAATGTGGCTCATTTTTGCCTCACTGAAGCTGGGAGATCCTGCATGACTCTAATGCCGTGTTCACACTGGGCTACTTAAAAGGTTTTATCCATCATAAAACATTTTAAGTAGCTGGTAGCACGGTTTGCATTTGCACTGAACACGACTTCAGAACCGTTTTAGTAAATCGTGCTCAGACCCTGATTCGAGGTAGGCTTGAACACAGTTTAAAAAATGTTTCCGGATTTAAATCGGACTAACCTACAGTGCGGACAGTCTGGCACAGTTCCCTTCAATTAAGCTAGATGTCCCTGATTTGGAACCAGTTGATAGTTAATCCTGTCCCGAGGCAGTAGTGCGGATGCTGTAAACCATTTTTAATAACAGTTTACAACATGCTAGAGACAGTGTGGACAGAGCAACATGGATGCTACAGCACAGTAATTAATCTCCGTATTTAAAAATGTTTTAAATTACCGTGCTGTAGTGTGAAGAGGGCCTAAGATGGATACCTTCCCATAAGACTTCCTTTAGGTCCCAGACTCGTGCAAGCAGGTGCTCATGATCCAAGTAATTTTAAAATTAAAAAATGAGTGGTCTAGGAGGGGAGAGATAGAGATCCTCAGGCATCTCAGACAGCTAATATTTTTTAAGTCAAACTACCCCTGGCTGGGAGCTGCAATACTGAACATAGGATTTGCAAGAAAGCGAGTTGTGCTCACAACAGAGGGAGGTGAACCTTACAATTGTCTTTGGTTTATAGCAGATATTCTGCAGGTGGAGGCTACTTCTAACTGAAAGGTGAAATAAGGAACCTAGAATTATCAAGAAAAGACAGTTTTGTTACAATTCTTAAGATTTTCAGTGCAGGAAGAGTTTAAACCCTGGGCTAAAAATTTGTCACAAATCCTGAAATAAGTGCAGGTACAGGTTGTATATTTGACCCAGACAGGAAACTGTTTTTTGTGTTTATCATTGTGTGCCTTAAAAGGAAATTCCAGACTTTCTCAGGAAGTGATTACATCACAGTTACTTATCAGCCAATAGCTTTGGTAACAGACCTGAGAACAATAGTATTATAAGCAAGTGTTTTATAGCAAACTCATCAGAACAGCTAATATTTTTAAGTCAAACTACCTCTGGCTGGGAGCTGCAATACTGAACATAGGATTTGTAAGAAAGCGAAGCAGTTTCACAACAGAGGGAGGTGAACCTTACAATTGTCTTTGGTTTATAGCAGATATTCTGCAGGTGGAGGCTACTTCTAACTGAAAGGTGAAATAAGGAACCTAGAATTATCAAGAAAAGACAGTCTTGTTACAATTCTTAAGATTTTCAGTGCAGAAAGAGTTTAAAGCACAGCTGACTTATTTTGGGGCTGACTGCTTTCAGAGCAGAAACCACCAGGCTGTTTTGGGGCTGGGGAGGTTTACCTGTGTCTGACTTGGATGTCTGGATTTTTCTCTGTTTGATTAGCAGGGGATTTTTTGTCCAATTGTTGTGTATGGTATCTTGCTGACAGGAAGGCAGTCATCGCAGTGGTGGGTCAGAGCTCTTAGCTGATTGTTTTGTGAGGGCACAGTTTAGGCCCAACCCCTTCCCACCCCTCGCCCCACCCACCTTCTGGAAATAGTTCCTTTATACCTGGGTTCTGACATCATTCTCAAGAGTGCAAGGTGCATATCAATGTCATATCCTCTCTAGCACACAGCACTGAAAATGTAAGCATACACATTGTATAATATATATATTTCTATATAACAAACCAATCACACACACAAACACACATACACACAAAAAAAGTACATAATCATGTGGGGAGTAGTGCAATGTAATGGCTGTGGGGCAGCACTCTTCCGGGAGTCTTTCTGGAGGCTGAGATGCTGCCCTATTTGCAGACAACTCTCTGCCCTGAGGGAGGAATTTGCCCATCTTCAGGCCACACTTGACAGCAGTAAGGGAACCTTCCCCCAGGCCAGACTGAATGGTAGGAAGGGAACCTCTCCCATCCAGGAAGCACCAGAGCCACCACCACTACCTCAGAGGCTGCAAAGAAAGCACAGCAGTTGGACCACAGTGGGCTCAGGGAGGGTGAGGATGGTGGAACAGAGGCACACTCAGTCAGTTGTTCCACTCCACAATCCATACACCATTCTGGGGAGCACAGCTCCCCTATGGATGCACCCACAGAGGAGATTAAGGAGGCTGAGGACACCTGTCACAAGGGAGGTCCACAGGAAGGAGGCAGAGGACACCACAAGGAAAGGAAGCAGCTCCTGGTGGGGGAATCAATTATTAGGGGGATAGAACAGGGGGAGCAGGGAACACTGAAGTAAGGTGCCTGCCTGGTGCCATGGCTTGGAGGGACAGGAAGCGCATCCTCAGGATCACGAGAACAGCTGCACGGGAGTCTGAGCTGGACACCATTGTCCACCTAGGGATGAATGACTTGGCTCAACATGAGATTAGAGCAGTGCAGAAGGACTTTGTAGAACTGGGAAGGGGCCTAAGACAAGTAGCACACACAGTATCCTTCTCAGAGGTGCTGCCTGTCAATGGCATGAGTGAGGCAAGGGTACTTTGCACCATGCAGTTTAATGAATGGTTGAAAAAATGGTGTGGAGCACTGGGGTTTGGCTTCATTGGGGACTGGGATTCTGCCTGGAGGGACACCAGCCTATACTGGCAGGATGGTCTGCATCTGTCCAGGAAGGGAACAAGTCTTTTGAGCAATCAGTTTAAATGCTTCATTGGCAAGCTTTTAAACTAGTCATGGGGGGAGGCACTGATAAGCAGCAGGAAAATCCCAGCCTCTCCCTACAAAACAGGGTACTAAATGAGAAAAAGACTGAGGTAGAAAGGTCAGTGGGGGATGCTGCAACAGAAGGTAAAGCGATCAAAAAATGGAAAGCAATGAGTACCAAAGCCCGTAGTCTTAGTAACAAGCTTCCTGAATTAGTGGCCTTGATGGAGGAGGAACATCTGGATATCATGGCAGTCACAGAAACATGGTTCACATAAAACCATGACTGGGATATAAACATACCAGGATACACTATCTACAGGAGGGACAGAGAGGTAACAGAGGAGGAGGAGTAGCTCTTTACATAAGGGAAGGAATCAAAGCAGCAGAACAAAAGGGAAAACAGGGAGGAGAAGAAGCACTGTGGGTAAATTTGGAGGACGGCAATGGCACCACAATCCGCATGGGGTTGTATACAGAACCCCTTCTCAGGGGAGGAAATGGACAAGGAAATGATAGAAAGTATACTAGTATGGCAGAAAAAGGGGAGATATTGCTGATGGGTGATCTGAATATGCCAAATGTTAACTGGAGTGCAGTTGCAGCAGCCACTTCGAAGAGTGGGATTATTCTAGATGCCCTACAGGGGGCATACCTTAGACAACTAGTACTGAAGCCCACTCAAGAGGAAGCAATCTTAGACCTGGTTCTCTCAAATGGAGATGAAGAGAGGATCACAGATGAAGAAGTGGGTAGCCATCTGGGAACTAGCGACCATCGAACAGTATGGTTCATAATAAACACAGCAATAGAGTCAAGCCATACAAAGTCAAAGGTACTGGACTTTAGGAGGGCTGACTTTGCCAAAATGGGTGAGTGCCTAAGGAATGAACTAGCAAATGTGTAGGAAGGAGGGGTGGAAGAACAATGGGGAATAATAAAAACTGCCATCACAGAGGTAACAAGCCTTTGTGTGAAGCAAATAAACAAAACTAAACGATGTGAGAAACCACTATGGTTCTCAAAGGAAGTGGCAGTGAAGGTTCAAGAGAAAAAGAAAGCATTCAGGAAGTACAAGGAATCACAGAAGGAGCAGGACAGAGAACTGTATCAGTTAAAGCAAAAGGAAGCTGGGAAGGCAGTCAGAACGGCAAAGGCCCAAACCGAGGAAAAGATAGCCAACTCAGTTAAGAAGGGGATAAAACCTTTAGGTACATCAGGAGCAAAGGAAGACCAAGGGAGGGATAGTGAGGCTTAATAAGGGGAGGGGGCAGAGGGTGACTGTGAAAAGGCAGAGATACTAAACAAATATTTTTGCTCAGTATTTACAAAGGAAGAGGGGGAGGTACCTGAAACAAACAGTAGAAACACTCTGGATACAGAAGTTGATACCAGCCCATTTACAGAAGAAAGGGTTCTGAAAGAACTCTTAAAACTGAAGGTGGACAAAGCAATGGGGCCTGATGGGATTCATCCCAGAATTCTAAAAGAACTAAGGGTAGAATTAATGACACCACTGACTACCCTGTTTAAGAAATCATGGAAGGATGGGGTGGTACCCAAGGACTGGAGGAGGGCAGATGTAATTCCCCTTCACAAAAGTGGGAGCAAGGCAGAAGCAGGAAACTACAGACCTGTTAGTTTAACCTCAGTGGTAGGGAAAATGATGGAATCACTTCTGAAGGAAAGAATTGTCGAGTATCTAGAGGCCAGAGGGGCACAGGACCCAAGGCAGCATGGATTCACTGCAGGAAGGTCATGCCAGACAAATCTGATAGATTTCTTTGACTGGGTGACCAAAGTAGTAGATCAGGGAGAGGCTGTGGACATGGCCTACCTAGACTTTAGCAAGGCATTTGACACAGTCCCACACAAAAGATTAATATACAAGATAGCTAGCCTGGGAGTGGGTCCCAAGATGACAGCCTGGGTAAAGAATTGCCTGGAGAATAGGACACAGAGAGTAATAGTAAATGGAGTCCACTCTGAAGAAAGGGGTTACTAGTGGGGTACCACAGGGTTCAGTATTAGGACCGGTCCTCTTCAATGTCTTTATAAGTGACATTGCAGAGGGACTGTAAGGAAAAGTATGTCTCTTTGCAGATGACACAAAGATCTGCAACAGAGTTGATGCACAAGGTGGGGTGGAAAGGATGAAAAGGGACTTGGCAAGGTTAGAGGAATGGTCAAATGTATGGCAGCTTAGATTCAGTGCTAAGAAGTGCAAGGTAATGCACCTGGGAAACAAAAACCCAGGGGAAGAGTACACAGTGGAGGGTGAGATACTAACAACAACAACAAGCATTTGTCAATGCCGAATGTTTGCTTGCTGGCATTGGCATTGGTAGTGTAGAAGTTACAGAGCTGTGTAATAGGAATGGCAGTGAAGTATTGAACTGAAGCCAACCCCACCACCACCCTGCAGAGAGTGACAGGCATTGGGGTGTGCCTTTGGGTTGTCAGGCATAACGACCATGCCATTTCACCTCACCCTACCCTGCAGACACTGACAAGTGTCACTGTGCCTTGGGGTCTTTGGCCCTTATGCGCATCCCATTCCATCAGGAAATACGGTGAGATGGGTGCGGTATAGGAGAATGGGATAAAGTTTGGGCCCGAAGAGTCCGAGGCACACCTTGATGCCTCTCACTGGCTGCAGGGTGTGGGTGGGGGTGGAATGGTATGAGCATTACAGGCAAGAATCGCAAGTCACACCCCTGATGCCTGTCATTCTGTACAGGGTGGGGCGTTATGGTTGGAAACCCTAACGCCTCAGGCATTCGTTGGTATTTTCACTCCAAATTTTCAACATGTTTTTTTTGTGACCCCCCACCTCGTGAATAGTGGCAATATTGGTTTGTTAGCCAAAAACTGCTTTTGCGCAGCGACTACGGCATTTGGCACCACAGATGCAAAAACACATTCCGAACAGGATGTGAAAAATGACAGCGGTACTGTTCATGGGGAGGTGTAAAAAATGGCAATGTTGAAAATCTGCTGTGAAAATCTTTAAAAAACTGATGAGTCACGAGTATGCGTAAAAACTGTGCAACGCACACCCGTAATGTAACCAGTTTGGGGATTTTTTTTACAGCAGATTGTTAACACAGGCATTTTGGGACCTCCAATCATGAACAGTGTCAGTGTGATTTTCTTTATCTGTCCCAAACAACGATTTCCCACAGCAACCACGCATTTCTGTGCTGAAAGTGTGAAAACACATTTCGGCCATGCTGTGGAAAATGACAGCTGTAGTGTTCCTAAGGAGGTGTGGAAAAATGCCACTGGTGAAAACCTGGACTGAAAATATTACAAATTCATGAACTTATGAGGGTGCATGGAAACTGCGCAATGCTCACTCGTAACACAGTCATTTCATGGAGTTTTGTCACCAAATTTTCAACATAGCCATTTTAAGACCTCTGCTCATGACCAGTGTCACTGTGATTTTCTTAATCTGTCCCAAACATTGTTTTCACACACCAACTGTACCATTGTGCGCTACATGTGCGGAAACACATTTTAGGCAAGATGTGAAAAATGGTAGCTGCATTGCTCATAAGGAAGTGGTAAATGGCACTGTTGAAAATCTGGTGTACAATATTACAAATTCGCAAACTTGCCAGCGCATGAGGAACTGCTAACGAGCCCTAAAACAGTCATTTTTGGGAATTTTTTCACCAAATTTTCAACATAGCCAATTTAAAACCTCTGCTCATGACCAGTGTCACTGTGATATTCTTAATGTGTCCCATACATTGATTTTGCACACCGACTGCGCCCTTGTGCAGTACATGGACGGAAACATGTTGTGGGCGAGGTGTGAAAAATGATAGCTGTACTGCTCATAAGAAGGTGTGGTAAAATGGCAATGTTGAAAATCTGGAGGAAAATATTGAAAATTTGATACTTACGAGCCGCGTGAGGAACTCTGCAACGCACACTCATAAAACAGTCATTTTTAGGAATTTTTTCACCAAATTTTCAACATAGCCATTTTAAGACTTCTACTCATGAACAGTGTCACTGTGATTTTCTTAATGTGTCCTGTACATTGATTTCACGACACTAACCGCGCCTGAAAGCTATATGGGCAGAAACACATTTTGGGCAGGATGTGAAAAATGACAGCTGTACTGCTCATAAGAAGGTGTGGTAAAATGGCAATGTTGAAAATCTGGAGTGAAAATATTGAAAATTCGCGAACTTACGAGCATGTGTAGGAACTGCGCAACGCACGCTCGTAAGACAGTCATTTTTAGGAATTTTTCCACCAAATTTTCAACATAGACTTTTTGAGAGCCCACCTTATGAACACTGGCAGTAATGTTACACGGGTCCCAAAGGTGATTTTATGCGGTGATCAGAAATCACCCTTCGGGCCCAATTAACGCCATGACAGTGCAAGAATTCATGAGGAGGGGTCCCAAAAAACCCATGTTGAAAATTTGGGCCCAAACTTCCCAAAAATGCCTGAGATATGCAACAAAGTTGAAAACACCCTATTTATTCCATTATACAGCTTACTGGTATTTCCTCTGTTCGCGGTCGGCTTTGAAGAGTGCAGACGTGTTCCTGGTCCACCGATGATCATCGCGCCGAGCTCTGGAGGTAAGTATGGGGTGGGGGTGTGTGGGGAGGCAGGGTGCGCGGGTGGGTGTGGTTGTGGGGGCGGGAGACTGAGAGGGAAGGTTTTTTCTTTACAGGTTTTTAGACGACGCGGACGCTTGCCATGCTGGGGTGGGCTCTCAGCGTGGCAGCTGGAAAGGCTGTTTGAGGGGCTGGAGCCGACAGGGATTGGACACCCACTTCTGCCATAACATGCTTTGCCACGCTGGGGTGGGCTCCCAGCATGGCATATGGAAAGCTTTTTTGGGGGGGTGGACGTGCAGCCGTGGAGCTGATGGGAGATTGGGCACCCTCGTTAGCTATGACAGTTCTTGCCACACTGGGGTGGGCTCCCAGCATGGCACCTGGACAGCTGTTGTTGGGTGGGGAGGCGTGGAGCCAGGCGCAGATTAATGGATGTGGGGGCCTTACTCCAAGTCATATTTTGTGGCCCAGGGGGCCCCTAAATGTGCCGCAGTGCCGCTGAGCTCTTAGGGGGATTGTGTACTAGTAGGGCTGAGAAATCTAGAACTGGGTCCTGGGGGTATTAAAACCCTTAGGCTGCTACTGACATAATACTCTGTCCTACAAACCTACGTGTTCTAAATCTTCCGACAGCCTAATCCACTCCCATGATAATGCGACCATGGAATCCTGCAAATGTTGCATAATTTGTGAAAGAATTCTGAGTGTCAAAATTAGGGGCATAAATGTCAGCCACCATCAGTTGCCCCCCCAAATCTACCATTGCAGTGAGGTACCTCCCTAGTGTGTCTGCTACATGTCAAAGCACCTTGGCGCAGAGGCCAGGACAGAACCACACTGCCACCCCTTTGACCTTCGTGGCGACAGCCTCCCGCTAACAACAGGCCACCCCAAGATTTACTCAACTTGTTGCCTCTTCCCTATCCATATGATTTTCCTGCAAAAGTTTAGGTCCCCTTTAAGCTTTTCAATATAAGCTAATACTTTCTTCTGCTTTACAACAGTCTTTAGAGCATTGACAGTTCACTTTAAAACACTTAAAGTACTCATTATCATTTACAGCAGTCTATACCCAAACCCAGTCTGGAACCCCCCATCACCAAGTGCCCTCACCTTGTCTCACCTGCTCTGCATAACAATGTGGTTACCAACAACAACAACAACAAAAAATACCTTGCACATCAGCCCCACCCCCGATCTTGAAGAATACAGCTCACAAACATGAAGAACATGAAAAATATTGAGAAGGTTTTCAGCCAGCCCCCAGCCCTGTCCCAACTGTATGCAATATCACAAGCATGTCAGGGACCTTATAATCTCATCCCTTCCCCTCGCCTTCATTAGACAGAACCCCCAACCTCCTTTTCACACTTGGGTAGCTGTCTTCTCTCATCTCTGGAGCAACAGGTTGAACTGGGACTGGGATAAGCACCCCTCCTATCCTCTACCCAAATCCAACTGGATTCGCACTGCCCACTCTGTTTTGTGGTGAGTGCCAGCAGAGGGGAAGGAGACTATTCTGAAGTGAACATTTAACACGTTATAGCCATCCATCCTACTGTGTGTCAAAGACCCACAAACAAATTGGTGCAGTTAAACAGGGTGCTTGATAACTGGAAGACACAAGCTGGTACCCTTTGACCATTTACTTCAGTACTGGGTGACAGGCAGATTTGCTGGGCAGTGTCTTCCTTGCCTCCTGATGTGCCTCCGGGTGGAAGGGGGTCTCTCTGAGGATCAAAGCACTGGTTTACAGGCCTGGAGGCCACCTCTGTGGGTCCCCCAATATTGGACCCCACCCTTAGGCTGCATTCCTGCCTACAGCTCCCCCGTGAGTATGCATATTCATTGCTCTTTATAGCTCAGTCACTCTATGCAATGGGGAGATAGCTACTGGCACCAATGCCCCCTTGCTAACTGTCTAACCAGTACGGTCTTTATTCCATTATATAGGGTACCATGAAAAGCAAGCATCATAAACTGTCCCTGCATAATGCTTCAATATCCAACAGCCTTACAATTAATTTAATCCATGCCAATGGTAGGCACCAACCAGCCTGGCATAGTATTGTAGCATGAAACAGTATTAAGTCCAATATTTCAGTACCTTCTGGCAATTGTAATCAAAATAATGTTAGTTTTTCTGGCACAGGTCACATACAGTCCAGGGACATGCTCCCCTTGGTTGCATGGGGCTGAGGGATATGTCCCCTTTAAGTGCTACAGATCTTTTAGCTCAAGTCCCAGGCACAGCTAGATAGTTTTGCACAGTTGGAGGTGTCCCAGTTAAACAAACAGTACTTAATTTTTAATGACAATCAATGATTGCTTTGTCTTTGTTATCTTTCCTAACTCCTAGCAGCAACAGAAAGTGGCATCAGATTTTATTTTGTACACATACCTGTACAGATGTACTGTTACCTCCTGGGGACTGGTGTGGTGACTGTCTGGCCTTCTTCTTGGCCTGCCTGCCTGACTGGCTGTGGAACTCCGACTTGGCTGCTTTAGTCCTCGACCTCACAGGATGGAGTGGAGTGGTGTGGAGGACCAGTCGGTCAGTCCAGAGGGCAGACACAGAGACTGAGGTCCACTGCCCAGCACCCCCCCACCCCAGCAGCCACACTCTCGGACTTCAGGCAGCATCCAGCCAGCACCCTCACAACTGTGCCTGCAGTAGAACATGACGACGATATTCCTCGTCGCTCACTCGGATGACAAAAAAAAGAGATTGGCCCTGGCTGGATGGTGGTGGCGACTTGAGTGTCTGACAGAGATGAGTGGTCCGTGACTGCGACTAGACTCTAGCCTTCTGTCTGTAGTCGAACCCGGATGCTCTTCTCGGAGTTGTCACTCTAGTTGCTCCATCTGACTGTCTCTTGCTCTGCCAACAACAGCACGCCGTAATACCACACACGCATGCACAGATTCCGGAATCCCACCACTCACCAGTAGCCACACCTCCGGAGGACCTTGATGAGATAAGGTTGGTTGAACTGTGGGGTCACGTCAGGCAGACAGACCCAGGTTGGATGAAAGGCAGAGCCGGAGCCACCCAAAGAAACCAAAAAGCTGGGGAAGCGAGGGTATGGGAAGAGGTGGGTTGCTTTTTATTTTGGGGCTGTACCTGACATACTGGCATGAATCTTATCAGACTGTCATTCATGTGCAGCAGTTCAATTAAAATACATGACTCCATCCCCGCAGCCCAGCCGGCAACAAGTTGTGTAGCTGGTCGGTGGCCGAAGTCGCCCAGGAAGTAAATAAATAATAAACAATAAATTCAGTGTTGTGGCTGTGTGGGGGCCCTCCAAATAACTTGAACATGAACCATGGGGCCCTTCGCCATGGCATTATTGGTGTAAAGGTAAATCCGGCCATGCGCGGAGCCGATGGGGGGATTGAGCACCCCCGTCGGCCACACAGTGTGTGTGTGTGGGGGGGGAGCGCATCAGCACGCAATATGCGTGCTTGCGTGTGTGTGTGTGTTAGGGGGGGAGAGCTCTGCTCACTCAAGCGGAGCTCTCCCTTTCAACTGTATGCCACTGCATTTTCCTGCTGTCATAGACAGCTGCAGCAGTGATTGGCGAACTGCGACCGCGCCTGCAAACACACTGACTGAATTGGAAGAGGCTGACACACCTCTAAAAAACTCGTATGATGGCACTATGTTTCTTGCACATGCGTGCAAGCAAACATAAAAATGGAAAGAGACCTGGGGTAGTCATATCAGATGACCTAAAGGTGGGCAAGCAATGTGAGGGCAGCAAGGAGGGTTGGGGATACTGGGATGCATAGGAGAGGCATCACCAGTAGAAAGCAGGAAGTTATTATCCCTCTGTACAGACAGCTGGTCAGACCCCATCTGGAGTACTGCATGCAGTTCTGGAGACCCAGTCTTCGCAAAGACATAGACAGGATGGACGCTGTCCAGGGGAGGGCAACTAAAATGGCGCAGGGTCTGCACCAGAAGACATATGAAGAGAGACTTAAGGAGCTTAATATGTATAGCCTCAAGGAAAGGAGGGAGAGCGGGGACATGATAGAAACTTTCAAGTACCTCAAGGGAATCAACAAAGTCCAAGAGGGTAGCATCTTTCAAAAAAGAGGTGTGCAAGAACAAGGGGGCACAATTTGAAGATGGGGGGCAGCTCAGAGGTAATTTAAGGAAGTATTTTTTCACAGAGAGGGTTGTGGATGCATGGAACGGCCTTCTGGAGGAGGTTGTGGAGTCAAAAACAGTGGTGGAATTCAAGCATGCATGGGACAGTCATAAGGCAATTCTAGGGGGTGGGGGTAGGAAGAAATAGGCTGCTGGTTAACTAGGATCTGCAGCTTATCCAGTAGGCAGGGAAACGGGCAGACTGGGTGGGCCAAGCGGTCCTTATCTACCGTCAAATTCTATGTTTCTATGTTTCTATGGGACAAAGTGCTCACCAAATGATATATGCCATACCACTGTGGGAGGGTCTGGCTATTTTTTCACACAACTTCTGGACAAACTGAAATATATTGGGACCATCCACTCTCTCCAGCAGCCCCATGACGGCAACATTATTTCTCCAACTATGCCCCTCAAGATCCTCTAGGTGTTCTTCCATTTTGCCAAGTTTCTGCCGTAGGGACACTATTTCAGGCTTCATTCTAGTTACTCAGTCTTCCAGTGAGCTAGTGTGGGCCTCATTATCATCCATCCGCCAGGACAGAGTATTGCGGGATTAGCAGATACCTTTTATTTCATCAGTAAACACCTGTAATGTGTTTTGTAAGGTGCCAAACTCTTACAGAAATTTATCCTCAGTTAAAAACACCAGGGAAGTGCTGCTGCAGAATACAGTAACAGGCTGCTGCTTGGATTGTTTAGCGGCCTTCTTTCGTTCAGGTGTTGGAGGAGTATGGCACGGCAGAGCATTTTTTATGTCAGCCTCCATTTTTTGACAAAATAGCACCCGTAATTGAAGATCTTCAAATACAGCAACTCTAAAGACAGCAAGCTGTCATGACTGGTAAGTTTAAATATAAAGAAATTCAGAGTTTAATGTCAAGGGGTCGGGAGAGAATGAAGAATGTGTCAGTCCCAGCAGACCATCACATGACCTCCGGCTATTCTTACCTCTTTCTGTGCCTTTGCTCCCCTCATTACCTTACCTTTTTTCCTCTGTTTTACATGGTATACCTCCCTGTCCTCTTCCTACCGCGTCTCCTGATATCTCCTGAATTCCACCCTTTTTTCCTTCACCACCATAACCACTTCCTTGAGTACTGTAAAGGTTTCATCTTCCTTCTGCTTTGACTCATTTCCTTCATGCTGAGGCTTGTTGCTTTACTTGTGCCCTCCCTTATTTTTCCCCAGTGTTCCTATACCCTTCCCTGGCAATCCTCCATGAAAGGCAGTTTCCGAGGCAGTGTCCCATGTCTTTCAAATCCACCTTCCTGATGTCCAGGACCCTCATCCTCATGTGGTTTGCCTCTGCTCCAATCTTAATATTAAACTACACCATAAAGTCATCACTGGTACCTAGAGGCCCACCCGCTGTGTTGTACGTGCTGTCCCTGCTTTCAAGCACCAAATCCAGCACTGCCTCATCCCTAGTGGGTTTGCTGACTAGCTACCTGAGAAACACCCACTGTAGGGGGTCAAGGATGGCCCTGCTCCTTGCTGAAGCTACTGCTGGATGATTCTAATCCACATCTGGCAGATTGAAGTCACCAACTAGAAGCACTTCCCCTTTATTTGCCAGCCAGCTGATGGCTTTCACAAGTGCTCTATCCAAATCCTCTCCCTGTGCTGGAAGTATGTATCACCCCTATATGGATAGCAGCCCTAGCACCTGTCTCAGGGATGACCCACAACATCGCCGGTCCTTCCTTTTCCTCTGGATGCCCCTATTCTTTCACAACCTTGATTTTCTGCCCCACGTATAGTACATCACCTCCTTTCTTCCCTGTCTCTTCTGAACAGGAGTAGACAGATGTGTGTTGCCATTAACTGCACGTGTCATAATACTGTAGTTTAGATTGGTGGGGCAGACAGGGGTAGGATGGTAATGACAATAACCCAATTACGTACATATGGTGAACTTTTAGGCATAAGCTTAGCAACCCTGAAACAGAGTAATGTAATGTTACAATTCAGGCGAAGAAACAGCACCAGAAAAAGAGGGACGTTCCCTTTGTAAAAAGCAAAAAAAGTTTGCCACTCATAAAATCTTAAAACTAGTCTGAGAAAATAAACTCTAAAAATTAGTATTTTAGTCTTAAAGCAGGATGGTGCCATAAAGCTATAAAATAAGATGTTTAATAAATTAGATAACATGAATATGTTCATCTCTTCTTCCAACCCTTGTTCTTGTTTCAACCCCCCTTAACTCAACTATCTCCGGTTCTACACTCCTCTCCTCTCTTCCTCTACCATTTGCACAGCTCCCACATTCCTCCTTTCATCCTTCCCACCCCCTCACTTTTGCCGTTTTCTCCACACTGTTCAATCAAATTGTCCGAGCCTGTGCCACCCTCCATCCCACCCTGGATTGCCCTCCCTCTGTTTCTGCCCTCACTATGGTACTTTCCACCTCCATCCTGAACTTGTACTGCACTTAATCATGTTCTGTGTTTCAGGTGCTCCTTTTGTTATTTGGTCTGTCTCTCCACGCTCCTAGAAGCCCCAACTACCCACCTGTTGTCTTATCTCATCTTCGTGTCCTCTGTGTTTACATTTACTCCTGCCTCTGGACCCTTTACAGTATCTCCCAAGTAACCCTGAAATGACCTACTGTAACTGCCAGATACCCTCTGCCTGTAATTAAACTGTTTTCCTCCAAGTTATGGTATTCCTGTGACAATTGTTTATGTTTGTTTCAATACTCTGTACATAATGTATTATGTGTTACCTTGGTATGTTGTTCTGTAGCATTATTTCTGCTGTCCACTGTTAATTCTGAACTGTGTCCATGTATCCTGACGTCATGTTGTTATTACCTACTTTGTAACCTCCTGGGTCGTGCTTGAAAATAGTCATTGTTATGGCTAGTGTGCCTACCCGGTCAACAAAACTAAATAAATAAAACATTACAATAAGAAACATATTAACATTACATATGTTTATTATTCTTGACAACATAAAACAAGTCAATTTGCCTTTTATTTGATAGTTTTTCTTAGTCAAGAAAAAAGGAATTCTAGAGAAAATCCTGGGGATTAAAACTCCAGGCCTTAATTTTTAAAGCTTTGTTTGCCACAGCTACATATCTGCAAATGCAGTATGCCACGGTGTTTGCATGTGATTTGCAAACCTTTTGACAAACGTTCAATACTTTGATCACTTTATAGCAGAAAATGATGTGATGTTCAGCTTGCAGCCCTTGTGACAGCAAGTTGCACCATGTGAGGAGACTGAAACATTCTGTCATGGATAGCAAATCTGAGTCAAAATCCTGCTGCAGATCTTTAAAAGCCTAGCTTTAAGATATTTAGTTAGTGAGATAAGATATTTAAGCTTGCCAAGATCTTATTTTTTTGCCGTGTCCTCACTCTTGGTTACGTTATAGTCCTCTCTTCCCTCTTGCCTCTTCTCCTTTCTCTTGACCTTTCCAGCATAAGTAGCTCCATATTCTGTGTCTGCCACGGCCACTTATGTTCATGTTAACCTTCACTGAGTGCAAGAACATATTTTTATTACTGTATAATAACAGTCATTATGAACTGCAAATTTAAAACTGCTAAACCATGCTTCTTTATGTAACCTGCAGGGAGAGAAAAGAATAACATTAACATCTCACAATAGCTGTGCCAGTTCAATTTGATCATTGAAACCTTGCCAACTCAAAATCCCCAAATATAAAATCCAATACGCTTCCCTCGTGGCCAGTTTCTTTTGTATACTGATTTGTTGTTACCTGCCTCAATCGCCAGCATATGTTACCCTATCCTGTCTTTAAACATCCTCCCTATGCATCCAATGTAAAACACTCTGCAGTGGTGGTTTGCTGGGTACACTAGATTCATAGTATCACAACTTATGAATTCTTTTATGTGTACCTCTTCTCCTGTTCTGGGACTGACAAAAGTTATTTCCTTGGTTACAACCAGGCAGTAGTTATACCTGCCACACCTTTTCATGCCAGCTGGTAAAGGTGGAAAGCCAAAGCTACCTTTCCCACCACTAGCCTGCACATTGTGCACAATGGTATCCCTCAGTATCCATGACCTTCTTGGCAAAAACCTCGGTAAAGTGCCAATACAGTCCTTTAATTTAGGTTCCATTTTTAATGTTTCCCAGTTACCTGTTACAATGTTCTCAACCACTCTGGCATCTGTGGAAAAGGTTTTTACAAAGCTTAAATCCATGGCATTTTCATCATTTTTATCCCTTGCAACTAACAAATCTTCTCTGGCCAATGTGACCGTGGAATCCACTTCTCTTTTTCGAATTTTGGAGTACCCTATCACTACACCCCATTTCTGCAAATCTTTTTTTCTAGTCAGTGACAGTGCCTCATGGGTTCTAGACCCACACCAGGAACCTGTGGAAATGTCCATAACTGACACTGCATTGCAGTACAAGAAGGGTGCTGTACTGTTGAGGTGCTATCCTTCACATGAGACAGTAAACTGAGGTCCCTTCTGCCCCTCTCTGGTCCCTATCCAGGCGGAAATGAAACAACCCATGGCCTTTATCAGAGATGGGTAGGGGAGTTTGATGGTACAATGGCTAACTTCCCCTGTCAATTAAACAGGTCCACGTGACACACACACACACACACACACACACAGGATGCACTTGGCAATGAGCTATCACAGCTCTGTGTGTCTTACCTGTTCAAAAATTACAAATAAGAAAGTCATTTTTAATTTATGGTACACTGTCTATTTTTTATTATATTTATTCTTAATTGTATTGTTTACTGTACTGATGTACTGTTTCCTGCTCTCATTCCCTAATTTCTGTAACACACTCACAAACACACACAGTCACATGCACACACTTACACAAACGTACAAGCACATGCATGCACACATCCACACACATGCTCACACACGTGCTCATGTGCGCACACACATAGTCACACAAACACACACACACATGTACACACAGTCACACTCACACTCAAACACACATCCACACACATGCTCACACACGTGCTCATGTGCACACACACATATACTTGGAAATAAGTCTCAGTTAATTGAGCCTTTCCTGGACAATTAAATAATAAAGAACAGAAAAAGGAGAAACAGCTCTGCTACTGGCGATAGAATAACTAACTTGTTTGTTTTCCTTTTTCATTTTTTAACAATTTACTGTTCACGTTCCATGTAGGCACACAGTGCAAGTTCCATAAGTATGGATTTTAGCAAAACCTGATAGTTAATTTGTAATTGCTAATCACAGCCAGAACCTTACCCAGTTTTAGTGTGGATTGCAAGTATTTGTCAATATTTTAACTCTCGTGGCCTGATATTTAAATAAAAGCACAAATGCAGGGCACGTGTTTGCACTGTGTTTATGCCTGTGCTTGACTCAGCTGCTGCTGTATTCAGTCAGATAGCGAGTGACACTATCCAACAGAATATCAAGCCATGTCTGCACAGTGCTAAGTTGAGCTGCACTGCCCTGACACAGAACAGGACTGTGTACAGCTGACAGGGAATAGCGCTGCCCAAAACAAGGTAGCGCTAAGACTTCTATGGGCAATATTTAGCCTGAACATGAAATGAGCCCATTGGGCATGCCCAAAACCGGTTTATTTATATGGTGCACAGCAGCTCCTCACCACCCTATCATATGTAACAAGGAAACACCTGGTGGTTCAGTGGTACTCCCACCCCCCAATCACTCCTTGGGGCTGTTTCTCATTTACCGTGCTGGTCCAGTGCCCCCCCCCCCAGCATCAATCAGTTCTTGGAGCTATTATTCATTCACCCTAGTGGTTCAGCAGTACTCCCACCCCCAGTCACTCATTGGGGTTGTTTCTCATTTACCCTTCTGGTCCAGTTACCTTCCCCCCAGCACTAATCGCTCTTCAGAGCTGTTATTCATTTACCCTAGTAGTCCAGTAGTATCTGTCCCCATGATCAAGCCTCAAAGCTCTTATTCATTTACTGTGGTGGTTGAGTGATACTGCCACCCCCCCATCACACCTCAGAGCTGTTAGTCATTTAGCCTGGTAGTTCAGTGATACCTCTCAGCCCTGATCACTCCTCAGAGTTGTTTTTCATTCACCCTGGGAATTCAGTGGTACCCTTCAATCCCTGAGTCCTTCTTGGAGATGAATGCAACATACCCTGGTGGTTAGTGCTCCCCCATGGGTATGCATTTCAAATGCCAAAATATGGCCTGGTGTCCAGTGTTTACCTCACCCCTTGAGTGCCCATTTACACAAGTGCAACTAAGCACTGATGATCCAGTGCCCCCTCACCCAACCCACCTACTCACATCCTACCTTCTTCCACCCACCTTATCTGGGTGGCTGGTACTTCTTCAAACTTGAGATGGTGACCAGAACAGTCTCCTCCATGGCAGCCACCACATGAGCTGTTAGTGAGCATGTACAGAGTAAAACAGCTTGACGATACCACGGAACGACCGGCATGACTTTATAACAGCTCTAAGAGCAATTGGGGGTACCACTGGACCACCAAAGTAAATGTGTAATAGCAGTGAGGAGCGATCAGGGGGTAGGGGACACACTAGACCACAAGAGTATATGTAATTGCTTGAACGGGAGTTCAAGGGCAGACTGCTGCAGTACAGCCACCCTGCTTTTGGGGGGGTTGGGAGCATGGGTTTAGTGCCACTTAAGAAGTGTTTGCGGTAGCAGTGAACAGCGTCACTTGGGGGGGTGGTCCTCGCTGCATCAAATCTTGAATATACTGCTGTTCTAGAATGCATGACAGGACCCCATCATTTGTATAAGCACAGTGGTGTGTTGGTTCTTTGATGCTGTTGGGTTTGTGGAGCACTCCCAGGACTTCTGAATGAGTGACGGCCATGAATGTCCATGCTAACCATGTTAGTGGGTGCACTAACCTTCCAATATCAGGCCCCCAGTATGTTATGGCAATATTCTGTTTAACTAAGTAGGATAAAGATAAATATTCATTCAAGAAATTTGTGCTGTCAGACAGATAGTCAGAGTATAAACAGTAATTTCTTTGTTATGAAAAGTGCATTTAATTATTTGCACTGGTGAAAATAAACAGCAGATCTAGCAATAATCTTATTGTAGAAAAAAACAATGTTATTTCTTAGCCACCTACCTATTATGTTTCAGGAATAGTAGTGATGTGATGTACTAGTGATAACAGTACCCACAGAGCTGCAATCAGTTAGGCGACTGACCAGCAAAGCATATATGCACTGCATGGATGGAAACTCAACTCCAAATCTAAAACAAAGGAAAATCATAATTGTGTATATTTTGAAGCACATCATTTTTTGTCTGTTGTGAAACAAAGATGAGCAAGCCAGTGTGGGAGGTATTCACCATTTGAGGGGTTTAGTTTGTCACAAACTTCCTTCTAATTGGATTCCACTCCATGGGGATCATTTAGTGCCAGCACACATAGTAAATGCTCAGCTGCTCCGTAATTGATAATCAATCAATCAATCACTTTATTTAACCAGGCATAATATTGTTTATACCTTTAAACAGCCTGCTTAAAAAAAGACTACTTAAGCTAAATAGTCTTTCTTTATTTGATTTCCTCTTCAGAACCATGTCTATTAGAAACCAATCTCTCTGGAAAACTTGCTAACAGGTAACTTGAAGGATTTTCCCCTACAAGACTGCTTACATAGTCTCTGTCAAAATTCTGACACAGGTGGTGAATTCCTGCTGGTTGTCGAAATCTGTCCTCATGTGCCTTCTTATATGCCGATTACAAACAGGTCAAAGCTGTGCATTACTCTGCTTTTAGAAAATGGGTAAAGATCTTTGAGACTTCTGATTGGCTGAGGCACTTTTCTAGCTGGGCATCTATCAGACAACAGATGCTCGGCTATTAAAAGTACCAGCCCAGCCAGACCCATTGCCAGAATCCTGGTGCCTACCCTAGTCGCTAACTGGCTACAACCCCCTCATTTCGAATTCAAATACCCGTCATTTCTTTCCTCACTTACCAGGTGAGAAGCGAAGTGGCTGACAGGATGATTCATAAATTAAAAAAGATCAAATTCAGTGCAAAGAAACAATAAGTTTCCCAAAAACCGTTTCTCCAACTCAAAATAAAATTCAAACTGAACCACCATTTGTTTCCGCTTGGTAATTGGAGGAATGACTGGGGAAGTCTCCCCCCTCCAACACAAGGAAAATCACGGCTGCCACAATCACTTCAACGAACCCATCAATTAAAAAAATCTTCTTAAAATAACATGTTTTGACACCACCACCACACAGTCCAGTAGTCACACAATTAATTTTGGCTCCCGCTCTGTAAAAAGCTGGCCATAGCAGTACTCGAATCAACCCGACCCAGACTCTGCATATTTGGGCACAAAAGTAAAGAAACTCCTGCTTCTGCTCTTCAGTCTGTGCTTCTTTCAGTATCTGTAGTGACAATTTCCTTATACCTCCTCTGGCAACACAAGAGTCTCTACAACATTAGACTGCCTATTCTTTTGTTATTTTTTCCAATACCACAAAAACTCTCACCTGCATGTTAAGAACAGAAATGCCTGCCCAACCATGGTTGTGCTCCCAACTACACACATGTTGTATAAATGTATTTATGTGGTGCTTAAAGTCTGTGGCCTGATACTGAAATGCGCTCCACGGAGGGTCTCACAGCTCAGCCTTTTCCCTCCTGGCTGCAGCGTGAACGAAGGGAGGTGTTTATTCCCACTGTGGAGCAAGCACACAGTTTTATTTAAACTGCATTGCCCGAAGTGAGCCTGCAGCTTCTTTTGATTAAAATGTACTCACACGAACGGAGTGTCTTTCAGAGCAGCATATTTTTTTCTTTATCCCCTGTTTTGACACACAGACCCTCTATTGCACAGCTTATAATAAAAATTTGATATTGTCACTGCTCACTTCCCTTTTGGGCTTAAAAAGCTCTGCATCTGTGCTGCTGCTGCAGGGACAGGGTGTTATAACTGCATTCAGCCACTAAAACTACAAAATCTCCAGCAGGACAGTCCAGGCGGAGGAACTATTTTATTAAAAAACTTACAATAAAGTAATTTTTTTTTAAATAATTTCTCATTGATTTTTTTTTTTAACAGAGTCATTTTCTAAGTGCAATAATACCCTCCAGGGTGGGCGGTATTGGGGAATACCGGACCTTCCAGGGGCTATAAGGCCCTCTTCCTGTGGTGTCGGGCCTCATTACACCCCTGAGCAGTCTGGTATTCCCCAATACAGCCCACCCTGTCAGGTATTATTGCTTACATTGAAAGCACCTAATAATGGTATGCTAAAATGTAGGGTTCCACAGTTTGCAGTTTTTATTGGTTATGGGAGCACACTTGAAACATTATATAATGATTGATTGGTTCTTGTAGTCTCTCTGAACATGGTGGTGGAATTTATTTGCTTTGCTCCCCTCGTATTTAGGTGCAGGTTGAAATGAAGGCAATATTCTGCAATATATAGCTGACCTTTCCAAGTGTGCTATAAATTGTTATTTGACTCACTATAAGCTCAGCACATAGAAGAATCTGGCAACAAAAGGGATTGGGCCCTCTACTGTTCATGGTTGTGCATTAAGAACAATCATAAGGGGTAATGGGACTTTGTTATATGCCTTTCCGTTTTAAACTGTATTTATATTACACATAAGGAGTCTGCCATCAGCAGTTGTGATGCAATATAAACCAGACTGACAAACAATCCCATTTATTGTAAGACTCTTTTATATTCGGATCTTTCCTAGTGTTGCCATTCAGTTAGCACAGAATCCTAGAGCTATGGGTTAATCATGTCACTGAAAACAATCGTACCTGCATTCATTTGCATGGAGTCAAGGATCAAGCATGAATGGAATAACAATCACTTGCAAGCTTATAATTTGTGACTATAAACCTTGCTAGGAATCCTCATTTTCTTGCTATCCCTCAAGGCAAAGGTCTTGTAGTATTTTACTCAGTCAATTGAAATTCAGGTGAGGAAATTCATGAGCATGTCTTTCTAACAGCAGAACCATCAGCTTGCACCTGCTGCATTCATACATATTATCTCTCTGCAGCTGGAAATGACAGTTTTAATATTTATTGCAAGACAGATGGAACCCAGAATTAGCTTATATGTTAGGTGAGCTCAATACCCTTTCATATGGGAGACCAGGACATACAGAATATTGAAGCACTAATTACTGTCTGATAAATGCCACTGTACCACTGCACTGTGTTTTCTAGGGAGTTGGTAAAAAAATTACTTTCCATTCCCCTTGCATTGGCATGGCAAGTGCTCAGATTTGAAAGGATCTGTAATTCATTTCATTTTTTACTTAACCAGGCAAATACATAATTGAGAAAAGCTCATTTACAAGACAAGGTACAGTACAGCATGGACAATAACAATTCACAAAGATCTATTTTAGGAATGGATGGAACCTAAAAGGTTCTTACCCTTAATATCAGAAACAGGATCTGGGCCAGAATCCTGATCAGTTCTGATATGTTATTATTTTCTTTTGTACTCACAGGGTTTGTTACTATTCATTGCTAACATTTTACCACTTTATTGTTCTCTGATTCAAATTGCTGTTGCAGGGTATACTTTCTGCTGCATTATTACAAGGTGTGCCTACAGGTTGGTTACTGCTTTGTGCTTACAGATTACTGCTGTAATCTTCTCTGATTCAAATTGTTTTTTTTGCAAGGTATATCTTCTGTTGCTGCTTTATTTTTATCTGTAGCAAAGTGTTTCTTACAGGGTATATCTTCTGTGAAATTATTACAGGTGGTGCTTTACAGATTTTACAGTTTTATCTATCATTAGGCTAAGCTTTCAGGGCCACTGCATTTGTTGTTAGTTGATTGTTTCTGCTCTTACCTCCTTGTTTCTTTCATCTGCGGTTCTTCTTTTTTTCTTGCAGTGGAAGGGCCCAGCCACCCACCACATCCCGAACCACCCCATGCAACATTCCTTTTTTAGGGTAGCACAGTCATGCCATTTTCTGTAGCAAAGTAGGAAGGTAAGGATCAGAGGGGTATCCACACAGTGACCTCACTTACAGTGGCACAAGTAATTTAACTTGTTATAATGAGTTATACTAAAACAAACAAACAAAACAAAAAAATCAAACTGTTGCTTTTATTTTCCTCCTCCTAATTACTCAGACCAGGTTATAAACCCGGCAACTCATCTGGAATGGATATTATTAACTGTAGGTACTGCGGGACACTTTTGAAGGGCAGTTATACAGGATTTAGGATGCTGTACTACAGGCTGGACCATTGGAGATCAAAGGGCTCAGCTCCAGGCAGCATGGGCAGAGATTATGCTCCTCAAATTGCATGTTCAGGAGGAAATATATTTTAAGAACCACCCGACATTTCCCTAACATCCAACTGAAACACCTTGACTGCAGAGGGTAGTTGGTCCAGGAGGTTGGCAGGTGCTTAGGAGGGACAAATCGGGTGCCCCTTCACTCAGTGCTCTCCAACATATCACCTCCACAAACCATATAAAAACTACAAACAGGAATCTGCCTCGATCTCCGAAATTAATCAAAGGGGCAGAGGATACTGCAGAGCAGAACACTGTAGCACAGGAGCTAGCGCAACAAAACTCACCCAAAACAGGAACCAAAACAAAAAAAGGAAAAAGGATATCCAAAACATTTCTGATCAGAGGAGACTCCATGATTCGGGGAGTTGATACCTACATCCAGCCGGTGGTAATGGTCAGAAGTCTCCCAGGTACATCAGCAGGGCGAGATATTGACTGCATTGCTAAAATTGTGCAGGAAGCAGAAAACATCAACATTCTGCTACACTTGGACTAAAGATCTCACCAGCTGGTCAGTTGTGGAGACCAAGGAACACATGACAAGGCTGGGTGACAAATTGTCATCCATTTCATCTAGCATCTCCTTCTCTGAGATCCTGCTGGTCTGGGAGAGGGGGCAGATGGATAGAAGGTCAGAGAAGGGGAGATAGGGGAGCTAAACATTTGGCCCAAGGGCTGGTGCCAGGAAAAGGACACAAATCTGTAGGTAACTGGCAAATGTTTTGGTAGTGACAATGGACTGCATCTGACTAAGGGGGCAATCAGTGTTCTGGTGAAGAAGTTTGACATCTTTGCATAAAATTTAAACTAGCAAATGGGGAAAGGAGTACAGCACACAATACATCGAACAGAAAGAACTCCACTCCCCCTCAGCAAGTGATCAAACAGGAGTTTAGCATGTTTGTAGTTCATTTGCATCACCTGGTAAGGAAAAAGGTCTGGCTCCCTATACAGCACGCAGGGGAAATGCTGGACCTTGCCCAACAACTAACACACCGAAATCTGGCCAATGGAAAATCATTTACACAAATGCCCGTAGTCTGGGAAATAAGATCTCAGACCTGCAGGCAACAATGACAGAGGCTAAATTGGCCACAGTATCCATTAGCAAGACATGGTTCACCAGTAACTACACCTGGGAGACTTCAGTACCTGGCTATGTACTGTTCAGAAGAGACCAAGGTGCAAAAGGGGGTGGGGGAATGGCCCTTTATGTCAATGAAAAAATCAAAGCTACAGAAATTCAGAATACACATAAGGAGCCAGAAGAATTGTGGGTCACCTTGGAAACATGAAATGGGACAGCCATATGGACTGGGGTAGTCTACAGGCCTCCAGACCAGGGGAGGACATAGACACATTACTGTTAGAAGTTATGCAAAACATGACAGCTAAAGGGAAGGTTCTGATAATGGAAGACTTCAACATGCCAGATACAGATTGGTCAATACCAGCAGGAACAGCCACCAGAACTAGACACATAGTAGATTCCCTGCAGGGGGAGGGCTTTAAACAACTGGTATAACAACCAACAAGAGACAGGGCTATCCTAGATCTAGTACTGACTAACGGGGAAAGGATCACAGATCTCCAGGTAGAAGGTCACCTGGGGGCCAGTGACTATCACATGGTATGGTTAAATTTGGCCACTAGAACTAAATCATCCCATTCCAAGGCAGAATTATGGGACTTCAGAAGGGATGACTTTGATAAGGTGGCCAACAGAGTTAAGCTAGCCCTGTCAAGAAGAAATACAGGTGAGGGGGTACAGGCAAAGGGGGCAAGCATTAAGGATGCAATACTTGAAGCAACATCAACACTGTGTTAGAGAGAAAAGCAAGAGCAAAAGAAGGAGGAAACCACTTTGGTTCTCAAAAACATTAACAGAACAGGTGAGAGCCAAAAGGCTGGCCTTCAGTAAATATAAGGGAACACAGCAGGATGAAGATAGGAAGGCATACCAAACTTCCCTAAGGGAAGCAGGGAAGGCAGTAAGGCAGGCAAAGGCCCAAACCAAGGAAACACTAGCATGAACAGTAAAAGAAGGGGACAAGACTTTCTATATATACATTAGTGAAAGGAGAAAGTCCAGAGGGGGTATTGCTAAGATCAAAGGGGATGAGGGGAAGTGTGTGGTGGAGGACCAAGGAAAAGCATCTATCCTAAATAGATACTTCTGCTCACTATTTACTGAGGAGAAGGTAGGGCAGGGCCCCACAGCTCAGCACCATGGACACAGTGGGGAGGGAAATGTGCACTAGTCCCTTCACAAAAGAAAGGGTCCTACAAGAGCTTGCAAAGCTCAGGATAGACAAGGCAATGGGACCTGATAGCATACATAGGCTAACCTGAACCATACATCTTCACCTCCAACACATATGCCTCATCCTCATGTCCACCCTGGGGTTCAACTACCACAAGACGGATACCACCCCATGCCCTTTGTGGACTACACCCTTACATCTCCCAGGAATTGACCACCCCCCACGCTGGCATTGCACCCTGGACCTCTGCATCCACTACCTAGCTGCCATCCCTTCCCTACCTCCCACCCTGGCTCCCCCTGGCTCCAATCCCTCTGTACCTTCCCTACCCTCCAAACCCTGCCCATCCCATGCTCCATTTTATCCTCCCCTCCCCACATCGTGCTTCCAAAAAGTTAACTATCTACCACCCTGTGATCAGATCCTGGATCCTTCTACTTCTCCTCTCTGGCAATATCCACCCTAATCCAGGCCATCCCACCTCCAGACCGCCCACCAGATCCCCTGGACTACACATTGCCTCCTTAAACATATGCAGCCCGCCCAAAAAAATCTGCAATGCTCCAATGCTGGGCCACTCTGCACCAACCTGACATCATTGCACTAGTTGAAACCTGGCTCTCTAAATCCTCTACCAACACCCTTGTCTCTCTCCCTGGTGTCACACTACACTGGGAAGACAGAGTGGGTAAACGTAGAGGTGGCTGTGCTGTCTACATCAGAGATCACATTATCTGCCACATGCTCCTACCACCAAAACTCAAAAATGGAGCACAGGCCTTCACCCTAAAAATCACCCCGGATCCCTCCAGGGGTCCATTTTACCTCACAGTCTCCTACCTACCCCAAAAGAACCAAATGCCAGCCGTCACATCCCTCACTGAATGCCTCACTACCCTCCCGCACAATGCTGAGCAGATACTAGTTGGAGACCCAATGTCAACTGGCTTGGTCCCACAGCCACCCCAACTAAGGACACCTTCGCTGCCCTCGACATGGTTCAGCTGGTAACACAACCTACTAGACTTTATCCCACTACAGGTTCCAGCACCCTCCTAGATATCATTATCTCAAACCGCCCCCACAAAGTCCATGACATAAAAGTACTTCCCAACTCCCTAAGTGACCACTCACCCATCCTATTCCTCTGGACCTCCTCCACACCCAAACCCACAGCCCAAACCTCCTTCCGAAGGTGTCTCTGCCCAGGGGGGTTAAAAAAACTTAATTTCTTGCTCAAATGGACTGGTCCCCCATCAACCTAGCCCCCACCATTGACATTGCACTTCATCTATTCACCCAGGCTTTCACCAAGGCTTGTGACCTCTATGCTCCACTCTCCAAACACCGCACCAAGTGACCAAATGCCCCCTGGATCATCCCATCGCTTCTCCAAAAATTGAGAGAAAGGGACAGTCTATGGCACATAGCTACAGAATCTGGCAGGCTGACTGACAGACATAGAAACATAGAAATATAGACTTTGACGGCAGATAAGGACCACTTGGCCCACCCACTCTGCCCATTTCCCTACCTACTGGATAAGCTGCAGATTCTAGTTAACCAACAGTGTCAGTAGCAGTGTCAGTGGCTCAGTAGGTAGCACACTCGCCTCTGAGGCTGGGAGATCAGAGGGCTGTGGGTTCAGTTCCCACATCTGGCACTTGGGTTAATATCCCAATACTGACACTGTAGTGCAGCATGAGAGGGGTGCTGCACTTCTGAGGTGCTGTCTTTCAGATGAGACGTTAAACCGAGGTCCCATCTGCCTGGATTGGTGGTAGTTCAGGTAGATGCTAAAGATCCCATGGCACTTATCGAAAAGAGTAGGGGAATTTCCCTGGTGTCCTGGCCAAATTTCCCTCATTCACTAAAAATACCACCAACAGCTTAATCTGGTTCAAGGTCAGTTGGCATTCATCTGTATCCCCCTCCCCCGGGTCGTGCCTGAAAATAGGCAGGATTTGTCTAGTGCACTTACCCGGTCAACAAAAGCTAAATAAATAAACAGCCTATTTCC
The DNA here is from genome assembly GCA_016271365.2 of Neoceratodus forsteri. Taxonomy (NCBI): domain Eukaryota; kingdom Metazoa; phylum Chordata; order Ceratodontiformes; family Ceratodontidae; genus Neoceratodus; species Neoceratodus forsteri. Next base: position 49,129,799 of record CM028129.1, on the reverse strand, counting down.
TGCAACCCCCACTATAATTGCCTTATGTCTGTCCCATGCATGTTTGAATTCCTCCACTGTTTTAGACCCCACAACCTCTCCAGGAAGGTGGTTACATGCGTCCACCACTCTCTCCATGAAAAAGAATTTCCTCACATTACCCCTGAGCCATCCCCCCTCTAACTTTAAATTGTGCCCCCTTGTTCTTACACATCTCTTTTTCTAAAAGATGTTACCCTTCTGGACTTTGTTGATTCCCTTGACGTACTTAAAAGTTTCTTTCATGTCCCCCCATCCCTCCTTTCATCAAGGGTATACATAATAAGCTCTCTCACTCTCTCTTCATATGGTTTCTGATGTAGACCCTGCACCATTTTAGTTGCCCTCCTCTGGACTGCTTCCATCCTGTCTATGTCCTTGCGTAGATGAGGTCTCCAAAACTGCACGCATACTCCAGATGGGGTCTCACCAACTGTCTGTATAGAGGATAACCACTTCCCTTTTCTACTTGTGATGCCCTCCCTATGCATCCCAGTATCCCCTGGCTTTCCCTACTGACTTCTCACATTGCATACCCACCTTTAGGTCATCTGATATGACTACCCCAGATCCCTTTCCATTATTGTTGTTGTTAGTACCTCCCTGCTATTGTGTACTCTTCTCCTGGATTTTTATTTCCCAGGTGCATTACTTTGCACTTCTTTGCATTGAATCTAAGTTGCCATATGTCTGACCATTCCTCCAACCTTGCCAAGTCCCTTCTCATCCTTTCTACCCCCCCTTGTGTATCAACTCTGTTACAGATCTTTGTGTCATCCACAAAGAGGCATACCTTTCCTTCCAGACCCTCTGCAATGTCACCCATAAAGACGTTAAAGAGGACTGGACCCAGTACTGAGCCCTGGGGTACTCCACTAGTAACCCCCCTTTCTTCAGAATGTGTTCCATTCACTATTACCTTCTGTGTCCTCTTGTGCAGCCAGTTTTCTACCCAGACTACCACCCTGGGACCCACTCCCAGGCTGGCTAACTTGATTATTAATCTTTTGTGCAGGACTGTGTCAAATGCCTTGCTAAAGTCTAGGTAGGCCATATCCACAGCCCCTCCCTGGTCTATTACTTTGGTCACCCAGTCAAAGAAATCGATTAGATTTGTTTGACATGACCTTCCTGCTGTGAATCCATGCTGCTTTGGGTCAAGTGCCCCGCTGGCCTCTAGGTACTCAACAATTCTTTCTTTCAGAAGTGATTCCATCATTTTCCCCACCACTGAGGTCAAACTAACAGGTCTGTAGTTTCCTGCTTCTGCCTTGCTCCCACTTTTGTGAAGGGGAATCACATCTGCCCTCCTCCAGTCCTCAGGTACCACCCCATCTTCCCATGATTTGTTAAAAGTGTGGTTAGTGGTGTCACTAGGTCCTCCCTTAGCTCTTTTAGGATTCTAGGGTGAACTCATCAGCCCCATTGCTTTGTCCACCTTGAGTTTTAGAAGTTTTTCAGTACTCTTTCTTCTTTAAATGGACTGGTATCAACCCCACTATCCAGAGTGCTTCAACTGTTCGGTTTAGGTAACTCCTCCTTCTTCTTTTGTGAATACTGAGCAAAGTATTCATTCATTATCTCTGCCTTTTCACTGTCTCCCTCTGCCCACCTCCCCTCTCCTTTATTAATCTTCCCTATCCCTCCCTTAACCTTTCTATGTTCCCTAATGTACCTATAAAAGATTTTATCCCCCTTCTTAACTGAGTTGGCTATCCTTTCCTCGGTTTGGGCCTTTGCTTTTCTGACTGCCTTCCCCACTTCTTTCTGCTTTAATTGATACAGTTCCCTGTCGTGTTGCGTCTGTGATTCCTTATACTTTTTGAATGCAACCTTTTCTCCTTAACCTTCCCTGACACTTCTTTTGAGAGTCATAGTGGTTTTTTATTCCACTTTGTTTTCTTTATTTGTTTCACACAAAGGCTTGTTGCCTCCATGATGGCAGTTTTGATTTTTCTCCATTGTTCTTCCACCCCTCCTTTCTGGCCATTTGCTAATGCATTCCTCAGGTATTCACCCATTATGCCAAAGTCAGCCCTTCTAAAGTCCAGTATCCTTGTATTGTATGGTTGTCTCCATGGTTGTGTTTATTGTGAAGCACACTGTGCAGTGGTCGCTTGTTCCCAGGTGTCTACTGACTTCTAAGTTTGTGATCCTCTCTCCATTTGAGAGTACCAGGTCTAATATTGCTCCCTTCTGAGTGGGTTCCCCCACTAGCTGTCTAAGGCCTGCTCCCTGTAGGGCATCGAGAATGACCCTGCTCTCGGATGTGGCTGCAGTTCATGTTGCCCAGTTAACATTTGGCATATTCAGGTCCCCCATCAACAGTATCTCCCCTTTTTCAGACATTTTGAGAATGCCCTCTATCATTTTCTTGTCCATTTCCTCCCCTTGAGATGGGTGTCTGTATACAACCCCTGTGCGGATTGTGATGCCATTCCCTGTCTCCAATGTGACCCAGATTTCCTCTTGTCCTCCCCCTTTACTTTTTAGTTCTGTTACTTTGATCCCTTCCCTTATGTAGAGAGCTACTCCACCTCCTCTTTTACCCTCCCTGTCCCTTCTGTAGATTGTGTACCCTGGTATGTTGACATCCCAGTCATGGTTCTCCGTGTACCATGTTTCTGTGACTGCCACAATATCCAAGTGTTCCACTTCCATCAGGGCTACTAGCTCTGGAAGCTTGTTTCCCAGACTACGGGCATTGGTACTCATTGCCCTCCATTTAATGTTGGCTTTATCCTTTTTTACCCCATCTCTGCTCTTATTGCCCTTGTCCATTTTTCCATTTACCCCTGTCCTGCCCTCTGTCAAGCTCTGTACCTCAGTGTTTACCCTACTACCTGCCATGCTTTGCGGGAGGAGGCTTGAACTTTCCTGTTTCCTACCAGCACCTCCCCCCTTGGCTAGTTTAAAAGCTTGCCAAGGAAGCCTTTAAACCTGTCATCTAGGAGCGTGTTTCCCTTCCTGGACAGATGCAGACCATCATGCCAATATAGACCTTCATCTCTCCAGGTGGACCCCAGTCCCCAATGAAGCCAAAGCCCTGTGCTCTGCACCAGTTTTGCAACCATTCATTAAACCGCATGTGTGCAGTACCCTAGCTCACCCCTGCCATAGACTGGCAGCACCTCTGAGAAGGTTACTGTGCTTGCTACCTGTCTGAGGCCCCTCCCCAACTACACAAATTCATCCTGCACTGCACTGATCTCATGCCTAGCTAGGTCATTTGTCCCGAGGTGGACAATGATATCTAGTTTCCTCTCCTGTGATCCTGCTTCTGCAATCCTGAGGATTCACTTCCTGTCCCTCCAAGCCATGGCATCAGGCAGGCACCTTACTTCCCTCTCCTCTCCCTTCCCCAGGTCTACACCTCTAACAGTTGAGTCCCCTGTTAGAAGCTGTTTCTTTCCCTTGTGTTGTCCCTTGCCACTCTTTTGTGGGTCTCCCTTGTGGATGTCCCCAGCATTCTTCTTGGTCTCCAATGAGGGTGTCATCATAGAGGAACCTTGATTTGCCAGACCGACATATGATTTGTGTAGAGGTGCAACTCGGGGCTATGCCTCTGTTCCACCACCCTCACCCTCCCAGAACCTACTGTGGTCCATCTGCTCTTCACACATGGCAACCTCTGAGGCAGTGGTTATGGAACTGGTGCTCTTTGGGTGGGGGAGTCCTCTTTAGCCCTTGCCAGTTCAGCCTGGAGGTGGGCAACCTCCTCCCTCAGAGCTGACAGTTGCCTAAAAATAGGGCAGCAATGCAGGTTCCAGAATGTTTCCCGAAAATTGCTGCCCCACAGTCAGTGCATTGCACCACTCCACACATGTCCCTCTTCCTTATAATATACAATGAGTAATATACAATTTTTTTTTTTGTGTGTGTGTGTATACTTACGCTTTATGCACTGTGCTGGGTAATTAAGAATATGACAGTTCTGCTCCAAGACCTGTTGAGGAAGTGATGTCAGAACCTTGGCTATAAAGGAAATGCCATCCCTGGGGTGGGTGGGGTGAGGGTAGGGTGGGTGGGTAGGCCACAACCACTGGTGACTGTTAGAAACAATCAAATACACTACTGCTCCACCACCCTGGTGAGTACTGCCCTTTATAATAAGTCAACCAACACCTCGATGTACTAGACCACTGCTCCTACACAAACCACTCTACTGAGTCCAGGGATAAAAACCAACTCACTGTTCAGCCAGCAGGACACTTCCAAAATATTGCACAAATATCCTTCCAAATCCTATGTGTCTAGCACAGAAATCAAGCAACTTCAGTTGTATTACAACCCCTCTGGTTATAAAATTACTACACTTTAATGGAATCCTGCAATTCTTAATGCCAATAAGAAAATAATGAAACTTTCTGTAGAAAGTATAGCTTACCTTCCTAGTCCTACAATATTATGTTTTACCAAGTTACCGTTCCTCAAATGCGTTCTAGTTTGTTCTCTGCAGTATAGCCAGTTTCTCAGCTTCCAAAAGGAACAGCAAGTCTTCTGACTGACTTTACTCTGTGTAGTATGCCTAAACAGAACAGTGATAAAAGCCCCACCCAGAATCAATTGATTGACTAGTGACACCTGTGATGTAAGCAGGCCTTTCAGTGAAGACAATTTGCTATGTCTGCTTCTAATACACACACAAACCCTTTATCTGAAACCAGGGTAAAACTCACTGCTTAGCCAGCAGGACACTTCCAAAATATTGCACACATATCCTTCCAAATCCTATGGGCTGGATATTCAAACTGCACCCAAAAAGTGCGCAACAGCAGGAGCAAGCACAAGTCAATTGCGCACATGCGCAATAGATGCGATATTCAAACATGGAGCAAGCCAAATTGCGCAACAAGCCAGCGTCTGAATATCGCACAACCTGCGCTATAGCGCAACCAGGAAGGGGAAGCTGAGCAGAGACAATGCGCTATGGCGCAACAAGGGCTGCCCAGCTGAGCAGCCCAGAGGTGCCATAGCGCAAGCAGGAGCCCCAGCAGCAGAGCAATGGAACTGCACAACCAGGGAGGTAGGCAGGGCCACCACCCATGCCACAGATGGGCACAGGGACATACTGCAGAACCAACAATGTACCCCCACACCCCAAGCACAGCATAACTGGGGGAGGGATGGAACAGTCACTGGACCATGGGGACAAGCAAACAAAGCACAGCTGGGCCATGGTGCCCCAGCACACCCACTGGCAAGCTGAGACTACCACAGAAGGAGGGCGGACCACCCCATGGCACAGCAGCCCCCCCTGTGCACAGCACACCCTGCACCGCGACCCCAAGACACCCCCCATGAGCAGTGACCACCACTGCGGGAATCCTCCCATACCATCACCCCCTCACTGCCACACTGCAACCTCGTGTACCACAGAACCATACAAGCCAGACCCACCATTAGCCACAGCAGCCAGCACAGACACCCACAGTGGTGTGGAAGCATGCAGCACACTGGATGCAACACAGTGCAGGGCAAACACACACCCATACCCATGGGGACACTAACACAGGGATGCAGTAGTGGCAACAGCCCCAGTGTGGGCCCATGAAAACTGTGCCACACAGCCTGCAGTCCCTCATGGCACAGGGTGACACCCACCCTATGCATGAACTGTGGCCCTGTACACCACCAGCATATGCCTGGATCACAAGTCACAGACAGTGGTGCACAGCCCCTGCACTACACACAAGCCACAGCATGGAGATGGGACAGCAACTGCGGAGGCCATAGTGTCACCCGAGGCAAACATGCACCACACCATTGACAGGAGGCAACCCAGCATTGTGACGGTCACAGTGGATGACCTGCAGGGACAGCCACCACTGACAAGGCAGCAGACCCTCGCAGGCCACAGACATGCAGGTGTCAGCTGCACAGACCAAGGATGGGTTGACAGGGGCACAATGGACACAGAGCAGGCACCATGGACCACTGCACACAGTAATGCAATGCACAGAGAACAACACACACACCACAAATACCAACTGATAGCCACTCCCACACCAGAGACACTTCCCCACGAATACACACACATACCCATGACTGAACCACCCCAGATGCCATGCACACCACTGCAACTGAGCACCTTTCACCAGCTGCAAATCAGAGACCACCACAGTATTCATATCAAAATAACTGTATTCAAAAAATATAACAACAGCTGTTTACAATTATGTACAAACATGGGGTAGAGGGACAGGAACAAGGTGGGGGTGGGTAAGGGGCAGGGGTGAACATATGGGAGAGGGAAGGTGGGGTGTGAGGGCTGGTCAAAGGGAGGAGGTTGCCTCTCTTCACTGGTGGCCAGCCTGGTCCTCTGCTGCCTGGGGCTGTTGCCTGGGTCGTCTCCTCCTCCTCATGCCATGCTGCTGCAGATTCCACAGGATGGCAAGGGACTCTTGCACCACCCGCACAAGGTCCTGGATGGACCGCTGCATTCGCAGGAGTATCCGCACACCTAGGACAAGAGATCAGAGTCAATGGGTGTGACTGTCCATCCCCCTGCAGCCCACCCACTATGCATGGCAGACAGCCATGTGCCATGCTCCTGTGATGGTGTGCACCCACCCACAGTGACCGTGTCCACAAGACGTGCCCAACCAGGCAGCAACAGCCATGTGTACCACTGCACACACCCACCGCCCATGTCCAGCACAGCACAACCAAAGCCGGACAGCAACATGTCTATGCAGTGAGCAGACAGTGCCACAGCCATGTGCCCAGTGCTAGCATGGACCACCATTGATGCACTCCCAGACATGCAGTGCCACTGGACAGTGCTGACTGTCACATGTCGCGTGCATGGCAGTGGTGTCCATGGATGGTGGCCATGCCCTGCCTCCCACCCTGTCACACAGCCTGCAATAGCAATCATGGTGTCATGGCACTCACCCTCATCGGGATGTTGCTGGTGTTGGGGTTGGTCTCTGACATGCCCCCGTGCAGCGTCCCCCACCCTCTGCTGCTGCTCCAAATTCATCCTCTGCTCAGCCATGCCTGTGGGAGACAAAAGGAGAGAAACACATCAGTACAAACCCAAAGCATATTCCACCTGCCCCAATGTGTGTGCCCACCCACCCAGCCAGACCCACCCATCCCATACCCTGTAAACACCACCACAGCCAACCCTAGACCATCCCTCCCCTATGTGCTGGACACATGAGACAGTGTTACCCATATGGACCATACAAGTGTGTAGAAGTATCACCCACCTGGACGGGGCACCACGCCCTCTGGCACGCTACTGCAGGCGTGCCAGTAGCTCAGCTCCCTCTGTCTCAGGTCCCCATACTGGTGCCTGCACTGTTTGGCTGTTCTCCTGTGGCCAGTGGCCACCTCCAGGTCAGTGTCCACCTCTTCCCAGACCTGGTCCTGGCCCTGTCCAGTGGCACCTCACCAAACAGTGGGCCATGTGTGGCTCCCCAGTAGCCACAAGGTTGGCCAGCTCAAAGGCATCCACTAAGGGGGCTCTCCTGCATGCCATCTCTAATGCTATAGTAGACAATGTAATTGCTCCGCATCCATGCCCATGTGGAAGTGCTGCGTGGTACATCGCCGCCATTCCCTAGCACGCTGTCGGTACAGCACTGCCATTCCCTATCGTGCTGTCACTGAACAGCGTGATAGAGCCGTACACATGCCAGACGTACAGCACCAGGGGCCAAAGGTCGGGCACAAGGTCAGGGGTCAGTGGCACAAGGCCACGCACAGTGCCATCGGACGTCTACACATCCTGCATGAATGGTCACCTGCGTGCCAGTGCCACAGTGGACTATTGCGCAGTTGTGCCACAGCGCCATTTGGTGCTCAGCGCTGTAGCACCACTGGCACAATGCTGGCCATGTCCTGAATTGCTGATCACGCACAGCATGTCATTAGCGCTGCAGATGCCTGCGTAAGCTACCTGGGCATGCGCAATGCGGTGTACTACACAGTCACATAAATACGCCATTGGCTCAGCTGGCTCAACCGTATTGGTAAAGCGCAACGGCGCGATATTCAGCCGACACATGAAAATCATCTGATCAGCCATTCAATGGTGTAGTGGCACGATTTGCATGTCATTAAAGTTGATCCACTCCTAATTTGCATGCATTGCGCTATAAGTACTCGACATTGGGCTGTGCTGGCCAGATTAGGTTACTGCAGGTGAGAGGTGAGTTGCATGCTGTGTGATGTTCTGGCCAATGGTCATGGGATAACGCTGTAGACTGCACAGTGACAGGGGTCCACTTCCACCCATACAGACCGACATGACTGAGCAGAGCCAAGGTGAGGGTGAGGATGGTGGGCGAAGGAGGAGGCCCAACTTCACCAAGGCAGAGACAGAGGCCCTCTTCCAGGTCTACCTGGAGGAGGAGCCACTACTGAGTGGATGGCGGGGCACCCCTCAGGCCCGTGCAGCTGCATGGGAGGGGGTAGCTTGGGCAGTGAACCTGCACGGAAGCCACCAGCGCTCCATGCAGGAATGCAAAAAGAAGATGGGGACAGACCGCAGAAGGGTGAAGGAGAAGGTGGCAGCCCTCAGGGTGGCACGTGCTGGCACAGGCGGGGGCCAGTCAGTGGTGGCGGAGCTGACCCCGGCTGAGGACCGTCTGGCTGCATCAATGCAGTGGAGTGCTATAGAGGGCGTACCAGGAGGTGGATTCCAGACAGGTGGAAGCCCATCACTGCATGGTATGCCATGGTGGTGGTGTTTGGAGGGGGAAGGTTGATCACATGCACTAACCTGTCTTCACTTTCTGTTACAAATCCCGTTCGTCTGCAGGGGACGGTGGTGGTGGGACCATGCAGTGAGGAAGACCTGCCAGAGTTGGAGGAGGGTCCATCACCTCTGTGCAAGCCAGCATGCACTGCACCGGCATGCACGCCTGGCTGCCACCTCTGTTGTCAGTGAGTCAGGTGTGGGGTGCACAGCCTGTGTCATGCAGTCTGGCATGCAAGCATGCCAGCACGCTGTGACTGTGGCTGTTGCACATACCTGCACCATTGGTGATGCAAGGACTGCAATGGGCAGTGACACGTGTGTGTCCCATGATGGACATACAGCAGGCCAGCATGTGCCCCTGGACCTAGCTGGTTCCAACGTGTGTGCCAGCACATCAGCACAGTTCCAGGCTGTGCCTGTCAGCACCAGTGGGGCAGCACCGGTGGCTGTGCAGGTCTCTGGCACTGTTGCGGCCACAGCAGTGGAACGAGTGGTCCCTGGGGCACAGCAGTTGGGGGGGCAGCAGCAGCAGTCACCCACCAGGTCTGGGGGTACAGGGTCCAGCGGTGACACATGCACACCCCCGTTGATATGCCCATACCTGGTCCTGGTGAACAGCGCCCACCCTCAAGGGGTGTTGAACATCAGGACCTTCCATACCCTGGGGGACAGGATGCTGATGTGGCACAGGACCCATTTGATGAGCACACCCTCCTGCTGCAGCAATCAGCACAGCAGCAGGGGTGGGTTGCAACATCCGTGGAGGCACTGTGCATGGCTGTGGAGCGGCAGAGCAGGGACATTGCTTTAATCCATGCAGAGATGGTCCAAATGTGGATGGATGTGACTGCCGCCATTGACAGGCAGACCCAGGCATTGGTCACTGTCGTGGCTGCATTGGGCACACGGTCAGGTGCCCCTGTACCACGCACCCCACATAGTATGCTCTCCACTCCCGGCATTGTGCGACACCCAGCCTGTTGACGCTGGGTTCTGATGTGGCCATCCTGAACACCCCTGGTGCAGGTTTGTTTGGCATGCTGCAGACTCCTGTGCGGACAAGGTCATGATTGCGCAGTGGGACCCCTGGTGGTCCATCGGTGCCACCCCATATGGCCCATGCTCAGCTTGCCAGTGCTTCTGGGTCACAGCAGGGCCACCCATGCATCTGAGGTGGCCATGGCACAGTGCAACATGACTGACCTGTCCCCCAGTGCGGGCCCTGTCTGGTGCTGCCTTGTGTGCAATGTGTGTCATGGTGGGCAGTGCACTGGTGGGTGCCCTTCCCAACACGCCGACACACGAACCACCTGCACACCCACCCGACTGCTGTCCATAGGTGCGTGTGCATGATGATGCCTGCATTGTACTGTACACTAAGGTGCAAAGGTGCCCAGCATCTGACACACGTACTTGGACAGTACAGGTGGTGGGGGTGGTCTGTGGATCTGTGTGTTTGACATGTCTGTTCCTGCTCTGCTGTGCACCTGCCCATGTATGCTTTGTGCCTGGTGTGTGTGTGTGTGTGTGTGTGTGCGTGTGTGTCCATATGACTGTTCACCCTTCCCTGATGGTGTGTTCGTGTGCCTGTACCCTTCCACTACCCTTGCTGTCATGCACCCCTGGTGTGTTACCCTGCGTGCCTGTGGGTTGTGCCTGGACAGTGTTTGTTGCACATGGCCCCTTGACTTACCTGTGTCATGCAAAATGCTCCTCCGTGATGGTGTCCCGGTGCAGCTGGGCCTGCCGGATCAGTCGGGGTCCTGCCATCCAAGGGGCTGCTCATCACCATCATCACCGGCACGCTGGCATCCCATTACTGTCCCCTCCTCGACCTGTATGGCTATCCCACAGTCTTTGGCCATGTTGTGCAGGATACAACAGGCCAGGAATATCCCACAGGCCTTTGAGGGGCTGTACTGTAGGGCACCGCTGGAGGTGTCTAGGCATCAGAAGCGTGCCTTAAGCATCCCAAACACCCTCTCGATGATGTTGCGTGTGGTGACATGTGCCTCATTATAGTGTTGCTGCGATGGGGTCATGGGGTGCCGGGACGGTGTGAGCAGCCAGAGACGGAGTGGGTATCCGCTGTCACCTGTGTGGAGATGGTGGAGATAAGTATCATGTTCAGGTCCATATTGCCCATATCCCTATGTGCCACTACCATGGCACCTGTGGCATTCCCACCCTTGCCCCAGGTTTGCAATTCCTACATGCATACTCACCCACTAGATGGCCTGTGGGGATGTCCCCACTCTCGAATCAATGGCACAATGCATACTGATACCATATGAAGGCATCATGTGCTCCACCAGGGTGTGTGGCACAGACATTGATTATGTGCCAACTGGCATCACACACCACCTGGCAGTTGACACTGGAAAAGCCCTTCCTGTTCCATATGCGGCCCCATTGGGGCCAGGTGGCGTGCGAATAGCCACATGGGTGCAGTCTATGGCCCCTAGCATGCCAGGCATACATGCTACCCTGTGGAACTCCTGCATGTTTGCTGTACACTCTGCCGCGGTGCTGGGGAAATGGATGTACTCCGCAGCATGTGGCAGCAATGCACTGAGGAATTGGGTGAGGATGCATGACGTGGCTGACTGTGTTATGCCTGTGGTGTCCCCTGTTGGCCTCTGGAAGGTACCCAGTGGCGAGCAGGCACATGCAGGCTGTTACCTTTGTCTCCACTGACAGAGCGTGACTCCGTCGTGAGGGTGCCTGCATCACATCACTGCACAGCTCACAGAGCCACCTCAGTATTGCCCTGTTCAGGTGGTACCGGCCCACAATCTCTATGTCTGAATACAGCTGAAAGCTGATGTGGGCACGGTACTGCCTGTTGGGAGCATACCACCGACGGGCCCTTCCACGGCCACGTCCCCCTGCAGCATGCCTTCTCACCCCCCTCATTACAGCCTCCATGTGGAAGTTGGCACTGTCCATGTCTCTGGCTTGTGTTCCCCGCCGGCTGTTCTTGCTGTGCTACCCCCGCTGTCCTGCCTGCTACCTCCACTGCACCGGGTACACCTACTGGCCCTGCAGTCTGTGTCCCAACACACCCTCCCTTGTCCCTCTCCTCTCCTGTGCACTCCCTGGTCTGCACTCTTTCACTGTCGCACTCAGTTTCTCCCTGCCTCATGTGGCTTCCCTGTAGCGTTCTTGCGCCTCTTCCTTGAGCCTTTTTATTTTGGCTCATTTCCAGCATGGCACACCTTCCAGCTCATCCGCTGTCGCACATTGTGCAAGTCTTTGAATATCACATTGCGCTGTTTATCCATGGGTCCACCCACTTCGGTTGCGCATTCCTTCATTTGCATTGTGCTGTTGCTTAGCCTGTTTTCAGTGACGCAACTGCCTCCTGCTGAATATCGCAGAATGGCACAAATTCGGACTTGCGCATGCGCAACCCTATTGCGCATGGCGCAATCCTTTTGAATATCCCACCCAATGTGTCTAGCACAGAAATCAAGCAACTTCAGTTGTATTACAACCCCTCTGGTTATAAAATTACTACACTTTAATGGAATCCTGCAATTCTTAATGCCAATAAGAAAATAATGAAACTTTCTGTAGAAAGTGTAGCTTACCTTCCTAGTCCCCTACAATATTATGTTTTACCGAGTTACCAGTTCCTCTAATGCGTTCTAGTTTGTTCTCTGCAGTATAGCCAGTTTCTCAGCTTCCAAAAGGAACAGCAAGTCTTCTGACTGACTTTACTCTGTAGTATGCCTAAACAGAACAGTGATAAAGCCCCACCCAGAATCAATTGATTGACTAGTGACACCTGTGATGTAAGCAGGCCTTTCAGTGAAGACAATTTGCTATGTCTGCTTCTAATACACACACAAACCCTTTATCTGAAACCAGGGATAAACTCACTGCTTAGCCAGCAGGACACTTCCAAAATATTGCACAAATATCCTTCCAAATCCTACGTGTCTAGCACAGAAATCAAGCAACTTCAGTTGTATTATGTGGTCGCAGATTCTCTTTACTGTCTATACTTTACCTTAATTCCTATGTACTCAATAACCACACCCAATGGTTATTCCAATAAACTCAGTTTATTGTCTGCACACATATATGTGGGAGCCTCAGCTAAAGGAGAGAGCTCCTCGATCATTGTTCACAGAAGCTTATATACCTTTTTTAGTTTCACAGTCTAACAGTGATCTCATGCTTAACAACAGCTTCTCCTTATCTTTAGCAAAAACCTTAGATTCAGCACTTTCCGTATAAGGAGTTGTTTTTTTATACTTACTATGTGTCTCCCCTTTATCTTAGTTACAACCAGCTGTATTTCGCTTCATTTAATTTTTCAAGGTTTTCTTATCTCTGTCAAACAACCTCCTTTGTTTTAGTCAGCACAGAACTGTACATTTATTATGGCTGTTTTACAAAGCAGATAGTTTTAAAGCATATGAAAGGCAACATGGCTATATGGCTATAACAAAGCAGATAGTTTTAGAGCATATAACAGTTATAAGCTCTGGTACAATAAGCTTTAGGACATAAAGTTATTATACTTTAGGATATATAAAAATTCCACCACACTTCTTGATACTCTGTATCAACTAACACCCCTTTTATTTATATGATTTAAAACTGGTTCCCAGCATACAGATAGTTAAGGCATGGAGTTACAGATGGAACACAATGGTGAGTTTGTAAAACATAATACAGAATTGAGGGATGTCAACACCACAATTGAAATATGTGAAAAAAATGCTAACATGTGACACCACATATAACACAATATAACATAACAATTTTGTTGATGAAAAAGAGTTCATGGAATTCACCTTGAGAGTGAATAAGGTAGATGCTACCTTGTGTTGAGGTGTGGCACACCCTTGGAGCTTGATTGAAGAATCTGTTGATAATGTCTCTTGACAGATAAGTCCTTATAAAACATAACAGTCCATAAAGTTAACAGTTCATAAGTTCATATAAGTATCCACAGGTTGATGTAGTTACAATACAGATGAAATGTCATTTGCAGAATGGTGGTAACCCCACAAGGCATATGGGGCAATGCAGACAGTAATTTAAAAACAAAACACCAGCATAGTAGAAAAGTCAGTGTTCATTTTGCTGGCTGCAGGTTGGGACGGTAGGTACACTGGCCAGGGGTGCATTAAGTCCTTTTAATGGAATAGCCACACACACACTGGCATGGCATTTGTTTTGTCATGTTGATTACACCCTGGCATAAAGATTAACAGTCCATAAAAGGTAACAATTGACAATAAACCATTAAGAACACAGTCCATAACAGAGCAATAGGTTGTAGAAAGTACCAGCCATGTTTGGAACAAGCGGCAGTGAAGAAAATGGATGTATTGCTTGAAGGTCAATTGAAGCAGAATCTTCTGCTGGAGTTAGGGAGTGCCCTTTCCCCAGACTTAACTTCATAGTAAGCAGAAACAATAAGCTTGATTGCAGAGTCTGAACTGACTGGACCTTCTTCAGTTGATTTAAAGTTCTACAAATAGGTGTAATTTTGCTGAAAACATTACACTTGCAGAGGTTCATGCAATAGTCCTTATAAGGAACCAGTCAGGCACAAAGATGGTGATAACATCAAAACTGTGGCAGTTGTTTTTCTTTTTTAAGGAAAAAGATGAAGGTCTTGGCAACTTAGATAAAAGTATTACTGCTGTTGAACGTGGATATCTTATGTGTGCCACACCATGGAAACCTGCAAACTTGCAAAGTGTATTAGACACTGAGTTAAAAACACATAAATAACAATCTTTTAAACCATTAACTTTTTGTTTTGTAAAGAGTGATGTGACAGAGCCTAAATTCTGGCAATTAGAAAGAGAAGAAATAAAAATTGGACATTAACCGCACACCTGGGGGTGCAGGCCAAGGTTTAATTATACCATTTGACCATCTGTAAATCATGACAATGTTATGGTTACCTCCTGCTTTTAAATCACAGAAGCAGTTATGACAGTGATGAACATTATTTCCCTGTCTGTTGCAAGCAGGCCTGACGGAGACCTGAGTTATAAAATCCTGTAATGTTACAATACATAGATACATAGATACATAGATACATAGACAGAGTCGGCAGATAAGGGCCTATGGCCCACCCAGTCTGCCCATTTGAGCTTGTGTTCAGTTTGTTTTCCTTACCCTGACCTCTAAATTCCTTTATGTCTATCCCATGCATTCTTAAATCCTGTGATTGTTTCAGCCCCCACCACTTCCTCTGGCAGGGTGTTCCACTTGTCCACCACCTGTTCTGTGAAGAAATTCTTTCTCATGTTTCCTCTGAATCGTCCTCCCTCCAACTTCATCCCATGATCTCTAGTCCTAGAACATCTTCTTCGCTTAAAAATAGTGTTTTCCTGCACTCTGTTTCTCCCTGTAAGATACCTGCACGTCTCTTATCATATCCCCTCTCTTCCTCAGTAAAGACTGAGCAGAAATACCTGTTCAGTATGTCAGCTTTACTGTTGTCATCCTCCACGCGACTCCCATCCTCCCCCTTTAGTCTCACTATCCCTCCCCTTGCCTTTCTTTTTTCACTTATGTACCTGTAAAAGGTTTTGTCCCCTTTAACCACTGATTTTGCAATGTGTTCTTCTGTCTGAGCTTTGGCTTTTCTTACTGACCTTTTTACCTCCCTTTGTTTTTCCTGGTACTTCTCCCTATCCCCTTTTGCCTGTGTCTTTTTGTATTGCCTGAATGCTATCTTTTTGGCTTTCACTTTCTTTGCTACCTCTTTGGAAAACCATAATGGTCTCCTCTTCCTTTTCTCTTGCTAACCTGCTTAATGCAGTTACACGCTTCAAACATATTATTCATAACAATATGCCTTTTACCAATGCAATTAGTGGACAAAAACATATGTTGTTGGCCTATGCCAATTTAATAACAGTGCCTATTGCACCTGTGACAAGTGAAAAGGTCTACCTTCTTTACTCTGTATAGTGAAATACTCCAAAGTACTGAGTGGGGTAAGGCTTGAAGCATAGGTTTGGAGTACAATCTAAATTGTGCATATTATAATTGTTAAAATGTAAAATGACAAAACCTGCATAGAGTACACTCATTCTTCAGGGGTACCTGTGAGCAATAAGACAAATGGAGCATTAATTTTACTTTTGGTTTTGCTTTGGAACATATTGTAGGGGTGGGTCAGCAATGCTGGTCCCAGTATTTAGGTTTGGTTATGAGCATTAAAAACGCTATACATGTGGAGCACTTTCCTGAATACATACATGCATGACACAGTGTAGCAAGATGTATATCAAAACATTATAACATAAACATGAAACATAAGCATGTTTGTAATAGAACAATTTCAGTATTGAGCATAATGCATAAAATACATTTTAAACAACACATGTAGACTGTAACTTAGCTTAGAGTCCAGAAATGTTAGAGTACTGTGAATTTACTGGTTGAAAAAAAATGCATTCATTAATTGCTGTAAGGCAATGACAAAAGTTGCTTTGCATTTGTTTTAACAGGATAAGAAAGCTGAAAAGACAATCAAAAGAATGAATATGTGTGGACATACATACACAACTTCACTCTCCAGCGTAACTGATTATTTGCTGAGGGCAGAAACCCTTGTACCAATAATAGGTGTGAGATTTAACTGTTTGCACTAGAAAAAACAGAAGGGCTTGGGCTGGGTTATGCTGTTAAAATACCGTGGGTCTTTTTTAAAACCTGTAAATAAGAAACAGTTATTGGCAAATATACATTTTCTTTATTTACCCCTTTGGGGGAACAGTGATGTACCTTGCAACCTTTGTGGGTACTACACTGGAAGGGATGGAGGAAGGGTAGCTTACCCCTCCCCAAGCTCCTAATGGTGGAAGAGACAGCTCGAGTGAAAGAGACAGCTCAAATACTGTAGCAATAAAAGGTTAGCTGTGGATGGTGACATGATTTCCACCTACTACACTTTAAATTATAACAAGATAATATTACAATTAGTTTAGTAAGTTTCATACCTTACTATAAAGATGAGAACTTCTTTTTCTCTAGAAGAAAGAGAAGAAACACAGACAAACAACACAATACTAAACCTACACAAGTTTAAAAATAAAACAAGATTATTTTCATAGGATAAAAGAAGCCAAGCGTCCCTGGGTTCCCTTATCCGAAGCATGACAAAATGTCAGCTGAGTTTATAAAAAATCCAGATTGATGGTAATACCGTACGTACGTATCTCTTAGAATGCATTTCAAAAAGACAAAAAAAATGATTACACTATGGCCACACATAAAAACCAAAACCATTGTTTTTTAACTGTAGATGGTAGACTCTCAAAAACAGCTGCAATAGTCCTTTTTTCAAAAGCGTACTATATATATATAGAATAATTCTCCCCTTGCAGCTGGAGTATTGCCTGTGTTGGCTGCAAGTCAGAAGCCATGAGAGGAGAAGAAAAGTTTGTTCCTCTTCACTTAGAATACTAGTTTTGCAACAAAAAGTCAAATTACATGGTTCACTCTTGGTGTGCTTTCATGAAACATACATTTGTGTGAAAAGTTGTGCTTTAGGTATGGAATACATCAAGTTTGAACTGGTAGTAACATAAAATGTTGAAACACAAGAAGGTCAAATAACGTGCAAAAGGTCACAGTGTGCATGCAAGGGTCGTTCAAACCCAGTTATTTTTGTACTGTCCTTGAACACTACTAATATTAAATATCTTTAAATAACAATAGATTACACAATAAAACTGCTGGCCAAGACAGTACACACACATACACATACACAAAAAGAAATACTTAACACAAAATAAGACTGACATTGTTTCACACCAATTTGCTGAGGTAATGCCCATAGTTTCATTAGAAAACTGTACGTGTTTTAGATATATGTGCTGCCTCCTCCTGTCTTGTAACACTGACAATTTTTAAACCAACACATTTATACATATCGCCATGCCAAATCTTTCCAGAACAAAACACTTTTAAACACATTCTAATAACTCCTTTCAACACCTTTAAAACACAGCACAACATACCATCTGTAAGTGAACACATCTAGTATAACATGGTTACACCTTCTGGGGCATAGCCAAAATATGGCACTCTGCCATTTTGCAAAAGTTTCTGGTTTTAACTAGAAGTATGATAAAGCCATTTATAGCTGTTAACACATTACATTTTCACCTAGCAGTGGCTTGGCACGTTGTTTGCAAACTACAAATCTTTCTGCACATTGCAATCTATGACGCCATATCTCTTCACCTTCAACACTACCTGCTTCACCCAACAACTACATACAAAGTTCTTCACTGACCCTATCTAGGCAGCACAAATGTTCCATTAAAAATAAAGCCAATTAAAACAGTCAGCTATGAGGCAAAGAAGCTTTTTTTCTTTTTTTTACTGTAACATGTTGTGCACTGAGGGCAGTCAATCCTATCTCGCAACCTTGACAACAGAACATAATTACAGAACACAGATATAAGCTAGAAAATATGCACGAGAAAGACGGAGCATTACCTTGTTTAGTATATGTATTACAGAAATAAAACAGACAGACATATAACAACTTTGAATAAAAAAATTCAGACTTACCCGGTGCCAAGGTATTTTTTCTTCTTCTTTCCGATACACTAGTCTGAGTAAGAAAACTGACTGCAGGACCTTCATGATAATTTCCAAGCACTGCAGCTATTAGCTCTTTCAAAGGTTTCTTTTGGCCATTTTAGTAACCTGCCAAACCAAGTCTTTTCCAGAGCTCTGGGTTGCAGTTTAAAACAAACAAAACAACAAAAAAAAATCTCTAACAGTACTAGGTTGAGATCCATTTGGTAGAGGTCCCCCGTATTTCCCATTGTAGTCCCTAAAAGGCGCCTAACCGGTCTTGGAGTGCCCACCCAACACTCCTACTTTTTCGGGCATCCCCTGATGCCGAGTGCCCACCCAGCACTCTAACTCTCTGCAGGTATCCCCTGACGCCGAGTGCCCACCCAGCACTCTTGGTGCCACCCCAGCACCTAAGACAGTAAATGATGGCTGTCACCGCTTCAAAGGCGTCACACATATGGTGGGACTTGAACCTCCGGGGCCACCCTCCCCTGAGGCTGGGACTTGGCAGTCCGATCACAGTGTGACACGGAGAAGTGAAGCCATCCTGCCGACTACGCCAATTAACTGTGGTCGCAGATTCTCTTTACTGTCTATACTTTACCTTAATTTCTATGTACTCAATAACCACACCCAATGGTTATTCCAATAAACTCAGTTTATTGTCTGCACACATATATGTGGGAGCCTCAGCTAAAGGAGAGAGCTCCTCGATCATTGTTCACAGAAGCTTATATACCTTTTTTAGTTTCACAGTCTAACAGTGATCTCATGCTTAACAACAGCTTCTCCTTATCTTTAGCAAAAACCTTAGATTCAGCACTTTCCGTATAAGGAGTTGTTGTTTTATACTTACTATGTGTCTCCCCTTTATCTTAGTTACAACCAGCTGTATTTTGCTTCATTTAATTTTTCAAGGTTTTCTTATCTCTGTCAAACAACCTCCTTTGTTTTAGTCAGCACAGAACTGTACATTTATTATGGCTGTTTTACAAAGCAGATAGTTTTAAAGCATATGAAAGGCAACATGGCTATATGGCTATAACAAAGCAGATAGTTTTAGAGCATATAACAGTTATAAGCTCTGGTACAATAAGCTTTAGGACACAAAGTTATTATACTTTAGGATATATAAAAATTCCACCACAATTACAACCCCTCTGGTTATAAAATTACTACACTTTAATGGAATCCTGCAATTCTTAATGCCAATAAGAAAATAATGAAACTTTCTGTAGAAAGTGTAGCTTACCTTCCTAGTCCCCTACAATATTATGTTTTACCAAGTTACCAGTTCCTCAAATGCGTTCTAGTTTGTTCTCTGCAGTATAGACAGTCCTATAATGACACTCACAATAAGTGCACTCAAGCCATCCGCAAGGCCAAAGCAGACCACTATCAACATACTCTCACCTCCATGTGGGGGTCTGCAAGGAACTTCTGGAGCAATATCAAAGAACTTAATGGGAAATCTCGATCCTCACCTCCCTCCCAGCTCACAATAGATGACACCATTTCCGCTGACCCACGTACCATAGCAAACTGCCTAAACACCACCTTTACAGACCTCAGCACTATCCTCCCCAGCTGTTTCTCTGACCCGGTCCCCGAATCCCAACCCCCAATCCTTCAGCACCCACATTTTCTCCTGTGCAAAATATCTACCTGGGAAGCCCACCCTTGCCTACAAAAAGCACTAAACAGCAATAACCCTATCAATGACCCCCTAGACACCAGACTCCTTCGTTTGGTCCTCAATGAGGTCCTAGGCCCACTAACAGACATACTCAACAAATCCCTCTACCTGGGGCAATGCCCCAGCACCTGGAAGTCAGCCGGCATTACCCCATACATAAAAAACGGTGACAAATCCATATCCAGTAACTATCGACCCATTTCCATTCTCCCACCCCTCTCTAAAGCCTTAGAAAAAGTGGAGGCTACACAGCTCACTGAATACCTAAACAAGTATAACATACTGTGCACTGAGCAGCATGGTTTTCATTCGGGACATAGCACTACCACAGCCCTACTTGAATTCACAAACTTCCTACACTCCTCCCTAGACTCCGGTAATGTTGCTGGAGCTGTGTTTATAGACATCTCCAAGGCCTTTGACACAGTTTGCCATCCCCTCCTTCTTGACTCCCTCTTCCAAATTGGTTTCTCCCCAGTCCCCCTAGCATGGTGTGCCAGTTACCTCTCCACCCGGTCCCAATGCATCAAAATAAATGGGACCCTATCTGACACCCTACCTGTCCACTCTGGGGTGCCCCAGGGCTCCATCCTGGGTCCACTTCTTTTCACCCTCTACCTTAACTCCTTACCTGAGGCCTGCTCCAATAAAATGCTACTTTATGCAGATGATGCCGTGATCTATGCCTCACACCAAAAACACTCTCCCCTCCAGGACTCCCTTCAACATGCCTTCCTCGAGACTGAAACATGGTTCAAAGACCATAGACTGGTCATAAACCTGGGAAAGACAAAATCTATGCTTTTCTCCCACTGTCAAAACATAGCAAGTAGTGCCTCTCGTCATCCTCCACCACACCCAGCACCCCCTCAATCAGGTTTCCACCTACAAATATCTTGGACTTACCCTTGACTCTGCACTTACCTTCCATGAGCACATAAACTCCCTAGCAACCGCCACAAACACCAGGCTTGAACTCCTCTACTGACACAGGGACTGCCTCCCTCCAGATGTCCTCAGGCTTGCCATTACCTCCTCAATACTGTTCCTAGTAGACCACGGGCTCCCTGTGTATGGGGCAGCAGATAACTCTGCACTCCAGAAAATTCAGACCACCCTCAACAAGGCATGCAGGCTCCTAACAGGTGCCCCTAGACTCACCCACACCTGCTCCCTCTATTCCTCTGCCAATCTTCTCAACCTCAATGAAAGACTCCGCTACCAGACCTGCCTACTGACCAAAAAAATCCTACTCGGTCACTCCCCTCCTGGGGTCACAGCCTCTCTCCACCTCGCCACACACCCCATCATCACCTGCAAATCAGAGAAAGCTATTCTAGCTGTACCCAGGGTAAAAACCACCCTGGTCCAGAGATCCTTCCACCACTGGGCCCTGGCATGGTTTAATGCACTCGCGGTCACCAGCACTGGCACACCCAAGATCTCCCATTTCAAAGTCGCCCTCCACAACCACCTACTCGATGTTCACACCTGTAACTGCAACTAGCCTGGGCTGTCAAGCCCACCATGACCCACGCCATTATCAAAATCCACTTGGATGGCAATCTCACACAACTATTCTTATCTCCTTGTCCTTTCTCTCTGCTATGTCTCTGTAATGACTGTTTTCTTTTTACCAACCTGTATATGATCTGTGTTGACAATGTCTGTAAAACAATACATGATGGCTTCCTCTGTCAATTGTAACTGTCTGTTTTCATATTCTGTCCTTCTTGTGACGAGGTACCTTTGTAAATGAGCCACACTGCTCAAAGGTTGTAGAATTCGATATTTTAAATAAATAAATAAATAACAATTCTAACACCTCCTCGCTGCTGCCCGCACTACACTTTATTGCACACCTGATCAGTGTCAATGTGGGATACTGCGGACTCACACTATCTGAATGTAGATATGCACTCTCAAAGTCAATTGGGGCTAGTGCATTACATGTTGTCAGTAGGTCGCCCAGTGCGAGATACACTAACTCTGTGTTTGTCCTTTACATCTACTTGCAGTGCGAAAACAAATTAGCCAACATATTATAAATACAAAGATTTTCAGTTTAAGTGGTAGCCATAAACCTCACAGAGGGGAACCCACCTGGACATTTCTGGGTATCCTGGTGGGCCGGTCCCACTCTGCAGCACCTGCTACAAGAAAAAAAAATCACTGACAGCTGCTCTCCTGGTGATAACAACAGGTCTTTAAACTGCAGTATCTCACAGCCTGGCAGAGGATAACTTTACCATTCTAAAATAAAGCAAAAGGAAGAGTACTATACCAGTAATGCAAAGTGGCAACTTCCAGCACTAATAAATCCCCAAGGTCACACACCTGCACACACAGCTCTCTAACCGCAGACCCATGGGGGTTCCTTATCAGCGCTGCCACTTGTCCTCCTCTTTTTGTTTTAAACAAATAAAGATAACACCATTCCGCAGTGGGGGAGTCACCTGGTCAATCCGAGAAGGATCGAAGGGCACGGCCATCTCACAGGGTTGAAGGAAAGGAGTGGTAATGAATAAAGTATTAACATTTACAAAACCTTACCTTTGCTAGAAACTAATAATTACATTTGAGAGAAGAAGACATTTAACACCACTGTGCCCCTCCCTGTGAAAATATGGTTGTCTATTCTCTCCTATATAATTCGCCTACAATCAACAGGTAGTCGGAGCATGTTAAGTATATGGTGTACTACTACATATTAGGTTACAGCGAGTCATTGTGTTTTCTCCATGTATTACATCGAATAGTAAGTAAATACAGTGTTTTGTGAGTGGCCTAGTTTCACAAGAATCACAGGTTGCAGTCTTATTTCCACATAATGGTAGAGGATGCAAAAGTTCAACCAACCATATTTTAGATGATTAAATCCTAGAGAAACCTTGTTTTGGCCAGAAACAAAGCTGGCAGAGACATCGCAGAGGTTGCAAAAAAATAACAAACTCTCAACTGCAACTCCTAAATGAAAGACCCCTGTGTGAGAATGGGGAAGGGGGAAGCATGATGCCCGTTTACATTTTTTCTTGCAGGAACAAACAAGGCACGTCAAGAAAAGTATGAAGTACCACAACATGCATGGAAACCGACGACATGTTTCAGATGCTGATTGCGACACTTCTATGTACTGTACTAGATGTCTGTACACAAATCCGATTTTACCTTTCTTCATGTTGACAGTGGTTCTGAGCGATATGTTGGTAATCGGCATGGAGGGAAGGGAACTGACATGCAGAGGCAGCCGTCCAATGAAATCACAAACAAATAAATAATGGGTGTGCAAAGCTAGCGGGTCAGATGGGCAGGCAGTCGTTAGCATGCAAGTACCCTGAAGACACGTTTCATGTAGTGATTGAAGTGGACCTTTTGTTTGAAGCCAAGGCCACTGCTGTTATTCAGCTGCCATACACATCTCGCTGCTCTACTGGTGCATATGGGATGCACCCCACATATTGAGCAGTTCACTGGCAGGAACAGCACACGCCTCCAGCAAGTCGCATTCTCCCACGATGTTTCTTGCGCATGCGCGCAAGCAAACATAAAAAAGAAAAGAAAAATTAAAGTAAATATACAATAGGTACAAGGCATGGATGTATATACAGTGTTATTACAACAAATTAGTGTTCATACCAAGCAGTAATGCTAGCTTAAACAAGAAGAATGTGCACATATCTTAGATGAAAGCAGTATACGTATTATGGTACAAAAACCTATGTACAGTAGATTAGCTGTGACAGGAACCTATGCAGCAGGAAAGGGTAAGAAGAAGGGTTAGTAGAAAGAGGAAGGGGCAATGCTGGAGGAAGAGAAAGAGTGATACATTTGGGGAGGGCATTACATAGTTTAGGAAATAGGTCAGGGTAAAGCTACAATGTGGGATGAATAGTGAGATATAAGAGAGGCTTCTCAAGGTGTAGTTTCCAACCCTACAGATGGGCAGGCAACTCACAATATACTGCGGGAGCATATTAGTGATTGCTCTGTAGGTCCAGAGCACTGCGTTCTTTTGTCTTCTGAATGTTAGTGAGCTCCACCCTATCTTGGCATAGACCTCACAGTGGTGTGGCATAAAGGAGACCAGTGAGTCGAATAGCTCAATGGTAGAGTATATCCAGGTTAGAGAGGGAGAGCTTTGGGCCTTGGACATACAGAAAATCGGCATAATCTAAAAGAGGCAAAAATGTAGTCTGGACAAACCTAGTTTTAGCTTCTGGTGTAAGTAGATTTCTAATACAGAAGAAGAGACCAAGTCTCTGTTTCAGTTTATCTGAGAGTTCATCGATATGATGGACAAAGGACAATTTGTGTTCTATCCAAAACCCAAGATACTCAAATTTCTCAAAGAACTCCAGTGGCTCACCCAGAAATGTGTATACAAAGGGAGCAGAAACAGGGAGACAGTGTTTAGTTGCAAAGGTAGAGGGAGCCAATATCATAGCCTTAGTCTTTTTTGCATTTAGGAGGAGCTTTAATTGAAGTAGATTTTTCTGTAAATGATCAAAGTCTCGTTGGAGATCACTGCAGGCAAGATCCAGAGTAGGTCTGGCAATGTACAAGACAGTATAATCTGCAAACAGGTGGATGTTTACTGCAGAGAGATACCAGTATTAATCCAGTTAATATAGACAGGAAATAGTAGGGGGACTAAAATGGACCATTGAGAGACACCCCTTAACAGGGTTTTTTGAGAAGAGAGGCCCCCCTCAACCTTAACCAACTGTTGACGCTCAGTAAGGTAGTTATTAAACCAGTTCAAGGCTGGTTGGTATGCTCCAATATTACTTAGAACACAAAGGAGTGAGTCATGGTTCACAGTATCAAAAGCTTTGCTCAAGTCAAGAAACAAAGCTCACACATAATTTTTTGTGTTCAAGGCAGTCTGTCAATCATTAGTGACCTTAGC
Organism: Neoceratodus forsteri; assembly: GCA_016271365.2. Taxonomy (NCBI): domain Eukaryota; kingdom Metazoa; phylum Chordata; order Ceratodontiformes; family Ceratodontidae; genus Neoceratodus; species Neoceratodus forsteri. The sequence continues at coordinate 49,104,884 of CM028129.1, read as the reverse complement.
CAATGCAGATACAGAGCTGTGGCGAGGTATAAAGCCTGACTGAACTGGAATCATATGAACATATGAAATTTGCCAGCAGATAAAGGCCTAGAGGTCTATCAAGTATGCTCGAATGTGCAGCTAGCACCCCTTATTCTGCAGCTGCCCCTCTCTTCCACCCTTCCCCTTCATTAACCCCTTCCCCTTGTCCTGTCCCATCCCCTTTTGAAGCAGTCCACTGTTCTACTGCATACCACTTCTGCAGGTAACGCATTCCACCCAGCCACCACCCTCTCTGTAAAAGTGCCTCCTCATCTCCTCCTGAACCTTCCTCCTCGAGTCTCATATCATGGCCTCTGGTGGCCCTCCCTCCTTACTTTGAACAGACCCTCTGTACCCATCTTGTTTATTTCTTTCATGTATTTAAAGGTTTCAATCATGTCACCCTGTCTCTCCTCTCCTCCAGTGAGTACACATGTTCAACTCCTTCAACCTCCTCTCGTATGATAAGTCCCTCTGCCCTTGATCATCTTTTACTGCCCTGCGCTGCACCCTCCAGTAACTTAATGTCCCTCTTCAGATACGGGCACCAGTACTGCACACAGTACTCCAGGTGTGGTCTAACTAATGACCCATACAGTGGCAACTCACCTCCTCCCTCCTCGAGGATATACCTGCAATACAACCCAGCATTTTGTAGGCCTTGCAGCTGCCTTCCCACATTGTGTCGAGTTGTTCATTGACCCTGTAATGAGCACACCCAGATCCTTCTCCTCCCTGTCTGGGCTAGCTGCACTCCCCCCAGCTGGTAACTCCTCCTTGGGTTCTTCATCCCAAAATGCAGCACCTTGCACTTTTTGGCATTAAACCCCAGTTGCCAGGTGTCTGACCAGGTTTCAAGCTTTGCCAGATCATCCTGCAACCCCTGCCATCCCCCTAGGTCATCCACCACCTTACCTACCTTGGTATCATCAGCAAACAGACTGATCTTGCTCTTGATGTCCCATGATATGTCTGCAGCGAATATCCCAAACAACACTGGTCCCAACACCGAGCCCTGTGGAACACCGCTCGTCACTGCCCTTGGGTGTGAGAGCTCCCCACCCACCACCACACTCTGTTGCCTTCCCTGAAACCAGTTCCCTACCCAGCTCACCAGCTTTGCACCTGCCCCTGTGCCTACTAACTTCCTTCCCAGCCTTCCATGTGGCACCGAGTCAAATGCCTTACTGAAGTCCAGATACAGGACATCCACTGAATGGCCCCTGTCCAGTTGCCTAGTTACCCAGTCATAGAACTCCACCAGGTTGGTTTGGCAGGATCTGCTACATATGAAGCCATGCTGTCTGCTGTCCTGTAGTCCTTTGGCCTCTAGGAGGGCCACCAGCCTCCTTCAGGATAGTCTCCATTAGCTACGACGGTGGATGGAGGCTCACGGGTCTATAGTTTCGGTTCATCCTTGGGGCCACTCTTGTGGAGGGACACCACATGAGCCATCCTCCAGTCCTGAGGCACATCCTGAATGTGGTGAGGGCATTAAATAGGTTCGCAGGGTCCTGCAAGGACCTCAGCCAGTCCTTCAGTACCCTGGGTGGATGCCATCTAGGCCTGGCACCTTGTCCACCCTCAGTGCCTTTAAACCTCTCTCGAACTCTGCCCTCTATGATTTCTCCATCTGTCACCACTTCCCTGTTTCTGCCATTTCTCCCACTCTTGGTGTCACCCTCTTCTCTTTAGTAAATACTGAGCAGATGTACTCATTTAGTGCTTCTGCCTTATCGCACCCTGCTTCCACCCAACCCCCTCCTTTCTAATCCTTACTATGTGGTCCTTACAGCTCCTTTTCTCCTGATGTACTTAAAGAAGTCCTTATCCCTTCTTAATGCCTTGTGCCAGCCTGAGTTCCATAGATGCTTTGGCTCCTCACTGCCTTGTCAACCCTTCGATTCTGTCAAGTACCCTCTCTGTCCTTCCCCTCTCTGTTTTCTTGTACTTCCTAAAGGCAACTCTTTTCCTCCTTACCTTTTCCATGACCTCCTTGCTCAGCCAGCTCAGTTTCTTAGCCCTAACCTTCTTGCTCTGGGCTTTGCAGCAGGTTTTGGTTGCCTCCACTATCCCCAGCTTTATGAGCTCCCACTTCTGGTTAGTGTCCATACTAGACTGAATTCTGGCCAGGTACCCTTTTACCACTTCCCCCATCCTCCCAAATTCGGCCCTCCTGAAGTCCATCCAGATTCCACTCCTTCCTTGCCCATATGCAATGTGAGCCATACTGAGTGGTGCTCACTCCCTGACAGCGGTTCCTCAACTGTAAGTTCTCTCACAAAGTCCCCATTTGCCAGCACAAGGTCAAGGGTATTCCCTAACCTGGTTGGTTTATTGACCATTTGCAGCAGGAAGCTGTCCTGGAAGTCATCCAGCAGTACCTGGTCCCTTCTGTTCCTGGTTGTTGGGGTGCTCCAGTCCATTCCTGGCATGTTGAAGTCCCCACAATCACCACACTACCCTTCTCGCAGGTCCTCCTGATCTGTCCCGCTAGTTCCCTGTCTAACTCCTCCATCTGAGATGGTGGCCTGTACACCACTCCCATTCTAAGAATCCTATTCTTGGAATCTTTGCTTTGCACCCAAAGTGACTCTGTACTACCCTCCTCCCCCCCTTCCTCCCTTACACACTTCAGTCCTTCCTTCACATATAGTGTCACCCCCTCCTTTCCCAATCACCCTGTCCCTACAAATTAACCTGTACCCTGGTACAGACAGGTCCCAGTCATTGTATTGGGTGGTCCATGTTTCTGTGATGGCTGCAATGTCCACCTCTCCCTCTGCCATGAGAACCTGTAACTCTTCAGTTTTCCTCCCAAGGCTCCTAGCATTAAGGGTAACCACCTTCCACCCTTTTCCCCTCCTCCCATCCTGCCCTCCTTTCCTAGCATTATCAATAGTACTTGCCATTTGTCCTTTGTCACTGTTATGGGGGATAAGCTCATATGGTTTCCCAACCTGTCATCTCTGCATATCTCTTCCCCAACTGCCAACCCCCACTCCTAGTTTAAATTCCCAACTTCCTCTATGTAGTCCTCCATCCTCTGTTTCAACACTTTCTTTCCCTCCTCACTCAAGTGTAGTCTGTCCTTGGCATAGAGACTACTGTCCTCCCAGGTCCCTCCCAACCCCCACAACAGCCCATACCCTTTAGCACAACACCAGGTTCTTAGCCATCCGTTAAATTCCTCTATTCTCAGCTTTCTTGTTGTGCTTACCTTTGGCACCGGAAGTATCTGTGAAAAAGTTACTGATCTTCCTGCCCCCTCACATAATTGTGCTAGTTCCTCAAACCTCCTCTGGACTATATCTACTGTCTTGTCAGACAGGTCGTTTGTCCCAAGATGTATAATTAAATGAGGCTTGTCCCTACCCCTTCTAGTATATTTTAGAACAGATTGTCCCACCCTTTCTGCTGTAATTCCTGGCATGGCCTCCACCCAAATGCGACTATGCCTCTCCCCCTTGCTACCCCACCTGACTCCTCTTAGTATTGAGTGCCCCAGCACTAAGATTCCACCCCTGTTACTCCTTACTTGCTTCCATTCATCTCCCTCTCTCATTTCCAGCTCCTCTTCTTCCTCCTGCACATTATTTCCCCCTTTAACCCCTGTTGCAATTCTCCCAGCAGAACTTCCCCCCACTCCAGTTTGGTCCAGGCATTTATCAATTACTCCTCTAATTTCATCATTTCCCTCCTCCACCTTCTTCCTCTCTAGCAGTGCAAAGCTATTTTTTGAAGGCCCTTCACAAATGCCCGATCCCTCTCTCTTCATAGTAACCTGTTCTCTCCTTTCCACTCCATGACTTTTGCCACTTCTTCACCTCCCCTCACAAGTCCCTGTCTCTGCCTTCCTTTTGTCTTTTGTCTCCTGACCTGGTTTCCCCGGCAATTGTTCTTCCTGGCCTGGGCCCCTTTGTCTCTGCTTCCCTTCTTCTGACCCTCTCCTCACCACTGTTGGCTTAAATCACCCTCCCTCATCTCTCCTTCTTCCTCCCTCCAGTATTGGAACCACCCCAATCTGCCTTGCCTGTCTTAGTTCCTCCTGCAGACCCTCAATCTCCTTTCTAAGTTTTCTATGTGGTTGCACACTAAACAGCCTCCCACACTCCAGGCAATTTTTAGAAAGATTGGTGCAATGCAGTTGTTGCAGCCTACCACCCTATCCATTGCTGTTGTTGCCCACCAGCGACCCCCCACCCTTCCAGATAGAGGATACCAAACACTCCCTCAAGTCTCCCCTCTCCCTCCTCTATCAGTGCAAAACATTTTCTTTATTTCCCTTACCTCCTTTGTTGCACACATTTAGATATATTGAGCAACTGCTTTTTATATTCCTATCCTTCCTATCCACACTCAAAAAGAGACTTTAAGTAGCCATTGCACAACCTTCTTCAAACTCCTACTCCTCCTTTCCCCAATGCAATATCAATGCAAAGAAGTACAGGTTGTAGGTCTCCAGATAGGACCTAAGTTGCTCATTGACCACCTTTTCTAATAATTTGGATAGGCTGGGCAACAGTGATATCGGACAGTAGTTATTTAGGTCACTGGGGTCCCCGGATTTAAACAGGGGAATGACATGAGCTATCTTCCAGACTTGGGGCAGTGCTCCCTGTGCAAGGGACATATTAAACAGGTGAGTCATAGGGGGTGACAGAATGTAATATCCCAGCTTTAGGTAATAAGGTTCAATATTGTCAGCGCCTGCAGACTTTCTGGTGTCAAGGCTTAGTAATAGATCCTCTACTTCTTTTAAGGGAATTTCATTAGAATGAAAGTGAGTGCTGGGTTTTAATTTGTTATATTGGCTCCGTGCCACAATGGATAGTGCATTGGACATCTAGTGATAATGAAGGCATTCAAAGGTTCCAGGTTCAAGTCCCGGTGGAGTCAGAAGCATTTACTGGTTGATCAGGTTAGTAGATCAGGGAGCTTGGCAGAAGACACCAGGAGAAAGGACTGCTGTGTGACTGAACTCCTCTACTGGGACTAAAGAAGAAGAACTTTTGTACTTGGACCTTTAATTTAGGGTAAAAAAAATCTAACAAACAAAACAAAAAAGTGTGTGTTTGTCTGGGTTAACTGAAATGAATGGGTATCTGAACAGTTATCTAGGTGTAAATCTCAGGTGATTGAAAGGACTTAATAGCTGTGAGGTTTAAATTACTTGTAGAAAGATCTAGTAAGTAGGGGAGTGGCTTAGCTAGAAAGAAGCTACATTTAAAGACTGCCTTAGAAAGATTCTGCTAATAGCTTGGCAGAAGACACTAGGAGAAAGGACTGCTGTGTGACTGAACTTCTCTACTGGGACTATATTGCCCTCCTTCCCACCCAAAGCTAGTTCTATTTTTATAGGCACAGGATTTGACTGACAACAGAAACTTCCTGTTTGGGAGCAGGAAGTGAGTGATCACAGAACCACCAAAGACCCACCATCCTAGAAGGGCAAGAGTAGCTCTCTGGCCCCCTCTAGCTGCTGGAGGTCTGCCTCTGAGCAAGTAAGTGGTCTACTGAGAAATATACAGTAGGATATTCTTGTCTCAGAACAGGACAATCAGGAGCTTAAAGGGCACACAGGCAGAAAGTAAGGAGAGAGAGAAAAAAAACAGAGGAAAGAGTAAGGATTGCAAACAGTTAAGGGGCCAGAAATAAGACATGATTGGAGTGGTGCAGTGCAGTGGCTGTGGAGCAGCAGTCTTCCGGGAGACGTTCTGGAGGATGTGGTGTTGTCCCATCTGCAGGCACCTCTGGGCTGAGGGAGGAGGTTGCTCATCTCCAGGCTGAGTTGGCCAGGATTTGTGGGACCTCCTCTTCCATCCAGGGACCACCAGTCCCACTGCTGTTGCCTCAGAGGTTGCCAAGAAAGAGGAGTGGTTGGACCACAGTGGGCTCAGGGAGGGTGAGGGTGGTGGAACAGAGGTGCATCCCTCCAGTTGTACCTCTCCACACTTCCTATGCCATTCTGGCAAAGTGTGGTTCCTCTATGGAGGCACCCACAGTGGAGACCAAGGAGGATGCTGGGAACCTCCACAAAGGAGACCCACAGGAGGGTGGCAGAGGACTCTGCAGGAAGGAAACAACTCCTGGTGGGGGACTCCATTGTTAGGAAGGTAGAACTGGGGTAGGAAGGGGAGAGAGAGGTAAGGTACCTGCCTGGCACCATGGCTTGGAGGGACAGGGAGCGAATCCTCAGGATTGCCGGAGCAGCTGCATGGGGAGGGAGCTGGATGTCATTGTCCACCTAGGGGCAAATGACCTGGCTAAGAAATGGATTACAAGTGCAGGAAGAGTTTGTGGAATTGGGGAGGGCCTTAGTCATAGCACACACGTAACCTTCTCTCGGAGGTGCTGTCCATCTATGGCATAGGAGAAGTTAGGTGTTCCACACCATGGGATTCAATCAGTGGTTGAAAACTGTGTGAGCTCAGGGATTGGCTTCATTGGGGACTGGGGGTCCACCTGGAGTGATGCAAGCCTATACTGGCATGATGGGCTGCATCTGTCCAGGAGGGAACCAGGATCCTAGGTGATAGGTTTAATGCTTCATTGGCAAGTTTTTAAACTAGCCAAGGGGGGAGGCACTGGAAAGGAGCAGGGAAATCCTAGCCCCCCAAATAATCATGGTAGTAAGTGCGGCAAACACCAACATAGAGGTGTCGATAGGGAGAAGGGCAGGGGTAAATGGAGAAAGAGACAAACGCAAGAAGGACAGGGCTGGGGCAAAAGTGAGTAAGGCCATCAGGAAATGGAGGGTAATGAGTTCCAATGCCCATAGTCTGGGCAACAAGCTCCCTGAGCTGGTGGCCTTGATGGAAGAGGATGCCTGGATATCATAGCAGTCACAGAAACATGGTACACAGAGAACCATGACTGGGATGTTAACATACCAGGGTACATACCTACGGAGAGACAGGCAGGGAGAAGAGGGGAGGAGTAGCTCTAGTAAAGGAAGGAATAAAAGCAACTGAAAGATAGAGTAAACAGGGAGGAGAGGAGGCTCTGTGGGTCACCTTGAGACTGGAAAGGCACCACAATCCGCACAGGGTTGTGTACAGACCCCATGTCAGGGGAGGAATGGACAGGATATGATAGAAGGCATTCTTAGAATGGCAGAGAAAGGGGAGATACTGTTGATGGGAGACCTGAATATGCCAGATGTTAACTGGAGCACATTTGCTGCAGCCTCATCCAAGAGCAGGGCCATTCTTGATGCCCTACAGGTGGCAGGCCTCAGACAGCTAGTTTCGGAACCCACTCATGAGGGAGCAATCTTAGACCTCATACTCTCAAATGGGGCAGTGAGAGGATCTCAGATCTAGAAGTGGGTTGCCATCTGGGAACAAGTGACCATCAAACAGTGTGGTTCATGTTAAACTCAGCTACAGAGTCAAGTCATACAAAAGTGAGGTACTGGACTTTAGGAGGGCTGACTTTGGCAAGATGGGAGAGTGCCTCAGAAAAGCACTAGCAAACAGGCTAGAAGGAGGTGTGGAGCAACAATGGGGAATCGTCAAAACTGCCATCACAGAGGCAACAAGCCTTTGTGTGAAGCAAATAAACAAATCAAAATGAAAGAAAAAGCCACTATGGTTCTCAAAAGAGGTGGCTGTGAAAGTCAGGAAGAAAAAGATAGCATTCTGGAAGTATAAGGAAACACAGAAGGAGCAGGACAGAGAGCTGTACCAGTTAAGGCAGAAGGAAGCAGGGAGGGAAGTCATAATATTCAAAGGCCCAAACTGAGGAAAAGATAGCCAACTCAGTTAAGAAGGGGGATAAAACCTTTTATAGGTACATCAGAGAGCGTAGAAAGACAAAGGGAGGGATAGTGAGGCTGAATAGAATGAACAGTGGGTGGGCAGAGGGGGACAATGAAAAAGCAGGTATACTGAACGAATATTTCTGCTCAGTATTCACAAAAGAGGAGGGGGAAGTGCCTAATCCAATTAACAGAAGCACTCTTGATAGGGGGGTCGATCCCAGTCCTTTCACAGAAGAAAGGGTTCTGCAAGAACTCCTAAAACTGAAGGTGGACAAAGCAATGGGTCCTGATGGAATTCACCCCAGAATTCTAAAAGAATTAAGGGAGGAATTAGTGAAACCACTGGCTACTCTTTTTAATAATTCATGGGAGGATGGTGTGGTACCCTAGGACTGGAGGAAGGCGGATATGATTCCCCTTCACAAAAGTGGGACCAAGACAGAGGCAGGAAACTACAGTCCTGTCAGTCTGACCTCTGTGGTAGGGAAAGTGATGGAGTCACTTCTGAAGGAAAGAATAGTTGAGTACCTAGAGGCCAGTGGAGCACAGGACCCGAGGCAGCATGGGTTCACAGTGGGAAGGTCATGTCAGACGAATCTAATAGATTTCTTTGACTGGGTGATCAACGTAGTAGACCAGGGAGGGGCTGTGGACATGGCCTGCCTAGACGTTAGCAAGGCATTTGACACAGTCCCACACAAAAGATTAAAAGTCAAATTAACCAGCCCAGGAGTGGGTCCCAGGATGGTAGCCTGGGTAAAACATTGGCTGCACAACAGGACACAGAAGGTAATTGTAAATGGAGTCCACTCTGAAGAATGGGGGGTTACTAGTGGGGTACCGCAGGGTTCAGTATTGGGTCCAGTCCTTTTTAATGTCTTCATCAGTCACATTGCAGAGAGACTGGAAGGAAAAGTATGCCTTTTTTGCAGATGACACAAAGATCTGCAACAGGTTTGATACACAAGGAGGCGTGGAAAGGATGAAAAGGGACTTGGCAAGGTTGGAGGAATAGTCAGAAGTATGGCAGCTAGGATTCAATGCAAAGAAGTGCAAAATAATGCACCTGGGAAACAAGAACCCAGGGGAAGAATACACAATGGGTGGGGAGGTAGTAACAACAACAAAAAAGGAAAGGGACCTGGGGGTAATCATATCAGATGATCTTAAGGTTAGCAAGCAATGTGAGAAGGCAGTAGGGAGGGCTGGGGGTACACTGGGATGTATAGGGAGAGGCATCAGCAGCAGAAAACAGGAAGTTGTTATCCCTCTGTACAGACAGTTGGTGAGACCCCATCTGGAGTACTGTCTCCAGTTCTGGAGACCCCATCTCCGCAAGGACATAGACAGGTTAGATGTAGTCCAGAGGATGGCAGCTAAAATGGTGCAGGGTCTGCAAGAGAAGCTGTATGAGGAGAGACTAAAGGAGCTTAATATGTATACCCTTGAGGAAAGAAGGGAGAGTGGGGACATGATAGAAACTTTTAAGTACCTCAGTGGAATCAACAAAGTTCAAGAGGGTAGCATCTTTCAGAAAAAGAGACTTGCAAGAACAAGGGGACACAATTTAAAGATAGAAGGAGGGCGGTTCAGGGGCAATGTGAGGAAGTATTGTTTCACAGAGAGGGTAGTGGATTCATGGAACAGCTTTCCTGAGGAGGTTGTGGGTCTAAAACTGTGGGAGAATTCAAGAATGCATGAGACAGACATAAGACAATTCTTGTGGGGGGTAGGAAGAAATAGGCTGTTGGTTAACTTGGATCTGCAGCCTATCCTGTAGGTAGGGAAATGGGCAGACTAGATGGGCCAAGTGGTCCTTATCTGCTGTCAAAGTCTATGTTTCTATGAAGATGGATGTGGCCTACCTGGATTTCAGCAAGGCCTTTGACACCATCCCACGTAGGAGATTGCTAAATAAATAAAGAAACCTGGGAGTGGGCCCTATGGTAGTAAAATGGGTTGAGAACTTGCTAAGGGCAAGACGCAGAAGGTGGTAGTAAATGGCATGAAATCTGAAGAGACGGAGGTGACCAGCGGGGTGACACAGGGATCGATGCTGGAACCAGTCCTGTTCAATGTCTTCATTAGCGACATTGCAGAGTGTCTGAAGGGAAAGGTATGCGTGTTCACGGACTACACCAAGATCTGCAACAGAGTTTTTTTTGTAAAATATTTGTATTGTGAGTGCAGGTAGCATTACAGTGCATCCAAATATCCAAAGGATGAAGTATACAGTAGATCAAATAGCATAATTAAGTCTTATACATACACCAAACAGGTTAACAGGAGGAGGCGAACATAGAAATGGTTATAATCCATTTTACAGGATTGCTTAGCAAGTCAGTGGGGAGAAACAAATACATGTTACAATACAACTTACTACTGCTCAGTAACATGTGAGAGACCCAGGAGAAGTTACAACCTGTAAGGGATTAGCAACAGTAGAAATCTTAATCAGGAATAATGCCAACCTCCACTGCCAACAACCAGGGGCTCCAGGTCTTCCAAAATTGGAGCGTTTTACCTAGAGCTCCAAGCTGAATATGCTCAAGCGTCATGCAAGATTTAATGTTCTGTACCCAACGTGCAATTTTGTGATGGGTAGGAGCCATCCACGACTGAGCAATGGTTCTCTTGGCATTGATTAAGGCAATGGACCAAAGGGGATTAGGTAGCTTATGATATGGATGGGAGGGGTAAGATCCCAAAAGTAGCTCTAGTGGAGACCTAGATGGAGCATAACCCAACACTTGAGTCATAATACTATGTACCAGATGCCAAAAAGGGGCAACTTTGAGACAGGTGAGTGCCAAGTGTATAAAATCGGCCTCAGCTGTTGCACATTTAGGACCATCTACAGATCAAGAAGCAACTACCTGATGCAGCCATCTAGGAGACACACACACCCTATACAAAAAATATAGTTGAATTTGTTGTAGCTTGCTGCTCTGCGAACAAAGCAGGTAGTGGGAGCAAGCGAGGCCCCATGTCCTCTGATCTATTGACAGAGACAGATCGGCACTCCACTTGTCCTGGCTAGAGATACTTCCAACTGGTTGGGGGCCTTGAAGGGCTCGATAATAAACAGTTAGTGGTTTTGCACTGGGCTGGGGGTGAAACAACTCCTCTTCGAAGGGGGAAGGATCTACCCAGTTGTTAGCAGCAGTGAGGTTAATGCCACATCGGTGACGAATGGTCAGATATAGAAAAGAATCTCCAGCAGGTATATTCCACGGAGCTGAAATTTGTACAAATCTTTTCAACAACTCACCATCATATAACTGTTTAATAGTAATAAGAACCTTTTTCCTCCAGGCCCTCAACCTCTGCACCATCATGGAGGTACAATTCCCGCCATTTTGCATAAAGCTGATTATACTACCCCCTGCAAAACCAATCCTTTTGTGGGACCGCATCCATACAGCTAGAGTTGTGGCGGTGAAAGGATTGCTCAAACATCTAGTGTCCCTAACCCTTAAGTTCCCAACCAATAAGTCATTACGGAGGTTGCCCACTAGCATGTCTTCCTCTAGGCCTAGCTAAGGCAATCACATGAGTGGACCTCAGTAGAAATTCAGAAGTCTCTACCCCTCACCAGGTTTTTTCTTTTGAAATTGCGTAATTCCACTCCCCCCTCACCAGGTTTCTTTTGAAATGTATTTACAATAGCATCCAGGTGTTTAAAATGAAGCTGGGGGATTCTAATAGGATGGGTTTGGTAAAGGTATAACAGCCAGGGTAGAATGGACATTTTGACAACTCCAGCTCTGCTGAGTAGGGAAATGGGCAGGCAGGCCCACCTTTCACAATCATCTACAATTTCATTTAGCTGGGGTTTTAGGTTTAGCTTATAAAGGTCCCTCACAGATGCAGTGATTTGCACCCCCAGGTATATTAATTTCTGAACCATTTGAAGCTCCCCCCAGCTGTGCAATAAGCTGTGCCAGGTTAAGAAGCCCCACCGGCAATAGCTCACTCTTTGACCAGTTTACTTTGTGCCCAGAGATAGCACCAAAATCATGCATCAATGCATGTACAGCTGGGAGATCTTCCACAGGGTTCTGCAGATGTAATAGCTGATCGTCTGCATACATTTTGTGTCCCCCCCAAACCCCCTTATCCCAGTATCCGCCCATAGTGCAGCCCCCATGGGTTCCAGAGACAGGACATACAATAGTGGCGAGAGTGGGCAACCCTGCCGCGTTCCTCTGCCTAATTGAAATGGGCAAGAGAGCTCTCCCAACCAAAACCTGTGCCAAAGGACTATGGTATAGTGCCCGAATCCAGGAGCAGAAAGAAGGACCAACCCCCAACCTACCCAGCGTTTCAAACAGATGCCCCCATTCCACGCAGTTGAAGGCCTTCTCAGCATCTAAGGCAACCACTGCAGAACCATGAGACCTTTTAACTCGGGACCAATGAAATAAAATGTTGAGAGTACACCTGATATTGTGCTTGCCCAGTCTACCCTTTATAAAGCCAGATTGCTCCGGGTGCACAACAGATGGCAGCACAACTTCAAGTCTGGAGGCAAGTGCATTGGTCAGAATTTTATAGTCTGAGGTAAACAGAGAGATTGGTCTGTACGAAGAGCATAATGAAGGGTCCTTGCCAGGTTTGGGCAGGACTGCAGTTGTTGCAGACTATGAGGAAGGGGGCAACGCACCTTTCAAAAGGCCTTCTTCCAGAGCACCAAACAGTGGTTCTACAATGTGTTGTTCAAAGGTTTTATAAAAATCTATAGGAAGACCATCAGGCCCCAGTGCCTTTCTGCTTTTAAGAGCCTTAAGGGCTGTCCTAATCTTTAATTTAGTTAGGAATCTGCAACAGAGTTGACACATCAGAAGGGGTGGAAAGAATGAGGAAGGATCTAAACTTATTGGAAGGCTGGTCAGGTGTATGGCAGTAGAGTTACAATGCTAAAAAGTGTAAAATAATGCACCTGGGTCACAGGAATCAGAGAGGAGTACAGGATTGGGGGCGAGGTTCCAGCCACCACAAAACAAGAGAGAGATCTGGGGATCATCATATCAGATGACCTAAAGGTGACCAAGCAGTGTGAAAAAGTGACAGTGAAGGCAAACAGAATGTTGGGATGCAAATAGTACATAGGGGACTAACCAACAGAAAGAAAGAGATGGAGATGCCACTGTACAGATCACTGGTAAGGCCTCATCTGGAGTACTGTGTCCAGTTCTGGAGTCCGCATCTCAGCAAGGACATAGACAGGATGGAGGCAGTCCAGAGAAGGGAGACAAAAATGGTACATGAGCTGCACCTGAAGTCATATGAGGAAAGACTCATGACCTTAATATCTATTCACTGTAGGAGAGGAGAGAGAGGAGGGATATGATAGAGACATTCAAGCACCTTAGGGGTATAAACAGGGCATAGGAGGGAAGCATATTTCAGAGGAAGCATTGCACAAGGACAAGGGGACATGATATGAGGCTGGAGGGAGGAAGACTCAGGGGGAATGCCAGGAAGTATTTTTTCACAGAAAGGGTGGTGGATCAGTGGAATGGCCTTTCAGTGGAGGTGATGGGAGCTAAAACAATATGAGGGTTCTGGAGCACATGGGATAGGCATAAGAGCACCCTGGAGATGGGCAGATAAGGCCTACCGCAGATCAAATAGGATCTGGACTGTGAACACTGAGTAGGGAAATGGGCAGACTAGGTGGGCCATATGGTAGTTATCTGCTGTCAGATTATATGTGTCTATGTTTCTATATTATTGTGATATTAAAATTCCAGACTGACATCACAATAATAGAAAAAAACCTTTAAAGCTTGAGATAAATAGATGCACTTTCGGTGGGGAGAATCCAGGAACATCAGCGAGTCATTTGGGACATCGTCTAAGGATGTCAGAAGCTTATGCATGCTATAGGAAAAGTGAAAATGGAGGGAAGGGGTGAATTTGTGGAGAGGGGGCAGGTGAAGTCATGCCCGTCACCTGCAATCCTCAACAGTGTTCTCTCCACCCTTGCTTCAAAAGTCTGACTCTCAGGGATGCCTCATTTGCTGGCCAGATAGGAAGGGAACATCTCACATGGCACTGTAAAAGGAGGTTCTACCCCAGTGTGAAATGGGGTGTGGGGCCCAGTGCTACAGGGTGAAAAAGTTAAGAAGAAGACAGATGGGCGGGGAATGGGAACCAAACTCTGTGGTCTAGTAGATGGCTATGGTTGTTAGCAGAAAGAGGTCTGACAGGTAGGGTGAAGAAGAGGAAAAGGTATGAAGATGAAACATCCCCCTTTGGGATGTGCACATAAAATTGAGGAAGTGTTAAGTCTGAGGATTCAATTAAATGGTTACTTTTGCATCTGTGCACTGGCAGAAGCTCCACCAGTCAAAGGTCACCTCTGATGCACGAGGTTATAAATTTGGGGCTTTGGCACTGTAAAAGGGGAGAGAGGTGTACGGAGAGAATGAGGTGAGCTGCAGAGTGATGTGCAGGGAGGCAGTAAAGGAGAGCAGGGCTGTTTTCCTGCTTTTTGGGCCTTCTGTTCATGTGTGGGGCATCTGAAAACCAGTCCAGCCATGGACGTGGTGGCAGCCACTGTTTTCAATCATTTGGTTTTTCCCTCCATAAAGCCACCCCCGGGGGGCTTACAACATAAGGGTTCATCTGGGATGGCGCTGTGAGGGTGCCAGGACAATTCTGGACTACCTTGTTAGGTACTGGGCTAAGTTTGGACTATGCAGGCTTACAATCTGGTAAATGGGACTGAAGTCAAAATGGCACAGTGGTGAGGAATTTCACACCTTCTTGCAGGGGCAAAAATGGCTGTTGCTGGGCATGTTTTGGGACTGTGAGCAGAGTGAGACTGAGCCATGGATTGCCATGCAGCAGTGTGTGGCAGCTAGTGAAACAAAGTTATTTTCCTATCTTCAAAATGGCTCAAGTGCCAGTTGCTTCGGATGTGACTGTTCCCTCCACCATGCTGAGGTGACTGAGATGTAGTCAAGAAATCCACCTGCTGTAAGTGTGTCTTGTGCCAGTGTGAGGGACTGGGGGTGATGTTATTGCCCATGTGCACAGTATGTCAGTGGAGGTCCATTGTGGATTTGAGGTACTTTTCTTTCCCTCAGCCCAGCAGTTCATTGACTTCAATACACTCTGCCCTTGAAAGTTAGCAGGAAATGGGCAGCCAGCTTGGTGTGCCAGCAATGGTGAAAGCTGAAGAGGCCAGCCAGCATCCTTGAAGCCCCCAGGAGTTCCCCATGCCCAGTGGAGTAGCACAGCCAAAACCCACAGCTCTGCTCAAATAGCCAGCATCTGTAGCCTAGGAAGAGATTGAGGCTGTGGGGCATACATGAAGCTACTGATCCCTAAGGACTTTTTGACACCAGATAAGCCATCATTAAGTATGCCTAAAGAACCCATGGGCACAGCTGTGTCAGAACCCAAGTAGCAGCCTAAGAAGCCAGTGGAAGACAGTGCCCCCCTTGCTGCAGCAGAGAAATCAAGTGACTCTCAGACTATGAACCAGCCTGTTGAAGAGGCTGTGAACTGAGTGATGATGATTTGGTGAGGGTTATCTCATTGCAGTACAAGTCTGTGTACCTGACATCTTGGAAGGATCGACCCAGCCTGGTTGCTAAATGCCATAAGAGGTATGAGCCCTATGAAGGGGTCTAGGATTGCGACCCACAGGTGCAGCGCTAGTGTAAGGGAGTGTGGCTGCCAGATGGTTAAGCCCCCAGAATCACTGTAAGAAGCTTGCCTGTATGGTTACAAGCCAAGCAGATCATCAGAAGGAAGATATGCCAGGACTAACCCCATTACGTGTACCGATACCTGCCTGAAAGGATATGGGACATAACTGAAGTTAACTGCCAAGATTGGGTGTATTGAGGTACCCTTGACAATCTGTACAAAAAGCACAAGTTGGGTCCAGAGGCATCAATATGACCCTGCAGGAGATACAGCATATAGCAATGGGAATGTGTTCCAGGCATTTCTGTGAGGGACTTACTGTCTTCAAGACTTTTGCATTGGTTCAAGACCTCAGTGGGAAGCGAACCAAGCACTTTGTAACTGGTGTGGACTTGTTTGGACAATCAGCCATCAAGCCGAATCCTTGTTATCATTTTTCATGCAACAAAGTGACTGTTGTGGCCTAAGGCTCTGTAGTGTCATTCTCCATGATTTCTACTGTTTCCTCCCCTTGGAGGTGCTGGCATTGTTTGATGCTAAAGTACTTGGACTGAGACAGACTGTCAGCTTAAAATGGGTCAGATAAACCCTTTTTTCTTTATTTTACTTGCAGTAATTGCAGAGTAACTGGAAAATAACATTTTGGCAGGTGGACTCTTCACCTCGGTTGACCACATGATTGAGCTTGTATCTCATGTATTGGAAAATACAAAATCACACATGCCCCCACAATGCAAAGCATCATGATTACATATGCAAATCACCACAGAATGTGTGGTTCTGTGGTGATTTGCATATGTAACCATGATGCTTTGCATTGTGGGGGCATGTGTGATTTTGTATTTTCTTGAAACTTGGCTTCCCAGCCAAATGCCCTTTGGGGTAACCCTTGCCTCAGTGTTTGCGCACAGAGGTTCTTTGTCTTTTCTCATGTATTGGTGCACTTATGTGTGTTCTTTGTTGTCCAAATTTTTGTACTGTGTTATTTGACACGGAACTGTTGTAAAAGAGCCTTGGCTCATAAGGTGTTTTTCCAACTGATGAAATAAATAGATAAATAATGGAGAGCTGGGTACTGTAATACTGTTTCATAATGTTTTAAGACTACATAAATAATTGTTCTGTTTTTCTGTTCTTATTTACATACTGTTTTCAAAATGTTGGCGATGTGTAATGGTTTGGCAGTTGGCAGCTTTTAGACAGGTGGGTAGTTTTCGGATTAGTGAGAGTCTAGAGCTGGAACACCATCCCTGTTGCCAAGCAATCCATCTGGAACATTACAAGAGGTGGGTCACCAGAATAAAGGGTAGGGGCACCCATTTTTAGGCCCCAACAGTTTAGTGGGATGGGTGAATCCACTGTCTTGGCAGTGTCTACCAGTGGTGCTGCATTCCGGGAGCAGTGGGGGAGTGTGTGTTCCTCTCTGTTGTCCATTAGTGAGGTAGCTGGTATAAATACTCACCTAGGGCTGTGAGTGTTAAGTCAGGGGGCAGCTGTAGCACCCCCCTTTGGGGTGTGCACATAAAATTGGTAAAGTTTTAAGGCTGGGCCATCAATGAAATTGTTAATTTTGCCTCTGTTCATTGGCTGGAGATTCATGGATCGGAGGTCAACTCTGGTGCACAAGGTTATAAATCTGAGGCTTTGGTGCCAAAAAAGGGGAGAGAGGTGTGGGGGGAGAATGAGGTAAGCTGCAGGTAGATGTGCAGGGAGGTGGTAAATGAGAACAAGGCTGTTTGCCTGCTCTCAGGGCTAGCCTTTCATCTATGAGGCATCTGAAAACCAATCCAGCAGTGGATGTGGTGATGGCCGCTGTTTTCGGCTGTCAGGTTTTTATCTCCATAAAGCTACTCCAGTGCAGTTAATAGCCAGTATGCAGCATTGCTCCAGTGTATGCTCCATTTTTCTGAGATGAAAGAGAGAGAGAGAGAGAGACAGAGAACAAAGGGGGGAATCGGAACCAGAGAGAGAGAGAGAGAGAGAGTGTGGAGAGAACCTTTGCCTTGGAGCAGATATGCCAACATGGTTGTGGCAGCTCCAGTAGGCAACAAGAAACATGTGGGTCACAGCCATGCCGAGTGTCTCTGGGAGCCAGTTCCAGGAGTGAGAAGCCAGTTCAGCCAAGTGATCTCATGGAAGCTGAGGCTGACGGCCAAAGCCCTGAATCCAATATGCCCTCCTGGGGGGTGCTGGTCTGTTGGGACGTCTGCCTGTATGCCAGAGTGAAGTCGCTCACTATGGCCAGCCTGTATAGAGAGCCAGTCACTGGGATTTGAGGAACAGTGTCGAACCAGTTTGGAGGAAGAAAGAGAGAGAGAGAGAGAGAGAGAGATCGGATTTTAGGAGCCAGAATGTGAGGGAGAGATATTGCCTACTGCCGTTTAGGACGTATTCAGCCCCACGCGAGCTGCTGTCTAACTTTACTTATGGCCTTTTTGGCACAGAAGTAAACTGCCTAAGGATTAGTGGGGTCATCTCAGCCCCAAAATGTATCCTCTAAACTCAATGTAAGGACCTCCCCGGTCCCATTGTACAGTCAAGTTGTTTAAGTGGTGCCATGAAGTTTGTTAATTAAATGGAATCCCCCATTAACATTTGAGCTTGTGTGGACTTCAGTTAGTTTACTGGGACTGTTTAAGTTTGTTAACATGACTTGTGTTGCAGCCTAGCACCAGAAAATGGTGCCCCTCCATTGTGAACCCTCCAGTGCCAGTCATCACGGTAAGGTACATCTAATCTTATTTCTGCTGCTGTGAATGCCCCTTCCCCATTGGAACTATACCACCTCATACACCTAGAGCCTGGGGAGGGGTGCTTACAGAAAATAGAAATGCAGAGAATCTAGGGTTTAAAACAGCTTAATCTGGTTCAAGGTCAGTTGGCATTTCATCTGTATCCCCTTCCCCCAGGATCGTGCTTGAAAATAGACAGGATTTGTCCAGTGCACTTACCCGGTCAACAAAAACTAAATAAATAAATAAAAATAAATAAAATAACAGACACCTGATAAGTATATATCCAAATGTAAGAATCCACCACACCAAAATAAGGACACATTGAAAACACAAAAAAGAGCAGTCAATTTTTTTAAATGTATTCACTGTGAGAGGTACATTGAGCCAAGGCTCATTTCCAGGTGCAGCGGGGAAGGGAGGATCTGTAATGAGAGAAAAGCTATGTGGCATGACCAGGGGTACATTAACAAGACTGTTAATCACCATTAGGGACATGATGGGGCTCAAGGTACAGCCAAGTGCCATATTCCACTACAGGATAATTAAGTAACTGTTACTATAACTCATGTAATGCTTTGTTTCAATTCTGAAAATTGAGCAAGTAAGGAAATGATTTACCTTTGAATTCAAAATAAATTGACTTGCGTTATGAGACTCTGAATCAATATTAACAAAAGACAGATGTAAGTGGAATGTGTGGAACTGATCCTGATGCTGTACTGTAAAGCCTTTTATCATAGTGCTTACAGTGCATAAAATCATAACATACACATTAAAAACACAGCCCAAGTGAGAAAGAAGTACAAAAGACTTGTTACTTGCCAAATGTGAATCACACTGCCTAATCTATCAGTTTATTTAAATACATGTTAATGGAAGTAACGATTCAGTTACTAAACAATACAGAGAAATAACTAATCAGTGGTTTTCACAGATGTCTTCTCTGCTTCATGCAAAGTATCCTAACCCAGTTTCTCACCCCATAATAAGAAAAACTCAATGGTCTGACTTCTAGCTGCATAGTATGTGATCCTGAGCAAGTCACTTAATTTCCTTGTGCTCCCAGGTTGCATCTGGAAACAAGCTTCTGCTTAGTGTGCTGTTCCTGGTTAAACAATGTTTCCTTTCCTTTGCTAAGTACCACATCTAACATATATATGGCAATGGACCCCCCTCCCCCAACCCCTTGTAGTACTGATATGAGTGTCCATTCCACTCACTATCCAAGCTGCTTTATTGTCAACATATGGAACCAATGAAACATTGCTAAATGCAATGTGCAAACCCTACTGAGAGGCCCAAGCTCTGTCTTGGGTACACCAAAATTTTGTACACGTGGGTGGTCCCATCATTTTTCAATACAATATTAAGTGAGGGAAGCCAGCACTCTAGTGCAACTACTATCTCCCCACTGATGCAGAATCATGAGTGAGAGAAGGCAGCACTCCAATGCAATTACGTACAATCTCCCTGCTGGTGCACGCTAGGTGCTGAAGACTCGTCCGTTGCACTTTCTCAGCTACTTCTGATGTGGTGAGGATGATGATGGGTGCTGCATGTCTGGAACTGCTGAGCATCCTAAGGCTGTCCTTCCCCAACCAAAATAGAGCAAGCTGACATCGGTGAGCATCAAGCAGAACCCCATCTTCGCAGCCTCGTTTCATGCTCAAGGCCACTTTATGGTGTGCTGCAGCCTCTATAGCCAAACTGAGGAGCCAATCTGGTATTCTCTTAACAACAGACATTCCTAAAACTGCTCAGCCAAGACCTACACCATGTTGGAATGGAACCCTGAGGCAGGTGGCTTCAGATGGGGGGAGCCAAAGAGAGGCGGTCCTCCTGCCCCGCACAGCTCCAGTGGCACCTGCCTCCTTCTGCTCCCTGGGGTCACCCACCAACCACACTTATCCATCCCCATTAGGGAACTGGCCACCACAAACAGGGCCTGGACCATGAGGTGAGTTGCACCCATCTCCATGGCTTTCTGGCACCACACTCCAAACCTGAGCCACGTCTAGCACCTTCCTCCTGCCTGTCAATCAAAGCAGCTAATAGACAGAGAGAGAGAGAGAGAGACAGAAAGGGAGAGAGGGAGAAAGGGAGAGAGGGGGAGAGAGAGAAAGAGAGAATGTGGCAACTGATTCATGTGATAATGTGAATCAACTCCACTGCTGCATGGAGCAATTATGTTATACGTTCGGTATCCAGTAATGCTGATTTCAACTCCCCTCTATTCTCTCCTCCATTTGCTATATGTGAGCATAGCTCTCGATTTGTAGCCTTAAAAAGTTGAGTTTTTCAGAGGTGAAAAACATTTTCAATAAAGTTACACTACAGAAGTAAAGGAAAACAGTGAGAATGCCCAGAGGCTTATATGCCAGCAAAAGATACATTCGCAAGGTTTTGTAATGGATAGTTTTAGCTTAAATGGGAACTACATGTAGCATTACACAAATGCTCAACTGAGTTAACAGAAATGTTGATCAATGCAGACAGGGAAGCTCTGGAGGAAACTGTTAAAGAAATTGAGGGAGCACAAGAGGATTTGCAGAAGTTTTCACATTTAGAAGAATTTAAAACATTGAAGGGGCAATTAGAACAAATACTGTCAGAATATGAGGCTGAAGAGAAAGAATGGAGGCAAAAATAAATTCCAGTAGGATAAGGAAGATTTTGAACCTAAAACAAGAAACAATCACCAGGAACCCACCATACCGCAAAGAAATACCATGGGCTGGTTTCATAAGTTGAAAAACTCCATTGTAGCAAAGGAATAAAAGGGCAGTTAAAAGGTAATTTTACCTCCAGGTAAGGCCCTGATTTTTCTGTGGCAACTTGGGTCTAAATTCTGTGGTAAGTCCCCCTGTTGCCGCAGAACTTCTGCGGCATTAGATTCCTAATTCTGTGCAAATTCTGTGATGGCAGTTGAGGGCTTGGTAGCAGTCAGCAGCCCCTCCAAAACACCCAGGTAGGGGAAACATGTTAGTTTTTGGGCTGAAACCTTCAAACCAGAGAAGGTCATCAATTAACTCCTGAGTTCTTAATATTAGAAAGTAAAAAATCCGCTCCTTCCATCTCAGCCCTATGACCATCTCACCCCAGTCTGAGAGTCCCCAAGACCACCAAATTTGAATATGTAATATGTTTACTGGCACCCACACTGCACAGCAGTCCTTATCCTTCTTATTTACCACTATGCTAAAATGCCAGTTTCTCAATCCAGCAGTGATTTGTGCGACTGTGCTCAAAGCACCTCTGGGACAAGAAACCGGAATTCTAGCCCGACGGTGAAATTAGAAAAACGAGTTTTGCTGTACAGTATGGGACTTGAGAAAAATATTTCTTCTTCAAATGAAGGGACTAAGGGAGGTTTCAGGGTAGGGTAGGGACAGTGGTGGGGCTTAGCTGGATGAGGGGTGATTCACCTGTTTTGATTTTTAAAGTGAAGCCCGAGCAGACAAACTAATGGGCAGGGGCTGATCCAAAATGCTTTTCAGATTTTTGTGTTTAAATTCCACAAAATTCCAAAAAGCATTCTGCAGAATTTAATATAATGTGTGGAACAGTTTTCTGGGGTTTATATGATCAATGGAATACTGCAGTTTATATGATTCATGGAATAACTGTAGTTTATATGATCCATGGAATAATTTTCCTTGGACAAAGTCAATGTAAACTGCAGATGTGTTTTTCTCACAGTTAATACGGACTCATTTTTTTTTTATTTATTATACTTTGTCTCCTCATCTGATGAGCCCCATTGGTCCAATCTACACATGCTCAGCCCAACCACACACCCCAGGACTTACCTCACTCCCTTCCCCCAACGGAGGCTGAACAGTAGAATGGAAGCAAGAGCCTGGTCGGTGGTGTGGGGTCTGCAGTGTGGTGGCAGACATCATTGTGCAGTGGCAGACATGGCAACTCCTCCACCCTTTACATTGCCAAGCTGGTCCTGGCGGATGAGGGAGTAGCCAGGCACAGAGACACAGTCATCTTGGATGTGAGGTTTTAGCCAGGTTTCTGTGATGATAAGGACATCAGGTTTGAGGGAGAGTGCCAAAAGATTTTGTTGAGGAGGCTCCTGATGTTTAGATGAGCTAGCTTGAGGTGACGGGGAAGTTGTAAGGGTGTTGCAGGGTCAGGGCCAGGACTGGGTTCGATATCTCCAGCTAATAAAAGCAGAATTGTGAACATAAACTTTACAGGGGGTACCAGGCAAATTCGGTTGGAACTGCAATAGGGAGTGGGGGAGACTAGGGGTGAACCAGTGATGGAGTCTAGGGGGGCCAGTCTGGCATGGAAATGGGTGGAGAATTGAGGGGCTTATTGGCCAGGGGTTGTGCAACCAGAAGTTGGCCAGTGATGTGGGTGAGGTGCTAAAGGGAGGTGGGAGAGCGAGGCAGAGGTGAGCAGGTTTAATAACTGGAGAGATAAGGGTGGATGAGGGCAGAAAGGACAGCAAGGGAAATAGCAGAGGGAGGATAAAGAGACTGTGAGTGAGCATAATGGTGTGGAGAAACAGGATGGGTAGGTAGAAATGAATAAGGTAGTGGCTGACAGTAAGGCAGAGGCTGAGACGATGAAATGATGTGGAAACGGGGTGAGCAGAAATGATGAGTAGTGAGGGTGAAGTACTGCTGAAAAGCAGAGAGCTTTAGTGCCAAGCACTAGTTATGCAGGAAGCTGTGAAGCTATTCTCAGTTATGCAGAAAGCTGTGAAGCTATTCCCAGTAGCGGTGGGAGGACAGGTAGAGTACAAAGACAGAACCAGTTATCCCCTGAATTCCAGCACCAGGTATGTAGGTCCAGCATGCAAGCTGGCCAAGGTAATTAAGGTGCTGGTCACATAGAGTGCCTATAAAGTAAATTATGTCTGCAGGCATAAACACAATTGAAGCATGAAAAGAATGTTATGTGATGCCCCTAAGAAACATGGAGTTGGAAAGTAATCAAAAGGAATGTGTTTATAAAAGGTTCCTTAATGTGTTTATTTCCAGTAAAAATGAAAAGGTCAGGAAGTAAAGAGACTAAAAAGACTCTAAAGTATGTTATTTCATGTCCCCTGCTACCCAGAGCGCAGTTAGGAATTTAAAGGGCTAAGGCAATAAAGCGTTTAGTACCTATATAAACTGATATAAATGTACAAATTTCAGAGCTAATAAATTAGGAACTGACCTGTAAGTTGCACATCAGAACTGAGCTTTTTCTATAGGGGAACAGTGGCCCCTAGAGGGCTATATTTATACCCAAAGCATCCCTAGCTTATTATATGTAAGGGGAGGAGTTTCCTGGAAAAGGGGCAATTAATATTTCTCCCCGCATAAACCAAAATGTATGGCACTTTTTAAAGTATTGGTTCCAGGACATGGTAGATGATAACCAAGGCTTAGAAGTAACCTTATTTTTATTTTATATTGGCTGGGTTACAAGCCTTTAGAGACCATTTTGAATTCAATTGCTTAATGTGGGCCGATCACATTTTGCATGATGTCAGCCCTGAAGAATATTAAACCTCTCTCCCAGAAAGCTAAGTTCAGTACAGCCTTGGGACAGGACACGTGAGTACAGTCTGCCCCACTTATATCGGCCGCGGCTATTTCGGGCAATCAGTTTTAGCGGGCAATTTCTTGTTTCAAAGCCTGCTTCATTGAAAGCCATTATATAAATTAGTGATATAACGAACACTGGGCACCGTCTATTTTGACCATTTTTCATCAGCAATCTCAACTTTGCAAAGATGTTGTAAGGTGTTAAGTACCCTAATTATCAGCTGTAGAATGTTCCCCCATATCCATTTAAGCACACCTTTGTTGTTTTCCTCTCATTCAGTGCTATTTGCACTGTACCGTGTGGAATAATGGCCAACAAACGTAAAGCCATGACTCTAAGTGAGAAGGTTGGACTTTTACAAAAAATTAATAATTTATCTAAAATGAGTCAGCGAGACTTATCTCAACATTTGTCCTTGCCTAAATCAACGCTGGCTGATCTTTTACGGCAGAGAAAGAAAATTCTGTCCGATTGGCATACTAATGTTAACCCTGATTGGAAAAGAAAAACATGAAGGAAAAGATTGGGAAGTAGAAGAAGCATTAGTGAGGTGGTTCAGCAATGCAAACGGTCGTGATGCCCTCATTAGCGGCTCCTTGCTAATCCAAAAGGCAACTGAACTTGCTGCTGCTCTGGGCCACAATGATTTCACTCCTTCAGAGGGCTGGTTGCACAGATGGAAGGTGAGACATAACATCACTTTCCACAAGCAGCACGGCGAGAAACAGAACACAGACACTGCTAGTGCAGACCACTGGCTAGCTAATGTTCTCCCTGGTCTCCTGTCATTGATTCCCCCTAAAGACATTTTCAACTGTGATGAGACCAGGCTATTTTTTTAGATGCATTGGACATGGGGCATTGACCTTTAAAACTGAGACACTGACGGGTCAAAAAAAAAGCAAAAGAAAGAGTCTCTGTGCTTGTCTGCTGTAATATGGATGGGACAGAAAAAACAGAGTTGGTTGTGGTAGGCAAGTCTGCATGTCCACGCTGCTTCAGAGGATTAATCACCTGCCTGTCTTCTACAGATCTAACAGATCTGCATGAATGACTTCAGTCATTTTTACTGAATGGCTTCAATTGTGGGACAGGAAACTCTGGGGAAGAAAGATCGCTCTTGTGTTAGATAATTTCTCTGGCCACCCGAATGTCCCCAGACTGCGTAACATAACTTTAATTTTCCTCCCAACGAACACTACATGCCTCGTCCAACCCCTTGACCAGGGTATCATTTATAGCTTGAAGCAACATTATGTTCGCGGTATGTGCAACAGAGTGTTGGATGCAATTGACAGCAGCCAGGAAACACTCCTTACTTCATCTGAATGTGTTAAAAAAATTAATTTACTGGATGCTGTCAGACTATTGAAGCAGTCATGGGATGCCGTGACTGCACAAACAATTCAGCGTTGTTTTCGGAAAGCTGGTTTCACTCACCCAATTGTCCATAATGACTCAGGGGAGGGTCCTTTGACTGCAATGACCGCAACAACTGCTGAACTAGACCTCATTGCAGAGATTGAGGACAGTAAGTCAACTCCCGATGGAATGACACTAGATGAGTTCCACGAACTGTGTATCCTTGGAGATGGGGAGGAGGGACCATGAAGTGATGACATCAGTGAGGTTGTGGGCAGTATGCACACCGAGGATGTGGAAGCAGTGGACAGCGCTGATGAGGATGACGAGGATGATGAGGTACTGGAGGAGACGGTAACAGCTGATGATGTTGCTAAAGCACTGCTTACTTTGAGAAGAGCCATGGAGCAGAATGCTGATGTAGAACCAGATTGGTGTGTACTCTCTACAGCCGACAGGGTGTGGGCTCCTTACTGCAAGAAAACCACACGTCAGAGTCAAATCTCTGACTTCTTCAAGTAAGACTTGTTAAATAAACTGAATGGAGCTGTAACTGCTAACTGTTGTACAGTCTTATCACTTAGGTGTATGGTGTGGTATCATTGTTTTTTTGCCTGCTGTGGCCACTGCAATAAAACCATTTATCGCAAACAATTTCATTATTTTTTTTTTTGCATACAGTGACCAAGGCATATAACGGGCACTTTGAATATGCACATTAGGGCCCGGTTTAAATGGATTGCACTGTACCTGTGTCAGATTCTGGTCTAATGAGAAGCAGAGTGTGAGGTGGACCTAGAAGGCACTAGGGATTCACTCTGTGAACACTACTAAAGAAATAATTACTGTCTTTTGTAAGAACTGTCCTTTTTATTATTTTAGTTTATTATTTTTGTTCTGAACATTTTATGAAAGAAATAAAATGATAAAAGCTTCAAGATTTTTTATGCACTAAAGTGATGAGTCTGCCTGTTTTGTTATCCTGACTACCCCCACCCTGTGACAGTCCCCAGGTGGACAATGACATCCAGTTGCTCCCTCCTAGCTATTGCCATAGTGATCCCATGGATCCGCTTCCCATTCCTCCACACAGCACTTCCTGGGAGGCACTTGACCTTCCTCAGTCCCCTGCTAGGTGTCCCTAACTCCACTCACTGGACATGAGAGTCCCCCACAAGGAAAAGCTTCCCCCTCCTTTGGGGTCCATAGCCTCCTTTCCCTGTGGCTCCATCCTGGAGGACCCTCCTATTCTCCCTGGTCACAGCCTCCGGTTCCTGAGTGGGGCTTTCGTGTTCCTTCAAAACAGTGTAGTAGTTACTAAATGGGACCAGTTTGGGGATGTGCTTTCGACCCCCCTCCCTCACCCTCCCTGAGCCCACCGTAGTCCAATCACTCCTCTTCCCTGACATCCTTTGAGGTACAGGTTGTGGAACCGGGGGTCGCTGGGTGGGGGTGGATGCCGCCTTCAGCTTGGCCAACTCTGCTCGGAGACAGGCAACCTCCTCCCTCAGCCCAGAGAGGTGCCTGCAGATAGGACAGAATTGCAGCCTCCAGAATGTCTCCCTGAAGACAACTGCTCCACAATCACTGCACTGCACCACTCCCATCATGTCTGTTTCTCTCCTCAATCAACTGCCTGCTTAAGACAGCTATTTGTTATCTCCCAAATACTTTTTTTTCTTCTGTTTTTTGTTATGTTTTCCTCGCTATTTCCTGTATGGATACAGGATGTTGCAAGGCCCTATGGGACCCACCCTATAAATGTAGGATATGCTTAAGGCTGGGTTGGTTGTTGGGTTGGGAAGGTGGGACTACACCACAGGCTGTGTCCAAAAACAATCAGTCAATGAGTCCTCTGGCAGTGGCTCCTCACTCCACTCACTGTGGCATAGACACAGTCAATTACAAATACACAGTCACAAACCTATCAGCTAGAATCCCTCAGTGCTGCCCAAACTAACTGGAAAAGCACACAGAAATGGCAGTTAAGAAAAGACTTCAAATTCAATTACAAACACAAAGTCACAAACTCACCAGCTAGGATCCCTCAATCCTGCCCCAACTAAATGAAGAATCAAACTGAAATGGCAGTTAAAGCCTCACATTCAAACTACACTAATCCGTATAATATAGGACTTCCCTTCCAATCCCTGGATCATCTTGGTCTCCCTACGTTGCACCCCCTCCAACAATTTGATGTTCTTTTTCAGAAATATGCGCCAGTACTGCATGCAGTACTCCAAGTGCAGCCTGACCAAAGATCTGTACAAGGGAAGGATCACCTCCCTATTTCTGCAGGAGTTTCCTCTCGCTATACACCCTAGCATACTGAAGGAAAGTTGCATAAGAGCAAAATAACCCAGAGGTGAGTGTTAAAAGACCAAATCCAGGACTGGAAGGGGTGTGTTTGTAGTTAATATTAACATAATATTTATAGGGGCTTTCATAAAGCAGATAGGCAACAAGTTACATCATCTAACATAGAAACTTACAGCAGAAATTGGCCACTTAGCCCATCCCATCTGCCCATTTCTATTGTGATTGCTTATGCTACAGACCCTGTTTGGTCTACATCACTGTCTCTTCCACCCCCTTACTTTCCTTTGTGATTCCCTTGTGCCTATCTAAGGTTTTTTTTTAATCCTACCACTGTTTTTGCCTCCACTACCTTCTCTGGAAGGCTATTCCAGGCATACACTACCCTTTGTGTGATGAAGTACTTCCTCACATCTCACTTGAATTTACCCCTTCTAGCTTCATATCGAGACCCCTTGTTCTCATGCATCTTTTCATCTGAAAAATACCTCCCACCTATACCTGATTGACCTGCATGAGAAATGATTTTTTTTCTGTGTAGATTTGTACGCCTCCATTTTATTCCCATCCCCCCGTGCCTCGGACGTGTGAGCACATGTGGAGGCACATGCATGCTGTGTCACTGATGTGCCCTTCTGCTATTTGCCATCCCCACCCACCTACTCTGTCAATCAGACCTCCACTTGATGTCAGCAGAACTACGGAAGGGTGACATAGATCCTCCCTGGGAAAGCAGAGCTGCTATTATGGACAATCAATCCTGCTCCCCCCCTCCCCCCGGTGGCTCTCTGATGACCCTGGCTCGTTCCTGAACCCAGGTTGCTGGCGTGGTATGAGGTAAGGCATCCAGCACCTCAGCCCTCTGTGCCACCAGACTGGTTACCCTGTGAGTTTTTTAAAGGTCTCAATCATATCCCCCTCCTTCCACATCTCCTCCAGGGTGTACATATTCAGCTCCTATAGCCTCTCCCCATATGGTTTTTGATGCAGGCCCTGCATTATCTTGGTAACCCTCCTCTCGTCTGCCTCTACTTTATCTAAGTCATTCCTATGATGTGGTCTCCAGAACTGGACATAGTACTCTAGGTGGTGTCTTACCAGTAGAGATGCAGCAAAGTTTTAATTTGCAGGTGAAGTGAACCCAAAGTGATCCACTTCGAATTTGCATAATGCTACATGAATTAAAAACTTGAAATTTGCCTTACTTTGCATTGTCCACTTTGAGTTTGCTTCAAGTTACAGTTTGTTAAGGTGAAGTCATCAAAAAACAGGCCATTGATCACATGCCTGACTGTCTCTGTAGGTCTGCAGGTCACATGATTCAGGAAGGCAGTTAAATAGGCAAGAAGTCAGTGTTCAAAGTGCAAAGTGGGCACAGATGTAACGTGCAACAGTCTGCATTTGCTTTATTTCTCGGTACTGCAGAAACTCCTGTACCACCAGATTTAAACAGTGGGACATACAGGGAACCCGCACAAAGCCACCATTGCTGATACATTTCACAACGTTTGATCCATTATCACTAGCTATGAAGCCAGCTTTTAGGGACAGGGGTACAACCACTCATCAGTTTCTGTCAGTAGCAAGTCTAGCATTTGTTCACCTGTATGCAGTCCTGCTACACTATGCATTGCAAGTGTGGCACACTGTCTAATGCCATGAAGATTGCTACCACTACCACAGTCTGACTTATTACACTCTTTCCTATCCCACCATCACAGACAACCCCAGGAAGCTGTGCCCAATGTACAGCAATACACAGATAGGAACTACCCACCGTTTTGCCACTTGTCCACATATCCATGCTTAAGTGAATGTAAGGTGATGCAGAATGTTCAAGGACATGTCTTACAGACTCTGTCACCATCCAATATAACTCAGGGACAGCACGGGTGGAACAGTATGTCCGGGATAGGACCTTTCATTTAGGACATGCGCATGCCACAAAGAGCCAGAAGCCCACATTCTGCACAAAGGAAAATGGCAAAAGGTCAATTGCCAGCATTTCCACTATGGCAGCATTGAGTTCACGTGCATCTGCATGATTGGGTGGGTATTTAGTGTTGTGCACAAAATGTCTGTGCAATGTGGGCTGCATTGTTCATTGCTTTACACTTGGTGTGCCAAGTGCCTCTACTCTACTAATTGACATGGGTGGGGTACCTTGGATGTGTGATGGTGGGTGCACAGGTGACAAGCCAATACATGAGGTTATTGTCCTTGTTTTAAGCACAGGGGTTGATGTAGTAGAATTACTACATGGACAACCTCTGCTACTCCGACCACTGCTTGAACATTCCAAATCATCATCATCCTCATGCCTGTACTAATCCTCTGGTGTTATTTCACCACTTCTACTGACATGGCTACTTACACTGATGGAAGGGGATACCATGCTCACTAAGGAGGCTGAAGGTGAATGTTCAACTACGGCATTAGCTCCCCTCTGATGCTGCATCCACAGTGCCTTGTGCCTGCTCTTCAGATGAGTTTGCTGGCCCACAGTGCCCAAATGGCTCCCCTTTTTACCATGCTTCACACACAGTTGGCAAAGCTGGCAGATTGCCATTGTTTCATTGTTGCTATCTTTTACAAAAAAAATCCCAAACTAGAGATTTGGATGCCCTACTCTTCACATGTCACTGCTGGTGCCACTGCGGCATATGTAAGTACACTTTTGGTGGTGATGAAATGGGAGGGCGTTATGCATGATTTCTGCTGTTGTGCACAATTGGACTTTAACTGAACATCACAATCTATGACTATTAATTCAGGGTAATCATCAACAGACACAGTTACAGCAGAACTTTGAGGAGGGGGTGACTGACTAACAGACTGTTTACAAACAGCCATCTTCACTTTCTTTTTTTCCGGTTCCCAAATGAGGTCGCTAGCATCATCATCATAATCATCATCCACAAATTCACTTTGGAGGCTGTTCTCCTGTGGAGATATTCCAAGTTCAGCAGCAGCCTCAATATTATCAGCCACACTTTTTTCGTCAATGTCTGAATGTCTGGATGGCCTATCCTCAGCATCAGCGGAAACATAAGACTGTGAGTCAGCATCATGATCAGATTCATGTTCAAGTACTATAGGTTGTGGAACATCAACTACACCCAAGTCTGAGAATTCAGCAACATTTTTCCCACAAAATAAGTTTAACAGGGTTGAACATGTAGCAATACTCATGTTGTTATCAACCATGCCCTCACTAACTTTACTAACAGAAGGGACAACACCATCTCCAACCAGCACTGAAGTGACTGATTTAGCTGAAAAAAACATAGTCAGACAAATCCCTTTATTTGAGGCAAGTACTACCTTTCCCTGCTGCTGCGTACTACCACGGCCACTACCACTCTTAACACTGCTATCATTGGTAGCCCCAGATGAACCTGACTCATCTTCACAACAACTTTCACTGCTAATAGTCTTTTTGGCAGCAACACCACAGCCAAAACTACTTTGTTTGACCGTCTCTTCGCAGGCATTGTTGTTTAGATGACACAGACAATTTACAACAACTTGATATTTCAGCACTTTTGGGTGGCTGAGAAGCAAAACACTATTGCAGCTGCACAACACAATATCCATAAAAACAGGGAGTAATCAAAACAGCCATCACAGAGGCAACAAGTCTTTGTGTAAAGCAAATCAACAAAACACAATGAAGGAAAAAAACACTATGGTTCTCAAAAGAGGTGGCAGGGAAGGTTAAGGAGAAAAGCATAATATTCAGGAAATATAAGGAAACACAGAAGGAGCAGGACAGAGAACTTTATCAATTAAAGCAGAAAGGGGCAGGGAAGGCAGTTAGAATAGCAAAGGCCCAAACTGAGGAAAGGATAGCCAACTCTGTTAAGAAGGGGATAAGACCTTTTATAGGTACATTAGGGAGCAAAGAAAGCCCAAAGGAGGAATACTGAGGTTTAATAAAGGGAAGGGAATGTGGGCAGAGGGTGACAGTGAAAAAGCAGGGATACTGAACGAATATTTCTGCTTAGTATTCACAAAGGAAGAGGAGGGGGAGGTACCTAAACCAAACAAGAGAAACACTCTGAAGACGCGGGTCAATACCAGTCCATTTACAGAAGAATGGGTTCTGAAAGAACTAATAAAATTGAAGGTGGACAAAGCAATGGGGCGTGATGGGATTCACCCAAGAATTCAAAAAGAACTAAGGGTAGAACTAATGACACCGTTGACAATTCTCTTTAACAAATCATGGGAGGATGGGGTGGTACCTGAGAACTGGAGGAGGGTGGATGTGATTCCTCTTTACAAAAGCAGGAGCAGGACAGAGGCAAGAAACTATAGACCAGTTAGTTTGACCTCAGTGGTAGGGAAAATGATGGAATCACTTTTGAAGGAAAGAATTGTTCAGTACCTAGAGGCCAGTGGGGCACAGAACCCAAGGCAGCATGGATTCATGATGGAAAGGTTGTGTCAGATAAATCTAATAGATTTCTTTGACTGGGTGACCAAAGTAGTAGACATGGGAGGGGCTGTGGACATGGCCTACCTATATTTTAGCAAGGCATTTGATACAGTCCCTCACAAAAGATTAATACACAAGTTAGCCAGCCTTGGAGTGGGTCCCAAGGCGGTAGCCTGGATAAAAATTTGGCTAGATAACAGGATGCAAAGGATAGTAGTAAAAGGAGTCCACAGTGAAGAAAGGAGGGTTACTAGCAGGGTACCGCAGGGTTCAGTACTGGGACTGGTCCTTTTTAATGTCTTTATAAGTGACACTGCAGAGGAACTGGAAGGAAAAGTATGCCTCTTTGCAGACAACACAAAGATCTGCAACAGGGTTGATACACAAGATGGAGTGGAAAGGATGAGAAGGGACTTGGCAAGGTTGGAGGAATGGTCAAATGTATGGCAGCTCAAATTCAATGTAAGGAAGTGCAAGGTAATGCACCTGGGAAACAAAAACCCAGGGGAAGAGTACACAATGGGGGGTGAGATACTGATAACAGTAAAAATGGAAAGGGACCTGGGGGTAATTATATCAGATGACCTAAAGGTGGGCAAGCAATGTGAGAAGGCAGTAAGGAAGGCTGGGGGGATACTGGGATGCATATGGAGAGGCATCAGTAGTAGAAAACAAGAAGTCGTTATCCCTCTGTACAGACAGTTGGTGAGATCCTATCTGGAGTACTGTGTGCAGTTCTGGAGACCACATCTCCGCAAAGACATAGACAGAGTGGAGGCTGTCCAGAGGAAGGCAACCAAAATGGTGCAGGGTCTGCACCAGAAGACATACAAAGAAAGACTAAAGGAGCTTAATATGTATAACCTTGAGGAAAGAAGCGAGAGAGGGGACATGATAGAAACTTTCAAATACCTCAAGGGAATCAACAAAGTCTAAGAGGGTAGCATCTTTCAGAAAAAGAGATGTGCAAGAACAAGGGGGCACAATTTGAAGATAGAGGGGGGATTGCTCAGAGGTAACGTGAGGAAGTATTTTTTCACAGAGAGGGTTATGGATGCATGGAACAGCCTCCCTGAGGAGATCATGGAGACAAGAACAGTAGGGGAATTCAAGAATGCATGGGACAGACATAAGGCAGTCCTAGTGGGGGGTAGGAGGAAGTAAGCTGTTGGTTAACTAGGATCTGCAGCTTATCTGTTAGGTAGAAAAATGGGCAGACTAGGTGGGCCAAGCGGTCCTTATCTGCCATCAAATTCTATGTTTCTGCCCTTGAATCCTTAATCAATCTTCAAAAAGCCGATAGTCAAAACACAATACTTTGTTTCGATGGAGAGGGGAGAGAGACGTAGTACTTAGCTACACAGAAGCAGGAAAATAATTGCAGACAGGCTTAGAAATTCAGAGTACTGCTATTGTGGTGCCTCAATGGAATGCTTATTAATTGACAGCATGCACAAAGATTAAAGTCAGGCACAGAAACTGTAACTGTTCAGTACAGTACAACACAGATAGTCCTGTAAAAAGACTGAAAAACTGCCCAGCAAACAGAAAATATTTATAAACAATTCAGTGAAGTTGTACTGTGTCTACCTGAACACAAAAATAATAAAACAATAGCCAACAACGGCTGGAAAAAATGCATTTCTCATTACTCTCCCTTCTATATCACAGATCAGGCCATCCACTGAAGCACACTTCTACAGTGTCTCTCAGTACAGAGACTGAATCAACTAAATTAACATTCAAAGTTCACAAAACATCAATAAATGCTTGATGATATAACCACATCAGGGTTTACTACAATCGATCTACTAAATTTTGTCATAAACTTCTGTGGCAAAAAGGCATTTTTAAAGGTTTTTACAGAGTTTGAATCTCAGAGCTCTGAGAGAAAACTGTCTCCAGCTTTTCACTTCACAGACTACGATGAACTGAGACTTTGCAAGACAATATAGAGACCATGTGACCTTATATCCCATGATTCACTGCAAAATTCACTTTGAAGAGCACAGAAACATGGTGAAGTAACACAAAGTCAATAGAAAACAAGGCGAAGTAATGTGAAGGGTGACAGTATAGCGCAGTGGTTTAAGGCTCTGAGCTGCAAATCTGGTGACATCCAGCAGACCAGACCTGGGTTTGAATCCCACAGCTTCCATTTGCATACTGTGTGACCCTGATCAAGTCACTTAACTTCCCTGTGCTCCCAGGTTGTGCTTGTAAAAAAGCTTTCAGCTTAGTGTGTCTCACTTGGTTAAATAACTAAAAAAAAAAAGTCCATAGAGGACAATGAGAACTTTGCGTTACTTTGAGATGCGTAGTTATTCACTTTGTGTTAGTGAAGTTCGGGTTCTATGCAAAATACTATGTGTAGTAAATTTTAGCCACTTCACCCGCCACTACTTACCAGTGACCTATATAGGGGCAACACCACTTCCCTCTTGTTGCTGATACCCCTACCTATGCATCCTAGCATCCCACTAGCTCTCTCAAGTGCCTTGTCGCATTGTCTGCCCACATTTAGGTCATCTGATGTGATTATGACCAGGTCTCTTTCCTACTTGGTTGTTGCAAGTATCTCTCCACCCATTTTGTACTCTACCCTGGGTTCCTGTGGTGCAAGTGTATTACTTTGCACTTTTTTGGCATTAAACCCCAGCTGCCAAACCTTAGACCACTCCTCCAGCCATTTTAAATTTGTTGCCATCTTTTACCCCACCCAGAGTGCAGATCTTGGTGTCATCCACAAAATGTAGACCTTCCCTTCCAGCTCCTCTGCTATGTCACTAATCGAAGATATTAAGGAGGACCAGCTCCAGCACTGACCCCTGAAGTACCCCACTGGTCACTCTCCTCTCCTTGGAGCAAACTCCCTTTATCACCACCCTCTGCCTCCTATCCCATAACCAGTGTTTTACCCACATTACCACCTTAATGCCCACCCCATGCTACTCAACTTGTTTACCAGCCTCCTATGTGGAATGGTGTCAAAGGCCTTGATGAAATCTAGGTAGGCCATATCAACTACCCCTCCCTGACCCAACACCTTAGTCATATAGTCAGAAAAATCTATCTGGTCCACACTCCCCAACATGTCCCTGTGATGGCAAAAAGGGGCACTCTGTTGCCTATTTGATGTAGTGCGTGGCAAGCTAGCTCAGTTTTAACTGTGGAAATGTACTTTTCTTTTTAGCATTGCACCAGAATGGAATACATCTCTTTTTTTATATAGTCTAATTCTCACAGTACAAACCACTCAAATCCTGCTTTTGAATTTTCTAGATTTAGTCACAGTAACTCAACCCAGCACTAAACATTAAATTGTTTGATGTATTGTGTCCATCTCAGTACCTATAAATAAGTATAGAAAGACCAAAGTTGGGATTACATTTTTTGTCTGTACTATGAGCTTCTGACATTCTATAAATAGGATATTAGTTCCCTTCTGGTGTGATAAAGGACTCTGACTACCATAGTTATCCTGTAAATGAGCCACTCTGCCTCCCAGTAAAATTAATGCCAGCACAGAGGCTCCTGTCACCAACCAGAGGGCATGTCACGGGCATGAGTTGGCCCAATTCAGTGGCAGGAAAGACCTCTATACTACTGTATGTTGTCCATGTACATGTATTACCAAAGTTTGAACAATTAATTCATCACCTCTTCAGAATGGTTTAATATTAACTCCACAGCTGCAGTTTTAACCAAAATAGTAACATAGAAGCTGATGGCAGATAAGGACCACAAGGCCCATTAAGTCTGCCCATTTCTTTTTCTATCTTATGAATCTGCCATTGGCCTTTGCTCTGTCAATGGCCTACTATATGTTAGTTGTGCTGCGCACATTACAATTTAATAAAGAGTTCTGAAGAAACTCCATAAACCAATATAATCTCAATTCATCTCTTTGAACTGCCAATTAAGTGAATGTCAGGCAGAACAAATTATTCTTGACATCATTAAGAAGTTTACATTTTAAATTAGCTCTGAATGGTGATAAAGAACATTTGAAAGGTTACTTTAATTTCAGCAAAATAGAAGACACTATGATTGAATTCGGTACTTTCTACATTATTTGTGAAAGAATATTAAGCTAATACTAATGCCACACTGAAGAAGATAAAATGTTTTAAATAGCATTTTGACCACAAATACTAGGCATGTTCTGGTTCAAAAATGGTTTGATGTGCGACTTTGCTCCCCCGGGGGGGGGCAGCTGTGTGCACTGAGTCTAAGATCTGGGTTGGGGGCAACAGAAAATTCAGCATCTGGAATACCTTCAGTCAGGGTCTTGGATGCCTTCAGCCAGGATCTGTTGTAGATATGTGCATGGGGTCCAAGTTTTAGATTTGGTTCTGTATTCGGTTTAGGGTTAAATGTCTGCTTTGGATTGTTTTTGGTTGTTGTATTGTGCTGTAAAACCCCTGTGGGATTCACATGGTTCCCTACAAGTAGTGTACTGATTTACTATTTTTCATCTTTTATTTATTTAGTTTTTGTTAACCGGGTAGGTACACTAGACAGAAACTGCCTGTGTTCAGGTACGACCCAGGACAGTACAACACTAGGAATGCAATACTTGACTTATTTCAATGTATGAACAGAAGCAACATGTACAGGAGTATAACATTTTAAGTAAGATAGGGAAGGGAAATGGATACATATCCGACATATAGACGATGTCCTATTTACAAATTGAAGCAAGTGCAGCAATACAAATTGAACCAAGTACAGCAATACAACAGTATGTCATTCATTAAGTATACATAAAGATTTGCACAGTATCCATGCCATAGTTTGGACTGGAAAAGGAGGGCTAGACCATATGACAATACTGCCTATTTTCTGCCTCATCCGGTGGGTGGGTGGGGGCAGAACAGACACAAACTGATGGAAACTGAAGCAGATTAAGCTTTTGGTGATATTTTATTGAATAAGTGGGGAAATGGCTGTGATACCAACCACATTCCCTTACTCTTTGGCAGGGAATGGGGTCAGTTTCCTATCAGAGAGAGTGGAGGTGTTCAGAGTGGAAGCGGTACCATGTAATATGAGCAAATGAATAACAATGCCGTCACAATATGGCAAACACAAAATAATGATCGGAACTACAGCCACCATCATTATAGCTAGTAAAATAATGGCAAAGTCCTTTATCTTATTTTTTTGGGGGGGTTCAGCCCACCACACCACCCATTGAGGGGGGCTTCCCTCTCACACCCATCTAACTAAAATAACCGTCTCTTGGAGGGGGCAACTCAGTGAATGGAAGAAACTCGGGAGGGGAGATGTTCCCCAGGGGGAAAAAGTAAAACCAACAACAAAGTAAAAAAAAGTGTATCAGCTGGGAACCGAACCTAGTTCTGCCTCAACGACTCAGATACTCAATGTTGGTGACTGTAACCACCATGTTAAGTGAACAGCTCAGTTTACAGCCCACAACTGCTGTTCTAAATATTGCCTGCCCACATTCCCATCGCTGTTTCCCTACTCCTGTAGCCTTCCTTATTTTCCCTCCTCACTCTCTTCACATACTCATTATTCTTTACAGCTCACTATTCTTCCAGGTGCTCAATTTGAGTCACTCATAAAATGGTTCATCAGTGGAAGGAGACATGGCTGCCTGACTGGAGGAGGTTGCTTCCTTCCCCACCCACAGTACTGAGGAAGAGTAAGGTGTTGGGGATGTGAAAATGCACTGAGTACCTGCTCCGACACCAGTGGATTTAGCCTTTGATTGTCAGGATGGCTCTAGCCAGAGAGACGAATCTGTGGAGATGCATATGTTGGGGTGAAGAAGTAATGTGAAGGAGGTAGCTGCTAATACTTTGGAGTAGGCCAAAGAGGAGGAGAAATTTAAAGAGCTACAAAACCACCAGAGAATACAGGAGTCGCCGGAGTAGAACATTACTTTTATTACCATGGAAGTGGGTAATGTAATGTAATATAATGTCCAACAGGTACTGTAAACTTTTTTTTCAAATAAAAAAAAAAGTTGAGCTGAGAAAATCTTCCCCAAACAGTTGTGAGCTATAAAACGACGTGCAGCTGACAGTGTCGGGAAAGCCAGTGGCTGAAATGACAGAAGGCAAGACTCGGGGGTGAAATGCTGCCAGTTGTAAACCCTCCTGTCAGTTTCAGCAAATGCTCTGAAGTAAATGAAATGGGCAAAACCCCTCAAAACAAAGTAGTTAATACAAGCCCTGTTAACACTGTCGACTTTGAAGTGCATCAGTCCCTTGTGCATGGATTGATGTGCTTCAAAGTCAGCAGTGTGGATATTTTCTGGAGCATCTTAATAGGGCTGTGCATCAGGTTTCTGATCCAACCCAGGAGAGGGGTCATGTACTGGAGTGAACTACTTTACAGCACCTCACCAGCAGTGTAGACACTCTGCAGGGCTCACTCCTGATGAATGTCTCCTCTCCCGGTATGCTCCTAGTCCCATTAATTTCTAAGTTGCTGGTTGCTAAATTGTAAAAACAGTCCTTAGCATGTCCAAGTTCAGCAAAAAGTATTTTTCATCAGCACAAAGAATGCTGAACTCAGGAAAGTACTTGGAGATGTAAGATGAGTGCTAAAAGTACTATAAACTAGGGACATAAATTGGGACAGCAATACTGGGTGTGCACTAATACATGTGCATATCGTCTGGACCCCCAGTGATATGCATCTATATTAGTGCATGCCCAGTATTGCTGTCCCAGTTTACATCCCTAATTTATAGCACTTTTAGCCCTTGTTTTACATTTTGAAGCACTTTCTTGAGGTCAGCATTCTTTCCACTGATGAAAAATGCTGTTTGCTTAACTCAGGTGTGCTACATACTGTAAGAAACAAACATTCTGGGCTTCAGCAATAGCCAGTCATCACTGTCACTACATGAGGTGGGGGGGAGAACCACTCCAGCATCCGGCTGTGTGGACACAGACTTGAGCCGCTGCCGACATCATAGCCGCAGTGAAGTGCCATGAATTGTGGAGCACTGCTGCGCTGTAAACGTGGCTACAGACCGATGGGATTTTAAACAGGCCATAAAATTTCATCTATTTGCCCATGGAGCCTGCATTTTGGAACAGAAAAGCAAAGTGAACATTTTTGGGTGGGGGGGATATAACAGCAGTACCAAGCAAACAAAGCCATCTTGGAAGGCAAGAAATAAATAATACATGGGCAAATGAATGAAGTGCCAGGCAGAGGGCGAAATCAGTTCCAAGTCAGCACATCAGCAGTGATGTTGTTGACATGCCCAACAGTGATGGGAACAATGTTGACTGTCAGCAAAGTGTTTTTTTGTGGGGGTCTTTATCCTCCACACCCCCCTATCTCTAAATATCCAACTCCGAGTCGGAGTTGGTTCAGAGTTGGGGTGAAACACCAGGAGTTGTGGTCCAGTTGTACAGCGGACCACCACAGCGACTTGGCGAGAAGTGTCACTGTGATAGACTTCACTGTATTATTTTCATTGTGCTGACGTGCTGCCAGTTAAATCAGCTCTCTACAGAAAAAAATATTTCAGCTTCTGGGACATGCATTGAGGAGGCACTAATGCAAGTTGGCTGGCAGAAACAAGGGGAATGTGAGCCCTGCAATGTCCAGGGCCAGTGCAAAAGCTGATTTGGGGAAGATAATTTTAGCTGATTCAGAGATACTCTGCAACCCATTCACATGGTCACTCCTTGGACCTTGTCTTCTCACTGGGATTAGAGGTCACCAACCTCATTATGGAACTGGTCATTTGGCAGGACCACTATACTGTGAAGTTCTCATTTGAACCCCCCCCAATAGACCCTCCCCTACAGAGATGGTCCAATACTGCGATTTGAGAGGTTTTACCCCAGAGGGTATTAGGGCGGTGCTGGATCTCTGGATCTTGCAAGGAGTCAGTGGAATTGGTGTCAGTATGTAATAGGGTTGTCACTGGCATTCTGGACTCTGTCACACCAGTCCGTGTTTGACTCCTCACATCACATTGGAGATCCCCATGGTTCGATGGGACTCTCAAGGAGTTTAAGGCGAGGGGCCAAAGGTTGGAGAGTAGCTGACAGAGATCCCAATTGAAATGGGGATAAGCTTGTTTTGATGTCTCACTATAGAGATTATCAAACAGTAATGGCCAGTAAGAAGGCAGAGTTCCTGTCCAGGGAAATTGCTGCAGCAATTAGACCAGCTCAGCTCTTCTGGACTGTCAACAGGCTGTGTAAGCCAGCCTGCCTTCAGCCAGTTACAGCCTTTCACAGACTAAATATTATGAGTTTGCTCTGTTATTTTGCTGACAAGATTTCCTCTATCAAATCTAGAATCCTGTCGGCACCCTCTATGGGGACCTGCAGGAGCTAGCCAGTGTTTGTCGCAGGTATTCCACCTGTCTGGTTTGACTTTGAACAGATGGTGGTCAGGGATGTTGTTAGGGTCATCCATGAGTTGAGACCCATCCATTATAGTTTGGATCCAATTCCGACGTGCACTCTTATAGTCAAGTCAAGTCCATTGGCTCAGTCTTTGCCAGGATAGTCAGCTGTTCATTAGTGACTAGGGTCTTTCCTGAGTCCCTTAAGGAGGTGGTGGTGAAGCCCCTTTTGAAAAACTTTTTCTCAAGACCCAGACTGCCTGGTGAACTGCAGACCCATCTCTAACATATCCTTCTTAGGGAGAGTTATTGAGAAGGTGGTGGCTTTACAGTTGGAGGCCCATTTGTTAACTCATGACATCTACAACTATCTCCAGTTGGGCTTTAGGAAAAGGCACAGTACTGAGACTGCCCTGGTTCCGGTGCTTAATGATCTCCTGGTGGTGAGGGATAGAGAAGAGTGGTCCATTCTTATTCTCCTTAGTCTCTTGGCTGCTTTTGACACTGTGGACCCTGGGGTGCTTTTGGACCATCTGTGAGTTCATTGTGGACTCTCTTGTGTGGTCCTCAACTAGTTCCACTCTTTCCTCACTGGCAGGATGCAGATGATAGTCTTTGGGACTTTTTCCTCTCAACCACTGCCCCTGTTGTGTGGGGTCCTGCAGGGTTCCATATTGTCCCCCATATTGTTTGCGATGTATATGGTTCTGCTAGGGAACATTATAAGACAGTACAGACTAGGTTTTCATTGCTATGCCAACGATACTCATCTGTACCTGTCTTTTGCACCTGGATAACAGGATGAGGCCTCAGATTTTAATCGGTGCCTCACTGAGATCTGGTACTGGATGAGTG
This sequence comes from Neoceratodus forsteri, assembly GCA_016271365.2. Lineage (NCBI taxonomy): Eukaryota > Metazoa > Chordata > Ceratodontiformes > Ceratodontidae > Neoceratodus > Neoceratodus forsteri. The sequence continues at coordinate 49,063,821 of CM028129.1, read as the reverse complement.
CCAACTGGATGAGGTTAAATTCGGAAAGACAGAAGTACCAGTGGTGGAACCTAGTCCCCAAGGGTTAGTTTACAGGCTGGTTGAGTCACCAGGCTTAGGCTTGGAGACTCCCAGATTCTCGCATCTGCTAAGGTGAAAAATCTTGGCATTGTGCTGGATCGCAGCCTAACACTTAAATCTCAGGTGCTGACCATGGTCCAGAGCAGATTTTACCACCCTAGAAACTTTGCCAGGATTAAACACTTGATCCCCCCCATGAGATCCGCCATCACAGGTTCATGCCTTCATGACTTGATTACTGCAATGCCCTCTACCTAGGGATATCGGGAGCTGATCTTCGCCACCTACAGCAGGTGTAGAATGTGGCAGCCAGGCTGTTGACTGGCCTTCTGAGGTCATGCCGAGGGCCACTGGGAAATTGCAGAATTTTTTAGCAGATTTTGAGGGGGAATTTGCGGGACTTTTTTCTCCCAAATTTTGCGGGGATTTTGCAGGACTTTACATGTATTTTGTGGTGATTTTGCGGGTTGCTGGGAACACATTTTCCTTTGTGAGGTACAAGTCTGGGGTTTTAAATTTCAGTTGCTTTGTGATGCATATCAAAGTCAGCCATCAGAAAGGTATAGGTTTTTGTAAAAAAATTAAAACACACACACACGCACAAAAGGTACAAGTTTTTATTGAAACACCCACAACTGATCAAAAAACAATATAAATTATAATAGTAGCATCATTGTTAAAGCAGTACCACCACCACCTCTAATAATTCAAATAATAAACATTAGTATTCTACAGTAAATGAATAGTACCACCACCACCCCAGATTGTCAAGAAAGGCTTGTTGCATTATAGAATGAGCAGTACCAATGGTTATCCAACAAAGATCTTTAAAATTTCTTATTGTACTTCAACATAAGAAGTAGTCTAGTGTTGTCATCTGTCAAACTTTGCTGATTGTCTTTTAAAAGGTATGTGTACAGCGAAAAAGTCCGTTCAACATCTGCTGTGCTTACGGGAAGCCAGATATACCTTTTTGCCACAGCAGCAAGATGTGGAAGTGTATCCCTTTGTGCTTTCCACCACTCAGCAATATTAAATCATCACTGGGTACTGGCTGGGTGAAAGTTCTGTACCCATGCCATTCAAAGTTTGAAACACCAGCCAGAGATGGTAGCTCCTGGGTGTGTTTTACTTTTTCCTTGTCCTGAGTTGGCAGCTGTTTTGGGTCAAAGATTCAGGCAGCTTTGAATGTGCTGACTGAGGGATGAGATTTTAAATTTGTTTCCAGTTTCTCACTGCTGTCCAGCATAACCTTCTGAAAAAGGTTCACACAGTTTTGATTTTCAGGTAACTGACAACGGGACAACATTTCTACTGCATTTGGTCTGTATTCAGTTTCCCCTGCGGTGGCACAGAAGTCCAAAAACATATGAACATTTTGCACCCTTCCAATTATGGAGTGTCCCTGTGGCTGGCTGCCTGACTGCAATTGTAGAATAAGGTTAACAAGTTCAGATGAGTGTTCCACAGCAAAAGTGGCTTGTGTTACCAGCTCTACTGCTTTGTCTTTCAATAAGCACTTCAGGCGCTTCAAGGTTGCTGTATCAGATTGTAGCATTTCAACAAATTCTGTTAACACAGGCAAATAGTCTGCCAAATACTGAACAGCATTAGCCCATTAAGCATTAATTGGAGGGAGGACAATTCAGAGGAAATGTGAGGAAGAATTTCTTCACAGAACGGGTGGTGGACAAGTGGAACACCCTGCCAGAGGAAGTGGTGGGGGCTGAAACAATCACAGGATTTAAGAATACATGGGATAGACATAAAGGAATTCTGGAGGTCAGGGGTAAGGGGCAACAGACTTCTAGGAAAACATAAACTGAACTTACAAGCTCAAATGGGCAGACTGGGTGGGCCATAGGTCCTTATCTGCTGACACTGTCTATGTATCTATGTAACCCAGGAGCACCGTCGAGTTACCACTGCGTTTACTGGCATCTTGGGTACAATGCCCTGCTTGGATTCCATGAATGCAAAGTACTGATGCCTATGCATTGGGCTCTGGCAAAATATTTTTTTAACAAGGGAAACAGCAGTGTTTAAGTCATCCAGTGTGTCTGCCCAGACTTCCAAGACCAAATTGAGGAGGTGGGCAATGCAAGTGACATGCACTGCATTTGGTAGGACACAGGACAGCACAGTTTCAAAAGCCTTGTGCATATAACTTGCACAGTCCGTGACAATGGCAAAGACTTTATTGAAGTTCACTCCATTGGTGTTTAGCCCTTTTAGTAGACCTTGGGATACTGTGGTGTTGTTCACATGATGCAAAAACTCAACACCAATTAGAAGTGGCTGCTCCTCAACATTAAGCAATGGTTGGGCCAAAATAGCCAACATGCTACGCCCACAGGCATCTGTTGTCTCATCCAGAAAAATGAAGACATCTTGGTCCTCCACCGCCTCTTTCAAGGACTGTTCGTGATCAGGCTGAAGTTGTTGGAGGTACGTGCTCCGAAGCTGTGCTGGTCCCAGAAGACTACCGCCTTGTTTTGTGTGCTTCTTTAAGAACTCTTGAAAGCCAGAAGCCTTCTCCAGTGGTATGTCTGCATGGGTCAAACAGCGGACAAAGTCCAGAACAAATTCCTTCTGTTCAATGGAAGATTCCGTTGCTCGACTGAAACACGAAGTCAGCGACTGCTGTCTTAGAGGTGTGCCTAAAAAAAAACAAAAAAAAACCCAGCAAGATATAGTATGTTACAGGGAAAAATAAACTGTGCCTGGAAAACAAAACAAAAGCAAACAAGATTTAATATTTTACAGGGCAAAAACAAACTGTAGGTCAGCCCAGTGTCATGGAGGGCTGAGGAGCTGTGAGCTTTACCTCTTGCCACACTGGCAACCTGTTTGAGAACAACATCAGATCAGCAGGGAGGGGAGAGGATCAAGTGTCCAACTGGCTGCTTTCCTCTCCCGAGTGGGGTTGGGAATCTGCTGTCTTGCTCTTAGAGGCCAGGTGGTAGTTTTGAACTCAAGCAGCAAGGAAGGGGGGTGCAGGAACAAGGCACGTGTGCACGGGGGGGAGTGAATTGAGTTCCACGGTGCCAGAGAGAGATGAGATGGACTTGGGAGGCAGGGACAGAGCAGATACCAGTCGTCCAAGGGGAAAAACAAACTGATTATGTAAAAAATAAAATAACTGCAAACATCTGTGTCGACTAGTACTTACTTTGCATATTTTTCTTTGCAGCTTCTTTTCTTTCTAGATGTTTCTGCGACTTCATGTGCATGTCAACTGTATGCTTCCACACGAAGTCGAGTGTGTGGGTACAAGCACGACAAAACAGCAATCCTCCATCCTCATAAAGATCCTCTGGATATAACTTAACCCGATCATGGGCGCACACAAGATACGAGACGTGACAGTCCTTGGCCTCTTCGCGAGAAAGACGGAAGAGCTTTGGTGGCGGTGTAGACATGGTGTAATTTACCTAAACCAAAATTAAACCCCCCCAAAAAATTAAAACTTCAATGAGAGCACCCGTGCATAGAGAGCTTTCCTTGGGATGCTTGATCCTCCAGTATCACACCACTGGTTTGCATCCCACAATGTTCTAAGCTGGGCAGATTGGTTTCAAAACCTCAGCTAATGGAGTTGTCTTGTCATGGTGCTGAACTTGCCCATAGACTTGCTAGTATCCATGTAACAAAAGACTCCAGAAATAGTTTTCTTGCTACATTTCATACTGGCCAGGCACACCCCTCCACACCACAGGAGTTAGCGACGGATGCTGGCGACTGCCATACATGATGGAAAAAAATTGTTCAGTGCCACTCAGGTTGCCCGCCCCACCCTGCACCCTCACCAGAGGCCAAAACAATTTTTTTCACCATGAGTGCCAGTCCGCCAGGCCCACCCCTCCACTCCAACTCTGAGGAACCACAGCAGCGAGTCAAGGACACACCACAGCAGCGAGCGATGGACACTGGTGACTGCCATACATGATGGAAAAAAATTGTTCTGTGCCACTCTGGTCACCCACCCCACCCTGCACCCTCACCAGAGGCCAGAACAATTGTTTTCCCAATCTGCCAGTCTGACAAGCTTTTTTTACAGCCCCATACATATAAATAAAAAAACAAATTACCATAGCTGGCTCCTGCTAGACTCCATCCCTGCCTCCCAACATGCCACCCTCAAGTCATCAGAAGAAACATTTGCATAAAAACTTAATTGTTTGGCACAAAAAAAAGAGTTTTGCAAGTGATTCAGCTCTTTTGGGGATATTCTGACTGCTGCAATACCAAGAGTGGGAACAATCCTCACTAAAGCCTGGGCAATTGATATGGCAAGGAGCAAAACATTCACTGCAACCAGACTTCACAACACAGAGAATTGAAAAGCATAATTCCTTTGACTGTCACCTGGCATGAGAAATGGGCTTCAGATGTTCCTTGGGACTGCCAGCCACCCTGACTATTGGAAGCATGATGGAGTCTTTTGCTTGTCCAAGGGAGGCTAGACAATTTATTTTAAACATTATGGATCAGCATGAATGCAGGGACTTTACTGAGGAGAGACAATGTTCCTGAAGAGTGGAGTGTGTTCATAATTTAAACAATAGGCATTGTAATGCTCCTAGAACTCCCCCAGTAACATTTAATAACACTGAGCCACCATAAATAGATGTAAGTATGCCCACATCACCCCCTTCCCACGACTCGAGGCCACACGTTTTGGTCCCTATAGGATCAAGGACAGAGGTCCTCCTGACCTTCTCCCAGAAAAAACAGGCATTCAATTCACTTGGAGCCAGAGACAATTATGCAAATTGTATAAAAACTTACCTGTTTGGCACAAAAGAAAGAGTGATTCAGCTCTTTTTGGGGTAATTGTTGCAGCAGTGGTCCTCTGCTTCTTCTCCTCGTCGTTGAATTCTGCAGCACCTGCCTCCCGGTCACTCTCACTCTCACCTCGATGCTCGCTCACCTTCAGCTCTCCACGTTTCGGATACTGCAGCTCCCGGTGATGCCTTCAGCTCCTGCTCTTGCTCTGTAGACCCCCTCACCTGTCCACGCACATTTACCTTGGTTTGGCGGACCTGAGGGGGGCCTGAGCAAATGGAAAAGAGCGGGAACTTTTAAAAAACAACAGCCTGGCGTTTTTGGTCCCCAGCTAGTGTGTGACGACCATGATGATGTCACTAGCGCATCACACGCCAGGACAACAAAGCAGGCAAAGAGATCAGGCAGGAGAGGAGTCAAGAGCGAGACTGAGCATACAGCGAGATGGCTGGGGAGTCTGTGGGGACACATCAGGAGGGATACCATATTGGGCAGCAGCAGAATTCGAGGAGCCATTGGCTAGTAAGTGATTGTGTTTTTTTGTAGGGAGCAGGAGGTCGCGTTGGGCACAGTTTTTGACAGGGAAGCAGAGAATGCATAAATGATTAGATTAAGCTCTACTTTGTTGAAATTTGCGGAAGGCATGATTTTTTTGTGGGGGGGTTCCAAAAATCACACTTTCAGGCAAATAATCGCTGCCGCTATTTTCTAGTGACCCTGGTCATGCTACATTATGCCTGTGCTCTGCTCTCTGCACTGGCTCCATATTAGGTGTCGGATCACCTTCAAGGTCAGGTTACCAACCTATAAAGCCCTGCATGGTTTGGAGCCTGGTGAACTGCAAGACCTCCTGTAACGCTACCACCCATTTCATCCCCTACGGTCACACCAGGAGGACCTCCTAGTGATTCACAGAGTCCTTTTAAAATCATCTGGCACCTGAGCTTTATCAGTTGTAGTACCTACCCAGTGAAATTCATTGTCTTGGGTGCTTAGAGAGGTATCCATGGTTATTGCAGTTAAGTTGAGGTAGGTTAGGATAGAGGGTTAAAGGGCAGACTAGATGGGCCGTGAGGCCTTTTTCTGCCATCACCTTCTATGACTGCCTTCAAGTGGGATCTGAAGACCATTTTATTTACTAAAGCTTTCCTCTCCTTTTAATTTATTGTGCTTTACTTATATTTTTTATCATTTATTTGCTTTTGGCAACTGGGTAAGTGCACTAGCAGTGCCTAGAGATGGAGTGCTCTAATAAATCCATAAACTAAGCTAAACTACTCCAGGGGACAGCTGGAACAAAGCAAAATATTGATAATTCAGGTTCAGAACTGGAGCAGACAAAGACAAGTATTTCTGACTCAGAGCCTAAAGTGGAGCCTCCCAAAAGTGATAAAACAAATACCAAAGCTACACCTGAGCATGGGATAACAGGGAAGGTGAATGAAGGAATTATAAACCCCAATCTATCTGAGGTTTCAGATGCTATGGCAGAAGAGGGTACAAGTATGGGGAAAACAGTACAAACCCCCTTCCTCAAAGGACTAGAGCTGACTAATGAGGAAAGGATCTCAGACCTCCAGGTAGAAGATCACCTGGGGGCCAGTGACCATCACATGGTATGGTTCAATTTGGCCACTAGAACTAAATCATCCCATTCCAAGACAAAAATATGGGACTTCAGAGGAGCTGACTTTGATAGGATGGCCAGCAGAGTTAAGTTAGCCCTGGCAAAAATAAACTCCCTTATTGCAGCAGCTAAAAGCTGTCAAGGTGGTGGACATGCTTTTGCACTGCTGTCATGGACAGCGTGCAATCTAATTCATGTCACGGAGCCCAGCTCCAAAAAAGCAGTGGTGCCACAGGCCACAACAGGACCGCACCTCCAAAACCTGCTATTCCTAAGTAACCACAACATGTTTCTTGTGCAGGCGCAAGACAACATAAAAATAGAATACTAGAACACTTAAGACATATCAGGATAGACTCTGAGGACAATACATTGGCCAACCATATTAAATATTATGGTATAGATCATGTTTTTAAATTATATGGACTGGAATAGGTGCTTGTGAGAAGGGGGAAGGGGTCAAAATAATGCTCTTATGTGCCAAGAAACATACTGACAGTTCAGATTAAATGCAGGAAAGTATCAGGGTTTGAATGGGCATTTCAAAAGGAAACATTAAAGAAGGAGAGGTTAATTTAATTATTAATTGATACAGTATTGCACTTTATAGAATAGGCACTTTGTACTGTCAGCTTTTTTTATGAATAAGATAGTCTGATGTGCTTTACTACATAATATTGAGATACCTATTTTAATGATGCCATTTGGGATTTGTTGTTGTTGTGATGGGTAGAGTGCACCTTTTTTAAGATATAATAGCACTTTATACCACATGGGGATATTTAAGAAAGTGGATAATTTAGGTATAATGTCTTGATAAAGTGTCAACTGTGACGCGAAATGTAGATGCTTGTGTGAGAGGAGTGCTACCTTTGTATTTAATAAATTATTTTTTTTTATTGTACGCTATCTGCAAGTGTTCTTTTTGCTCTCTGGGAGTGAGGCCAAAAGTTTTCTGTGTTCCTGGTGTTTAGTGCTGTATTTTGGCTCCTTTGTTGAGTTCTGCTGCCACATTATTTATTCCTTTGGCCCTTGTTTTCTTTCATACCCACAGAAGAAGTGATAGAGGCCAATCAAAAGCCAAGCTCTCAAAAGCTGATGGAATTCAATTGGTATACCGTTTTCCAGCTCTAGCTAAAAGAAAAGCCTTGGGAGACATGAAGGATGATCTGGATGTTTCCTCTGTGGCCTCTACCTAGCTTGATCCCTCGACTGATAATGAAGTGGCCTTTACAGACTCTCAGTCCTTGAGACAGAGGAAAGTTAAATAAACAAGCATTTGTCAATGCTGAATGTTTGGTTGCTGATATTAGCATTGCACATGCAGGAGCTAGATAGATGCAGAATAGAAATGGCAGTGAAGTACTGAACTCATGCTAACCCCATCTCCACCCTGCAGAGATGGACAGGCACTGGGGTCTGCCTTTGGGTCATCGTCCATAATGCTCACGGCATTTCACCTCACGCTATCCTGCAGACACCGACAAGTGTTGAGGTGTGCCTTGGGATGTTTGGCTTTACAGTCACCCCATTTCATAACGACATAAGCTGAAATGGGTGCAGCATAGGAGAATGGGGTGAACTCTGGGGCCGAACAGTCCAAGACTTACCTAGATGCCTGTCACTGGCTTCAGGGTGGGGGGTAGGGGTGGAATGGTGTGAGCATTACAACTGGCAATCCAAAGGCACACCCCTGATGCCTGTCAGTCTGTACAGGCTGAAACATCATATTCAGAAACCTTAACACCCTGGGCATTTGTTGGTATTTGCACTTCAAATTTTCAACATGGTCTTGTAACACAGTCATTTAGTGGAATTATTTCACTAAATTTTCAACATAGACATTTTGCTCATGAACACTGTCACTCATATTTTCTTAATCTGTCCTGAATGTTGATTTCCCACAGCGACTGCACCATTGTGTGCCAGATGTGCGAAAACACATTTTGGGCATGATGTGAAAAATGACAGCTGTACTGTTCATAAGAAGGTATGCAAAATTGACAATGTTTAAATTTTTGAGTGAAAATATTACAAATTCTCGATGTTACGAGTGTGTGTGAAAACTGCACAACACACGTTCCTACCATAGTCATTTTACAGACTTTTGTCACCAAATTTTCAACATAGGCATTTTGGGACCTTCACTTATGAATGGTGTCAGTATACAGTTTACTGGCATTTCTTCAGTTTGTGGTTGGCTTTGAAGAGTGCAGACGTGTTCCCGATCCACCGAAGATCATCACACTGGACTCTGGAGATAAGTATGGGGTGAAGGGGTGTGTGGGGAGGTGGGGTGCCCAGTGAGTGGGCGAGGGTTGGGGGAGGGGCCACAGGACTCACAGAGGGACCGTTTTCTAGTTTACAGGTTTAAAAAAAAATTAAAAACTTAGTGGGAAGGTTTTCTTTTTTACAGGGCCATTTGACATGATGGGGTGTACTCCCAGTGTGCCACCTGAGTGTTTGGGGGAGCTGTAGCCGAAGGGCAATTGGGTACCCCCATCAGTACATACAGAGTGTTGGGGGGAAAAAGAGCCGAGGGGGATTGGGCACCCCCCTCAGCACACCAAAAACTGGAGGGGGAACATTATGCCAATGGGGAGTGGGCTCCCCCATCGGCAAATTAACTGGGAGGGGGCATGCCGACAGGGGGATTGGGTGCCCCCATCGTTTTTTATTTTTCTTTAACTGTGCGGGGGAAGGCCTGGGCTCAGCACATTCACACTGCTGTAAGCTACAGCAGTGTGAACACACAACCAGGAATGCAATGCAGGAATGCAATTTCAAAGGACCGAGCTGCACCACTATTGGTGAGGCTCTGTCCTGTGAAAAGTTGTCCAACTCAGCCCAAACAGCTGCAAGTGAGTCATCGCCAGCCTGCTGACTGATTCATCTGCCACTGACCTACCCCTAGAAATGGAGCTCTCCATTGGGCACACCCCAGTAGAGCATCTTATAGCAATGAGTTCATCTGTGCCTGCGTGCCATGACGAACTCAAAAACCTACATTAATTTCTATGTTTTGTAATAATTCATGGCAGAGAGTCAGTAAAATTAAGCTCTTACTGGTAATGCCATGTGAGTGATGGTAACTCCCCCCACATACACACATAGGTATACACGCACACACTCAATGGCAGGACACAGCCCTGCCCAAGCAGCTTGCATTGGAGATAACAGATACAAAAAGCAAGTTGAGAATCAAGAAAAAAATGCTCTGTAATAATGTTTTGCACAAAAGCTCTTTCTGAAGCATTTAAGCTGTCCCTGATGACTGGGACATACACATGAAAAATATATCATTTGCCATTGTCCAGTAAGGTGTTCTTTAAATGCAGTTATGTGATTTGGGGGTGGAAGTAACTGTCTAGTAAATTTCCTGGATATTAAAAATGATGTACACATACCCAATGAAAAAATAACTTATTTTGAGCAGTGAGGCTTATTGTGATGTTTGATGTATAGTATGATTTTTCAAATAACTCTGAAATGGTCTGAAGGTGGTAAACTATGAAATGATGTGAGTGTGTGGTGGCGGCGACGGGGACACTGTAAGCAGCGTGGCACTTTTGTTTGAGCCTGTTTCTCATGTATCTGTTGCTGTCAAAACAAAGGTAGTAGGAACCTGTATTGTTTTATATAAACTGCATGTTATGCTCCCCCGATGCCTCAGCCACCCTTCCCCTGGGATGGGCTCAGCCCTATCCACAGTATCCCTGTCACTTGCTTCCAACCCTACTGGCTTAGTAACTCCTCCCCCCCCCCTCCCCACACACACACACACACAAACTTGAGTGGGGTCTGGCCATTCATCCAAGCTCATGTAACTGTTGTAAAAAAATATATGCAGCAACACAAAATCACTATGCAGGCACTGACAGGTAGTTAAATAGCTTTTATACTATGTCTGGGTGAATCGGGACACAAATGTGCACCACAAACTAGAGAGTGGACTGGGAATGACATGGAATTTGTACAATTTCTACAAATATATATGATTAAAAAAAATACACAACAAAAGGAAAATAGTATAGGGAGTGACGGCACTGGGTCGTGATGTTGCAAGAGATTATGCCGAAGCAATATGCAGCACTGCCAATACAGCACAATATATTGCCAGTGGGCAGTGGCATATATCTATGTTTTGCAGGGGAAAGAGCCCCCTGCACCCTCCAAATTGGGGGGGGGGGCTGCACCTGTGAACCCCCCAACTAAAATAATTACCTGGGGGGGTGGTTGGACACTTAATTCTCACAAAGTGCAAATAAAGGAAAACGTGCATGCTTCTGGGACCACGATTCGACAGCGGTCCGCAGACCCACTGTATATTTTACTGCATATGGCTCATTCCATCGAGCCACGGGAGCTGCTCAGGGGACCCTACTCCAAGAAAAGGTTGTATCCTCTGCAAGGGAAAAGTGACAGGGTGCACAACCCCGCATAGATCCTTTAGCGGTTTTGCACCGTTACTATTCCCACCAGCGCTGTCTCTGATGCGCAGTTTTGGTGTGTGCCATTCTCTACATGGCAGACTGACCCAGTAGGGGGAGTGACTATACTTTGATGTGTTTCAGCAGACACACTAAACAAAATGTATTGCCATATCTGCCATCAGCTGAAAAAAACATCACAGAAATGAAAAAAAAACACAAATATGAATTAAATTTGGATTTTTGTTTTCATTACAGACAAAGACAAGCACTAGTACCATGTGACTTTTCCTTATTTGAGCACACTCGTGATGTGAAGTGGCATTGGGGTGGGGGGCTGACCAACACGCTACACTGGCTGATCATCAATAAGACTATGTTCGGAGAGGGGACAGAGACCAGTTTTTAATGAGAAATTGGGATGCTGCAGGTGGTTCCATGCGAGAACTATTGATTTTAAATGTGGATGCATTACTTTATTTATGATTGATAAAAAACCAGCAGGGCAAAATCTGGAGGAAAAAAAGGCAACGGGTTTAGAAACCATTGCAAACTACGAAACGATTATATGTATTAATCCCACATTATAACAGCTTCATATCTACAAAAAATAAAAATAAAAATAAAAGCACACTTTGTTTCATATAGAAGTGCTTTATTGTAGGTAACAAACAGACTAAAATCATATCTTATATCCTGTAAAAGTGGCTTGCTTATGAGAAAGGAGTAGAATACAGAGCAGGAATTGGGGGCATGTGGACATAGAGACAGATACATAGATTGTCTGGTTACAAACACATTTATTCAGCATTAATAAAAAAATGTGAAATTTACAATACCAATGAAATAAATAGTGACTGTCTCCAGCAAGGATGCTGTGGCTGTAGTGTAACACACATCAAAGCAATTACTGTACATGGGGCCGAGGGGACATCACTGACAGAAGGACTCTAAGACAATTGACTCCAATAGCTGGCAATAAAAGAAACGGGAATGGCGACCCCCTGGGGACATAAAGCCGGACTGGAAACATGGAAAACTTCCAATTTGAACAAACAGTGCTGCAAAATGCCACGTATGATAGAAATAACAAAATCTCAATATAGAACACGTTTTTTAATGTTCTCAGCACTTAGTTCTGTTTGGTCAAACTGGAATTTTTCCATGTTTCCAGTCCTGTTTTATGGCCTCAGGGGGTCACCATTCACGTTTGTTTTTTTGCCAGCTGTTGAAGTCAATTGTCCCAGGATCATTCTATCAGTAATGTTCCCTCCACCCCATGTAGTTGCTTTGGTGTTTGTTACATTTCAGCCGCAGCATCCTCACTAGCAACCGTCACTATTTTTTCATTGGTGAATGTCAAATTTTCCTAGTAATGCTGAATAAATACAGTTTTAATCGGACAGTCTGTATGTTTGTCTCTACATCCACATGTCCCCGAATTCCTGCTCTATTCTATTCTACTCTTTCCATTTTTCATAAACATGCTACTTTTACAGGAGATATGATAAGCTTTTAGTCTGTTACATATAATAAAACACTGCTGTATGAAACAAAGTGTGCTTTTATTTTTTTTTTTTTGTAGGAATGAAACTGGTAAATAGTGGGATAAATGCATACAAAATTACTGTAGTTTGCAATGGTTTCTAAACCAGTTGTCTTTTTTTTCCTTCGCATTTTGCCCCGGGGGTTATTTATCATTCACAAATAAAGCCATGCATGTTAGTAGGCACATCCACATTTAAAATCGATAGTTTCCCCCATGAAACAACCTGCAACATCCCAATTTCTCATTAAAAGACAGTTTTTTCCCCTCTCTGAACATAGCCTTTTTGATGACCAGCCAGTGTAGAGTGTTGGTTAGCTCCCCACCCCCATCGTCACTTCACATCAAGAGTGTGCTAAAGTAAGAAAAGGTTGCATGGTATTAATGCTTGTCTTTGTCCGTAAACAAAAAAAAATCCAAATTTGATTCATATTTATTTATTTTTCCATTTCTGTGTTTTTGTTTTTATTTTCAGCTGCTGGATATGGCAATACATTTTGTTTAGTGTGTCTGCTGAAACACAGCAATGTATAGTTGCTGCCTATGTTATTTTCCTTTTGTTGTGTATTTTTTTGAATCACGTGTTTGTAGAAATTGTGCAAGTTCCACATGTTCTTCCCAGTCCTACTTTTTAGATTGTGGTGCACATTTCAATCCCGATTCACCCAGACATAATTTAAAAGTGACTTATTAATCGGTCAGTGACTGCATAGTGATTTCCTGCTGCTGTATATCATTTTTTGAAGGGTGGCTGAGGCATCAGGGGAGCATAACATGCAATTTATATAAAACAAAATAGGTTCCCACTACCTTTGTTTTGACAGCAACGGATACACAAGAGACAGCCTCAAACAAAAGTGCCATGCTGCTTACAGTGCCCCCGCCGCCACCATAAGCACACACCATTTCATAGTTTGCCAGCTTCAAACCACCTCAGAGATATTTATATTACCATTTCCGAGTTGGCTCCGCAATCGGGCTTGGAGATCAAGTACCGCATGAGCCGAACAGTTTCAATGTAGTTGAATAGGGTTTGGGACAGTGGGAGGAAAACTGTGGTGGTAGGAGGGGGTACGGAGGAAGTAGGCTGCTGTTTAACTAGAGTCTGTAGCTTATCCAGTAGATGAGAAATGGGCAGACTAGGTGGGCCAAGCGGTACTTATCTGCCATCAAAATCTATGTTTCCTTTCACTTTTCTGATCTACATTCAACTACATCGAAACTGTTCTGCGCACATTGTACATTATCTCCAAGCCCGATTGTGGAGCCCACTCAAAATGGTGATAATACAAGTTTTCAAATGTAAATACTATATCTTTAAAAGTACAAAAGTTCCAAACATCAAATCCACCTAGGAAATCTTTCCACATTACAAAATCTAGTTTTTTTTATGTAGAGGAGAGTGAAAATTCAAGAAAAAAACACAGTTTGAGTCAATGGGAAAAATAAATATTTTTTTTTCACATTTCAGTCTCTACAAACACTAAACGGATGTACATGATATTTTCAGGGAGTGTGGATTCTGTCATGTAGAACACAACCCAAAAGTTTCCTGTAAATCTGTAAAACCATCTTTCTACAAGATGCAAACAAAAAATTGAGTTTAACAAAGAACTCAGCAGGCACCCTAACAATAGTGGTGATACCAATAAGCACAACAGGAACACGCATTTGTTAATGCAGAAGGTTTGCTTGAAGGTATTTGCATTGGTGTTTGGCATTTATGCAGGCCCCCCACCCCCACCCCGCAGTTATATCCATCCCTTTAGCATCCCTATCCAGAGTCCCTCTCTGCAACTGCTCTTGCATCTGATCAACATTTCACCCTCATACTTCTTAAGTGTCTGTCTTAGGACCCCTAAGCCCTGGGCATACTCAAGGGTAAGAGCCTGCGTGGAAACTGCACAACCCGGGCTTGCAACACAGTCATTCAGTGGAATTATTTCACCAAATTTTCAACATAGGCATTTTATCACCTCTTGTAATGAACACTGTCACTATGCATTTCTTACTTTATACCAAACACTGATTTCCCACAGCAACTGCACTATACTGTACCAGAAGTGTGAAAACACATTTCAGCCAAGATGTGAAAAATGACAGCGGTACTGTTCATAAGAAGGTGTGGGAAAATGCAAATGTTGAAAATCTGTAGTGAAAATATGACAAGTTTGGGAAGTTACAAGTGTGCATGGAAACTGCACAATGCACACTGGTAAAACAGTAACTTCTTTGGAATTTTTGCACGGAATTTTCAACATAGGAATTTTAGGACGTCTGCTCATGAACAGTGTCACTGTGATTTTCTTACTCTATACCGAACATTATTTCCCACAGCGATCACACTATTCTACAGCAGAACTGCAAAAACAGATTACGGCCAGGATGTGAAAAATGACAGCTATACTGGTCATAAGGAAATGTAGGGAAATGGCAATGCTGAAAATCAGGAACTTATGAGTGTGCATAGAAACTGTGCAATGTAGGCTTGTAACACAGCCGTTTTATGGACTTTTGCCACCAAATTTTCAACATAGGCATTTTAGGACCTCTGCTCATGAACAGTGTCACTGTGATCATCATGCTCTGTAGTGAACACTGATTTTCAACAGCATCCATGCTATTTTGCGCCGGAAGCCTGAAAACACATTTTGGCCAGGATGTGAAAAATGACAGTTGCACTGTTCATAAGGAGGTGTGCCTATGTTGAAAATCTGGAGTGAAAATATTACAAATTCACAAACTTACGAGTGTGCGTGGAAAGTGCACAACGCATGCTTATAAAACAGTCATTTTTGGAATTTCTTCAAATTTGCAACATAGGCTTTTTGAGAACCCACTGCATAAACACCAACACTGTCATTTCATTAATCAGTCCTGAAAGGTGATTCCTTGCAGTGACTGCGAAATCACCTTTTGGGACCAAATAACACCATGACAGTGACTGAATTCGTCAGAAGGGGTGTCAAGAACCCCATGTTGAAAATGTGGTGCCAAAAGTCAAAAAAATGGCAGAGATATCCACCTAAGTTGGAAAAACCCTATTTATGCCATTATACAGCTTACCAGCATTTCCTCTGTTCGCGGTCGGCTTAGAAGAGTGCAGACATGTTCCCGGTCCACCGAAGATCGTCACGCCGGGCTCTGGAGGTAAGTATGGGCTGGGGGGGTGTGTGGAGAGGTGGATGCGCAGAGGGTGGGTGCAGGTTGGCGGGGGGCCAGGGACTCACCAAGGGACCATTTTCTGGTTTCACAGGATTAAAAAAAAAATGGATGCTGTTGGTGCACTGGGGTGGACTCCCAGCGTGCCACCTACATGTTTGGAGGGGGGACTGGAGCCGGCGGGGATTGGGCATCCCCACCGGCCATACAGTGTGTGTGTGTGTGTGTGTGGGGAGGGGGAGCATGAGCACGCTGGGGTGGGCTCCCAGCATGGCATCTGTTTTTTTTTTGTTGGGGGGGCTGCAGCCAACGGGGAATTGGGCACCCCCATCAGCCACACAGTGCACTGGGGGGTGCATGAGCCAAGTGGGATTTTGCACCCCTCTCAGCACACAAGGTGGAGGCTGGAGAGAACAGTAAGGAGGGAGGGGAAGGACATTTGCAGAGGGAGGAAGCAGAAGGGATTTGATGCTGAGCTGTGCATGACAGCAGTTCGGCTGACGTCTTATGCTGATTGCATACACGTTACCACCGCTGATTGCAGTGGACCTTTTCTTAAAAGTAAAGACCAAGACAGCCGAACTACTGTCATACACAGCTTGGCATGTATTAGTCTAGTAGAGTTGCGCCTGCTGCACTGAGCACTGCATTGGGGAGGAGGGTCACACACCTCCAAAAGTCGTGTTGCAAGACATTCCTTGTGCATGTGCACAAGCGAATGTAACAATCAGATAGTCTTGAACATCTATGGGCCAGCCGATCTCAATCCCACACACAGCATTACCATACCTTCATACTCACACCCGAGTTCCTTGTAGAACTGGATCCCAATGGATCTTTCTGTTTCTTTCCAATCAAAGTACCTTAAGTCTATGGAAGTTCCCCCATTTTGCATTGAATTTATCCAGACTGTGATAGGCCTGAACTATCGATCTGTAATTTTTAGAGTGTAACACGTGTGATCTAATTTGTGCAACGGAGACTGCTGGAAGTTCTGGGTGTGTGACTAGCACTGCATTGTTGAGGAGACGCAATGAAAAGCAGGGATGTGCAAGGCATGTTATGGGTTATAGCAGGTATGCCAACATTGCCTCTATATTTTGCAAATTGATAACAGAGGTTTTATCTGTTGAAAATCCTCAATATATGACTCCTTCACAGATTTTCCAGACTGACTTGTAATCACTAAATTTTCACCACTGCACTTCTAGCTCTGTATCTGTCACTTCCCGTTCCATGGTGGTAAGGAGCCCCCAGAGAGGGCTGCTAACAGTAAGCCCTGAGGAGAGTGAACGCTGTGGTGCAGTGGCAGGGGGGGCCACAGAGGGGAGCCCCAATGGTTTCAAAGGAGCAAAAAGTTGCTGACTCTGGCAAATGGTGGAGAAATGCCAGAGGAAGTGATTTGCCAACTTGCCTATTTGCTTATTTTACCTAGAAAAACTCTGAGCAACATTTCAACTGACTTTTTACTGTTTTATCTTTACATTATTTATTAGTCTGTATGCTTATTTGTGAGTAAGCTCTTGACATAATCCAGATAAATTGGACTAATTTGAGTCTAGCACTGATAGTTGTATTCATATTTTTATTTTTATAGGATATATATTTTGACTATAGTCTGTTTAGTATTAAAAATTATCCATTGATTGACAGGCTATCAACAGGCTATTTTGAACCCTTTTAGAGGGTGGCAAGATCTCCCTTAAATTTTAAATATCCTTGACTTTTGTCCAGGGCAAGTATACCTTTCAATTTAGTGCTGCTGGCCAGTGGCTCTGAGGGTTGAGGCGCTGGACGCCACACCTTGCACCATGCCAGTGACCCATGTTCAGGAATGGGCACAGGCTGCCAGGGGTCAGCAGGGGAGGGAGAGAATCAAGCATCCACAGGACAGCTCTCCTCTCCTGGGGAGGGAAGGACTTGTGCTCCAGCTGAAAGAATACCCCCAGGTGGAGGCCAGATGGTAGTGTGGGTCTGAGGATGTCAGCAGAAGTGAGGGTGCTGTGGGACTTCCACAGATGTGCGCATGCCTCCATGCACACACGTCAGGCTGTGTGCACCCCTGCAGGGGAAACAGGAGAAAAATGGTGGAAAATCAGTCTGACTGTAGAATGATGGCCCGACCCTTCACAGGCTCTATACCCAGACTGGGCAGGATGGTAAGACCCGGTGATTCTTGGGTGATGGGGCTGGGAGGGTCAGTCTGAAAGGGGCAGCCAGAGACAAAAGAGCATAAAATGTATATATATATATATATATATATATATATATATATATATATATATATATATATAAAAAATTAGTGCTGCTAAGTCACAAGATCACATGACCTTGTCTGAGTTTAAAAACTGCACATACTCCAGTGTTCTTTAGTGGTAGTGCCATTTTTCTCTCCCCACCCCTCTAGCCTCACTGCTGCGTTTCCCTCCGCCCTTGCCCTCCCTATCCCCCCATTCTACCACCCTGCTCCACCCACTCCCTCTCCCCCTCTTGACAAAACCACTCAGGTGACTGCTCGGCCCTTTTCTGCCCCTTGTACCCTGCCCATCCCCTCCTCCTTCCCCTTAAGTGCTTCCACACCTTTATATCCCCCTCCTTGCTGATGCTGTACTTAGCCATAGTAACTAGTTATGACTCTGTAACACTGTAACCTTTGTAAGCTATGTAACTGTAACACTGTAACCTCTTGTAAGCAATGTAACTTTAACACTGTAACCTCTTGTAAGCAGTGTAACTGTAACACTGTAACCTCTTGTAAGCTATGTAACTTTAACACTGTAACCTCTTGTAAGCTATGTAACTGTAACACTGTAACCTCTTGTAAGCAGTGTAACTGTAACACTGTAACCTCTTGTAAGCTATGTAACTGTAACACTGTAACCTCTTGTAAGCTATGTAACTGTAACACTGTAACCTCTTGTAAGCAATGTAACTTTAACACTGTAACCTCTTGTAAGCAGTGTAACTGTAACACTGTAACCTCTTGTAAGCTATGTAACTTTAACACTGTAACCTCTTGTAAGCTATGTAACTGTAACACTGTAACCTCTTGTAAGCTATGTAACTGTAACACTGTAACCTCTTGTAAGCAATGTAACTTTAACACTGTAACCTCTTTTGTAAGCTACGTAACTGTAACACTGTAACCTCTTGTAAGCTATGTAACTGTAACACTGTAACCTCTTGTAAGCAATGTAACTTTAACACTGTAACCTCTTGTAAGCTATGTAACTGTAACACTGTAACCTCTTGTAAGCTATGTAACTGTAACACTGTAACCTCTTGTAAGCAATGTAACTTTAACACTGTAACCTCTTGTAAGCTATGTAACTGTAACACTGTAACCTCTTGTAAGCTATGTAACTGTAACACTGTAACCTCTTGTAAGCAATGTAACTTTAACACTGTAACTTCTTTGTGCAGTGTAACTGTAACACTGTAACCTCTTGTAAGCTATGTAACTGTAACACTGTAACCTCTTGTAAGCTGTGTAACTGTAACACTGTAACCTCTTGTAAGCAATGTAACTTTAACACTGTAACCTCTTGTAAGCAGTGTAACTGTAACACTGTAACCTCTTGTAAGCAGTGTAACTGTAACACTGTAACCTCTTGTAAGCTATGTAACTTTAACACTGTAACCTCTTGTAAGCAGTGTAACTGTAACACTGTAACCTCTTGTAAGCTATGTAACTTTAACACTGTAACCTCTTGTAAGCAGTGTAACTGTAACACTGTAACCTCTTGTAAGCTATGTAACTTTAACACTGTAACCTCTTGTAAGCTATGTAACGGTATCACTGTAACCTTATGTAAGCTTTGTACCTAGCCTGACCATATGATGTTTATTGTGTCTAATGTCTGTTAACCTGATGTGGAACCTTTGTAAAAGAGCCTGTGCTCAAAGGTACTTTCCAAATTTCTAATAAAGAAATAATTTTTTTTGTTAGTCATTTTTCTTACCTTGGCCCTGGTCTGCCATCCACGTCCAGGCATCCTGCATTCTCCGGCCACCATCCAGATAACCCTGGCTTCTAGTTGGGCTCCAACTGCATACCCCCGCAGCTTGCTCCCCACGGCGGGGTGGTGGAGAAGCACCCCTTGTCTCCACTGACACAGGATCCCTCAGAGCCACACATCCTGCCGAACGGCTATTAAGCCGCTGCGACCGATGCCATTTTCCCTCTTCCTGGGTTGGTGTGAACTGGGGCATGCAATGACACCAATGGAGGGAGCATGCATGTGTCTACATGTGCTTTCTCCCAGCGCTGTGCCCCAAGTTAACCCCCTTCTGATTGCCAGAGCACCACCCCCAGCCTCTGCCAGAGGTTACTAGTGCACTGACAGCTGGTGATCTCCTCCCCCGGAGAGGGAGAGCAGTCCACAGATGCTCAATCCCTCTCCGCCTCCTGCCGACCCCTGGCAACCCAGGTCACCAGCGTGGGGCGAGGAGTGGCACCCAGCACCTCAACTCTCAGCACCACTGGGCTGGCTAAAGAACAATTTTTTAAATGCCAGTGGCAGAGAGAATGACAGAGCAATTTGCTTCATTTTAGAAGAGTTCAGTGTTTTACACAGAGAAACTCTACAAATATTGCTGCTCTGCTTGCCCGGCAGTTTTAGTAAATTGATGAATTACTCTATCATGGTAGGGGAGAAAGAAAAAAAAAAAAGATATATTTTTGTACTAATTATTGAAATGTGGTGAAGAAGTGCTGCATTCTTTACATTGTATGTTTTCTTTTTTATTACCTTTGGCAGCAAACTGCAAGTCCTGTGGGAAATATACATTTTAAGAACTCTGATACTGAAACGGCTAACAGATACAGCAAAGCCTATTGGGGAAAGGATATCTGGCAACCACTTTTAAAACTCAAGGTATTATTTAAATATTAAGGCACACAAGGTAGGTAGGACCTGGAAGTTGAAAATTTAGATTAAAAATACTGAGTTAAAGCTGAGTAAAAGCAGGGCATGTATTGAATTTTATAGGATTGTTTTTTGAACAAGGTACTGTCTGATACATTGAGAAGGATGATTTAAAACCTTGTAACTAAATACATAACACCACACTTGTATTAAAACATAATTTAAGCTTATTTCTGAGTAAGCTGGGAAATACACATCTTCTAATTGATGGACTCTATGGGCCAGATATTCAGAAATGTGCCAAAGGCCAGCACACGTCTGGCGCAGTGCAAGTGTGATGCGCCTAGGCAAGCCGGGAGCCATATTCAGAGGATGCGCCGCCCGATAAGCACCCGCACAAGTCAGCTGAATATGGCGCAGTTATGCCAAGGCACAACTAGAGTTATATGCTGGCGCAACCATGGATGCTTGGAGCAAACCTGAGCACAAACCCAATGAGCAGGGTAAGAGCAACAGGCAGCAGGAACACAGAGGCTAAGAAATAGAGGGTGATGGACACAGGATACCCCCAGCAGGGCCCACCCATGAACACAGATGCATGGACCCAGAGGGCACACAGGGCACCAGGGGAAGGTGCACAAGACAACCCAAGGCCACTGACCCCTGAACATGCCCACGTCCAAAGGCTGGCACCCCAACCATGCCAATGGCAGGGACAGGCAACAGACACCCATCAGGCAGGCCACAGTGTGCCCAGTGCATGGTGACAGGGATGAGGCAGACACAAAGAGCAAGCAACCAGGGCTGAGGGAGGCACAGGCCACACAATGCCACACAGGGCACACGGTGATGTTGGGAGGAGCACTGCAGAGCCACACACAACGGACAGGTGCACCACCATGAGCAGACGTTGGTCCAGGTGGACAGGTGCACAGGATGCATGTGCAGACACTGGCCAAGAAGGAACACAGGGCCACGCACAGGACAGTGGAAAGGCACACACACCCAATGACCCCTGGGGCAATGGTACAGGGGGACAGTAGGGGACGGCAAGTGACACGGCAATGCACAGCAGAACAGGGGTAGGAACACAGACATACAGACCCACAGAAACCACATGGCAACAATGACCACCCAGCACAGTGGGAGCCAAGGCACCCAATGGATGGCCAGGACAGACATAGCAACCCACACAACACTGTGGCTGCCCAGCACCCACACCCCTCCCGATACCAGTCCCAAGTGTCCTGCCCATGTCCACTCAAAGCCCTGTATGCAGTCCAACACCAGCACCACCGACAGGAGCACAGACCAGCCGTCCGCCACCTTGACAGTGACAGGTGCCCCTGGACATGGTCCTGACACCTGCCAGCTGCCACCATTGTCACCCACCCTGGGCTAACAGGGTAACCATGGCACAGGATGGGCCACCTCCATGCCCCAGTACAACCACACCAGACAATGAAGGGTCCCGGGCACAGACACCCTACCCCACCATTGGTCCACTGAGTACAGACACAGTCCGGCCATGTAAGCCCTGCACTGCAGGGAAGGGACCACAGCCACCAGCACAGGCCTGCCAGCCAGCAAGCCACCAGCTTCAGCATGGCATGTCACCAGGAATACACACCAGAGCTGCAGCCCACAGTCCAGAGATGGTCTGGCCAACCGTGGGGACATAGGGAGAATGCCCCCACCAGACTGCACGTGGACACCCACCTGAGGCAGCCCAACAGCATGCCTGCCATGGCCACCACCTACCTGCACTGCCCTTCAACCCGCAAGGCCCTGGAAGCAACACCACATATGGCCCCGTGCCAATGGCACCACCAGTGCCAGCAACCCCAGGCGCAAGGCACAGGCAGGTGCCACCCCCATGAGCATGTGAGTGCACCAGTGCACAGTGAGGTCCATGTGGCACCAGACATAACAGTCCCTGGGAATACAAGGACCCCATGCAGAGACAACCTCCCCCCGGACGTCCACCCCAGTACAGAGCACCACACAGACCACACAGTGACACACCAAACATGGTTGACACACAGGCACACGCACCATGGCCATGTGAAACAGTACTGGACACAGCACAGACCTCAAGGGAACACAGCCTGTGAACTGACCCCCCCCCCGAGTGGGCACCACTCACCACAAACACACGTTTGCAGCATGGCTCCTCATGTCACCTGCACAGCAGACACGGGCACAGGCCTGTAGCAGAAGAAAAGCTTTATAGAGCAGTGTACAAACAGGATGATAACAAGGGACAGGGATGGAAAGGGGGAGAGGAGGATGGGGACAGGGTGCAGGGGCCATACAACAGTAAGTAGGACAGCAGGGAAACAAGTGCGGGGCGCTGTGGTTCCCTATCTGTGGCCCCTCACGGACCAAGCTGCAGCCACTGTATGGCATGCCTCAATGCCGCGGTCTCCATCATGTGCCTCCTCTGCATTGCAAGGAGCCATCCTTGTAGTGCCAGGATCTGCCCACTGTCCCTGACCTGTTGGCATGCAGCCCGCCCGGCAACCAGCCTGTGACCACCTAAGGGAAGGGACAGAACAGCCAGTCAGTGCAATGTCCCACAAACCCCAGCCCACCCACAGCGTGCATTGGACTGTGGGGGCATGCACCACTGTGGGGCCGTGTCTTGCCCACACCTGAGGGCCACACCAGCCACCTACACAGCACACCACAATGACATAGCCAGTTGGATGATGTAGCGCAGTGTGCCCATGTGTGCACAGGCATGGGCACAAGGCACACAGCACTGGCACTGTCGTTGCACACAATGTGGCAGCTGCGTGCATGTCCCCCCCACCAGCAAGCACAACGCCACCAGAGCATGTGCAATGGTGGCACGGACAATGGTAGGTGCACCACCACGGCTCTGCAGGCACAGGGATGCAGACACCATGGCCTGAACCAGTACTCACAGCAATATCACTGTGACAAAGAACAGCAATGTAGCCACACCTACATGGTATGTGCCTCCCAGTGTTTGCAGCCCTCCATGGCACACCTTGGCCCCTTGCTTGTTCAGCATCCTCCCTGGCCCACCTACAGTCCTCTGGCCCTGTGGAAAACATGTATAGAGGGGGTCATGAGTACACAGGCATGCATGGTTATCACACCCCCACTGCACAGCCCCCAATGTGCATGGCTTGTCCCTGAACATCCTGTGGCCCTACATGCCTGCATGTCAGCAATGCATGCAGCAGCCATGCATGACATTCATCAGCTGACAGGACTGCATTGGACCCCAGCTGGGGACCATGCCACGCAGCCTGACAATCACCACTGATGAGCATTGTGGCATGCATGCCTATTGTGCACACCGACCTGGCTGTGGCACCGCCCCACAATGTATGCATGCCTGCATCCAGTGTAACCACTCTGGATCCATGCACTGCAGGTCCCAGTGCCTGTGGCAGCATTGTTTTGTGCTCCATGCCATCCCTGTGCACCACTCCAGGGCTGTGGCCACCTGCACCCAGACGTCGCCCCTGGTCTGCTGCTGTGGCACACTGCCATACAGCTGAGCCTCAAAAGGCAACACCATGGCCACAAGGTTGATAATCTCAACATCAGACCAGTTGAGGGCCCTCCATGTCCAATGCTGTGCCATGGCTGCCAACAGGTCACAATGGCGGCATGACTGGTGGGGAGAACATGTACATGGATGCAGCAGGTGTTGGATGCATGATTGGGAATGGAATGATGCAATTACACATCATGGTGATGCACGATGTGGGTCCATTGCGCATTCATGGACATGTGCACAATGCATGTGCCTGGGGGGTGCGCGGGGTTAGGGGTGAGTGGGGTAATGGGCCATGACCCAACACATGACCATGCCGGACATGTGCCACAGGGTTGCTCCAGTTCAACCCCATTATGCAAGGAGCAATTTTGTGATATTCAGCCACCATATGCAAATCACCTCATCAGCCAGTGAGAGGCACAGTGGGGTGCATTAGCATATCATTACCATTGCACAACAGCTCATTTGCATAAGATGTGCCATATAATTGCCAGCAGACAGCACAGACCACGGACCGGTATGGCAACTGCAATAGGATGCTGCTGCAGGGCATCAGAGGCATGCACAAACAATCCAATGAGTGACTAACAGGGCCCAAGCTGACAATGACACGACATACTGTCACTGTCCACAGGTAGTAACATGTTGGGACATGAGAATGAGGAGGGGCCTGGGCCTGCCTGGAAGAGAAGGCCCAACTTCATGAAAGCTGAGACAAATGCCTTGTTCGAGGCATACCTTGACATGGAGGAGCACACTGGCACACCCCAGAAGAGGTCGGCAGGGTGGGATGCTGTGGCGGTGTATGTGAACCAGCACAGACAGCACCAGTGTAGTGCACAGGAGTGCAGAAAAAAGGTCAGAACTGACAGGAGGAGGATAAAGGAGTAGGTGGCAGCTATATGTGCATCCTGCTCTGTGACCGGTGGTGGCCCATCCAGCGCACCCACCCTGTCGGCCACCAAAGAACTAGTGGTGGCCACCATCTGATGCACGGTAGTGGAGGGCGTCCATGGTGGTGGATTCCAGACAGGCAGCAGCCTGTCTCTACATGGTGAGTATGCATCCTACTGACATATCTGGCATGGTGGGTATGGCTATGTGGGTGTGCCTGCCGCTGTGCTGCATGCCACCTGTGTGTGTTATCACTGGTGTGCATGGCCACAGGGTGGCATGTGGCATCGGCTGCATGCACACCATGGGGGGGGTACAGCAGGCCTGTTACTGCAACACTAATGCACTGTTCTTCCTTTGCAGCACCATCATGCTTCCATGAGGAGAAGGGAGCAGGGACTGCCACAGCCATGGAGGACAGACCATCCACCTCGACTGGCATGCGTGATCTGGACAGGCTGCAGGTGGGTGGCACTGAGCAGATGGATGTCCTTGCCTTGTGCCAGATGCTGCCCTGGCTGGGTTCATGCATGATGACAGCCTGAGTGTGCTGTGTGCAGAGACCCAGCTAGGTGATGTGTCCGGCTCAGATGATGATGTTATGCTGATCCTGGAAAGCATTGGGGATGTGGTGCCTGACATGACCCTGGACACATCACAGGTGGCATCAGAGCATGGCACTGTGCCTGCGGCTGCACAGCTGCCACCCATCCTCATCTGCATGATGGTATGTGGCACCAATGCCATGCATTATGAGGGTGATGGTGCTGGTACGGCAGCATGGCACTGGCCAGCAGCCAGTAGAGCAGCAGTAGTGGGACACAGGTTCCACAAGGCAACACAGCACAGGGTCTGCCGCAGGTGTGCCTGACAACACTGGACCCACGGTATGCTCCCCTGTGCAGTGTCCACCAGAGGGGGAGGCTAGGCAGTGCACTGCATCACCTTCTGTGGCCCAGCACCCTGGACAGGGTGTGCAGAACTATGAGCACCTGGCTGAGCACACTCTGTTGCTGCACACATCTGTGGAGAACCAGGCACTGCTAGCAATGGAGATGCATGCACTGTGTGCAGAGGTGCACCAGCTGGCAAAGTAGCAGGACAAGGACATTGCACAGATCATGGACAGGCTCTGCATGTCGTGGGAGGCCACGACCGTGTAATGGACTGCATGGCCGGTGTCATTGTGGTGGCAATGGACCACATGACTGGTACCACCGTGGCGGGGCTTGTGTAGTTGGCATCCACTGGGATTGGCCATGCACAGAGGACCCCCTGCAGTGCACTGTCCACTCCACGGTCCCGGCATCTGGTGACCCCATCACAGCAGACACAGGGATCTGATGTAGGCATCCCAGGCACACCAGGGGCTGGCCTGTTTGGCTGCCTCTACACCCCTGCATGGACATGGTCATGGTTCTGGATTTCAACCCTGGGGGGGTCAGACATACCCCTCATGGCCAATGTGCAGCCTGCATCTGCTGATCAGCCATGGCATGGCTGCCCATGTGGCTGTGGTGGCCGTGGGACCAGGTGGTCACCTTGATGCGTCTGCTGCCTGCACCGCCGTCTACTGCTACTGGCCCATGTATGCATGGGCAGTGTCGGTGCAGCATGCCTGTGTTGTTGTGCTGTTGTGTTGTGCCACATGCCCCCCGTGTATGCTGACCATGCTTCTGGGACATGTGGCATGGGTGTAATGATGGCTGCTCCATGCAATGTTGGCTGTGTCTGTGCACAGATGTCATGCCTCTGATCCATGCCATGGCCTGCAGTTTGTCTGTGAGTGTGCGCATGCCTGTGCTCTGTGTGTGTGCATTTGTGTGCCGGTGCTTCCCCATGTTTGCTGCGCACCCCATTACTGATATGCCTCCCACCTCACACATCCAGGGTTGTATGTGGTGTGCCACTCTGTGTGGCCTGTGCATGTATGTGTGTCTGTGCTCTCACCTGCGTTCACCATAGTGCTCTTGTGAGATGGTATCCCTGTGGCACCTTGCCTGCGCAGCCAGTCTTGGGTCCCGTCTGCCATGGGGTGGCTGCCCACCGGCTCATTACTGCTGTCATCCCCACTACTGTCCCCATCATCTGCTTCAACAGCTATCCCACAGTCAATGGTCATGTTGTGCAGGATGCAGCAGGCTAGGAATAGGCCACAGGCTTTCGATGGGCTATATTGTAGGGCACCGCCTGACCTGTCTAGGCATTGGAAATACATTTTCAGCATGCCAAGCAGTGATACTGCACATGCTGGCATGTGCCTCATTGTACTTCTCTTCTGCAGGGATGACAGTTGCCGGTATCCGGTGTCACCTGTGTGGGAATGGACATGGTTAGTCCTTCACTGTGCCATGACACATCCTTATCCCTCTCTGCACTACTCACTCCACCACACCTGCCCTGCCTGCCCTTCCTCCCCCTCAGTTGTGCTGTGCTGACCCCATTCCATGCCCTACTCACCCACTAGGTGGCCCATGGGGATGTCCCCACATTCAAACCTCTGGTACAGCGCAGAGCTGTGCCAGATGAATGTGTCATGTGCACTCCTGGGTTGTGAGGTGCAAACATTGCTGATGCACCCCATTGCATCGCACACCACCTGGCAGTTGACAGATGGGTAACCCTTGCGGTTGATGGAGACTGGGCCTTCGGGGCCAGGTGGCATGCGGATGCCCATGTGGGTGCAGTCAATGGCATCAATCAAGCCTGGCATGCATGCCACCATGTGGAAGGCCTGCATGTTTGCTATATGCTCCACCTGTGTGCTGGGGAAATGTATGTACTCCGATGCACATGTCAGCAGAGTGTTGAAGAACTGTGTGAGGAGGTGGGACGTGGCTGACTGGGTGATCCTAATGGTATCCCCAGTTGGTCATTGGAAGGTACCCGTGGTGAGCAAGCACATCACTGTACTCACCTTGGTCTCCACTGACATGGCATGACTGTCTGGTGGGTGCCTGCATCTCCTCACTGCACAGCTTGCAGATTTGCCTCAGAATTGCCCTATTCAGGTGGTACTGGCCCACTATCTCGGTGTTACTGTAGTTCTCAAACATGATGCAGGCATGGTGCCACCTGTATTGGGCATAATGCCATCGGGCCCTTCTTCGGCCACATTGGTGTTCCTCCTGCCTCCTTACACCCCTCATTACTGACTCCATTAGGAATGGGGCACTTTCCATCCCTCTGTTACTGTGGGTGTCTCCCTGGGTGCCTTTCCCACTCTGTCTGTCTGTTCATCCATCTGTCTGTCTGTCCGTCTCTCTCTCTTTCTGTCTCTCAGGGTGTCTCTCTCTCTCTCTCACTGTCTCCCTCCCTCTCTCTCTTTGGGTACAGAGTTGCGCATCTACTGTCTGTGTGTTTGAGCCAAGTTTTTATAGATACAAGTCCACCCGGCACATCTTAGATTTGCTTCGGACTCGCACCATGGGTTCCCGGTTGAATAACCCATCGCGCCACATATTCATGGGTACGCCCCCTGTACTTGTGCTGCATACATTATGATTGTGCCATGGCACAGTGGGATTCCCGCTGTGCTGCCGCTGTCTATGAATATCACCCGGCGCGCAAGTCCGTGGTTGTGCCATCACAACTGCTCTGAATATCCAGCCCTACATGTCTAAATTTACTCAATTTGGAGCATCTCATTTTGAGGATTAAATTACTTTATATGTAGCATGCAAAGAACATTAACAGTGTTAATAGCATTTAGAGTGGAAGAGAGAATATAGCCCACTTTACAACAGTAGTATAATCACATTCAGGGGTATAATATTGAGTAATTAGTATGATCCTTCAGTATCAATAAGCTTAATGATACCTGGCCAGGCGTTAATCCATTTGATTGGTAATTAATTGAAATCTGATTTTGTCCTTGCTCTAGTATCTTCTGTACTTCCTTTCTGAATTTCTTTCACCAGGTTTGTTTTTGCTTTAGAAAAGGGAACATGATAAAGTGCAAATAAAGTGGAGATGGAACTGTCTTTGGAGACTATATTCTTACAGAGAGAAAGCTGTGACTTTTAAATTTGTTCAAGGGACTACAGTCAAGGATTCAGGTTATAATAGCAGACTGGTTTGGATCGATTTCTAAGGCTTTGATACTTTCTGGATTCTCGAAGGATCAGAACTGTATGGATCTAATTTTGTCTACAGACCTTTGATAAAATAAGGATTAACTGGTTTTACCTATTTTTTTCTGCACACTGGTTCATTATAACCAGCTAAGGGATCCTTTGATATTATAGAGACCTCATTTAAAATACTAGCTAAATTGCTACTTAATAGCCTGTTATTGTATCTGCACTTTCTAATTTAAAAAAAAAAAACTCTATGGTTTTTAAGTATAATTCTATTTGCATATATTAGATACATCCATATTTGCTGTTTTATATTTAGATACATAGCTAGATTAAGGTGTATTTGGATTGTAGAGACCTGAGTGGGTCCCA
Source organism: Neoceratodus forsteri (assembly GCA_016271365.2). Classification (NCBI taxonomy): domain Eukaryota; kingdom Metazoa; phylum Chordata; order Ceratodontiformes; family Ceratodontidae; genus Neoceratodus; species Neoceratodus forsteri. Next base: position 49,034,457 of record CM028129.1, on the reverse strand, counting down.
TTAGCTATAATTCGTTATTTTTATTCTGTATAGGATGGTTTGCACACAAAGTGGAAAAAACAGTTCATTGTTAGAAGAATTACTACATTGAGGGAGGGAAAAAAAGAGAGAAGAAATCAAAGAAACAGACCTCTCAGAGTAAAGACAGCACAGAAAAGATGCAAGAGAAGGAGAATATGGAAAACAAGGAAGGTGCTGCCTTTAAACAATCAAGAATTACATAGTTTTTAAAGGCTCCTCCTTCAAGGACTCAGAATGTTCTGACTCCTTAAATGCTTCTACACCCATGGTTCAATTGGAAATAAGCAGCTCAGTGAAGGAGAAGGGTACATTAATTAAAGAATTGCCGGATAAAACAATAACAAAGAACTCCTTAAATTGTTCAAACTTTGAAAATTCTTCCAATGTAGAAGCATTATTCAACAATAAAACAAGGCAAATGGGGAAGGATTATCTTTATTTGCACAGGAATGGGACTCATACAACAATTCAACTTTGATTTTAGATAATTCAAGCTATGTACATAGAAACATAGACTTTGACGGCAGATAAGGACCACTTGGCCCACCCAGTCTGCTCATTTCCCTACCTACTGGATAAGCTGCAGATTCTAGTTAACCAACAACCTATTTCCTGCAACCCCCCACTATAATTGCCTTATGTCTGTCCCATGCATGTTTGAATTCCTCCACTGTTTTAGACCCCACAACCTCTCCAGGAAGGTGGTTCCATGCGTCCACCACTCTTTCCGTGAAAAATAATTTCCTCACATTACCCCTGAGCTGTCCCCCCTCTAACTTTAAATTGTGCCCCCATGTTCTTACACATCTCTTTTTCTGAACGATGCTACCCTTCTGGACTTTGTTGATTCCCTTGAGGTACTTAAAAGTTTCTAGCATGTCCCCCCTGTCCCTCCTTTCATCAAGGGTATACATATTAAGCTGTCTCAGTCTTTCTTCATATGGTTTCTGATGTAGACCCCGCACCATTTTAGTTGCCCTCCTCTGGACTGTTTCCATCCTGTCTATGTCCTTGCGTAGATGAGGTCTCCAAAACTGCATGCAGTACTCCAGATGGGGTCTCACCAACTGTCTGTATAGAGGGATAACCACTTCCCTTTTTCTACTTGTGATGCCCCTCCCTATGCATCCCAGTATCCCCCTGGCTTTCCCTACTGACATCTCACATTGCATACCCACCTTTAGGTCATCTGATATGACTACACCCAGATCCCTTTCCATTATTGTTGTTGTTAGTACCTCCCCTGCTATTGTGTACTCTTCTCCTGGATTTTTATTTCCCAGGTGCATTTCTTTGCACTTCTTTGCATTGAATCTAAGTTGCCATATGTCTGACCATTCCTCCAACCTTGCCAAGTCCCTTCTCATCTTTTCTACCCCCCCTTGTGTATCAACTCTGTTACAGATCTTTGTGTCATCCACAAAGAGTCATACCTTACCTTCCAGACCCTCTGCAATGTCACCTATAAAGACGTTAAAGAGGACTGGACCCAGTACTGAGCCCTGAGGTACTCCACTAGTAACCCCCCTTTCTTCAGAATGTGTTCCATTCACTATTACCTTCTGTGTCCTGTTGTGCATCCAGTTTTCTACCCAAACTACCACCCTGGGACCCACTCCCAGGCTGGCTAACTTGATTACTAATCTTTTGTGTGAGACTGTGTCAAATGCCTTGCTAAAGTCTAGGTAGGCCATATCCACAGCCCCTCCCTGTCTGACATGACCTTCCTGCTGTGAATCCATGCTGCTTTGGGTCCAGTGCCCCGCTGGCCTCTAGGTACTCAACAATTCTTCCTTTCAGAAGTGATTCCATCATTTTCCCCACCACTGAGGTCAAACTAACAGGTCTGTAGTTTCCTGCTTCTGCCTTGCTCCCACTTTTGTGAAGGGGAATCACATCTGCCCTCATCCAGTCCTCAGGTACCTCAGGTACCACCCCATCTTCCCATGATTTGTTAAAAAGTGTGGTTAGTGGTGTCACTAGGTCCTCCCTTAGCTCTTTAAGGATTCTAGGGTGAATCCCGTCAGGCCCCATTGCTTTGTCCACCTTGAGTTTTAGAAGTTCTTTCAGTACTCTTTCTTCTTTAAATGGACTGGTATCAACCCCACTATCCAGAGTGCTTCTACTGTTTGGTTTAGGTAACTCCTCCTCTTCTTCTTTTGTGAATACTGAGCAAAAGTATTCATTCATTATCTCTGCCTTTTCACTGTCTCCCTCTGCCCACCTCTCCTCTCCTTTTTGATTTATCAGCTTCATAATCATTTCCCTTAGAACTAACACAAACATCTTGCTCAGAATACATATTAAAATCACCTGTTTTAAATAAGGAGAAAATATGCAAAAAACAAGGTGATTTTACCTCATAATTTTACTTTGTCCCTCCTAAAAATTGTGTTTCCATGACCAAACAGTGGGGGTTATCAGCATAAAATAATGTCAGACATTAATGTTACAGTCATGTTTTTCCTTAGAAAATGCATTTTACACTAACCCACTTATTCTACCAGCTTTCTGAGTGGATATCATCACTTTTTAAGATGTGTCCCTGATTTTAAACCTCTATCCCTGATATTTTTAAGCCTTGTCCCTGATTTATGAGGCAGGGGGTTGAGAGGTGTGTTTGCAGTGGATGCGAGACATCTCTGTGCAATCACACACAATGTTCTCCACCTGCAACACTGGCTTGCTACAGAGTCTAATGAGCTGCAGTTGCAGTTTGCACTTTCCTGTTGCTATATTCAGTGCTGTCTTATTCCCGGGCTATTTTTGCCCTGCACTCACAGACCAGTTTGCCCGGCTTCCTTAGACTGCTATATTCAGCAGGATTAGCACTGGGCTATTTCCTTTTCAATGTAGCTTGCTTTGTGCTCCGGGCTAAGTTTGCCTGCTGAGCAGTGCTAATTAAGCCCCGGGGCAAAGTTTTGAATACTGGCCCAATGTCTTCTCCATGACAGGGGGAATTCATTGGTAACTCTTAATTCTAAAATATCAGAAGGGGAACTAAGCCTTGTGTTTTGGAATATTGAAGTCCTCTCACTTAAATTAGCAGATGATGAGACAAGGGATTTTTTAATGAGCTATGATATTATCTGCTTTCAAGAGGCATAGAAACTGTCAGCAGATAAGGGCTGCCAGGCCAATCCAGTCTGACTGTAAGCCCTACACTTGTTTGCAGCCTCTGATCCTACATGGTCAATGGCTTTCCACCACTCCTTCCTACCTCTAAGGTTCCCTTATGCTTGTCCCAGGCATGTTTAAATCCCTCCACTATGCTCGCTCCCACCACCTCCTGTGGCAGACTATTCCATGTGTGTACCACCCACTACGTGAAGAAAAACTTCGTCGCATTTCCCCTCAGCCTACCACCTTCCAATTTCATATCATGTCCCCTTGTTCTTATACTCCTCTGATATTGGAAGATGTCTCCTCCCTGCACCTCTCCCTTTGGTCCTTCAATAATCTTCTGATATCAAGTTATACTTCATATGCTCTACCAGTGCATAAACATGAAAAATATGGATGTAACAATGCTAGTGAAGCAACACATATTAAAACTGCTTTGAATTTCATGGGTGCCTTATTGCCTTCTTCCTCTGAATATATACTACTTGTAAGAATAGTCAGAGAGCATTTGAAACTTATAGTGGTGAATATTTACTTCCCCCCAAATACTAAACATTTTGCAGATATTTGGGCACAGTATGAAATGGCTATAAAGGACCTGACTGATAAATATGATTAAGAGGTGATCTTAACAATTGGAGATTATAATGCAAGGATTAACATAAATGAGCAGTTGGAAAGTCTTTATTACAAATTGTCATAGAGTTTTCAGATAGTTAACCCCTGGGTGAATCAGCATAGAAAATTGGAAGATAAAAAATGTAACTTACATTGTAAAAATCTTTTTCAATTAATGTTGGAGAATAATTTCTGCTTGCTTAATGGCTGCCTACCACGTGATTCAAATGGGAATTTTACCTATGTGGGCCACTTGGACTCTTCCATCATAAAGCTAGCATGGGCTAATATCCAGGCATTAAAAATGATTTACGATATAAAATCTTGGACCATTCTGACTCTTCCCGTGTACCTGTATTGGCAATGTTAAATTCACAATATTTTCCAGATGCAACTCATGATATGAAGAGGCCTGAGGATGGTTTTGAAATAATCAACAAGAAAAGAATTAGGTGGAATACCCAGAATATGATACATTTTACAGAAAGTTTGAATGGATTATTCATTATTAGTATTAAGCCTGAAATCCTCAATTCAAATGAAAGAAATTAAATTGCAGAAAAGTGGTCTATGCTGTCTTCTTAAATCCAACCATTTATGTGAACAAGCACATTATCAAAGAAAAAAAAACATAATACTTAGTTTAATAATACATGCAAAAAAGCAAAAAGTACTCTACAGAAACTGGTAAGATACTGCAAAGGATCAAGGATAAAAGGAAATTTTCATAATTTAAATAAAACACGTAAAAAATTAAAAAAAGTTACTTGAAGTTGAAACAGCTAAATATTATAAGAAAATGTGGGAAGAAATCAGAGAAACCATACATTCTAGAGATACAAAAAAATGCTGGACCTTAGTAAGCAAAATGTATGGTGGATATTCAACTGCTATTGAGGCCTACATTGTTGTTAATACTTGGGAAGAACATTTTGGAAATTTATATTAATCTGATATAGAAAAGTTGGATTCTCGGAGACACTTCACACAGGAATATCATTCAAAACATCTAATGTCCCCTTATCCAATATATATAGACAGAAATGAAATTAGATATGAACTCTTTAAAGCCAGTGCAAATAAAGCCCCTTGCCCAGATCAAATTCTGGTGGATATATACAAATCATTCTCAGATTGGTGGGTCTCCATTCTTAGGGTATTTTTAATCAAGTAATTCAAGGAGGGCAACTTCCAAGTAGTTGATTAGGAAGCATTATGTATCCTCTATTTTAGAATCGTGATGTTTCTAATCCCAAAATGTATCGTCCCTTAAGTTTGATTGATGTTTCACAGAAATTATTTTTCCAAATAATTCTTCAGAGACTTCAGGACTAGCTTAAAGAAAAATAAATATTAAGTGAATATCAAAATGGATTTATACTAGGTCACTCAGCTATTCAGCATTCTTACATATTAACACATATTATTTGGAAATATACTAGAGTGAAAAAAGGGAAACTGTACTGTTGCTCTCTTGATTTAAGCACAGCATTTGATAGCATAAGTCAAACTTTGTTACAGAAAAAAATGGAAAATTTAGGAATAGATCCAGTATTATTGAACACCTTGATATGGATGCATTCTGAAACCTGGATTAAGGTTCAATATGGAGAAATGAATCCCCCCCCCCCAATTAATACTAATTGTGGGGTGCAACAAGGATGTCTTTTGGCTCCAAACACTTTTTAACATTTATATAAACAGTATACTATTGAATATTGGAAAATCAAGATTTTCTTTCTCCAGGGGTTAAGGATAAAAAAATAACATGACTTGCTTATGCTGACAACATTGTTTTGCTCTCAGCATTTTTTCTAGGTTTGTAGAGGAATATCAAGTACTTCTCAGAATTATGTAGAGAAAACAGACTTACAGTTAACAAGGATAAAACAAAAACTACCACTTTTGGGAAAAAAAGCAAGAAATCTCCCTCTGTATTTATATTTATTGATAATAGTAAATTGGAAACTACAAAGTTTTATGACTATTTAGGGGTTAGATTTTCAGTGAACTGCACATAAGAGATCAAAAAAGAGATCAGTGGTGGGTGTGTTAAAGGTAATAAATGCCAAACTTCAAACCAGTATCCTTTATGCAGCAGAAATATGGGGGTCTACAGAGAACAAGTCTTTAGAAACAATAATAAACAAGTTATATCATTATCTCCTTATGATACCACTATCGGTACCCTCAGAGTTAACAAGACTTGAGCTTGGTCAATTTTCCCTACAAACATTGATTACGAAAAGACAATTAATCTTCCTGCTAGGACTTTTTGTGCTACCAGAATTTTGATTACCTAGATATTGTTTGGAAAAAGAATGAATTCTGCTGCACTATGTAAATTCCGCAGCATGATTAGTGTTGAGCAAAATTGAAGAATTTCACCCAGAGAAATATTTTGCATAATTCATGCATTTTGCAAAATATTTTGCAGGGTGAAATCTAAAATTTCACCCCTACAGCGAGCAAAATTTCACCCACAAACCATTGAAATTTTCCACTTGTGGGTGAAATTTCACACCTACGGGTGAAATTTAAAGTTTCCAAAGTTCTCCCTGGTGTCTAGTGGTTCCCACACCCCCCAGCTGCTCACTGGCCCAAATTATTCTCCCTAGTGTCAAGTGGTCCCCTGTCCAATCACTGGCTGAAATTTAATAAAGCCCCCAACCCCCAGTTACCCTGACCCCCTCATTTCCATTATTAAAAAATAAATAAATAAAACCCACACTGCCTGGTGTCTAGTAGATCTCCTACCCTCCCCCCTGTTATCATGAACTAGTGCCTCTCTGGTCCCCCTCAGTACCCTGATTGGGCCACCAGCACAGCCCTCCACTTACCCCCATAGCCAGCAGCCCAACTGAGCGCTTGAATGAATGAGTGCATGCTTGGTAAACTAGACAACAGGGAGTGTGGGTTTTATTTAATTTTTTTAATGAAAGGACATGAGGGGCCTGCGTAACTGGGGCAAGGGGTTATCACCATGGTTGGTAATCAGCTGGGAGGCCACTAGACATCAGGGAGAATGATTTGGGCTGGTGAGTGGCCAGGGGGACCACTAGGCACCAGGGAGTGTGGGTTTCATTTTGTATTAAAAGGACAAGAGGGGTCAGGGTAACTTGGGGGGGGCTTTATTAAATTACAGCCGGTGATCAGTCGGGGGGATCACTAGACACTGGGGAGAATAATTTGGGCTGGTGAGTGGTCAGGGGGAGGGGTGGGACCACTAGTCATCAGGGAGAGTTTTACATAATTGGAATAGCAGGGTGTAAAATTGCAGTGAAATTTCACCATTTCATTGCAATTTCACAAAAAGTTTCACGTGGCAAAATTGTCAATTCTGTGGCAATTTCACTGGCAAAACTTAATTTTGCAACATCTCTAAGCATGATGCAAATAAAGCAAATAATATACCATTAAGGGAGTAGCTCTCTACCAGTCAAGGCTAATAAACAGGATAACAAATTGATAGTAATGGAGCCCACTCACCAAATGTAAAAAAGGGACCAGGAATTATTTTCTTCACAACTACCAATCACCATGCATTCTCCAGAGTCACTAAGTGGAACTGAGTATTCAACTCTGGACTTCTTTTACTATTTGGCTCAGAGACTCCACCCTTTGATTTCTTCTCTGGCTGTCATCTCAGTGAATTTATTCACACCATTATGTTGATTAATTTTAATGAACTGGATAGGTCACTGATAACAGGTCACATCCTTTAACCATTACTGACACTGAAGAATTACGAATCCTCCAAAATGTCAAAACTAATAGAGAATTTGAAGGCTTCACATCTGTTAGATCTGAAAGAAACCAGTATAAATATTTGAAACAGAAACAAATAAAGCTTGAATGGCATGTTTTGACTATGTCTCAGTATCTGAAACAGAAGAGAATTCCTAAGGGGCTCAGGATATTTACTGAAGCAAATTTGGGACATGTGGATCAGGAATTAGATACTAAATGGGACAGGGTTAGGGACTGCTGTTCAAGAGACTTTATGCTGTTAATTGTTGAATCAATTACAAAAGAACTGGCTAGGATGGAACCAGATCTTAATGATAATGAATCGGGAGTTACAAAAAGTATTCAGTAGAAGAACTTAAAAATTATTTGGATAAGGTGAATGCACACCTAAATGATTTTGAGGAAGAATTGAGGGCGGCATAGTTGAGAAAATTCAAGAGATCTTAATGACTGTCGTGATAAAATTTATTCCTACAAGAAAAATAAAACATATGACACAAGATTTAAATATAACTTGGATTCAGAATCATCATTACCTACATCCAGTAGTGACACCAAGGGGAGCACCATCTCAGCCAGGGGAGGGGGGCAGGCAGAGTGCATTTTTTTGGGGAGGGGCAGAAGGTCTTTCAGATATGGGGCAAGAGGGGCTATCAATGCACACATGATACATTAGATACAGGCAGGGCAGATATAGTAGAAGCAGGACCCTCAGACAAAACAGAAATAGCAAGAAATATAGAGACAGACAAAAGAAGGAGAGACCAAAGACAGGGACCATAACAGGGAGTACAACAAGAAAAGAAGTCACAGATCGCAGACTTCCAGAATAAATTAGAATATAATATTTCTAAAAGAATATTAACAACAGTTGAGGAAGAAGTCCTGTCTAAAGGTTTATTGTTCTGCCCACATAGCCCCCTCAATGAGTTTGCTTTAAAATGAGATTTAAACAGATTTTTTAGAAAAATTAAGTTACAATATTTCTTTGACTCACAACCAGAACCTAGTAATAGGAATTCTGCAGAACAAGAAAAGAAAATTGAATTAAGTAGAAGACTTAATTTAAAATGACTTTTACATCACAGATAACACCATATATAATTGAGACTTATATGTCTTTGGTCAACAAGGACATAGAACAATTATTGATGAAGAAATGAAACATGGATAGGAGAACAAAGTAAAATTTGATGGCAGTGCAATATGGTGCTCTTAGAAATCTGCAAAATGACACTAGTATTATTATTAAGAGTGCAGATAAGGGGGAGCAGTGGTGGTTACGGACTATGTCCAGAATAGAGGCACATGTTTATCTCTACTTCAAGATTCTAATAATTACATAAAATTACAGGAACAAGTGAAAAATCTGGTTCAAACATTATTGAAATCAGATTATACAAATGAATGGATTACCCAGTGGGAAAGGGATGCTTTGTTTCAATCTAACCCCCTATACCTTTATTTTACATCCTTCCAAACATTCATAAAGATTTACATAAGCCACCGCGCAAGCCCATAGTGTCGGGAATTAACTCAGTTTTAGAGCCTATATCTATTTACATTGATCACCATATCAGACAACTAGTGGATGAACATATATTAAAGACTCTACAGAGGTTATTAAATTGGTAGAGAATGAACATGACACAGATTTAGATATACACAGCTGTATTTTGGTGACCTAGGATCCGAAGGATTTGTACACTTCAATTCCACATTTAGAAGGACATGGAGCATTACAAAAAATTGGGATGAGAAGAGACACAAGAATAAACCACCAAGTGATTTATTAATAAAAAATGGCTTGGATTGTACTAAATCAGAAGTTTTTTAAATTTGGAAAACATTTTTTTTTTACTGATAAGTGGCACAACAATGGGGTCCAGCATGGCACCCTCATACATGAACATTTATATGGACAGTTTTGAGAAACAGTATATATTCAATCCTACCAATTTATTTCTTAATCATCTCAGAGTCTTTAAACATTTTATTGATGACATTTTATGTATTGGACATGGAGTTTGGAAGAATTAGAACACTCTAATGAATATTTAAAAATCTGAACAGACAATTAAATTTTTACTATGAATGCCAGCAGAACCGAAATTTCATATTTGTACCTGCTAATTTATAAAGAAAATGATAGGTTAATGACAAAATTATACAATAAACCAACAGATAAAAATTCTTTGTTGAAAGCTGACAGTTTTCATCCAAAACATTTAATTTTCTCTACTCCCTATAGACAGTTAGTCAGGGCTAAACATAACTGCACTGACCCACAAGCATTTGATAGAGTAAAGGAGTATTTATGCAAGAAATTTAGAGATGGGGGTTATTCAGAAGATACATTGACCCAAGCCACTGAAGAAATCCATGAACACACTAGAAATGTTATTACACCAGGGTGCAACACAGCAGAGAAATAAAACAAAAAATAAAGTAGTGTTTGGTACAATGTACATAGAAGCATTTTTTGATATGAGAAAAGTGGTACTCAAACATTGGAACATGCTTCAGGCCACCACAATAGGGGATAACGTTTTCTAACAATTTGCCAGTGGTGGTAGCTAAATGTAATAAAATATTGGCAAAGAGATTAACTAAGACTAGTCACAACATTCCAGACAATAGACCTCAACATTTCATGTCTGCTATGCACATTACAGGAAATTATCAATGTGGACATTGTACTCACTGCAATAACACATTAGGAATACTGCAAGAGATGAGGACGTTAATATAAAACAGTTTATTAACTGTCAAAGTGAGGAGGTTATTTATGTTCTGAAATGTCCATATGACAAACTATACTGTACATAGGAAAGACAGAGAGAGAGAGCTTTAAAAACATGTGTAGAGGAGCATAAAAGTGATATAAGAAGGGGAGACCTTACATCCCCTGTAGCAAGACATTTTTTTAGAAGCTAGGCATCAGCTTCCTTATTTGAGATTTTTGGGGCTAGTAAAAGTGGGTCCAGATCCCAGAGGTGGTGATTACAGGACCCTTATACTCACGAGGGAAGCATATTATATTAATTTATTTGAGGCAACGAATTCAAGATTTGGTTTAAATAACTCAATTGAGTGGCAACCTATTATTTGAGGAACCACCTGTAAGCTATTGTTGCTACACATTTTAACCCCCCCAAAAGCTTTATTATTATTATTTTTATATGTTCAACATAACTGAAGCCTGTAGCAAATCAGAAGTGTAATAGAATACATCGGCCATAATATGGACTTATTGGGTGGCATAAGTACGCAAGCACCTAGTTATTAATAAACAGATATATTAAGTAATGGGTTTTATACCCAAATGAATGTTGCAAGTTGGTAAAAGAAGATGAGTTTATTGGTTATTTAATTTTATGCAGTAACTAAGGGCAGGTTAAAGATGTTTTGAAAAAGTTATAAAATTTATACACGTCCCTTTAAGCAACTGCATATCATGGAGCTAACAGATATAACATATCTATGCCAAAACATAACTCTAGGCTCTCCCTTAAATATTGTGGTGTGGTCTAAAAATTAGAGATAGGTTGGATATAATCCTTCTCCCTGCACCATGTCTACCTCCGTAGCCACCTGACCCCATTAACCTCCTACCTCGGGCAAAGAACTGCTCCTTGACTGAGACTGGTAGTGGGAGGTGGACCAGAAGAGTGATTGTTCATGTGAGACATTACTTTTTTGTGTTTACATTAAGCAAGTTTTTCAGTAAAAAGTAAGTTCAATATGTTACACTTTGCATTCAGAACATCATTTCACCTTTAGGGACACATAGAGCTGGATATTCAAAAGGGTTGCACAATGCGCAATAGGGTTGCACCAGCGCAAGTCAGAAAATGCGCCATTCTGCAATATTCAGCAGGAGGCAGTTGCACCACTGAAAACATGCTGAGCAACAGAGCAATGATAATGAAGGCATGCACAGCCGAAGGGGGTGGAATCATGCATAAAGTGCGCAGTGCGATGTTCAAAGACTTGTGCAATGTGCAACAGTGGAGCAGGCGGAAGTTGTGCCATAGCGGAAATGAGCCAAAATAAAAAGGAGCAAGGAAGAGGTGCAAGAACGCTACAGGGAAGTCACATGTGTCAGAGACAGGCACAGAAAAATAGGGAGAAAGAGGGCAGGCCAGGGAAACCACAACACAGAAGTGGGGCAAGGGAAGGTGTGCGGAGCCACAGAGTGCAGAGGCCAGTAGGTGTACCCGGTGCAGGAGAGGTAGCAGTCAGGACAGTGGGGGGAACAAAGCAACATCAGCTGGGGGAGAAACACAAGCCAGGGACATGGACAGTGCCACCTTCCACATGGAAGCCGTAATGAGGGGGGTGAGAAGGCATGCTGCAGGGGGACGTGGCCGTGGAAGGGCCCGTCGGCGGTATGCCCCCAACAGGCAGTACTGAGCCCGCACCAGCTTTGAGCTGTACACAGATGTTGAGATTGTGGGCTGGTATCACCTGAACAGGGCAATACTGAGGCGGCTCTGTGAGCTGTGCAGTGATGTGATGCAGGCACCCACACGACGGAGTCATGCTCTGTCAGGGGAGACAAAGGTAACAGCCTGCATGTGCTTGTTCACCACGGGTACCTTCCAGAGACCAACAAGGGATACCACAGGCATAACACAGTTGGCCACGTCACGCATCCTCACCCAATTCCTCAGCGCACTGCTGCCACATGCTGCGGAGTACATCCATTTCCCCAGCAGCATGGCGGAGCGCACAGCAAACATACAGGAGTTCCACAGGGTAGCACATATGCCTGGCGTGCTAGGGGCGATAGACTGCACCCATGTGGCCATTCACACACCACTTGGCCCTGATGGGGCTGCCTACATGAATCAGAAGGGATATGCCAGTGTCAACTGCCAGGTGGTGTGTGATGCCAGTGGGCGCATCATCAATGTCTGTGCCACGCACCCTGGGGGAGCACATGATTCCTTCATCTGGTATCAGTCGGCACTGTGCCATCGATTCAAGAGTGGGGACATCCCCACAGGTCATCTAGTGGGTGAGTATGTATGTAGAACTGACAAATCGTGGGCAAGGGGGGGTAAGCCAGAGGTGCCATGGGTATGGCCCACAGGTTTTGGGGCAGTCTGAGCCTGAACAAGACACTAACCTCCACTATCTCCACACAGGTGATAGTGGATACCCACTCCGTCCCTGGCTGCTCACACCCTACTGGTGGCCCTCGACCCCATAAACAACGCTTCAATGAGGCAATGCCACCACATGCAACGTCATTGAGCAGGTGTTTGGGATGCTGAGGCACATTTCCATTGCCTGGACACCTCTGGCGGTGCCTACAATATAGCCCCTCAAGGCCTGTGGGATATTCCTGGCCTGTTGTATCCTGCACAACATGGCCAAAGACTGAGGATAGCCATACAGGTCGAGAGGGGGACAGCGATGGGGACGCGGTGATGCTGGTGATGATGGGGATGGGCAGCCCCTTGGCTGTGGGACCCCAACTGATCCGCTGGCACAGCTGCACTGGGACATCATCACAGAGAGCACTTCAGCCAACACAGGTAAGTCATGGGGCCATGTGCAACCACCAGTGGCTAGGGCACAACCCACATACACACATGGAAACACACCAGGGGTGCATGCTGGCAAGGGATGTGGCAGGGCACAGAAGCACACACATACAACCAGGGAGTGGTGAACAGTAACATGCCACATGGACGGACACACACACATGCACACACAATAGGCACAAAGTGCACAGGGGTCAGGTGCAAAACAGAGCCAGAACACAAACACTAGCAACACACCTGTCCAGGCCACACATCCACTGACTGTCTATGTGGGCTGTGTCAGATGCTGGGCACCATTGCACTTTGGTGTACAGCGCAATGCAGGCATCATCATGCACATGTACCTGTGGACAGCAGTCGGGAGGGTGTGCAGGTGGACCATGTGTCTGCATGTAGGGCTGGGCACCCACCGGTGCACTGCCCACCAAAACACACAATGCACACAGGGCAGCACCAGACAGTGCCTGCACTGGGAGACAGGTCAGTCTTGCGGCACAGTGCCACGTCCACCTTGGATGTGTGGGTGGCCCCGCCGAGACCCAGCAGCACTGGCAGGCTGACCACGGGCCTCATGGGGTGGCACTGATGGTCCACCAGGGGTTCCACTGTGCGAATGCGACCGTGCCCACACAGGGGTCTGCAGCACACCGAACATACCTGCACCAGGAGTGCTCAGGATGCCCACAGCTGAACCCGGCATTGACAGGGTGGGTGTCGCACGACGCCGGGAATGGGGCGTGGATAGCGAACTGCGCGGTGTGAACGACACATGGGCACCTGACTGTGTGCCCATTGTGGCCATGACAGCGACCAATGCCTGTGTTTGCCTATCAATGGCAGTGGTCACATCCTCCCGCAACTGGACAATCTGTGACAGGATACTATAGGTGTCCCTGCTGTGTCGCTCCTCGACCCACTCCAGAGCCACACACAGTGCCTCCACGGACATTGCAAGCTGCATCTGCTGCTGTACTGATGCCTGCAGTAGGCGGGTGTGCTCATCAAAGAGGTCATCTGCCACCTCAGCATCCTGTCCCTCAGGGTATGGAAGGGCCTGATGTGCAGCACTCCTTGAGGGTGGGCGCTGCTCACCAGGACCAGGTATGGGCAAGTCCACAGGCAGTGCACAGATGCCACCGCTGAACCATGAACCCCCAGTCCTGGTGGGCGACTGCTGCTGCTGCCCCTCTGCCTGCTGTGCTCAAGGGATCGGTTGTTCCGCCGCTGTGGCCACAACAGTGCCACTGTCCTGACCAGTCACCGGTGCTGCCCCACTGGTACTGACAGGCACAGCCTGGGACTGTGATGACACGCTGGCACACATGTCGGAACCAGCCAGGTCCATGGGTGTGAGCTGGCCTGCTGTGTGTCCATTCCATGACACACACATGTCACTGCCCATAACGGTCGTGTCATCATCATTGGTGCAGGTCTGTGCCACATCCACAGCCACAGCTACAGCATGCTGGCATCCTTGGACACCAGACTGCTGAGACACAGGAAGGGCCTCCCCCACACCTGTCTCAACGACATCAGTGTTGACAGCCAGGCGGACCCACTGTTGCAATGCTAGCCGGCTACCTGCGGAGGTGGATGGTCCCTCCTCCAACTCCAGATGACTGTCCACAGTGGACAGGCCCTCCACCGCTGACCCCTGCAGACACACAGGATCTGTAACAGAAAGTAAGGACATGTTAGTGCATGTGATCTACCCTCCCCCCCAACAGACCATGACGTACCATGCAGTGATGGGCTGCCACCTGTCAGGAAGCCACCTCCTGGAACGCCCTCAATGACACTGTACTGCATGCTTGCAGTGAGCCTGTCCTCTGCTGATGCCAGCTGCACCACCTCCGGCTGGCCCCCGCCTGTTGCAGCACGTGCCGCCCTGATGGCAGCCACCTTCTCCTTCACCCTCCTCCTGTCGGTACCCATCTTCTTCTTACACTCCTGCACAGAGTGCTGGTGGCTGCCATGCAGGTTGATGGCATGTGCCACCCCCTCCCATGCAGCAGCATGGGCCTGAGGGGTGCCCCGCCATCCACTGAGCAGTGGCTCCTGATCAGTGTAGCCTGGGTGCCTCGTCTCGCCTTGGTGAAATTGGGCCTCCTCTTCGGCCCACCATCATTGTCCTCCTCACCCAGTCCTCGCTCGGTCATTATTCAGCCTGTATGGATGACAGTGGTTACCTGTGACTGTGCAGTACAAAGCAAGTCCCTGATACCACAGTCCAGAACACCACACAGCATGCAACTCACCAATAAACTGCAGTAACCAAATATGGCCACTGCAGAACAGTGTCGCATTTTTATGGTGCAATCCATGCAAATTAGGTGAGGAGCAACTTTAATGAGATGCAAATTGCGCTGCTGCACCATTGCATGGCTGATCAGATGATCTGCATATGACGGCTGAATATCGTGCTTTTGCGCTTTGCGCAATTGTGTTGAACGTGCTGAGCCAATGGCGCAGTTCTGTGGCATGTGTAGTACACTGCACTGTGCATGCCCAGGTAGCTTACACAGGCATCTGCCGTGCTGATGACGTGCTGTGCGCGGTAGGCAATTCAGGGCGCGGCCACCATTGTGCCAGTGGTGCTATGGCAAGGGTCACTACATGGCACTGCGGCACAACTGCACAATAGTTCACTGTGGCGATGGCACACATGCAACCAATCGCGCTAGATGCATAGACGTCTGATGGCACTGTGCGTGGCCTTGCGCCAGAGACCCATGACCCTGTGCCCGACCTTTGATCCCTTGGCGCTATACGTCCAGCATGGCTGCACCTCTATCGCGCTGTTCGGTGACAGCGTGATAGGGAATGGCGGCACTGTACTGCGCAGCACTTCCACATGGGGTGCCGCACTGCAGAGCGCCATATTGCCTACTATAGCGTTAGAGATGGCACGCAGGAGAGCCCCTCAGTGGATTGCCCTTGAGCTGGTCAACCTTGTGGTCATTGTGGAGCCACACTATGGCCCACTGTTTGGTGAGGAGGCACTGGACAGGGCTAGGACCCAGGTCTGGCAAGAGGTGGCCACTAACCTGGAGGCGGCCACTGGCCACAGGAGAACGGCGGAACAGTGCAGGCACCGGTATGGGGACCTTAGAAGGAGGGGGCCGGAGCTACTTGCACGTCTGCAGTCATGTACCAGGAGGGGCGTGGTGCCTCATCCAGGTGGGTGATACGTCTACACACTTGTATGGTCCATATGGGTAACACTGTCTTATGTGTCCAGCACATAGGGGAGGGATAGTCTAGGGTTGGCTGTGGCGGTGTTTACAGGGTATGGGGTGGGTGGGTCTGACTGGTGGGTGGGCACACACATTGGGGCAGGGATTTTGCTTTGAGTTTGTACTGATGTGTTCTCTCCTTATGTCTCCCACAGGCATGGCCGAGCGAAGGAGGATGGTGGAGCGGCAGCAGAGGGAGGAGGATGCTGCACAGGGGCATGTCAGGGACCAACCCCAACGCCATCAATGTCCCAATGAGGGTGAGTGCCATGACACCATGATTGCTATTGCATGCTGTCTGACAGGGTGGGAAGCAGGGCATGGCCACCATCCATGGACACCACTGCCATACACGCGACATGTGACAGTCAGTACTGTCCAGTGGCACTGCATGTCTGGGAGTGCGTCAATGGTGGTCCATGCGTGCACTGGGCACATGGCTGTGGCACTGCCTGCACACCGCACAGCCATGTTACTGTACAGCCTTGGTTGTGCTGTGCTGGACATGGGCGGTGGGTGTGTGCAGTGGTACACATGGCTCTTGCTGCCTGGTTGGGCATGTCTTGTGGACACGGTCACTGTGGGTGGGCGCACACCATCACAGGAGCATGGCACATGGCTGTATGCCATGCATAATGGGTGGGCTACAGGGGGATGGACAGTCACATCTATTGACTCTGATCCCTTGTCCTAGGTGTGCGGATACTCCTGTGGATCCAGCAGGCCAACCAGGAGCTTCTGCAGGTGGCGCAAGAGTCCCTCTCCATATTGAGGGACTTACAGCAGCATGGGGTGAGGAAGAGAAGGCGGCCCAGGCAACAGCCCCAGGCAGCGGAGGACCAGGCTGGACGCTGACATCTGCACGAGCAGCCTGCGACTACACCCCTTTGATCAACCCTCACACCTCACCTACCCTCTCCCATATGTTCACATCTGCCCCTTACCCACCCCTACTTTGTTCCTGTCCTTCCCCCCATGTTTGTACATAGTTGTATATAGTTATTTTTGATATGTTTTTGAATACAGATATTTTGATATGAATACTGTGGTGGTCTCTGATTTGCAGCTGGCTATAGGTGCTCAGTTGCAGTGGTGTGCATGGCATCTGGGGTGGTTCAGTCATGGGTATGTGTGTGTGTGCATGGGGAAGTGTCTCTGGTGTGGGAGTGGCTATCAGTCGGTGTCTGTGGTGTGTGTGTTGTTCCCTGTGCATTGCATTACTGTGTGCAGTGGTCCATGGTGTATGCTCTGTGTCCATTGTGCTCCTGTCAACCTGTCCTTGGCCTGTGCAGCTGACACCCTTGCATGTCTGTGGCCTGCGAGGTCTGCTGCCTTGTCAGTGGTGGCTGTCCCTGCAGGTCATCCACTGTGACCGTCACAATGCTGGGTTGCCTCCTGTTGCTGGTGTGGTACATGTTTGCCTCGGGTGACACTGTGGCCTCTGCAGTTGCTGTCCCACCTCCATGCTGTGGCTTGTGTGTGTTGCAGGGGCTGTGCACCACTGTCTGTGACTTGTGCTCCAGGCATATGCTGGTGGCGTACAGGGCCACAGTTCATGCACAGGGTGGGTGTCACCCCTGTGCCATAGAGGACTGCAGGCTGTGTGTGCATAGTTTTCATGGGCCAGCGCTGGGGCTTGGTTGCCACTACTGCATCCCTGTGTTAGTGTCCCGTGGGTATGGGTGTGTGTTGCCCCTGCACTGTGTTGCATCTGGTGTGCTGCATGCTTCATGCACCACTGTGGGTGTCAGTGCTGGCTGTGGGCTCATGGTGGGTGAGGATGTGACACTTGTCTACTGTGCAGGGTGCTGTATCAATGGTGGTGCTGTCAGGGGCACGCCCTTTCCCATGTGGGGTACCTCTTGTGCCGACACATGTTCGGTCTCTCAGCTGTGCCTCAGGGGGATTATGCGTGTTGGCACTGTGTCTGCCATTGTTGCATTGGCGTGTGCTGCCACCCACTGCTGGGTGCTCATGGTGGGTCTGGCTTGTATGGTTCTGTGGTACACGAGGTTGCAGTGTGACAGTGGGGTGGTGGTATGCATGGGGTTTCCTGCAGTGGTGGTCACTGCTCATAGGGGGGTGTCTTGGGGTCACGGTGCAGGGTGGGTGTGCTGTGCAGGGGGCTGGTGTGTACAGGGTGGTCCTTCCTCCTTGTGTGCAGTCTCAGCTTGCGGTGGGTGTGCTGGGGCACCATGGCCCAGCTGTGCTTTGTTTGCTTGTCCCCATGGGCCAGTGGATATTCCAGCCCTCCCCCAGTTGTGCTGTGCTTAGGGTGTGGGGGTGCATTGTCAGTTCTGCTGTGTGTTCCTGTGCCCATCTGTGGCATGGGTGGTGGGCCCCTACCTACTTCTCTGGTTATACAGTTACATTGCTCTGCTGCTGGAGGGCTCTCTGCTTGCGCTATGGTGCCTCTGGGCTGCTCAGCTGGGCAGCCCTTGTTGCACCATAGCGCATCGTATCTGCTCAACTTCCCCTTTCTAGTTGCGCTATGGCACAGGTTGTGTGATATCCAGATGTTGGCTGTTGGCGCAATTTGGCTTGCTCCTTTTTTGAATATCATGTCTATTGCGCATGGGCGCAATGGACTTGTGCTTGCTCCTGCTATTGCGCACTTTTTGGGCGCAGTTTGAATATCCAGCCCATAGTGTTTTGGTTACTAGGTGCTGTTTGATACAGGTTGGGTGCACAGGGAAATGGCACATTGATCAGCTGATCTAGTGCATTCCCCTGTGCCTGATTCCCTTGAGAAAAGGGAATTTAAACTGCGTAGCACCTCCACCATTCACCTCCACAAGCAGAGAGAGTGGAGGGCAGGAGAGCGCTAAAAAACTTAGAGTAATCAAAAAAATTAAGCAAGTCCTGGTTGTTCTAGAGCCTTTCACCCAAAGAAGGGCACCACACTCAGTATTGCTTTGGCTACTTAGTCGGCACACCGTTTATTACACTTTTCATTCAAATTTTCCAAACAATACTGAGTTCCTTTACATACCATATTTAACATACTTCTTTATTCCTATATTCTCTTTATTTTGAATATCACAACTTATATCACATTTTATAAGCACCTTTTATATCACATTTTCCTTCACCCCAGAGTGTAAACTCGAGGGGGTCTTTCTTTCTTGCTCATTTTTCTCTCTCACCCCCATCTTTAAAACTGAGGGGGTTATCTCTTATTGTCTGGGCCAGGTCCAATTCCTGCCCCCCATTTTCAGTTCCTGGGTGTCCACACCCTTTCCTCTTGTCCAGACCAGGTCCAATTCCTGCCCCCCTTTTTCCATTCCTGGGTGTCCACACCCTTTTCTCTTACACCCCACCTTAGTGTAACTCTCAAATTTTGTCCCCCCTCCCCTCCAAAAAGTATTTTCTTTTCTCTTTTTTCCACTAGCCCAACTCCAGCTTGTGTTTGGAAGTTGGGCTTCACCTCAAACTCTTTCTCTCCTCTCCACAGCTTCACCAGGCATCAGTGCCCTTTCTGATTTTGTGATGAAAATGGGGTTGCCCATCCCCATTAGAATGACCCAGTCCATTCTATCCAACAACTGGCTAGGTGTCCTACTAATTCACAATGCCACCATATCCTCCCCCAATTATTTGGCAAACCTTCTCCCTTTCATCTGCTCGTCCTCTTTTCTAGCTCAAACCATGTCCCTGTGTTTTTCTGTGAGATGCACACACTTTAAGGGGTGAAGCGAGGGTATCCCATGAGTTATCTGTTGTGTATGTTCTTTTTAAATCCCTTATTATGCACCCTAGCATATCCCTCACACACCCGCTCTGCCGGACCCGTACCTTCCAGTGGATAACAGACATCTGTTCTTACCGGGCCTCTGTGTGGCCTTCTCCTGGCCCCCCTTCAGGCCACCACAATAGGGGATAACGTTTTCTACAATTTGCCAATGGTGAAAGCTAAATGTAATAAAATACTGGCAAACAGATTAACTAAGACTAATCACAAAATTCCATACAATAGACCTCAACATTTCATGTCTGCTATGCACATTACAGGAAATTATCAATGTGGACATTGTACTTACTGCAATAACACATAAGCAATACTGCAAGAGATGATGACATTAATGTAAAACAGTTTATTAACTGTCAAAGTGAGGCGGTTACTTATGTTCTGAAATGTCCATGTGACAAACTATACATAGGAAAGACAGAGAGAGCTTTAAAACATGTGTAGAGGAGCATAAAAGTGATATAAGAAGGGGAGACCTTACATCCCCTGTAGCAAGACATTTTTTTAGAAGCTAGGCATCAGCTTCCATATTTGAGATTTTTTGGGCTAGAAAAAGTGGATCCAGATCCCAGAGGTGGTGATTACAGGACCCGTATACTCACGAGGGAAGCATATTATATTAATTTGTTTGAGGCAACAAATTCAAGATTTGGTTTAAATGACTCAATTGAGTGGCAACCTATTATTTGAGGAACCACCTGTATGCTTTTGTTGCTACACATTTTTACCCCCCCAAAAGCTTTGTTATTATTATTTTTATATGTTCAACATGACTGAAATTGTAGCAAATCAGAAGTGTAATAGAATACATTGGCCATAATATGGACTTATTGGGTGGCATAAGTAAGCTGGCACCTAGTTATTAATAAACAGATATATTAAGTAATGGGGTTTATACCCAAATGAATGTTGCAAGTTGGTAAAAGAAAACTAGTTTATTGGCTATTTAATTTTATGCAGTAACTAAGGGCAATTTAAAGATGTTTTGAAAAAGTTATAAAATGTATACACAGTCCCTTTAAGCAACTGCATATCATGGAGCTAACAGCTATAACATATCTATGCCAAAATATAACTCTAGGCTCTCCCTTAAATATTGTGTTGTGGTCTAAAAATTTGAGATAGGTTCGCTATAATCCTTCTCCTTGCACCATGTCTACCTCCGTAGCCACCTGACCCCATTGACCTCCTGCCTCGGGCAGAGAACTGCTCCTTGACTGAGACTGATAGTGGGAGGTGGACCAGAGAAGTGAATGTTCATGTGAGACATTACTTTTTTGTGTTTACATTAAGCAAGTTTTTTATTAAAAGTAAGTTCAATATGTTACACTTTGCATTCAGAACATCATTTCACGTTTAGGGACACCTAGTGTTTTGGTTACTAGGTGCTGTTTGATACAGGTTGGGTGCACAGGGAAATGACACATTGATCAGCTGATCAAGTGCATTCCCCTGTGCCTGATTCCCTTGAGGAAAGGAAATTTAAACTGCATCACACCTCCACCACGCACCTCCACAAGCAGAGAGAGAGAGAGCGGAGGGCAGGAGAGCACTTAAAAACTTAGAGAAAGCAAAAAAATTAAGCAAGTCCTGGTTGTTTATGTTTTTATGCTGTGTTGCAAGAATGAGAAAAGGAGTTATAAATGTGAATACGCTAATGGTATCAGAGCAATGATGTATGAGTTTGGCATTTTTCTGTTTCCCTTTCAGTACACAAACAAGCCACTAAAAAAATGCCTTGGCATATACAGAAATGGAGGCTGTAATTTGCTTTTGGAAAAGTCATAAAAGATATATAAAAACTTATTTTTTCCAATTATTTGACCAGGAGTGGCACACTAAACATAGAAACATAGAATCTGACTGCAGATAAGGACCACTTGGCCCACCTAGTCTGCCCATTTTCCTACCTGATGGATAAGCTGCAGATTCTAGTTAATCAACAGCTTACTTCCTCCTACCCCCCACTAGAATTGCCTTATGCCTGTCCCGTGCATTTTTGAATTCTCCCACTAAGCTGAAAGCTTGTTTATATGGGTGACCTGAGAACAGAGGGAAGTTAAGTGACTTGCTTGGGGTCACACAGTATGCAATAGGAGGCCATGGGATTCAAACCCAGGTATCCATATTTGCAACTCAGAAACTTAAACCACTGCGCTATATTGCCTCCCTCTGAGTTAGTAATGAGTACAATAGACAAATACAGAAGGTGGTGTTATTTATTTTGTATTTTAAACAGAGAGCTCTGGAATTATGTACAAGAGGAATGACTTACAGGTAGTAGACTCTATACAAGGCTGAAAGCAGTAACAAATGGGGAAAGCTGAAATTGTTGCTTTTGATGTTGTATGTATATTTTGTTAGAAGATGTTGTACTTAATATGAGTGGAGAAATTTGGATATAAACATTTCCAATATATATACATGTTTTAATGTATGTGTGAGATGTATTTAAAGCTACAGGATACCAGATAATAATAATAATAATAATAATAATAATAATAATAATAATAAAAATAATACTCTTTAGTTTTATGGCACCTTTCAAAAGCCAAGGTGCCTCACAAATTATAAAACATCAGACACTTCGAAGTCTTAAAAAATATATAAAACAACTAATACAGTTAAAATACAAAGGTTAAACACCAAATGCCTGACAATACAAATATGTTTTTAAGGCCTGTTTAAATCCCTCCATGGTCGCGCACTCCCATTACTGATATGGTAGAGAATTCCACAGGTAGGGGCCGCATGCATAAATGCACATGTCCCTGAAGATTTCAAAGACACCCTCAGGATCTCTAGCAACCCTTCATCAGCTGAGTGGAGCAATCACCCAGGTCAATAAGAGACCAGGAGTTCTTTCAGGTAGTCCGGGCCGAGTCCATGTAGAGCTTTAAAAATCAGAAGACCAACTTTAAAGGTAATCCGCCACTGTACTGGTAGCCAGTGCAGACCGCGCAGCACCAGCAAAATATGACTGGAATGAGACATTCCCGTCAGAAGCGGGGCTGCTGCATTCTGCACCAGCTGCAAGCGGCAGATTTCCACCCCAGGTAGCCCTAGGTAGAGGAAATTGCAATAGTCCAAGCACGAGGACACAAAGGAAGATCGCCAGATGGAACAAGGTGCCTAATCCTGGAGATGTTCTTCAGATGATAAAAAGAGGACTTGATGATGGCAGACACCTGCAAATGCAGAGTCAGCCCTTCATCAAAAATTACCTCCTGGTTACGCACCCATTTGGAGGTCGGGAGTGGTAAACCCCCAAGGTAAAGCCCGGAGGGTAAACCAACCCCTGACCCCCCTATCCGGTGCCTCAAATCCACAACCAACACCTCAGTCTTTTCTGAGTTCAACTTCAGCGAACTCAAGTCCATCCACTCCTAGATTTCTACAAGGCAGTTATTAAAGACTGACAGAGCTCCATTCTGGTCAGGTGCAAAAGAAAGGTAGAGCTGGGTATCATCACCATAGCAGTGAAACCTCAGCCCATACCTTCTTACAATGTCTCTGAGAGGCAGCATGTACACTGTGAACAACATGGGGGACAACACTGAACCCCGAGGAACCCAACAGGACAGAGGAACTGGGTCCGAAGAATAAACCCCAAACACCACCCTCTGAGTTCTTCCAGTGAGGTAAGATGTAAACCACCTGAGGACTACATCTGATAGTCCACAGATGAACCTCAGGTGCTCAAGTAGAACCCCATGGTCCACAGTGTCAAACGCTGATGAGAGATCTAGAAGAACCAAGATGGAACGGTTCTTCCGATCCCTAACCATCAGGAGATCATTGAGCACCGGAACCAGTGCTGCCTCAGTGCTATGCCTCTTTCGAAAACCGGACTGGAGGGGTTCATAGATATCATGGATGGTCAAATGGTTCTCCAGCTGTACAGCCACTAATTTTTCAATTACCTTCCCTAAAAAGGGAAGGTCTGAGATAGGTCTGTAGTTCGCATGACAGTCGGAGTCCAAAGAAGCTTTCTTCAAGAGGGGTGTTACCACCGCCTCCTTCAGAGAGATAGGAAACTCACCTGTTTCCAAGGAGCACCAGACTATCTGGACCAATGGAATCCATACAACCCAAAATCAGGGAAGTTGGTCTTGGGTCCAAACTACAGCACGTAGGGTGCACACTCTGGACAATCCACATGACTGCTATGAACTCTGGTCGGTCGAAGGTACTCCAGGAAAGCTGAGGAGCAGCGGCCATGCACTGATCCAGAGCAACATCCTTAGAGTGTGCTGGATGGAGGGCCGCCCTGATGTCAGCTGCCTTAGTTGCAAAGAATTGAGCAAGTTCATCACACTCTACTTGCGAAAAGGCTTTTCAGACTTGTAGGCAGGCTGGGTTGCACAGTCTGTCTACAGTGCAAAAAAGCTGAGCTGGTTGATTCTGAGTCATCGCAATCTCCCCAGACAGGAACTCTGCCTTCTTATGGGTGATTGCAGATTGATAGGCTTGATAATGCTCCATCAATCTAAGGTGGTCAGCATTAAGGGAGGATCTCCGCCAGCAGCACTCTAACCTTCGTCCTAGTCACCACATCTCCCTCAAGGTGCCATCAAACCATGGGGAATGAGGGTGAAGAGAGAGAGGACAAACATGGACAGGAGAAATGAGATCCAGGGTGACCGAAATAGTCATATTATAGGCTACCACAAGGGCCTCTGGGTTGCTGCTTGCCACTGGAAGGGTCAATAGGTCAAGTACCACCGCCAGACCTTCAGAGCTAACATCACGTAAAGGGCAATACCTGAACATCTCCACTGGGATAGGTCTACGAGGGGGGGCACTAAGACTAAACTCCACGGTGTAGTGATCGGACTATCTGACTGGTTCCATCCTCAGCTCAGAAGCCTCGATCCCCAGGAGGAAGACTAAGTCAAGAGAGTGACTGTGTTTATGGGTGGCAGTAGTAACTATCTGTGTAAGGCCCAGCGATGACATTAACTGGAGGAAGTGCTGTCCAAACTGCAAGAATTTGTTATTGATCCTGGCATTGAAGTCGCCCAGAACCATCAGTCTGGGCGACTTGAACACCATGTTGGTGACGAAGTCCACCACTTGCTGAAGGAACTGCTTCTTATCTCTGGGTGGACGGTAGATGAGAGCGATCCTATAACCTACACCTGCCACCACAGTACACTTGAATGACTCAGTCTCCTCAACTGGTACACTCATGAGGTTAAGTTCTGTCTTAAAACAGACTGCACCCCCCCCATCATCCAATCTCAGGCGGTGAATTACCGATGACCTAGCTGGAGTTAAAGCCTCCAAAATGGGGCCAGAGTTCTCATCCAGCAAGGTCTCGATGATGCAAGCCAGATGCACTGTTTCTACAAGATCTGCAGTAATTGCAGTCTTGTTTTTAATGGACCTGGCATTGCATAAAACCACCCAGGTTGGATGAACCTCCAGGGCCACCCGAACCACCTGCCCACCAATATTGGTAGTGCACTTGGGTATGGAAACCAGACATGGTGAACCGCATTCTTGGTTTCATTTTGCCCCAGGGTGTCTTCTGGATCTCACAACCCTGATGTGGTGGCCCTGCTAATTCACCCTCCACTGTCCACACCCCCCCCCTCCTCCTCCCCTTACAAGTGATACCCAGTGCCCTACAGTGCTGGTATGTTGTAAACTGCAATGGGGGAGGAATAAAGGGATGGAGGCCATGGAGAGCAGAGGGTGAATAGTGCACGACTGTGGGGGTAGGTCTCCAGTGCATTGTGGCAATCAGCTTATCAGATGGCTCTCGCTGAACTAACCCACAAAACAAATAAAAAAATAAAATAAAAAACAAAACAAAATAACATAAAAATACAACAAAATATAAACCCACACTTATGTCCTATCATATAAATAAAAACCCTCATGTCACTGTTGGAAAACCCCTCAATTTACCCTCCCCAAACAGAAATACTAAATTCTAAAATATAAACAGCTCAGGGACTAGGGCTGGGGTAGGTCTATTTAAAACAAGTTTTAGTCACAGATAAATAGTAACACTCTGATATTACAAATACAGTCAAGTGAAAGAAGCAAGTCAAATAATAGAGTAAATATCTTCAAACAAAAATCTACAACTCTCCAGGCTCTCTCACAGCCTTGGGAAGTTAGCAGAACACAGGCACTCTCACTGTCTGATTAAAGAAAATTGTTGAACTATCAATGTTTCCCATTCCCAGGCCCTCTCACGCCCTGGGGAACCAGTGAGAAAAAATAGACACTCTCACTGCCAGCTGAATGACCATAAATTGAACAGAAAATTTGAAGTCTGAGCATAGACAGGTGGGCAGAAAAGTAGACAGAAAATATATTAGACCAGATTGAGTTCTGAAGACTCGGAAGGCTCCTACGCTCAGGTTCATGTTTGTAGTGTAGCTCCAACACCATTTCTCACATGGAGGATGAATCCACAGATAATCCACAGTCACTCAAATTTGAGCAAAGTAACTTGGAATATTAAAAGAAAACAGTGTGTGCAGCACTTTTTCCATCTGTGCACCCAAGTAGCAGAAGCCAGGAAGGGAGGCAGGTCGAACTTTCAGGAGCACAGTTCACAACTAAGAAAAGTGGTCTAATGAACCCACTGGTAATCCAACTTAGTGTAGGATGCAGGAGATAATAAAATTACAGCCAAGTCAATGAACTCCTTCAAAAATCTTCCTCAGCAACAGATCCAGGAGGGAATGTGGGTAGAGGGGGACAGTGAAAAAGCAGGGATACTGAACGAATATTTCTTCTTAGTATTCACAAAGGAAGAGGAGGGGGAGGTACCTAAACCAAACAAGAGAAACACTCTGAAGACGGAGGTCGATACCAGTCCATTTACAGAAGAAAGGGTTCTGAAAGAACTAATAAAATTGAAGGTGGACAAAACAATAGGGCCTGATGGGATTCAACCAAGAATTCTAAAAGAACTAAGGGTAGAACTAGTGACACCACTGACTACTCACTTAAACAAATCATGGGAGGATGGGGTGGTACCTGAGGACTGGAGGAGGGCAGATGTGATTCCTCTTCACAAAAGTGGGAGCAGGACAGAGGCAGGAAACTACAGACCGATTAGTTTGACCTCAGTGGTAGGGAAAATGATGGAATCACTTCTGAAGGAAAGAATTGTTGAGTTCCTAGAGGCCAGTGGGGCACAGGACCCAAGGCAGCATGGATTCACGATGGGAAGGTCGTGTCAGACAAATCTAATAGATTTCTTTGACTGGGTGACCAAAGTAGTAGACCAGGGAGGGGCTGTGGACATGGCCTACCTAGATTTTAGCAAGGCATTTGATACAGTGCCACACAAAAGATTAATACACAAGTTAGCCAGCCTTGGAGTGGGCCCCAGGGTGGTAGCCTGAATAAAAAATTGGCTAGACAACAGGACACAAAGGGTAGTAGTAAATGGAGTACACAGTGAAGAAAGGAGGGTTACTAGCGGGGTACCGCAGGGTTCAGTATTGGGACCGGTCCTTTTTAATGTCTTTATAAGTGACATTGCAGAGGAACTGGAAGGAAAAGTATGTCTCTTTGCAGATGACACAAAGATCTGCAACAGGGTTGATACACAAGATGGAGTGGAAAGGATGAGAAGGGACTTGGCAAGGTTGGAGGAATGGTCAAATGTATGGCAGCTCAGATTCAATGCAAAGAAGTGCAAGGTAATGCACATGGAAACAAAACCCTGGGGAAGATTACACAATGGGGGTGAGATGCTGACAACAGTAAAATGGAAAGGACCTGGGGGTAATTATATCAGATGACCTAAAGGTGGGCAAGCAATGTGAGAAGGCAGTAAGAAAGGCTGGGGATACTGGGATGCATAGGAAGAGGCATCAATAGTAGAAAATAAGAGTTGTTATCCCTCTGTACAGACAGTTGGTGAGACTCCATCTGGAGTACTGTGTGCAGTTCTGGAGACCCCATCTCCGCAAAGACATAGACAGAGTGGAGGCTGTCCAGAGGAGAACACCAAATGGTGCAGGGTCTGCACCGGAAGACATATGAAGAAAGACTAAAGAAGCTTAATATGTATACCCTTGAGGAAAGAAGGGAGAGAGGGGACATGATAGAAACTTTCATGTACCTCAAGGGAATCAACAAAGTCCAAGAGGGTAGCGTCTTTCAGAAAAAGAGATGTGCAAGAACAGGGGGGCACAATTTGAAGATCTAGAGGGGGGACGGCTCAGAGGTAATGTGAGGAAGTATTTTTTCATGGAGAGGGTTGTGGATGCATGGAACAGCCTCCCTGAGGAGGTCGTGGAGTCAAGAACAGTGGGGGAATTCAAGAAAGCATGGGACAGACATAAGGCAGTCCTAGTGGGGGGTAGGAGGAAGTAAGCTGTTGGTTAACTAGGATCTGCAGCTTATCGGTTAGGTAGGAAAATGGGCAGACTAGGTGGGCCAAGCAGTCCTTATCTGCCGTCAAATTCAAAATCAAATTCTATAATGTTGCCTGTTCTGAATAATAATTTTTAGTCATTCCAATGGGGCCAGAGGTGAGTAAAAAGACTGGAGAGTGCAATAAAAGAGGATGTAGATAGACACCCCGCAATTGCACCACTTGGAGCTTGCCGCTTCCCCATGCACCCGCGGCCCATGACTACAGATAGCCTGATGAACCAACCCCTACGCTGATCCTCAAGGTAGCTTAGGAAAAGCCCCATTTCCCCTCCAGCTCCCTGGAGGCTAAACAGGGTGACTCCTGCCTAGTCGCAGACAGAACAGCGGGCGGCAGCTACCTGAGGCACAGACGGGTCCCTCATCCAGTGCAACTCTCCAACAATAAACTCTCCCCAAAGTTCACAAATTGGGACGATGTCCTCACAGTTCAAAAACTCCACCAGCAGGGTCCGGGTGCCACAAATCCTGGCAACAGTCCCCGTTCTTCCCAGCCAACTTCTTTAGCTTGTCAGCTACAGGCTATGAGCAGTGGGAGCTCACCACCAATCCAAGTAAGCTGTGGCCATGCTCCCCAATCCTCCAGGCTCGAGCAGCAAGTTAAAAATAACAGAAATAAAAACTACGAACAGCTACTAAAAATAAATAAAATGTACTTATTGCTACTAAAATAAAAAAGAAAACAAAATAAACTAAAACAAACTAAACAAATTAAAACAAAACACCAACAGGAGCTTAATTTCTGCTTCCCAATGGCTGGCTCAGCGTGGCCGCCATTTTCAAAGGTAGTAACAAGCTACATATGAAAGACTTGATAGAGAACTATAATATGAAAATTTTTTTTTTTATACTTCATCTTTTATTGATACAGTATTATATCATCCAGATTCAGAAGAACATTACACACACCAACATAGATTCTCACAGAAATACAGCCATTAACTATGGCTGAGAAAGGCCCATTACCAATACTATGGCCACTCTAAAAAAAAAAAAAAAATTAAAATTTTACAATCAATACCTTATTATACATTTTAGCAGGACATAAATGATTATCATCTTGCAATAATACTACTGTTTCGTCCAATATATTGACAGGATCTCTAATAGTATAAACTACTGTTCTCAACCTATTTATATAAATTCAGACATCCTAACCTGTACAGGACAATAAGGGGAAGGAAAGGCAAGAGAGAGAGAGAAAGAAAAAAAAAAAAAAACACACCCCAGACTAACTTTCTTCTCCATTAATTATAAGAACCTCCCCCAGGGCTGGTGAGTATGGGATCAGAGATATGAACATCAATTAAAGGGGGCGACATTCAAGACCTACATATCTGTAGTAAGGGCTCAATGTGTCTACCAATTTCAGTCTATGTAAGAGCAGAGCAAGTAAGTTCGCTCTGTTCTAAGCTTCTATATAATAATTACTACACTTTACCTTAACAGCAGAATTCCAATGGTCTCCCGGCCTCCCCCACATCACCATCCCCCCAAACGAGTAATTCCTACCTAGTCCATCTATTAATGAATTATGAGGCCCTCAAATTTAATGAAAAAGTGATTCTTTCATATGTTTTAACATTGTCCACCAAGTCCTTCCATTCTGACTCAGTAGGCACCTGTGAGGAAAGCCACTTCCTAGAAATCACCTTGCAGGCAGCTGTGATCAAAATGTTCCACAAATATTTAGCTTCCTGACCTCTGATCTCCCAAGGGTACAAGCCCAGAATAACATGCTCTGGCCCAGCGGGGTCTCAATATTGAATATTCTCCACAGACGCCCAAGTATGCTACACCAGAATTGATTGAGCAGAGGGCACAACCAGAAAATATGGGCCTGTGACGTAGGAGAGACGCCACACCCCCGCCAGTAGGAGGGCGGTACCTGTGGATTCCATCTAGCCACTTGTTTAGGGACCCGAAAGTACCTGCTTCTAAGCTTCCAGAGGAACTCCCGCCACCCAAGCGATGAGGCAGTGTGCCAAGCATTCCTAAAGGACTGCAGCCATCTCTCATCATTTAATCTTATCCCAAGCTCCTCCTCCCACCTCACCTTAACATATTTTGTAGAGTGATTTACATCAGTAATATAGTTCTTATAGAGCACTGAAATTGCCTTCTCTCCTTTCCCAGACCCCCCCAAACACCACCGGTTGAGAGATTTCCCCTGTGTTCTTGGCGGTGTCACGCAAATGCTTCATTATATAATCTCTGATCTGAAAGTAAAAAAAAAAGATCTTTTTGTGACCAACCAAACTTGACTATGGCCTCTTCAAACGTTAGGATCTGATCCCCCTTTAGGAACTGCAAAGGGGCCCTACATCCGCCTTTCTCTTGGCATCTATACCAGGGATCACTATGGGCTACTGTGTGAAGAGTGCTTTGCAACCAGCTCTGATATTTCCATAAGTAGGCCCTAGTGGCACCTCTTTCACATCCCCTTCTACATCCTTCTAGGGCTGCCACCATACCGTAAAACAGATCTGGCAATGTATACAATGTTGTTACTTGGGCAAAAATCTGGGTTAACAAAGGAGGAGACCTGGGAACTGCAAGATCAATTGTCTTCCACCTAGACTGATAAGTGGGATGTAGTAACAGAAGCACAATCCTCACCTGGGCAGACATCCAATATCCCTCCAAACTCGGTACCCCAAAGCCCCCCTTGACCTTAGGAAGCAAGAGCGTCTGTCTTCTTATTCTTGGGCGTCTACCTGACCATATGAATTTTAGCACAAGCCCTTGCCAGACTTTCAATCTTTCCTTTGTAACTATACAGGGTACACACTGAAATAAAAATAAAAATCTGGGGAGCAGATTCATCTTGATAGTCTGTATTCTTGAGTGCAGTGGGAGAGGAAGTACCAACCATCTTTCTATGTCCGCTTGTATTTGCCTAATCAAGGGGGGAAGTTCAAATCGTAAAGTTGGGAATTATTAGAGGATAAATTTATCCTCAGGTATTTCATACTATGCAGGTCCCACTTCAAGGGGAACCTGTCCCTTAATGTCTGGGACGGGTCATAGTTTAGGGTGATGGCCTCCATTTTATGAGTATTTAGGGTATAGCCCGAAATCTCTGAGAATTCGTTTAGATGTCTAAATAAATGAGGGATGGAGGATTCCGGCTCTGTGATATATAGAAGAATATCATCTGCGTATAAAGGAAGCTTGTGCTCTTCCCCATCCATCTTAACACCCTTTATATCCCGATTCTCCCTAATACTCTGTGCGAGTGGCTCTAAATACAGGGCAAAAAGAATGGGTGACATGGGGCATCCCTGTCGTGTACCCCTACCGAGTATGAAAGAGATGGAAACATGGCCATTAGCCCTAATGAATCCCTTTGGTGTATTATATATTTTAAAAATGACCTTGATAAACAACTCAGGGAAATCAAATTTTTCTAGTACTGCTCTAAGGAAAGGCCAGGAAACTTTATCAAAAGCCTTTTCAGCATCGAGGCTTAGGAAAATAGAGGGGTCTTGAGTGAAATTTGTATAGTCAATTAAATGGGCAGTCCTACTCAGATTATCTTGCGCCTGTTGGGTGGGAATAAAGCTGGTCTGATCAAGGTTGATTAACTGAGTTATAAATGCCTGCATACGCCTGGCCATGATAGACATATAAATTTTGTAATCGGTATTCAGGATGGAAATGGAACGATACGAGGGGCACAGTGTTGGATTTTTCCCAGGTTTGGGAATCACTGAAATAGTGGCTTGCTCCCATGAAACTGGGGGGGGGGGCTACATCAGTCTGTGTTATCATGTTGTATACTTTGTGTAACTGGGGTAACACCTGTCTCTTAAAGTGTTTGTAGAACTCCCCAGGAAGCCCATCGGTGCCCCGGCACTTCGAACTTTTCAATCTGGAGATTTCTCCACTGAGTTCCATCTCGGAGATAGGGGCCATCAAATTCGCCTTATCTTGTTTGGACAATGCAGGTAAAGAGATTTTCTTAAGGTATTCTGCTACTTTATACTCCATCGTGGGGGGGGTGAGGGGGGGCATACAGAGATATGTAGAAGTCCCTAAAGGCCTCTACTACATCAGCCCTCTGATGGGTTTTACACCTAGTGAACAGATGTATAAGAGTGGGTATCACTGCTCTTGCTCTCTGGGACCGCAGGCGGGCTGCCAAAAGGCGAATGGCCCTTGGGCCACCCTCGTAGTATTTCTGTTTTAGGAACATGGCCTTTTGTTCTACCTGATAATCCAGTATGCTATTTAATTCAGCTTTAAGTGTACACAATTTTTTATAGAGCGCAGCCTCGTATTTCCATTTCAGCTTTGACTCACAGGCCTCAATCTCCGCCTTCAGTCTCAATTTATGGGCTTCTCGTTGCTTTTTTTTTATAAGCTGAGATGGAGATAAATTTGCCCCCTTATTATAGCCTTAGTAGTGTCCCAGAGAAGCAGACCTGGCACCTCTATGCTTTTGTTATCAGCTACAGCCTGCTTGATTGTTTCAATGATTGCCAACTTCACCTCAGGGTCCTGCAATAGGGACGTATTAAGCCTCCAGAAAGTTTGTTTGCAAAAATCTCCCAGGTGAAGCTGGCAAAACACTGGCGCATGATCTGACAATGTTCTATCACCAATCCAGCTATCTTTTATCTGCCCAACATTTTCAGTGGGAAGTAGGATATAATCCAGTCGAGAGTGTGATTGATGGGGTGCAGAAAAGAAAGTGTAGTTTCTCTGCCTGGTGTGCATCGTACGCCACACATCTGTATATCCCAACTCCCCAAGCAATTTCACTACCCCTCTCATACATCCTTGATTGCTCCGGGGAACCACAGAGGAGGAGTCCAAAATAGGATTTAAGACTAAGTTTAAATCACCCCCCAGAATAATCTCCCCTTCTGCCCATTCCTGCAATCTTAGAAAAATTTTACGATTGACTTGAAAATCGGATCCGGGTGGCACATAGATGGATGCCAGTGTTAGACTTTGACCCAAAAAATTCCCTTTTAAGAAGACATAACATCCCTCCCCATCCAACAGTGAGCCTGTTTGCTCAAAGGGCGTCCTGGCGGGAACCAGTACCGCCACCCCCCTTCTCCTTCCCCTCCCATAAGAAGCGCAAGCCGTGGCACCAAAACCAAACTTCCCCAACTTCTGGTGCTCTTTCGTAGAAAGGTGTGTTTCCTGCAGAAACAAAAAATCAGCGCCACTCTTTCTAAGAAAGGACAGAGTTTTACTTCGTTTAACCAGATTAGTCAGACCATTTACATTAAAGGAACAAAAAGTCGTAGCTTTAGCAGCCATTCTAAAAAGCACACCAAGATCTCCTCCTCTGTCGAAATCTGCCCTACCTTCCCCTTCCAGCCAAACCGTACATTCACTTTTCTGATCTCTCTGCCTCTACCCCCACAAATCGAGCTTACAACAAAAAAGTGCTTGACTAGTGAGCAGCCAGCAGATATTTAGGGTATTTACAGAAATATACGAGAGCCCAGGAGGTAAGGGGGTGTAATTTAACTTAGAAAACAGCAGAAAGAAAAACCTCTAAAAATTAAATAAGAAAAGCAGGGGGAAGGGGGATAAAATATCTCTTTGTATGAGACAGTAGTTTCTTACAGCAAAGTTAACCTAATAACTCTAACTAAGTGTATGAACAGTATTTTAAGCATGAAAAAAAGAAGACTTCCAATGTAGGGGACCCAAAGCCTAGGGTCCCTTGCCCTAACCTCTAATATGAGCCCACCAAATCAGGCTATGAGGTAGGGGTTGAAGAGCGAGTATGCCCTGAATGAACAGGGCCTCTTCAACTAAACTGCTCACAAGGAGTGGTTTTTATAGCTGACTTATACCACCACAGATTCACTCAGGGACCGATTAGATTTTAAAAGCCCAAAGAATGAACCCTCAACTTGACCCTTGCGCACCCCAGGGACATACACTATCTAACATCTCTGATATTCTGGCAAAGAGTGAAAAAAATCCCATTCCTTTGAAAAGCTTGTAATCAAGAAGGTATATATAACCAAAGTGCTATTTAGTGGGGATTTTCCATAGTGCTCATGCACCCAACTCGTTCCATTAAAGAGGGTCTAAGTGGCCCCAAGGGAGCGCCCCTTAAGTAGAGACACCGAAACCCCCAGGCCATCCTATCCCCAGACTCAAAAATCCTATGCTCTCCCCACCTCTCCAGCACACATCTTGCCAGATCGAGCAGTTATCTTCAAATATCCCACAGAGAAAGATAAAACCAAACCATTACAGCCCACAAATATTAGGTCTCAAGTCCATGTTTCACTGTCCACAAGAGTCCTCAGCAGTTGAACCACTCGAATCCCTTAGGCGTTCCCTGCGAGAAATCCAGTCCAAAGCTTCTCTCACTTTTCTCAAGGGACCCAGACTCCCCCGTCTGAATGTCGCCTGGGGCATCGCAAAGGAAGATGATTTTATCTTCAACGACCGTTCTGCCTCTGTTGATGGAATAGGGATTCCTTTCTTCAGCAGAGCCTCCATGGCCTTTCCGGGGGTAAGATATAATTGTGTGCCCTCCTCCCAAAACACTCGGAGCTTCACTGGAAATGTGGTTTGAAACTTAATACCCTTTGTCTTCAATGCTTTCAGTATTGGCACATACAGCTGCCTAGCCTGCTGAACTTCTGGAGCATAGTCGTGATCCAGCGAGATCTTTGCTGTTAGGTAGGACAGGTCTTTTTTGCCCCAGGTCCTCCGCAAAATATTCTCCTTAGTTTTAAAGCTACTTAACTTAAAGATTATGGAGCGCGGGCGAGCCGCGTCACCCGTCGGTTTCTGCCCCAGTGATCTATGAGCTCTCTCTATATTGATAGCATAATTAGGAGGTAAGTCCAGCACATCTCTTAACAAATTTTCCAAAAAAGCTGTCATGGGTGGTTCCTCAGCCCCCTCCAGTAGGCTGTAAAGCCTGAGATTACTTCGTCTTGATCTCCCCTCGAGGTCGATGCATTTACTCTGTAGGGCCTGCGCATGATGAAGCAAGGCCTCTATTGCTGTAATGAAATGATTGTCATCATCTTCCATTGCTTTAATTCGGCCCTCCGCTGCAGTAACCTTGGCATCCATAGTTGAGATTTGCTGAGCCAAAGCTTGGAATTCTTTCCTCGATTCTGCACGTGATTCACGGATTTCCTTCAGGATAGTCTCATACCTAGTGCATGATAACAAATCTGCCTCAGCCTCCGTATCATAACTCGAGCCCCTTGTGCTGCTACGCGAGCGGCTTCTGCTACGGTCGGAGGATCTTGGAGGTATTCCTTCTTCAGCAAACACCTTCCTCGGGGTTCTACTTGTTGTTGGTAACCCCTGATCTCTTTTGCAAACTTATTTTGCCATTATCTGCAATTGACTCAGGTAGGGAATAGGATATTTATATCCCTGGGGTGCAGAGGATCTCCCTTAGGCTGCTGTTTGCTCCGTGGCAGAACCGGAAGTCCCTATAATATGAAAATTAATGGATAGCATGTATTTATTAATAGACATATGAAATGCAATGCATATAGGCACTTTTGATTTTAAATTAATGCATACGAAGGATGGGAATAATGAATAATGTTTTGTTAATTAATATAAAATGAATGCATTAATAAGTTTATATGGAAGTGGATTTACTGAAGGAGAGAGTGAATCCGTCTGTACAAGGGGAACGTGTATGAAAAATTAATTTTGAAGAATTCTGAGTTTGTACAGATTGTGATTTTTTGCTTTAATACACAGGAATTACTGTTCACAGTAGGAGGTCTTATGACTACAGCAAATTATACATTAAGAGATATATGGGGTGAGATATTCTGTGAAGATTAAAAATGTTGTATTATTAGACTAAAAGAAATATTGTTTAGTACTTTAGTAAACAAATATATTATGTTGTTTTATATAGAGCAGTGTTTTTCTCACTGAAGAAGGATGGCATATCTGAAATGTTTGGGTTTATGAACACTGCATCCTATTGGTCTAATGAATATTTAAAAAGAATGATGAAAATAAATGAAAATCTTTTTTTACATTTGGTGAGTGTGCCCCATTACTGCCAATGTGTCTTCCTGTCTTGGGTATACGGCCACTAAACAATGGAAGGGAAACTCCCGTCCACCCACCTGACTCACCTAGAAAGGGCATTACAGAAAGTTTTTATGAAAGGAGGTGTGGCCTCCTCCAAACTGAATCACACTAGATTGGAAACCTGCGTCACATTCCAGTTTGTTGTTGCTCAAATTGTGACCGCAAGATAGCTGGGATAACCCCTTTCCTACAGTATGCTAATGAAGGAGGTGAGAGAAGCAGAGGATGAGAAGGAGTCTAGGGACCCCTATACTGGTGCTGTTGCTGCCGTTCCCCTTTGCATGTGAGGGCCTATCAGTGAAGGTCTTGAAATTCAAGAACTCAGCAAAGAACTCAGAGAACTGAGAGCCAGTGCGGCTAGTCTGTTGCCTACCAGTAAAACTAGTGAAGCCAAATTAGGCCAACCTGGTGTAGTCCCCAACCAGAACTCGGCTGTGATGAGTGCCGCTGTCCAAATACCTAATTCAATAACTGCTAGTGAACTTGAGAACCTAATGAGAGAGCTCAAGGCTTTAGTGAATAAGTTAAAGAAATCCAGCACTCAATCTGTGGTGTAAAACAAGGAAGCAACTGGAGTGACAGAAGGCCAACATCTTGCAGAGAGTTTAATAGGAGCCCTCCCAAGGGCAAACATCCTGAGTGGAAATCATCTGACAGGCCTCAATGCCCATGGCCCAATTGTCCAGGATTATTTTACCACCACTGTGGAGAGGATGGACACCTCAAGCAGATGTGACAGTCTCCTTAAGATTTGCTCAAGGTAAATCCTAAATTGCTTACAAAGTGTAGATACAAGGGAATTTTAGAGTAATCCTGATTAAACCAGAGACTACTCAGTCAGTGGCTAATCTTCAATTAAAACTAATAAGACTGCAACTTTTGACCTGGAAAAACTTGTGGGGCCTTCCACTGAGATGACAGTCATTATTGAGAGAGCGCCCACCCAAGCTGTATTAGACAGTGGTTCTCAAGTCATCATTATTTTTAAGAACTGGTATCACCAGCATTTGGCTCACCATAAACTATTACATTTGGAAAGTCTGAATGTATGGGATCTAAGTAACAAGACTTACCAATACCTGGGATATTTCAAGGTGTGGATTGCTTTTCCATCATCAGTAACCAGAATAGGAGACCCTGTGGAGACTCTGGCTTTGGTGTGTCCAGAATCCAGCATGTATGATGGGGTACCTGTACTTATTGATACTAATGCTCACATTTGGCTGCCTAGCCCAGCTATGCCAAGAGATGGAGGCCACACAGAAAGGGAACGTGTTACACATGCATGGTCTAGTACAGAAGGCTTATCAGCAGCAAGTGCAGACTACAGAGGAAGCTCAAGATGACCAGGTGGGTATAGTATGGCGTTGTGATGCTGAAGAGCTTGTGCTACCCCCTAATGTGGAATGCAATATCAGTGGAACAATACACCTAAAAAAGGATGTAAAGAACCAAATACTGATGCTTGATGCTCCTGAAGAACATAAACTACTGGAAGGACTATTAGTAAAGCTTAGTGTATTGCCAGTAAGGGCTCATGCATATGCCAAACCAGTGACCGTTTAGGTAAAAAATGTCACAGACAGATACTGTTGTCAGGAAAAAGGTGCACCCTGGATCGAGTGTACCATGTGGATACAGCAGTGCAACCAACCCCCACCAGAGATAGCCACCTACCTGGCATTGATCCAGAAATGTGAGATTTTTTTGTGCCCCCCTCCATACCTCAGAAACGGAAAGCCTGTATCAGCCATAAGCTAGCTAAGAGGACAAAGTTATTTTCACTTCATGAGTGGGATGTGAATTGTGTGACTGGAGAAGAGCACCACATCCAGCTTCATGATGAGTGCCCTTTTAGAGACAGATGCTGTAGACTGGTACCTGCAAATATTGATGATGTGAGAAGACACCTACAAGAGTTGTTGGCTGCTGGAATTATCCAAGAGTCATGAAGCCCGTATGCCTCATCCATTGTGGTGGTGCTGAAAAAGAAACAGAGTTGTGTGCATGTGTGTTGACTACAGGAATCTAAATAAACGGAGCATTCTCAACCAATATACCAAGCCCAGAATTCAAGACACAATCAGCTGCCTTAATTAAAGTAAATAGTTTTCTGTGCTTGGTCTTAGAAGTGGCTATTACCAAATAGCCATGGCTCTCCAAGATAGAGAAAAACATGCCTTTACATGCCTGTTAGGGTTTTATGAATTCCCTCAAATGCCTCAGAGGATATCAGGTGTCCCTGCCACCTTCCAGCGCCTTATGGAAAGGGCACTCAGAGACATGAATCTGCTCAAATGCCTAGTCTATCTGGATGACGTAATAGTATTTGGGAAGACCCTGGAGGAGCACAAGGCCAAACTACTGAAAGTATTAAACTGACTGGAATAGTTCAGGCTCAGGCTTTCCATTGACAAGTGTCAGTTTTTCCAAAGCTCAGTAAAATATGTTAGGCATATTGTGTCATCTGAAGGCATCCAAACTCCAGCAAAGTGGAAGCCCTAACCATCCGACCAAAGACCACCCATTTAAAAGATCTACAAAGATCCCTTGGTTTCTGTGGATATTTCAGGCATTTTGTCAAGAACTACACCAGAGCAGTAAGACATCTCCTGAATCTGACCCAAGGTTATCTTCCAACTAATACAAGCAAGAAAGTCTCTGTTAAGTCTACTGAAACCAAACCATATTTTAAACCTTCTGATCCATTTGGAGCTCAATGGACTTCACACAGTGATAAAGCATTTGAAGGAATAATCCATAGATTGACTCCTGCTCCAGTTCTAGCCTATGCCAACCCTGAGAAACCTTATATCCTTCATACAGATGCCAGCTTTAGTGGTCTGGAGGCACTGCTCTACCAGAGTTATCCAGTGGGACTGCACACAGTCACCTTTGCCAGCCAAAGCTTGAACAGTGCTGAAAAAAGTATCCAGTACACAAACTTGAATTCCTTGCACTTACGCGAGCTATCATGGGTCAGCTCCATGAGTACCTATATGGAGCAGGCACGGGGTCATAATGTTGCATGAAAAAAGTATTGCAAAACAATGCCACAGTCAAAATAGCAAACATAAAAAACGGAGTTGGTGAAAACACAGACAGAAACAACAAAGCGCACACCAGACAAAGAAATGAGAAACATTCCCTTTTCTTTGTTTTTGCAGGGGGCTCCCCCCATAAAGTCCAAACTAAATTAACTAACTCCAATCCCCACATCTCCACTATGCTAGATGCTTGTGTCTTAGCCACTCCACCACAGGAGCAGCTTGATCAGGTACAGAACCTGTGGCCTCTTCAGCCCATCCTCCAGTTCCTAGTGAGCAACAGAGGGTAGTGGTAGTTTCCTACCACTATTATACCCCTGTTGCTGTAATTCATTCCATGCTTAGGCTATGTGGCTACCCTTGCACTGGTTTGGCAGCACTATATTAATCTAGTACCTGTGGAGTGCATATTACCACATAGACTGATAACAACCCATTGACATATGTTTAAACAACAGCCAAGCTTGATGCAGCTGGGGTAGGTGACTGTCAGCCTTATCAACCTATGACTATTTCATATAATATTGCAGAAGACTCAATCATATAGATGCAGATGCCCTGTCATGATGTCCAGCTGCCTCTAACTTGACCAACAAAGAAGGGATACGCATACAGAAACAAACTGTTAAGGCTTGGTGCAACAAATTCAACGCAAATGAGCACAGTAACAGTTGAACACTTAGTCAAT
Source organism: Neoceratodus forsteri (assembly GCA_016271365.2). Taxonomy (NCBI): domain Eukaryota; kingdom Metazoa; phylum Chordata; order Ceratodontiformes; family Ceratodontidae; genus Neoceratodus; species Neoceratodus forsteri. The sequence goes on along the minus strand of CM028129.1, from coordinate 48,994,195 downwards.
ACTCTTGGTGCATCTGGAGACTGTTTGCCAACTGTCAATTGTAACTCTGCTACTTTGGATTTAAGCTCACAGCCTCAACTGACTTCCCAAGACCTGCAGAAGGAGCAAAGATTGGACCAAACCATTAAAGATGTCCTACACAGCGCTAGCCAAGTTGTGACCAGTGGCCCTGATGTTAAAGTGCCTTAAAGAGAATGGTCATGGCTCAAGATTAAGGATAACTTGTTATATCAGGAAACCCAGGGAATGAATGGATCTCCTTGACTGCAATAGGTCTTACCTGTAAAGTATAAAAAAGTTGTAATGTGTGTGTTGCATGACTACATACGGCATTTGGAGCATTTGGGAAGTGAATGCACAATGGACTTGGCTTGTGTGTGATTCTACATGACTCATGTGGGAGGTTACGTAGAAAGATACTGCAAAAGCTGTAGCTGGTGTGTCCAAAGGAAAGCTCAACCACAGAGAGCTGCTCGTCTGGTCAATATACAATACTGTTACCAGTGTGCCCATGGAGCTCGTATGCATTGATTTTCTTAGTATGGAATCAGATTTAAAGAATATCACAAACATTCTTGTAGTCACTGACCATTTCTCTCGATATGCAGGGACTTTGTAAGCCATTTGATACAAGAACTGTTGTCTCTATGAGGCATTAGTAAGTCTCGGACCACTCTATATCATCCTGAAGGTGATCCACAGCCTGAGTGATTCAACTGAACCCTGTTGGATATGTTGGGTACTCTAAACCCACTAGACAACAGCAAATAGAGCCAACAAGTGAGTGCTTTGGTTTATGTATATAATTGTATCAAGAACAATGCTACTAGATTTTCACCATACAGTCTGATGTTTGGCAAGGAAGCAAGACTGCATGTGGATCTGTGTTTTGGCATATCTGTTGATGGAGCCAATCCAGAGACATACTTACAGTATGTGAGACAGTTGAAGGAATAACTAAACAGCCTACAAGTTCACCACAGAGGCTGCTGCAAAACAAATTACAGCAAACAGAGAGACATGATAAGAGAGTCAAGATGCATGAATTGCTGCTGGGTGGCTGAGTATTGCTAATAAAGTTGGGACTCCATGGCAAGCATAAGATTGCTGACAGATGGGACAGTACTCCCTATGTTGTGATTGAGAAGGTACAAGACATGCCTGTATAAAATTTGACCTGAGGAACATACAAGTGGTTACTGAACCACACACCAAAATCACTTGCTTCCCATTGGCCAAATGGTCTCCGGCAACAAACAAGATAAGCTAGAACCTCCAAAACCTCCTGAGACTACAGCCGTTGCGCTCTGAAGTAAAAGAAAATGAAGGGCAAGACAATTCTCAGCTGTTCCAATAGATTCTGTTGAGAACATTGAACAAGAAAACTCGAACTCTGAATCAGAGGGAGAAGCTAGTTACTTCCTCAGCCTACTACCTCACTCTTGAACTTGTCAGATTGTATCAAGGGACACCTGCACCTGAAAATAATGTGACAGATATGCAAACTACAGAGCATTCAGCAGACATGGTAGATCTTTAACCATCAAGAGACCATGTACCTTTGGATGATCGGCCGATATCTTAGGTAACACCAGCTGAAGCAGAAGGTGACCCTGTAGAATCTGAGCTTGTGAAAACAAATGAAGTAACTGGAATTCCTGAGGTGCTGTCTTTCGGATGAGATGTTAAACTGAGGTCCCGTCTGCCTGTTCTGGTGGTTGTTCAAGTGGACGTTAAAGATTCCATGGCACTTCTTGAAAAGAGTAGGGGATTTTTTTATTAGGCAAAAGAAACAAAAGCAGACAAAAATAGTGTTACATCACACATCTCTTAAATACATTGTAAGCAAATTCCAAGGGAGAAAAAAATACAACTAAAAAATTACTTCACAAAGGAAAAAAAGGAAACCATATCACAATTGTTTAAATTACAGTATACATAAAGAAGAGCCAAATACAAAGGACGCATTTCTATCACTTTTGTATTGAGCCTAACCTACGATTTTCCATGAAAGACAGATGTCTCCCAAAACTCCTTTCCAAAATCAATTTTTGGAGGAGAGGGAGAAAACAAAGAGGTAGGACAATACAATAGTATTTATTGGCTTTAATCTATAAACATGTTACTGGTAAAAGTTAATGGGACCTGGTTAGAATAAAATATCACTATTGCATAAACCACTTCAAACTTATTCATCAAAGATACATGCACAATACCCAATGTTTATTGTGCAAAGTGTGGGACATAAATCCTAGTTCAGAAGTGTAAGTGGACCTCAAGTCTGCCAGGATCTGGTTTACTATTTGAGTCCCAGTATAGAATTTCTGCCTCAGAAGCTGAGTGCATCTAGCCTGCCATAAAAAATACCGTCAGATGGCTAATATAAGTCTTAGAGTGCTAACATGGTACTGGGACATTGACAAGGGAAAGATTCCATGTATCAGCATCTCATATGTGATGCGAGAGATATACTTATCTTTCCATTTGTGGAGCAGCTGGGTCCAAAAATCTACACTAAAGACGCAGTCAAAAAAAAAAGTGCTGCATTGTTTCCAGCTCCATAACACAGGTGTCCCTAAAACACATCCTGTCCTCCAGAGATTTGTGTCTCAAATTTCCCTTCACCTCGAGCCTTTCATGACAGGAAAGCCATGTAATGTCCCATAACTTCAAAGGTATTCTAGTGTCTATGAGTTGCAGAAAAAAAATAGATTATTGTCTAACTCTAAGCCCTGGGTATCTAAAATTCTGGGTGTTTCTGAGAAAAATGAGTGAAGAATATTGACATATAGCTGTTTCCAGGAAAGTGACTGAACCATGTTAAAGGGCAGCTTCCATTGTTTGATTTTAAGAAAAGTGGGAAACATGAAAGTAGGAATTCTATATTTCCTAAAATTCTGAGGTAACTCTGAGGTAGTACCGAGCACATCTTACATAGAGGGGTAACTAGTACCAGTAGTATAGAAACCCAAAAGGGAGGGGAAGGTGCAACAAGGACAGAAATAAGAATTTAATAAAGTGTGAAAAAAACTACAGGGTTTATCATTCTTACCTCACCAAAACAGTAATCAGGGTATGTGTATAATCTTTTTATAGGGTTCAGCCGGCAACCCCAAAATTCTTGAAAAAAATATTATTAACTCTGGCTTCTAAAGAAAATGGTAAAGGATATATTGTAGCAATGTGTAAGAACAGAGGTAACACCAGGGTTTCAGAAGCATCACTTGTTTTCTTTTTGCTATAGTTCTTCCTTTCCAGGAGGCTATCACCTTATTAGCCTTGTCAAGAACCAAATTCCAATTAAAAACAGAATCATCCAGAGTGCCAACAAAAATCCCCAGAATCTTTATTGGGTCCTAAGTTACTGGGATGTTAGCTACCTGTCCCATAATTGTAGGGGTAGAACAACTAGGAATAATCTTAGCTACGCTTTTATGGTAGTTTACTTTAGATCCTGAAGATCTTTCAAACTCAGAGAATAGGGAAGTAATGTCTAGAGGATTCAACTGGGGAGGGTGTTACATATACCGAGATCATCTGCATATGCATTTATTATTGGGGCAGAATGTCCATTGGGAAGTACCAACTTGGGAATAGAGGGGTGGAAGGTACATTTTCTTAATAAAGGATCAATTTGGAATGCATATAGTAAAGGGCTAAGGGGGCAGCCTTGTCTTACCCCTCATCTGCCCAAGAAGGTATTCCCTGGGGAATTAACATGTGGGGTAATCCATACAGTTCTATAAAGTAATTCTATCCAGGACACAAGCCGTGCGGAAATATGATGTAGTAAAACCTAAAATAAAAAATGATGGTCTACCTGGTCAAAAACCCATTCCTGGTCTAAAGAAAGGAAAAGGGCCGGGTCTCCTCTGAGCAGGAAAACACCACACCTGTAACCATGGAAAGAGTGTGAAGAATAGACCTACATGGGAGGGCACAGGCTTGTTCCCTTGAAATAACTTGAGCAGCAATTGGCAGACATCTATTCAAGAGAATTAAAGAAAACATTTTGCAATCTATGTTTAGGAGACTGAGGGGTCTCCAGTTCTAAATATCTGCCCCCTCACCTTTTTTGAACAAAAAAATCATAATGGCATCAGAAAAACTTTTGGGGATGGAATGTGTGAGTAAAATACTATTAAAGACCACCATCAGGGAATGGGCAAAAATATCTATATAAGTTTGATATAATTCTGCCGACAGTCCATCGACCCCTGGTGAAGTGCATTTTTTCTGTTTTTTTTTTGCACTGGCCATCTCTTCAACACAGAACAGATCAACTAGGGAGCATAATTGGTCCATAGGAATGTGCGGAATTTCTATATCAGTCAGAAAAGAAGTTGAGTCTAGTATTTCTGAAGCAGAGCCAAACATGGCCTCCACATGAGTCTAAACTATATGTTGTATATGGGAAAGTGAGGAAAGAACTGTACTGGCAGTTGAATCAGTAAGGTGTTCAATGAATGTGGATGAGACTTTATCAGAGCAACTCTTATATAAATCTTGGGAGGATTTAGAGGTTTGGGTTCCACATTGGGCTTCCAATTTCAATGAAATAGCCTTGTTATATTGATACAGTTCCATCTTTGATTTTAATTCCCTGATTTGCGTAGAATAATCCACCTTAGTCTCATAGGCCATGGTGATAGTGTCTAATAGCTTTTTACGTAACTGGGTATATTTAAAATAAGCCGTCTGAGATTTAAGTCTTGCTGCTTTTAAAAAATACCTCTGTTGATCTGCTTTGCAGCAGTATGTGAGTTATAGGCATCCATCACTGAGACCCTCTCTTGTAATAAATTTAAACAATTCTTAAATATGGTGTTATCCTCAAGCAGAGAGCTGTTTAATTTCCATCTGGACTTAGGGACTATAGGAAAAGGGTCCCCAGCTGGGGAGCACACAAGAGAAACAGCCAGGTGATCTGATGTCACATGGGGGATCACTACTGCCTGAAGTGTCATAATATTTTTTTAAACAAATATGTAATCTATACAGGTAGCCAGTGTTCCCCAGTAGTGAGTCCTGGCCCCCGAGGAGTGAATTACTCTATACCCATCCACTAGCTGAGCTGTGTGTATAAATTTCAATAGAGTGGCTGTATCACTAAAAGTTTTATGGGCATTACTTCCTCTGTCCGCAGCAGAAAGTCCACAATTAAAATCTCCAACTAAATAAACCTGTTTGGGTGGTGAACAGGTATGGCTTTATTTTAAGAAACAAAGCAGACCTTGCTGCTATACTTTGTGGAGTGTACACATTGATGAGATGGAACTGAATTAACCCAGAGATACCATCTATCAGTAGTGCTCACCCTGCGACGATGTAAAGGACTTTGGTGATTCAAAAGTGGTAACCTAAGAATAGAATACCCACCCCGTCTCAGGTGTCCTCCCCATGAGACCAGTTTGATGGGCCTGATGATCACCTATTCTTAACTTGGGATAACTCATACCTGGTTTTAAGCCTAGTGTCTTGGACAGAAAATAAATCCTGGTTTAATGTTTGTAACATGGCTATGGTAGAAATTTTCTTTCTGAAATATTTGATGCTGCACATGTTCAGTGTGCAGCATTTAAGCAGAGTGAACATACCCATGGTGCTTTAAAGAGAAAGGCTAGGGGTAGGTTTGATAAGAATAGCAGGAGAAAAAGTGAAAGGGGTAATTTCAAACTATGTTATGCATAAAAATTAACCTATGGGGAAACTGCACCCTCTGCTTCTTCTCTGCCTGGGAGCTTTCTCTACCAGACTCTGAGGAGCAATCCATTCTACAGGAAGATGCCCTAGAGGAGTCAGAGTCATCATCCTTCCCTTCTGTGTTGCCCCACTGCCTCCTTTTAGCTAACACCCGAAACTTATTCAGGGTGATAATAGTCTTTGTGGGAGTACTAGTCTCAGATTTACGTTTACCTCTACCCCTTCTAGAAGCTGAATCCGGGGTAAAGGGTATTTCAGCTCGGGGGGTGGGGGCATACTGTGGGAAGTAGCACTCATAGGTAGCTGAGAGGATTCTTTCTGGGGTTGGGAAACTTCTAGGGCTATTCCCTGCTCCACTGAAACACTATCCAGTGGTGAAAGCAGGGCAGAGACTTCGGGGGGGGGTCTGGGGGCCTGAGATATCTGTATTCACAGCAGAGGTTGGGAAAGCTGCAACAAAAGATGCTTCCTCCCTACTTCTAAGGGCTTGAGCCTGCGACTCAGAAATCAAACTAGTGTGGTCTTGCGGAACACAGACCTCCCTATTGTGTTCAGCCCACGGGCACTGTGGGCAAGTGTGGCCTTGTTCGTTACACAAATTGCAGAACCTGGAGTTAGGGCATCCCAGACTAATGTGCCCATAGGTAAGGCACAAAGTGCATCTGGGCTGGTCACAAGTATAGCTCAGGTAAGTCCTGGAGCCACACTTGTGACAAGTGCGGGGCTGCCCTGGGTAAAAACATATACCCCTATCTCATCCTATATGAAAACTCCCTGGAAGGTGCAAAATTCCTCGTTCTGTCTGAGCTGGATTTTTAATTTTCCACCCCCTCCCGTCCAAACAAGGTCTTCATTTAAAATGAGGCGAGGGGTGTCCAAAAGATTGCAGTGCTGGATATCATTAATGTTGACTCCCTCACTTCTGAAGAGAAGTGTAATAACTTTTACCAAAGGCTTAGTAAGGGGAATCAACAAAAAGGGGGCCCACAATCGAGAGTTTTTAATTAACTCATACTGAACCCAAAATTTCTCCAGAGTACAAACATTCTTGTTTTTAAATTAAATATATTTTATTCAAATTATACATATACACAAAGACTTTACAGATTACAGAGGATAACACATTGTGACATTGCACAAATATAATGCAGAGGATGTTAACAACTAAAATCAATCCCCACCCTACCCTCCCCAACACCTCCTCGCCTTCTGAATTAGTATGCGGGAGTAATGGACCATAAGGTGTGGAATTTCTCCCACTTTGTGTTGTATCTGGAAATTACATTCTTAAAACTAGCGATAGTTTTCTCAATTCTTAAGATGTATAGCAGATCATTAATCCATTCCTGACAGGTGAGACCATGTTGGTCCTTCCAGTGCTTCAATACTAGATGTTTCACCATGAGTGAAATTAGGTTGATATAGTATCTCCTTTCTTTCACCTCCACAGTTGAGAAGTCCCCTAATATGCATATTTGTGGGGTAAAAAGATTGTGTAACTCTAGTAAGGGATCAGCCTTAGATTTAATTAGGGACCATAGGGGAGCAACCGTAGGGCAGTCCCAGAAAATATGTAACAGGGATCCTTGCATTTGACCACACCTGAAACATGTGTCATCAGAGAGCTTCCCCATTCTATGTAGCTTGACAGGAGTTAAGTGCATGGCATGCAATATGTAAAATTGTGTTAATTGAAGCTTATCATTAGCACTGTAGATATAAATTAAACTCCATAAGGATTCCCAGTTAATACAATTTTTGGGAAAGGTTTCTATCCAATAATGGGAATGTTCCACACGATCAGGATAAAGTTTTAAATATAAAGCTGCAACCAAATGGGAAACAGCATGTGGCTGCCAGGCAAGGGTTAGGAGGTCCGAGAATGTGTCCCCGTGGTTAGTTTCCAATGGGTTTAGCCCAAACCATGTGATTAGCATATATCTAATTTGATAAACAAGAAAGGAGTGTTTCAGCGATAGTTGAAATCTCTCCAATATATCTGGGACGGAGTTCACCCTTCCCTGGGATACTAGGTCATTAACCTTGATGTATGAAGGTAAATTCAGATTATGCAATAGAAGGGTGTTCTTACCTATTGTAAAGTTGGGATTACCAAACAGTAACTGCAAAATGTCTTTAGTATGTGTGTAAACCCAAGAGACCTGCTTAGCTGATTATGAACTTTAACTGAAGTGTATATCGCCATACACCTCATGGAGACAGGTATCTTTTGAGGGAGTATGTACCAAAGGCTACAGGGTAAGATCCTAGAGCCCTTAATTATATTCCTCTCAATTTGCAGCCAAAGAGGGGTGTATTGGGGTTGAACAAGATTCAGGTGAGGATCTACCCATCGCATATATTTAGTCATATGACTCGCAAGGTAATAATGATAAAAATTTGGGAGCTGTAGTCCCCCTAAGGATTCCGGGGCACAGAGATGAATATAAGATCTCCATGGGGGTTTGTTATTCCATAAAAACCTATTAATCAAGTTCTGGACTTTATGAAACCAAGTTAAGGGGAGGTAAATATTCAGCATATTGAGGGGGTAAAATAATCTGGGCAAGACATTCATTTTAATGACATTGATTTGTCCTTGGAGAGAAAGATAAAGGAGGGACCATCTAATTAGGTCTTGCTGAATGGCTACAAGAAGATTATCTAGGTTAAGCTTCCTCAAAAGAAAACTAGAGGGCACCAGAATAATACCCAGGTATTTAAGTTTGGTGGTCCAAGTCATGTTGGGAGCGACTATGTCAGATTTATAAACATGGGAATTCAGGGGCATAACCTCAGTTTTATGATATTCAATTTGTAATTTGAAAATCGACTAAACTCCACAATTATCTCCAAAGTGGGTGGAATAGATTTAGCCGGGTCAGTAATATGCAATAGGATGTCATCAGCATATGCCGATAATTTAAGTTCTATCAGGCCAATTGGAATTCCAATCAAGTATGGTGATAACTGTAGCTTCCAAAGTAAGGGTTCCAAATATAGGTTAAACAACAGGGGTGACATAGGGGACCCCTGCCGCGTACCCGAGTGGAGCGGGAATTTCTGGGAAAAGATCCCATTACAATAAATTTTAATACTAGGTTTGGAGTATAAGTGTGCAACCCAGGAAAGGAATTCTTGGGGGAAACCAAAGTGAGCCATAGTTTCAAAGAGGAAAGGCCAACTGACTCTATCAAAAGCTTTTTCTGCATCCAGGGAGATAAGGGCCATCGGGAGGTCTGCCTCCCTGGATACGGAGAAAATGTGGGTCATCTTATGAAAATTATCAGAGGGATTCCTGCCTCTGATGAACCCAATCTGTTCAGGGCTGATTAAGTTACCCCAGACTTTGGTGATCCGGGGAGCCAACATTTTAGCCAGTATCTTGATGTTGTAATTCATCAAAGAAATTGGCCTATAGTTTGATACTTTGTCTTTGGGTTTACCCAGTTTTGGCAGAACTATAATGGTTGTTTCTAGTAATGAGGAGTCTGTAAGGCCATGGGCACAGATATAGTTATATAGGTTCTGGAGGATAGGAACCAGCTCAGTTTCAAAAGTTCTGTAGAAAGTTGATGGATACCCATGTGGCCCAGGAGCTGTGTTTAGTAGGAGAGAGTGAATGGCAGAAGTCACTTCTAATACTGTTATGGGGAGAGTATCTGGGCGTGCTGGACAGGATCAAGAGTAGGAAGATGGATTTTAGACAAGTATTCTTGTATTTCAGTCTGTGTAGAACTATTGTCAGGAAGTCTATAGAGTTGTCTATAGAATATTTCACATTCCTTTACTATAGCCTTAGGGGTTGCAAGCGGTCGCTCACCTGCTAGGGGAGAAATAGATGTGGCCAGTCTAGATTCCTCTTGCTGTCTCAGCTTGAGAGCCAAGAGGTGGCTAGCTTTGTCTCTCTGGTCTAAGTACAAAGCATGAGTCTTAAAGAGTGCATATTTAGCCCGTTCTCTGAGGGTATTTGCGTATTGATCCTTAAGGATCACAAGCCTGTGCAAATCACCCTCAGAAGGACAGGTTGCAACCAATAGTTCGAGATGTTGGATGGATTATAACAGGGATTTAGCAGCGGACTCCCTCTTCCTTTTCTGAGTTGCAGCTAACCTGATAAATTCCCCCCTCAAAAAACACTTCAGGGAACACCAGATTTTATCGTATGCTGGGATAGAGCCCTCATTTTGTTCCATAAACTGTGTAATCAGTGTTTTAATCCTATCTAATGTCTCATCATAAGAGAGCAAATGAACATTAAGTTTCCATAGAGTAATCTTCGACGTTCCTTGGGGTATAGTGCCCTGAAACCAAATCAATGAGTGATCAGATAACACTTGAGGGGAGATACCACAGCTCATTGGACCCATCAACATGGGCTGGTTTACCAAAAATAAATCAATATGGGAGTGGGATTGATGGTAAGCAGAATAGAAGGTGAATTCCTTCCCATTGGGATAGAGAAAGCACCAGCACATAAACCCAAAACTTCAATCACTTCGTGTAGTGATCTCTGTGCAGGGGATAGACTATGGCTTCTCTGGGTAGATCATGCCAGAGTGTTATCATAAGTAAGATTCCAATCCCCAGCTAAAATTATAGGTAATTGCTTAAACAGGGCTAATATAAGGGTTAATCTGGAGAAAATTTCAGGGGAGGAGTGATTAGGGCCATATACAGTACCGAGGATTGTTTCTCTGTGATCTAAAAGGCCCTGTAGGAAGAGAAACCTCCCATGTGGGTCCCCTATTTCTTGCAACATCTGGAATTGGGTCCCTCTAGTAATTAGAATCACAACTCCTCTTTGTGAAGTGGAATTTCCAGCTGCGTATACACATCCCACTTGCTCTCTCTGAAAAAGGGTAGTCTCCTTAGCCAATAGATGTGTTTCCTGCAATAATGCAACACCTGAGTGTATCGGGGCTAAGTGCTTTAGGATTTGGTGGCGTTTCACCCTGGTGCTCACCCCTTTAATGTTCCATGAAGTAATTTTCATAATAAGGCTGATAGGAAGGACATATTAACAGGCCTAAGTTTGTTTGGGCTAGATATGCTCCATCAAGTAGCGAGTGAACATAGCCCAATGGCTGGCTCCATACCCCCCCCATCCCTACAACCCCAAACAATGTTATAGTACATATATAAAATCTGAAGTACATTTCCCCCCCTTAACCCTAGTCCGCAATTGGGCACATGTAAATCTAACCTAAGTATGCCCCAGTAGTTGAATAGTAAATGCAAAAGCCCCAGTCCTAGTGATTGACCAACACAACATACATTCGGTGCAATGAATGTCATGCTACCCCTAAGTTTCCCTTCCCCTTCCCCCACCCTTCCACCAACTGCACCAAACTTCAACATAGTTTAAACCAAATTCTAAGAATCATAGGACCCCATTTAACAGCAGGAGTCTGAGTTATTACTGTATAATAACAATGCTTCTAGGGGTTAAATCCCCATATCAGTAGAGTTAAATACCTTCCCCCAATCCAAGGAGGGGGAGATAACTGTAAATCAATGTCAATGCAGTACCCTGAAAATGTAAACAATTAACAAGGGAAGTCACAGAGTTTGGAACTGTTTGATTTTTGAAAGCAGCACAAGGGAAGTCACAGAGTTTGGAACTGTCTGATTTTGAAAGCAGCACAAGGGAAGTCACAGAGTTTGGAACTGTCTGATTTTGAAAGCAGCACAAGGGAAGTCACAGAGTTTGGAACTGTCTGATTTTGAAAGCAGCACAAGGGAAATCACAGAGTTTGGAACTCAGTGCTTTGGCTTCTCAGAAGGAACTAGAAAGGGGACAAGATCAGATCTACAGTACAGTAGCTTCTTGTTGTTTTACATTGTTTCTTGTGGATTCTACTTGGTAGAAGGTTATTTCTTTTCTTTCTTACTACTAAGGGGCTAGCAGGGTATTGTTTGGGGCTGTTGGAATTTTGAAACCTGTTTTGGTAGCTATAAGTGGGCTCATTTGTTTGATTCACTGTGCGGCAGGCTGCATTTGTAGAGACCTATTTCTTCTGTTTTAAAACATAATTGGTGTGATTTAACTGGGTCTGTTTCTTTGAATTGGAGACATATATCTTCTAATTCCAAGCCTATTTTGATGTGTTGTTGGTGAGGCTGTTTGAATTGGAGTCCTGTTTCTTTGGGTAGCAAACTTATTTTGGGGGCTTTGAGTAGAATTGTGATTCATTGTTGCTGGCTTCACTAGCTGCAAAGTTTGAGTGCAGAGTGGGGGAAGGGTGCTAATGGTCTGACCAGAGGCCTCAGCTACCTGATTGTTTCTGGAAGACTTGGGCTGGTCCCACCCTTGGTCCATTATTTCCTTTATACCAGGGGTTCTGACATCACTTCCTCAAACAGGCAAAGGATATGCACCTGTCATAGCAAAAGCAGACATCCAGGAAAGGAACAGCAGCAAGTGAAGAGGTGACTGCTCTCTCAGTGGAAGGGAAGTAAATGTAAATCTAGGAGCTTTCATTATTACTTCTTAGCATTGATATTGCATTGGGGAAAGGAGGAGTAGGAGTTTGAAGAAGGTTGTGCAATGGCTACTTAAAGTGTGTTTTTGAGTGTGGATAGGAAGGATAGGAATATAAAAAGCAGCGGCTCAATATATCTAAATGTGTGCAACAAAGGAGGTAAGGAAAATAAAGAAAATGTTTTACACTGATAGAGGAGGGAGAGGGGAGACTTGGGGGAGTGTTTGATATCCTGCATCTGGAAGGGTGGGGGGTCACTGGTGGGCAACGACAGCAATGGGTATTATTTTTTTTTTTATTATTATTTAGTTGTTTAACCAGGTATAGCACACTAAGCTGGAAGCTTTTTTACAGGAGCGACCTGGGAGCACAAGGAGGTTAAGTGACTTGCTCAGGGCCAAGTGTATGCAAGTGTAAGCTGTGGGATTCAAACCCAGGTCTGGTCTGCAGGATGTCACCAGATTTGCAGCTCAGAGCCTTAGACCACTGCACTATACTGCCTCCTAAGAGTAGGGTGGTAGGCTGAAACAACTGCGGTGCACCAATCTTTCTAAACATTGCCTGGAGTGTGGGAGGATGTTTAGTGTACAACCACATAGAAAAACTTAAAAAGGAGATTGAGGGTCTGCAGGAGGAACTAAGACAGGCAAGGCAGATTGGGGGTGGGTTTAGCCCAATACTGGAGGGAGGAAGAAGTGGAGATGAGGGAGGGCGATTTAAGCCAACAGTGGTGAGGAGAGGGTCAGAAGAAGGGAAGCAGAGACAAAGGGGCCCAGGCCAGGAAGAACAATTGCCGGGGAAACCAGGTCAGGAGACAAAAGACAAATGGAAGGAGGAGATAGGGACTTGTGAGGGGAGGTGAAGAAGTGGCAAAAGTCATGGAGTGGAAAGGAGAGAACAGGTTACTATGAAGAGAGAGGGAGCGGGCATTTGTGAAGGGCCTTCAGAAAATAGTTGTGCACTGCTAGAGAGGAAGAAGGTGGAGGAGGGAAATGATGAAATTAGAGGAGTAATTGATAAATGCCTGTACCAAACTGGAGAGGGGGGAAGTTCTGCTGGGAGAATTGCAACAGGGGTAAAAGGGGGAAATAATGTGCAGAAGGAAGGAGAGGAGCTGGAAATGAGAGAGGGAGATGAATGGAAGCAAGCAGGGAGTAAGAGGGGTGGAATATTAGTGCTGGGGGACTCAATACTAAGAGGAGTTAGGTGGGGTAGCAAGGGGGAGAGGCATAGTCGCATTTGGGTGGAGGCCATGCCAGGAATGACAGCGGAAAGGGTGGGACAATCTGTTTTGAAATATGCTAGAAGGGGTAGGGACAAGCCTCATTTAATTATACATCTTGGGACAAACAACCTGGCTGACAAGACAGTAGATACAGTCCAGAGGAGGTTTGAGGAACCAGCACAATTATGTGAGGGGGCAGGAAGATCAGTAACTTTTTCAGAGATACTTCCTGTGCCAAAGGCAAGCACAACAAGAAAGCTGAGAATAGAGGAATTTAATGGATGGCTAAGAACCTGGTGTTGTGCTAAAGGGTATGGGCTGTTGGGGGTTGGGGAGGGACCTGGGAGGACAGTAGTCTCTATGCCAAGGACAGACTACACTTGAGTGAGGAGGGAAAGAAAGTGTTGAAACAGAGGATGGAGGGTACATAGAGGAAGTTGGGAATTTAAACCAGGAGTGGGGGTGGCGGAGTTGGGAAGAGATATGTAGAGACCACAGGTTGGGAAACCATATGAGCTTACCACCATAACAGTGACAAAGGACAAATGTCAAGTACTGTTGGTGATGCTAGAAAGGAGGGCAGGATGGGGGGGGAAGGGTGGAAGGTGGTTACCCTTAATGCTAGGAGCCTTGGGAGGAAAACTGCAGAGTTACAGGTTCTCATGGCAGAGGGAGAGGTGGACATTGCAGTCATCACGGAAACATGGGCCACCCAATACAATGACTGGGACCTGTCTGTACCAGGGTACAGATTATTTTGTAGGGACAGAGTGATTGGGAAATGAGGGGGGTGGCACTATATGTGAAGGAAGGACTGAAGTGTGTAAGGGATGAAGGGGAGTAGGGTAGTACGGAGAATAGGATTCTTAGAATGGGAACAGGCCACCATCTCAGATGGAGGAGTTAGACAGGGAACTAGTGGGAAAGATCAGGAGGACCTGCGAGAAGGGTAGTGTGGTGATTGTGGGGGACTTCAACATGCCAGGAGTGGACTGGAGCACCCCAACAACCAGGAACAGAAGGGAGCAGGTACTGCTGGATGCCTTCCAGGACAGCTTCCTGCTGCAAATGGTCAGTGAACCAACCAGGTTAGAAGCTCCCTTGACCTTGTGCTGGCAAATGGGGACTTTGTGAGAGAACTTACAGTGGAGGAACTGCTGTCAGGGAGTGACCACGCTCAGTATGGCTCACATTGGATATGGGCAAGGAAGGAGTGGAATCTGGCACAATAGTGCTGGACTTCAGGAGGGCCGACTTTGGGAGGATGGGGGAAGTGGTAAAAGGGTACCTGGCCAGAATTCAATCTAGTATGGACACTAACCAGTGGTGGGAGCTCATAAAGCTGGGGATAGTGGAGGCAACCAAAACCTGCTGCAAAGCCCAGAGCAAGAAGGCTAGGGCTAAGAAACCAATCTGGTTGAGCAAGGAGGTCATGGAAAAGGTAAGGAGGAAAAGAACTGCCTTTAGGATGTACAAGAAAGCAGGGAGGGGGGAGGACAGGGAGGACTACTTGACAGAATTGAAGGAGGTGACAAGGGCAGTAAGGGGAGCCAAAGCATCTACGGAACTCAGGCTGGCACAAGGCATTAAGAAGGGGGAGAAGGACTTCTTTAAGTACATCAGGGAGAAAAGGAGCTGTAAGGACCACATAGTAAGGATTAGGAAGGAGGGCGTTGGGTGGAAGCAGGGTGTGATAAGGCAGAAGTACTAAATGAGTACTTCTGCTCAGTATTTACTAAAGAGAAGAGGGGGGTGACACCCAAGGTGGGTGAAATGGCAGAAGCAGGGGGGGAAGTGGTGACAGATGGGAAATCCATGGAGAGCAGAGTTCGAGAGGGTTTGAAGGCACTGAGGGTGGACAAGGCGCCAGGCCCAGATGGCATCCACCCCAGGGTACTGAAGGAGCTGGCAGAGGTCCTTGCAGGACCTTTGGCAGACCTATTTAATGCCTCACTACATTCGGGGTGTGTACCCCAGGACTGGAGGATGGCTCATGTGGTGCCCCTCCACAAGAGTGGCCCCAAGGATGAACTGTGAAACTACAGACCAGTGAGCCTCACATCCATCGTGGGTAAGCTAATGGAGACTATCCTGAAGGAGAGGCTGGTGGCCCTCCTAGAGGCCAAAGGACTACAGGACAGCAGATAGCATGGCTTCATACGTGTAAGATCCTGCCAAACCAACCTGGTCGAGTTCTATGACTTGGTTACTAGGCAACTGGACAGGGGCCATGCAGTGGATGTCCTGGATCTGGACTTCAGTAAGGCATTCTACTCAGTGCCACATGGAAGGCTGGAAAGGAAGTTAGTAGGCACAGGGGCGGGTGCAAAGCTGGTGAGATGTGTAGGAAACTGGCTGCAGGGAAGGCAACAGAGGGTGGTGGTGGGTGGGGAGCTCTCACACCCAAGGGCAGTGATGAGCGGTGTTCCACAGGGCTCAGTGTTGGGACCAGTGTTGTTTGGTATATTCATTGCAGACATATCATGGGACATCAAGAGCAAGATCAGTCTGTTTGCTGATGATACCAAAGTAGGCGTGGTGGTGAATGACCTAGGGGGATGGCAGGGGTTGCAGGATGATCTGGCAAAGCTTGAAACCTGGTCAGACACCTGGCAACTGGGCTTTAACACCAAAAAGTGCAAGGTGCTGCATTTTGGGATGAAGAACCCAAGGAGGAGTTACCAGCTAGGGGAGTGCAGCTAGCTCAGACAGAGGAGGAGAAGGATCTGGTTGTGCTCATTACAGGGTCAATGAACAACTCGGCACAATGTGGGAAGGCAGCTGCAAATGCCAACAAAATGCTGGGTTGTGTTGCAGGGGTATATCCTCGAGGAGGAGGAGGTGGATTCTGCCACTGTATGGGTCATTAGTTGAGACACACCTGGAGTACTGCTGCAGTACTGGCGCACCGCAATCTGAAGAGACATTAAGTTACTGGAGGGCAGCAGAGTGACAAAGATGATCAAGGGGACTTATACTAGAGGAGGTTGAAGGAGTTGAACATGTACTCACTGGAGGAGAGGAGAGACAGGGGTGACATGCTTGAAACCTTTAAATACATGAAAGGAATAAACAAGATGGGTACAGAGGGGCTGTTCAAAGTAAGGAGGAGGGACACCAGGGCATGATATGAGACTGGGCGAGGAAGGTTCAGGAGGAGATGAGGAGACACTTTTTTACAGAGGGTGGTGGCTGGGTGAAATCGTTACCTGCTGAAGTGGTATGCAGTAGAACAGTGGACTGCTTCAAACGAGGATGGGACAGGACAAGGGGGAGGGTTAATGAAGGGGAAGGGTGGAAGGAAGGGGCAGCTGCAGAATAAGAGGTGCTAGCTGCACATTCGCGCAAACTTGATAGACCTCTAGGCCTTTGTTCGTATGTTTGTAAATCATCAGAGCTATGCAATCAGGGAACCAGAAGAGAAAATTGTCAAGACTAACTATAGTACACAACTACCCTAGAGCTAATTAGCCCAGTTGGTAAGCTGTAGTAATTCTAAAACAAAAACTGGCTGTTGTGCCTGTGTTTAACTAAAGGAAAAAGAAAAAAAGGAATTTAGGAAAAGTCCCGAGAACCAAATATAGTCTCATAATGATCAGTACAACAAGGAAGCGAAGCTGTTGGGAACAGCAGAGCAACCATCAAATATAACACCAAAATTAGGTCCTTTCAATCACTGCTGCATAAGTGTGGACCTTCAGAAAATCAGTTCCCCCTATGGTGGATGCACATTAGTAATGGCAGTTTGCAATACTCAAAATGACCACTGGATATTACTCATTGCTATGGAATGAGACTGATTCAATCTCATTTAATTAAGTCTGGGTACCACTTCTTACAAGCTTCTCTAGCAGATTCCAATGAATCAAATGAGTGCCACAGTCCATCCCTATTAATCTGTAGGGTTGCAGGGTAGTGAACTGTGTATTTGATGCCTGCAGATATCAGTTTAGAGACTAGGGGATGAAGTGCTGACTGTTTCTGGCGGACCGAGAATGGTAAGTCCTGCACAATACGTATTTTCTTGCCTGCCCATTGGATTTCTGCTATCTCCTTCAGGCGAGGCAAAACATGTTGCTTGTCCAAAAAGTTCAACATCTGAAAAATGAAGGGGCAAGGGGGTGATCCCGAGGGAGGCATGGGGGGAAGTGATCTATGCGCCCATTCAGTGATGTAAGTGGGGCCGTTAGGAGAAGGCTTCACAAGTTTATCACATAGCTTTTGTGCCACAACAACAGCTTGCAGCCCCTCTTCACCTTCAGGGAGGCCTAGCACCACCAGGTTATTGTGTCTTGAGCACCCCTCAAGATCTTCAAGGAGGTCTTCAGTTTTTCTCAGCCTGTGGAGCAGTGTAACCAGATCTGGGACCAGCCTTCCTCTCCAGTCGTCTAGGGAGGATATACGGGCCTCGTTATCTTTGGTACGGATATTGAGTTAATCTATAAAGGTTTTCATGCCTTTGAACACTGAGGCTAGTACTATTAGGGTTTCCTTCATCAGCGCCAACTCTTCCAAGAACCTGTCCTCAGTTAGAGCCATGCTTTGTTTAGGTGTTGGGGAGGATTCAGGTTCACTCGCTTTGGATCGTTTCGCAGCCTTGTCCTTGGCCGGAGTCAGCGGGGGTGTATGTCAGAGCAGCGGCATCTTTATCTCCGCGTCCATTGCCACAGACAATTCATGGGCAAAAAAGGTTATTATAACACTCACTAGGCAATCAAGAAGCCTTCACAGAAAATTATACGGCCGCTAAATAAAGTTAACTGCCGTTATGTAGTAGCACTAGATGGAGGACAGAGGAGTCGACCGAAAAAGCGTCTCAGCAGGCAACCATCTCACCGGAAGTCTCGAGTACAAACATTTTTAAAACTGACATCATAAATAAATTCTCCTTTTACATGAATAAACGTGAACAGTTCTGAGGGACTAATTACCAAGGTATCTTTTAGCATATTGTGTAGTACAGTCTTACGGGAGGGAGCCGTAGCAATATCACTTAAGTACCTTAGGTGAACAGTGTTCTGTCACTGAGCAGGCTTTCCTACTGATTTAAATAAGTCACTAATTCAAAAATTAGAGTCTTGTTTATCTTGTGCAGAAGTGTTATCAGAAGAATCCTGACTGTGAGTCCTAGATGTTTCGTTGGGGCCCATTAATTGGTCTGTAGTATCAGATTGCCTGCCAATGTTCACAGAGGTGGGTGGCTGAGCTTGAGGGTCCTACTGTGGTTCTAAAAGTGGAACAGAACTTTGAGGAGATGGTTGAAAGTTAGCATCAGTGTCTTCTGAGGCTGTCATTATGATTTCAGCTACCGGTACAGGACCTGGTGACTTCCAAGGCTGTCCTTCTGAGGACTGCCACCAGCCTGCAGCACATAGAGCAGCATCAGGAGACCAGGTGTCTTCTGTTTCCATAGAGGTTCTAGACGAGGATTGCAAATGTAATTAGGGCCTTTGAGGATGACCCTTGAGGCAGTAGCAGCTCCAATATCTGAAGCAACAGGTTCTCGAGGTTCAGAGTCTACAGAAAATTCGGCTTCTGGAATGTCATCCTGAGAAAGGGTATCATCTTGAATTAATTTTAGGACAAATTACTTGTGTTGAAGAAACAGTTGTCACAAATGAGTTTCAGGGATTTCAGTCTTAGCAGAGCTGACCTGTGGTTCTATATTAGAGTGGAACTCAGTTCTAGAGTCATTATTTCCTGGCGTACCTTGGATAGTGTCAGGATGTTGTAAGCCTTCTGTGATGTCTTGTTGAGCCTCAAAATCAATGTTAGAAGAGTTCTGTGAGATTGTAGAGTAGCAGAAGATCCAGTAGGTAGGGCAGTACCTCGACCTCCACCTCCACCATCTTAAGTGTCGGCCATCTTGGACAGAGGGACAAAGGTTCCCCCTGCTAACTGAGTAGGGGAGTTTTTTTATTGAAAATCACATGGTACATAAAACACAAAAGAAAATCATATATACTGTTATGTAAAGAGAAAAACATCAAACAAATAATATGAAATGCATGCAATCAAAATGCAAACAGCAAAAACATAAATACTCCAAAAGAAATCAGAAAACAAGGGGACAACAAAAAGGAAAAACTAAGGAATATTAAAGAAGGAGGGAAAAAAATAATCTTAATAAGACTTTCACACCCCCATGATCACAGCAACACATCTAACGTGACACTATCCCTTATTTAAATTTAATAAAAATATTGAACCCTTTCCACTACCTAAAAACTTTTAAAGTAGAATGCTTAGCAATATTTTGTGCATAACATCTACCCATAATTTGTTCAACCAAAACACTAAACACATAGTATGGCATCCTTTTTTGCTGTAAAACCCACTGGCAGTATGCCTGCCATAAATAATACATAAGACAGCATTTAAAGAAATTTAGGACATCAGTATCATACAATGACCCCCCTATGGGGCTCTTATCCCAAACTAGGGTTTCATATGTCATTTGGGGTAACCAACTCATCTTCCATTTGAGTGACAAAAATTCCCATAAAGGCTTTGAAAATGAGCACTCTTAAAAAAAAATGTTTCATTGTTTCCAGTTCATTTATACATGATAAGTAGGGACAATTTCTTTCGTCCACAACCTTATGTTCAGCATTTCCCCTAACATTTAGCTTGCCATACATAGCTATCCAAACTGTTTCCCACATAAAACTCAGGATTCTGTAATTATTTAATTGTAATAGAGCCCTACGATTATCTTCAATTGGGCAGTTCTTAAAACAAGGCACCTGAGGGTATATCAAACTCATTATAGCTTTATATAGTTGAGGTACAGTTCCTTGTTGTATTTATTGCTTTGTCAATCCTCATTTATATAATTTTTGAATAGTGGGTTTAAAATAGACTGGGACTGAGAGATGGTTACCTAGTTTAGGGAGAACCACTGTCCATGCTTGGGAATATTTGTACAATACCTGCCGAACCCATTTATGGTGGATTTCCTCTATGGCAATTAAGCCACATTTGACTGTCTGAATTAAAAATAAGGGTATGGAAAAAGGTAATTGGATCCATCATCCTAGACCTCCTCTATCCCATGGCAAATAAGTAAAACAACATTTAATGGGGTTCAGTTTATTACCACACAGTAATTGAAAGCACAGACTATATAGTTTAATTTCCAATACACTGGGGGGGGAGGGGGGTTAATCATTGCTACATATTGCAATTTTGTAATGATGAATTGTTTTAAGATCTGAATCCATTTACCTTTAGTCATTTTTCAGATGTTTCCATCTATGAATTTTATGTTTAATCCTTGTTATCCCTGCTTCCCAATTTACTATTGGTAAATTTTGAGGCCCGAACAAGATCCCTAATATTTTGAGGGGGTGAGAAGATATCTGAATGCCTTCTATTTGTAATGGCAAAGGGCTACCCCCTCCAATATGCAGGCCCTTGCATTTCTCAAGATCAAGTTTTGCATTAGAAATAGTTGTGAATTGCTCCATTACTCTGAAAAAAGCAGGCAATTCCAACCAGTTAGAAAAAAAGACAAATATCATCTGCGTAGGCTTGTATCTTAAGACTATCTTCAGAATTTGCTCAATGCAAACCTTCCCATAATTGTGCCTCAGTCATTGTCCGAAGTAAAGGGTCCAATGTATATAAATAAAGTAAGGGACTCAGTGGGCACCGTTGTCATACTCCTGTTGAGATATGAAACCCATCCATAACCTGTCTCTTAATAACCGGAAACATTGATGCATTATTATACAACAATCTAATGTATTTTCTAATTAATTTTGGGATCCCATAGTATTTTAGGGTGGCAAATAAGTAAACATGGGATACTCTATTGAACACCTTAGCTTGGTCCAATGAAATAAGACTTCCTGAAATGCCATTAAGTGAAAGATATTCAATTAGATCCCTGATTATCACTGGAGCATTCTGAATGTGTTTCCCAGGAATGCCACAATATTGATGGGGAAAAGAACTAAACTTGAATATTCCTTAATTCTGTTATTAAGAATACAGACCAATATTTTATAGTCTATATTTAAAATTGTTATAGGTCTCCAAATGTGAATGCTGGATTTATCCCGTTTTATATAAAAATACTAAAAGACCATCTAAAAAGGATGGTCTAATCATATTTTGAGCTAAAAATGACTGAAAAACTTGTGCAAGACTTTCAGCTAATACTTCTGAAAAAAATTTATAAAATTCACCCGGGAGGCCATCCAAACCTGGAGACGTCCCAGATTTTAAAGATGTTATGGCAAATACGGTCTCAGCTTTACTGATCTCTGTTTCCATTACAGTAGTATTCATTGGTACTATTGGGAGTTTAATGGTCTGTAAGTAGTGTTGTATCTCACTTTCTGATGGGGTCATTGAGGGGTTATGGGACTTCATAAAAGTTATTATAACTGTACAGAGTTTTTCAGGTGTATCCGCTACTAGCCCTGCGGAATCTACTAGCAATTCAATATTCATCAAATTTTGTAAATCCTTGCATGCTATGTAAGGATGTACAATGGGAGTTCTTTGCGTTCCGGATTGCAACATAACATAGTTTTTGTCCTGTCATTTTGAATAACAACATCTCCTCCGTAATCACTTTTTTTTGAGTGGAAAAATCTGCTCTAGAGGTGGTTGCCAGGGAGTACACTTTTTGTAGTTGAGACCAGAGAGACAGATATCTCAGTAATTTCTCATTTTCTCTACATTTCCCATACTTCATGAACCAAGCGTTAAAATCTGTTTTAGAGTCCTCCCACCATTCTCCTTTATCATTATACAAAACCATTACAGATTCCCGAGCTTTAATCAAGGACAACAAGCCTGTCTGAATGCCAGGATCTGCAAGAGCAGTTATATTTACAGTAACCTCCACTGATTAGCACTCTTCTGGCCTTGTTGCAGATCTGCCAACTTCAAGATAAGAACTGAATGATCAGAAAATTCCACTGGATTGTTAAAAAAATAAAGGAAGAAATACTGTGCTAAATAAAACTATGATCTATTGTGGAAGTGAATTTCCCCCTTTTGTATGTAAATTTAAGACCTTTGGTCAAATGTGTGCCACAATTAATAAGATCAGCGGATGTCCACTATTTTAGCTAGGGCAGAAGAATCACAATATATATATTTTTTGAGTCACTGGATCTTTACCTCCCTTTGCAATATTACAATTGAAATCACCACCAAAAACTATCTTATGGGAGGAAACAAGAAAGGGTTGTATCAGTGTCAAAAACGGAACTCTTTCTGCTTTGGATTGAGAGCCACAAACATTGATAAAACGAAAAGTTGATTTGTCTCATATGCCATCAAGAATCAGGACCCTCCCGGGTATCAAATCAATCAGTTTTAACAAAGTAAATTTGTAAGCATTAAATGATATCCCAATACCATCTGCACACTCCATCCCAAAGGACCAGTAGGAAGGCTCCCACCACCATTCTGATTTAAAAGAATGAATTTGATCTATAGTATGTAGCCAGGATTCTTGAATAAAACATATATCGAAACCCTGGGTATGGAAAAAAATTGAAAATCATCTGACGTCTCACTGCATTCAATATGCAGTGAACGTTTAAGGAACAAATAATTAAGGAAGCCAGAATCGAAAATTTAAGTCACTCAAAGGGTTTTTTTTCTTTTCTTCTTTTTCCTCTTTCTAACCTACAAGCTCCTAATCAGGTGGTACATGATCAGAGACGGGTGGTTGGGAAGCAGTATCTTCTTGTTCCATATCCGACGTACTCCCTTGAGAAAAGAGGGCAGCATAGGAGTTCTCAGATTCGAACTTCACCTCAGAGGGGGTTAGCATTCTTAGCAGACCTTCTGACAAAGGGAGGGGATTTATCCCTTTGACTATCCGGCTCTGTATAACAAATGGGAGGCAGGGACACTGGGACTAACTCCAGGTCATTCCCAAGAATGTTTCCAGAGGGGTCCCCTGGTACTGATACTAAGGCCATGGAATCTAGATCTGTAATTATAATCAGAGGGGAAGGGGAGAAGAAAGGGGGACAATGGGCAAAGTGATTGCAGGCTCCTGCACTGCAACCAGATCCTGGGCCTGCTGAATAAGCAATTCAGGACTGCTACAAGTAGCTTTATTTTTTGCCACCCAAGAGCATTTAGTAAACACGTGGCCATACTCTTCACAGAGGTTGCACCTAGTGTGGTTGGCACATTGTAGAGTAATGTGCCCTATTTCCCCACAATTATCACAACGGGGTTTATCGCAAGTGCTATAAAGATGTGTTCTAGCCCCACATCAGTAACAGGCCCGAGCTTGTCCTGAATAAAAATAAAAACATACCCCTCTGTCCCTACCCATCAGAAAGGAATTGGGCACATGACAAATTCCTGCATCAGTTTGTTTAAGCTTCACTTTATACTTCCACCCTCCAGTCCAAAACATTTCTGAGTCTAAGACTGCTTCTGGATCACTCAATATTTCACATTGTTGGGACAACCAATAGGTGATATCATCCACATAGACCCCTCATTTCGATACATAATAGTAACATATTAAATCAATGGTTTTGTGAGAGGAATAACAAAAAAGGGGGTCCATGTGGGTGCAAATTTCACCTGATTGTATCGTTTCCAAAACAGGTCAAGAGCATAGGAAGAACGAAAGCTCACATCATAATTGTCCTCCCCTGAAATGTTAATAAAGGCATGCACCTCCCTTGTGGAAAATGTCAAAGATTCTTTCAGGAGGTGCTTGCCCACATACTGGCCATTCCTCAAGACCCCCTTGTAATGAATTTGGACTGCATTCCTACATGGGGCTGCTTCTTTCTTACATTTTGTGAATAAGTCCAATAAAAGGTGTTTCTCTGGAGGATCTATAGGCTGGCCAGCTGGTAACTTCGAGTCCAAACCTGAGAGTACCTAAGATGTTTTATGTTCCGCCGGCCTATCCACTGGAAGTTCTGTGGAATTTAGGGGTTTAGAGGACACAGTAGGAATATGATTAGTTAAGTCCATAGCTAGCTCTCCAGTTTCAGGTTGTAGAGTCACAGAGTTGTTGACCCCATTCCAGAAATCCCCGGCTGCCATTCTGGCGTAGCTTGTAAGAAATTCAGAGTCGGATCCCACCAAGGATCCGAGATCCAGGACCCAGTAGAGGTTTGTTTCCAACCAGCCTCCAATAATGCCTTTTGGGGTCACCAGGGCTCACAAGGGTGGCACCTAGGATCAGAAGGGACTGTAGTAGGAATGGTTATATTCAGTGCCAAAATCCCTCCTTGCGGTATGTCCTTAGATGGGGAAACCACTGAAACCTGAGTAATATTCCTATTTGTTAAAGTAAAAGCTGCTCTTTTCTCTTTCACATCCCCTCTGGGACCAGGTTTTGCTTGCTTACCCTTTGAAAAAAGGAGAACACAGACACTTTTTCCTGGCAACCCTCATCCTTCTGAAATACAGTTGGTCAAGTCATTTGTTGCAGAGCTTCACCTTGCAAAGTCTTGCTATTAACCGAAAATACAAACTCCGATTGTCTAGTCAAAGTCTATGGCTTCCCTTGAGCTAAATAAGTGTTGTCTGTATTGTTGCAAATAGTTTCCTTGTGTACAGGAGCAGACTCTGTTAACTGCACTATTTCCCCCACACCATCAATCACACGCTCACCACTTTTTTCTTGAAACACATTTTGCACCTCATGCAAGTCCAATGCCAACAAATTACTGACCTTGTCAGCTGGAGAAACCAGGCTACTATCAGATGTCAAAGAGGAAATGTCAGCAATAGTATGTGACTCACCCAGCTGGTCTTGGCCCTTTGATGCTGCTGCATCATGCAAGAAACTGACAAGTGGGTCCAATTGTTGGACAGATGCCAATAAGGTGTATAGCAGAGTGAGTTCCTTGCTTAAACGATTATATGCCATACAGTGCTGCTCATTTTCTGCCACCAGTTGTACTTTTAAAGCTTGCTCCTGCTGCAAAATATCGTTGTCAAGTAAATCCATCATAGTTTCAGAGCCAGCCGTCTGCTGACTTAAATCCTTGGGAATATGAGCATTTGCTGCACTTCAGGCTCCATATCACTAAGCATTCACAAATTCAAGACACATAGAAGCCTCTTGCATGTTCAAGGTGGGAGAGGAGGCTTTCTCCCCCACCTCTACGTCCATCCTCACTGGAGATCTCTCAAGACTGGCCTTGCTTACAGCCAGCGAGGCCCCCTACAGTCGAGTAGGGGAATTTCCTCAGTGTCCTGGCCAAATTTCCTCCATTCACTAGAAATACCACCAACAGCTTAATTTGGTTCAGTTTCAGTTGGTTACCATCTGTATCCCCATCCCCATTCGTCCTGAAAAAGGAACTTCTCACCTCAGTGGACTTACCCGGTCAACAAAATTCAATAAATAAATCAATAAATAAGTTGTGGTGCCCACTCTGCCCAAGGATGCTTCATTGCTGGACAATGAGCTGGGAAGCACACTCCTGAAGGCCAAGGAAGAAGTGCCTATGCCATTACATCATTTTGAAGAACTATCAAGCCTTTATTCAAACTCAACTATGAGTCACCATGGGCTCCAACTGAGTTACCTATAAATTCATCCAGAAATGCATATATGTCACTCCAAATTCTCTGCCTAGGATTGTCATGTACCCACCTAAAAGACAAACCACCCAGGGTGGGTAAATCTATAACAGAGTAAAAGGGGAGGTAAAAAGTGTTGTCAACAATGTGTTATATATTATTGCAGTTTGTAAAAGTTTAAAGTGACAGCTGTCTTGAAACCTAAAAGATCTTTTAGTACTTTAGTACATATACTTGCTGTTGCCAAGGTAGAGATATTAGTATAGTACTGGACGTGATGTTGATTGCCTATGCTAGCTAGGAATCAGTTGCCTAGATACATGAAGACTGTACAAAATTGCCATGGCTAATGTTTATTTGGTGCCAGGTCCTGGTTTGGACATGGCATAGAGGCCATGTATTTAGATGAAGGAGAGTGTCCCCCACTGGTGGAGCTTTTCAGTTCTGTCTCCCAGGCATTTGGTCCCACCAGTTCTAGGTTGTTGGGTGCCCCCTATTGCTCCTGCCAGCCCCTGTGCCTGTTTTCCTGTGGGATTTGGAGGAGCTGTGTAAATAGTTTAAGGCATGCCACCTAGTGGTACAGTGCAGTTAGTGCTGAGGAGGCAGTGAATTGCTACACAGCACAGTGTGCGCACTTTCAAGCTGCCTTCTGCTCGCATATTCAGTTTATTTATTTATAGAAATGTTTCACCAGGAAGGCATGCTGAGAAACAAGTTGCTCACCTCCAAATATGACCTTGGGGGTAGGGAACAATGGGATAGAATACAGAGAAATGTTATAATGTTGGAATACAATTTGCTTACTTGCATACAATGAGAGCAGGAGGGATTACAGGTAAATAACATTGGCTAACAATGCAACAGTTAAGTGTAGTAGATATGAAAACACATATAGCAAACTGGCAACAGTTGGTGACAGTTGGTAACACTGGAACACAGATAATAACTTGGCAACAGTATATAGCACTAGATGGTAAGATGACCCAATAGTAATTCAGTTAATGATACAATGCTCATTCTAACTCTGCATTTGCAGCCAAAGGCAGGCACCTTTTGTGTGTTGTCACTCCTGGGATCCCAGAACATGTGTAGGGGTTTGGAGGCACATTATGGGAGAAAAAGAAAGTATGCTTGTAAAAGTGTATAAGTGCCTATGTGTGTACTGTTGCTTTAAATAGCCAGTGCCATTTAGTGAATGCGTTTCTGCCAGCCACAAGGGGACTTAGTGCTGCAGCCCTAGTGACACGCAGAGAAGGACTCCAGCAGAGCGCAGTCCACAACCAGATAATAGTACAGTGAAGCAGCTATTAAACTAGGGGACTGTTATTTGTTAAATCTGCCTAGTTTGCCTACAAGGAGACTTTAAACCAGGAAACAAGTAGAAACTGTTTACATGGATACCATTTTGGTAACCCTGACCCAGTTCCATCCAATCAGCAACCAAGGAGCTTGATGGACTGTTGTTATGGCTCCTGGGTTGGGGCACTGAGCAATGCTCTTGGTGTCTTTAGTATCAGCCAATCAGGTGTTAAGTAAGCGTAATACATATTAATTTTCCTGACAGACAGCTGTGTTGACAAATAGTGGCTGCCATTCCTCTCTCCTTAGATGGTGGGGGAGGACACAGCTCATGGCAGTTTCTGCCTGAAGCTCTCTGAGTAATCAGGAGAGCACTGAGTGAGCAAGAAAGAAGTCTGGAAATCGGCTGAAGGCTTCCACAGCCAACAGTTGGGAGACTTGCCTGAATCTTCCATCAACTGGGAGAACCAAAACCAAAGTGTGCAGCATGTTTGGGAACAAAACTCTATGGCACCCTGAGAAGGGCCTTCTGCCCGGAAGGAGAGTTGGACTGCATTCTGCCAAGAGACTGAAATTGTTGTCCAAGTTCTGAACCTAGAGTCAGAAGGAGCCTGTTGAGTTTCCCTTTGTCTGGGGAAGCCAGAAGTTGTTGATGGGTTGCCACCTGATACTTGAAAATGCACTTGAAAGACTGATTGCCCCTCCAGCCTGGGAGTAAGCCATATCTGCCTGCAGAGGTGCTAGTGTCTGTCACCTGCAGAAAGGAAGACACTGTGTGACTCCAGATCCCCAGAATAGGAATCTCCGCCAGAGGGACAGTCTGGGAAATTGTCAAGATAGTGCTAAAGTTAGTCATTACCCATCATTTGCCCTTAGGAGTTAGATGCTTGGTCGTGTAGGGTGAGTGTGTGGCCCTAGTCCTCAGTACTGTTCTGACACCAGCATTCCTGCCAGCAGTCTTGAAGGTGACAAGCTGCAAGAGCTGCAGAGAAGGTGACAAGCTGCTAGGATTCCTGCCACAGCTACAGAGGTGGCCATCCTTTTGTACAGCATAAAGCCACAACTTGACTGACTGACCTGCTGACACCATCAGACCACATGAGAGTGTACTACAGAACCATGAGTAACCACAGGGCCTGCTCAGATCTGGGGAGTTGTGTATAGTTTTTACCAAAGATTTCCATTGCTTTAAAAGTGCAACAAAGCTAGACAACCAGCTGCACCAAAACAGGCCTGCTACCCCTCTTCCTGGGTACCCAGACTGACATTTGGTGGACACTGGTACCAGTGGGGAGGTGTGCCTGGTTCAACTGTTCCTGTGGTGGAGTGGATAAGGCACCAGCACATAGGAGCATTGGAGACCTGGGACCAAGGTTTGGTTCCCTCCAGGTCTTCTGGTGTTGCAACTTTCTTTTCATTAAAAAAATTAATTCCACCCCCTTCCCGAGTTTCTTCCCATCCCTGAAGTCCACTACCCCCGAGTTGTTTTTTTTTAAAGTCCGGGGGGTATGGGGGTCCCGTTGTTTGCTAGGGTGTGTGCTGTGTTTGTGACAGTGTTTTTACTGACCTTATTTTTGTACGCAGCATTTGCTTGTGGCATTAATTGTAGCGCTGTTTTTGTTCGTGGGGTTTTAACCCCATGTTTAGAGGAGGTGAGTAGGTACAACATCCCAGGAGGTTGTACTACACGAACAACAGACCCACTACAATTTATTCTGGGTAGAGGCACCACGCTATTTAATTTGTATTTGGGAAAGACCCCCCCCCCCCATCACCATCAGAACAGAGCCCAGGCCCCTCAACCTGGTTGGAGCCCAACAGACAGGGGTAGTAAACATGAGTTACACGATGACCTGGTTACAAAGGGAACCAATACTGCACACCTTATTCAAGATGCAGCCAAGCCAGGGATCTGTACAGTGGCAGAATGACCTCTGCTTTTCTACTAATTATAACCCCTGCTATACAGCCCAACATCCGATTTGCTCTGGCTGCTACCTTCCTGCAGTGTGCTGAGTGGTTCAGGTCACTTGTGATGATCACTCCCAAGTCCTTCTCCTCCTCTGACTGGTAATGTGCACACCTCCCAGCCAGTATTTGATCTCCGGGTCTGCGCCTCACACCATATTAAGCCCTAAGGGAGTCATTAACAGACTGTTACTCTAACCTCTGGTCATATCTTATTGTTTAAGTCCTTTTACAGCAGAGAGGGTCTGGGAGGGATTCAAAAACTGAGGGTGGACAAAGTAATGGAGCAAGATGATATACACCCCAAGAAATTAAAGGAATTAAGGATGGTGCTAGCAGCACTGCTGGTAGCCCTGTTTAGTGAGTTGCTTGATACAGGGGTGGTTCCAGAGGACTGAAAGTGGCAAATGTAGTCTCTCTCTCTCTCTCTCCAAGAGCGGTAGCAGGGAGGCGGCAGGAAGCTATAGGCCGGTCAGCCTCACCTCAGTAGTGGGTAGGATTATGGAGGCACTGCTTAAGGAAAGGATTGTAGAACACTTGGAAACCATGGGAGCACAGGATCCAAGGCAGCATGGTTTCACAGTAGGAAGGTCATGTCAAACAAATCTGATTAACTTTTTTCTCTGGGTGACCAAGGAGGTGGATCAGGGAGGAGCAGTGGATATCGCCTACCTTGATGTCAGTAAGGTCTTCGACACCATGCCCAACAGAAAACTGGTGAACAAGCTAGGGAGCCTGGGGTGGGCCATAAAGTGGAAAACTGGGTTAGAAACTGGTTTATTTATTGATTTAAGAGTTTTACCAGGAAGGCATACTGAGCAATGTAACGCTTGATTCCAGATTTTTTTTTCCAATTGTTTAACCAGGTGAGACATACTAAGCTGAAAGCTTGTTTACAGGTGCAACCTGGGAGCACAGGAAAGTCAAGTGACTTGCTCAGGGTCACACAGTATGCAAGTGGGGACTGTGGGATTCAAACCCAGGTCTCCAGATTTGCAGCTCAGAGCCTTAAACCACTGTGCTATACTGCCTCCCGTGCCCTGGGGGAGAATATACAATAGAATATACACTTAGACATGCATACAGAGAACACAACAGGTACAGCTGTTATGAGCAACAAGCAGAGGACATTTGTATACATGGTAACATTCTCAGTAATATGTTTATGTCATAGTAATATACACAGTAAACACAGCTCGGGTAGGGGTCTGTGAATGCTAGTATGGAGCTGTAGTGCATCTCAATAAATTGTCAGGTATTGGAGAGGGGCGAGACACTAGGCCCCCTAAGGTGCTAGATGCATGTGCAGGTGGAGGAGAAATGCGTCTTAAGGAGGGAGTTGAGATGCTGTGTGTTGGTTGTGTGCTAATGTCTAACAGCAACTAGTTCCATAATTTAGGCATGCGGTATTTGAACGCAGCCTGGTCTGTAGTGGTGGACATATGTGAGATCTAAAGAAGCCAGGGGTCTGTGTGCCTGAGCAAGTATGCAGGAGGGGGTTGAGCTGCTAGGGCTGCTGCGAGGTATGGCGGAAGGGACTGTGCCCAGAATTTCACTGTTGTCCTAGCAAAGTGGGCCTGTCTCCGATCCTAGAGGGAAGGAAGGTCTAAAGACCTGTAGAGGTCACAGTGATGGGCTGTGGGAGGGCAGTCCAGGGCAAAATGACAGAAAGAATGGAAGAGAGGATGTAGTCTGTCTAGGGAGGACTTAGGAGCAGCACCATAGATTACATCCTCATAGTCCAATATAGGGAGGATCATTTTCTGTACAATTGCCTTTCGTGTTGGCAGAGGGATGCAACCTCTATTGCTGTATAAGGTACCCAGCATGGGGTGCAGTTTTTTGTGGGTCACGTCAATGTGTGCAGAAAAGTTGAGGTGCTGGTCTAGCCAGACCCCAAGGTATCTGAAGGAGGTACAAGCCTCCAGGGGGTCCCATCAATAGTGTGGAACGTGGGGGTGGAGGGGAGTCGGGAAAGTCTCTGCCTCATGCTGACAGTTAGGGAGACAGTTTTCTTACAATTTAGAAAAAGCTGATCTGAATGAAACCAGAGCTGGACATCATTGAAGTCCTGCTGGAGTCTGGTAGCCACTTCAGAGGGGGAGGGACCTGAGGCATACAGTATTGTATCGTCTGCATACATGTGAATGGATGTGTGTGGGCAGGCTGAGGGCAGGTCATTTAGGAAGATGGAAAATAGTATTGGGCCAGGGACCGAGCCTTGGGGGACCCCTGTAGTGACAGAGAGGGGGATGGAAGTATAAGAGCCAATTCTGACTGATTGTGACCCGCCTGCCAGGTAGGAGTGGAACCAGCTGGTGGCAGCACCCTGATAGTCCGGCAAGGGACAGCTTGGATAGTAGAAGGGCGTGGGAGACAGTGTTGAAGGCCTTTGCAAGGTCGATAAAGATAGCCGAGGTTGTGTGCCCGTTATCCATTCCTGTGAGGATGGTGTCGGTGAGCCTTAGTAGGGAGGTGATGGTGGAGTGCGATTTCCTAAATCAAGACTGGTAAGGAGCAAAGAGGAGGAGGAGTCAAGAAAGGAGCAGAGCTGAGAGAGAACAAGGTGCTCCTGTATTTTGGATAGGCTGGGGAGAAGGGCGATATGGCGGTAGTTGCCCAGGGGAAAAGGGATCGCTGCCTTTAGTGAGGGGGATGATTGTGGCATGTTTCCAGTCAGATGGGAGTGATGCAAGCACGAAGAAGAGGTTAAAGAGAGCAGCCAGAGGGCTGGCAATGGCAGGGGCAGAAAGGTGGAGTATTTTGGAGTCCAGTCCCGAGGGGCATTTACCTTTGGAGGGATTGAGTGAGCATAGGGTTTTTAGTACTTCGGTTGGTGTAACTTGGCGAAAAAAGAGTGAATCTGGAGAGGGTGGTGGGATGGAAGGGGGTGAATGCTTGGGGGGGTGTGGGAGATTGGACAAGAGAGAGCACGAGCAGCTTGTGAAAAAGGTGTTAAACAGCACTCTGTTCAGTGACAATAGTGCCTGCCATATTCAGGGCTGGTGTAGGGGGTTGGGCCAGAGGGGAGAAAAGAGATTTGATTGTCTTCCAAAACTTTGCTGGGTGGCTAAAGTTGGTGTGCAAAGAGGCCTTGAAGTAATTAGTTTTGGCCTGTCAAGTAAGCCTAGTGCAGGCATTCCAAAGTGAGTGGTAATATTGGTGTGCCGCATGGGTTCCTGTGACCTTATAAATTTTCCAGGCCCAGTCCCTGGCTCGGAGTTGATCTATGACTTCGGCAGTGACCCAGGGCAGGTGGGCACCCCTTACTAGGGTCTTCCTGAGTGGCGCATAGTAGTCCCAGACAGCAAGGAATCTGGACTTGAAGAGTTCTAGAGCAGAGTCGATGGAGGATGCCCGGGGGATGAAGGACCAATCAACGTTTGTCAGGTCATTTAAGAGCGCTGTAAGGTCAAGGTATTTATAGGACCTATTGAGTAGAGTATGTGGGGGAGGAGCCTTAGGTCTGTATATTTTTCTTACCATGTAGACCATGTGGTGATCACTGAGAGAGTCCAGAAGGAGTCCAGCGTCAAGTATCCGATGGGGGTGAGAGGTAAGGACCCAGTTCAAGACAGAGAATGGTTCTGGGATTTGTGGTTCAGGTGAGTGGGTTCAGTTATTTGTTGGGACAGGTTTAATGCATTCACTTGGCTCCAGAGCTTAGAGCTAGCATTGGAGAGCCAGTTCAGGTTGAAGTCCCAGAGGATATGTAGCTCACCCCCCTGATGAGAGGGATTTTAGGGTGCCTGGTTGTTCCAAAATGACAGGCAGAGGGGTGTCTGGGGCACAATAGGACCCTGCTACATATAAGGGAATTGAGTGTGGGAGTTGGATTTTGATTAGCAGGGATTCTATGGACAGCGTGGGCACTGAAAGCAGGACTGGGCTGAACTAGAGGTTGGAGGAGAAGAACATGGCAATGCCCCTGACCTTTTTTTAACCTGGGCGGTCATGCTGAATGAGGGAGTGGCCAGGGATCAGGAATTCTACGTCCAGGTTGTGGGGCTTCAGCCAGATCTCAGTGAGGATCAGAATGTCAGGAGTTTGTTCAGGATGCTGCATATATTTAGGTGCCCTATTTTGAAGCCCCATGGTAATTGGGAAGTAGGGGGTGGGTGGCGGCAGGAGGGGTGGGTTGGTCCAGGGTTTAACTCTACATCCCCAGCTAGGAGGAGCAATAGTGTCAGCAACTGTTTTGTTTTGAGCATGGCCCATTGTGGCTTCCAGAGGGCAGAAAGTTGCTGGGAGGTATGCGAGGAGTTGCTTGGGGAAGAGACATTTATGGCTGTCAACCCAGCGTGAAAGGAGGGGGGGAGGATGGAAGCCCCAAGATCCCAGTTGTACAGGAGATGTAGTAGGGGCTGCCCAATGGTGCAGGTTGTGTGGTATGGTGGTGAAGCAGCCTTGTTGCCAATTGCCAGGGTGCTAGGCTGCAATTCTGGGTAGGAGGAGGGTGGGAGGGATGCTAGGGGTGTAAGCAGGCAAAATATAAATAGAGAAAGAGGCAGCATGTTATATACTGGGTTTAGGCAGCCAGGAATGGCTAGGGGCGGCCACTAGTGGTGATAGTTGATAATCTGCTAGGGGAAAAGTGGGCTGATTGGTTTTAGCATCATGTGACACAGCCTATATAAACAACAGCTCACCAAGGGTGGTGGGGCTTCGCACATGCAGAGGAAAAACAAGCTGGTGCTCTGCACTGGCCAGCAGCTCCATAGCTGAGGAGGTTCAGCAGGGCACGGACGTTCCGCTGGGCTTGGGCTCGGGCAGGAGATGCGTTGACCCTCTCGACCACCAGAGCTGAGGAGACAAGAAATGGACAAGATATATATAACGTACTGGGGAGGAGGGGCTCCAGTCACAGAATTAGTATGCAACATGCTGCCCTACTGAGCTAATTCCAATTACAACAAGTTTGTTTGTGTATCACAGTTCTCAGTAAAGTTGAGGATGTTTACTATTCACTTGCTGAGCTAATTCGAATTACAAGGGATATTCTGATGGGAAGACTAAACTTACAGAGGATATTCTGCTGGAAAGGCTAAAATTAAGCAGGTTCGTCTCACAAAGCGCTTGAGTAAGGGGCAACACTGCTTTTTGTATAGGGCTCAGAGAGCAGCTTTAAAGGCAGGCTTGAGTAATTTAAATTTCCCACAGCTACCTTGTAGAAGCACCCTGTAAGTGGCCTCTGCACGGCTTGAAATAATGATTTTATACATAGTGCAAATGAGGAAAGCAACTAATTAATACAATCAACCTAAATTAATTAATACAAGCAACATAAAGGCTGCAAATAAGACCTCTTAAAGCTCCCTTCAAAAAGGGGTTTAAACACAGCATTTTTTGTATTTAGGCAGATTGGAAAAACTATCTGCATAGCTCTGTCGACAGTTAAAGCAGAGGGTTCCTTTTTGAAATTGGCACCAAAAATCCTTAGTCCATTGTCTCCGCACATGCAGAGGAAAAACAAGCTGGTGCTCTGCACTGGCCAGCAGCTCCATACCTGAGGAGATTCAGCAGGGCACGGATGTTCCGTGGGGCTTGGGCTCAGGCAGGAGATGCATTGGCCCTAGTGACCACCAGAGCTGAGGAGGTTCAGCAGGGCACAGACGTTCCTTGGGGCTCGGGGAAGGGGGACATCAGGAGATGCATTGGCCCTCTCGACCACCGGAGCTGAGGAGGTTCAGCAGGGCATGGATGTTCCACGGGGCTCAGGCTAGGGTAGGAGATGCGTTGGCCCTCTCGACCAACGGAGCTGAGGAGGTTCAGCAGGGCACGGACATTCCATGGTGCTCGTGCTCGGTGGCGGGCCGGAGATGCGTTGGCCCTCTTGACCACCGGACAAGAAGCAGAGGGTGGTAGTAAATGGGATCAAATCCGAGGAAAAGAGGGTGATCAGTGGGGTGCCACAGGGATTGGTCCTGGGGTCAGTCTTTTTCAATGTCTTCATCAGTGACATTGCTGAAGGGCTGGAGTGGAAGGTTTGTCTATTTGCAGATGATACCAAGATCTGCAGCAGAGTGGGCACTTCAGAGGGTGTCAAAAGAATGAGCAGGGATCTTGGAAAGCTGGAAAAATGGTCAAAGGTGTGGCAGTTGAAATGTAATGCAAAAAAAGTGCAAAATCATGCATCTGGGGGAAAAAAACCCTGCGGACAGCTACAGCATGGGGGGGGCGGAGATTGCTATCAGTCATCAGGGAAGAGGGGATTTAGGGATAATCATCTCAGATAACCTAAGGGTGGCCAAACAGTGTAACAAGGCTATGGGGAGGGCCAGTGGGATGTTGTGGTGCATAGAAAGAGGTATCACTAGCAGAAGAAAGGAGGTGGTGATGTCATTGTGCAAAACGTGGTGAGGCCTCATCTAGAATACTGTGTTCAATTCTGGAGGTCGCATCTTCACAAAGACATAGACTGGTTGGATGATGGTCCAGAGAAGGGTGACCAAAATGATGCAGGGCTTGCATCATAAAAATATGAGAACAGATTAAAAGACCTCAATATGTATACACTTGAAGAGAGGAGGGAAAGGGGGATATGAAAGAGACTTTCAAGTATCTTGAAAGCTTGAACAAAGTGCAGGGGTGACATCTTTCAGTTCAAGAGTTGTGCAAGGATGAGGGGGACAGTGAGAGATTGAAGGGGGCAGAATAAGCGGAAATGTGAGCAAGTTTTTTTTCACCTAGAGGGTGGTGGATGCTAGGAATAGCCTACCTCTGGAAGTGGTGTGTGCCAACACAGTGGGGGGGGATTCAAACATGCATGAGATAGACATAAGGGAACCCTAGATGTGTGGAAGAGAGGCAAAAACCAATGACCAAGTAGGGTCAGCAGCCACTGCTGCAGGCAGGGAATACAGACAGACTGGGTGGGCTTAGTGGTCCTTATCTGCCATCAACCACTATGTTACTATGTTATGTTTGTGGGCTGAGCACTGAACCCTGTGGGACCCTGATAGTGACTGACTTAGCCTCTGAGAACTCCCCCCTCCCAACCACTACCTTCTGATTTCTAACATGGACTTAGTTTCTAGCCCACAAAGCTAGTTTTGTCCCTACCCCTAGATCTTCCAGCTTCCTGATTAATCTCCTGTAGGAAACAGTCAAAGGCCTTACTGAAATACAGACACATGGGGCAGGATTCACAAAGACAGCCAAAATTCCCACAGCTGCTGGAAAAAGGCCTGCAGCACTGTGGAAAAGCTGGTGCGGGATATTGTGGAAGAAAAATTGCGCATTTGCGGAAATCTGCAAAAAAAAAAAACAGCAGTTGTGGAAATTCAGCAGTTGTGGAATTTCCACAACTGTTGAAAATCCTCAACAGTGGATCTGCAGCTGCTGAAAAGGGACTGGATTCTCAAAGAGTGCCAAAATTTCCATAGCTGCAGAAAAATGGCTTGTAGCACTGCGGAAATCAAGATGCATCATATTCACAAAGAAAATTTCTGCAGTTGCAGAAATCATAAAACAGGCAAGTTATGGAAGTTCAGGGGCAGGATTCTCAAAGCTCTCAGAAGGTGCAAAACCTTTCCTAAGTTCCCAGAACTCCCTCAGCTATGGAAAAAAAGGAGAGTTTGCTCCAAGTGCTATTCACAAAACTCCCCGCAGTTTCGGGAAATACCACTATGGACTGTGGAAAAAAGTGCAGCTGCGGAAGTCCCTCAGGACAAAAAGGTGTGAGATAAGTAAGGCACAGCCCCTGAAAGGCTATTCACAACCAGGTTTTTCCCACAGCTGAGGAAAGAGTGTTACACACAGTGGGATGAGGTGTAACTCTCCCTCAGCACACTGCAGTAGTGCCCCAGCAATTGGAATCAATTAAGGTGGAGGTGTACCACAGGGAATAGCATCTCAGACAGTATAGCAGTGGCTGATGTTACAGCACAGAAAGCACACATTGCCATGCTATGGCAACAGGCAACGACCACTAGATCCAGTGCAGCCCCATGATGGAGCCCCACAGGTGGTAGAGCCTGACCAGCCAGGAGCGAGTGCTACCCCCCCCACCCGCAGGCTACAGGGAACACCCCAGTGAGGGACGACCAGCAGGGACAGTCAGCTACTGTGGTGCCAAGGTATCACAGGTACCTGTGGTGCTGCTGTGGTCCCAGTAGGGGACTGGTTGCTGGTCTCTCTGTGTGCTGTCCGCTTCATATTATAGAGCACTGTTACAGTCTGCTGCTTCAGCTACTATGGTTCTCTATTGCTGTGCCTTCACAGCCTCCACAGCTGCGGATTCACAGCACTTTTGCGCAAGTCCTGTGGCAGCTAAATTGCCTCACCTGCGGGACTTTTTACTGAAATCCGCAGCTGCGCTGGTTTTCTTTAAGAATACAGTGCAGCTGCATTTCCGCACTGCAGCAAGCCTTTATCCTATGGCTGTGGGAATTTCAGCTTTCTTTGTGAATCCTGCCCCAGAAGTGCTGAAAGCTCCCTAACATTCTTTCCTAAGCTGAGGAAAAGGCTCAGCAGGCACAACAACAGGTGATCCATATTAACTGGAGCAGCAGACTTTGAAAGTCTTGCCATACATGCAGCAGTAAGTACTCTCAGAGAGACCAGCAGCCAGTCCCTCTACTGAGACCACTCCAGCACCACTGGTACCAGCAGGGCCATGCACCACAGTGGCTGGCTGTAACTTAGTGGAACTGATGGTTGTGTCTCCCTGGAGTGTTTTATGTTCTCTGCTTCAGTAGCACTCACTGCAGGCTGTTACCAGCTCTGCTTCTACTGCCTGTGGGGCTCCTTTATGGGCTGCACTGAGTCTAGTGGTTGTAGTTTGTTGTATTTCAATGGAAATGTGTGCTAGTTTTGTTGTAATAACTGACACTACTATAGGTTTGCTATGACTAGTGCCTTTACCTCCACTATAATTGTATCTCAATTGTTGGTACACTGCACTTTGCTCAGGGAGTGTTATGTCTCACTCTTTGTGGTGCAGCATGTGTGTAACATTTTTTTCCCCAACTGCAGAAAAACACTGACTGTGAATAGCCTCTGGAATATGCCATACTTTTCAATGGCTTTTTTTTTCTCAGGAACTTCCATAGCTGCACTTTTTTCCACAGACCTCAGTGTACTTTTTTCCATAGCTGCGGATGTTTTGTGTATAGCACTCAGAGCAAGTTCCCCTTTTTTTTTCCGCAGCTACGGAACCTTTAGGGACTTAGGGAAGGTTTTTCACCTTCAAATTGTTTTGTGAATCCCCCCCAAGGCTTAGGAGGTGCAACAACAATGATCCATATTAACTGGAGCAGCAGACTTTGACAGTCTTGCCATAGATGTAGCTGAAACTACCCACAGAGAGACCAGCAACCATTCCATTAACTGGGACCACTGCAGCACCACTGGAACCAGCAAAACCATGCACCAGAGTGGTTATCTGTAACTGATGGTTGTATCTCTCCCTGGAGTGTTTCTGCTGCCTACTGCAGTTGCTCTCACTGCAGGCTGTTCAGCCCCTACTGCCTGTATGGCTCCTTGATGGGCTGCACTGGGTCTGGTGGTTATTGTTTGCTGTCTTTCAATGTCAATGAGTGCTAGTGTTGCTGTAACAACTACCACTGATATACACCCACTTGTTTACTATTACTTGTGCCTGACCTCCACTGTAATTGTAGTTCAATTGTTGGAGCACTGCATTTTGCTTAAGGAGTGTTACGCCTCACTCTCATGTGTGCAACCTTTTTTTATGCAACTGCGTAAAAAACTGACTGAGAATAGCCTTTCGGGGACGTGCCATACTTATCAATGACTTTTTTCCTTAGGAACTTCTGCAGCTGCACTTTTTTCCACAGTCCACAGTGTATTTATTCTGCAGCTGTGGTAGTTTTGTGTTTAGCACTCAGAGCAATTTCCCAATTTTTTCCACAGCTATGGAACTTAGGGAAGGTTTTGCTGCTTCAAAATGTTTTGTTAATCCCCCCC
Source organism: Neoceratodus forsteri (assembly GCA_016271365.2). Classification (NCBI taxonomy): domain Eukaryota; kingdom Metazoa; phylum Chordata; order Ceratodontiformes; family Ceratodontidae; genus Neoceratodus; species Neoceratodus forsteri. Next base: position 48,955,048 of record CM028129.1, on the reverse strand, counting down.
CCAAATGTCTACTGCTTGGCCCCTGTCCACTCTTCTGGTTACCCAGTCAAAGAAATCAATCAGGTTAGTCTGGCAGGACATGTCCTGACACAAACACATGCTGCCTGTCATCCTGGAGCCCATTTTCTTTCAGAAAGGTTTTCATGATTTTCCCCACTACAGAGATCTGACTGACTGACCTGTAGTTACCAGGGTCATCGTTCGGCCCATTTTTGTGTAGTGGCAACCCATGTGCTGTCCTCCAGTCCAGGTGTACTTCCCCCATCTCTAGTGAGGCACTAAACAGGTTTGCCAGGGGACCCACCTGTATATACATCCACCAACTCCCTCAACACCTTCAGATGTATGCCAGCTGGCCTTGGGGACTTGCCAACCTTTACAGCCTTCAAACCTTTCCTCACCCTGCCTATTTCAATCTCCCCATCTGTGACCCCCCCCCCTTCCTCTGAGGCACTGGATCATTGTTCTCCTTAGTGAAGACTAATGAAGATTCATGTTTTCTTGGCACACATAAAAAGGTAGCTTTCAAAGTTTAAACTTTTTTTTATCTACTATAGCCATTATAGTCGCATAACAAATTTTGATAAAAAGCACTAAAAAGGTACATAATAAAGACTATGTACCATAAATAACTGGTACCAGAAATACCATATATACAATACAGTATACTATACATATATATACAGTATGTATGCATACACATATCTGTATTCACATAAAAGTTTGTATACACCAAACACCATTTTATATTGCTACCAAGCTATATTTATTTATTTTATTTAGTTTTTGTTGACCGGGTAAGTGCACTAGACAAATCCTGCCTATTTTTAGGCACGACCTGGGGGAGGGGGATACAGATGAATGCCAACTGACCTTGAACCAGCTTAAGCTGTTGGTGGTATTTTTGAGTGAATGAGGGAAATTTGGCCAGGACACCGGGGAAATTCCCCTACTCTCCATTGGGGGCTTGCGGGCCATCTGGGAGAGATGGCCACTTCTCCGGGAGCAGCAGAGAGGAAGGACATCTCTGGGACAGGAGCTCTGGCCTCTGCTCCTGTCCTGTCTCCGCAGGAGGCCTTAGATGTGGAATCAGTGATTGCTGGTTTTTCTCAAGGACAAGATTTGGTTGTGTCGGTTGGAACTACGCCCGCTTTGGCGGGACTACCTGTTTTGGATGCTGGTATTCCTGTGGAAGAGCTCCCGGCTGAGTCTGCCTGTTCCCGTCGGCAGGAGCTTTTGCGTTGCCGTCAGGAGTTGATGGCGAGAAGTGCAGTTGTCGGTGAACTCAAAGCACTACGGGAGGCTCCTCAAGGGGCCCAGAATGTTTTGGACCGGAAAGGATTGGGTTTCAGGACAGACGTTGAACAGGAGGTGGCTGTGCTTCTTCCTCCAGAGGATTCGTCGGATTCTCGAGTGGCTGATGTTCTGATGGGTGTTCTGGCAGGAGGCTCACTGTTGCAGGACGTTTTGGATGTTCCTGCTACTCTGGACTCCCACTCCAAAAAAACTAGGCTGGCAATGACGAGGTTGGTCTCACACCCTTCTGTTGCTTACTCTGTTCTTCCGATTGATACTGAGCAGACGTTTTCTTTTTTGGATCGAACACGCTCAGGGAAATGGGGAGATTGAGCCCCTGAACCCCATAACACACATTATGAATCCTGGTCACCTGAAAGAGCTTTGTCTGAGGCTGGTTGGATTGCAGGGACATCAGGTCAATGGACTCCGGATCCCACGGACCCCTACTTTTTGAAAATGTGTACTTCTTCTCTTACTGTGGCCACCACCGACAGTTCATCACTGAGCTCCACCAAACCCCGGGGTACTTCTACTGTTGTATTGCCTAATGTTTCTGTTTCTCCTATTGATAGTTCTGCCTCACCAGTTGTTCAGGATAAGGGTTTACCAACTACTGCTGAGAGGGGGTTTAGCTCGGTTCCTAGGGATGATGCTCAGGGGCTGCCCCATAAAACTTCCTTATTTTGGCTAGCTGATTTATTTCAGCCGACTGGGGAGCCTGCTCCTCCGAGAAACGCAATACGCTTGCTATATAAATGTGGCTTAGAACAACCACCAGATAGGTTGTTTATAGATAGGACTTTACTAAAACAGTCTATGAAATATTTTTCGTCAGAAATTTTTGCATTAATTTCTTTAGGGAATGGGAACTACGATATCAGCTTCAGACAGGTCTCCAATCTTGATAGGTTTTGGGCACAATATGAGAACCTTAAGTCTGACCCTTTATGGGCCTCGTTTCAGGCTATTCCACTCACTAAACCCTTGATTAAAACCATAACTATTCTATTTAAGAATGAAGGCGTCAATATTGAAGACATCCTATTTTGGTTACGCAAGAGATGTGATATTTTGGGAAGGCCTTCTCCCACGCTTGACAGTGAAAAGATCTAGAATGGCAGTTGGAGGGTTAAAGTGAAACTTTTTTCCACTAATTCTGGTTCAGTCCACCTCCCTAGTGTATTTTTTCTTGGGAAAGATCAGGGGTCCATCTTTTATGCTGGGCAACCTAGATCATGCTTTAAATGTGGGTCTCGGCTACATTTAAGTTCTGCCTGTGACACCTCTAAGTGTAATCATTGTTTGGAATATGGGCACTTGGCCACTGCTTGTCTGAACCTTTTTAGATGCAACCTCTGTGAACAGACTGGTCATGCATATGGGCGGTGTCTTTGGGCCTTGCAAAATAGAACTGACTGTCCTTCACATGACGGACTTATTAATCAAGCACAGTGGCTTTTCTCCCAGAAATTTGACAAGACGGTGCAGCAGGCTGCTGACTGTGTTCAGTTTCCTGCCCAGGTTGTCCCTCATCCTGCTAGTCCAATTGACACAATGGATGTTACCTCCCCTGATACCTTGGTGGACATTTCTATGCCTTCCCTTCCTGTTCCTTCTGGGGATTTGCTTGTAGAGGAGGCTGTGGGTCATATGCCCCCCCCAGCTGATGCCCCATTTAAGGTTGTGCAACCCAGGAAACCGAATAGGCATGGCAAGACTATGCCAGAAGTTAAACCTCCTCCTCCTCATACCCTTGCCCAGAGAGACCCGGTTAAATTGAGGAATAATTTTTCCCCGCTTGAGGAAGATGTTGGTGGGGATTCTGGAGATGACACCGACACTTAGTCGGTTGTTTCTAACACAGATTCTGAAACTAGATTTGATGATTCCATTGCCAAACAAACTAGAAGGCGGCAACTGGGTAAACCCCCTTGAGGTGCTTGCTTTGTCACTTTATTGTTTTTGACCTACCCTCCTTTTTTTTCCTGATATGTCTTCTCTAAAGATTTCTACTTTAAATGTCAATGGTTTGAAGGGGGTGAAGAAACGTGTTGGTTTTCTTTCTCTACTTAAAACTTTTGACTTGGACGTTCTTTGTTTGCAAGACGTCCGACTGAAGACCTCTCAGGAACTAAGACATGCTTCTTATAATTGGACTTTAGGGCCATCATTTTGGTCTATTTGGGAGGAACCCTGTGATGGTTTAGGTATATTATTTTTCAATTCTGCATTTTCTGTTTCCAGGTTGGTGGACATTCACCCTGGGAGGGCACTATGTTTAGACATTTCTATTCCTATGGCTAGATTTCAGATCATTTCTGTTTATGCCCCACAAACCAAAGCTCAACGGGTAGCCCTTTTTAAAGAGGTACAGCCATACTTGCATACTTCCCGATTGGTTATTTGGTTAGGTGATTTCAATTGTGCATTATCTACTAAGGATAAGGGTCTCCAAACGGATAAAATGTTTTGTGATTCGATTGTTTTACATAAGGTAGTGTCTACGGCTCATTTAATAGATGCTTATAGAACGTTGTACCCTACGGGTGGATTCACTTTCTTTAAAGGTACCCTTCGGACGAGGATAGATTTTGTCTTTGTCTCATCAGTTTAGCGGATAATGCAGGCCTCCTCTAGACCCATTGAATTTTCCAATCATAATGTTCTCACAGTACTCCTTTCTTGGGAAGGGGACCCGAGATGTCAAAAGAACCTTTGGGAATGAATGAGAGTATGTTGGAAGATCAGGCCCTTAAAAGGTTCTGGTTGAGAGACTGGGCGGCCCGGATATCTGTGGTGGAGTGCTATGATTCCATATTAGAGTGGTGGGAGGATACCAAACTGGGTTGGAAGCATTTTTTTCTACTTAGGGCTCAATTTAAGACTCAGAAAGATTACCTGTCTTATTTACAACTAAGACATCAATTGCAACATCTCATATCGCTGGCTGAAACATCGACACATAATTATAGCAATCATATAGCGAACTTGAAAAAGCAAATGGTTGCGTTACAATATAACAGGGGAAGATCTTTAGATCAGGAATTAAGATTTGGCACAAGTCTGTCCAAACATTCTTTGGACCCTTTTAAAGAAAGTCATAAAAGGGTAAACTCCAGACTTATTACCTCCCTCACTGATACATCGGGGCACCTTGTGAGTGATCCACACCACCTTTTGTCTGTGGTGGAACAATATTTATCCACTAGTTTGGCCCCGGATACAATCCTGGATGAGTCAGCTGTCAACAATATTTTATAAGGATTACAGCTACCTGGTCTATCCCGAGATCAACAGCAGGAACTAACCGTAGATGTTTCTTTGGAAGAAGTGCAAACTGCAGTTGGTCTGGTGAATTCTCACATGGCCCCGGGCACAGATGGTCTTGGTACTGGGTTTTACAAAACCTTTTTACAGACTGTTGGCCCTGTGTTGGTACTTCTTTTTAATCATATTTTACACACTGAAACTTATGACCCCTCTATGAGAGAGGCGATCTTGCTTCTCATTTATAAAAAAGGGGATAAAACTGATATTAGTAATTGGCATCCACTTAGCCTATTGAATACTGACATGAAAATTCTGAGTAAAATTCTTTTGGCCCGGCTAGCCAGGATCACTCCACTGCTCCTTCATCCTGCACAGACTTGTGCAGTTAAGGGTAGGAAACAACAAGATAACCTGATATACCTTCGAGAGATTTTTTGTAGAGGGGATCTTGGACAGGTGCAGGGGTTCGCTTTTGGACTTGATCAAGAGAAAGCCTTCGATCGTGTCTCTCACACTTTTCTTTTTTTGGTTTTGAAAGCCTTCGGCTTGCCAGAGACATTAATTTTTTGGATCTCTGCAATGTATCAGGGGGCAGTACTTATACCAAATGTTAATGGTTGGTTGGGGAAGAAACTGGCTATTACGAATGGTGTTAGGCAAGGCTGCCCACTGAGTCCGACTTTATATGCCTTCTCCATCGATATTTTTATTAGATTATTACAAGCAAACAAAGCTCTACGGAGTCTTGGTGTGCTTCAGAGTAGGCCATTGCAGTCTGTATTGGCTTATGCTGATGATTTGGTTTTATTATTGCCTCCTCATTTTTCTGTTTCTGCGTTACGAGACTCAATTTACCTTTTTTTAAGTATTTCAGGTTCAAAGGTTAATTATAATAAGTGTACTGGAGTGGTTATAGGTTCCATACCAGTGCCTGAATCTGGGTGTATGGCTGGGATTTCAATTTCCAAAGGCCCTATTAAAGTCCTGGGGTTTTATTTTGGCCCAGGGGATATGGCTGGATACAATTGGGAGAGGGCTTTAGCAAGGGGTTTACGACTAGTGGGGGAATGGAAAGGTATGCAACTCTCAAAGAAAAAATGGGTTTTGTTGATTAAAACGCCCCAGTTCCTGTGTTTTTATATCTTAGTTATATTTTTCCACCCCCAATGCGTATGTGGATGCAGCTTTATAGTATTTTTTTCCAAGCATTCTGGCAATCTCGACTAAACCCCATTAAAAGGGAATTCACTTATCTTCCAGTTCCTGAAGGTGGGGTTGCTATGATCCACCCTATTGCATTTTTTTTTCAGTCTGTTTTTTAATTATAATTTGGGATTGGTCTTTAAACCTGGGTGGCTTATTTGGAGACCCTACATGGAGCAGTGGATTGATCTCTGTTACTTAGGGTGGCAGGAGAAAAAGTTTAGAGTCTTATCCAGACTGATGGAGTTGCCTATGTATATGAAAGATTGTATGAGACTACTTACAGTATCAAATGGGAAGTTACTGCACAATTATTGCAGTCTTATGATAGGAAGAAGTTGTATAAACATATGCTCTCCATGGAACGTACCTCTGAGGTCCTGTTCCCAGATTGTCCGTCGGACAGACAGGTTCTTATTTTACAGTATCTTACCAATAAGCGTATCCCTCTGTATATATGGGATTGTGTTTGGTTGGGGAATTATGGTAAATTGGGGGTAAAAAAACAATAGTAAACATAAGCAATTGTCAGAGAGGTATTGTCCTAGGCCTGCGTGTATTCAAATCTTGGAAACCCAATGTCATTTATTTCTTGAATGTTCGTATATTAAACCATTCTGGGATTTACTGGCTGATTGTTGGAAGGTTCCTGAATTTAGATCCTTAGATTATTCTACGCTTATGTTTGGCCCTTTTCCTAATACTTTTGTTCCATATCATAGTGCTACTATGTATGTCATATTTTGTCTTTTGAGATTTCACATTTGGCAGTCTAGGTGTCGATGGATTCTGCAACAGAAAATCATTACCCCTGAAGAACTGGTAGCCACTGTGTGTAAAGCAGTGGATGGACTTATGCAATATGACTCTACTAATGGACCTCATGAACAATTTATGAGTTATTGGATTAATTGTGCCACATGGGCTAAATAACTGTTCTTTTTCTTGTTCTTCTCCTTGTTTTTTGTACACTAAATTTGAATGAAAGTACATTGTTTTTGTTGTAATGAAGTCCATTCTTTCAATAAAATTCCCCTACTCTTTTCGATAAGTGCCATGGGATCTTTATCATCCACCTGAACTACCACCAATCCAGGCAGATGGGACCTCGGTTTAACGTCTCATCTGAAAGACGACACCTCAGAAGTGCAGCACCCCTCAAGTGCTGCACTACAGTGTCAGTACTGGGGTATTAACCCAAGTGCCAGATGTGGGAACTGAACCCACAGCCCTCTGATCTCCCGGCCTCAGAGGCGAGTGTGCTACCTACTGAGCCACTGACACTGCATATCATTTCCATTTTTACAGCGTTCATGTCAATAAATAGGAGAAGGGATTCCAGAGACACCTGTGTTCATAGAATCATAGAATTATAGAAACTGTCAGCGGAAAAGGACCCCATGGCCCATCCAGTCTGCCCTTAACCCCCCAGAAGACCCCCTGTCCTTTGCCAGCCTGCCCCATGCCCATTAGGCCCATGTATCTATCCCAGGCTCTTTTGAAGCTGTCTACCATATCCACCCCCACCACCCATTCCGGCAGGCTGTTACATGGCCTTACCACCATCTTGGTAAAGAATCTCCCCTTGATGTCCCCTCTGAATCTTCCCCCTTCCAGTTTGTAGGTATGACCTCTAGTAGATTTGTTCTTACTCATTCTGAGGATGCTGTTGACCATCACCTTGTTTATGCCCTTCAAATACTTGAATGTCTCCACCATATCCCCCCCACCTCCTCTCCTCCAGTGTGTACAGGCCCAGCTCTTCCAGCCTCTCCTCATAAGACTTCCCCTGCAGCCCCCTCACCATCTTGGTTGCTCTTCTCTGGACCGTTTCTAGTCTGTCCTTGTCCCCTTGTAAGTATGGCCTCCAGAACTGGACCCCATATTCCATGTGACGTCTGACCATGGTTGTGTATAGTGGCAGGATCACTTCCCTTTTCCTGCTTGTGAATCCCCTCCCTATGCATGGCAGCATTCTGAGTGCCTTTCCTGCAGCTTTGTCACACTGACTAAGGCCTTTCAGGTTGTCTGAAATAGTGATCCCCAGGTCTCTTTCCTGTTCTGTTACCTCCAGCTCCTCCCCCCCAAGCTGGTACTTCACCTTTGGATTGGGTATGCCCCGTACACCGACACCAGCACAGCGACCTACAACGCTGGCAATGAAACTGACAGGTCACTGTGTTGGTGTGCCTGAGACAGGGGCACACTGTCTCCCAGTCCTGCACCCCTTCCCCGAATCAACTCAGGCTGGAGTTGATAATCTAAAGTATGGAGGTGCGGTGGGCAAAGCCCCCGGCATGAGGATTTCGGTGACAAAGCCCCCCGATAGAGAAACAGAACTGGGAGCCATTCAGGAATTATGTCAACCACAACTTGTGGTAGACATAATTCCTGATGCTGTGATGCCGGTCAACAAAAGTGTTGTGCCCTATGTGCATAATTCTGCACTTTTTTATATTGAACTGTAGCTGCCACCTTTCTGACCACTCCTCCAGCCTAGCCAAATCCTCCCTCATATCCCCTCCACCCCTCTCCCGCCGAATCAACCCTATTGCTGCATATCTTCATGCCGTCCGCAAACAGACACACCTTCCCCCAAAGACCCTCCGTGATGTCCCCAATGTATATGTTGAAGAGTATGGATCCCAACACAGATGCCCTGGGAACCCCGATTGACACCCTTTCTTCCTTTGGTTGCACCCCATTCACGACAACCCTCTTCGTCCTCCCTTCCAAACAGTGTTCTAACCAGCCTGTGAGCTTGCTCCTACTCCTAAGTTATCTATCTTGCCTATCAGCCTCCTGTGGGGGATGGTATCAAATGCCTTCCTGAAGTCCAGCTAGGCCACATCCACCACCACCCTGATCCCATATCTCCGTCACTCTGTCAAAGAATTCAATCAGGTTGGTCTGGCAAGACTTGTCACCTGTGAATCCATGTTGGTTGTCATCTAGAAGGCCCTCCTCCTCTAGATATTTTATCAGCCTTAATAAGCACCTCCATTAGTTTTCTAACTATGGAGGTTAAGCTAACCGGGCAGTGGTTTCCCGGCTCCTCCTCTTCCTCCTCCCTTATGTAGGGGTACTACCTCAGCCATCTTCCAATCCCCAGGAACCCTTCCCTTGTGTAGTGACAGGTTAAATAACCTCATGAGCTGCTAAATCCCGCCTTAATTCTTTGAGTGTCCTCGGGTGGATCCCATCCAGACCCATCGCCTTGTCCTTCCATAGCTTTTCTAATTCTTCCAGTACCCTAGCCTCCGTGAAGGGACTTGAGTTCATCTCACTACCCATTCTTCCCCTACTTTCCAACTTCGGCCTCTTCTAGTCCTCCACCATGAAGACTGATGTGAAGTAGCTATTCAGGACCTCAGCTTTTTCTATATCTCCTTCCACCATTGCCCCCCCCCATGAGCTTTATAATCCAGCACCTCCCCTTCCTACTGTCACTCACATATCTAAAAAATCTCTTGTCACCCCTTTTTTGCCTCCCTTGCTATATGTTTTCTGTTTCAACCTTTGCCCGTCTGGTCACCTTCTCCACTTCCCACAGTTTTTCCTTATATACCTCCCTGTCAGCTTCCCTCTGTGATGCATTATAAACCTTGAACACCCTCCTTTTCTCCCTAACTGCACTCCTCACTTCAGTTACGAACCAAAGTGGTTTTCTTCCCATCCTTCTCTTGCTAACCATCCTAACGCACAGTTCTGTCACCCTCAGTATTCCTCTCTTTATTTCCCTCCAGAGCTCCTCCACATCTTCCAAGGCTTCCTTTCCCTCCAGTTCCTCCTGAATCATTGCCCTCATTCTCCTAAAGTCTGCCTTTCTAAAGTTTAACACTAGTGTTGGAACTGCTCTTATCCTGACCTTTTCTGATTCTAAAGTTTACTGGCCTATGGTAACTGTGGCCCACATTTTCCCCAGCCTCCACCCCCTCGACACTGTCCTCATTTGTCATAATCAGGTCAAGTATGGCACTCCCCCTAGTTGGTTCCATAAGCAGCTGGCTCATGAACACTTCTTATAAGGCTTCCAGTAACTCCTTATTCCTTTCTGTGGATGCTGCAGGGATGTCCCAAGCCACATCTGGTAAATTTAGATCTCCCACCACCACTACTTCCCCCTTGCTGGCCATCTCCTGTATCTCCCTTGCCACCTGCCTGCCTATTTCCTTCCCCTGATTTGCTGGTATGTAGACCACTCCTAACTTCACTGCCTTCCCCCCCATTTTGCTTAAGGTGACCCATAGGGTCTCTGCTGGCCCTTCCCTTCCCCCACACATTAGCACCCTAATCCTTTTACATAAAGGGCAACCCTGCCCCCCCTTTTTCCTGTCCTGCCCCTCCCGTAGCATACATACCCAGGTATTCCCACCTCCCAACTGTGGTTTTCAGTCCACCAGGTCTCCGTAACTGCAATTAGGTCCAGGCCATCCTGCGCCACCACCTCCAGTAGAGCTCCCATCTTATTATCTAGACTCCTGGCATTTGTTAGCAAGCCCCTCCACCAGCCTGTTTCTCTGCCTTTTCCCTCTTTCAGCTTCTCTTGCCCCCAACTGTGGGGCAGAGTGAGATAGGTCAGATCCTCCCACCATTCCCACTGGGCTACACCTAACTTCACCCTCCCCCTCTGCTAGTTTAAAGCCCTCTAGTATTTTATCTATGTATCCCTGCAGTTTTCTCTTTGAAATCCTAGCCCCCTTATCATTTATATGCAACCCATCCCTTGCATACAGATGCTGGTCCACCCATGTGTCCCCTCAATCGCCTATATATTCGCAGCCCTCCCTCCTACACAACTGCCTTAGCCAGTGGTTAAAGTCTTTGATTCTCAATTGTCTAGCTGTACTGGTGCAGTGTACTGGCAGAACTTCTGAAAAAGCTATGGAATCCACCATCCCTTTGCATCCTATAGCTAGTTTCATAAATCTCTTCTGCGCCTCCCCACCTCCTCCCCCCCAGCCAGGTCGTTTGTACGTAGGTGGAGAACCAAGTTAGGTTCCCCCAATCAGCCTAATGCACTCCTTAATTTTTCTATGTGCCCTGCTCATCTCCATCCCTGGCTCATAAAAAAACAACTTCCCCTTGAAGGCTACTCCCTTTCATAGCCAGTGGATCTCTTTAATAATAGAGTCCTTATACACTATTACCTATTTTTCCTGCGCTAACCCTAAAGGTGCCTCCTCCCCCTTACCTGGCTTTCTCCCACATTCCTCTTGGCCCCCCCAGTTGCCCTCCTCCTCTACCCCCTACCCCCACTATTCTTTTGTCCTTCTGCCCCTCTGAATGGTCCCTGGTCTTTCCCCTCCCTGTGCCTTCTCCAGCCTCCACCTATTCCATTCCTGTTACTCTCTGTCCTTGTCCCAGTACCCCATTCTCTCCCTGGATGTCTGTACCTTGTGCCCGACTCTGATCTTCCTTTAGGATGTCCACCCCCGGTTGCCTGTGCCTTATACCCCTCTGTGTTCCCTCCTTAGGATGCCCCTTCCTATTTCTCTCCCCCTCTCTTTCCCACTCCTGACTGTTACATCATGTCCCCAATGTTATTGCTCCCTTCTTTCCTGGTGTTGCCCTTCCCATTGTGCTCATTAGCCCGATCAGCCCTTGCTTCCGTCTTTTTCTGCCTTTCCTGGCAATGCTCCCTAGTCCCTTTAACCTCTATCCCATTGACTTCTTCATGCTCAGTCAGCTCTGTTGAGGGCCACTATCTATTTGAGTCTGCTGTTGTATCTATGCTCAAAAATGCCGCTTATACTGCTCATCATGTCTCCATCCCCTGATCTGGGCCTAGTCTCCCTAACCCCCTGTGTGACCTGCCCCCTCCACCCCCTGTCTCTCTGGCCAGCCTGTCTCCTTTTCTCTACCTGATTGCCTTCAGTGATTCCTCTGATGATTTCAACTTTCACCCAGGACAATTCCCTTTGTAGCCATGCTAGCTCAGCCTCCAGTCTCCCCAGCCTTAGGCAAACTGGGCATGTCCCCATTCTCCACAGCGTGTTCATGAACAATGCTGCACCACAGTTATTACGCCCCATGATTCTCCCTCCCCCATGCCCCCTCTTCCCCTCCTTCCACTGGTCATTCTTCCCCTTATGCCACTGGCCCACACCCTGTCATGCCCCTCCATACTGCTCCATCCCTTGACGCTGCCAATGACCCTCTCCCAGGTGTGCCCTCCCATACTGCTCTGTCCTCCAGCCCGCACCCTTCCTCCCCCAAGGTCATCCCCATCTCTCTCCCTTTTGCCACCCTGGTGCCATGCCCCCAATGATCAACCCCCTGCCCATCCTAACCAGACACAATATAACAAATTAAACCTTAACCCTGACCTATTAACTAAGCCTTGAGCCTGAAAGCTTTTAATCCTGATCTATTAGCTGAGGCTTGAGCCTGACAGCTTTCAGCCCAATTTGACCTTTTAACAATTTATCCTTAATCCAGACCTATTAGCTGAACCTCAACTCAGCCTGCCAGCTTTAACTCAAACATGTTATCATTAACTGAGGTCATATAACTTTAAACCTTAGCCATTAACCTCAGCATACAATTTCAGCCCATGATGCAAGTGGCTTACTCCCCAAGCTCCTCCCCCCCAGACCCTATGTCCAATCTGCTCAGTTTCAGTTTACAACTGAAGTCCCTCCCCACAGACGTCAAGCCCTACCCCCGTGCCTGTTTGAGTAGTTAACAAAGGTCAGGGGAGGGGGTGCATGGGGAGCCTTTTTCTTACAGCTCCAATAAAGAGAAGAGATAACAGCTCCCTGCATTTGTCTTTTGTGGCTGGGTACTGTTGCTAAATCCCAGCTGCACAGCTTGAGCCCTCCTGTCTTTGTCCTCTTGGCGTCAATGCGGTCCTCCTCCACCTCCGATGCAACCTCTCTCCACACTGCCAATGCGGTAATCGCCAGTCCCTCTGCTGGCTGCCAATGCAGCGATCACAAGTCTTGGTCCCTCTGCTGGCCACCGATGAAGCGATCACAAGTCTTCGGCGGTCCCTCGCTGAACAGTACTGATGGCTGGGCTAATTAAGCTACTTCATGTTATGTTTTTTAATGTTAGTGTACATTAATCCAACACAGATACTAGTAGAAGTACTACATGGACTGTAGTAACAAAGAAACATAGAAACACAGAATTTGATGGCAGATAAGGACCGCTTGGCCAACCTAGTCTGCCCATTTCCTAACGGAAAAGCTGCAGATCCTAGTTAACCAACAGCCTACTTCCTCGTAGCCCCCACTAGAATTGCCTTATGTCTGTCCCATGCATTCTTGAATTCCCCCACTGTTTTTGACTCTACAACCTCCTCAGGGAGACTGTTCCATACATCTACAACCCTCTCTGTGACAAAATACTTCCTCACATTACCTCTGAGCCATCCCCCCTCTATAACTTCAAATTGTGCCCCCTTGTTCTTGCACATCTCTTTTTCTAAAAGATGCTACCCTACCGGACTTTGTTGATTCCCTTGAGGTATTTGAAAGTTTCTATCATGTCCCCCCTTCCTTGAGGCTATACATCTTAAGGTCCTTTAGTCTTTCTTCATATGTCTTCTGGTGTAGACCCTGCACCATTTTGGTTGCCCTCCTCTGGACAGCCTCCACCCTGTCTATGTCTTTGCGGAGCTGGGGTCTCCAGAACTGTGCACAGTACTCCAGATGTGGTCTTACCAACTGTCTGTACAGAGGGACAACAACTTCCTGCTTTCTACTGGTGATGCCTCTCCCTGTGCATCCCAGTATCCCCCCAGCCCTCCTTACTGCCTTCTCACATTGCTGGCCCACCTTTAGGTCATCCGATATGACTACCCCCAGGTCCCGTTCCATTTTTGTTGTTGTCAGTATCTCACCCCCCATTGTGTACTCTTCCCCTGAGTTTTTGTTTCCCAGGTGCATTACTTTGCACTTCTTTGCATTGAACCTAAGCTGCCATACATTTAACCATTCCTCCAACCTTGCCAAGTCCCTTTTCAGCCTTTCCATCACACCTTGCGTATCAACCCTGTTGCAGATCTTTGTGACATCTGCAAAAGATACATTCTTTCCCTTTCAGTCCCTGTGCAATTTCACTTATAAAGATATTAAAAAGGACCAGCCGCAGTACTGAACCCTGAGGTACCCCACTAGTAACCCCCCTTTCTTCACTGTGGACTCCATTTACTATTACCCACTGTGTCCTGTTGTCCAGCCAGTGTTTTACCCAGGCTACCACCCTGGGACCCACTCCCAGGCTGGCTAATTTGTTTATTAATCTTTTGTGCGGGACTGTGTCAAATGCCTTGCTAAAGTCTAGGTAGGCCATGTCCACAGCCCCTCCCTGGTCTACTACTTTTGTCACCCCATCAAAGAAATCAATTATATTTGTCTGGCATGACCTTCTTGCTGTGAATCCATGCTGCCTTGGGTCCTGTGCCCCACTGGCCTCTAGGTACTCAACAATTCTTTCCTTCAGAAGTGATTCCATCATTTTCCCTACCACTGAGGTCAAACTGATAGGTCTGTAGTTTCCTGCCTCTGTCTTGCTCCCACTTTTGAGAAGGGGAATCACATTTGCCCTCCTCCAGTCCTCAGGTACCACACCATCCTCCCATGATTTGTTAAAAAGGGTAGTCAGTTCTGTGAAAGGACTAATATCAACCCCCCCATCCAGAGTGCTTCTATTGACTGGATTAGGTATCTCCCCCTGCTTTCCCATTGTGAATACTGAGCAGAAGTATTCATTCTGTATCCCTGCTTTTTCACTGTCACTCTCTGCCCAACCACCGTCCTCGTTATTCAACCTCTGTATCCCTGCCTTAGTCTTTCTTTGCTCCCTAATGTACCTATGAAAGGTTTTATCCCCCTTCTTAACCGAGTAGGCTATCTTTTCCTCAGTTTGGGCCTTTGCTATTCTGACTGCCTTCCCCGCTTCCTTCTGCTTTAACTGGTACAGTTCTCTGTCCTGCTCCTTCTGTGTTTCCTTATACTTCCTGAATGCTATCTTTTTCTCCCTCACCTTCCTGCCATTTGTTTTGAGAACCATAGTGTTTTTTTCTTTCATTTTGATTTGTTATTTGCTTCACACAAAGGCTTGTTGCCTCTGTGCTGGCAGTTTTGATGTTTCCCCATTGTTGCTGCACCCCACCTTCTTGCTGTTTGCTAGTGCTTTTCTGAGGCATTCTCCCAGTTTGACAAAATCAGCCCTCCTGAAGTCCAGTACCTTCACTTTTATAGGGCTTGACTCTACAGATAAGTTTATCATGAACCACACTGTTTGGTGGTCGCTTGTTCCAAGATGGCTACCCATTTCAAGATCGGAGACCCTCTCTCCATCCCCATTTGAGACTACCAGGTCTAAGACTGCTCCCTCCCAAGTGGGTTCCAAAACTAGCTGTCTGAGGCATGCCCCTGTAGGGCATCGAGAATGGACCTGCTCTTGGATGTGGCTGCAGCAAAGGTGCTCCAGTTAACATCTGGCATATTCAGGTCCCCCATCAGTAATATCTCCCCTTTCTCTGCCATCCCAAGGATGCCTTCAATCATTTCCTTGTCCATTTCCTCCCTCTGAGGTGGGGGTCTGTATACAACCCCTGTGCGTATTGTGGAGCCATTTCCACTCTCCCGGGTGACCCACAGTGCCTCCTCTCCCCCCGTTTACCCTTTAGCTCTGTTGCTTTTATCCCTTCCCTTACATAGAGAGCTCCTCCTCCTCCTCCTCCTCCTCTTCTTCTTCCCTCCCTGTCCCTCCCGTAGATTCTGTACCCATTCGTGGTTCTCTGTGTACCATGATTCTGTGACTGCCACGATATCCAGGCATCCCTCCTCCATCAAGGCCAACATTTAGCCAATTAGCATGAAACTGTAGTTTTCTTTAAAAGTAAATTCATTTCTGAAGTATCCCTAAGTATCGATTATTAAATAATGAAGATATTAATTCTTCTGGAGGGTGAAATTGCGATTCTGACGTTTCTCCAAAATGTCTTTCTTCACTTCCTGACTCATACCACAGTTACAGATAATAGATAATGTTTCAGCCTTTGTAGATCTAGCAGTCCTTCTATTGCTAGGATATACCTAAAAATAATACCTGAATATAAGTCTCCTGTCTTAAAGATTGAGGTAATTCCAAATATTTTTTTCAGGATTGACTTGCTTTATCTCGTTAGCAAACCAATGAATTGATTAGCCAACCAATGAATTGATTAAAATGATTTCATTGCCTTTACATTCTTTTACTTAGCTATTCAACCGATAATGCCAAAAGGATGGATGGTACTAGGCTATACCAGACCACCCAGGGACATAATGAGGCCCAATGCCACATGTGAAGGGCCTTGTATCCCTTGAAAGGTCTGGTATAGTCCTTACCACCCACCCTGGAGGGTATGTTGCATTTAGAAAAAAGGGTTTGGGGTGATATGAATAAAATGTTAAAAAACATTTAAAACCTGAAAAAATAAAAAGGGGTAAGAAAAATAAATAAACAATCCTATTAGTGAAAAGTAGACCCTGCACTGCATACTGCTGGCATTGGCTGTTGAGCAGTTGAGGGCACAGTAACCTTAATATTGAATGCAAGAGTCTATGTTGAATGAAGGACCCCCTCCTTACAGTCCCATTCTTTTAATTTTATAGTTAATGTTTGCAGCTTGTTTCCAGCATTATTAGAGGTCTGGTTCATTTTTGACAAAAACATTTTTGTTGCTGTTTGAAGTGTAGCCAGAAGGAAGATGCAGCTGTTATCTCTCACATGACCAAATGACATTACACCCGAAAGTATGTAGAAACTGGATGAAAAGAATGCCAACTTTATTTCAAAGTAGTAGACCAAGGAGGGGCTATGGACAAGGCCTACCTAGACTTTAGCAAGGCATTTGTTACAGTCCCACACAAAAGATTAATAAACAAGTTAGCCAGCCTGGGAGTGGGTCCCAGGGTGGTAGCCTGGGTTATTAAATTGGCTGGACAACAGGACGCAGAAGGTAATAGTAAACCGAGTGCACTCTGAAGGAAGGGGGGTTACTAGCGGGGTACCGCAGGGTTCAGTAATGGGACCAGTCCTCTTTAATGTCTTTATAGGTGATATTGTGGAGGGACTAGAAAGAAAAGTATGCCTCTTTTCAGACAACACAAAAATCTGCAACAGGGTTGATACACAAAGGGAGGGTGGAAATAATGAGAAGGGACTTGGCAAGGTTGAAGGAATGGTAAAAAGTATGGCAGCTTAGATTCAATGCAAAGAACTGTAAAGTAATGCACCTGGGAAACAAAAACCCAGGGGAACAGTACACAATGGGGGAAGGGAGGTACTAACAACAACAAAAATGAACCTGGGGGTAGTCATATCAGATGACCTAAAGGTAAGCAAGCAATGTGAGAAGGCAGTAAGGAGGTCTGGAGGGATACTGGGATGCATAAGGAGAGACATCACCAGAAAAAAACAGGAAGTTGTTATCCCTCTGTACAGACAGTTGGTGAGACCCCATCTGGAGTACTGTGTGCAATTCTGGAGACCCATCTCTGCAAGGACATAGACAGGATGGATGCAGTCCAGAAAGGGCAACTAAAATGGTGTGGGGTCTGCACCAGAAGCCATAGGAAGAGAGACTAAAGGAGATTAATTTGCATACCCTCTGTAGAGGGGTTGTGGGATAGAAACATAGAAACATAGAATGTGACGGCAGATAAGGACTACTTGGCCCACCTAGTCTGCCCATTTTCCTACCTAACGGATAGGCTGCAGATCTTAGTTAACTAACAGCCTACTTCCTCCTACCCCCACTAGAATTGCCTTATGTCTGTCCCAAGCATTCCTGAATTCCCCCACTGTTTTTGATTCTACGACCTCCTCAGGAAGGCCGTTCCATGCATCTACAACCTTCTCTGTGAAAATACTTCCTCACATTACCTCTGAGCCATCCCCCATCTTCAGATTGTGCCCTTGTTTTACACATCTCTTTTCTGAAAGATGCTACCCTCTTGGACTTTGTTGATTCCTTGAGGTATTTGAAAGTTTCTATCAAGTCCCCTCTCCCTCCTTTCCTTGAGGCTATACATCTTAAGCTCCTTTAGTCTTTCTTCATATGTCTTCTGGTACAGACCCTGCACCATTTTGGTTGCCCTCCTCTGGACAGCCTCCACCCTGTCTATGTCTTTGTGGAGATGGGGTCTCCAGAACTGTAAACAGTACTCCAGATGTGGTCTTACCAACTGTCTGTACAGAGGGCCAATGACTTCTTATTTTCTACTGGTGATGCCTCTTCCTGTGCATCCCAGTATCCCTCAAGCCCTCATTACTGCCCTCTCACATTGCTGGCCCACCTTTAGGTCATCTGATATGACTACCCCAGGTCCCTTTCCATTTTTATGTTGCTTGCACGCATGTGCAAGAAACATAGTGCCATCATCGGAGATTTCGGAGGTGTGTCACCTCCTCCTCCAATTCAGTCAGTGTGCTGGCAGGTGCAGCCCCTGTAGCCAATGCATTTTGGAGCTGTCGCAATACGCTCAAAATGCAGTGGCACTCTGATTGAAAGGGGAGCTACGCTTCAGTGAGCACCGATAAGAGGCTGCTCACGCGCAGCTCCCCAGCAGGCGTGCGCCCCCGGCTCATTGTATAGCCGGCCAGGGTGCCCAATCCTCATCGGCTGAGCTCGTCCCCTCTCCCCAAGTAGTAGTGGCCACGCTGAGAACCCACCCCAGCATGGCAAGCGATCACTTGCCGGCGAGGGTGCCCAATCCGCCGTCGGCTGAACATCCCCATCCACAAATTCCATGGCGGCGGGGTGCCCAATCCCCCAGTCGGCTGAACACTCCCCTCATCCTTTTGCCACGCTGGGAGCCCACCCCAGCGTGGCAACAAATTCTATGGCCGACGGGGGTGCCCAATCCCCCGTCGGCTGAACACCCTCCCCAACGTCCTCGTGCCATGCTGGGAGCCCACCCCAGTGTGGCAAAGGGTCCCACGTAGTCTTTTTTTTTTAAATACCTGAAAACCCCAGCGGTCCCTTGGCGTGTCTCCCAACCCCTCCACAACCCGCACCCACCCACTGCACCCAGCCTCCCCACACCCCCACCCTCCCACCTCCGGATTCGCGCGATGATCTTGGTGGACCGGGAACACGTCTGCACTCTTCAAAGCCGACCCTTGAACTGAGGAAATGCCGTAAGCTGTATAATGGGCTACAGAGGGGTTTCAACTTTGTTGCATATCTCAGGCATTTTTGGGAATTTTTGCACCAAATTTTCAACATGGGGTTTTTGGAACCCCTTCTCATGAATGATGTCACTGTTATGGCGTTGTTCAGGCCCAAAGGGTGATTTCACGCAGTGACTGCGCAGTGACTGCAAAATCACCCTTCAGCCATGCATACCACCATGACAGTGACATCATTCATGAGAAGGGGTCCCAAAAACCCCATGTTGAAAATTTGGTGCCAAAAATCCAAAAAATGACTGTTTTACGAGTGTGCATTGCGCAGTTCCTACACAGGCTCATAAGTTCGCAAAATTTCAATATTTTCACTCCAGATTTTCAACATTGCCATTTTACCACACCTTCTTATGAGCAGTATAGCTGTAATTTTTCACATCTCACCCAAAATGTGTTTCGCCCATGTAGGGCAGAATGGCGCAGTCGGTGTATGAAATCAATGTACGGGACAAATTAAGAAAATCACAGTGACACTGATCATGAGCAGAGGTCTTAAAATGCCTGTGTTGAAAATCTGGTGAAAAAATTCCTAAAAATGACTGTTTTACGAGTGTGCATTGCACTGTTCCTATGCACGCTCGTAAGTTTGTGAATTTTCAATATTTTCACTCCAGATTTTCAACATTGCCATTTTACCACACCTCCTTATGAGCAGTACAGCTGTCATTTTTCACATCCTGCCCAAAACATGTTTCCGCCCATGTAGCGCACAATGGCGCAGTCGGTGTGCGAACTCAGTGTATGGGACACATTAAGAAAATCACAGTGTCACTGTTCATGAGCAGAGATCTTAAAGTGGGAATTTTTAAAATTTGGTGAAAGAATTCTTAAAAATGACTGTTTTACGAGTGTGCATTGCACAGTTCCCACGCACGCTCGTAGGTTTGCGAATTTTCAATATTTCCACTCCAGATTTTCAACATTGCCATTTTACTACACCTCCTTATGAGCAGTACAGCTGTCATTTTTCACATCCTGCCAAAACGTGTTTCTGCCCATGTAGTGCACAATGGCACATTCGGTGTGCAAACTCAATGTATGGGACATATTAACAAAATCACAGTGACACTGTTGATGAGCAGAGGTCTTAAAATGGCTATGTTGAAAATTTGGTGAAAAAATTCCTAAAAATGACTGTTTTACGACGTGCATTGCGCGGATTCCACACACGCTGGTAAGTTATGGAAATTTTCAATATTTGCTCCAATGACTTCCAAATACCTAAACAGCACATAGAAGCAAAGCAACATTCGGCATTGACAAATGCTTGTTATTGTTGTCAGTATCTCACCCCCTCATTGTGTACTCTTCCCCTGGGTTTTGGTTTCCCAGGTGCATTACTTTGCACTTCTTTGCATTGAATCTAAGCTGCCATACATTTGACCATTCCTCCAACCTTGCCAAGTCCCTCTTCATCCTTTCCACCCCACCTTGCATTTCAACCCTGTTGCAGATCTTTGTGTCATCTGAAAAGACACATACTTTCCCTTCCAGTCCCTCTGCAATGTCACTTATAAAGACATTAAAAAGGACCGGCCCCAGTACTGAACCCTGCGGTACCCCACTAGTAACCCCCCTTTCTTCACAGTGGACTCCATTTACTATTACCCACTGTGTCCTTCTGTCCAATCAGTGTTTTACCCAGGCTACCACCCTGGGACCCACTCCCAGGCTGGCTAATTTGTTTATTAATCTTTTGTGGGGGACTGTGTCAAATGCCTTGCTAAAGTCTAGGTAGGCCATGTCCACAGCCCCTCCCTGGTCTACTACTTTGGTCACCCAGTCAAACAAATCAATTATATTTGTCTGACATGATCTTCCTGCTGTGAATCCATGCTGCCTTGGGTCCTGTGTCCCACTGGCCTCTAGGTACTCAACAATCTGTCCTGATGAACCAGACACTGAACTTCAGTTTCAACACACAATCTCTGTGTAATTTGTATTCAAAATACAGTCGATAATCTTCAGCAATGGCATATTCCTTCTTCAATACATCAGTTTGCAGCAATAGACTATGTATATTCTTCCTCTGCAGTTGTCAGCACTTACTGACTCACTGATCTACCCATCTAAACTTTATACTTTTTACCTTCATCAAAAACACCTATTGCCTTGGTATTTTCAACATTTTCACGTTTCATAAACATAAGGTATATACATCAAGGTATTTTATGACATAGTGCTATTACATACTAAATCCAACAACAATAAACAGAGCCTGTTGTTTTACATAGGGTTGGAGGTCACCACAGTAACCTCCCTGTACGAGGACCTGAGAGGGAAGAGGAAAATTGAAGAGGACACTATTGCATAGTCAAGAAAGGGAGGGGCAGGGCACATAGGTGACCAACCTTATGGACTATAAATTGTAAAGGATAGATTAGGCTAAGAAACAGAAGAAATGTTGCAACAGATTTGAGTAAGGTCAGTCCTCAAGAGTGGCAGGATCTCCCTGTCACATATTCCCCACCTTAAGAGAGAAGCAGTTATCTCAGACTGCTTACCACCTTCCTGTCCTAGAAAGGAATGGAGCTTCCACCCATCCATCTTCAGAATGCTCTGTCTCAGGGTCCCTGTTAACGATAAACATTCCATCATAAACGTAGTGGATATCATCATTCTTTTCCCTGAGGCATTAATACATTTCCCAACAGAGCTAAATGGTACCGATCTCTGTACTATCTCATGTTAGGGAAAGTCTGTCATATTCTACCGACTGAGAATCTGGACAGCTGTAAAGTCCAGTATCATAGAAAGACTTTCTCTGGGGTGAATAATTACCTGCTCCAATGCCACCAGACATGTCAGTTTTAAGCAGGGGCCCAGTCCTAGGTTCAACCCCTCTACATAAACCCGCCATGTCTCTTGATTCATTCATTTCACTTGCCACTGATACTGACACCTGAGGGTAGACACTCTAGGTACTACCCCAACACAGGTTCTAATCCATTTTCCACCCACCTCCTCCTTTGTAGATTTTCCATAAAAAAAATTAAAAATAAAACACATGTACCACCTCCTTAATCTAAACTTATTGTAACATTGGCATCTTTAGCCTGCAGTATACCCCAGTCAATACTGTTAGATTTAGCTATATCAATACAAGAAAAAGTCCCTTCAGCCTCATAGTCTTCTTCTTGCTTGCTTGGAGTCTTCAACCCCAGCACAATATCACTAGGCACAGTCTTAGCTAGGGTCTCACATTTAAGATCCAGACTTGCATCTCCAACCTCCAACAGGTAACAATTCAACAAAAGGAATATCTTGCTCAGTGAGGGAGTCCTCCTCCAGCTAAACCCACAAAAAAATCCTCCTCCTCCGATTCTTTATCCAAACTCTCCAGCAGGGACCTCTCAAGCATCTGGCACTGGTGTTCCACCTCTCTGCATAGTCTGTCTGCCTCCAGTCATTGCCCACTCATCCACTGTGTTAACCTCATCAGGTTTTCCACCATTGGGGTGTCGTCTTCAGGCATGTCCTTCCTCTGAGCTCCCAGGTCCAGTCCAGGCAGCAGCTTCTCTGTGTCTGTCAACCATGGTTCTGGTCAGAACTCTACAGACTTTCTTCTCCGAGTTCTCCTCTGGCAACTCCTGGTGCATCGCTCTACCTGTTTTATATCCACTGGAAAACTTCCTTCTTAGGCCAGTCCAGACATTTCCAGCAAGTTACCCCACACTGACTTCAAGTCTGTGGAGGGGTTGTGGGATAACAGATGGACCAGACACGTTACTTCACTTTCAGCACACAATCTCTTTGTGATGTTTATTCAAAATACAGATCATAACCTTCAGCAATGGCATATTCCTTCTTCAATACAGCAGTTTGCAGCAACAGACTACGCATGTCCTTTTGCTGCACTTGTCAGTACCTACTGACTCACTGATCTACTCATCTAAGCTTTTCAGTGAAAATCCATCGTCCCTATGGTTGCCTTGTTTGCTTGGGTAGTGGGGGCTCAAAAATAATAAAAAAAAATAACAAGCTGTAGACAAAGAACCTCAGTGCAGAAGCACTGAAACAAGGGTTACCCCAAAGGGTAGTGATAATAAGCCAAGTTTTAAAGAAACACAACATCACACATACTTCCATAATGCAAAGCATCATGGGATATATGCAAATCACCATTACATTTCAGATTGGCTTATTACAGCAGGAATGCATGGCACCAGTTTACATGCATTTAATAACACAACCAACTCAATTTCTATAATACAGTCACCTAATACCTTTTACCTTTATCAAAAACACCCAGTGCCATGGTATTTTCAACATTTTCAGGTTTCATAAACATCAGGGCCCAGATATTCAAGCTGCGCCAGGCTGTGGTGCAAGCCTGGGTGCAGCGCAACTTGGCTGCGCAGGGGCGTTGACTGGGTTATATTCAACAGAGCTGCGCCATGGCACAGCATCATTGAATATCGCACCCTCACCACCCGCAGTGTGCATGTCGCAGTGGCACTGCACCAGTGCAAGTGGCCAGAGTGGAGCAGGGGGATGTGCTAGCACAAGTTCCAATGCGCTATGCGCAGCAACCGCGATATTCAAAAGTGCACATGCAAATGGGGCCATAATGTATGGAAGGTGCAAATGGGGCCATTTGCATGTCATTGTGGCTCCATTTGCATGCAGGTGTGCCGCTCTCCGGCAACTTGCGCCTAGTGCCCTGCCAGGCAGCAGCCATCGGGGATCGACGCCCCTTGCACAGCGTGGCAATGTGCCCCACAGCCCGATCGTGAGCTTCAGTAACTGTAAATCGCATCCAATATCCCTGGTGGTCCTGTGGACCGCTGTCAGCCCGATCGCTGGCATTTGTAAAATAATATTAATTCCTATATTCCTGGTGGTCCAGTGGACCGCTGTCAGTCCGATCACGGGCATTTGTAAAATAATATTAATTCCTATATCCCTGGTGGTCCAGTGGACCACTGTCAGCCCAATTGCGGGCATCTTTAAAATAATATTAACCCCTATATCCCTGGTGGTCCAGAGGACTGCTCGCAGCCCAATCGCGGGCATTTGTAAAATAAGATTAATTACTATATCCCTGGTGGTCCAGTGGACTGCTCGCAGCCTGATCACGGGCATTTGTAAAATAAGATTAATTCCTATATCCCTGGTGGTCCAGTGGACTGCTCACAGCCCGATCGCGGGCTTAAGTATTAATAAAATAAGTTCAAATATCCCTGGTGGTCAAGTGGACCACTAGCAGCCCGATTGTGGGCATTTGTATTAAAACAAATGACGTCCAATATCCCTGGTGGTCCGTGGTACCCCCTCACCACCTGCCCACTGGGCCCGCCTCCCCGGTCAGCGGTGGGTGGCACCCACCCGCCTGCCACCCCGCCACCCGCTGACTCGACATCGAGTAGGGCTGTATGCCCATTGGTCCACAGTGTGAGCCAATGGGCATGCAGCCCGTACCGTACTACACATTCCAGATATGTGAATGGATTGCGGTGTTGTGACTCACTCGCTAAGAGAGGAAAAAATTACAGGCATCACGATTTTCAAAATTCTATGGGGCACAGTGATCTTATAAACAGGCAGGCTGGCACAAGTATTTACTCTCTCTCTCTCTCTCTCTCTCTCTATCACCTGGGTAGAGGGTGCTCTTGGCCAGAGCTTGGCCAGAGAGCAGGGTTTCTCCAACCCATTTTCTAAGTCTATATAACACATAAATAATAATGAATACACAAGAATAAAAATGGTCATACGGTATATGAAATTATATTATTTTATATAATTTTGTATCATATTATATCATCTTATATTATGTTATCCTATATTATATCATATTCTGTTAGACTGCATTCTATTTTCATATATCTTATCATTTTATATCATGTTATGTCAGATCAGATTGGGTTGGAGTCACAAAATGATGTGAGACTAAGTCCCATTCCACAACTTCAGTTATGAACCAAAATCCCTGCAGCTGTGGAGATTTGTTTTGTCAGTCTCCCACAGCTGCAGAAGATGTTATGCCTTGTCCCACTGGGCATTAACATTTTCCACAACTGTGGAGAAAAACCACCAGCAAGCTGCCATTACTCCTGGAGCCAGTTGTAAACCGGCTACATCTTTGTGAATACAGCAGCTGTGGGAAAAACTGCAGCTCCGCAAGTGACAGCCCCTTGCACTTGCTATATTTTTTTATTTTATTTAGTATTCTTTTTTGTTGCCAGCTATCTTTACCATCTGCACCAGTCCCAGAGCACCTGCCTCATTCTAGTGCCATGCCCTGCAGATACCCCTGGCTTCCCAGGGTGAAATATGACACCACGAAGGCAAAGCCCATCTATGACAGAGAGAGGTGTCGGTGAACCAACATTGCCTCCCTGGCTTCCCACCCCATGGCGGGGTTCAGGGCTTGGTGGTGCCATGGGGCCATAATTGGTTGGCAGGGAGGCAGGGAGATATAGAGGCCAGTCATAGGGCAGGCTTCATCAATGGCAGGCAGCGGTCTTTTTCTGGGCTGTCCCTGGGTGGCAGGGATGTGCTATGATGTCCAACATCCACCTGCCCTCTTAACGTGCTGGCACCGGTCACCTGTGGTTCCCTCAGACTCTGCCATTGGTCCCTCAGGCACCTGATACTCTACCCCTTCTCCCCCCAGAGAAGGAAAGCAGTCCATGGGATGCTCAATCCTTCTCCCCCGGCCAACCCTCCAACTCTTGGGTCCATTCCTGAACCCGAGTCGTAGGGTCACAAGCAGAAATCCAACCGCTGCACCGGTGGGCCGGCTTGCACTGTTTTTTTCACACAGCTGTGGGATTTTGGGGACTTTATGAATCTGGCCCATTACCTTTTCATATATCATATTATTTTATGTCATGTTATACGAGTTCATATTCTCTTTTCACATATCATATGTCAGAGTACATAAGATTATATTATCTTCTCATTTATCAAATCATATTATCTCAGATTATATTATCTGCTCTTATAGCATGCATATAAAAATTCTGCTGATTACTGACCCGTAATTACATGCCAGAACTACCTATAGCCAATCTAACCACATAACGTACAGTAAGCAGAGAATCACTACAGTCAAGAGCTTTCACGTTATTGCAAGCCATATCTGTCAGTTTACCCTGAGGCACTCAGACTGAAACATTTTTCTGTATACCACATTCCACTTTTTCCCCAGAGTGCTTTCCATGGCTGCTTCAATGAGACTGGAAAAGGGCAAAGAGATACAAACCACGTCATCTCCCTGAGTAGCACTCTGTGTCAGTGTTTTTGGTTTAAGAGGACAGGAAATAATGTCTAACTGGCAGCTGTTTATAAAGTTCATATTCTTAGACATGATATACATTCACCTAAATTATTCATATTTAACTGTACCTGAATAAAAAGTGATATAAAAAATGTATTTTGCATAGTCTTGTTTTTATGGGCAGCATTCTAGTACAGTTCTCTTCATGGAACCAATAATTTGGAGTTTTAACTATCATGGTTTGTGCACAGAACTCTAAATATGGTTCTGATAGGTCAACTGCTCATAATTAGCATTCTGTACACAAATCGTGACATACAGTAGTAAAAACTCCGCATAAGTGATTCCATGAAGTGAATTGTAACAGAATGCTGCCCATAAAAACAGAACAATGCAAACTGCAGTTTTACTTATCACTTTTTTTTTCAGGTTCAGTTAAATATGGATACTTTAGTTTCTGAGAATAAGAACTTTTTATACAGCTGCCAATTAGCACAAATTTCCTGTCCCCTAGAATAGAAAAATGATACATGAACAGTTTGCTGTGGTTACCGTTATTAGACGTAGGGAGGAAGTAGAAACCACCCTGTGTACACATGTTCAGAACTTCAGATAAAAACAAAATGTCCTACGCTTTTGCCGTGGCTGTGCTAATGAGACTGGGTGAGTAAAAGGAAATCACTCCTGTGTACCCGTATTTAGAACTTCAGCTAATTACTAACCTATGAGTCAAAATGACTAACGATAGACAACTATGATGAAAAATAAACTAATTCATTGGCATTTTGAAGCTTTTTAAGAAATTCAAAGTTGTTTGTATTTTACAGCTTATAAAGCTGCTTCTCTTAGGGACTACTTTATGTCTCAACCTGTTAACACATGCTGTTAAAACAGTAAAAAAAACTGCTGAACAGTGCCTATCTCATTTCTATTAGTAGAATTTTTCTACACATTGTTATAAGTGCAATAATGCAGTCTAGGGAGTGTGTGATTACTGTGTCATATATTATGTACAGATACATTAAAACATCTATTACAGGACAGGCCCAGTGATGTAGAGAGCTGAGGCATCTTGCCTTACCTCCTGCCATGACGGCAACCAGTGTTCATAATGCGAGTGGGTCACCGGGGTCAGCCGGGGAGGAGCAGGAGGAGGATTGAGCATCCTAGGGACAGCTCTTCTTCTCTGGGGTGGGGGTTGATTAGTGGTTGGTGCTTGCCTGGCCCCTAGCAGAGGCTGGAGGCTGGCACACTGATGCTGTCTATGATGGGTGAAGGCAGGGCATACACTCGATGTGATGTGCACAGGAGCATGCATGGCACCATCATTGCACACCCTACCTCTAAAGGGAGAAAACCAGGGGGAAAAGATCTCTAATGGCTGGATGAAGGAGGGGCTCACAGGTCCTGTTCCCCAACCACCTGCGACACTGACCAGAACTGGATCCAGTCTTCCATGGGAGCCAGGGGTACCCCCGCTGACCCCACCGGGGGGGGGGCAAACCCTGGAGGAAGATGGTTGGCGTTGGCTGGTGAATGTCGGGTTGATGGAGCTGGGGCTTCCTCCAGAACATGGTCTGTCGGAGAGCGGAATAAACAGAATGAAAAAAAAAATCTATTACTGTTACAGAATTACAATCTGTTGCAGTTTACAAAGTAAACAAATAAAACATGTGAGGTTCAAAATCCCTTGAACCTTGTCAAATCAGTGGTGTTGGGTTCCTTGGTATTCAAATGATCAAGCAATGCATGGTTGGCGAACCCTAACATCAGCACTGTCTTGTCACACAAAGGAAATGACACAGCAATGGTTGCATAGATACTGTTGATATTAAGGTAATGCCAGCCCTGCTTTGTATGATTTTTCAGACTCTGAAGAACATCACACCACTGATTTGCCAGAGTTCCAGAGACTTTGAACTCTAATGTTTTCATTCTCTACTTTGTATGCTGTAACCCTAGAAGATGCTCTACTATTTTATGCAAATAATTTTCTTTCTTTTCAAAACAGATGTACCATATAATAACTGTTACCTTTGTCTTACCTTCATTACAGTCTACGATGAATACTGTACTTGTCATAAAGTACATAAATTATCACACAGACTGGCCCAGGCAGTCCTGCTGTGACTCCCTTCTGGTCTAACGTGAGTCATTTGGGGGACCCTTTTTTTACTGGGCTTGCTCCAAATATGTGGCGCAGGCTGCTGTTAATTTTTGAAACTATTGCAACTGCAAAATTAAGTGCTGTTGCATCAAAGGAGTTTGGCACAGCTGCGCCAAACATCAGGGCTGACACAGGGCTTAATGCAAGCCTTGCATGGCACTTTGAAAAACGGGCCTCTATTCACAAGGAAGGTGAAGTTGTATCTCACAAAAAAGGTTTAAAAGTTTCCATTGCCTTAAAAAAACATCTTAGAAAATGTGTGAACAAAATTTTTATGTATTTATTTGTTTAACACTCGGGACAGCCTTTGAAAGGGAAAGGGGGAAATTGTTTAACCAGCTACTGTATGACCTCTTTTACAAAGGTTCCACATCACGAGACAAAACAACAGTTACAGCAATTACAATGGTACAATTCACATAGACAGAAATACAGGTATCTAACATAGGAATAATAGCTGGACAAGACAGTAGCTTTGTAGTAGAATACGAACAGTCACAATTAACATGTTTGAGAGGTATAACCAGCTACCTTGGGAGCAGACATTGTCACAAGTTTCAGGTCCTACATTCTTCTAAATTGTTGCAGGTAAAGGGAGCAGGAAGAGGGATGCGGGAGCAGGGGATCAACAGGCACAGTCCCAGAGATGAGCTGAAAAAATTGGCGATAGGAAAGTGACAGGTGATAGGTGAAGTAAAGTGGAGGTGGGTATGAGTTAAGGGCAGGACTGGGTGGTGAGACAGTAGTGTGGGGGAGAGAAAATTAGGGGGTAAGAGCAGGTTGAGAGTCACAGGGAAGGGACTGAATTAATGAAGCTCAAGCGTGCAGGGAGAGGGGCTTGGAGGAACGAGGTGGGAGTAAGGGTTAATCTGCGGTGGATTACAATCCTATCAGGTAGAATTACCTGCACATGCCCCAAAACAGGGTTTTATTTTGTAAAAAAAAAAAAAAAAAATAGAAATAACAACTACAAAGTTCTGCCATCTATTATATAAATAATTATCCTTAGGCTGTACTCTAACTAAAATGAAAAGCATTTAGGTTTAAACTCACAGCACTTTTTGCACTATCTGTGAGCAAAAAAGTCCTGAAAAAATATTTTATGCAATTTCAGCCTTCTAGAACCTTGAAATCACTGAACCAATTTTTTTTAATTTTTGTTTTTTCACTCCTCCCTCAGTTGCCACTCCTTCCTATGAGCACCCCAGCCCTGTCACCTCGACATCAACTGGGACTTACCTGCCACTGTCTTCCTCCATGGCTTACACCCCCCCCCCCTTGGTGGAGTCGGCAGGGTCCCTCAAGCCCTACCACAAAACAGACCCAGTTCTGGTGGTATGCCCAGCCTTCCATCCCCTGCCCCCCCTCATTATTACTGTCCTTATTATATCGATAGGACATGTGATTGTGAATTATTATCCCTACTAGTGTAACTGGAGTGCTAGAACCTGATGGCATTTATTGTAACCCTGTACAGTAAACCCTCTAGTATACATAGAAATTATAAATGAGAAGCACCATAAATCTACAGCCAAAGGAATCAATTGTACCTTATGCTGTTTTACTTCTAGGATCAGGTCTGGAATCACATGAACACCACACAGAATTATGTCGACCACGGCAGTATAAGTGTAGATCTCCAGGAAGGCCCTGCACAAATACAGATGATCACCTGTACTGTAACTTGGGACATTTAATGCAGCATAGACCTAATATAGCCATTTAAAGTAAATGTATTACAGACCCATATAGGAGTTTAAAATTATGTTGTGACTTTAAAACGATGCTCAGTTCTAACCCCTGATTTCTGCTTTTTGTATTTTGTTATTACTTTAATAATTATTGTTTATTTAAGAAGACTACTTTTTGGTTATGGTGAACCATTTTACGGAAAGTTAAGAGTACTTGAAAAATGTCTTTAAATGATTGTAAAAGAAAATGCAAACTAATGATGATGTCATTACCTGGGGACTATAAATGTAAGTGGGTTAGTCTCACTAATTATCCCCTTGATGAAGCCTAACTGAATAGGCGAAGTGCTGGGATGGAGCCCCACTGAGGTGAATGGTGAACTGATGAAAAAAACTATGTGGATTGCATTTGGGAGTTTGGACTGCGTTATTTTCTGAAGAGGTGCCTAATGTTGATACATGTATGTCAATTGGGGACTGGCGGTCCTAATAGAGTACCCCCATGCAGCAGGTGTAGCACACTGTCACCTTTTCGGAACTGAGTGGTTGGGTGCAGGGCCTGCAGGCGCTCCTTGTCATCCTGATACCTGTGTTTTCCTCCGGTTTTCACCCCAGAGATGTGACTTGTAGTGACATCATGGTGCACGCCATGAGCTCCTACATGCCATGCACCGATGTCTGTCACATGCCACGATCATCTTGGCACTGAACTGCCTTTCCCCCAGCTTCCTCCAGGGGCCAGGTGAGCTGCAGGATCTGCCCACCCTTCCCCCCAGAGGAGGAGAGCAGTCCTGCAGACACTTGATCCTCCTCCCCCTGGTCAACCCTCTGACAGCCCAGATCCACTCCCAGTCCCGGGCCATCATCATCATCATCGCAAGCAGTTGCACTAGCACTGCACCAGCGGCTGGTAACTGAACCAATTGTTGCCAAATTTTTAGAACACATAGATCGTAGGCTTATGAATAGGCCTAGTCAGATTCCAGGTGATTCTGTACAGGGGTAGCTACATTATTATGGTGCAAAAATAGGGGGTTACAATAAAGCAGCATTTTCTATGCATGTTCAGCCTTCTAGGACTGTGAACCCCTGTACTGATCATTACCAACTTTTCAGGATACAAAGATACTAACACCAAAAATGACATACCAGGTTGAAGTGTATATTGTTTAGGGATGCATGCCTTATTAAGGTTCAAGGGTAGAAATTAAATATAAAATAGCATTTCATGTGTTTTCAACCAACTCACCAACTTAGGCACCCTCTGCTTGTTCAAACACAAGCTACGTCAAAAGCTTGTGTCCAGAGCCACCTGTGACTGTTTCTCCTAACCTCCCAGGTAGTCACTTCTGTTCTTCGCACCTCTCTACTATCACCACCTCTGCCTGCCACCACCCTCCCCACCTCCCATATCTACCCCTGCCTCTCTCCCTAGCCCTGGTCCACCACCTTGCTCTCTTACCCTCCTTCAACTACCTTCCTCTCTCTCTTTTCTAATCTGCTCACTGCACCCAATGTTGCACTTGTTCCCCGATCCTTGCCTCCCACCCACTTCTCCTTCTACCTCCCTCCCAGTTACCCCTCTACACCCACTCTGTCTACCACTTTCCTGCGCTACCTGGCACAATTGGCAGCAACTCAGTTTTTTTCCACTCTACCTTTCCCTTTGACAGTGCCCTTTTGGCAGATTTACTTCATGTAAATATTATTTGTTGTGACTCATCGTTCTTAAATGTATGACTGATTGTGTTGTTGTAACTGTTATTTATATTACCTGTAGCCTTTAGACCATGTATAACCTGTACTGAATTTTGTATTCACACTGCTTGCCTGCTAATTTCACACAAACTGTACTTCTAGTCTTTGTATACTGACGTGGAACCTTTGTAAAAGAGCCACTGGCTCAAAGGTATTTATCCAAAATTCTAATAAATAAATAAATAAAACCTTCTACAACTTATTTTTTGCAGTTAGTCATTTTTCTCTTATAGCATCTAAGCTACCATTCAGACGATGATGGCCCCTGCCCGCTCCCGTGCTTTCCACCAGGACTTATCTTCACACGTGAGGCAGTGGGGGCTGAGGAGTCAATGGGGGGCAGAGGCTCCAGCTGGTTGGGTTCAGCAGCAGCTCAGGCAGCCATGGATCTTTTTCTTGTGTTGTTACCCTTGGGGGTTGCCATGCAATTCCACCCAGGCACTTCCATGCATGCTTCCATGCATGGAGCACCAGCAGCTGCCATGCCCTCCCCAGTGCATGCAGTCCCAACCTTCCGCACCCTCAGCCAATGCTAAGGCCAGGTAAGTGCCAGGCACTGAAACCCTCCCACACTGGGAGTGGAGAGCAGTCCTGCAGATGCTCAGTCCTCTAACTTCCTAGCCAACCCCTGGTGACCCAACTGTGCATTTGAACCCAGGTCACCAGTGTGGTGCAAGGTGTGCCATCCAGCATGTCAAATCTTAACGCCATCAGGCTGGCTACCTTCTAGAACTTTTTAACTTGCTGACCCCAGTCATTACTAGCTTTTCAAGATGCAGAGATCTTGGGAACCAGAATGTGTGTGCCCAATTGTAAGTTATTCCACCAGGTCTGGAACCCACCTACACACCAAGCCCTGACGGGCTTGCGGACAGAAAGATATCAGCTGTCCAAACATTTGCCCAGCTGTGGCCCTGACTGGGTCTGGGAAAAGCTCCCTGCTGGCATTGCCAAAACCTGCAGTTTCTCTGCCAGTGGGCAGAACAAGATAGGGAAAAGATGGTGTGGAGCAGTGACTCGAGGACTGGTGCTAGCAAACCCAGACAGTAAGCTGATTTTGGGATCTTCCCCCAAATTTTCCATTATACTTTTTTATGCTCAATCCTGGAAGATTCCAGCAAGCTGAAAATGGGGATACACCAGTAAGGGACATTATCAAGGGTCGAGCAGCCTGGCAATAGGGGATGTGAGACCTATGGGGTACCTAGCACAAGGCCTAGCACCCATCATAAACTGGCCTACCAGTAAGCTGGTTGCAGACCTGATCCTCAGTCTCAGTCCTTGAACCCATCCCCAGTCCGGTAGTAAATCAGGGCATCAATCCCTTCATACCTTGCTGGATCACCCACCGACTTGGGCCCCGACATGGAAAGACCCTTCCTTGAGCGCACCACAGGAACTACCACCAAACTCCCATTGAATGGCCACTCATTTCTCTTGGATTCATCTCCCAGGGTCTCAGCCCAAACCCTGGACCACTCAGAAACACCCAACTGAGGCACCAGAATCCCTTTAGAGTTATGGCACAGTCTAATGCCCAAAATCGACTCTTCATGGGCGCAAAAATGAGGCTCAAAACTGACTTCCGGGACTGACTTAAATGCTGCAGCTCCTTGCTGTTACTGCTGTTATATCTGGCTGTTACATGTTGCATTTATTATCAATAGCACACAGGCACTGAGGCAGTGATGGTGTGTGTGATGCACACCAGAAATCGGCCACCACTGTGTGATAGAACAGGACCAGCAATCGGGACAAGGATTGGTGGGCCTGAACCTTAGTGGCAAAAATGACAGGTAAACTACCTGTGGAAATAAAACAGGGAAAATAAATTAACAAAAAAGAAACCCTTCTGGGGCCCAGATCAAGACTAGAGGGTGGAGAATTGACTAGGGGAATCGAAGGACCTGGTATTATGGACAGCTCCTTGTCACCCCCTTCAGTAAAAAATGAGGACCTCAAGATTGCAAAAAAAGAAAAACAATACCAGCAAAAATTAACCTTAAGGCAGGTATCTGAAATCTGCAAATTATAGTCCCCCCCTTATTCTTGTTTTGGCAGATGCTGATGCATACTTGCTGGCTCCTGGACCACCAAGAATGAGCACTGCACTGGGCTGCATGAGCGCCACAGCCTGCTGGCTTTGCAAAGCTGCTGGGAGGATGCTGATCAGGGAGCATTTTCAAGAGATTGAGCCCAGGAGGTGATAAAATATTAACTGGGGAGAGAGCAGCGAGGGAGTGGCAGCGCAAGCTAGGGATTGAGTTAGTGGTCTGATCAGGTCAGGAA
This sequence comes from Neoceratodus forsteri, assembly GCA_016271365.2. Lineage (NCBI taxonomy): Eukaryota > Metazoa > Chordata > Ceratodontiformes > Ceratodontidae > Neoceratodus > Neoceratodus forsteri. The sequence goes on along the minus strand of CM028129.1, from coordinate 48,920,958 downwards.
TATCCTGCAGCTGTACAACCAGTCCTGGGCCAGCCAGCTACAAGTCCTCTCCTCCCAGTGCTTCACATTGCAGAACAGGGCATGGAGGGAAGAAAGGAAGATAGAGGGAGAAAGAGAGCACACACACACCGATTCGTGCCAATAAGTGCTTCAACTTCACTGTTGCATAGAGCAATTATGTGATGTATTCGGTATCCTGTCACGCGCATTTCAGATCCCCTCTATTGTATCCTTTGTTCACTATGTGTCAGCATAGCACTTGCTATGTAGCTGTAAAAATTGGATAACATCAACAGAATGATTTAGACCAATGGGGTGTAATGCTTTGAATTTGTATATCAAATTTGTATCCTTCTACAACAGAATTCTGATATGATTACCACGGTGGGGTGTGTGTGTGTGTGGGGTGGGTGACTCAAATATGCTCTAGTCTACAACATCTAAAGTGTTGTAAACTGCTGTTATGCAATAATACAAAATACATGCTGAGGGGTGTGTTGGGTGCAACTGTCATGATCGAGCAGATATGTTTCTGCATCTAGAATCTGGAATAGACCATGTTCAAGTCCCCTCCACTCATGATGGAGATCATTGTTTTGTTGCAGAAGGAAATACATTTGTTGTTTTTCCCTGTATACACTACTTCTTCTGCTTGGTGCTTACCTTGGTCCCTATCCTTGCTTTACTCCTCTTTGATATTTCCTACCCCCACGCTGGTATCCTCCTTACTTTTTCATCTCTGGTTGTTCCTTTTCAGTGCCAATTTCTGGCATGGGGTACTGTTCTTCTCCTGCACTCCACCTGGCACTCCTGTTTCTTTCCAGCATTTCTGTTTCCACTTTATCTGTTTTCTCTTCGTTTTAAGTCTTTTTTTTTTTACTTTTTATTCATGGACGTTTTGCACAGTACAGAAAGCAAAAATATCTTGGCAGAGAACTACAGGATAAACCCATTTGGGAATATTCCTAATTGATCAAATTGTTAGAGGATAAGTCAGTGACTCAACCCTTCATTGTTACAACATGAAGGGGGATTCCTAGTCTGTAAAATACAGGAAAAAGCAGTATAACATACAGTATGCATGTAATTAATGAGCCTTATAAAATGGCAAGAAAAAATTTAGAAATTCCATTGGCTGGGATAAGTCACCTGACATTGCATTAAATCTTTATAAATGTATGGTCAGGTGCCACATCTCATTTTAATCCCCAGAAAACCTAATCAGAGCCATTTTTAAGTGTGATAATCCTCTCCATGATGTGCATCATTGGATTTTAATGCACTTCCCAAGGGCATAAGAACACGCGACCTTCAGCCTCATGCCTTGCTACACCCCTGGGGCATGCATTAAATATAGAATAATGCATGGGGTTGTGTGTTTAATGAGTTTTTACACATGCTCCGAGGTGTAGGATGCTACATAAACTCTGAGAGCGAAACTCGAGGGGTCTATTTGAGCATCCAACTCCGAGGGGTGTGTGTAACAACTCGAGTTAAGCACACAACCCCATATTTTATTTTATGTAATTGCTGGGGAGCGTTTTCTTGCCACAGCAATCCTATAAAATAAAAGTACATCACTGTTAGGTCAAAGTGCAGTCCATGACCTGGTCTGTCATGGGGCTGAAGCAATTCCCTCAAGAGAAAAATGATTTTCAAAATCCCTTGCCTTTAAAGTTCGCTATGTGCAGTCCACATAGGAGAAGTGGGGAAGTACAGCCACGATCATCCGGTTTACTTGAGGATGGGAAGACTGCTGCTAGCACATGCGAGGAGCAAGGGAAACCCGGCTCATGTTTACCGTTATAACCCACGGGCTATAATGCCGAATTATAAATGGGTTTCCCTATGGAAGAAGACACTCCTCAGTTATTATAATCCTACAATGCACATCCTGTTATGGCTTATTACTTAAACAGCAATGTTGATGATCTAAAACTAACAGTTATGTCATGTGTAGTTGTAGCATGGAATAAAACCATGCAAAGGGCATTCCTGCCCCTGTGATCATGTTTACACAAGAAAAACTCTCAGACGTCTAATTATTCAATGGTCCAGAGGAGCAATGTCCAGCAAAACATCATTCTAGGGTAAACATGCTGAGATATTAAAATTAAGGAAATAGGCATTAACTGCCCAGCCCAGTGGTGCTGAGGGTTGAGGCGACTGGATGCCACACCTCGCTCCACGCCGGTGAACCTGGGTTCGGGAATGAGCCCAGGTTGTTGGAAGTCAGCAGGGGTGGACTAGGATTGAGCATCCGATGACAGCTCTCCTAGTCCTGGGGAAAGGGGTGGATGCACACCATGCTCTGGTTGTCCCTGGGGATGCCCGGAGGTACTGCAGAGTGGGAGGGGAGCACGGCAGATGTCTGCACGCTAGTGCACAGACGTCATTGCACGTCTGTGCTCCCATCGAGGAAGAACAAGGAAAATAGCAGCACAAGTATGCAGCAGCTTGATGGCTGCAGTTTCAGCGGTCCGACAAAGCCTGGAGGGCATGCGCTGGTAGTGGATCCTCGCTGGGCAAGGGGACTTAGAGGGAGCCCCTCTCAATATTGTAGCTGTCTATGCCAGCAGGGCACGACAGCTTCGGGGACGGCAGTGGAGGAGCGGTGGCTGGAGATTGGCAGGATTGTGGCTGCAGGTGAGAAATCACTCAGTGACAAAAACAAAAAAGGAATTAGGCATGAACCAATTATAGAAAAACTACATAAATAACCAAATAAGAGCATACAAACTCTTACAATCACAGTTGTGCACATCTGGGATTCATATTGTCAAGCAATCATCAAAATTACACTGGAGTGCCATCTTTTTCTTTTCCTGTGCTGCAACCAGTGCATAAGTTGGACTTGGCACTGAGATGGAGTGTGGGCAGATGGGAGTATTCCAACATGGCATTGAGCACCACTTTGTAATAATAAAGTTCCAAATAAAGGGCATTAGATCTGTGTGTCGAAACAACCCCGCTCCAATACTCCCATCACAAGCTTTAATCAAAAGAAAAAAAATTAACACATTTACTGATACCAAGGGGTAATAAACTTGTCAGTAGCTGAAAGTTTGCCATAATATTGAACTAGGAGTGATGGCAGTTACTATCAACTCCCCCACCTTCATTACTCCGTATCAACCGAGCCTTCTGTGTCATCCTTCTCCTTGGTAATATTTTCCATTAGCTAATGGGCATCAGTAGGATCAGCAAAGATAAATGTTTGCCCTCCATAATTCATCTGAAGCTTTTTTTTTTGCTCCACCCTGGAAGGCAGCTCTGGTCCCTTCCTCAGAGAGATTTGGTCTCCGGCCGCACCATTCCCTAACTCGACACCTCCCTAATTCCCCCACAGGTTCTTGCCCATGGCAGGGCCAGGGCAAAGGGGTGCTGGCTTGACCCCCACCCCCGGAGTGAAATCTAGACTTCAGGGGGCTGGTTGGGGTGCTGGTGTGGCCAACATGGAGCCTGCCAACTCCTTTTTCCATTTTCTCCCTTTCCCCTCCCCACCGATGTAAGGATGCCGGCGTGTGCCCTCCTGACCAGTACTGCCCTCTGGCTGTTGCAAGAGGGCAGTCAGTGAGCGGGATGGAAAACCTCCCTCCCTGAGAGAGGAGAGCAGTCCTTTGGATGCTCGATCCTCTCTCGCCCATGCCAACCCCCAGCAGCCTGAGCTCATTCTTGAACCCGGGTTGCTGGCGTGGCAAAAAGTGTGGCATCCAGCTCCTCAACCCTCAGCGCCACTGGACCAGCTCACCTGAAGATTTAATGGTATCATGTAAAATAAAGGTACAGACATTTTGCATATTTTTTTTCTGAATTCTGCTCAATTGGCATCCATGCTGGTGTGTGGAGAAACTGAGGTCTGGGTAAAGCCACACCTGCTGCTCCTAATAGAAAAACTGTTTCTTTCATCAGGTAGCCTCTGGGAGTTGATCACATTCTCCCAAGTTAATTAACACTATGAGAATTGTCCAGGGAGGGGGGGTCTGGGCCCGGGGTATTATGGGTGTAATTCTGTAAGTTTTATTGAGTCTAATCCCAAGCTCCAAACCTAAAGCTGCATCTTGCCACTCCTGGATGAAAGTTGTTAAAGATCATGTGCAAAGGTTGTTGCATTTTGTTATGGGAAGGCTAAAATCCCGTGGTTCAATGGGGGGGGGGGACAGCTCCTCCCACATCCCCTACTTAAATGTAACACTTCCATTTGCTATGCTTTGAGCATTTTGAAAACAGGAGTGCCACGGCTGGTTGGCTGTCTGCCTTTTCTGGCTCGAGCTCGGACTTCCCCTCGTCGGCCACCTGTTGGCAGCTCCTCCATGTGCTTCATTCCTGCAGCTTGGCTGGTGAGTTTGGGCCCTGTCTTGTGCCAGTTTCCTTCCCATTCTTTCCTCAGTCCCTTTTTTGGGGGTTTCCAACCCCCACCTTTTCTTGTGCTGTCTCCTGCACCCCCCTCCATTTTATTCTTCCCTCCCCATTCTCGCTTCCCTCATCACTCTTTGTCTCCTGCTTGCTGTTCTCCTTCTCTGTTTGGCATTTTCATTCTTTGGGGTATTCAATTCCAGCAGCCGCTGCTGTCTCCTCTACCCACTTGCGCTCCTGGGTGTGCCGTCCCCCACCAGGCTTGGTTCTCCCCAGCAGTTGTAAGATTTGGCCCTCCACTGTCCAGGCTTCTGGGGATTCCAACTTTGGTGTCTCCACTCCCTCCTCGATTCTCAGCCCATTCTTCTGCCCAGCTCCACCTGGATGTCCATCAGTGCACACCTACTTAGCAGATTGATGCTGCTCTCTACAGTCCTCCTGTGTCATGCCTCGCCTACTGCTAGATGCTCTCCCGGACACACTTTCTGCTGTACGTTGCTTTCAACAGTCCTGGCTCCATCATACTTAACTCACGATTTCTACCACTTGTGTACTGCTCTGACTTGCCTTGCACAGCTCCTTTTGGGCTGCCTCGGTGCCTGCTGTTCAATACTTAATTCGCATCCCATACATTGACGTATGTTGAAGCTGTACACCTGTCTCTGCTATGACTCACACCTTCCTCCACCTTTGCCTCAATGATATGGTCCTACTCTGGCACTGACAATCTCATGATGAACCTGTAACTGTTATTTGCTAATTGTATTATCCATATTTATTTTGAATGAAAGTACCCTTTAAACAGGTACATAGTCAGTGGGATGCTGTCTCGTGCTGACCACCTATGCTCTATATTGGCTGGGGCAAATATTTCTATTGCAAAGCAGTACTGTTTTCCTGTATTGTCCTTCTTCCTGACTCACACCTCAGTACAGTGCTCTCCCCTTCTACCTGGTTTCCTCACCAACTGGCTTCCTATGCAATCCATCTGCACCACTCCCACTACATGGGTGCTGTGCCTGCTCTTCTGCATGAACCTGACTCCTGTACCCCAGCATTCCCAACTTCCACCTATTGGTGCAACCAGCAGCACAGTATATAGGAATTCTGCCTCTCCATTCAGTTTGTAACTCTGCTTACAGGAACAGTGGGAATTGAAGGGTATTATATGACCTATAAGAATCACACAGGAGTGCGGTGTGCATATTTATGGAACACATACAAACAGAGGTGAGAAAGAAGTAAGTGCTTCAGCTGGGACTTGAACTCAGGCCACCTGGAATACCATTCTGATTGTGCTAACCAGCTGTGCCACTGAGGCAACTGGAACCTGAGCTATGCCCGAGCACATTACTCTTTCTCAAATGCACAACCCAATGGCAACACAAATATTTACTTGTAATAATCACACAGGAGTGCGGTGTGCATATTTATGGAACACATACAAACAGAGGTGAGAAAGAAGTAAGTGCCTCAGCTAGGACTTGAACCCAGGCTGTCCGTAATACCTTTCAGTGGTGCAGCTGGTTAGCGCAATCGGAACTGTATTCTGGGCAGCCTGGGTTCAAGTCCAGCTGGGTTCCATTCCCTATTTGTTCTCCAAGTACTATGGCTGCCATTACTGTAGGACACCCATCACCTGTCTCAGAAGCAGGTACGTCAGTAGCTCCTCAGTCCTTATCTGAGCTTCCTATTCCACAAAAATGATCTGGCTGTCCTTCTACTCCAGCCTATCTCCTCATCTTGATGTGCCTCCAGCTTGGACCTGTCCATCAAGATTCCTGGATCGACCCCTTCTACATCACCTGAGACACAGCAGTCCTGTTCTCGCCAATTGGTCCATTCCATTTTCTGCTTCTTTAGTGGATGTTTCATGCCCCCTCGATCGGACTTTCATCAGTTTCCTCCTTGTGTTCCGTAGTGACATTTTCAATGGGACCCTTCTCCTTCCTTGCCTTGGGCCTGGCTCTGGACTGCCTCCTGGATATCCTCCTTCTGTATTCATTTTGGGGCCTCAAATGTGCCACCATCTAGTGCTCAACTAGCCATTGATTACGCTCCTTGAATCTTTCCTCGCTTCAGGCTTCCAGTGACCATTCCTCCATCCTATTATGTCTTCTCCATCCATTACTCACATCATCAGTGGAAATCCAATTTAGCCATCCAGCTTTCAATCCCTCGATCGGCTCCAGTGCTACCTTAATTACATCTCTGGCATCCAGTCCAGACTTTGCAATCTACCAACATTCCTCGACCTGCCTGCCATCATAAAACTTCAGCTGCTCCAAAGCACTATTACCTTCCCATAATCACTGCCCATTGACTACGAACCCATGATATCATCATATTCAAGTACTGAATGCCAGCATCCAGATATAAAGCTCATGCTTATCCATATGTTCGAATCTATCTAATCTTATGTATACCTCCAAGATTTTAACACTGGATACCATAAAGACATTCCGGACATCATTTAACCACCATCTTCCTTCATCTGGACATCCTTCTGACTTGGATTCTCCTTCATCTTCCAGAATCGACCTTCCTACTCACATTCTCAAAAATTCAGGATAAGACTAATCTACCTAACAATGGTTCAGAGCATCACAGATTTGAAGGCTATAACTCTTCAACCTAATCAGAAACAACCTCAGTCCAATCAAAGGATTATCTCCTCATAGATTGCCAGAGGGTGGGCAGGTTGGTAGCCATTGTACCTCAGAGATTTTCTGCAGAGGGTGTTTTTTCTCTCCTGTGTGCTACTGGTCACATTCTCCAGAGTTGGAGGAGGTACTCGTGAACCATTAACAATCTTTTTGGGCCTCTGTTCCTACAAGCAAGAAAGCTACAGTACTCCAAGATGATGTTATCACTCTCTAAGCCTGACTGAGAAGGACAGAAATAACTCCACTGTTTTCAGCCACTGTAGAGCAAGTTACCAAATGCTCATTTAAAGAAAACCACACAACCAAATTTCAGGAAACTCTAATCATGACACAGGGACTTGAATTCATAATGCAAAAACAGCCTTTTGGTATGCTCTAAAATTGACATTTACTAAGTTTGTATGGAAGCAGAAATGCACTAGGATTAGTAGGTTTGTATTAAAGGCACAAAATTCCAAAGGGGATTTGTCAATCCCTGATTTCAGGACATACTATTGAGCAGCACAGCTTCAATATTTTATGCTAACAGGGACCTCCCCAGTTGGATAACCTTGGAGTCGTCTACTTTATCTCTAGTAAAACTGCCTGACATTTTGTTTATAGAATCTGTTAATCTTAATTTTTTGAAGGTTGCGAATCCTTGGGTAAATCTTATGGTAGGACAATGCAGAGAGCCTGAAAAGCTCTGTTTTTGTTTAGATCCCCCGATCTGACCTGGGTTTTCAACATTGGGCCACTTTAGCCAGATTTCTGCGAAGTGATGCAATTTTTTGAAGGGGAGGTTTTTAAATCCTTTATTGAACTTAAAGAAGAATTTGGATTACCTCCAACTATTTATTTCCATTATTTACAAGTCTGTCATTATTTAATGGAACCCTCAAAGACAAATCAATTAAGATCAGAGGTTAATCCTTTACAGACCTTCCTTTGTACATTAAGGGTGGGATATTCAGACTGTGCCAGTCTGTGGTGCAAGCCTGGGCGCAGCGCAACTGGGATGTGCCAGGGCGCTGACAGGGTGATATTCAACGGTGCTGCACCATGGCTCAGCTCCATTGAATATTGCTCTGTGGCCACCCGCATTGTGCATGGCGCAGTGGCACTGCACCAGCGCAAGTGGCCAGAGAGGGGCAGGGGGATGCACCAGCGCAAGTGCCATTGCGCTAGGTGCATCAACCATGATATTCAAAGGTGCACTTGCAAATGGGGCCATAATGCATGCAAGGCACAAATGGGGCCATTTGCATGTCATTATGGCCCCATTTGCATGCAGGTGCACCCAACCCCGGTGACTTGCGCCTGATGCCCTGCCAGGCTGCAGCTGTCGGGGACCGACGCCCCCTGCACAAGCGGCAAAGTGCCCCACTGCCTGATCGCGGGCATATGTATAAAGTTTAAAATGTCCCATATCCCTGGTGGTCCAGTGGATCGCTCACAGCCCAATCGTGGGCATATGTATAATAATTAGAACGTCCCATATCCCTGGTGGTCCAGTGGACCGCTCGCAGCCTGATTGCGGGCATATTTTATTCTTTTTATTTTATTTATTTATTTATTTAGTTTTTGTTGACTGGGTAAGTGCACTAGACAAATCCTGCCTATTTTCAGGCATGACCCAGGGGAGGATTCATTCACATATCTGGACTGTGTAGTATGGTACGGTCTGCATGCCCATTGGCCCGCACTGTGGACCAATGGGCATACAGCTGTACTGTATGCAGTCAGTCGGCGGGCGGCTGGGCTACTTGCAAGTGGGGAGCTGCCACCCACCACTGACCGGGGGGGGGAGTGAGGTGGCGGGGCTCAGTGGAAGGGTGGGGAGGGGGGTACCGCTCGGCCACCAGGGATGGGATTTAATCTTCCTTTAAACCTCTGCCCGTGATCGGGCTGTGATCGGTCCACTAGACCACCAGGGATATAGGACGTTTTAAATTTTGTACATATGCCAGCGATCGGGCTGCGAGCGGTCCACTGGACCACCAGGGATATGGGACGTTCTAATTATTATACATATGCCCACGATCAGGCTGCGAGCGGTCCACTGGACCACCAGGGATATGGGACATTTTAAACTTTATACATATGCCCGCGATCAGGCAGTGGGGCACTTTGCCGCTTGTGCAGGGGGCATCGGTCCCCGACGGCTGCAGCCTGGCAGGGCATCAGGCGCAAGTCACCGGGGTTATGGGACAATTCATTTATTATACATATGCCCATGATCGGGCATGGGGGGGCGCTACCCAAAGGAGGGTGCCGCCGGAGCTCGGGTGGTCACCCACAGCTGGCAGCTGCCGTGTTGCACCCTGCAATACAGCAGCTCACCTGTGGGTGGCCAACTGTTGCTCCTTTATTTTTTGGAACAACTGTATACGGCACATGTAGGAGTTGCATCTGCATGAGCTCCGCATCCCAGGCTGAATATTGGGATGCGGGGTATCTGTCGCACGCTTCCCCTCTACTTGGGCATACATTACTGATGCGCCCCGGCGCATCGGGATTTGTGCCACGCACTTTCCCCTTTAGAATATCGCGCCAGGGTACATCAGTGGGTTGCGCATGGAGCAACCCTTCTGAATATCCCACCCTAAGTATACAACTGAAAGTAAAGGGTGTGATTTCCAAACTATGTGAGCAACTCAGGGATCTAGAACCTGATCCTTTTAGTAATCAGCCAGAATTTATTTATCAGAGACAGACTGGGCTCAAATTTGGAAAGGGATCCATACTACTATGGCTTCTCCCTCTTGGAGGGAATTCCACTGGCAGATGACGGTTCATTGTTTTCATATGCCAGTTATAGTTAACCATTATGGGCATTTCTGTTCAGATTTATGCTGGAGGGGTTGTGGGATAGTGGGGAATCACACAGACATATTTTGGTAATGCCCACAGATTCAGACATTTTGGAAGAAACTAGCAGCAGCGGTGGGCTGTATTTTTGGTTTGGATTGTCTGCTTCATTTCCAGGTATGGGTTTTGGGTTTACCCCCACTCACTATAAGAGGGAAAGACATTAAATATTTTCAAGTGAAAAAGCAATTGTCAGTGATTCCCTCTGATTTTAACCTCTATGTGCTCCATCCACAGCCAGAGCACAGAGCTACATAGAAACATAGAAGTTGACGGCAGATAAGGACCGCAAGGCCCATCCAGTCTGCCCATTTCTTTTTCTACCTTATGAATGTGCCATCGACCTTTGCTCTGTCAATGGCCTATCTATTCATACTCATCTGTATTGCTCCCTTATGCCTATCCCATGCCTGTTTGAAGCCCTGCACTGTATTCATATCCACCACTTCCTGAGGTAGGCCATTCCATGCATCCACCACCCTTTCTGTGAAAAAGAATTTCCTCACATTACCCCTTAATCGGCCTCCCTTATCTCATGCTGTGTCCTCTTGTCCTGCTATTTTTCTTATATGGAAACATTTTAGACTCTTTCACCTTGTTAATGCCCTTAAGGTGTTTGAATGTTTCAATTATATCACCCCTCTCCCTCCTTTGCTCTAGGGTATACATATTGGGTTCAGTTAATCTGTCCTCATATGTTTTCTGATGCAGTCCCTGCGCCATATTGGTTGCCCTTCTCTGGACTGCCTCAATTTGGTTAATGTCCTTGTGAAGGTGTGGCCTCCAGTACTGCATGCTGTACTCCAGATGGGGCCTAACCAGTGTCTTGTAAAGAGGGGATTATTACCTCCCTCTTCCGACTTGTGATACCCCTACTAATACACCCCAACATCCATCTAGCCTTACCTACTGCTTTAGAGGTCTGCTTGGATGATTTCAGGTCATCGGTGATGATGACGCCCAAGTCTCTTTCTTCCCTTGTGCCTGCCAGACTCTCCCCTCCCAGCCTATAGGTGGCTTCAGGGTTTCTCTTCCCTATGTGCATGATCTTGCACTTCTTTGCGTTAAACCCCAGTTGCCACTCTTCCAACCATTTTGCTAGTTTATCCAGATCTCTTCTCATTCTGCCCACCCCATCTGGATCATCTACTCTGTTGCAGATCTTGGTGTCATCTGCAAACAGACAAACATACCCTCCAGTCCATCTGCAATGTCACTGATGAAGATATTGAAGAGGACTGGCCCCAGGACTGATCCCTGAGGTACCCCACTTGTGACTTGCATCTCTTCTGACTGTATCTGTTTACCACCACTCTCTGTTTTCTGCCCGTCAACCAGTTTGCCACCCAGTTGACCAACATCTGACCCACCCCAAGCCTACACAGCTTATTAATCAATCTTCTATGTGGAACAGTATCGAAAGCTTTGCTGAAGTCAAGGTAGGCAACATCAACAGCTCCCCCCTTGGTCCACCACTCTGGTTACCCAGTCAAAGAAATCTATGAGATTAATTTGACAGGATCTTCCTTTTGTAAACCCATGCTGTCTTGGATCCTGTGCTCCTATGGATTCCAGGTGTTGCACCATCCTTTCCTTAAGGAGTGTCTCCATAATCTTGCCCACTACTGAGGTAAGACTGACTGGTCTGTAGTTCCCTGCCTCCTTCCTGCTACTACTCTTGTGGAGCGGGATCACATGAGCCCTTCTCCAGTCTTCTGGGACCTTTCCTGTGCTCAGAGACTCACTAAACAGTTCTGATAATGGCTCTGCTAGTTCCACCCTTAGCTCCTTTAGTACCCTGGGATGTATGCCATCAGATCCCATTGCCTTGTCCACCCTGAGCTTATTGAGCTCTTGTAGGACCCTTTCTTTTGTGAAGGGACTAGTGCACCCCCCCCCCGTGTCCATGGTGCAGAGCTGTGGGCCCTGCCCTACCTTCTCTTCAGTAAATACTGAGCAGAAGTGTCTATTTGGGATAGATGCTTTTACATGGTCCTCCTCCTCCTCACAGGCCCCCTTATCCCCTTTCATCTTAGCAATACCATCTCTGGACTTTCTCCTTTCACTAATGTATCTATAGAAAGTCTTGTCACCTACTTTTACTGTTCGTGCTAGTGTTTCCTTGGTTTGGGCCTTTGCCTGCCTTACTGCCTTTCCTGCTTCCCTTAGGGAAGTTTGGTATATCTCCCTATCTTTATCCTGCTGCATTCCCTTATATTTCCTGAAGGCCAACCTTTTGGCTTTGACCTTTTCTGTACTGTGTTTGAGAACCAAAGTGGTTTCCTTCTTCTTTTGCACTTTCTTTTCTCACTAACACAATGGGATGTTGCTTCAAGTATTGCATCTTTAATGCTTGCCTGCTTTGCCTGTACCCCCTCACCTGTATTTCTTTTTGCCAGGGCTAGCTTAACTCTGTTGGTCATCTTATCAAAGTCAGCTCCTCTGAAGTCCCATATTTTTGCCTTGGAATGGGATGATTTTGTTCTAGTGGCCAAATTGAATCATACTATGTGATGGTCACTGGCCCCCTGGAGATCTGTGATCCTTTCCCTGTTAGTCAGTACTAGATCTAGGATAGCCCTGTCTCTTGTGGGTTGTTGTACCAGTTGTTTGAGGCCCTCCCCCTGCAGGAAATCCATCATGTGTCTAATTCTGGAAGATGTCCCTGCTGGTATTGACCAATCTGTATCTGGCATGTTGAAGTCTCCCATTATCAGAACCTCCCCTTTAGCTGTCATGTTTTGTATATCTTCTAACAGTAACATGTCTATGTCCTCCCCCTGGTCTGGAAGCCTGTACACAACCCCAGTTCGTATGGCTGCCCCATTTCCTGTTTCCAGGGTGACCCACAGTTCTTCTGGCTCATTATGTGTATTCTGAATCTCTGTAGCTTTAATATTTTCATTGACATAAAGTGCCACTCCACCCCCCCTTTTTGCACCTCAGTCTCTTCTGAACAGTACATAGCCAGGTACTGAAGTCTCCCAGGTAAACCATGTCTCACTAATGGCTACTATGTCCAGTTTAGCCTCTGTCATTATTGCCTGCAGGTCTGGGATCTTGTTTCCCACACTGCAAGCATTTGTGTACGTGATTTTCCATTGGTCAGATTTCGGTGTTTTAGTTGTTGAGTGAGGTCCGGCGTTTCCCCTGTGCATCGTATGGGGAGCCAGACCTTTTTCTTTACCTGGTGATGCAAATGAACTACAAACATGCTGAGCTCCTGTTTGACCACTAGCTGAGGGGAAGGGGTGTTCTTCCCATTCAACGTTTCGGTTGCTGCACCCCTCTCCTCATTTGCTAGTTTAAATATTCTGCAAAGACATCAAACTTCTGCCCCAATGCACTGACTCCCTTCTTAGTCAGATGCAGTCCATCAAATTTAAAGAACTTTCGTTCCCAAAACTGTTGCCAGTTCCCTACAAATTTGTGTCCTTTGTCCTGGCACCAGCCCTTGAGAAACATGATTAGCTCCCCTATATCCCATTCTGTGACCTTCCATCCATCTGTCCCCCTCTCCCAGACTGGCAGGATCTCAGAGAAGGAGATGCCTGACGAAATGGATGACAGTTTGTCACCCAACCTGGTTAGGTGTTCCTTGGTCTCCACAACTGACTGGCTGGCGAGATCGTTAGTCCCTATGTGTACCAGGACATCAATATTTTCTCCTGTTTCCTGAACAATTTTAGCAATGTGGTCAGTGTCTCTCCACGCTGATGTACCTGGGAGACATCTGACCATTACCCATGGCTGGAGATGCGTATCAACTCCCCGAATCATAAAGTCTCCTATGATCAGAAGTTTTTTTGATTTCCTTTTTGCTTTTTTTGTTTTGGTTCCTGTTTTGGGCACATTTTGTTGTGCTAGCTCCTGTGCTGCAGTGTCCTGCTCTGCAGTGTCCTCTGCCCCTTTGTTTGATTTTGGAGGTAGATGCAGATACCTGTTTGTAGTTTTTATATGGTTTGTGGAGGAGATATGTTGGAGAGCACCGAGTGATGGGGCACCTGATTTGCCCCTCCTAACCACCTGCCAACCTCCCGGACCAACTACCCTCTGCGGTCGAGGTGCTTCTGTTGGATGTTGGGAAAATGGCGTATGGGTCTTGTAATATATTTCCTCTATGCAATTTGAGGTGCGCAATCTCTGCCCATGCTGCCTGGAGCTGAGCCCTTAGATCTCCAATGGCCCGGCATGTATGACAGTGTCCTAAATCCTGTAAAACTGCCCTTCTGAAAAGTGTTCCACAGTACTTGCAGTTAATGATATCCATTCCAGGTAAGTTGCTGGGTTTATAACCTGGTCAGAGTAATTAGAAGGAAGAAAATGAAAGCAAAAGTTTGATTTTGTGTTTTGTTTGTTTTTGTATAACTTGTTATAATAAGTTAAATTACTAGTGCCCCTGTAAATGAGGTCACTGTGTGGATACCCCTCTGATTCGCCTCTTCCTGCTTTACTACAGGAAATGTCACAACTGTGCTACCCTACAAAAGGAGTGTAGTGTGGGGTGGTTGGGGATGGGGGTGGGTGGTGGGCCCTTCCCCTGCTGAAAAAGAAGAACCACGGACAAAAGAAACAAGGAGGTAAGAGCAGAAACAATCAGCCAGCAACAAATGCAGTAGCCCTGAAAGCTTATCCTAATGACAGATAAAACTGTGAAACCTATAAAGCACCACCTGTAATAATTTCACAGAAGATATACCCTGTAAGAAACACTTTGCTACAGAGAAAAATAAAGCAGTAACAGAAGATATACCTTGCAAAAGACAATTTGAATCAGAAGATTACAGCAGTAATCTGTAAGCACACACCTGTAGGCACACCCTGTAATAATGCAGTAGAATGTATACCCAGCAACAACAATTTGAATCAGAGAAAAATAAAGCAATAACATGTTAGCAACAAACAGTAACAATCCCTGTGAGTACAAAATAAAAATAACAACACACAGTAAACCTGCCTAGCCAAAAGAAGCCTTAATCCTTATTGTTGCTCTGGTAAGGTTATTTGCTCTGTCCTTTCAAGCAACCTAGAAGAAAAGAGCTCAGGTGAAGCTAGGTGCCTTGGCCAGCAAACCTAGTCTTCCACCTCTGTGTCTTGGGCCTTTGTGGCTACATCAGTTGTCACACCCACTGCTGTCTCCATGGCCTCCACCTGACCCTTCACAGCTGCTAGTTTTCCATTACACAAGTCCAATTTGTTAACTAAATCGGACGCCACTTTAGTCAGTACCTTCACACTTTTACAAATTGCTGGCAAGGAATACTTAGGATTACTCCAAACTCTGCTGCTCTCTCCAGTGTGCCAGCCATTGCCATATCATGTGAATTGCTATTGACGTTAAGAAAGTCTTTCTGAGCCTTCATTTCCTCCGATGTACTCATATTTCAGCTCATTCTGAAGATTTTACATACCAATTTCAAAGAAACTAAATGTAGTCCAAAGAATCAGAGTTTTTAATTGTAAACTGTGTGATTATTTTCTGGTTGCTGGTAAGAGCTCCTCTAGACATGTGTTACCTGGCTGGCAGCAACCTCTACCCCTTTGTTTTATTTTCAGCTTACATTTTGGTTTATTTTTTGGATATTTGGTTCAATGTTGCATGTTGTTTTGTGTATTTGGCAGACTTACTACCACTTTACCTGTATATTTCTCACTGTTCTCTGCTAACGCAATATATCTTTGTATGTCTGACTTACATTGAGACCTTTTAAGAAGGGAGCTCCACCCCTGATGAAGACACATTTGAGCTGAAGTTCTGGGGTTAGTGCGTCTGCTCTCAAGTATTTTAAATCTGTTTGAATGGCACCTCGGCTGTTCACCTAATATTTTTCTCTGATTTACTGATCAGTGCAACGTGACCACAGTGGAGGAAGGGAGTTAACACTGCTTTGCTAACCAGAGTTTGCTAGAAACTCTGAAGCATAGATGGAAGTTGTAGTTGCTGCTGCAACAGCATTCCAAAAGAACCAGAAGCCAAGGGTTTACAGAGCCAGGAGACAAGGGTGTAGAAAAAGATTACTCCTTTCTCTTGACCTTAGATTTAGGTGACTCCATATGAGGTATGCACAAGCCACGTGTACCACTTTGTTCTATCTGTTCTGGTGAATTGCTTAATGGCCACCTGAGGACTGTACACTGAGGAGAAACCAGCAGACCTTGAAATTATATACTTGACTGTAATTCAAATCAGTATGCCATCATTTCCTCATTGTTTTTAGGTAAAGTGCATTTGATATTGGGTTTATCATTTTTACGTAAAGTGCATTTGCTATTTAAAAAATATACAATTTCTGCAGAATTTTACGCCTTTTCTGTATGTCTTGCAACAGATTGTTTAGTCATTTGTGGCTATCTGTGTATGTCCAGAGGATAGAAATCACTTCAACTGGAGGAAAACAGATGAGTTGAAGAGCCATGAAAGAGTCGTAACCTGACACCAGCTCATAAACAAAGAGACTGAGCGTTCAATGATTTGAACTAAACACTGTAGAAAATCTGAAGTCTGAAGAATGCAGCCTGAAGTTTAGAGTAGAGTGAGACCTTTAGCTTTATATGTTCACCTATTTCCTATCTCTGGTACACCTCCGTTTAGTTGGCTGAAATTTGTGTTAGGCTAGTGTTATAGATCTAACTGATATGGTGCCACACTTGGAGTGCTTTGTTGTTTCCCTCACAGATGATATATGAAGCTGCAGCCTCTTTGGTTGCTCCTGCACTGGGTATCTTTGCTTGGGGGAGCTGCAGATGATGGGAGAAGACAGGAGCAGTGACTCAGTAGACTGGATTTTGCTGATAGCTCATCCACGATTACTTTTAGAGTGGTTCATTGGGATCCAAGCAGCTGGCACATTTCTTTCTCGACTGTAAGCAGAGTTGCAAGCTAAGTAAAGGGAAGGCTACACAAGCAAGGAGCTAAGAATGAGACTACAGCCTCTATGGCGGTAGTTTGAAAGCAGTCTGTTTGCTTTGAAAAGTGAAACATAAAAAAGACAAAGGACAGTGCAACAAATTGATGCAAAGTATAAAATGATAACGTAATTGTATCTTCCTGATATTTCTGATCCTTTTTGTTTAAATGATAGAAATAATAGAAAAATCTCTGCTAGGGGGAGTTTTACTGTATATTAGTGTTAAGAAGTCATAAAATATTGAAGTCCGGAAATATAAGGATTTAAATATATTTAAATATATTCTTTACATATATTCTTCCCATTTTATACTTGGATATTCAAATTTCAAGGGTCATAGTTACAACTGGCTATTTCAACAGGTGGGGTCATAAAACAGTGACATCACTTAATCTGCTTTCAGATCCCTCTTAGTTGTTGGGAGTGGAAGCATCAGGAATGGGGGAAAAAAGGGGTAAGGCCATCAAGAAATGGAAGGTAATGAGTACCAATGCCCGTAGTCTGGGCAACATGCTCCCTGAACTGGTGGTCCTGATGGAAGAGGGATGCCTGAATATCATAGCAGTCACAGAAACAAGGTACACAGAGAACCATGACTGGGATGTTAACATACCAGGGTACACAACCTACAGGAGAGACAGGGAGGGGAAAAGAGGGGGAGGAGTAGCTCTCTATGTAAGGGAAGGGATAAACGCAATGGAACAAAAGAGTAAACAGGGAGGAGAGGAGGCACTGTGGGTCACCTTTGAGACTGGAAATGGCACCACAATCCATACAGGGGTTGTATACAGACCCCCATCTCAGGGGGAAGGAATGGGCAAGGATATGATAGAAGGCTTCCTTAGGATGGCAGAGAAAGGGGAGACACTGCTGATGGGGAACTTGAATATGCTAGATGTTAACTGGAGCACCTTTGCTGCAGCCACATCCAAGAGCAGAGCCATTCTCGATGCCCTACAGGGGGCATGCTTCAGAAAGCAAGTTTTGGAACCCACTCATAAGGGAGCAATTTTAGACCTTGTAATCTCAAATGAGGACAGTGAGAGGATCTCAGATCTAGAAGTGGGTAGCCATCTGGGAACAAGTGACTACCAAACAGTGTGGTTCATGATAAACTCAGCTACAGAGTCAAACCATACAAAAGTGAGGGTACTGGACTTCAGGACAGCTGACTTTAGCTAGATGGGAGAGTGCCTTAGAAAAGCACAAGCAAACAGGCTAGAAGGAGGGGTGGAGCAACAATGGTGAAACATCAAAACTGCCATCACAGAGGCAACAAGCCTTTGTGTGAAGCAAATAAACAAATCAAAATGAAAGAAAAAGCCACTATGGTTCTCAAAAGAGGTGGTGGGGAAGGTTATGGAGAAAAAGATAGCATTTAGGAAGTGTAATGAAACACAGAAGGAGCAGGACAGACAACTGTACCAGTTAAAGCAGAAGGAAGCAGGGAGGGAAGTCAGAATAGCAAAGGCCCAAACTGAGGAAAAGATAGCCAACTCGATTAAGAAGGGGGATAAAACCTTTTATAGGTACATCAGGGAGTATAGAAAGACAAAGGAAGGGATAGTGAGGCTGAATAGAATGGACAGTGGGTGGGCAGAGAGGGACAGTGAAAAAGCAGGGATACTGAATGAATACTTCTGCTCAGTATTCACAAAAGAGGAGGAGGGGGAGGTGTCTAATCCAATTAACAGAAGCACTCTGGATAGGGGATCGATCCTAGTCCTTTCACAGAAGAAAGGGTTCTGAAAGAACTCCTAAAACTGCAGGTGGACAAAGCAATGGGGCCTGATGGAATTCACCCCAGAATTCTAAAAGAATTAAGGGGAGAACTAGTGATACCACTGACTACCCTTTTTAACAAATCATGGGAGGATGGTGTGGTACCTGAGGACTGGAGGAAGGCGGCTGTGATTCCCCTTCACAAAAGTGGGAGCAAGATGGAGGCAGGAAACTACAGACCTGTCAGTTTGACCTCTGTGGTAGGGAAAGTGATTGAATCATTTCTGAAGGAAAGAATTGTTGAGCACCTAGAGGCCAGTGGGGCACAGGACCCAAGGCAGCATGGGTTTACAGTGGGATGAATCTAATTGATTTCTTTGACTGGGTGACCACAGTAGTAGACCAGGTAGGGGCTGTGGACATGGCCTACCTAGACTTTAGTGAGGCATTTGACACAGTCCCACACAAAAGATTAATAATCAAATTAACCAGCCTGGGAGTGGGTCCCAGGGTGGTAGCCTGGGTAAAACATTGGCTGGATAACAGGACACAGAAGGTAATTGTAAATGGAGCCCACTCTGAAGAAAGAGGGGTTACTAGTGGGGTACCGCAGGGTTCAGTACTTGGTCCAGTCCTTTTTAATGTCTTTATAAGTGACATTGCAGAGGGACTGGAAGGAAAAGTATGCTTCTTCGCAGATGACACAAAGATCTGCAACAGGGTTGATACACAAGGAGGCATGGAAAGGATGAGAAGGTACTTGGCAAGGTTGGAGGAATGGTCAGAAGTATGGCAGCTTGGATTCAATGTAAAGAAGTGCAAAATAATGCACCTGGTAAACAAAAACCCAGGGGAAGATTACACAATGTGGGAGGGGAGGTAGTAACAACAACAAAAATGGAAAGGGACCTGGGCGTAATCATATCAGAAGACCTTAAGGTTGGCAAGCAATGTGAGAAGGCTGTAGGGAGGGCTGGAGGTATACTGGGATGTATAGGGAAAGGTATCACCAGCAGAAAACAAGAAGTTGTTATCCCTCTGTACAGACAGTTAGGTGAGACCCCATCTGGAGTATTGCGTCCAGTTCTGGAGACCCCATCTCCGCAAGGACATAGACAGGATGGAGGCAGTCCAGGGGAGGGCAACTAAAATGGTGCAGGGTCTGCAAAAGAAGCCATATGAGGAGAGACTAAAGGAGTTTAATATGTATATCCTTGAGGAAGGGGGGACATGATAGAAACTTTTAAGTACCTCAGTGGAATCAACAAAGTCCAAGAGGGTAGCATCTTTCAGAAAAAGAGATGTGTAAAAACAAGGGGACACAATTTGAAGATAGAGAGGGGACAAGGAAGAAATAGACTGTTGGTTAACTAGGATCTGCAGCTTATCCTGTAGGTAGGAAAATGGGCAGACTAGGTGGGCCAAGCGGTCCTTATCTGCCATCAAAGTCTGTGTTTCTATGTTTCTAGTGTGTGATATCACGCATAACATAGAAAAGCTTGCAGAATCATTCGCTATAAGACTGCAGTCAAGCAATCAGAAGAGACACTATATGAAATATTGAAACAAAGCAGTGCCTTCAGTAGAGTGGGGCCTTTAGCAGAGCACTGTTCATCTTTCACTGCTTTCACAGCACTAAGTTATTAACTTTCATGCCACATATGTTTTCCATATTTCAGTTTACTGAGGTTCGGTCACTCTAGATCTAGTTAAAGCTTGTTCTTTAGTGCTTCTTGCTGCTTTATTAGAGTAGTGTGTGATGTGTCACATATTTTTTTTTTTAAATCCATAATAATAGTGTTTGGTAACATTATAGGTGTTTCTGTTTGACTTTTTAGTTGTGTGTTGTATTGTTACTCCTTTGTTTAATTTATTAAGACTTTTTCAAGTGCCACATGGAAAAGCAACGCATACAACTTTTATCTGGGCGGGGAAGAAACTGAGAATTAGGTGATGTTTATTAACTAAATTGAAGTCTCTGGGAGGGTGGGGGTTTCCTAATTTAAAAAATTATTATGAAGCAGTGGAATTACTCTCAATATTAAATAGAGAATAATGGCTAGGCGACTGTGTGTTATGAAGTTTTTTTACACTCCCAAGGTGTGTGATGACCCATAAACTTCGAGAGCGAAGCTTGAGAGGTTTATTAGGTCATCACACACCAAGGATGTGAAAAAAAACATCACAGATGCACAGTAGGCTAGACATTATTTTTTATAATTACTGGTGCAAGGAATTAATGCTGTAAAGTTAGTGAGGCAGTCACGTTTTTGATCCCTGATCCTGCTCAGTCCGCTACTCGAGAGAGATACATACACACACACACACACACACACACACACACACACACGTTCTCCATCTCTTGCACTCTAATACATCTAGCTTATATTTTTTTCTGTTAAGTTTCAGTGTGGAGTGGAGCACGCGGTCGGTTACCTGAGGTAAGAAGCTATATTTGTGTCCTCGGTAACCGAAGAAACCGCCGCCATGGTTGTTGCCGTCCTTGTCACGCCCACACACCGAATGCAAGCCAATAAGGTAGCACGCTAAAGATGAGTGACAGCAAATGCCTTAATAACCCATTCTACGAGTTATTACAACATTTGAAACATGGCTCTAGTCTGTGTGATAAAGGGGGTCACCAGTAATTATAAATGCTTACCACTGATGATATAAGTGGTTGGCCAGTTGTAGAAGAAGGAGTCCATTCATATATACTGTACCCCTTAAAATCCTGCCATGGACAATTTCATTAAAGGATCTTCCAGAGATAACTAACCCCTGGACTAAGCATAGTTTAAATATGTGGTTGAGGGCATGACAAAGATGGGAGTGGCGATATATACCCTTGCGGTATCTGCCCAAGCTCGCAGAGGGTAGGGGGATTTTCGTTATAAATACTGGGAGAGAAAAGGTTTAACATCTTTGATGCAGCTTTTTGACTCAAAAGGAAATATGAAAAGCTTTGAGATACTGCAGAAGGAATTTGAGTTACAGAATGCAGACGTTCTTAAGTATCTGCAGTACAGCCAGTATATTCTCACAGGTTCTGGCATTTCAGAGATTTTATATATGCCACTGCAGGGAGTGCAGTTAGTGAAAATTAAGAGTGGTAGCCTAGATAGTAGACAGTAGACATTTTATTGCACAAATATATTCACTCTTGCAGAAAGGGGATGGAGAGATAGCCTGAGATAAGATACAAGATAAGTGGGAGACAGAAGTAACATAGAGTATACATTATTACCACACAATTGGGATAAGATTTGGTTCAGCATTCATAAAACAAAAAACTCTCTTTCTTGGTGAGAGTTCAGATGGAAAGTCTGCACCAGATTTTTAATAACCTTCACCATCAAATATCAACTACCAAGATGATCACTAGATTAAAAGGCACGAGTTATCAGGAAAGACTGCAGGAAACATGTCTATTTTCTCTAGAGATTAGACACCAGAGGGGGTGACCTTTTGTTATTATATAAAATATTGCAGTCCCAAGACTTAAGCACCCAATGTGGACTACAGTTCTTTTCAAACAGAGAAAATCTTCATTCTCACAACTAGAAACTTGTGGTACCTTGTGCAAAAACTAACAAAACTGACAATTACTTCACAGTAAGAACAGTGAGAACATGGAATAAACTGTCGTAGGAGGTAGTTGATGTGAATAATGTTTCTAACTTTAAGAAAGCATTAGACCTATTATTCCAAACAAATACTGATATAGAAAGTCCCACATGTGTGGGTGGGGGGGGGCAATCCCAATGGGCAACCATGCCTTCTTTTGCCCAACATAACCTAGTAAACTAGTAAATCTAGTAATCTCTAAACATTTTAGTACTCATTCCTTGGATCTACGTTGGAGACAATGTGGGGAAAAAGAAACTCATTACCACATTTCTGGTCCTGTACAGCTCTGAGATCCTTTTGGTCAGAGATTGTGAGGGCAATAATGAATATTCTATCACCAACAGTGACTCCTAATTTTGAAAATTTAGTATTGGGATTACCCCCTAGTGAACCAGGAAGCCCCGGCCAAAGAGATATTTTTTCTATATTTTGAAAGCAGCGGCTAATAAGGTGATTATGCAGAATTTGCTAACACAGAATACATTAGATTTGAGACAGTGGCTTCAGAATAGCTACCAAATTAAGCACATGGTAGTGATTACTGCAAAGCTGAGACTGCAAATAGAGAAATTTAATTCTAAGTGGTTACCTTTTTATCACTTTATAAAAAGTACAGAAAATATTCCAGTATTGGATCAACTCTTATGCTGATCTAAGAATAAGCTTTTGTTACTTTTTTCAGTCCCCAGTGGGGAGGGTGCATAATGACTAATTTTAAATATAGGAGTCACTGTTAAGGGGGAACCTGATGAGAATACATTTCTTCCATATGGTTCAGAGTACCCAGTAAATGAAAACACACACACAAATAAATACACAACAGAGACTGCTTTAAAGTTATGTTCCACATGTTTATTTTATAGTTTATTGTTTCTGGTTATGAACTAATAATTGCCTTGAAGAGAATTCTATTGGTAATGCTAACTGATTTACTTTACAGCATGGTAGCTATGTATTTAGGTGGGACTTGGACTTGGGTTCTTGAAGGGAAAGTATACGTTTTGATGTATTGAAGGTCTGGGGTTTAAGTTCCTCATTGAAGATCCCGGGGGGGGGGACTGGACCCTGGGAAGGAAACAGAAAAATTAAAAATTATACATAAGACTTCACATCACAGAACTGATTATTATTTGTATTTTTTTTATCCTGAAGTTCAGAAGACTAAGATAATTTATTTATTTTACATTGACCGTATGACCTTCCCGCTTACTGTTATGTCTACTCTGTAACATTACTTATCAAATGTCAGAATTGTCTGTAGGCATTGCCTTTAATGACCCATTCAAAAAAAGTTGTGAGTTAAAAAAAAAAAATGAAATGCAATGCATGGACCCTTAAAACTCTGCTGTATGGAAGAAAGAACCGGACAGTAAAAAGCAAATGTTTTGACCAGCATTTCCTGACATCAGCTGTACTGGTATTTTCAAACAGTGTATCTTGTTTTTTACAACTCTTGTGAGAGTCTTTGACTATTTTATCACATGCAAAAGATGTACATCTTATTTCCATCTAGCACAATTAGGACTTTTTTATAATTTAATATAATTTATCAGCAAAAAAAATCATAGTCATTGCAATGAAGAAATGTGCAGAACAATACATATAATGAGAACAATGATGCAACAATTATACAGTTAAATTATCCAAATGTACCCCCTCCCCCTGGAGTGCAATACTACACTAGCATCATGGTTAAAAAACAAGAAGGATTATCCTCTGACATAAATTAGTTAAAGCATATGGGAATACAACATCCCCTATTAAACTCAGAGATGGACCCAATACTCTCCATTGGGCACAGATGATAATACTGCATATAATGATTCACAACGAGACTTAAAGAAATCAGGGTGGTGTCTAAGATATGTGATTTGGTTTCCAATATTTAAGGCTTGTAAAAGTTCAGAGTACCACTCAAGAAGTGAAGGAGTCATGTAATATATGGATAAGTCACAATAATACTATACTAAGTTATACAAAAATTTCCCAGTAATACATCACTACTGTCAATAATACTATCCTGAAACGTGATAATACTATCATTTTTGCTGATAATACTATAGTTCAAAGGTCATCTCCAACTGTAGTATTAACAATGGAACCATATATTACATAAAATAACGAAAGATAAGTGTTTTACAAGGCAGTAATACCATCTCAAGATTTTGGGGACTTTAGGACCTCTTGAGCTTCGCTCTCGAGGTTCTATGTCCCCAAAACCTCTTGATGGTATTACTGCCTTGTAATACACACTTATCTATCTATTATTCTATTTATTATCCATCAATGCCACAGACTTACAATCTTCGCTGTAGCCACCACTAATACCATATGACCTCTACACGGACTTAAAAGTGAAAGAGGGTATGACCCTATTAAGCACACTTCTGGGGTGAAATAGTGTTCCAGCCTAAGATAGGGTCAAGAAAGTTCTTAATACTGTAGCTAGCCAGAGTGAAGTCACTCTAGAGTACTCCCACAACATAAATAGCAATGTACCCGACAATTGAGACTTTCAACAAAGTTACAATTCTGATTCATTTTTGGAGTATTTACTACATTTGAAACTGTGCATGATTTATTACTATTTAAGACTGCCATAAAAGGAATTTGGGTGTTTTTAATATAAAACATCAGAAAAATATCTGATAATTATACAATTGGCTAGAAAGAAAATGGGAGGTAATAATACAACCAGAAACAAATCTAAAGCCATGTTTACAAGGCAGTAGTGCTTCAGACATTCTGCCATGGATCATCACTCTGTCCACATGGCCCCTCTCCACACCACTACTATCTGTGCTGGTGAGTGGCTATGCCACAGGGGGTCGGACATTTGCCCAACCACATAGGCAGTGACATAAACATACATTTAAATGCACATGCCCGAACTCACAGTTGTAAATTTCAGCTGGAGATTTCCAGCTGTTACAGCCTTAATTTTAAATGGCAGCTATTTTGCTGCACTCCTTTTGTGGAGACAGTATTGCACTCAGTGCACTCACTAAAAACGATGACTCATCATGCATGAGTCCACTTCATTTCAGCAGTGTACGCGCCACAGCGGACAGGTTGTTGTGGTGCAGACTGGCAACCCAGCAGTTTGATTTGCTGTAACTTGTTCACTCAACTCAGCATACCCAGTTGTCCAGAGACTGTGGGAGCATCTTACTGAGTGGATTACCCTGATTGAGTAAGTGTCCACACGAGAACATTTGCACTGGAGCAACCCTATTGATCGGGTTACTCTAGTGCAAAAGTGACTGTGTAAACAGGGCTTAAAAGATCTGAACCTGACTGTGGGAAAGGTGTATCTAATAAGGGGTGGATAACATTATAACCTATATTTCATCCTCAGATAATTGATGGGAGCTAAGAGGCACTAAAAAAGTTATCAAAAGAAAATTTTATCCCAAGCTAACTTCTCCTTCAACTACATTGTAACGTAAATCTGTAAACCCTGTGTTACAACAAATTAGAGATCTTAAGGAACCAACTGAAACAAACAAACAAAAAAAATAGAAATGGTGCCCAGTTGAATGACCTCACAGGAGTGTTTAGATACAACTGGGTAAATTACAGTATGTGCTGCTCAGAATTGTTTGGCCCAGAGCAGCCTGCTCAATTAGCATTAACTATTAATGCCCCTCAGTTTTACTCCTTCTAACAATAGTCAGCTAATTGATTTTCAAAGCAACCCTGTTCTGCCACCAATGCCACAAAATAAAATATTATAGGAGGCTTGGATAATGGGAATCTTGCTAGATCCAAAAGTCATCCTGAACACATTCAGTATAAGTCCCATTTAAGATACTTTGATATTTCTATTACACCTTATGTGAGAAAAGTGAGTTTAGACCCACTATCCACACAACTGCCTTTTATACCACATCTTGGTCACAAGGAATTGAAAACACTCTTGAAGAGATCCACCACCCTCAACAACAGTATTGAACCACTGGTCCGCATCTAGAATCACAAGAACTACGTGGTATTAGCGGAAGCTTAGGAAAGATTAAGAAAGAGATGCAGATAGGAAATGTGCCTCTTGAAGAGATGGTGGTCTTATTAAGAAAAAAAATCATTGATCAAAATGCAATTTACAGGAATGCAGAAGCTCAGAATATAGACACACACAATAAAAAGTACTACTTATAGAATCAGGTAAGGAGAGATACTGTGTAAATGAGACACAGGTCAAAACTACAGAAGAGACCGCTAAAAAGGTGGCAGAGAGGGAAGTCAAGGAAATAGAGGCCTTAGTAACTGAATTAAAAGAAAAGAAAAAAAAACAATTATTACATGCAAATGAACAGAACTTTGCATAAAGAAAAAAGAAAACTAATAGAGAAACATATTAGGAAACAGGAGCATCTGGGAGTGGGAACAATACCAAGGAGCAGACACAGTCAAACAACATACTGAATGGAGGTAAAAAGCAAGGGAAACATAATAAGGAAGTGCAATTTAATGAGAGTAAACAAACACAAATCAGAAATACAAGTTTAGTTAATAGCAGAGATACAGACACTAGGGAAGATTATTTTATTTTATTTAATTTATTTTTAATTTATTTATTTAACAAATCAGAAAGACCTTTTAGCAAGGACTCTTTTACAGAGGTTCCACATCAAGTCACAAGAATAGCAAATTATAATGGTTTCAGTAAGTAGTACAACATGAAGAAAGTAATTACACAAACAAAAGAACAATATAGCAAGATAAATATTGTGTCAAGTGCAGTCAGTGGCCTTGTCTGAAGAGGGTGAAAGGGATTACATGGAGAGAAGTACAGGGGTGAATTGGGGGGTGGAAGGAGCAAAGCAAAGCAAGAAGAGAGTCCACAATGAAGCTTAAGCCAGAAAGACCCACAGGGGCGGGGGGTAGAGGGAGAGAACAAGGTGAGGAAACAGAGGAGGGGGGGAGTGAGAGTGGAGGCGTAAAGGAAGAGGGAATGTGATAGGATGAAGAGAGGGCATGAATGGGAAAGGGATAAGGGAGGAAGTGCGGTGAGTGGAATAGTGCTGTGAGTGGAATAGTGCAGCAACAGGATAGAGCTATACAGGAACAAAATATAAGAAAGGGTCACATTCAACCAACTATATTTATAGCAGGTATACCAAAATCAAGATCAGAAAATGGATTCACAATAAAACTAGCATTACACAATGTAATAAAAGGGGTCATGGACAATAAATGTGTGTGGACGGACATTAAAACAGCGTGCAGATACAGAGTAGCCACAAACAAAGGGTGGATATATGTGGTTCTATCCCTATGTGATAAAATGTCCAAGATCCTGAGTAACAGACAAAGGTTCATAGCTCTGGGGTCTAATTTAAAAAGAATAATCAGATTAGCATCACACATAGATGAGAAAAAAAACATCCTCACAATTCAAAAACATTATGTGAAAAAGAGAAAATGTAGGTCACAGGACAACATAGAATTACAGAGTTCCTTAAAGAGGTCCTTCCCCAATGGTGCAAAAACTTAATTCTTGCAGTCATTTTATGCAGTAATGTACTTCAAATGTTATGTTCTGTGTTAGTTTAGTCAATGGTTTACGCTTCCTTCCATACTTTGATTTGTTTTTTAGCCACAGTTTAGCCCTGCTGCACTTGCCTTTGCTGTTCAGCTACCAGGCTGCTAGCTCCCGTTGGTGTCACTATATGGAGTAGGAGTGAATCACACTGTGCTGTACAATGAAGTTGCAACAGTTTCACTAGGGAACATTTCCATAACTTGGTGTACATACTACAGTAGTAGTGCTAAATTAGTCATGGGATTCTTAAGGATTTTTAAACCCCCTATTGAGAACTGTGAAAGCTTTTGTCAGGTTTTCTTTTGTTTGTTTGGTAGTGTGTTCACTGCTACCAGGAGAGGCAGGGGTGGATTTCAACATAATCTCAGAGGAGGGCAACTAAAATGGCGCAGGGTCTGCAAGAGAAGCCATACGAGGAGAGGCTAAAGGAGCTTAATATGTATACCCTTGAGGAAAGGGGGGGGACATGATAGAAATGTTTAAGTACCTCAGTGGAATCAACAAAGTCCAAGAGGGTAGCATCTTTCAGAAAAAGAGATGTGCAAGAACAAGTGGACACAATTTGAAGATAGAGGGGGACAGCTCAGGGGCAATGTGAGGAAGTATTTTTTTCACAGAGAGGGTGGTGGATGCATGGAACAGCCTTCCTGAGGAGGTTGTGGGGTCTAAAACTGTAGGTGAATTCAAGAATGCATGGGACAGACATAAGGCAATTTTTGTGTTGGGTAGGAAGAAATAGGCTGTTGGTTAAATAGGATCGGCAGCTTATCCTGTAGGTAGGAAAATGGGCAGATTAGGTGGGCCAAGCGGTCCTTATCTGCCATCAAAGTCTATGTTATGTTTCTATGTTTCTATAATTATACTAGCCCAAGACTTAGTGCAAACTGACCAGTGCTAGTACAGTTAACTCTAAACTTGTCTGTCTTGACTAGTGCAGGTTTTCTATGGCTGTTAATAAAGTTAAAAATGCCCCTACTTTAGCAGGCTCTAGTCCTAGGCTCTCTCAATATTACATATTTCCTGGTGTGATTAACAGCTCATTAAGAGCTGCAGTTATCTGGCAGTTCAAGCCTCAATGTGAGTCATTATCACTCTACTGGTAGGACTTTCAGCTAGTGTACAGGGTATGATTAAGAGTAGAGTGCAGTTAAGTCACTAGCTTCCAGTTTTCTGAATGTGTCTCTGTTGGACAATTTGTCCTACATTATTAAGACCAGTGCCCCTCATTTCCCTACATCTGAGTGTTTGTATCCAACATTTCAGTGACAAAATGTTATGAGGTATGCAGGGTCTGCCCTGCAGGTGGTGAGTTTTATCCCAGCCTCCCTATAGCTGCTCCCTTTCCCCTCCAAATCTTTCTGCTCTGTACTTGATCTGAACACCACTGCAAACTGGACTCTGAAATGATCATCCATGGATCCCATTACTGGTAAGTGTAGGTGTCCCCACTCCCCAGCTCTTCCAAATGGACCATGTCACCCAATGCCATCCATATAGTCCCACCCTTATCCCACCTAGCACATCCTTTCATCCTAACACCAAACTTTGGAGCATGTACAGTATGGTATGAAAATAAACCTTAATAAAATACATAATTTGAAAGGTTAAAATATGCATTCCCGGGGTGCATAGATCATCCTGTATTGAAATTAAAGTAGTATAGCATCATGCCCATGTTCTGTTTCCCCTAGGCTAAGCTCTGGATGCCTAACAATAAAAATGGCATAGGTAGTATAAAACAAAGAACATTAATTAATAAATATAAAATACTAAAATTCATAATCACAGTCAATTATAGGTCATTGATATTTACTCAAGCAGTCAGGCAGAAAAGATTTACTTCAGATAGGCCAAGCTGAAGAGGTGGGCTTTTAGCCTCTGCTTGAACACCTCAATAGAAGGGGCCTCCTGGACTGCAGGTGGCAGAGAGTTCCACAGGATTAGCCCAGTGACACTGAAGTCATGATTGCCCAATGTCCTCAGTTGAACCCTGGGACATCCAGGAGGCCCCTAGACAAGGAGCGGAGGGAGAGGACAGAGGTTGCAGGTGTCGGGAGCTCAGTCAGGTAGCCCAGACCTAATCTGTACAGAGCCTTAAAAGTGAGCAAGCCTACCTTGAAAAGGACCCTCCACCTGACAGGCAGCCAGTGCAGGGCATGCAGGACTGGGGTCACATGAGTGGCCCTAGACAGGCCTGTCAGTAAACGAGCTACTGTGTTCTGTACCAGCTTCAGCCTGTGGAGGGTCCCTCCAGTGACCCCGAAGTACAGAGAGTTACAGTAGTCGTGTGGTAACAAAGGTATGCATTGGTATTTGCTGGTCTTGCAGTGCTTATGGGGCTTTGTACAATCTTCTGTGACTGTACCTAGCCCCAGGAGAACAGCAGGACAGCAAACAGAAGGTAACAGCTTTTAAAAATCTCTGACATTCACGGCTAGCTATTAAATCTTCTGATGCTGCAGCCCTCCTCTGATGTCAGCAGTAAGGGAGTCTGGCATTTCTGGTTACAGGGAATGTCAGCTTACAAGTCAATGAAATTAGCCCGATACAATTTACTACTCTGCAGTAATCGGTAAGTAAAAAAAGTGTTTTTGCAGACAAAGGGCTAATTGGGATTAGCCTCACACTTGGGTGCAAGGCTCATATTGCTGACAGTTCCCAAAACTGACAGTGAACTGTCTCAGCTGACATCAATTCTCTCGAATTCGCTGCGCTTTGCTACTGAGACATGAATTAATCCACTTTATAAAATGACATACACATAAGGCATTCCTTAACCACTAGAGCTGGCATAATCCATTGATAACAGGGTGTCTTGGGGAAGTGGGAGCAATGCCAAACATAGTATGTACACCAAGTTATGAAAGTTTTCCCTAGTAAAACCTCTATAACTTCGTTGTACAGCACAATGTGATTCACTCCTCCATATAGTGATGTCAGCAGCACAGCCCAGGGTCTACAGCAACACCAGGCTTAGTGTAGAAACTGTGGTGCACCACACAGTTTTTAGCAGCTGAGAATGCAAAAACTAATTGCAGAGAACATTACAGAAATATAAAAAAAGAATCAATGTAAGAAGGCAAAATGTATGCATGAATGTAATAAGGACTGGTGAAGGTCCTCTTTCAACTAGTGGAATGGGAACGTGATTTAAAAGGGGGCAGTGAGTCTGTAATCCATATAAGGGGAAGAAAAAAGAAAGGCTGCAGAATTAATAGCAACAAGATCTTATCAGAAAATGACAGTTCCATTTTGGATACTTTATCCAGTCCAACTAGTGACACTTCAGATTCAGTTAAAACAAACAGTACTATAGATCTTTTAAATACAGATGATTGACTGGCAACCGGTTCATATATTTTAAACTGTTATATAAAGATGTTACAAATGTAGCAGGACTAAAAGTTGAATAAAGACTGGCTAATAGAGATAACAAAGTTTGATATGGTTATTTTTCAAGAAACTTGAGACTCTGCAGTCAATAATCAAGCTCTTGGTCATTTTGAAACCTTGGGTATCTCTGCTAGTAGGGAAAAACGCTATGGTTGAGTAAAAAGAGAACTCTACATCAGTCACTTCTAGATGAAATGCAAAATGTGTATATGTAAGCATATGTAATATTTACTACATGTATTTGATTAATACTATCACCTCTGAAATAGTTATATTGTTTAGTGTCTATATCCTTCCATTAACTGTAAAAACTCCTTTAAAGGAGTACTACAGTCAAAATGTGCAAAAACATAAGCTGTACAGAGTGTTTTGATATATGTGTTTAGTCTTGTTGTGTCCTTCCCTTTGTCTGCTATTAAGATTTTTTTCTGATGTTTTTCTATTAGTTTTATGGCCTCTGGGGATCTTCATGTTAGAATGGTTTATTACTCTTCTTTGTCCTACAATGCTTCCTGTCTCAAGTGACAGTGATTCATCCAGGACCATTGATTCAGTGAGGGAAGTAGTGCAGCAGTAATCTGAAGTTCAAAGCCTGATGTTCTAGCTTCAACTAAATAAATTTCATATTTTTTGTTTTACATATGTTTGCCTGGGTCTAGCCAGCAGGAGTAAATATTTTGCTTTTAAACCTTTTAATTTCTACAAACTGTACTCAGCCATAAAAATCATACAAATCACCCTAGTTCATCAATGCTATAATTAGTAAAGACTCTAGTTGTTTTCTAACAGAATACTCACTCACTTAAACCTCAGGTGATTGCTGAGCTATAAATGTAGCCTTCAGTGCCCTTTGGATAAGGAAAGTGACTTAAATTCACAGCTGTCTTCTGTAAAATTGACCGTAAATCAGTATTTACTGAATCTATAGTCCTGGATACATCACTGTCACATGGGACAGGAGGCAGTGTAGGAAAAAGAACAATAAACCATGGTAATATGGAGATCCCAAGAGGCTGAAAAACTAGTAGGAGATGCCATAAAACTAGTAGGCAAATTGAGAAAAACTTCTAATAGCAAACAAATAAAAGGACATACCAGGCCTAAAGACACAAATCAAAACACTCTGCATGACATAAGTTTTTGTACATTTTGACTGTAGTACTCATTTAATCAAATACTGAAGAACATATAAGTAGATATAATGTAGTTAAAGACACAGTTTCCAGGTCCACTGTTAATAACTGCAGAAGATTTTAACTTCAGGGTAGGAGAAGAAATTGTGGAAAAAACACAAGAATGGAACCTCTACAACATATCAGAAATCTCAAACAGACAATCTAGAAATAAGAAACAAAATAATAAAGGGGAAGTCTGTTAAAATTTGCTGCTAGATAGGTGTTATGAGTACTAAATGGATGAACAAAGTCAATTGGCAAGGGGTAATTACTTTTCAAATTCAAACAGGAAGTAGCCAGTTTGACTTATGGTTCATGGATGCTTTCTCATATAATAACATTGTTTCTTTTGAAGTTGAAAAAAAGTATGGGATAGTGATAGTTTCCCTCTGGAATGTGTGTTTAAATGTAATCATTCTTGGCAATTAGTTAATCCAGTCTTGAATCAGGATGCCTATGATAACACATGCATAGTTTATGCAAAAAAAAAGATCAAATGGAATGAGTATTCAGAAAGAAAATTAGAAGAAATAGTTTGAGTCTGCCTCCAATTTTCAGAAGCTAATTAATACTGCTATAACAAATGGAAATCTCTTAAGTTTGGAAGAAGTAACATCTTCCTCTGCTGGCCTTATAAGTGATATAGCCAATGGCTTGTCCCTGAAAAATTGAAAAAAACAACTGTAAGGTGAGGAAATTAAATCCACGGTTTGATAATGACTGCAGACACAGAACTTTATAAACAATCTAGGTTAACAGATTGTCAAAAATACTGACATAACATTATTAGTAGCTATAAAAACGTTTTGAAAATAGTATAGAAATATGTTAACAAGAAAGAAGAATGACTGTAAAAACTCTTTATGGATGGAGCTACAAGAAGCCATCAAACATTAGGACATGCAAGTGTTGTGGTCTTTGGTAGCCCTTAGGGGGAAAGGGAAAGGGAAAGGGGGGCATTGTTTAAACAGGATAGGCACCCTAAGCCGAAGTTTGTTTCCAGGTGCTACTTCGGAGCATAAGGATTTAGATGATTTGCTCGGGGTCACACAGTATGCAAGTGGAGGCTGATGGGATTCAAACCCAGGTCTCCAGGTTTGCAGCTCAGAGCCCTAAACCTCTGTGCTATACTGCCTGCCTTTACAACCTCAGATAATAATAGGCAATATAATATATGTGCCATGATCACAGTTAATAACTGGGTAACTCAGTTCAAAAGATACATAGCTATTCTGAGAATGTTGGTGATGGTAATATTTTCCTTGAAATTGACATATGAAATTTAAAGGAGTAGTACACCCAGAATATGCAAAAAAAATATGTTGTGCAGAATGTTTTGATTTGTGTGTGAAGTCCTAGTGAGTCCTTCCCTCTGTCTATAATTAGGAGTTTTTCCTAAATTAGCCTGCTAGCTTTATGGTAGTTTTATGACCCCTAGGGATTTCCACCTGAGACAGATTTATTGCTTTTCTTGTTCCTACAATGCATTCTGTCTCATGTGACAATGATGTAGAAGAGACCATAAATTCAGCTGCAAGTACTGCTTTAGAATTAGTTCACAACAACGGAGCTGTGTAACTTTTCTTATCCAGTGTGCACAAATGGCTACATGTATGGTTTAGCAGATACTCGATAGCTGAGTAAGTTTTCTGTAACAAAACATCTACTAAATAGCGATAATTCAATATTTTTGTTTTCTACGTGTGTCAGGTCTAGTTAGCAGGAATAAGTGTTTTGATTTTAAAACTTTTAATTTAATCAAACTATATACAACCATAAAAAGCATAGAAATCACTCCAGATCATCAGTACTATAATTAGTAAGACTCTAGCTGTTTTATTACAGAAAACCCCACTCAGCTCTCAAGGATTTGCTAAACTGTAAATGTAGGTACCAGCATTCTATTAGGTAGAACTGGCAGTTAGTGCTGATTTTGCTCTGTGATATGATTTTCATTTTTTTTAGTTTACAAATGTAAAGTATGTTTTACGTATTTGTTTATTATTAAAGATAAGTATGTCTGTTTGTGACTTATTTAATTAGATTGCCATGTAAGTTTAAAATCAAAACACGTACTCCTGCTAGCTAGATCTGACACACATACAAAACAAAAATACTGAATTAGAGCTATTTAGTAGCTGTTTTCTTACACAAAACCTACTCAGCTCTCAAGTATCTGCTAAACTGAACATTTAGCCATTTGTGCACAATGGATAAGAAAAGTTACACAGCTCTGATGTTATGAACATATTCCAAAGCAGTGCTTGCAGCTGAATCTATAGTCTCTGCTACATCACTGTCACATGAGACAGGATGCTTTGTGGGAACAAGAAAAGCAATAAATCTGGCTCAGATAGAGATCCCTAGGTGTTGTAAAACTATCATAAAGCTAGCAGGCTAATTTAGAAAAAGATCCTAATAATAGACCAAGGTAATGACACAGTTAGACTTCACAGATGAATCAAAACATTCTGCACAACATACGTTTTTTTGCAAATTCTGAGTGGGCTGCTCCTTTAAGTAACATTCCGCAGTGGGATTACATTAGATCAGCAGAAGTCAAACACAATTTTACCACAGCAATGAAACAAAGCAGCTGGCATCAATGCCCTTCCCATTAAAATTTTCCAACATGACCTGGATTTCTGGTTTAGGAAATTGGCTTATATTTTTATAACAATAAATATGACAACAGTTATGTCACCTGACTGGAACAATTAAATAATTGTACCATTGTTTAAAAGAGGGGCTACAAATTATCCAAGCTGTTATAGGTCAATAACGCTACATCCAATTGCACAAAAAAAATTCTACAATATTATTGTCTAGACTTGAAGAATGGGTTTATGATATTAACTTGATCTCTTGATCTCTTAATTTCAATGTAGATTCAGGACGTATCATAGCACTGTGGTCTTCTTTTACATTTAATTATACTGTGGAATCCTTTGTAACTACAAAGCAGAGAACGATCTATGCCAGTTTTGTTGACATTAAGACAGCATTCCACTCAACAAATAGGAGTATACTCTGGGACAGGTTAGAAAAGTTAAACATTGATGTTCATTTATTAATGTTATTAAAGATGTTGCATGAAAATGCAATCTCAAGTGTCAAATTTTCTAGAGATGGAGCTTTCACAGATCCACTTAGCATCAGTTAGGGCATTACGCAAAGCTGTGTGTTAGCCCTCCTACTTTGTAACCTATATATTAAGTCTTAGGTTGAATGTCTTACTGATATAGACACATATTCCCCCAGAAGTGCATGGAACAAGTGACCAAATAATGCTATATGCCAACAATGTTATTCTACTTTCTCAAACCCCATTGGGTCTCAAGAGAAGTCTATCAGCAATAATAAAACAGTTGAGAAGTATAGATCTGAAACTGAATAATAATGAAACTGAAAATAATGTTTTTTGTAAAAAAAGAATTGCAAGAAAAACAAATGGGCTGTGGATGGTCATGACTTTGTGAAGGTAGCAGATTATAAATATTTGGGCATGATATTTGATCATAAACTTACATAATAATCTCACTTTGACTTTGTCAAAGATACTGCACAAAGGGCTTTCCTGGCTATTTATACATTGGCTAATAAATTGGCTAAAAACTCATTTATGGTCATAAAACCAGCTTTTGATATGAAAGCAATAGAGCAGATTTTGTATGGCAACAAAGTTTAAGGCATGACAAGAAAATTATGTATAGTAGAATTACTGCAAAATGTTTTGCTGAGAACGTCATTGGGCATCCCAAGAGTAGAGGTGGGCAAAGTCCATGCACTTCACTCTGCAGAGCACTTCGTGTATATAGAAAATTACATGACGTACTCCACAGTACGAAGCAAAGTAATTCACCATTATAAGTAACGCAAAGTGCCATTGGTTTCAATTGACTTTACATCGACTTCTCCTTATTTTTGGACTTCAAGGTGAAGTTTGCATTGAATCATGGGGGATGGCAGGTCACATGGGTTCTAGATTATCTTGCACAGTCTCAGTTCGGTGTGTAGTGTGTGTAGTGGAACGCTGGATCAGAGCTCTGAGAATCAAACAACTGAAAATTTAAAAAGCATTTTTAAGCCAATTTTTGGGGTCAAAATGTAGTACATAGATGGCAGGAAACCCTCCTGTGCTTATGTCATCAAGTGTTTCTTGGTTCTGTGTGCATTTTGAATGTTAATTTGTAAGTCTGTGTACTGACAGACATTGTAGAAGCATACGTTTTGGGAGGGGCATGATGAAGGGAGATTCGCAATGACACAGTGAGAAAGGCAGCCTTTCTAACTGTTTTTGGGTAGCTAGTGTGTTAGTATTTGTGTGTTCATGTACACACAGTAATATTTTTAGTAAGTTTTGATAATTTTTTGGTGTTTGTTGTATTGCTGTACATTTTTTCAGTTGTTTCCAAAGTTTGATTGTACTGCACTGAACTTTAAAATGTTCTACACATTACCTGTAGTGTGTGTGTGTGTGTGTGTGTGCCATCAAGTCACACACATTTAACTGTGCTACACCATAATCATAGGACTCTGATTTGAATCTCTTATCCATCTGCGGTACTTTTTACTGCTTCATTCTTGCTCTGTAGGTAGTGGACTGTTACTGCAGCTGCCCCCCCCCCACAAAAGGTATTATTGTTCCAGTTTTAGATTTTTTATTTTAACCACTGGTTAAGGTGGTGTTGTTCCTGTGTGTCCGCATCTCTTAAGAGCAATCCTCATCTGTCTGTGCATCTGCATCTCTTTAGGGCCCAGTCTCCATCTGTAACTTAAGTCACAGTCGTTTGTTTGGCTTCACTTCAGAGTACTGATGTGGTGCATATCTCAACATGAACATTGTACTCATTTATGTGCATTTTTAAGTCAGGGCAATCATCATGAGTTACTGACAATACAAATCACGTTCTTCATCTTCATGATCATGATTCATGAATTACACAACTTTAAGTTTTTGGGGTGTAAGTTCACAAGAAGATGGCCCTACTTAATCCTGTAGATAGTATCTCAGCTTGACCATTGTACTCACTGATATGTGATTTCAAGTCAGGGTGTCTGGGGTGGTACAGGTCAGGGAAGTACAGCCGTAGGTATTTGAATACAGTTCACTAGTCACGTCACACCAGTCATTCATCACGAGACAAATCACATTCTTCATGAATCACAGCAGTTAAATGTTTTACGCTGAAGAACTGTAAAGATGAGCAAAACATTAATGAACTGCTTTTTTACTTTTTTTTAAATAATGCCCTCCCCCCCAAAAAAAAAATACCTTTCATGGGTTAACAGTTTCTGTGCAGCCAAACTCAGCAGCAGACATCCGAAACTTCTTGTGGTGGATCAGTGATGCTGTGCCTACAATGACCTGGAAAAAAAAGTAATCATAAATGATTGTCTTGCAGTGTACCACGGCCCCCAACCCATCCCCAAAAAATAAATTTGAATTTGACAGTACCACATTACTTGTCAGCCTCTAGTTGTAACATATGTGTTGCTTCCATGTTCATGTGATTTGATCATCATCATGCCCACCATGGTAAAGTGTGAAGATTCCCTGAAAAGGAGCAATATGACAGACTGCTTAGAACACAGACAAGAATATACAGATAGGAATTAAATGGCTGTGTCTCTGTAAAAAATATTTTAGTGGCAAGCACAATAACTTACCATTGCGATATGAAGGCAGGGCACACACAAGGGGCAGCATGTACTGGTGATGCAGCAGGTGTCAACACAGGCAATGTTCTCGCTTGGGACAAAGAGACGCATTTCTGGCATTTTAATCTTCATCTGAACTT
The DNA here is from genome assembly GCA_016271365.2 of Neoceratodus forsteri. Taxonomy (NCBI): domain Eukaryota; kingdom Metazoa; phylum Chordata; order Ceratodontiformes; family Ceratodontidae; genus Neoceratodus; species Neoceratodus forsteri. The sequence continues at coordinate 48,882,912 of CM028129.1, read as the reverse complement.
TTCATTCAATGACATCAGCAAGAGAACAGCAGCATCAGCAGGAGGTGTCACAACTTAGGCAATGATCTCACTTAGCAAGCAGTGGGATGGCAGGCCCAAAAATGCTTAGTCAGATAAATATGTTTAAGTTCCGTGGAAAGCTTCACATGTGCTTTGTACCACTTTGTCGGGTATGTGCTGCAGAATTATTTGACTTAAAGGAAGCATTTTCTTTCTGGGGACACAACTTCGCAATTCTGGCAAGGTGGTGGTGTGGTGCAGTGGCAGGCCCAACTTTCAGTTCTCTGGCAAGCTTCACATGTGCTTTGCATTACCTTCTCAGGTGTGTGTGGCAAAAGATTTTGACTTAAAGGAAGAATTTTCTTTCTGGGGACTCAACACTGTGTGATGCATTTCTGGCATTTCATTTTTAATCTGGGCTTTTCATGACATTAAAACAGCAAGACAAAAGCACAAAAAATAGCACATTTGTCAGGGCATGGTAGGTGCGGTAATGGTATTGTTTGTGATAATTGTGCTGGTACTTTGAAGGGAAAGTAACATGTAGGACTACATTTATCACTTGTTCTTACCAATGGAAATCATAAGCTAATTTGACTGAACCCGTAACACTGTTAGGGCCAGAATTATTTATAACCCATTCATGGGCTTCCAACTTCTGCTCTAGCCACTAGATCACTCTCCTACAAATGACAGAACATGATGCCAACAAAAAAATTGTTACCGGTTTGGTCAATAGCTTGTATAAAGCAGATTTCCATTGCTAACAATATTGATAACTGTAGTCCTGCATGTTAGTTTCCTTTTAAGTAAATGTTCAGAAAATTAACAAGTATTTTTGTAGTTGTTATTACTTAATTTACTTTATTTCTCACATGACTGATTGTCGGTCAAATAGCAGATGCTGCATGCTTTCATTACAGGTGAAAGTCTGGTGCCACTATGCACACTGCAATAAAAGTGTCTTGAAGACAGTGTTTTGGAGGCACAATATTTAATTAAAGGAAAGTGCACAGCATCTGCAAAGTGGGTAGTGACATGACTGATTACATAAAATGAAACTAAGAGCAAAACAATTTCTGTTGTTGAAAGCATAATGCTGTGGGGGGCATTGGGGGAGGTGGGGCTAGGAATGTGATTTACCAGCACAAGGTTGTAGAAATACAGGATTAACAAAATTAACATAGCTAAGAAAACAGTAACTGAACATAAATGTTATAAGTAAGAAAAAAATATGGCTTAAGAAAATAAATAAAAGCAGAAATTTTTTTTGGGAGGGGTGTTAATAATGGCTTTCTTGATCTTTGTTGACCCTCATACAGGCAAATCTGATTCACTATCCCACCTCCCCCAAATGTTCCCACCGCTATGCCATTAAACAATTCTGCAATACAAACTGTTTTGTTCTTAACTTCTTACTCGTCTTGTCTATCATCATCTTTACTTTATTTTATGTAATTACTCATGTGGTTGCCAACTGTGCAGACACTGTGTGCTTTCATTGCAGTTGAAATTGTGCTGCCAAAAAGCTATCTTCAAGACACTTTTATTGCATCGTGCATGATAGCACGACAGTTTCACCTGGAATGAAAGCATGCGGCATCCACCATTTTGCTAATGCTAACCATCACTTATGTAACAAAAAGAACAATACCAAATAAAGTAAATTAAATAACAAGTACGAATAATCACAAACAAAACATTACCTCAACATAAATTTCATACAGGAAAAGAAAAATATTAAGAAAAAAAAATTAAAATAAGAGGAGGGAGACGTTTATGGGGGGAATCGGAAATCACTAGAACTTTCTTAATGGGCCTGTGGGGGCTGTTGCTGCTCGTCACCACCACTATTGCTATGCAGCAATCATAGTATTTCTTCATTCTGCCCCTCAACATGTATCAGCCACTGCATTACTGCCTCCACCAACTTTTCAGCCCCTGTAGCTCGGCATGCAGCTCAGCAAGGTCCCCCTGTGTGTTGCCAGCTGATGCAACCTCTCTTCATCATGGGCAGCTCTGGGACCTGCAACCACCTCACCTGATGCCATTTCCCATCTACTATGGTGACACACAGGCAGATGAGCTGGTTGTGCCACTGCAGCTGCAGGAGGGGATGCTACCTTTGCCTCCCACTGGGCATGGTGGTGAACAGCTAGATGGGTGTGCTGACTACCCATGCCCAGGTGGCTGCCCTTGGGCCCCCAGTGGACCACCACATTGCAAAGATTGCAATGCACCATGCTGGAGTTGCCAGGGAAGGAAGAAAAAAAGGCCCACACAGGGGAGCTGCAGGCAGGGCCCGGCACAGGCATTGGGGGGGGGGGCACCAGGACACACCTGCTGCTGTGCTGGTGGTGGTTGAGGGCTGACAACCTGCTGCAGTTCCTACTGCTCTTGCTGCAGCTCCTACTGCTGGTCCTGGATAACAACCACAGCTACTGGGCTCACTGTGGCTGCAGGTGGGGTCCCCAAAGCCTGCTGGTTTAATCTAACTGGGCATCCACCCCACATTCATGGTCCACGATGGCTACCACTTGGCCCACAACATCCACGCTCCATCAAGAAAGTAAATAAACAAAAAAAACACTATTACAAGTACTAGTAAAATAAAGTACAGTACCTAAAAATAGGTAGATAAAAAAATACTTTTTTAACAGAAAAAAAGCCTTTCTAATCAAATAAAACTTTTTTAAAGGACTACAACTAAATACACAAAGATTTAACACACAAAAAAAGAACTATAGCTTTTGTTTGAGCTCTGAAACACACAGAACAGAGTTAGCCTGCACACTGCAGAACTGCATGGACTGCAAACTCTTTCCACTAGAGAAAGTGAAAGTAAAACACTGATTTCCTGCCACTGCCTATTGAACTGCCTCCCTGAATCATGTGACCTGCAGAGACAGTCAGCCAAGTGATCACTGATCAGTGGGCTCTGGGCTGTTTGTTTCTTAATGACTTCACCTTGTCTAATCACAATACGAAGTAACACAAAGTCACTGAAGGCAAAGTAGCTAATTTTAGTGGGGGCTTTGCGTAGTCCCACATGATTGTGGAGTGAGCTGCTTTGCTCATACTTTGCTAGCAGATTAAAACTTCGCTGCATCTCTACTCAAGAGACATGCCCACCACATCCTTAAGACCTGAGTATGGGGTGGTAGCTATAGAAGCAAATATAATTACAGCTGCAATATATCAGTGGAAAAAAGGATTCAATTAATGGATGATGACAGACTACCTAAATTATGCTGGAACAATATGTTTTACAATCTTACAGTTAAAGAGAGTAAAGTGACAAATTGGTCCTTGACTTTAGAAAGTTATGTTTAGAAATTTGGTTTCTGTGACATATGGTCAGAATATGCCTGTGTATACTAGGGCTATGCAGAATTTTCAAATTTCAGCAGAACAAAATTCCACGGAATTTTTGAAATTCCACCAAAATTCTGCTGAATAGTGCCAGAAACAGAATGGCAGAATTCTGCACCAGAAAAATGTGGAAATAGTTTTTCCACAACATTTCCATGAAATATTATTTGGTGGATCTCTGGCCTTTCTTCGGAAATGTTTGTGCAATAATTTTCCATGGAAAAAATGCTGTTCCGTAGAATATTATTCTGCAGATCACAGCAGGTGGAATTTCACGGAAGAACCAACAAAATTCTGGTGGTAATTCCCCCGGTGGAATGGTCATTCCACACTAATTCCACTGGCGGAATTCCGCATTCTGAAAAGCACGAAAAGCACTAGTGTGTACCTACTAGCTTTTGCCTCTGAAACTATACAAAGAATAAAATATATTTATACTCATAACGATTTTGAAAAGGGGAATGAGGCAGACAAAAACAATGTTTATAATGCTCAAACATTCTGCTATTACAGAGCAATATTGACATTACTGTGAAAACAAGACTCACATAAATGTGCTACATCTATGAGATTAGGTACTCTTTGGGGGTATTTGCCAAATATTACAAGTAGCTTTGTTACAAATGATATAGTTACTGAAGGTATGAGTAAAAAGGAACAAGTAATAACAATCCAATATTTGGTTTTATATTATCCTGCATTTCTGAAAGAGTGAGAAACTTTGATTTTTTCTCTGTTGTACAACAAGCACTTTAGCAAAGATAATGTAAAACTTGCACATTTATTATTGTTGGCTGATGAAAAAGTAATGTACTGTGTTGCATGGTTCTTACAAAAAGTAATGTTCTGTTAGCTTAGTAAGAAAATATATATTTCATCCTAAATTATAATGTGTGTATAGCTTTTGCATAAATGGGAATGAGAATATGTTTTTATATTCTGTTCTAAATATAATAATTCTTTATGAATTTTTATACATTTAAAAAAAAATTGATCTGAAACTTCATCTGATTCACTGTCTGCAACCTTTGTTTTTCTGAGTGCAGTATTTGTGTGTTATGGGTTTAAGTCATTGTTTGTCTGCTTACTGCCTTTTACTTGGCTGTGTATCCATATTAAAATGCTTAGCACTGACCTCTAAAATGCAGTGCAAATAAATCAATGCATACAGTACATATATACATGTACTGCAGCATATACATACATACATACATACATGCATAAGTAAGTAAGTGAATAAATAAACACATACATAACTTCTCAAATGACTGTTCTCATCTTCCAATTGTATACAAAAGCAGAGAAGACAGATCAGTAGTCTTGGCTACATTATTCACATTCAATTGCGCATTCCTTCCATGACTTAAGATACGCCTACCAACGTCAATTTTCAAATGTGTCAACAATGAACTTGGCTTATGCATTGAGGATAAAAGTCTTCTAAAAGAGGAAGCTGATTATATAGATTGAGCAAGGGAACCATGACTTTATTTATTTATTTAGTTTTTGTTGACCGGGAAGGGAAGGAGGACTAGACGATTGCTTGCTGTTTTTAGCTTCGTCCCGGGGAGGGGGATACAGATGGATGGCAACTGGAACTAAACCAGATTTTTAAGCTGTCGGTGGTATTTTTTTAGTGAATGGGGGAAACTTGGTCAGGACACCAGGGGAAATTCCCCTACTCGATGATAGTGGGAGCTGCTGTCAGTCACAATGGTGGCAGTCGACGGGGGTCCTGAGGCAGAGATGGATGTGGATGAAGCAAAGGGGTTCACTGCACCTTCTGCTTCTGTCTTACCTGGAGCACAGCTTGTTTTGATGAGCTCCCAGCCCAAAAATGTGGCGGATGTTGATGTTTCACACAGGTTGGCACAGGATGCTGCCAACAACCTGTTTCTTGAGTTGGCGTGCAAGAAAAGACAACTCCTGGAGAATACTGCTCAGCAGGAAGCAGTGCTTGTGCATCGTACAGCTCCATTGCAGGATCAGCATGGACTGATTGCAGAAACAAAGGAAGAATTCAGGGCTTTGAGTTCAGTAGAAGAATAATCAACTGACCAAGGTTCACTCCCAGCAGTACCCTGACAGGCAGATTCTGAGGCTGACATTACCATCAAAGCTCCATCTACAGAGACTGGGACCCTGGCACAAACAAGTAAAATTTATTTATTTATTGAATTTTGATGGCCGAGTAGACCCACTGGGCCCCAAAGGTCCCTTTTTCAGGGGTGACCCGGGGAACAGAAGCAATACAATACATACAATCAGGTGATCCAGAAGCAATACAATACATACAGTCAGGTGATACAGGGTTTCGAGAAGTAGACAAGATAATGAGGATAACAGTATAGGCAATTATTCAAATCATAGACCATAAGTGCAACACTTGAAAGATTTAAGGATTTAAGACATGATTTAATGTAGGTTAAGGTGAGGGAGGGGGGATGGGTTTTGTGATTAGGATCGGGGGTGATTATCCTATACCCTCACAGTGGCATGAGCTTGTCCAGAGCAAATGTGACTTAAGCCTAGTGTGAAAGATTGGTAGCGAGGGAGCTTCCTGTACTAGAGGTGGGAGAGTGTTCCACAGTTTAGGGGCTGTGAGAGCGAAGGAATTGCCTCCCTTGTGAGTCTTGATTCTGGGGATTGCCAGTAGGGACCGACCCAAGGTCCTGAGCATTTAAGGGTTAGGCTTAACCATGATTACTCCTATTAGGCTTGGTGGGGCTGCCGGGCTCTGCAATTTGTATGCATGGCAGTGCAGGGGATACTGTAGATGAGCCTCAAAAGAAGGCCATTGCAGCTGGGCTAGTGAAACAATTACTTATATTACTCCTCCAGAGACTCCCAGTCATTTGCAGAAGGGCTCTAGGCCTGTTATTGTGGGGAAAAAGATTGGTGAGGCTAGTTTACAATTGGCACAGCATGTAGATGGGGTCTGGATCTGCAAGTATGCAGATGACTTCATGTATGTAGAAGACTTGGTTTGCTGGCCAAGGCACCTAGCTTCACCTGAGCTCTTTCCTCCTAAGACTGCTTGAAAGGCAGAGTAGAGAAACTTACCAGAGCAAGGGAAAAGGATTAAGACTTATTTTGGCTAAGCAGATTTACTGTGTGGTGTTGTTTTAATTTTTTACTCACAGGGATTGCTACTGTTTGTTGCTAACATTTCATTGCTTTATTTTTCTCTGATTCAAATTGTTTTTGCTGGTGTACCTTCTTCTGCATTATTACAAGGTGTGCCTACAGGTGTGTGCTAACAGATTACTGCTGTAATCTTCTAATTCAAATTGTCTTTTGCAAGGTATATCTTCTGTTACTGCTTTATTTTTCTCTGTAGCAAAGTGTTTCTTACAGGGTATATCTTCTCTGAAATTATTACAGGTGGTGCTTACATTTTTGTGACTTTTTTATCATTGGGCTAAGCAGAATTACTGTTTGACACTGTGTTTTATTTTATTCTTGTTTTTTTTATTTTGTTGAAAAGGTTTGTTGTCTCAGAGGTGTTTCAGTCTCCTTCTCACATTGAAGGAGCTAATTGCTTTCCACCCACAGCTCTTCCAAAGGATTAGGTGTGTATGTGGGGGGTGGAGCTGGCAAACTGTCTGTAATTTCCAACAGAAGGAAGGGTTAAAAGGTCAGGTTAGTTGATATCTTGGAGGTAGAAGACTTGGTTTGCTGGCCAAGGCACCTAGCTTCACCTGAGCTCTTTCCTTCTAAGACTGCTTGAAAGGCAAAGTAGAGAAACTTACCAGAGCAAGGGAAAAGGATTAAGACTTATTTTGGCTAAGCAGATTTACTGTGTGGTGTTGCTTTTATTTTTTTCTCACAGGGATTGCTACTGTTTGTTGCTAACTTTTCATTGTTTTATTTTTCTCTGTAGCAAAGTGTTTCTTACAGCGTATATCTTCTCTGAAATTATTACAGGTGGTGCTTTACAGGTTTTACAGTTTTATCTAACATTAGGATACGCTTTCAGGGTTACTGCATTTGTTGTTGACTGATTGTTTCTGCTCTTACCTCCTTGTTCTTTCATCTGTGGTTCTTCTTTTTCAGCAGGGGAAGGGCCCAGCCACCCACCCCCATCCCCAACCACTCCACACTACACTCCTTTTATAGGGTACCACAGTTGTGACATCTCCTGTGGCAGAGCAGGAAGAGGTGGATCAGTGGGGTCTCCACAAGGTGAGCTCATTTACAGGGGTACTAGTAATTTAAATTGTTATAACAAGTTAAACAAAAACAAAACACAATCAAACCATTACTTGCATTTTTTTCCTTTTTTTCTTCTAATTACTCTGACTAGGTTATAAACCCAGCAACTTATCTGGAATGGATATCATTAACTGCAGGTACTGTGGAACAATTTTCAGAAGGACAGTCTTACAGGATTTAGGACACTGTCCTACATGCTGGGCCTTTGGAGATCTTAGGGCTCAGCTCCGGGCAGCATGGGCAGAGATTGCACGCCTCAAATTTCATACTGAAGAGGAAATACATTATAAGAACCACCCGCCATTTCCCCAGCATCCAACAGAAAAACCTCTACCGCAGAGGGTAGTTGGTCCAGGAGGTTGGCAGGTGGTTAGGAGGGATAAATTGGGTGCCCCATCACTCTCTGCTCTCCAACATGTTACCATCAAAAACCATATAAACACTACAAATAGGTATCTGTCTCTATCTCTGAAATCAAACAAAGAGGCAGAAGACACTGCAGAGCAGGACACTGCAGCAGAGGAGCTAGCACAACAAAACTCACCCAAATCAGGAATCAAAACAAAAAAAGCAAAAAGGAAATCCAAAAAACTTCTGATCATAGGAGACTCCATGATTCGGGAAGTTGATTCCCATCTCCAGCCAGGGGTAATGGTCAGATGTCTCCCAGGTACATCAGCATGGAGAGACACTGACCGCATTGCTAAAATTGTTCACAAAACAGGAGAAAACATTGATGTCCTAGTACACATAGGGACTAATGATCTCACCAGCCGGTCAGTTGTGGAGACCAAGGAACACCTGACCAGGCTGGGTGACAAGCTATCATCCATTTCATCAGGCATCTCCTTCTCTGAGATCCTGCCAGTCTGGGAGAGGGGAGCAGATGGATGGAAGGTCAGAAAAGGGGAGATAGGGGAGCTAAACACGTGGCTTAAGGGCTGCTGCCAGGAAAAAGGACACAGATTTGTAGGGAACTGGCAACAGTTCTGAGAGCGAAAGTTCTTTAAATTTGATGGACTGTATCTGACTAAGGAGGGAGTCAGTGCATTGGGACAGAAGTTTGATGTCTTTGCAGAATATTTAAACTAGCAAATGGGGAGAGGGTTGCAGCACCCCATACGTCAAATGGGAAGAACACCCTTCCCCCCTCAGCTAGTGGTCAAACAATTATTCAGCATGTTTGCAGTTCATTTGCATCACCAGGTAAGAAAAAAGGTTTGTCTCCCCATACGATGCACAGGGGTAATGCCAAACCTCACCCAACAACTAACACACCGAAATCTGGCCAATGGAAAATCATGTACACAAATGTTCACAGCCTGGGAAATAAGATCCCAGACCTGCAGGCAATAATGTCAGAGGCTAAACTGGACATAGTAGCAATTAGTGAGACATGGTTTACCAGTAACCACACTTGGGAGACTTCAGTACCTGGCTATGTATTGTTCAGAAGAGACTGAGGTGCAAAAAGGGGGGGAGGAGTGGCCCTGTATGTCAATGAAAATATCAAATCTACAGAAATTCAGAATACACATAAGGAGCCAGAAGAACTGTGGGTCACCCTGGAAACAGGAAATGGGACAGCCATAAGAATTGGGGTTGTCTACAGGCCCCCAGACCAGGGGGAGGACATAGACACATTACTGTTAGAAGCTATACAAAACATGACAGCTAAAGGGGAGGTTCTGATAATGGGAGATTTCAACATGCTGGATACAGATTGGTCAATACCAGCAGGAACACCTGCCAGAACTAGACACATAGTGGATTCCCTGCAGGGGGAGGGCCTCAAACAACTGGTACAGCAACCCACAAGAGACAGGGCTATCCTAGATCTAGTACTGACTAACAGGGAAGGGATCACAGATCTCCAGGTAGAAGGTCACCTGGGGGCCAGTGACCATCACATGGTATGGTTCAATTTAGCTACTACATCTAAATCATCCCATTCCAAGGCATAAATATGGGACTTCAGAGGAGCTGACTTTGATAAGATGGCCAACAGAGTTAAGCTAGCCCTGGCAAAAAGAAATACAGGTGAGGTGGTACAGGCAAAGTGGGCAAGCATTAAGGATGCAATACTTGAAGCAACATCCCATTGTGTTAGACAGAAAAGGAAGTGCAAAAGAAGAAGGAAACCACTTTGGTTCTCAAATACAGTAGCAGAAAAGGTCAGAGCCAAAAGGCTGGCCTTCAGGAAATATAAGGAACACAGCGGGATGAAGATAGGGAGGCATACCAAACTGCCCTAAGGGAAGCAGGGAAGGCAGTAAGGCAGGCAAAGTCCCAAACTGAGGAAACACTAGCATGAACAGAAAAGAAGGTGACAAGACTTTCTATAGATACATTAGTGAAAGGAGAAAGTCCAGAGGGGGTATTGCTAAGCTTAATGGAGAAAAGGGAGCATGTGAGGAGGAGGACCCTGTAAAGGCATCTATCCTAAATAGATACTTTTGCTCAGTATTTACTGAAGAGAAGGTAGGGCAGGGCCCACAGCTCAGCATCATGGACACAGGGGGGAGGGAGGTAAGCACTACTCCCTTCACAAAAGAAAGGTCCTACAGAGCTTGCTAAGCTCAGGGTGGATAAGGCAATGGGACCTGATGGCATACATCCCAGGGTAATTAAGGAGCTAAAGGTGGAACTAGCAGAGCCATTAGCAGAACTGTTTAGTGAGTCTCTGAGCACAGGAGATCCCAGAAGACTGGAGAAGGGCTCATGTGATCCTCTCCACAAGAGTGGTAGCAGGAGGGAGGCAGGAACTACAGACCAGTCAGTCTTACCTCAGTAGTGGGCAAGATTATGGAGGCACTCCTTAAGAAAGGATAGTGCAGCACCTGGAATCCATAGGGGCACAGGATCCAAGACAGCATGGGTTTACAAAAGGAAGGTCCTGTCAAGACTAATCTCATAGATTTCTTTGACTGGGTAACCAGTGGTGGACCAGAGGGAGCAGTTGATGTTGCCTACCTTGACTTCAGCAAAGCTTTTGACACTGTTCCACATAGAAGATTGATAAATAAGCTGGGTAGGCTCAGGGTGGGTCAGAAGTTGGTCAACTGGGTGGCAAACTGGTTGATTGGCAGAAAACAGAGAGTGGTGGTAAATGGTATACAGTCAGAAGAGATGCAAGTCACAAGTGGGGTACCTCAGGGATCAGTCCTGGGGCCAGTCCTCTTCGACATCTTCATTAGTGACCTTGCAGATGGACTAGAGGGTAAGGCTTGTCTGTTTGCAGATGACACCAAGATCTGCAACAGAGTAGATGATCCAGATGGGTGGGCAGAATGAGAAGAGATCTGGATAAACTAGCAAAAGGGTCAGAAGAGTGGCAACTGGGATTAATGCAAAGAAGTGCAAGATCATGCACATAGGAAGAGAAACCCTGAAGCCACCTATAGGCTGGGAGGAGTTGCTAGCAGTCACAAAGGAAGAAAGAGACTTGGGCATCATCATCACTGATGACCTGAAATCATCCAAGCAGACCTCTAAAGCAGTAGGTAAGGCTAGGGGGGTGTTAGGGTGTATTAGTAGGGGTATCACAAGTCGTAAGAGGGAGGTAATAATCCCTCTTTACAAGACACTGGTTAGGTCCGATCTGGAGTACTGCGTGCAGTATTGGAGGCCACACCTTCACGAGGACATTAACCAGATTGAGGCAGTCCAGAGAAGGGCAACCAAAATGGTGCAGGGACTGCAACAGAAGACATATGAGGACAGATTAACAGAGCTCAATATGTATACCCTAGAGCAAAGGAGGGAGAGAGGTGATATGATCCAGGCATTCAAACACCTTAAGGGCATTAATAAGGTGAAAGAGTCTTAACATGTTTAAATATAAGAAAAATAGCAGGACAAGAGGACACAGCATGAGATTAGAGGGGGGCCAATTAAGGGAGAATGTGAGGAAATTCTTTTTCACAGAAAGGGTGGTGGATGCATGGAATGGCTTACCTCAAGAAGTGGTGGCTATGAATATAGTGCAGGGCTTCAAACAGGCATGGGATAGGCATAAGGGAGCAATACAAATGACTATGAATAGATAGGCCATTGACAGAGCAAAGGCCGATGGCACATTTATAAGGTAGAAAAAGAAATGGGCAGACTGGATGGGCCTTGCGGTCCTTATCTGCCATCAACTTCTATGTTTCTATGTTTCTATGTAATTTAGAGCAGTGGCGAATGATAGTGATTCCATCATAAAACTCCAGAAACAGATGGATAGACTGGGGGATTGGGCAAGAGAGAATAAACTGGAGTTTAACATCGAAAAGTGCAAAGTAATGCATCTTGGTCATAATAATAGACAAGCACAACATGAGCTGAATAAAAAGCCAATACCAGTCACTGAAAATGAAAGAGACTTGGGAGTGGTTATATCAAATGATTTAACCTTTGCCAAACACACACATGAAATGGTGATCAAGGCAAACAGAGTCTCATGGAACATCCTAAGAAATATCAGAAGTAGGATTAGGGATGTTCTGGTTCCCTTGTTCAGATCTTTGATCAGGCCAGAATTGGAATATGGATCACCATTTTGCACACCTCAGGAATTAGGTTTATGTAAAAAGGTAGAACTTGTTCAACGTAGATTTACTAAAAAAGATATATGGGATGAAAGATAGGGATTACAAAAACAGACTGTATTTAGTAGATTTATATTCCATGTCATATCGAAGAGTGATGGGAACTTATGCTTTGTGTGTAAAGCTAAAAAGAATGGTTTACTATGGGAATCTGAGAGGTTATGTTGCCAAAGGGTGGTGAATAGCTGGAACATGCTCCCTTGTGAGGTGGTGGGTGTGGACAGCTTGGCAGCCTTTAAGACTGCATTGGATAGCTATATGGGAGAACAGAAATGGGAATTTATTCACTGATCAGTGGCAGGACCATGAATGGCTTTAGTAGTTACTGGACCTGATACTCGAACCTATGAACCTAAGAGTGACAACAAAAAGGCACAGGAAGTGCCTTAGGTCATGAAACACCGGGTTGGAAGGTTGTGGGTTTAGGACGGAGTGTGTCTGCACCCCCCCAAACTATGACAATAATGTTTAATGCACAGGCATGCCTATTGCCCAAGCGCCACTAGCTGCTGAGTAGATCAGACCAGATGGCACTAAGCCATGGATGTCTCCCATTAATACTTGGAAGGATGCTCAGATTGGCCTCCATGGGGTGGAGGATCTGCTATCATTGCCCTCCTCCTCCTTAGACTTGGCCCAAAACCCTGTGCTGCAGTTGGAACAGACAAATGCACAGACACATCTCCCTGAGTCAGAGAACCATGATGCAGTCCCTAGCCTGGACTCAGAGGCTCAGAGAAACCCCATTGGTCATAATTCTACTACTTTGGGGCCCTCTTCTGCTTCTGCCTACCCCCCTCCTCTGGGGGTAAACACAGGACACATGACTGGGCAACAACAGGATGACCCTGGGCAATCTACTACTCATTCTGGCCCTGGGGCCAGGACCTATTCTGGCTTATTTCATGCTCCCCCAGAATTTGCCATGTGTAGGAACACTGTACGTATTAAGTATAGGGGAGGTCTAGAGACATACCTGGGTAAATGAAATGTTGGCCATTCATTGATTTCTTAAAGTATGGGCTTTTCTGCAACTGACTTATACGATTTAATACATACATCTGAAGACCCCACTTTCGACCTGAGATTTAAAATTCTTCAAGAGTTGGAAACATTTTGGCAAAGATATCAGGAGGTTAAAAATACCCTCCTTTGGTCACCATTCCTTGCAATTCCCCTCACTAAGCCTGCCTTTAGGACCATTACAGTCCTATTTAAGAATGAAGGGATAGCTATTGGTGACATTCTGTACTGGCTGAGGCAGAAATGCATTGTCCTGGGCATTCTGGATCCAGTTATGGATTCCAAATGGATTTGGACTGGGAGCTGGTGGATGAATGCCACAGTTCAACATCTGCCTAGTTGCTTCTTTCTTGGTAGAGATAGAGTGTTTATATTTTATGCCAGCAAGCCCAAATCTTTGTTTTCATTGTGGGTCTTACACGCTGCTTAATAATGCCTGTGACAAATTAAAGTGTTTTTTGTGTGGAGGTATTGGACATACTGGGGTGGCTTGTCCCAACCCAGTGTTCTGTAATTTGTACAACGTCACACACCACACGTATAAAACTGTCCCTGGGCCACTCATAGCAATCCCTCTGGTACAACAGAAGATCAGGAAAAAGTTGTCACCAGGGCACAACATCAGCTGAGCAGTATGCAGCTTAGTTCTGGGTTAGTTGTTACCTCACAATCACCTTGGGATGCTCATGATCAAGCAGCGGGAGACCAGGACATTCTAATCCCATCTAATAAATGCTCCTCTGAATCCTCTTTTCAGGCTTGTCTTCCCACACCACAGGTGTTTTGATGGACACACACTAGGAGGAGGTGGATCTTGGTGCACACCACCATAGTGCTGCTGAAACGACTGCCAATCTTGCCTGCCCAACCCAACCTGCTGCACTTGTTGCATGCCCACATCAGGAAGGAGGCATGCCTCCACCCACTGAACCAATATGGGAACAGCCGCAAGGCAGATGATCAAACTGGAGTAGAGGGTCCAGGGCAGCCCTGGGGGACCCAGACAAGTACCTACAAGAGTCAGCATGAGGAATACATTTTCAGTGCTGGCCAAAAGAAAGCAGCATCCAGAATCTGATGAAGACTCCGATGCTTCATCGATTGCGTCCTCACAGCCTGAGATCATGACTGATACAGAGAGCATATCCAGCAATTGAAGATCATCAAGCAGCAAACAATTAAAATTAATGTCCACCAAGTCATGAAGTTAATCCTGTTTTTCATTCCAGTCTTACTACTTATGCTGGCTGTGCCATTTCCCGGTGCCTCTATAAATATCAACAGCATAAAATCTTTCGGAAAAGGGTATCTACCTTTTCTGTACTTAGGGGTTTAGGGAACTCTGTTGTTTTTTCTTCAAGACACCCAGCTGCACACTACATAAGAAATTACTAGATCTTCCTGGGAGTGGTTTGGTAGACCAACTTTTTGGTCCCTGAGTGAGAAACCATGTACTGGGGTAGGCAACTTGTTCAACGAGACAGGATTTACTTTTGCTTGTCTTATGGGTTTAATACCCGGATGGGCACTTTTACTTGATGTTACCTTTCAGGGGCAGGAATATCATTTTTTTAATGTTGATAGTCCCCAGTCCAAATTTTTGAAAGTAGGGTTGATGAAACAAATTAAACCATAGTTGTATCAATCAATCAATCAATCAATCAATCAAATTCTTTATTTATCCAGGCGAACACCATTGAGCAAGCTCATTTACAAAGTGGACCTGCATTACACAAGTTAAGTAACAATGCATTTATATACAGACAAATAGAACAACAGTACAGGTAGGCCTGCAATAGACAGGATAAATAAAAATACATTTGGGTTCAGGTAAAAGACCGTTGGTAAGGGTATGCATAACAATAGGGTAGCAAGTCAGTAAAAATTTATACCAGATACAACAACATACGTGGTTTAGTATTCCTGTAAGGTAAAGGCATTATAGTCCAGCGAAGAGATTAGTTGAAGTGGATGCTACAAGCGAAGAGACATACATAGTCAGTTTAAAAAGACCCAGGCGTATCAAGGGGGAGACATGTGTCAGGAGAAGTGGGCAGCCAGTGGGGGAGGGGTCTGGAACTGAGATAATACTAGGAGTGAAGGAATGAGATGCTGTGGGTATACAAGGAATAGGTGGGTGAGATTTAGGGTGGTAGATAAGTAGGTGGCTCAGGGACAAGTTATGCACTGATACAAGAAGGAAGGAGGATGGGAAAAGCAGGGAGGATGTGGAAGGGGGGTGTAAGTAAGCTAGGATCATTGGAAGCAGCTGCAGGCTTCTGTAATGTATTTTGAGTATAAGGTCTTAAACACAGTGAGACTAACAGGAGTCCTCAGTTTACCAGTAAATCTGTTATTCTGGGGGGGTGCTTTAATTGTGTTCTCTTCCTCTAGCACAAAACTGGGATTACTCCAAAATTATATAGTGATTCTAATTTTTTGAATGACGTATCAAATGGCTAGATTAATTGATAGTGCGATGCATGGCAAACAGCCACCAGACCACACCTTTTGGAAAGGAAGGGTAATGACTTGGATAGATTTTTTCTTCCTGTCTTCCTGGCTTCCTGGCTTCCCTGTGTTTCTCATGAGGTTTTACATATTGAAACTTCTGATCATGGGTTATTAAGTATTCAGCTGGAGGTTGCATTAAATAAACCTGAGTCTTATAATAATTGGAGGCTTAATATCTCTTTATTAGCAGATTCTTTGGCTGGGTTAGGCCTTTTAGACCTCCTGGAATCTAAAAATTCCTTGTTGGAACTATACGACAGTCCACTGTTATGGTGGCAAGACACTAAAATTGAGGTACAAAAATGTTGTCATCTTGTGTCCAAGATGATAGGCAGAACTAAATATTTTCACTATCTTGAATGTCGTAGTCAATTACAAAGACTATTGTCTTCAGCTGCAGACACTGGTTTCAACTACAGTAGACAAATTCAGAATCTAAAGCGGGATATGTCCACCTTTCAATATGACAGAGGTAATTCCTTATTTAGGGAACAGAAATTTGGCACACAGGGGTCTGCTCAGCACACAAATCCTTATGACGGGTGCAAAGATAGGGTGGAGTCTGACTATATGGAGTGTCTAAACACTGCCTCAGGGACTTGCATCACTTTCAACGACATTTTAAGAGAGGTAGGCCAGTATATGAAGGCCTTCTTTGGGCAGGATCTTCCAATGTCTAGCACTTTATTAGAATTTCTGAGAGGATGGTTGGTGCCGCCCCTTCAGGATGAGGTGGCACTAACACTAACCTACCCCATCACTCAAGAAGAGATTCATCAGAAAATCACCAGTCTTATCAATATCACTGCCCCAGTCCAGATGGGTTACCTGGAGAATTTTATAAGAAAATGAGAAAGAGTTTACTTCCCCGGTTAACGCTACTGTTTAATGCTATACTTTCTGGTGATTTTGACTTACTGAAAAATCAGTGTACAAGGGAAATCTTCTATTTTTCAAATGGTCAATTCATGGAGCTTGGTTGCTGAAGGTGTGAAAATCTAGAAGACAAAACCAATCGTTGCAATCTCTCTTGCTGAAAGCAATACACCATAGTCTCTTGTTTAATTTTCATCCATTTATTTTCATTGTTTAAAAGTGTCCCATCATTTCGCTGAGGTGGCTTCTTCTGGGGAACTGTTAATAAATCATAAATATTTGTTATTTTTATGTTCATCATATTCAGATATTATTAAATTTCATATTTTAATATATTTTATAAATCAGTCACTATTCGAACACATGCATCTTGACATATATAATCTTTACAAACTCAAAATATGGACATCTATTTTCAAACTTTTTGTTAGCCCTGACAGTAGTAATATGTGCCCATGACTACCTACATTTATATCTGGCTAAAGTTTCACAAATCTGTCACATTGCTATTCTTATGTTGTTGGTCTCTAAAGTTAAATCCAAAGATACAAGGGCCCAGATATTCAGTCTGTGCCTGACAGTGGCGCAAGCCTCGGTGCAGTGCAACTGGGATGCGCCGGGTCCAGGACCAGGTGATATTCAGTGGTGATGCGCCATGGTGCAGCACCAGTAAATATAGCACAGGCAGCACACTGCGCAGTGCACACTGTGCATGGCACAGTAGCACTGCGCTGCCGCAAGCCATGGATAGGGAGCAAAGGGATGTACCAGTGTAAATGCAGTTGTGCTGGGTGCATCACCCATGATATTCAGCAGAGGGTATGCAAATGAGGATATAATATATGCAAGGTGCAAATGGGGCCATTTCCATATCATTGTGGCCTCATTTGTAGGCCTTGCACAGGGCAGCCTGGCGACTTGCACCTGGTGCCCTGCACAGCATGACATGTGCACAGTGGGGGTCCCGGGGCATCCCCCGACCTGTGGCCATGATTGCAGTAAAGTGCCATAGAACAAAGCCCTGGTTGTTTAGTGGTACCCCCCTCCCTCCCGTTACCCCAATAAATGTATGTCATTAATTCCCTGGTGGTCTAGTGGTACCCCTTCCCTCCCATTTTCCTGATTGCTGGTATCTGTCCATAAATGCCTTCCCTAGATGTCTAGGGGACCTCCCTCTGTCCCTCCTGATTCCCCGATAACTGTTTATTAATACCTTCCCTGGTGGTCTAGGGGACCCCCCTCCCTCCCGTTTCCCTGATCGTGGTAGATCACCATACAATACATCCCTGATGATCCAGTGGCACCACCCGACCCCTCCCATCCACTCATTACCCCTTGCCCACCCTGCACCCCCCCCATCATCAGCATGCGGATGCAACCTGCCCGCATACAGCCCGCTGAATGACAGGTACAGCATGGACTTGCAGGGCATACTGTACCGGACAGTCCCAAATATGTGAATGAAGTCATTCACATATGTGGGACTGACTAGTACAGTATGGGCTGTAAGCCCATACTGTACCTGTCATTCGGCCTGTGGCCAGGTGGTATGAGGGCAGGTTGCAGCCGCCCACCAGTGATGGGGAGAGAGGGTGGGCAAGAGGCCCTGTATGGGTGAGGGGGGTGCCACTGGATCACCAGGGATGTATTGTACAGTGATCTACCATGATTGGTGGAAATGGGAGGGAGGTGGAGTCCCCTAGATCACCAGGGAAGGTATTAATATACAGTTATCGGGGAATCAGGAGGGAGGGGGTCCCCTAGACATCCAGGGAAGGGATTTATAGACAAATACCAGTGATTGGGGAATCAGGAGGGGCGTACCACTAGACTACCAGGGAGCTGTGGGTGCTTGTGGACAGTGTTCTGAGTGGGTGGGTGGCCACCCACGGCTGTTGGCTGCTGTGTTGCACCCTGCAATACAGCAGCCCACTTGTGGGTGGCCAGGAGTTGATCCACCGATTCCCAGGCTCAACTTTGAGCCCCCCTATGTGGCGCAATGCAGAGTTGTGCCAGCATATGCAGCGCACATCCTGGGCTGAATATTGGATTGTGCCATATATGTATGGGTACACCCACTGCATCTGCGCCACATACACTTACATTTCACCCCAGCACATCGGGATTTGCACGCGCCAGGCAGCCTTTTTAATATCCCACCAGGGCACAATGCGGGGCTGCGCTGGTGGAACTCTGTTGTGCCATGCGCAACTCCTTTGAATATCTGGGCAAAGGTGTTTAATACATATAATCTTACATGATATCATTTTGTTCTCATTTTCAGTTTCCACTATGAACTCAAGAACCAATGCTATTAGATTCCTTATGCTCAAGAGCTTTTAAATATTATTAAATTAATTTCCTTACTTTAGTGCCTGACGCTCATTTCTTTTCATTTAGCCCAGTATTCAATATTTTTCACTTATATTTCTAAAGTAGAAGAAAGAGAGCCTTCTAAATCATTTTAAAGAATCGCATGCTCATGTAAGCCTATTCATAAAGCTTTCAATATGTGTACCTGTACTGTAAATTCTGTACTTCAACTGGTGCACATAAGCTCTCTGATAGTGCTTCTCGCTTTCACTTGCCTATGCTGGTAAACAAAAAATGTATGCGTCAAATCTGTTTCCCATTAAGGCCTTTTAAAGTCTGAAATACCGCTATGTACCTTTTAAGTAGGACACCATTGAATCCACTTCTAAGTTTCTCTTTGCTAAACTCTCTTTTGTACTGTTAATACCTTCAACCAAAAAGCATTCTTGGGTTAGCATTGGCAAAAATATCATTTAAGTGTCAGCTTCGTATTATTAGAGAGAAACAATCTTACTTGTGGTCATTTGGCGTTCTGCTTTGATTCTCTGCATCTGTCGCAGTTCAGTGTGGCAGCAAGAGTGAAAGAGCAGCCGTATCCTCTTATATCCATGTGGGAAAAGCGTGCTGAAATCATCAGCAGATGCGATGACATGACATCTTTGCCTGGCAACAGAAGCCGCCTGACTAGCACTTTCCCACATGGATAAAGGGCCAACAGTGCTGATATTATTGCTGATTATGGCACCAATCCTATCTTAACTTTAAATTTGACTACCTCCCACTTGGTAATAAACTTGACACTTACTTCATGTTTCCCATATGTAGTTTCAAATGGAGAATAAGACAGAAACTGGGGGGGGGGGTGAAAACAGAGAGGGAGAAAATACTTATATAGCTTTTGGGAGATCATTTTCACCAGCATACCTGCCAGTTTACCTCTTCATTTAGGCCCCATCTACTGAGATAGGTGCCTAGTTTGAAAATCCATCTGATTTCTTTACTCTCCAGAATTGTTTTGAAACTGCCACCTCTATCAGGTGTCTCTACATGCTCCAAACCCCAAAACCTTTATTGTACTGCTGTGTGACCTCATTCATTGAAATGTCTTGCTACTGAAGACTGCTCATCCTTTAGTCTTATTTTACTTTTGTGTTCTAAAATGTGTTTTTTCAACTCCCTGGTACTCTGACCTACATAAAGATGGTGACAGGAGCATTGTAATACAAATGCTGCTCATGAAGTGATGCAATTAATATGCTGCTTAATTTTGTACTCTCTACCTGTGTATGGATGTTTAAAGGATTCTTTTTTAGATGTATTGCCACATGCTGCACATCTATTACATGGAAACATCCCATTTTTTAGGGGTCCCAATAACAGCTGTCCCTTACTCAATTTTTCATAATAGTGCACTGTTTTAACAAGGTGATCCCTGATACTTGGTGCTGTTTTAGAAGTAACAAAAGGTTTATTTACAAAATGGCCTCAGTTTCTGAGGTATTTTGTAATATTTATCAATGTTGTGTAATGATCTTTCTCAATTCTGGCATTTCTCAACAATGAGTTGTACTGAATGTTAATTTCTTGCCTTGTGTGTGTTGTCTACTTTTCCCTTTATATTCCAGGGTGTTAGCCCTGGTAATATTAAATATTTTTGTCTGTGCTTGTTTCAAAATCTGGTTGCTATAGCCTCTTTGCTTAAACCTCTTTAATGTTTTATCCTCTTCTTTTACATATTCCATTTGTGTACTGCAATTTCTTTTAGTTCTAAGCAATTGAGAAAATGGGATGCTGTTTTTGAGTCCTATTGGGTGAAAGCTTCTATTATGTAGTGTAGTGTTACGGTCCATCTCCTTATAGTATAGCATAGTCTCTAATTTGCCATTTATTTTAATAATAGTAATATCCAAAACGTTTACTGATTCCTGGCTGTAGGTCGCCAAAATTTTAGAGTTATGTCACATTTGTTAATATATGGAAGTCTTCTAGCTCCTAACTATCTCCTTGCCCCAGAAGAAGCCACCTCAGTGAAACATTGGGACACTTTTAAACAATGAAAATAGATGGATGAAAATTAAACAAGAGAATATGGTGTATTTCTTTCATCAAGAGTGGCTGCAGCAATTGGTTTTGTCTTCTAGAGTTTGACTTACCACCTGCTTTGGTTGATGGCTTGCTTATTTTCCTTTTTAAAAAAGATGATGAGAAGGTTTTAAATGACTGCAGACCAAGTAGCCTAATTAATGTTGACTGTGTCACAGACTTTCTAGGGCAGCAGTGGATCTTATTTCTCCATCCCAGACATGTGGGATTCCCACTAGAACCATGACTGATAATTTAAAACTACTTCAGGAAGAATTTGCGACTGATCACAAAGATGGATATGTTTACAGCCTGGACCAGCATAAGGCATTTGATTTAGTTTCTCATAATTACTTCTTTATGATTTGGCACATTATGGAATTCTTAACCATTTAATAACATGGATTCAATACCTTTATAACAAAGTTTCTGTATGTCCCTTTGTGAACGGGGTATGGGGCAGACAGGTTTCTATTAAAAGAGGAGTGTAGCAGGGGTGCCCTTTGAGCCCCTGCTGTACATCTTTGCTATTGACCCCTTGTTACACAAGATAGAGGCAGCCAGTACAATTAAGCATTTACTGAATCCATTGGGGACTGTTTTATCTAGTACAGTATATGCCACTTATATCGGCTCCTGATGTAATGGACTTCCGCTTCTAACGGACGTTTAGCCCATGTCAAAAGCCATTTGCTATTCTGGCTATGTTATAATTGTCTGTTAAAGTGGACCTTTAATTCCTGCAGTACCGTCCAATTTGTTAAACCAACGATGCTTTTGAACAAGCCCACAACCGGCTTTCTCACTCTCTGTCTCTCTTGGCTTAGACATTAGCTGCAATGCAAGCTAGTTACATTTAGCACGATCACAGAAATGTGCTGTAACTAGCCTAAATACCAGCTGATATCCAAAAAAGAAAATCTATGTAATCATGCCAGTAGAAGATCAACATAACAGATTGTATTTTTTTATGTGGCACTGGCAAAAAGAACTTGCCATACTGTAGGTGGTACATGGCCCAGAGGAACTCCTTTTTTTAATACTGGTTACTGGAGTCCACTACTTTTGTTTGAACTTGCTGTTTGTGACTACGGGAACTCTTGTGCAGGTTCAAGGCAAAGTTGAGTGCTTGTAGTGTATCTCAGGGCGATCGAAAAGTGAGAGACACAGTCAGTGTTAAAAAAAGAAAAAAACCTTAAACGGCACAGTATACCATAATAGTTAGCCCAGGAACTACTGTAACTGGCAAGTTGGTGGGCCCTAGCTGCAGTGGGGATTGAGTCCCAAATGATAACTAGCCAATCAATACCCGTCAGCATGGAAGTGCAGCCTGTAAACCTAGCGCTTTGTTTGCTCTTGCAGTTTGTGACTATGGGGGTCAGCCATCTGCTGTGCAATGCCCCGTGTTTATGCATCATTCCTGGTCCTGGTCAGAATTATTTTTATGTGCTTGTGTGCTTTTTGATATTATGTGGGGATATTGATGTAACGGACACCGTATATAATGGACAGATTGACTGTTGTCAAATCAGTCCGTTACAAGCGGCATGTACTTTAGCGTGCGCAGATGATATCTGCCTCCGAGTGGCCGACTCCCACAGGAATAAAGGCAGCTGAATTGGTCCAAGAATTTTCTGATTGCTCTGGAGCAATATTAAATAAAGATAAGAGCATTTGTATAGGCCTCCAGAAGGGACAGTCTTTTCTAACTCCTGATATTGCAGGGATTACAATTTCACAAGGCCCTGTAAAAATTCTAGGGTGCTTTTTTGGTGGAATCAATCCAGCAGAGGATAATTGGCTGCCTTGTCTGACCCAGGCTGATATGAAAGTCCAGAAATGGAAAGCATATCCTATGACTGAGACTAAGAGTGTATTTATGATTAAAACGTTTCTTATCCCTATGTTTTTGACAGTAGCCCTATGTTTTCCATTGCCGTTAAGGCTAAAGAATAAATTATATAACTTATATTTTCAACTCTTGTGGGGTAGTAGACTTAACCTGGTTAAATGATCAATTACATACTGGCCTGTTGCAAAAGGGGGCTTAAATATGCCAAACCCAGTGGTTTTCTTTTTTACGATTTTTCTTTATGCTAACATTGCCCCTATTTTACAGGGGAAACATTCTGTGTGGATTATTTCTCTTCGTCACAGATGCACTTACTTTTTTCAGAAATGAGTAGCACCAAAATGGAGGGTATTCCATTATATACCACCTGGAATGGCATTATATGTGATAGACTATTTTAAAAAGTTGAAACTATGGCAGGTCTCTGATTCAGACGTAGTTACTGACACCAGAAAGGATATGAATAAACTTATTTTGACTAAACAGTGTCTAACATCACCCTGTTTCATTTGTCCACCAGGTATTCCTGATACTGATCTGTTCAGGTAACTAACCAAATCTAGAGTCCCCCCAAAAATGTGGGATACTGTATGGTTATTTTGCCACAATAAACTGAATGTTAGGGACAATCATTTTCAAAAAGTGATTTCAGACAGGTTTTGTCCACGAGAGGATTGTATAGATATTCAAGAAACTATGGTCCAGTTGTTCTTTAACTGCACCTATATTAAGGATTTTTGAAGTATTTTAGCCATAAGTTGAGCCTTCCCACAGCTTTCCTTATTGTCTTATGATATGCTAGTATATGGATACTTTAAGGGCTCATGGAAAAAATTTTAACCATGTACATTACATGTGCTTATGGCTGGTCTGAAATGGGCTATATGGCAGATTTGATGCCCATTTGCCTTATGACAGAAAACTATATTCTTGGTGGGGTTAATAGAAAAAGTTTCAAAATAAATTAGCGGAATTTATGCTCATGAACAAGCTACTGTACCAGTTCCAGTTATGTCCACTTGGTGGATGCATATCTCCACTAAAGTGACATGTGATCTTGGATAGATAAATCTGCTTTAGTCCTGTATATTTTCCTTTTTGGCAAATTTATTTATTTTATTTAGTTTTTTGTTTACCGGATAGGTGCGCTAGCCATAGAAATAACTACTTTCAGGCATGACCTTGGAGGTTACAGAGTGGAATTACATAAAAAACAGAAGCAAAACAAGATTTTACTGTAAAAATATGAGCCAGGCGATTACAGCAAGGTACAAACAGTGTCATTCACGACAAAATATGTGATAAGGCAATTTTCTGGCAGGTGCAGGATATAGCTTACATTTTAGCAAGGCATTATCATAATACAAAGTTCGGCACAAGGTTAATTGAAAACCAACAACCACATACTTGCAAGGAACCATCAGGTATAATGAGCAGTGAAAATTACAAAATAACATACAGTAGGCAGATCCTTAGGGGAGAAACATTCACACGGTTAGGGAGAGAGGGCACAAGTATTGCAAGTAGGAACTTTAAGGCAATGACTACAAAGATCTAAGGAGTTAAGAATTAGTTCTAGTAGAACAGGGCAAGGGGTTTGAGATAAGCCAAAGAGGAGAAGCACATCAAGTTGGGAGGGGAGACAAGTAGACAGGCAGGGGGAGGATTAAGTGCAAGGCATTATGCAGAAAGCAGATCAAGTGCACAGCAGTGAGAGAGAAGAAGTGGTGCTAAGGGGGTTGAAGCAAGGGCATTGATTAGAGGAGATGAGGTAGCTATGAAGCTCCCTTTTAAAGGCATTATGGGAGGGTGCTTGGTGGATCACTAAAGGGAGGGCTGAGGAGCATGGTGGGTGAAAGCACTGGTGCCTTTGGTGGTGGTACTTTTTGGTACACATAGAAGAGATTTTCCAGCCTAGCGTAGGCCATAGCCGGATATCTGAGGAACAAGAAGATCAGCTAAGGTTTTTGGAGTTTGAAACCTCATAATACTCTTGGCAGTCGACCCGAGGGGAATAAAGTCTAGCAATTTGGTGACAGCCAGCTTAGATCTGAATAATTGAAGCAGTGGTGTTGCCGCTGATGGGAAGAAGAGGCATAGTGACAGATATTATTGTAGGTGATGTCCCATCTATGGAGATTGGATTTAGGTAAGGCAGTATAGGTCGCAACACCATATGTAAGGGTGGGTAGAAGAATACCATGAGCAATGGCAAGTCTCACTGCAGGGGTTAGTGCATATCTGGTCCAGTATGCTATACCTAATTTAGAGTTGATGGATTTACACAAGTTCTGGATGTGAACATCAAAGTTTAGAAATTGGTCCAGTGTTACCCCTAGATACTTAAACGAGGTCACTGAATCAATAGGGGAGACATCTAGACAAGAGACCATGAAATTATTTTGGCAGGTTTTGAGTTTATAATTTGTCCCAAATAGCATGGATTGGGTTTTGGCCTCATTAAGGACTAGTTTGTGATCTGAGAGAAAGGCTTGAGTGTGCTGAAAGTCAGTGGAGAGTCTCAGATTGATGTCAAAGATGTTTTTCGTGCTGGTGTATAGGACTATATCATCAGCGTAGGGGAAGAAGGAGGTGGAAGTAAGACTGCAGGTGATGTTACTGATAAATATAGAAAACAGCAATGGCCCCAAAATTGAGCCTTGTGGTATACCAATATTTATTGTTGCCAGGCTGGAATAGGTTGAATTGCATTTTACAACTTGGACCCTGTTTGACAGGTAACTATTGAACCAGTTCACAACATTATGCATCAAGCCCAAAGACTTCAGGGAGGCAAGGAGAATGGAGTGGTTCAACAAGTCGAAGGCCTTTGCCATGTCTATGAAAACAGCTCCAGTTAGAAGGCCTGAATCCATAGCAGTGAGTGTGTCAGTAGTAAACTTAAGCAGGGCCGTGGAGGTGCTATGGCCCTTGTGGAAACCATGCTGGTCAGTTGTGAGAAGGTCGTTTCTGAGAAGGAATTCAATGGTTTGTGTAGCAACTAATTTTTCCAGGATTTTGATCAGAACCGAGAGGATGGCAATGGGTCTATAGTTAGATGAGTTTTCTGGGTCACCCTTTTTGAAGAAAGAAGTGACCCTGACTATCTTCCATACATCAGGAACACTAATTTGACCTACAGAGAGCTTGAAAATGCTGGCTAAGGGAGCAGCAATGAGCGGGGCTGCTATTTTTAGTAGTATGGGTTCAAGACATTCTGAGCCTGTGGCTGTGCTGCCTTAGATTGGGCACAAGACCCAAAGCAGCATGGATTTACAGCAGGAAGGTCATGTCAGATGAATCTAATTGATTTCTTTGACTGGGTGACCAAAGTAATAGACCAAGGAGGGGTTGTGGATATGGCCTACCTAGACCTTACCAAGGCATTTGACACAGTCCTGCACTAAAGATTAATAATCAAGTTAGCCAGCCTGGGAGTGGGTTCCAAGGTGGTAGCCTGGGTAGAAAACTGGCTGCACAACAGGACACAGAAGGTAATAGGGAATGGAACACATTCCCAAGAAAGGGGGGGGTTACTAGTGGAGTACCTCAGGGCTCAGTACTGGGTCCAGTCCTCTTTAACATCTTTATAGGTGACATTGCATAGGGTCTGGAGGGAAAGGTATGCCTCTTTGCAGATGACACAAAGATCTGTAACAGAGCTGATACACAAGGGGGGGGTAGAATGGATGAGAAGAGACTTGGCAAGATTGGAGGAATGGTCTGACATATGGCAACTTAGATTCAATGCAAAGAAGTGCAAAGAAATGAACCTGGGAAACAAAAACCCAGGAGAAGAGTACACAATAGCAAGGGAGGTACTAACAACAACAAAAATGGAAAGGGACATGGGGGTAGTCATATCAGATGACCTAAAGGTGGGTAAGCAATGTGAGAAGTCAGTAAGGAGAGCCAGGGGGATACTGGGATGCATAGGAAGGGGCATCACAAGTAGAAAAAGGGAAGTGGTTATCCCTCTATTCAGACAGTTGGTGAGACCCCATCTGGAGTACTGTGTGCAGTTCTGGAGACCCCATCTACACAAGGCCATAGACAGGATGGAAGCAATCCAGAGGAGGGCAACTAAAATGGTGCAGGGTCTGCATCAGAAACCATATGAAGAGAGAGTGAAAGAGCTTAATATGTATACTCTTGATGAAAGGAGGGACGGGGGACATGATAGAAACTTTCAAGTACCTCAAGGGAATCAACAAAGTCCAGGAGGGTAGCATCTTTCAGAAAAAGAGATGTGTAAGAACAAGGGGGCACAATTTTAAGATAGACGGGGAACGGCTCAAGGGTAATGTGAGGAAATTCTTTTTCATGGAGAGAGTGGAGGATGAATGGAACAGCCTTCCTGGGGAGGTTTTTGGGTCTAAACAGTGGGGGAATTCAAACATGCATGGGACAGACATAAGGCAATTGTAGTGGGGGGTTGCAGGAAGTAGGCTGTTGGTTAACTAGAATCTGCAGCTTATCCAATAGGTAGGGAAAT
Organism: Neoceratodus forsteri; assembly: GCA_016271365.2. Taxonomy (NCBI): domain Eukaryota; kingdom Metazoa; phylum Chordata; order Ceratodontiformes; family Ceratodontidae; genus Neoceratodus; species Neoceratodus forsteri. Next base: position 48,855,578 of record CM028129.1, on the reverse strand, counting down.
AGGCAGACTGGGTCAGCCAAGTGGTCCTTATCTGCCATCAAAGTCTATGTTTCTAAATAGCTTAGAGACCTTCTGTTGTGTGATAGCCTAAAAGTAGAAGGAGGGGCCAATGACTTCTTGGCTGCAGGTTGCAGGAGGGCAGTGGTGTTGTGAGGCAGGGAAGGAGAATGTGTATTTCTTTAGCTCTGAGAACTGATTATTAAAAAAGCTAGCTATGGTCTGAGGATTGTTACAGTGAGTACCATTGAGGACCAGGTCATTTGGGGTGGCAGAGTAGAATGTTTAGTCTGTTACGAGGTAGGGGTTGATGACAGAAGTTTGTGTTTTGTAAGGATTTTGAGTGCCTTGGTTATGGTTTTGTCTTTCCATTTCATAGGATATGGAAAGTATAAGGGTAAGATGATTGTTTGCACTCGTGAGGGGTGTAGATTTTTCTTGTATTTTGTATATGTTGTAATTCCTTTGATACTCTTTTAAACAAAAAATTCCCCTACTCACCTGTAGGGGAACTTCTGGTTGTTCCAGGATGGCCACTTCATCTGGGCCGATGGAGGAGATAGATGTCTCTGAGGCAGGGGAGTCGACCTCCTCCCCTGTTCTGATTACTCAAGAGGTCACGAGCAAAGAAAAAGTTATTTCTGAATCAAAACCCGAAGATGATGGGGACATTTTTGTCTTCATGGAAGATTTGAGTGCAACTGAAAACCCTTTAGAAAATGGGGAAGATACTAATGAAAATGCAGCTCTGTCAGAGAATCTGATGAAGGAAATTATTGAAGAAGAAAAAAAGGCACAATGCACTAAGGAACTGATCCTCTCTAAAATGTCACAGTTAGTATCTGAATCTGAGTTTGACAATGAGTGCATCCCTTCTGACAGGCCTCAGAATGGGCCTGATGACACACCATCATCAAAGGATGCCTCTAGGCCAGATGATCCTCTCTTCATTGCACCACAGGTAAAGACTTGTCCTTACTCCTTTGTTTTATATAATGTTGCAGCTGGCAGTGGAAGTGCTAAGAGTAGCATATGGCGAAAGCTGCTGGAGAATGTTGGTGGTGGGGAAAAGTGTGTAACCAAACATATTGATCTTGTCTCTCCCCAAACTGAAGGGGAAACACCCAGAATAGAAAGTAATAAAACTGTGGCAAAAAGTGATGACACCCGGACTTCTGCATTTCCTAGGTCAGAGATCAGTCAGGAAAATGTGCCTTCAGCAACCACATACAGCGTCCCTTCAGGGGCACAGGGCGCTACTTCTAAAAAAATATTATTTTTCAGATGAGCTCTCATAGTCAAAATGAAGCAACTATATTTTCATTCTCTGCAAGGGGGCCCCCATTTAAACCAGTCTTAAGCAATGACATCAAGCAAAAACATACTGCTCCAACCTTAGCTAAAAGAAATACCTATGGGAAATACAGAACTGGAAGGGCATCTACAGGTGGCCTCCCAACCAAAAACTACACCTGCTGCCAAACAAGCTGCCTTCTCCATCTCCCCTATAATTGCTGACCCAATCTCTCAATGGTCACCAGAAAAAGCCCTATCAGAAGCTGGTTGGTCAAAGATGCCTCATAGCAGATGGCTTCCTGATCCAGGGTGGGACCCCAGCGCAGACTACTCACAAGATTTTCCTGAATGGTACACTACAGCCCCAGCAATTGCACAAAGTACTTCACAAGGAGTGGACTTAACTACCTCTACGCCTAAAGACACTGCACTAATAAAAGAACTCAGTCTTCTAGGGAAACCACTTAAACCTACCAAGGTTAGGGTAGGACCCCCCCCAACCCAACAGTAATATTTTTTCTGAAGGAATGGTGCACCCAACAAATTCTAGTGAAGATGGTACTGCAAAAGATCAGCAGAATGAACCTTTGCCTCAAAAACCTCTGCTATCAGAATTTTTCCAAAGAATTCATAAACAAGCAGCCTCAGGGAGAAATGTAGTCAGGATCAGATATAAAGGGGACATAGAGACAAGGCCAGATAGACATTTTGTTGGGAAAACCCAGCTAAAAGATTCTCTTCACTTCTCACCACGGGAAGTGTTTGCCTTCAATAACATCTCTGGGGAAGATAATTACTATGTTAGTTCCAGGTCTTCCTACGCATTAGTTATTTTTGGGAAAGATACAACCAGTTAACCCCCCACCCCGTGGTCTCCCTTTATGGTAATACCTCTCACTAAGCCACTAATCAAATTCATTACCATTACATTTAGGAATGAGGATGTCCATGTGGATGATATTATGTATTGGCTGTCCCAGAAGTGTCAGGTTCTCAGTGCCCCGGAAGCTGGACTCTGAATCATTTTGGACGGGAGGGTGGAAGTACAAAGTGAAGTTGGAACAGTCAGAATCTGGCATAGAACATGTACCTAACTCATTTATGCTAGGGAGGGATAGAGGTGTATATTTTTATGCTGGGAAGCCTCAGGCATGTTATAGATGTGGGGCTAGAACACGTTTGTCCAGTGTTTGTAATAGACCAAGATGTGAAAACTATGGGGAAATAGGGCACATAAGTCATCAATGCGGTAACCACATAAAATGTGACCTTTGTGAGGAGACAGGTCATATTTTTTCAGAATGTCCATGGGCAGTAAAAAACAAGGCCTCATGTAATAATCCAGAATTACTAATACAACAAGCACAGGATGCCTCAGAAGCCACTAGCCAGGACTCCCAGACTAACTGCCTCCCCCTCCTCCCCCCACCCTGCTTAGTACTTCACCTAGGGAAAGAATCTTAGAAATTCTTAAAGGAACTCCTCCCAGGAAGGAAGCAGAAGGAACTATCATCTCCCAGGTTGAGCTTCTCACCCCTGTATGCTATCAAGAGACACCCGAAGTGACCAGTGGGGGAACCTAAGATGTTCTTCTCAATTCACTTACCTCCTGCCCCTTCCCCCAAGAAGAAGAAGAAGAATCACTAGGAACTCTTAACCAATCCCTTCCCCTTCTAAACCAAACAACAAAGCTGATACAGAATCAGAAAACCCCTTTGGAATTCTAGCACCAAACTGGGGGGAATCAGAAATGGAAGTGGGGGGGTGGTAGAATCCCAAGACCAGGATGACTTCTCAACTAGCAATGATATAGTGGGATATAAAGGGAAAAAGAAAAGGAAAAAAGAATCCTTGACAATAAACTGAACATTCATGTCTTCTTTGTCCATAGGGTCCTTAAATGTTCATAATCTTCTTAATCAAAATATAAGGCAAGCAGTGTTTAATTACATACATGAATAAAGTTTGGATATTTGCCTTTTACAGGAAACATGGGTATATTCGTCAGACCAGGTTCACCTTCTGCAATCTGAATGGACCTGGGGACCATCATACTGGTCCTTCGGCCAAGACAAGGTGGATGGGATAGGAGTATTATTCCATTCTTACTCCTTTTCTCTAGTAAAATTGGTTGATCTCATTCCAGAGAGATGATTAATTTTGGATGGGAAATGGAAAGGTGATTCATGCAGAATCATTTCAGTATATAGACCTCAATCTAAGGTGGAAACAGTATGGCTTATGTCAGCTCTACAACCACTCTTGGTAACCAATACCAATATTTTACTAGGAGGCGATTTTAACTGCAAATTACCAGCAAATGACAGGACCCCAGTGATAAAGAAAATCTACTGTGACTCAAACACCTTACAAAAGTGTACTCAGTTGGCAGACTTAACTAATTGCAATCTCATGTACAAGTCAGGTCACAAATTCACTTACAAGTGTGGGAAATTTACTTCCACTATAGACCATTTTTTTGTCTCCAAAGACCTCCCAGTACCAGTATTTTCTCTCCATCCAGTGGAATTCTCAGACCACTCCCTTTTAAAAATATCTTTCTCAAACTTTAAGGGTAACACTCAAAATTCTAGATGGAAATTAAACTCTAAAGTTCTTTCAGATTCCTCAGTAACAAGGGAAATATCAAAATTGCTATGGACTAGGAAATCAGTCATATTTCTGTACGAGAACATAGGGACATGGCGGGAAGACACAAAATCAGACCATAGGAAGTGGTTCTAGAATTATGGGAAACAAAAGGAAAATAGGAACTTTTTTAAATACCTCCAACTCAGAAACCAGTTGCAATATCTGTACACCCTGACATATTTGCATAAATCAAACTACACTCAACAGACTGATCACATAAAAAGAGAGATGCAGGCAGTTCAATATGATAGAGACAGTATGGGACTCAAAAATCTCTAGTGGGAGACCCTTACGAAACCTGCAAAAAATGAAAATTCATTACTTCATTAGAATCCCTCCTTGACTCAAATGGAAATTGTGTGGAAACAATAGAAGGTCTACACCAGATTATACAAAATCACATTCATTCTCATAACATGGTTCCCCTCCTGATGTGTCCACTATTACAAATTAGCTACAAGAAATACAGAAGCCCACTCTCTCAATAGAAATACATGAGTTATCTTGCCCTATTTGCACTGCTGAAATATAATTAGTTATTGAATCATTCAAATTGGGGACCTCTCCAGGACCAGATGGGTTCACTTATTTTTTATCATATATTTATTTTTTAGCCTCCTCTCCAGTGGAGTGGGTCTCCACAATCCCCAACTGCCAGCATCCGCTCACACCCCACCGGGCCCAATCTGGCCCTCCCACAGAGCCAGCCATTATCACTCATGCACTCTGTGGCAGGGTCCTGTCAGGAGCCAGGGAATGCTGGGCATGGCCATGAGCCTCTGAGACCACCGCCCCACCATTTTCCACCCACCCTTTTAGATCCCTGGATAGCTGGACATGCCATGGCGTCCAGGCACATATGTGCTGATGCCTGCCACACTCTCCTCCCCAACTTGAACCTGCTGCTGTGGTACTGCTGGCCTCTCCCAGTCATTGCTACAGTGAGCTGTAGTGCCCCAACCCTCTCCAGAGGAAGGAGAGCAGTCATGGGACACTGAATCCTTCCTCTCCCTTGCCACCCCCGTCGGCCTAAGTCCGTTCCTGAACCCAGGTCGCCGGCATGGCGAGAGGTGTGGCATCCAGCGCCTCAACCCTCAGTGCCACCGGGCTGGCTAGATGGGCTCACTTATGAGTTATACAATGCCTTCCCTACTGAATTTGTAGTGTTTAGAAACTGTATTTGAATGTTTCCTACATTCAAGTGAAATCCCCCCTTCTTTTACTGCAGGCTTTCTAATTTACTTACATAAAACTGGACATAAACGTCAGATTGAAAATTGAAGGCCTATTTCCCTGTTAAACTCAAATTTTAAAATACCATCTCAAGTACTTAACAATAGGTTAAGAAAAGTGGCTGATATTCTTATTTCTTCTGCTCAATACTGTGGCATTCTAATAGAAAGATTCAGCATGCCCTCATGATAGTTAGGGATTTGTAATATAACACCTCTTTCCAGCCAAAACTGGATGAATAGTGTCCTTGGACCAGAACAAGGCTTTTGATAGGGTGCACCACCCCTTCTTATTTCAGACCTTGAAATGTTATAGGATCTAGGAGTTCAGCACCCCCTCATGCTGCACGACAGTGTCAGTATTAGGATTTAACCAAAGTGCCTGGAGTGAGTATTGTAGTATACAGTAATCCCTGCATTAATTCAAATGTATCACACCATTTCGCTATGATATCATGTTACCCCCGTACACAAATGCAGTATAAACAATACAGTACTACATGTCATGTAATGCCATTATCACAAAAAACAGCTTCAATCACATTAAATATTAATAGTTTTTTTTTATTCAATATACTTTAATTACAATGTCACATTACAATGAAGTTGAGACCTTGACAAGGCCATTAAGGAAAAAAACATTTACCCCAATCATTTGTATACTAGAGGCCTATACTGTAAAAAATGGACAATTACAGCATTTTCTTTTAACATTATCTACTTAAACAACATTATCAGACCCACACCCTAATCTCTTAACCCCCCATGTATGTTTACTTGTAGAAAGAACCACAAGAAAACTCCTTTGTAAGACTCTAAAAGTTACCCAGGTTAAGGAAGACCTTACCGCTATGGTATATTAGGTTTTCCAAGTAACTAGCACAGCATCTAGGAGGCCCCATTTGGTGTTGTATGAATGCACCCTATTGTTCATCTTCGCTATATGTAATTCCAGCTGCAATGCAAGCAAGATTTCCTTGTACCATTCAATAACTGAAGGTACTGACACATCTATCCAGTGTCGCAGGATAATCGCCTTAGTTGCAGCTGAAATAATAGCCATATACGCTGTCTTCTGTTAACTCATGTCCCTGGGGAAGTGATTCATCAAACAGATTTCGGGTGTGAAAAAAGAATCCAATCCCAAGAGAGAATTTAATTATTTCTGAATTGCTTTCCACAATGGCTGAATTTTAGGGCATACCCACAACATGTGGTATAGATCCCCATTACCAGCACTACATCTGTAACACTTACTAACATACTAAAATGCCAGCAGAATAGGCCTAACGGTCTTTCATGTCTGCTCATTTGGTCAGCCCCCAACCTGGGTGCTGACCTTGCTGTCCCCCTCACCTTCTCTGGCTTCTCCCTTCCCAGTTCCGGATATTCTTGCTGCATTGGATTTTGCTTCCAGAACCCTTCCCCTGTACCTGTCCCACCCCCTCTTGAACCCCTCCACTGTCTCTGCCTCCACCAGCCCCCTAGGCAGTGCATTCCATGGCTCCACCACCCTCTCAGTGAAGTAGCACCTCCTCCTTTTCCCTGAATCTTCCCCTCCAGCTTCCACCCATGCCCTCTAGTGGCCCTTCCTCCTTCCTTGAAGCACCCGACTGTTCCTCCCTATTTACCCTCTTCATGTACCTGAAGACCCTCTATCATGTCCCCGGTCCCTTCTCTTCCAATGTGTACATATTTAGCTCTTCAAGCCTCTCCTCATAGGTCCTGTCCCCAAGCCCCAAATCATTTGGTTGCCCTCCTCTGGACCCTCTCCAGGAGGTTAATGTCCCTCTTTAAGTGTGGCCTCCAAAACTGCACGCAGTACTCAAGGTGCGGCCTCACCAAGCAGTTATACAGAGGGAGTATCACTTCCCTCCTTCTGGAGGTGATTCCCCTAGCGATGCATCCCAGCATCCTGTTGGCCTTGGCTGCTGCCCTCCTACAAGTCTCAGAGTTGTTCATCTTGACATCCACCACCACCCCCAGGTCCCTCTCAGCCATCGAGACTTGTAGCCTTTCCCCAGGGTGTACACTTGGCCTGGGTTTCTGGCCCCCAGGTGGAGTACCTTGCATTCCCCTGCATTGAACCTCAGCTTCCACTTTCTAGACCATCTTTCCAGAGCCTCCAGGTCCCCCTGTAGGGCCACCCTCCCCTCCTCCCCATCCACCACCGCCCCCAGTTTCGAGTCATCTGCAAAGAGACTCATCTCACTCCTGATTCCTGTCCTTATGTCAGATACGTAGGCGTTGAACAGAAGGGGCCCAAGGACTGATCCCTGTGGGACCCCATTAATGACCCTCCTTGGGGATGAGACTATCCCACCAACTACGACCCTCTGGGTCCGGTCCTGGAGCCAATTGCCTATCCATCTGATCGTCTGGTTCCCCACCCCCATTTTTCCCAGCTTATCCAACAGGCCCACGTGAGGAACAGAGTCAAATGCCTTGCTGAAGTCTAGAAAGAGGACATCCACTGGTCTACCCAGGTCCAAGGCACTTGTCACCCAGTCATAGAACTCCACCAGGTTTGTCTGACACGATTTCCTCGGGATGAATCCATGCTGTCTATCCTCCAGGCACCCTGACTTATCCAGGTCCCCCCCCCTAGCCTCTCCTTGACAATGCCCTCCATCACCTTGCCCACCTTAGGGGATGATAATTTGCCTACTTTGTATAATTTAGCGGGAGTGTAGTATAAATTGTGCATGATATTGAACTGTTGTAGCTTATACCTATCTTGCCTTATGTATTTATATATATTTTTCCAAATTTTGTCCCAAGATCTTTGGTCTTCGTCCATTTCCAATTTCTGCCTCCGATAGAACCAAATACCCGGAAGTCAATTCTAAATCAATCCTCTGCATTTCATGATACACTTTGGAGACTGAGTGAGGCTGATCTGCTATCTGGAGCAACGGAGACAGTTCTATCCTATTTGCTTCCGAGCATTTCAAATTCCGAAAATAAGCTTTTATTGCATCACTAATTTGCCAGAATTTAAAAGCATTCCCTTTTCCCTCAGGTATATTCAAACAAAATTGTGCATACGATAACAGCACTCCCTGAGGAGCTAGATCTCCCAGGCGCAACCCAACTAATGGTTCCCAGAATGTAGGGGGGATCTGAGCCTTCTGAATTTGAAAATGCATATTTTCTATTATGGGCTGCTCCAGGGATTTGTGCCAATTCACACCTAAAGACCTCTGTGCTTGGTGTAGGGCTTTTATTGACCAGTCAATAGGTGTGTTTTTGAGTGATTCAGGGAGAAGACATGGGGTGATATAAGTGACTGAGTTGAAAGTTAAAGAGAACTTAGTAATCAGATGTTTCTTGATGGGGACCCAAAGGGGCACATAGGGGTTGGAGTCTGTTGGAAATGTCGGCCAAGTCCAAGAAACTAACTTACTAATGTGCGATGCTATATAATAGTTAAAGAAGGAGGGGAGCGCAAGGCCTCCCTGCCTCTTAGGACCTGTTAATTTTGAGTATGGTCTCCTAACATTTTTCCCCTTCCAGATGAAATTATTGAGTAATTTTTGCAAGGTTCCAAACCATGATTTAGGTAAGTAAGGCTCCAGCATATTTAAGGGATAAAAAATCCTTGGTAGTACGTTCATTTTCACTGTCTCTATTCTAGCCCACAATGATAAAGGCATTAGTTTCCATCTATCTAAATCTAGCTTTATTATTTTAACCAGATTATTGAGATTTTCTTTAATCATAATGGCCATATTCTTTGAGACTTTGATACCGAGATACATCAGGGATTTTGGTTCCCAATTGAGACCCAGCTCCCCTGCTATGCCAGGCAAGCATTTGCCATTTAAAGGAAAAACTTCGTGTTGGATATATTGAGTTTATAATTTGAAATTTTGGAGAACTTTCCAACTTCTTGTAAAACAGCTGGTATGCTAGCCTCTAGTTCTTCTATATGCAAAAGCAGATCATCTGCATAAGCCGAAATTAAATATCTCTTGCTACCTATCTGTAATCCCTTTATATCCTGTGATGTAAGTAACCTGTGGATCAGGGGTTACAGATAGAGATTAAATAAGAGTGGAGAGAGTGAGCAGCCCTGTCTGATACCATGAGAGAGGGAATGAATCTGAAAGAACACCATTGCACCAGATCCGTGCTACTGGGGATTGGTATAATAGTTTAATCCATCTCAGGAATCCGTCCGGAAAACCAAACCTAGACAATGTAGCAAATAGAAAGTCCCAGGACACCCAATCAAATGCTTTCTCAGCATCCAGAGCTAACAGGGCAGCCTGAATCTGTATACTTTTAGAATGAATTATTAAGTGATGAAGTTTATGCATATGATCACTGGATGACCTACCGTTCATGAAACCTACCTGCACTTCGCTAACCATCTTACACATTAGAGGATTGAGCCGATTGGCTAGTACCTTGGCTAGTATTTTAATGTCCACATTTAGGAGTGATATCGGACTGTAGTTACCAGGGCATAAAGGATCCTGATCCAGCTTGGGGATAAGAGTTATAAGGGCGTCCAAAAAGCCACCTTCGGAAAAACCCTCGAGATACCAGAAGTTATATACTTTAGCTAAAACAGGGATATTTTCTTCCTTGAATGCTTTATACACATTGGTAGAGAGACCATCAGGTCCTGGGGATTTATCAGGGGCAAGTTGGGTAACAGCTTGTTTCACTTCCCATTCTTGTATAGGAAGTTCCAATTTGACCGCCTCTATACTAGTAATCCGGGGAAGGTTTCCCGATTCCAAAAAGCCCTGGATCTCATCTGGCTTTGCTCTATCTGCTATTGGAATTATATATACCTTGTGAAAATAATATCTGAATGCTGCCGCAATTTCTCTAGGGTCTTTAACTATAGTTCCTTTCTGGTTAATTTGTAAAGCTGCGATATATCTGCTAGATTCTAACTGTCGAAGTTTTAAAGCTAAGAGCTTGCCTGCCCTCTCACCAGCTTCCAGATAGTTAATTCTAGTTCTCCGGAGAGCGAGTTCTGCCTTTTGAAACATAATTGAGAGGAACTGTGATTGTAGTTGATGTAATTGAATCCAGTCTGATTCAGTCGAGCATTGACTGATGTTGCTCTCAATGACCTTAATAGCGTTAGTAATATCATTGAGCAGTGTTCTATTCTTTTTAATTCTGGTAGAGGCGATTCAGATACATTCCCCCCTTCAACGTGCATTTCAAGGTTGCCAAATGTCGGTTTTAGGGACTGAACCCATATTATGTGCGAAGAAGTGAGATATGAATTGTTTCAAATGCTCATAAATGTAGGAATCCTGTAATAGCTGATTGTTAAATCTCCACATGAAGTCTCTATTAAGCCTGAGGCTAATTACGAACCTAATAGAAATTGGGGAGTGATCTGAGATAACCCTGGTATGTATCTCTACGTCGGAAATAGAAGTAAGGGAGTTGATACTAATTAGAAAGTAATCAATTTTAGAACAGGTTTTATGTGGCATTAAAAAAAGGTGTATTGTCTGGATTCCGCATTGAGGATTCTCCAGACATTGACGAGACTTAATCCTTCCATGAGTTCTTTAAGTACTCTCTGGGAAGGAGATAACCCCACACATCTATTATCTGATCTGTCGAGTTGTAATTGTGGTGTAATATTCCAGTAACCCCCAGTAATATTATTCTGGAAGAGTAGTTGTTTAACTTGTCTAACAGTTGCATAAAAAATTGTGGAGAATCAGCGTTTGGACCATATACTGAACCTATATGTACGTGTTGTGAGAAGAGAGTACCAATCAGCAAAATATAACGACCGTGTGTATCCCATATCTCCTTTTCTAATTGAACGTATATTTTTTTATTAAATAGGATAGCTATTCCACCCCTGTTCGTGGAAACCCCTGCTACAAATACCTGACCCATCCAATATTTACGAAACAAATGAGTGTCCTCCCTTTTAAGATGAGTTTCTTGTAAGCAGACCACATCACTATTTAGAGTAGATAAATGCCTAAACACTATCTGCCTTTTACATTGATCCTGAGCCCCCTTGATGTTCCAACTTAGAATATTAAGCACTCCTAACATTGCCAGTTAACCCAAGGCAGTAAGTCCCCTTGCAAGTAATAAATCATGTATATCCCTTCATACATCTGAATATGGTTCTTTCTATACTGCAACAAAGTTAGAGTAATAGTGGTTCTCCCTCCCAAACCTCTCCCCAGTCATCCCCACAAAACCAATAAAATTATAGCTAAAGCTTTTAAACTGCTACCCCCAGTTCTAACAACTGCACTACCCATCTTAAACGTCAGATGATGTAAATACCAACTCAGCAGAAAGTCCACCTGTCCCCATATCCTAGTCTCAAAGCCAGATAGTACAAGTCACCATATTGACCTTATCCACTCAAATTAAGTGAAATATTATAACTAACCAGTATTCGTGACTAAGTATATGAAACATTTTTCTATACTGTGTAATCTTATTCATTGCGCAACTAGAACAATTTGTTTCTAATAATTTGTAAAATCCCAAAGGAAGCTTTTATGCTTATGATGATAACTGAGATACAAAATTTCTGACAGGAGTTAACTTTCCACGGAATTCTACTACCCTCTAGTGGGGGAGAAGAGGTATAACTACGTTTCAACATTCTCAGACAAAAGCCATGCAAGCTATATCCTATTTGCATCTGTGAACAATGTATTCATGTTATCATTCACCTCTATGCTGCTCATTAAATATAGAAACAAATTAAAGAGAGGGTGCCATGTGTTACTCTTTCCCCGATCTACCAGGCAATATCAGTCTCTAAATAACATAGAAAGAGATAACTTCCACCAGAGAGCGATCGCAAAACCATAAGCAGGTCTTTACATTTATTCAACTAAAATGTACTCCCCTCCGAGAGCTATCCCTCAATTCCCGGGATTAATTACATCATTTCACCCCCCAACTTAGATAAACGATGAGAACATATGCAGAGGAAGAATTGCCAACATCTTCCAATTTCTGCACAACACTATCTGAGTCTTTAATGTCTCTTGTTGATGCAGGTTCAGACCCAACATTTGCAGGTGAAAACCCATCCTGCAATCACAGTGGAACAAGCTGACAGCACAAGCGAGGAGAAGAAGTAGGAAATATAAACAGTCATTTAAAACTCTCGTGCCTTGAAGTAAACTTAGCTTGAACAGTACAATTGCTGTTCAAGATATAATGTTGACAGCCGCAATCTGCTAAGGTGCATGTGCTGGCATTTACACATGAGGGATGTAATTTGCAGGATCGCGTATGCAGTACTCATGTGAACTTCCGAACAGCTAACATTTCATACTCTTAAGCCATTCAAACTAGCAACTTTAGGACCTAGAGCTGTTCAGAACTTCTCTGTGGAAAAACTCGTGAACAGAGGCTGCTTTAATTTGGGTCCCACTTTAAGGATCGAGGATTTCTACCTCCAAACCTGCGACAAGGGGAATAACAAAGCTTGACATTATTCAGAGAGGAGACTTGCCTACAAATACTTTAATAGCACTAAAGCCATTTCACAGGGGACACTTCCTTTAGTGGTATACTTCTATCACCCCCACAACTCTAACAAAAGCAATCTACCACAAGCTATACATCCAAGGCTTGCAGTGGCTTAATAAAGACTTTCAGCCACATTCATTTATAGCCCGGTCCAATCACTTGATCAGTTCAGGCAGTAATTTCTTGAGTTCTTTCTGTGCCACTTCCTGGCTCTCAAATGAGTGCCACTGACTGCTAACTTTCACCTGCAGCAGAGCAGGGTATTTAACATGAAATTGTCTGCCTGCCGCCATTCGTTTCAAGACCAGTGGGTGCATTTCTTGCTGCTTAAGCCTAACAGACTGTGGTAAGTCATGGGTTATCCTGATCCATTTTCCTTCCCACTGGACTTCTTGCAAGGATTTAACTTTGCTTAGGATGTGTTGTTTGTCAAGATAATTTAATAACTTGCACATCGGTCTAGGCTGCGCACCTGGTGGAGGGGGGGGGCGGAGAGATCTGTGAGCTCGTTCTACCATGTAGCTTGCTCCAATAGGGGACGGGCCAGCAACTTTCTCAAATAATCTCTGAATGAACTGAATCGGGGACGTGCCCTCCTCTCCGGAATCCCAATAATGATATTAGTTCTTCTGCTCCTCCTCTCCAAGTCTTCAAATTTTTCTTCAATTTTTTTAACTCTCTTGCTCGTTGAGACACGATCTAGCTTATATTTATCCATCTTAGTTTCCACAGATTGAATACGAGCTTCATTGTCTTCCACTCTGGTGTTTAAAGATTGAGGCATTCAAACACCTTAAGCGCATTAACAAGGTGAAAGAGTCTAACATGTTTAAATATAAGAAAAATAGCAGGACAAGAGGACACAGCATGAGATTAGAGGGGGGCCGATTAAGGGGGAATGTGAGGAAATTCTTTTTCACAGAAAGGGTGGTGGATGCATGGAATGGCCTACCTCAAGAAGTGGTGGCTATGATTACAGTGCAGGGCTTCAAACAGGCATGGGATAGGCATAAGGGAGCAATACAAATGAGTATGAATAGATAGGCCACTGACAGAGCAAAGGCCGATGGCACATTTATAAGGTAGAAAAAGAAATGGGCAGACTGGATGGGCCTTGCGGTCCTTATCTGCCGTCAACTTCTATGTTTCTATGTTTCTAAGAGTCTAAAGATGCTTTAACGCTGTGTACTTCTGTCGAAATTTCTTCGATCATGCTTTGCAGAGGCATAATTATTTCGAGGAAGCATTCCTCTGTTAAAGCAGTGAGACCCAAGGTCGCTTTGTTAGGCCCTTGCCGAGGTCACTTTGAGGCCTGCTCTTTCTCCGGAGAAGGTGGCAGAGTGTGCTTTGGGAGCTGCTTCTTAATGTATGCCTCCATTAATAAATGATCTGAGCCACCAGAACAGATCTCTGAATATAATATAAAAATTTCAGAGCTCAATATTTAGCGGTACTGCTAAACGTGAAGATTTAAGCTGGGTAGGGAGCGGAGCTAGACGAGATCGCTGCTTTCCTCTAGGCTGCCATCATGTGACCTAATAGGATTTTTATACTCACACTAAATAAGCTAAACTGGGTTGCAAACATCTGGTTCCATTCTGCCAATCCAATTGCAGGTATAGCAGTTTTTCCAATACTTCAACCAGTGGGTATGACCGTCACAACACACACATAGATACATAGACAGAGTCGGCAGATAAGGGCCTGTGGCCCACCCAGTCTGCCCATTTGAGCTTGTAAGTTCAGTTTATGTTTTCCTAGAAGTCTGTTGCCCCTTACCCCTGACCTCCAGAATTCCTTTATGTCTATCCCATGCATTCTTAAATCCTGTGATTGTTTCAGCCCCCATCACTTCCTCTGGCAGGGTGTTCCACTTGTTCACCACCCATTCTGTGAAGAAATTCTTCCTCACGTTTCCTCTGAATCGTCCTCCCTCCAACTTCATCCCATGCCCTCTAGTCCTGGAACATCTTTTTAGCTTAAAAATAGTGTATTCCTGCACCCTGTTCCTCCCTGTAAGATACTTGTATGTCTCTATCATATCCCCTCTCTCCCTCCTGTCCTCCAGGGAGTACATATTCAGTTCCTTCAACCTGTCCTCATAGGACTTGTGATGCAATCCATGTACCATCTTTGTTGCCTTCCTCTGAGCATCAATAGCATGCTTGTGAAAGCATCTATAACAAAGTGACAGAAAAGAATCATAGTATTCAATGACTCTGCAATATGTAAGATAGCTCAGAATGAGGTACAGTACATGATAACAGATTTCTTCCAGGCAGATATGTCAGAAAATATTACTTCCCTAATGGAAATGGCACTGGGCAAGAACTAGAGAATCCTGGGCTACTACATGGGCTTATGATCTGAATAATCTGCACACCAGGCTTGCTGTCTCTGGCAGGCACGACACTTCCTAATCCTGTCTTCTCCTATCCACTTAACCGACTGTGTCCATAACCCTCCTAGCCCTCGTATTTGCAGTGCCATGGCAGGCTCCTTATACTTAAACCTTTTCTTATTCCTAACCGCCTTATCCATAGTGGCTCACCACAACAAAGAACAAGGATCAGGTCCACCTCTGGAAATTTCTAATCCTGTAACTGGAACCTCATTCCACTGCACCTCCCCTTATTTAATATGTCCACCTCCTTTTATCCTCAACCCATATCCTTCACCCTTACACTTTCTGCTCCCTTCATACATGTTGATCAGAGCACTCTCTTTAGCTTCCTTCACTACCGCCCTAGCATTACGTCACACCCATCATCATCTTGCGAAAGGTTGCAAAGGAAAAAAGCGCTCCTATCCTGCAAAAACTGTATCAAGAAATTGCTTCTCTTGCTCCTTCTCTGTTCAGGTAATGTATAGCTAAACCCTGGGCCCCCATTACCACTTGCATCTCCCGTAGAATTTGCATCTGCCCCCCGACTTAAGTTAATGTAAGTCAACATATTGAGCCTCGCAAAAATGTTTGATCAGCTCCAAGTATGGGCTGCCCATACTGAGCCGGACCTCATTATTATAATCGAATCTTGGCTCAAAAAGTCAAACAGTGATCAACAAGTCTCCCTTCCTGGCTACAGTCTGCACAGGGCAGATAGGGAAGCCACAGGTGGCAGTGTGGCCATCTCCACTAAATCTAAGTTTACAGTCAGTGATATTCACTGTAAATCTAAACCTAAGGAGTACGAAATCATATCTCTCAAATTACACCTTCCATCCACTGAATGTCTCACTATTATTGGTGGTTATTGCCCCCATCTGGTGGCACTGACATCCTCACCATACTTAAATCCTTAATCGTCTCCGCCAACACTGAAACTTTAATATTTGGGGATTTTAATATGGACTGGCTTACCCCCAAGTCGCACAGCCTGAAATCCTTCTGTGATGAAGTCGGCTTAGCCCAGTTAGTCAGTGAGCCCACTAGAACCAATACATCCAATCCCCACAACAGTTCTCTCCTTGATGTCATATTTTCTATGCATCTCCACAAAATTCTTTACTCTGCAGTCTTCCACAAAGACATGAGTGATCATGGGGTGGTTGTTTGTACAAGACCACAAATTATAGCCCGACAGCAACCAACACTCATAACTAAGCAGTCCTTTCGCAAGTTTAGTGCATCAGACTATTTATCCGACTTGAGCAAAATTAGATGGCAAGACTTCTACCTTGCCAAAATGATCAATGAGGCAGTCACTGTCCTTAATGACAACTTCACTTCCCTGGCCAACAAGCATGCCCCTTTGATCAAAGTCAGGGTGCGTAAAACATCCAACCCATGGTTTACATAGAAACATAGACTTTGACGGCAGATAAGGACCGCTTGGCCCATCTAGTCTGCCCATTTCCCTACCTACAGGATAGGCCGCAGATCCTAGTTAACCAACAGCCTATTTCATCCTACCCCCACAAGATTCCCTTATGTCTGTCCCATGCATTCTTGAATTCTTCCACAGTTTTAGACCCTACAACCTCCTCAGGAAGGCTGTTCCATGCATCCACTACCCTCTCTGTGAAATAATACCTCTCACATTGCCCCTGAACCGCCCCCTTCATCTTTAAATTGTGTCCTCATTCTTGCACCGCTCCTTTTCTGAAAGATGCTACCCTTGGACTTTGTTGATTCCACTGAGGTACTTAAAGTTTCTAACATGTCCCCCACCTTCTTTACTCAAGGGTATACATATTAAGCTCCTTTAGTCTCTCCTCATCAGCTTCTCTTGCAGACCCTGCACCATTTTAGTTGCCCTCCTCTGGACTGCCTCTATCCTGTCTATGTCCTTGGGAGATGGGGTCTCCAGAACTGGACACAGTACTCCAGATGAGGTCTCACCAACTGTCTGTACAGAGGGATAACAACTTCCTGTTTTCTGCTGCTGATGCCTCTCCTATGCATCCCAGTATCCCCCAGCCCTCCTACTACCTTCTCTATGTTGTTTGCAACCTTAAGGTCATCTGATATGATTACCCCCAGGTCCCTTTCCTTTTTTATTGTTGTTACTACCCCCCCCCACCACTGTGTATTCTTCCCCTGGGTTCTTGTTTCCCAGGTGCATTATTTTGCACTTCTTTGCATTGAATCCTAGCTACCGTATTTCTGACCATTTCTCCAACCTTGCCAAGTCCCTTCTCATCCTTTCCACGCCTCCTTGTGTATCAACTCTGTTGCAGATCTTTGTGTCTTCTGCAAAAAGGCATACTTTTCCTTCCAGTCCCTCTGCAATGTCACTGATGAAGACATTAAAAAGGACTGGACCCAATACTGAACCCTGCGGTACCCCACTAGTAACCCCTCTTTCTTCAGAGTGGACTCCATTTACAATTACCTTCTGTGTCCTGTTGTGCAGCCAGTGTTTTACCCAGGCTACCACCCTGGGACCCACTCCCAGGCTGGTTAATTTGACTATTAATCTTTTGTGTGGGACTGTGTCAAATGCCTTTCTAAAGTCTAGGTAGGCCATGTCCACAGCCCCTCCCTGATCTACTACTTTGGTCACCCAGTCAAAGAAATCTATTAGATTCGTCTGACATGACCTTCTCGCTGTGAACTCATGCTGCCTTGGGTCCTGTGCTCCACTGGCCTCTAGGTACTCAGCTATTCTTTCCTTCAGAAGTGACTCCATCACTTTCCCTACCACAGAGGTCAGACTGACAGGTCTGTAGTTTCCTGCCTCTGTCTTGGTCCCACTTTTGTGAAGGGAATCACATCCGCCTTCCTCCAGTCCTCGGGTACCACCCCATCCTCCCATGATTTATTAAAAGAGTAGCCAGTGGTTTCACTAGTTCCTCCTTAATTCTTTTAGAATTATGGGGTGAATTCCATCAGGACCTATTGCTTTGTCCACCTTCAGTTTTAGGAGTTCTTGCAAAACCCTTTCTTCTGTGAAAGGACTGGGATCGACCCCCCTATCAAGAGTGCTTCTGTTAATTGGATTAGGCACTTCCCCCTTCTCTTTTGTGAATACTGAGCATAAATATTCGTTCAGTATCCCTGCTTTTTCACTGTCCCCCTCTGCCCACCCACCGTTCATTCTATTCAGCCTCACTCAGGCATCAGATCTCAAGGCTACACTCCTATGCCGTGATAAACTCTGGGCTAAGGCTAGCAAATCCAAAAGCCCAGCTGACTGGCAAGCATTCAAGCAGCTAGAAACACTTGCATAAAACAAATCCACACAAGCAAAGCCAACTATTATGTCTCCACCCTTGAACAGGTAAAAGGAAATTCCCCAAAATTCTGGAACACACTCAAGTCCATTGAAGGTCAGCCAGTAGCCCCCTCCATCCCTCTGAAGATCCTCAGCTATGGTAGGGCAGTGGAAAACAGCTGCCTAATCCTCAAGGAAATCAACAATCACTTTGTAACTGCTGGCCTAAGTTTTGACTCTTCGCCTTATGCAGCCTGTGGTAGCAACCAAGACTGTAATAACATTGACTCACAAACTTCAACCCGCCCACTCCAGTTGTGCCTGCTTAGCTGTAAAGAAGTTGAAGATTCACTTCTTAACATAGGCATTTGAAAAAGTGCAGGGGACGATGGTCTATAATGTTTTTTTCTTAAACTAGGCTATCTCGACCTCACCACCCCTATCCTCCACATATTCAATCTTTCCATTTCCACTGCCACTGTTCTCTCCTGCTGAAAATCTGCCCACATCCTCCCATTATTCAAGTCAGGAGACCCATGTGACCTAAACAACTGTAGGCCCATCTCAATCTTACCTGTCCTCTCCAAAGTCCTCGAAAAGCTAGTTTACTACCAAATGAAACTCCATATCAAATCATCTTCAATCCTTAACACTGTGCAATCTGGTTTCGGGCCCAACCATAGTATAGTCACTGCTCTAGCCAAAGTTACCAATGAATGGATCACAGCCATGGACTCCAAGAAAGTTACTGTGCAGTATTTTTAGATCTCAGCAAAGTATTCTACACTGTCAACCACAATCTGTAAGTCTCAAGCCTAATAAAAGTAGGCACCACCCCCTTGCTGCCCAGTGATCTACCAGCTACCTATCTGGAAGGACCCAGAAAGTAAAAGCTGATGGCCTCTTTTCTGTATCTCTCCTAGTTGTCAGGGGAGTCCCACAAGGCTCCATATTAGGTCCCATCCTCTTCTCCCTGTACATCAATAACCTTGATGCATATATATCCCAGTCCCATCTGCATTTCTTTGCTGATGATATTGTACTGTATACATCAGGCCCTACACTGGCTGAAGTGAAGGATGTACTCCAAGCTGACTTTGCACAACTAGAAATCAGCCTCATCAATGCCAAACTACTCCTCAATGCCAAGAAAACTAAGGCCATGATCTTTGCCCCAAACACCACCTCCACTTCCCTTGTAAACATGCACAAACAAATTCATCACTACCTCCCTAGGTGAACCCCTTGAAATCACCTCCAAATTCAAATACCTTGGCATGTGGCTAGACAACAAACTTTCCTTTCATGACCACCTCGATGATCTAGCAAAGAGGCTAAAAATTAGGCTAGGTTTCTTCTTCCGTAACAAGTCCCTCTTCCCATTGGATACCAGAACTAGGCTGGTCCAGGCTACTTTCTTGCCGCTACTCGACTATGGAGATCTAATCTATTCCTCTGAAGCAGCCTCAGGACTCAACAAACTAGATGTCCTCTACCACTGTGCCATATGGTTCATGACAAACCTACCCTACCGAACCCACCATTGCGATTTGTACCTAGCTGCTGGCTGGACATCACTCTCAACTAGATGCATGCTTCATGCTGGTATCTGGACTCTTAAACTACTCCTGAACAAGCTCCCGAACTATCTCACAGCCCTTTTCCATATTTCCCATAACGCCTACTCCCTTAGAAAAAATGACCTCCTCCTCCTCGATGTACCGAGAACTTGCACCTTACTCGGTAAGCGGGCCATATTGAGCCTACTCCCAATTATCTGGAACCAGCTCCAAGGCATACTGAAGCTTCCTGGTACTGTCCCTGCCAGCCTATTTAAAAGGTTGGCTGCAGCAAAAATAAAAGACACATGCAGCTGTTTCTAAATCCCAGCTCACTGCTCTAACCCTTGCCCACTGCTTCCTCTTACTTACCTAGAAATTAGCTGCCTTGATACTCCGAAACAAGTACTTTGTACCTTTTTTTCTGCACTTGTGTTTTTCTATGTCATTGTCATTTTTATGCAACATGTTAGTGCTTGCCCATAATTCTGTACTTGAATTTGTACTGTTTTTTTCAATTATGCAATCTGTAACTACCTGTCTGTGTCAAAGGTCCTCCTTGTGAATGAGCTTGCTCAACAGAGTTTTCCTACAATACACTTGAATTTGAACTTGAACAATCTATTACACAATTTAATTTGTTTCTTTTGGGGGCTCTGACCCTACCATTTCCCCCATTTTATAAAAAAACTGCATTAGTTTTATATACAGGGGTTAAGCAAATCAAATCATGTTTAAAAGGAAAATTAATAATTACCCGAAGCTGAACTAACTGAGTACTACAGATTGTGTAACATCAGCCAGTTCTCTGTATTCTGCACTGGTTGCTGGTGAGGTGGTTCAGCAACTTCAACGTGTGCTTGTTAACTCATGAGGCCCTGCACGAACCACATCTGGGATACCTGAAAGATCTTCTGATCCCTTGCACTCCTGGTTATCCCCTACAGTCAACTGATGCAAATCTCCTACAAATTCACAGACCCTGATTGAAGTCCTTGAGAGATAGGACATCTGGCATTGCTGCCTTCATCCTCCGGAATGTCCTTCCCCGGGAAGAGTGAGACTCAGCATTCCTGATCATATTTAAATCATGCCTGAAGACTCATTTATGTTTGCTGAGTTTTGGATCTGATACTGTTGCATAATTGTGTGTTATTATTTTAATTGTAAAATATTTATGAATGATTTAATTCCATTTATTTGTGTTATTATGAGGCATGCAGGGCCACTGGAATGGGTGCCATATAAATAAAATTACCTTGCCTAGCCAAGTTGTAATTACTTTTTGTCTGCAATTCTCCAGTTATATCTGGAACTGTATCAGTTCATCATAGATAGTTAAAAGGAATTTCTTGATCAAATTAGATTGTAAAAATGCCCATGAGGTATGTTGTTGGCTGGTGACACTGTGAGTCCATTGAACATTATCAATTTTTGCAGCTTTATAGAACCACAGTCTATGGGATAGTGAACTAGAAAACAGAAAGAGAGATGCTGGGTTGAAAGCATAGTGGAATAGACCGATCAATTCCACATACAAAGTACCAAGTAAAAGGGAGGGAAGCAGGAAAGGTAGTGAGGGGAGTAAGGGGGCAGAGGAAAGGATCACTAAAGGGGTCACGAAAGGGGATACGACTTTATTTAGATACATAAGTGAGAAGAAAAAAGCCAAGGGAGGGATTGTGAGGATTAGAATGACAAAAGGGGGAGACTGCGCAGAGGAGGACCAAGAAAATGCTGATTGATGTCTTAAACAAGTACTTCTTTTCAGTCTTCACATATGAGAGAGGGGGGATGAACCACCAATAGCAGGGAAAGAGGGTGTGGTGAAAACAAGTCCATTTTTAGAGGAAAGATTCTGAAAGGGACTTGCAACTCTGAAGGTGGACAAGGCTACAAAAGTGGATGGGATATACACAAGATTAGTAACAAAAATCAAGGAGGTGCTAGCTGCCCTATAGGCAGCCTCACTCAACAGTGCACTGGAATCTGGCATGGTAGTTGAGGACTGAAGAAGAGCTGACATAGTCTCTCTACATAACGGCAGCAGCAGGGTGGAGTCTAGCAACTATAGGCCAGCCGGTCCTACTTCAGTGGTCGGTAAATTACTGGAAACCCTGACTAAAGAAAGTCTTGTGGAGTATCTAGAATCCAATGGGCTGCAAGACCACGGGCAGCATGAATTTATAGGGGAAGGTCATGCCAAACGAGTGTGATAGATTTCTTTGAGTGGGTGACCAGAGAAATAGATCAGGGGAGTGCTGTGGACATGGCCTATCTGGACTTTAGCAAGGCCGTTTGACACTGTTCCACAAAGGAAGCTGATATGAAGTTGAGCAACCTAAAGTCAGAATCAAAATAGTGAACTGGGTTGGAAACTGGTTAACAGACAGGTGACAGAGGGGGGTGGTGGTTAACCGCACTCACTCTAATGCTGGTCACCCAGTCAAATAAATCTATCAGATTCATTTGGATTGACCCCTCCCCTATGAATCCATGCTGCCTGTGTTACCACTAATGTGTTTGAAATGTGACAGTGTCCTGGGTCAGCACAGGACAGGGCACCAAGAGTATGGTGTAATACAGATGTGTCAGCCACGATGAAGTGCAGTAACTTGCAGTAATGACATGTCAGAAAATCCTGCATGACAAAAGGGCTTACTTGCCAATGATGTACAGTGGCCTCTGCAGTAAATTGCAGGATTCTGTGATATCCTGAAACATTTCTGCTCTTCTTCCTGGCTTGACACATCTATACCATGGCCGATGCCCTGAATAAACTGCAATGCATTAATGTGCCACAAAACGGGCAGTGCATCCACTTAAATGAGATGATCCAGCTGTGCTCCAGCAACACCATTGATTCTGCAGCATCACTGTGTAGAGTATAAAATAAAGTACCATCATGTGATCCATTGATTTTAATTATTTATTTATTTGAGTTTTGGTGACTGGGTAAGTCCACTGAGACAATTACAGTCCATTTTTCAGGGTCGACCCAGGGTCGCAGTAACAGCAGAGACACAATGCACTAATACAGAGTAACAAATAAGGAATGTCAGAAACTGAAATACAGGATATAGGTATTATCAAAAAATGTGACAAACAAGGAATAAATACTTCAATAACAACAGAATTTCAATGCACATACAATAGGAACTTAATGCGACAACTTTAAACAAAGGGAAGAAAAAGGAATAAGGGGTAGGGGGAAGGGGGGCCACTCAATGAGCAGGAGGGAATTGGAGGGTAAGGACAGAAGGCAGGGATTGAGGAGATGTACAAGGGCCAGGCAGGGTTAGGAATAAGGTAGAGGGGAAGGGAGTGAATGTATCATCATCGAAAGCAGGAGCAAGATACAGAGGCTGAGAGAGAGAGGCATACAGATTAGACTGGAAGATGGGGAGAGAGGAACAGGACAAGACAGAGGGGGGAAGGGAGCTCCAGTCAGATACCACTGCAAATGAGAAAGACTGATGGGTAACGGCTAGGCATAGTTTAGGTATACTGAGACAGGGGAGTGAGGCAGATCAGAGGGCATGAGAAACTTGTCTTGGTTGTATAGTCTCATAGAGGCAAGGAGGAGTAAATTTGTGGACAAGCTTAAACATGAAGCTCAGGGAGGAATACCTCAGTTTAGCCATGTAAGGTAGCCAGCCCAGAGAGGAGAGGACATCACAGTGATGAGAGCAGGCATTAGCCCTAAAGGCAAACCTTCCAACCCTATGGTAAGCCTTGATTAGGAGAGACAGGGAGGAGGAATTCATTGATAGCAGTAAAGGAGCACCATAAGTTAGAAGGGGAAGAAGAGATGAAAAAGCAATCTTACGATAGGAGGCACAGAAAAGGAAGGATGTGATAGAGGAGTCCAAGTTTCTGGTACAGAGATTTAACTAAGCTGGAGACATGTCAGCTAAGGGTGAGGGCAGTGTCCAAAATGATACCCAGATATTTAAATGACTGGACACACTCAAGAGTATTGCCTTTGAGTGAGGTAATGCTAAGAAGGGGGAGAGGAGACTTGGTGGGGGGATCGGTGGGCAAATAGCATACTTTTAGTTTTTTTCATATTAAGAACAAGGTGATTGTGGCTGAACCAGCCTTCAAGTGAAGCAAAGTCAGATGCAAATTCTCTGTTAATTTGATCACTATCTGGGGAGGAGCAATAGATGATTGATCATCTGCATAGAGGTGTACAGAAGCCCCTCTGCAAAAGCTGGGTAGGACGTTAATGAAAAGTGAGAACAATAAGGGACCCAAAATGGAGCCCTGTGGGACACCATCAGTTATGGGCCTTAGGTCAGAGATGGAACCAACCTGCTTAACTCTTTGGGAAAGGCAGGACAGTCAGTTTTTGACCCAATTCAGTGCACCAGTGTCAAGGCCAAGAGCATGAAGCTGATGGAGGAGAAGACCATGATTTATCAGATCAAACACTTTTGTGAGGTTGATAAATATGGCACTGGTGGCATAACCTTGATCCATAGCCAGGAATATGTCTGTGGTCACTTTTATCAGGGCAGTTAAGGGTACTGTGATTCCTTCTGAAGCCATGCTGGTACAGGGAAAGTAGATTGTGATGTTCCAGATAGTCCTGAAGGTGGTTATACACTATATGCTCTTGAATTTTAGCTAAGGGGCAGAGGATGGAGATAGGTCTATAGATTTCTACAGCATTATGGGCCCCCCCTCATGCACTGGAATGACCACTGCCACCTTCCACTTATTTGGGATAGTGCAAGAAAGGAATGATCAACTGAATAAATTATGAAGCTATGTTTCTATATTCAAATATTTGTACCAGATACAAGTCCACTCAAATAACAGACTGGAGCCTGAGCACGTTATATTTCTACAGAAACCGAAGAGAAGTAAGTTTAATAATGATAAATTGAAATCAGTGGATTATTTTCTCTTTTTCCATAACCCTATTCCCCCAAAAGGTTTTATCAATTTATATCATGCATAATTTAGCCCTTTTGAATATTGAGGACAGGATTTTTAAATGGCTTAGATCTCCACAACCCCGGGTGCACCAACGATATGGCACATGGGGCTTGTGGTGATCTAATGGGATTTTCTGTCCTGTGCAGCAATTGCCATACGTTAGGACACCTTTTTCTGGTCTAAATTGCAGCAATCCTGGGGGCCTTTTTTATGGAGCTTGTGCCAGGCATTTGGTGCAAGCTGCCATAAATCATGAAAACTGTCACAGCTGCACCTGAGATTGCAAAATTGGGTGCACTTGTGGTGACAGGGTTGGGTGCACAGCCAGAGCCTAAGTGTCATGGCATTGGGCTTGGTTCAAGCCCTGCACCGTGCTTTGAAAAAACCGGCCCTGAGACCTTAGTCTTTCTTCTGTCACCAGTGGCCAAATGTAAACAGCTGTAGAGACAGATGAGCAGACAGTGAAATTAAAATTTAAAAAGGCTCAGAAATGTCTCTTTGTGTTTGGAATCTGAATTGTGGAATTGTGATTCCAGGCAGCTCAACAACTAAGCATTCTTCAGCCATGCTGAGCCACAACAGAAGCAGCAGTTTTGTCCCAGATGATGCAGAGTTTTTTAGTCTTCTTCTCTTTTATGTGTTGCCTGTGTGAGTTGAATTGAGTTAGAAGGGTTTGTTAGTTTCCCCCCACATAGCCTGTATGTTGACATTTCTTACACTAGATGTAAAAGGCATGATGGAGGGATTCACATATATAACGCCGCTGTATCTTGAACAGAGGTGGGTGAAGTGACAAAAATTCACTACACAGAGTAATCCACGAAATTCACCCATTTCGCGTAGCGAAATGAGAAATTTTGCTGCAAACTTTTGCCTGTGTAATGGAGAACTTTTGCCTGCAGAAAGGCAAAATTTTGCTTTCCAAGGTGAAATTCGGCTTTTAGAGGCAACATTTCACCTTCCAAAGCGAAATTTCGCATTTCCACAGACAAAATTTTGCTTTGGCAAAATCAGGCTAAAAAGGGAGAAATTTGCGTACTGCTCCGCGTGGTGAAATCGTCCACTTAACTGCAACTTTGCTGGCGAATTTTAAATTCACTGCATCTCTAATCTTGAATTGCTTGTTTTGGGAGGGGGGTGTTAAGAAATCTGAAGTAAAAATGTGTTCACGCGTTTTACATGTAATGTAGGAATATTGCAAGGCTTGGTGCCTCCTAGAGATCTGCTGTTATGATCAAGTATAAATTTGTTCCTGACAATGAGGTTAGATCGGTTAGGTGGTTGTTTGAAAAACAGTAAAGGTGGTTCCTGGAAAATACATTGCAAGGTGTCATCTTCACTGAATATTGGTTCTAAGTCCTTAATAATTTTTTTCATTGGGGCTCCAGATCAGGGATGTATGTAGCAACCAAAGGTTGTCAAGTTGGTGGTGATATTTTCTTTATATTGTAGTAGTTGTTCTCTTGACTGGAAAAACCAGTGTGACAATATTTTTCTCAATCTGATCACTCCACCTCTGACCTCTCTCTCCTAGTTCTCAAAGACAACTTCAAAAATACACAAGAGAGGTGAGATTATGAGCTCAAACTTATTCACCTCCTTGATACTGAAAATAATGGACTGAATATAGACCTTGGTTTCATGACTCATTATGAATTTTAACTGACAACTGTCTTCTTCCTGGTTTAGGTTCACATGTATTTCCTGTGCATATATTTATACACATTATCGCTTACATTTGATATAGTTTTGTGTGCCTCATACATTGACATGGTGTTATTTATATTATAGTCTCTGTCTCCATTTCTGTCTCTCTCACACACACACACACATACACACACACACACACGCATACACACACACACACACACACACACACACAGTCTCACACACACACACTCTCACACACACGCTCACTCACACACTCACACACACTTGCACACAGAGTCTGTATTTAGAGAGACTCTTTGAATATAAACATCTTACAATTTATAGGCCTCCTGCTGTCACATTCCATTTTGAGAGAAGAGTCTACATCACAAATCTGATCACAACTGTCTAGTATTTCAAAGGCTGTTTTATTTTTAGCTCTGAATGCTTCTTTATCAAAAGAATTGTTCTACCCGTACCTATGCAACGATGGGCGTAAGTTACACACCAAAAGTGCGTTACCTGCCCACTCAGCAATGCACCTGCAGACAGGTGCACACTGGTAGGGGTTCACCAACGGCCACCACCTGTCCAAGGGCATGCCCCCCAGTGTGGAGGTCTGCACAGAGTGGCAAGGAGCAGAACCACAGACCCAGCTAGGCCTCCAATTGTATGCCTGGCATGGATCCCACAGTGGATCCTGTGCGTGAAACAGCACAGGTCCAGGTGCATGAATGCCCACCTCCGGCACCTGGACTGGAGTGGTCAGGCTCCTTCGCTGTGTCTGCAACCCCCCACCTCCAAACACACTGTTGCTCCAACCCCTATGCCAGTCACATCCCACGAACACACCGGTGACCCAACCGCAGTGCAGGCACAGATATCCAGCCCCCCCCAACACACAGGGCAGCACCGTCCCATCATCCTGCTGTCACACTCCCACCGACATATGGCACAGTTCCATCACCAATGTTCCACTGCCCCCCCACAGCCCCTCACCCCCGCTGCACTGATGGCATCACCCCAGTCCTTGTACCTGCTGAAAGGTATCAGCGTCACGGCCCACCACATACCACCACAACTGCCAGCAGCCATTATGATGCTGATCTGCCAAAGTGTCCAGTCTGTAACACCCAGTAGGGAGTCTGCCTGCTGCACGTACAGACACGTACTGTACAGCCGATGCCGACAGAGGACATACAGTGGACTGCAATAGCAGCCAATATGGACCTGTGGGAAGGGCACAGCACTCTGTGGAATGGTTGGGGCAGTGCTGTGTGCGGGGAGGGGTTACACTGTCCACCATTGTGGAAGCCTGGGTGCACAATCAGGGGAGAGCGGTGTTCTGATGCTGAGCAGTGCAGGACGAGGGTGACCTGTGTGGTGCACTGGTTGAGGGGGACACACTAGCCTGCTGACTGGTACCGGGGCTCTGCTGGGGGAGGTTTCATGATGCAGGGACCAGCAGGGGCTCTCTGTGTTGTGGGGTGTGCTTTCATACTGTGTTCTGGGACCAGCATGGGCCTCTGTGTGTGCACTAGTCTGGTGCTCATTGCGGTTACAGCAGGGTCCCCCTGCCTTAATCTGCTAGCCCCCACACACCCCTGCAGCTGGCACTACGTGCCTTTGTGAATGTTGCGTGATGTGGGCACGCCCCCCCACCTGCCTGTGGTGCACTGTTGTCTGTGTGGCCAAGGGATTGGGTGCCTATCTGGTTTGTGCACCATTTGTGAATGCCACGCAATTCTCACTCTGCGGCATTCACGTCAACGATGCCAATGTGCCCGGTTTGCGCAGCACGTTGGCAGCATGCATAGGGCCCCCCATGTGTAAACAATTAATTACCAGTGGATTTCTCTGTCCTAAGTAAAGAAGCTAGTTTTCTGTAGAAGCTGGCTGTTATGCCTGATGAAAGGCTCTATGTTAAATTAGGTTGTGAGTTATTAGTATATCTAGGTGAAAGGGAAAACCTGTGTTTAGTAAATCTCTTGTTGGCCCAATAAAAAGGTACCAAATCATTCCCTTTGTTCATCTTTTTGTACAAGGACCAAAACAACTAAAAATAATTCTCTGTGTTATAAAATACAGAACAGAACAGATGCTATGGCTCTGTGAACTAGTGTATCAGCTAAGTACCTTTTGACTGCTGTTAGCTAAAATCATAGCAGTGACAAGGGGATAAGCTATACTGGTAGAGACATATGTGAGTTTATTTTCTGCCTGACTTGTGGCTTGATATTAATGAGTAACTGGCCTTAGCATGGCCTCTTGATGGCTCACAAAGTCATGTAGTCACAATACATTGCCTGTCTTCTTTCAGGCAGTCCCTTCTGGGTATAGTCCTACTCTTTTAAAGTCATCCAGTACAACAAGTTCTGTTGTCGATCCTAATTCAAACAGCCTTTTCCCTATGAACTCTGGAACAGGCTGGCCCTTCTATAATTAATGTAGTTAACTGATTTCTTTCTGCTGGCCTAGTTCCATCAGTTTTTAATTTGCCACTGTTACTGCCACACCTGCCAATTGAAAAACCTTGCTGGAACCTATTGTTGCAGTAAACTGTTGCACTGCGCCTCAACTGCTCTTCATCTTTGTAGTCAAACAATAGCTACTGTATCTAGGGTACAATGTCTTTCCTCTAAGCCAGTCAGGTTTCAGAAATGTACAATGCATTAGGACTGCATACTGTAGCTCCATGTTTTTTAACAACTTATAGTTCAATATATTCATTGAGATGGGCAGGGTTGGCCTTAGGGTGAAATAAACTATGCTTTTGCCTTGGGGTGTAACTTGTGAAGCAGTGTCAGAAGTGTCTCTTCTGCTTCATAGTTTTATCCTTTTTCCACAGACAAGAAACATTCGGTGGTCAGGAGGCTCTCAGTGGTGTGCCACAGAGATCTGTACTGGGAATGGTCTTCTAACATTTTCACATGTGATATTGGAGTAGAGATCCAGAGGAAGACCTGCCTCTTCGTAGATGATGCTAAGATCTACAGATAAGTGGATAGTGAGGAAGGGGTAAGAAATATGAAGACTGGATAGACAAGACAAATGGTCAATGGTACGGCTACTGAAATTCGAGGCTAGAAACTTTGAGGTAATGCACATTTAATTTATTTTTTAATTTTCAGCCAATAAAGGCAGACTAAGCCAAGGTTTATTTTCAGATGTGTCCTGGGAACATAGGGAAGTTAAGTGACTTTGTCATGGTCACACAGTCTGGAAGTGGTGGCTGTGGGGACTCAAACCAAGGTCTCCAGATTTGCAGCTCATTGCTGTGAATCATTATGCTATACTGCCTCCCAAAGGAGTATATCCATACAAGATCTCAAAATAGAATACAGAATGGGGGAGGGGCAGTGAAAAGTACCTCCAAGGAAAGGGAGCTGGGGGTAATAATAATATTGGGCAATTTGACGTCATCAGTATAAGCCCCCCCCCCACCAAATCTGGGGGCAATTTAAAATCATAAGTATAAGCCCCCACCACCAAATCTGAGGCTTACCCTACTGCCTCCTTCTGATATCTGTGCACCCTCTCCACCTTCCAGTCCCTCAGGATTTCTGTCAGTGGGGGCTGGTAGGGCACTTGTAGCTGTAGCAAGGAGCACTGGTGGGTTACAAACCAGGGCTCCCTGTCAAATCTTCATGACTATAACTGCATGTTCTCTGTCCTCAGGCCCCTGCAGTCTCTACTGTGGCCAAGGCAGGGGCAAAAAGGAAGAACAGCAGCAGTATAAAGGTTCATTGTTCCAAGGAGATGAAGCGGGACCAGAGAATGGGTGAAGGAGGAGTGCAGCAGCATGACAGGCTGCTGCACATGCACAGTACATGCACTTCGGTACCAGAACTCCATTGGTTAAATTGGGTTATGTGACTGCTCCAACTGCAGATCCTGGCTTCAGGACAGGAAGTGGAGGTGGGATCCAAGAGCAACCATGCCATTGCATACCCTCTTCCTCATAGAAACATAGAATTTCATGGCAGATAAGGACTGCTTGGCCCACCTTGTCTTCCCATTTTTCCCTGCGTATAGTATCACTGCAGATCCTACTAGACCTCAGGCTCTATCCGATCCCACTTCCCTTTCCCTAAGATTCTGTTATGCCTATCCCATGCTATTCTTTTTTGTAAAATATTTTTATTGAAAGTTAAGAAAACATTAGTAAAATACAGTACAATTAACTGGGTATGGAAGAACACCAGCTAATGACAGTACAGTCTACATATAAGAAAAATACTGGGTAGCTTAAGCTGTACTATCTGTTCATAGGTTCATAGGTGCATAGGGGTATACAAGTTTGATGGTGAAGCCCATATTGAACTTGCCACCATTAGTAGCTTTAATGGCGGAAAAATAATCTTTTGTCACCCATATGCTGATCCAGTCTAATTTTGAATTGTTCAATATTCTCACTTGATACCACAGACAAGGGCAGGGAATTCCATATTGGTGATAATTTTTGAGTGATGTAATTACTTCTTTTAACCATTTTATTAAGGCTGACATAAAGTTTTAGTTTGTGCGAACTTCTATTATTTGCTGATTCTTGCCTCTCAAGGCAGATAGTTTCAAACAAGGAGGGGGTCTTGAAAGGCCCTATATGCCAAACATAGATCATCCCTCAGTGCTCTATATTCGAGGGAGGATAGTCTCAGAGTCTTAAATCTTCATATTCCATGGTAGTCAGACTTTTGATATTCCTGATAATTTTCCTCTGAACTTTCTCAACAGTGGCTTCCCCCTTAGCGAGGTTGGTGCACAGAAGGGGGTACAGTATTCAATATGAGACCTCACTAGGCTGGTGTATAGTGGAATGATGACCTCAGATTCCCTGCTCATAAAATGTTTGAGAATACATCCAATTATGCCAGAGCACTTTTTAACAGTCTTGTTGATATGAGTACCCAATTTCAGACTATGTGTAATGATGACACCTGGGTCTTTTTCAGACATCACAACCTGCAACTGAGTATTATTCAATGTGTAGCTAGCTAAGGTGATGTTTTTGCCAAGGTACATAACCTTGTATTTAGCAACACTGAATGCCATTGTATTCTCTGTTGCCCAGCTAACCAATCTATTCAAGTTAATTTGTAAAGATCTGATAGACTACTTGTCATTTACTAAGCCGCCTATTTTGCTGTCATCAGAGTACTTATTATCCAGACCCCCATTAGAGGTTTGCATACTGGAGACCAGGATGTTAAATAGTATAGGTCCCAGTACAGAGCCTTGTGGGACCCCACTGGTGACTTTACCCCAGTCAGACATTTGTCCCCTTATAATGACTCTTTGCTGCCTGTCTCTGAGCCAGGACTGAATCTACTTTATAATGTTAGGGTGGAGTTTGATTCTGACTAGCTGCTCATTTAAAATTTTATGGGAGACTGAGTCAAATGCTTTTTCATAGTTAAGGAAAATTACATCCACAGGTAAGCCCACATCTAGGGCCTTACTTACAGGCTTAAAGAAGTTTATCAGATTACTTTGGCATGATCTTCCTTGTGTGAACCCATGCTGGGATGTGTCAGCTATTCCCATTTTCTGCAGATGTGTAACAGTTTTCTGCTGCAGGATTCTCTCCATTAATTTTCCTACGCTAGATGTGAGACTAATAGGCTAAGAGACAAAACAAGAGGACAAGGCCACAGAACTAGTACTGTTTTGCTATCAATTTGCTAGCACATCGTGAAGCAAATCCATCTAGGAATGTGGGGTTATATGCCAACTCAATAGTAAGGTAGGTCCTAGATTACATGAGAAAGTGGCCATTTTCCATGGTGACATACTGTAAAAGGAGTCCCAAATTTTAGAATAGACCTCAGTCTGCTCATTTTCGGTCAGTTCCATCCTTCCAATTTAAAGTAAAACTACACCCTCATATCATTTAAATTGTGTTTTCTTGCCAAAAGACAACCGCTTTCCTGTAGCTGTTCAGGCTATATGTGTTACCTTTAGCTTGTTTACACTGCTCATGGTAGCTCCTGTGACTGCCCTGGGGGTCTCATATTCATGGTTGTTAAAATCTCAGTGACCATGAGAACTGCATTAGCATATGAGAGCATGATGTCAGAGCAACCGTTTGTATCTTGTATCTCTATGCTGAAAGAACAAATACCCTGCAAAAACTCTCTGGAAACACATAAACTGAATGAAGTTTAAAAGGGAAAACCCTGCATTACAACTCAGATAGTTTGCAAAGCTCACCGATGGTAAAAATGGTATTTCATACGTTCTTGCATCTTTTTTCTTTGAAGGCTAATTAAGCAGACAGGCATTCTGGGGACTTTAAAGGTTGATTACACATCTTGTTCTCATATGCTAATGCAGCTCTCAGGGACAATGAGATTTCAACAACCACCAAATGGAGCCTCCCAGAACAGTTACAGAGCCTAGTACGAAGTGTGAAAACAGACTAAGGCAGTTGCATGCATCTCTAACACCTACATAAAAAGAGTTGTCTGCTGACATGGAAACAAATAACATTTAAAAGATATGAGGGTGTAGTTTTCCTTTAAGGCAAGTTTTCAGAGTAAGGGCCCACTGTTGAACTGAAGGAGGAATTGCTGACAGCCAATTCTGGGCTATGGTCTTCCTGGCAGTATTTAAAGCCATGGATCATAGTGCATTTCCTCCAGTGCAGTGTCAGCTGGGGTCAGCACCCAATAGAGGCTCCTGGGGAGATTTGGGAGAAGCATAACCCAGAACCCTGGCTATAGTGGCCTTGATTGGTTACTATGGGTACATTAAGGCCCCAGAGGGATCTTGAAAGGAGGACAGTGTGCAGGCACCCACCCCCCAATTCATCCTCCTCAATCGCCTTCCTGGAAGGCCTGGCAATCCCTTCCCCAGCTGACAAAAAGGTCAATTGTTAAGCCCAGTAATAACGTTGGAGGTCCAGTAGGGCAGTTCCACCAAGCTTAATAATAATAATAATAATATTCTTATTTGTATAGCGCAATTCAGACATCAAAGCACTTTACATACGAAACATCATAAAACAGTTCAATAAAATCACATAAATACATCAACTTCAGTTAAAATTCTCACGATACTTAAAACATCAACTATTAAAAGCATGTTTGAATAGATGAGTTTCTAAAGTGGTCTTGAAGCTCTCCACAGTCCTGCACTCTCTAATCTGATGAGGTAGAGAGTTCCACAGGGATGGTGCCACGAACATAAAGGCCCTGGTTCCAGATGTCTTCAACTGCACCCTGAGAACCTCTAACAACCCCTTGTCAGTTGAGCAGAGAGGCAGGCCCAGGTTGTAAGGAACCAGGAGCTCTTGCAGGTAACTTGGTCCCAGTCCATGTAGGGTTTATAGGTCAAAAGGCCAACCTTGAAGGTGGTCCGCCACTGTATAGGCAGTCAGTGCAGATTGTGCAGCACAGGAGTAATATGACTGGTACGCGAAGTCCCAGTCAATAACCATGCTGCAACATTCTGCACCAGCTGCAAGCAGTGGACATCAACCCCCGGAAGCCCCAGGTAGAGGGAGTTGCAGTAGTCAAGGCGCGAGGTCACAAAGGCATGGATCAATATGGGCAAATCATCGGACGAACAAGGTACCTAATTCTGGAGATGTTCCTAAGATGGTAAAAGGAAGACTTGATGACTGCCGACACCTGTGCCCACAGTGTCAGCCCATCATCAAGTACCACCTCCAGATTAGGCACCCATTCAGAGGTGGGCAGTTGTGCACCATCAAACCAGAGCTCAGAAGGAACCCCTGCCACTGACCTCTCAATCCGGTGCCACGGGTCCACAACCAACACCTCAGTCTTTCTGGAATTCAATTTCAACCTGCTGGACTTCATCCAGTCATGGATTTCTGCCAGACAGCTGTTAAACATTGAGACTACGTTATCCTGGTCGGGTGCAAAAGACAGATAGAGCTGTGTATCATCTGCATAGCAGTGAAACCCTCAACCCATATCATCTTACAATGTCTCCGAGGGGTAGCAGATACACTGCAAACAACATGGGGGACAGCACCGAGCCCTGAGGGACCCTGCATGGCAGAGAGAATGGCTCAGAGGAAAAAATCCCTGACACCACCCTCTGAGACCTGCCAGCTAGGAAAGAATGGAACCATCTGAGAACTGGACCAGCCAGGCCACAGATAACCCTCAGGCACTCAAGCAGAACCCCATTGTCCACAGTGTCAAACGCTGAAGAGAGATCCAATAGCACCAAAATGGAACAGCTCTTCTGGTCGCTTGCCATCAGAAGATCATCAGGCACCCGAACCAGAGCAGTCTCGGTAATATGTCTCTTCCAGAAACCTGACTGGAGAGGATCAAAGACATCATGGATGGTAAGATGGTTCTCCAGTTGCAGTGCAGCCACTTTCTCAATCATCTTCCTGACAAAGGGACGGTTACAGATGGGTCTGTAGTTTGCATAGATGTTTGGGACTAAAGAAGCTTTCTTAAGAAGCGATGTCACCAACAACTCTTTCAGGTGAGCTAGGGAACTCTCCCAAGTCTAAGGAGCACCAAACAATCTCTGCAAGGACTGGGTTGATGGTCTCCGTACACCCTAATAATAGGCGTGTAGTGCCCAGATCCAAACTACAGCATGTTGGCCTCAAATTCTGGACAAACCGCATGATGTCCCCTATCTCTGGCTGGTCGAAGATATCCAAGAAGACTGAGGGGAGGTGACCATACACTGACCACCACTAACCCCCATAGAGGGTGCTGAACAGATTTTGGCCCTGATATCAGCCACCTTATCCGCAAAGAATTGAGCAAACTCATCACACTTATCTTGTGAAAATGCTCCTTGAACCTGTAGACAGATTGGGTTGCACAACCTGTCCACGGTTCGAAAGAGCTGAGCCGGTCAGTATTGAGCGGCAGCTATCTCTTCGGACAGGAACTCTGCCTTCTTACACGAGATTGTTGATTGATAGCTTTGATAGTGGTCTATCAATCTAAGGTGGTTGATCTCAAGAGTCACTCTCCACCAGCGATGCTCTAACCTTCATCCTACCCATCTCAACTCCCTCAAGGTCCCATCAAACCAAGGGGACCGAGGGCGGAGAGAGACAGGGTGAACACAGACTGGGTAGATAGCATCCAGAGCCTCAGTAATAGCCTTATTATAGGCCAGAACTAGATTCTCTGGATCCTCGCCTACCCTCAGAACTCCCGATAGGTCTGATACCACCAACAGACCCTCTGGGGTTACACCCCTCAATGGACAGTATCTGACCGTCTCCACAGAGGCCGGCCTATAAGGGGCAAGCTGGAAATTGAATCTTACTGTGTAGTGATCGGACCACATGACTGGCTCCACCACCAAGTCAGAGGGCTCGATTCCCAGGAGGAAGACCAGATCAAGTGAGTGACCCTGATTATGAGTAGCAGAGGCAACTATCTGTGTGAATCCCAATGAAGACATAAGTTGGAGGAAGTCTTGACCAAACTGCGAGAGTTCATCATCGACCCAGGCATTGAAGTCGCCCAGGACCATCAGCCTGGGCGACTCCAATGCAGCATCGACGATGAAGTTTGCCACTTCCTGCAGGAACAATTTCTCACCCTCAGGTGGATGGTAGATGAGAATGATCCTGTAGCCCACACCTGCTACTACGGTAAACTCAAATGACCTGGCCATCTCTACTGGTACACCAGTAAGGCCCAATTCTGATGTAAAACAGATAGCCACCCCACCCCGCCCTTGTGGTCTGATCTCGAGTGGTGTATCACTGAAAATCTGGCTGGGACTGCTTGCTTCCAGAATGGGTCCCACGTTGTCATCAAGCCAGGTTTCGGTGATGCAAGCCAGGTCTGCTGTCCCATGAAGATCAGCAATAATTGCTGTCTTGTTTCTAACAGACCTGGCATTGCATAGCACCACTCGAGTCGGACAGGGTTCCGGGGCTGACCAAGTTATCTGCCCAGAAGTACAGGAGCCCTTGGGTATGGTATCCAGACATGGTGAACCATGATCTAGAGACCATTTTGCCCCAGGGCGTCTCCTGGACCATACAACCCTGATACAGCCACCCTGCCCCACCCGAAGTCCGAGACCCCAGTCCACCTCTACTTTCTACTAACAATGCCTAAAGCCCTACATTGGTTATAAACTGATGCGGGCAGAGGAAGAAAATAAAAGGGCCAGAGGTCCCGGAGTTCGGCAGGGAAGTAGTGCCTGACTGGGAGAGCAACAGGCCAACACATCTTTTATCAACAATAGCCCACATTGCCCCTGCCTCATAAAAAAAGGTAAAAATCAAATACAATTTATCCTACACAAAAAATGTACAACCCTCCCCAAAATTTCCAACTAATAACAAAATAAGCTCAAAAACTCCAAAAGAAACTTTATATAATATTAAAAAAATACTAAATGTTATGCCAAATGTAATACACTGGAGTTCTCTCTCAACTCCAGCTTAATTGTTCAAAAAAGTCATCTCCACTGCCTGTCACACAGAGGGGAAAGGAAAATGTAATGAACTAAAGTCCTCTCACCACTCCAATTCAGCATTCAAATGAAATCACCCCCCACCTCCTCTCATGTAGTGGAGGGAAACCAGCAGATAAAAAATGAAATTTATTTATCCCACACTTGAAAGGAGTGGGGGGAGACCACCACAGAATGATCTGCCTCTCTCAATCACCAACCCTTCACAGACCAAAGTGCAGGATCAAGTCAGATTCAACTTCCAGAATAATCCAATCAAATAATCAGCAGGACAGTCCTTGATAACCAGGGAGAACAAAACTTCTGGTCAAAACAACAGTCTTCAGCATGACCCAGGCATCAGAAGATATAACAGCAGACTGGGGCGTGCAAAACTAACCACTGAGGGAGGAACCTTGCTAGGGAGCTTGCTAGGAAGGTGAAGAAAGCTCCGTTTGACATGTGTGCTTTTCCCATTCCACATAAATTTGTGAAGAAGACAATTCAGTTGTTTGAAGTGCGCTAGCAGGACATGTATAGGTAAGGACTGGTAGAGCTAAAGACACCTGGGCAGAATGGACATTTTGATGGCGTTGATTCAGCCTAGTAAGGATAAGGGCAGGGACCGACACCAGTCACAATCCTCAGGAAGCTTAGAAAGAAGGGGTTTAAAGTTTAATGTATACAACAGGCTTAATCTGCTGTAGGGAACATGTATCTCCAAATAGTCAAGGTGGTCCCCTATTTGTAGGCCTTTAAGGTTGTCAATCAGTTGTGCTCTATAGAGTTTGCCTACTGACAGGATTTTGCTTTTAGTATAGTTTATTTTATGGCCCGACAGGGATCCATATTTGATCAGAATAGAGTGGACCGCAGCGAGGCCCTTGGAAGGCTAGGTACAGCAGTAGATCATCAGCGAAGAGTGCCACCTTATGGTCCCTCCCCTCTTGAATCCTTGGATGCCTGGGTGATTTCAGATTGTTGCAGCTAGTGGCTCTAGGGAAAAGACATAAAGCAAGGGTGATAACAAGCACCCCCTTTCTCATGCCATGCCCCAGCAGAAAGGAGGGTGGTGAGCTTATGGTAACCACAGTTTAGGCAATGAGGGAGCCCTCAGATCCAGTTTATGAGCTATGGCCCCAGCCCAAATCACCTAAGGGCTTCAAACATGTACCCCCCACTCCACACAATTGAAGGCTTTTTCCACATCCAAGGCAAGGACTGCAGCCCTGTGTTGTGCTGACTTTTTTTAACCAGTTGTATATGAGGCTATGGGTGGTGTATAGGCTGCCGGCATAGTCCGGGGAGTTGGATCAGGAGTAGGCAGATCAGATTCGATGAGTATGTGGTAGGGGGAATGTGGTGATCGTGGGGGACCTCAATCTACCTGGGGTGGATTGGGGAACTTAAGCCACCTCTAGTGCCAGGGGAACAGGTACTACTGGATGCATTCCAGGGCAGTCATCTGGTGCAGATGGTTGGCGAACCAACCCAGCTAAGTAATACATTGGACCTGGTATTATCAAATGGGGAGATGGTGGGGGAGTTATGGGTGGAGGACCCACTACCTGGGAGTGACCACCTTTCAGTGTGATTCTTGCTTAGCAAGAGCAGGGAGGCTGTGGAGTCAGCAACAAGGGTGGTGGACTTCAGACGGGTGGACATTGGGAGGATGAGGGAACTACTGAGGGGGTGCCTTAAGGGGATTAGGTTGGAGATGGACGCACAACAGAAGTGGGATATCATAAACTCTGGGCTGAGGGAGGCTACTGAAGCATGCACCAGGACTCTGAGGAAGAAGGCCAGGGTTCAGGTGCCATGCTGGATGATCAAGAATGTGTTGGAGGGGGTGAGGGCCAAGACAGTGGCTTTTAGGAGACTGAAAAGAACCAGGAGGGAGGATGACAGGGAGATTTATG
Source organism: Neoceratodus forsteri (assembly GCA_016271365.2). Lineage (NCBI taxonomy): Eukaryota > Metazoa > Chordata > Ceratodontiformes > Ceratodontidae > Neoceratodus > Neoceratodus forsteri. The sequence continues at coordinate 48,816,747 of CM028129.1, read as the reverse complement.
AAAGGAGGTCCAAGGAGGTAACCAAGTTAGTAAGAGAGGCCAAGGCCTCCAAGGAGCTGAGGCTGGCTCAGGGCATCAGTGAGGGGGAGAAGGAATTCTATAGATACATAAGGGAGAAAAGGAACTTTAGGGACTGGATAGTCTGCATCAAGAAGGACAGGGGGTGGGTGGAGAGGGAGGAGGAGGAAGAGGCAGAATTACTGAATAAATACTTCTGCTCTGTGTTCACGAGGGAGGTAGGAAGTCCGCTACCTCTGTCAACTGGGAAGGTGGGGATGAGGGTGGAGGAGGTGACTGATGGGGTGATTCTGGAAAGCAAGGTATTGGAAGGTCTAAAGGCACTTAGGGTGGATAAGGCACCAGGTCCAGATACATTCACCCTAGATTGTTGAGAGAGATGGTGGAGGTGTTGGCTGGGCTGCTGGCTGACCTGTTAAACACCTCCCTGGACAAGGAGTGCATGCCGCAGGACTGGAGGTTGCCTCATGTGGTGTCTATCCACAAGAGTAGCTTAAAAGATGAGCAGGGGAATTACAAACCTGTCAGCCTCACTTCCATAGTGGGTAAACTTATGGAAGCAATCTTGAAGGAGAGACTGGTAACCTTCCTGGAGGTCAGTGAGCTCTAGGATGGGCAGCAGCACGAGTTCGTCTCTGGGAGATTATGCCAGACCAACCTAATAGAATTCTACAGCTGGGTCACAAGGGAGTTGGACAAGGGCCATGCAGTGGATGTCCTATATTTGGATTTCAGCAAGGCCTTTGATTCGGTCCCTTGCAGACGACTGGGGGCAAAGCTGAAATACGTAAGGGTAGGGGCTAAGATGGTTAACATGGTTAACTGTATCAATAATTGGCTGAAAGATAGACTGCAATGAGTGGTTGTAGTGGGGGGTACTCTCATCTCCTAGGCCAGTGACCAGCATTGTGCTGCAGGGCTCTCTGCTGGGGCCGGTGTTGTTAGGTCTGTTCATATTGGATACTGCACATGGGGTTGGGACCAAGATCAGTTTGTTCACTGATGACACTAAGATGGGGGCTGTTGTAGATGACATAGAGGGGTGGCAGAAGCTACAGGGTGACCTAACCAGGCTTGAGGAGTGGTCGGCAAGGTGGCAATTGAGTTTTAATTCAAAGAAGTGCATAGTTATTTATTTATTTATTGAAATGTTTCACCTGGATGGCACACTGAGCAATAAGTCACTTGTCTCCAGGTGCAACCTTGGGGGAAGGGGTACACTAGGAATGAGATACTAAACATTCAAGTTACAAGAGCAACATTAACATACAGTGGTAAGGCAGGTGTTACAAACAGTGTTACAACCATGCTGCACATAATATGTAGAAAGAGTGGACAATAATAAGTGCCTGGTTAATAAGTAAAGAAGAGCTTACATGAAAGAAAAGGAGGAAAGGGGAAGGAGGGAGAAGAGTCGAGTCCCTAGAGACCTGGAGATGAGTTATGCTCTTTTCTATTACAGTGTGTACATATTTAGACCCTTTAATTTCTTCTTGTAGGGCATCTGATGCAGACCCTTCACCATTTTAGTTCCCCTCCTCTGGGCCACTTCCTGTCTATGTCTGTTCCAAGATATAGTCTCCAGAACTGGACACAGTACCCTATGTAGGGTATTACCAATGATCTATATGGAGGCAACACCACTTCCCTCTTTCTGCTGGTGATACCCCTTCCCATGCACCTCAGCATCCCACTTGCCCTCCCAACTGCCTTGTCGCACTGCCTGGCTACCATTAGGTCACCTGACATAATCATCCCCAGGTCTCTCAGTACCAATCCCCCATCTGTGTCCCAAGTGCATTATTTTGCACTTTTTCACATTGAAACCCAGCTGCCATATCCTTGACCACTTCTCAAGTTTTCTCAGGTCTTAGTTTTCTCAGGTCACTGCTCATCCTTTTCACTTAAATTTCAGTCAATCAGGAGCCAGCATGTGCTAGAAACTGTTTGCCTTGGAACAAGCCAGACCGATCAGGTGTCACGTTTCATACTAGATGTAAGGGGCTATTTCCAGAGATCATAGCCAGTTCAGTCAGACAGCCGAGTGAGTGACTTTATGTTGAGGTGTGGGCTCTTGTGCCACTATCTGTCCAGCTACCGTGGGTTTGGCAGATCTGAAGAGTCTGGGATCCTAGTAAAAGTGTGTGAACAAAAGAAGTAGTGTTAAACAAAACTACAGTTAGAAGGCAATCTTGGAGCTGGGGTTTTCCTGCCCCACCACAAACTTTTCCCCTCTTGGGGTCAAGCTTCTACAGCATCTCCAGTCCAAGAAGACTCCTGCCTTGTTTCAGGTCCCAAGCATCAGACAGACAGTAAGAGAGTGAGAAGTGAAGCAAAGAGAAACCACTAGCAAGCCTGGGAAAGCCTGTGTCCCGGCCAGGAGCAACTGCATCCATCCAGGCTGTCCTAGCAACCTGCCCTAAAGGTATCGCTTGTGGCATCAAACCATAAGTAAACTCTAGGGTTCAACCCTGCAGCAGGGGAGAAAGTTATTGTGCAAGGAACTGAAGGGGAAATCCTTGGCAGAACTGTGCCAGTGTGAGAGGTACAGGGAGACAACTTGTGTAGGCAAGCTGTCCACACATTCTCTTGAGTAGAAAGAGCAGCCCCTGTGCAACTTGTTTTATAAGTTTAAAATCTGTGATCAGCAACAGTTGTGTTAAAAAGTAATTTTACTGCAACATCTTAAAGTGTGCCACCTAGCACCACCCTACTGGAAGCATCAGTGTTCCCAGTGTGGTACCCACTGTAACATAATAAGGAGAGCTCTCATCAATGGCCTTCTGAGGGAATTAAGACAGGTGCACCCACAATGGGTTTGAGGAATGTTGGGGGGTGGGCAGATCCTGGGGGGCAAAGTGTGGAATTGTTTCATTACCTTCATACAGTAATAGAATTTTACTCAGAGTACAGAGTTCACTGCTACCCCCATTGATCCCATGTTACCCTACTGCCCCTTGTTAAACCTATGTAATATATTGTATTATAGTGTATTATATATTGTACTACACTGTATGTATATCTGTATACAACCATAAGACCTAACTGATAGTCATGCATCCTCACCCAAATGTGTTCTGTTTTGGGAACTGCTTACACACTGTTTTGTTTCCTTGTTATCACTGGATGATCACTATTGTATTATCTTACTTGTTCCTGTTTTACCACCTGTAAATTGTTATTTCTTCTGTTATATGTGGAATGCATCTCTTCCCCAGGTCACCCATGAAAAAGGGACTTGTCAGTCCCAGTGAGCTCACCCGGTCATCAAAATTCAAATAAATAAATTGTTCTGTCTGTACCTACCCTTTTAAATAAATTATTTGTCTGATTCTGAATTGCATTTCATGGTTTGGCACCCCCCGCATAAACACTTTTTATAGTTGCTGGATGTCTGGTCACTGGCATGTGTGTATCGAGAATTTGCTTTTCGGCAATATACACTCACCATAATAGTGATCGCTGTTTTGCGATCACTGTTATGGCATGGAACTGGGGGTGATAACCTTGAGTTTAAGCATCCAGGTACCCAATACTGCCACATCAGGTGGAGGTACAGCCTGACCCCCTCAGGATGTGTGGAGAGGTGAACCCTGAGGGCCCAGGTGGTTTGCTGCATCAGTGTAGTGCAACAGGGAATTTTGAAGGGGAATCTGGGATGTATAGAAGGAGGGATCAGTAGCCAGAGGAGTGAGCTGATTGTGCCACTTTACAGGTCCCTGGTTTGTCTTCACCTGAAGTACTGTGTGCAATTCAGGTGGGACAAAAATATGGGCTGGTAAACACACGGCAAAAAGGGGAGGAGGAAAGAGGTGTGCAGGACCACTGGGGTTCTCACAATCAAAACTAGATTGGTAGGACAAGGTGTGGATGGGTTGTGGGATAACAGATGGACCAGACACCAAACGTCAGGTTCAACACACAATCTCTGCATGATGTTTATTCAGAATACAGGAAATAAGCTTCAGCAATAGCATATTCCTTCTTCAGTACATCAGTTTGCAGCAACAGACTATGAATGTCATTTCTCTGCACTTAGCCAGCACCTACTGACACTGATCTCTGATCTAACCACTTTTCAGTGAAAACCCTTGATCGCTATGTGGAACCCATTTGCTTGGGTAGTGAGAGCTCAAAAAGAAGCAAAACAAGCTAAAAACAAAGAACCTCAGTGAAGAAACTCTGAAACATGGGTTACTTCAAAGGACATTGGCAACAAATCAAGTTTCAAAGAAATACAACAGCATACGTACTTCTATAATGCAGAGCATCATGGGATATTGCAAATCACCATGAAATTTCAGACTTGTGCAGTTTACAGTTATTTACATGTGTTTTAGATAGCACAACTAACTCAATTTCTGTAATAGTCACCTAGTACTTTTTAGCATTATCAAAAACACATAATGCCATGATATTTTCAACATTTACAGGTTTCATAAACATAAGGTATATATATATCAAGGCATTTTATGACATAGTGCTACTACATACAAAAGCCTGCAATGATAAACCCAACCTGTTTTACATATGTTTGGAGGTCACCACAATAACCTCCCTGTATGAGGACCTGAGAGGGAAAAGGAAAAATTAAAGAGGACACCATAACATAGTCAAGAAAGGGAAGGGGGTGCCCATAGGTTGCCAACCTTATGGACTAGAATTTGTAAAGGACAGAGTAGGCTAAGAAAAAGAAGAACTGATGCAACAGATTTAAGAAAAGGTCAGTCCTCAAGAGTGGCAGGAGGTCCCTGTCACATATCTCTCATCTTAAGAGGGAAGCAGTTATTGCAGACTGCTTACCACCTTCCTGTCCCAGAAAGGGATGGAGCTCCCACCCATCCATCTTCAGAAGCTCTGTCTCTGGGTCCCTATTAACAATAAACATTCTATCATAAACAGAGTGGATATCATCATTCTTTTCCCTGAAGCATTAACACATTTCTCAACAGACACTAACGGTACCTTCCCATCTCCTTTTAGGGAAAGTTCATCATATTTCTTAACCAAAAATCTGGACAAGTGAAAAGTCCAGTACCATAGAAAGACTTTTACAGGGGTGAGTAATTACCTGCTCCAACCCCACCAAACATATCAGTTTTAAGCAGGGGCCCAGTTCTAGGTTCAACCTCTCTATATAAACTGACTATGTCTCTTGATTCATTCATTTCACTTGCTACAGATACAGATATCTGAGGGTAGACACTCTAGGTGTTACCCCAACACAGGTTCCTATCCATTTTCCACCCACCTCCTCCTTTGTAGGTTTTTCATCAAAAAACAAAACATATGTACCACCTCCTTGATCTTAACGTTTTGGCAATATTAGCATCTTTAGCCTGCAGTATACCCCCAGTCAATAATGTTAATAGATTTAGCTGCATCAATACAAGAAAAAGTCCCTTCAGCCTCATAGGCTTCTTCTTGCTTGGTTGGAGTCTTCAACCCCAGTACAATATCACTAGGCACAGTCTTACCTGGGGTCTCACATTCAAGATCCATACTTGCATCTCCGACCTCCAACAGGTAACATCCAGGGAACACAGGCAACAAAGGAATATCCTGCTCAGTGAGGTGGTCCTCCTCCAGCTGAGCCCACGAAACATTCTCCTCTGACTCTTTATCCAAACTCTCTGGCAGGAACCACTCAAGCACCTGGAACTGGTGTTCTGCCTCTCTGTGTAGTTGGTTTGCCTCCAGCCATTGTCCACTCTTGCAGTGGATTATCCTCATCAGGGTTTCCACCTCCTGGGTGTTGTCACTCGCACCTCCAGTCTGCCTCTACCTGCATCTCTTCGTCATCTTCAGGCTTGGCCTTCCTCTGAGCTCCCAGATCCAGTCCAGGCAGAAGCTTCTCTCCCAGTCTGTCAGCCATGATTCTGGTCAGAACTCCGTGGACTTTCTTCTTCAGGTTCTCTTCTGGCACCTCCTGGTGCATCGGTACACCTGGGATATCTGGGCGATATCCACCAGAAAGCATCCCTCTTCGGCAAGTCCAGGTGCTTCCAGAAAGTTATCCCACTCTGACACCAAGTCTGTGGAGGGGTTGTGGGATAACAGATGGACCAGACACCAAACGTCAGGTTCAACACACAATCTCTGTGTGATGTTTATTCAGAATACAGGAAATAAGCTTCAAGCAATAGCATATTCCTTCTTCAGTACATCAGTTTGCAGCAACAGACTATGAATGTCCTTTCTCTGCACTTAGCCAGAACCTACTGACACTGATCTCTGATCTGACCACTTTTCAGTGAAAACCCTTCATCCCTATGTGGGCCCCATTTGCTTGGGTAGTGGGAGCTCAAAAAGAAACAAAACAAGCTAAAAACAAAGAACCTCAGTGCAGAAACACTGAAACATGGGTTATCCCAAAGGGCATTGGCAACAAATCAAGTTTCAAAAAAATACAGCATCATACATGCTTCCATAATGCAGAGCATCATGGGATATATGCAAATCACCATGAAATTTCAGATTTGTTCAGTTTATAGCAATTTACATGCATTTTAAATAGCACAACTAACTTAATTTCTATAATAGTCACCTAGTACTTTTTACCATTATCAAAACACCAAGTGCCAAGGTATGTTCAACTTGTACAGGTTTCATAAACATAAGAAATATATATATCAAGGTATTTTATGACATAGTGCTGTTACATACTAAATCCAACAATGATAAACACAACCTGTTTTACATATGCTTGGAGGTCACCACAATAACCTCCCTGTATGAGGACCTGAGAGGGAAAAGAAAAATTAAAGAGGACACTATAGCATAGTCAATGGGGTGCCCATAGGTGGCCAACCTTATGGACTAGAATTTGTAAGGAATAGATTAGGCTAAGAAATAGAAGAACTGTTGCAACAGATGTAAGAAAAGGTCAGTCCTCAAGAGTGGCAAGTGCTCCCTGTCACACTAGACAGACTTGATGTGCCATGGCATCTTTTTCTGCAGACATCTCCTATGTTTCTCTGCTTTCATATGTCATTTGCATAGCTGCCATTTGTCAATGTGGTGCTGGCAGTATAGCCTAGAGGTTAGAGAAATGAGCTGTTAATCAGCTTGGTACATCCAGCACACCTGGGTTAGATTGTCACAACCTCCACTTGCATACTGTGTGACACTGAGTAAGTCTCTTAACCACTCCAGTGCTCCCAGGTGGGCCTTACCAGGTTACCAAATAATTAAATAAATAAGATGGCAGGACTTCTACCTGGCACCCACAGTCTCTGAGACCTGCAATATTTTCCAGCATCTTGTTTTGAAAGTGATTAATAAACATGTCCCAATGGTTAAAGTTAGAGTAAGGAAAAGAACATGCCCTTGGTTTACAGTACCAACACATTACAAATCTCTCTACTCCACAGGGACAAGTTATGAAAGAAAACTCATAAAACTAAATCAGATTCAGATTGGGCTGTTTTTAGAGCAGCCAGGAACCACTGTACGAGACTTGTTCGGACAGAGCAGTTTAAATACTTCCAGTCAGTGCTGGAATCCTCAAAAAACAATGCTGCCAAATTCTGACAAGTCCTCAAACCGTCTTCATCCCTCCCAGCTAAAATAGTATCAGGGCCAATACCTACACAAGCAACCATGATATACTATACCAACTAAACAATCATTTTGCAACCTCTGGGCTAGCCTTTGACTCTTCACCCGCTAGCAAGCTTCTCCTCCACCCTCTGTTGGTGACCCTCTGCATCTACCAACTAAAGCCCAACATTGCCAAAACCAATTCAGTTTCAAGCCACTCTCAAACAGGTCAACGATCTTCTAATTGCCCAGGACAAAAAGAAAAGTGCTGGGGCTGAACAGCTCAAACTTTTCTCCTAAAATTAGGCTATTACACCTGTCCCCACCTATTACCCACCTCTTCAATCTGTCCCTCGTTCAAGGTGCACTTCCTTCCGATTGGAAAATAGCGCATGTTATTCCTCTTTTCAAATCTTGTGATCCAAGTGATCTTAATAATTATAGGCCAGTCTCTTTGCTACCCATCCTATCCAAACTTCTAGAAAAACTGGTCAACTCCCAAGTTAGAGATCACTTTGAATCCACAAACCTAGTGAACCCCCCCCCCCCAGTCTGGATTCAGGCATGAACATAGCATGGTGTCAGCTCTGGCAAAAGTCACCAATGATTGGCAAACCTCCCTTGACATCAAAAATTATGTCTCTGCTCTCTTTTCAGATTTGAGCAAGGCTTTTGACACTGTTGACCATCAAATACTTTTAACAATGCTATAGAACCTTGGGCTGGATGACGTTACTATAAAATGGTTCTCCTGCTACCTTACTGGTAGACAGCAGACGGTAAAAGGTCATGGCAAATTCCCTACTCTAAAACCTTTGCAGAGAGGAGTTCCTCAGGGGTCCATCCTGGGGCCACTATTATTTGTTATTTATATCAATGACATTGACATTAGAATTAACACTGCAAGCATCCACCTCTTTGCAGACGACACCGTGGTCAATATTGCTAGGCCCTCCTTACATCTTGTCTGTCTTGAACTGCAGTATGAATTTGTCCTTCTCCAACAAAATCTGCTTCAACTGAAACTACTAAATGCCAAAAAAAACAACGTTATGCTCCTCTCCCCTTACATCAAAGAGCCAACTCCCAACCCCTCGAATACTAACCTACAGATCGTCACAATTCTGGTGAAATACTCAAACTAGTAGAGAAGTTCAATTATCTAGGTTTCTGGCTGGATTGTAAACTTTCTGTTGTTACCCATACCTAGGAACTAGCTAAAAAACTACACCAAAGACTTGGACTATTCTACTGCATCAAGCACCTACTTACTTATGAAGCCAAAGTAAGATTGGTCCAGTCAGCCTTCCTCCCCCTAACTGACTATGCAGATTTCCTCTGCAGCCAATGCCCTAAAACAGCCCTCAGTACTCTAGACACACTCTATCACTATCACAGAGCCTTGAGATTTATCCTAAATGCACCTTCCAACACCCACCACTGTTCCCTTTATCTACAGATTAATTGGCCCTCTTGAAGTACTAGGAGGAGGCAAAATGCATCCCTCTGGGTATATACAGCCATCACTCTGAAGCTTCCCCCTTACATCTGCAACCTTTTTAAATGCTCCCCTTGCATGTATTCTGTCAGAAAACTCTCCTATATTACATTTGACATTCCTAAGATAAGAATCCATTTTAGATCTGCATTCATGGGATATGCAGTACCCACTCTGTGGAACTCCTCACAAAAAACACTAAAATGTACACATACTGTTATGTACTAGTATGTACCTTTAAGTCTCTGCTTAAACTCACTTTGCAGACAAAGGACAAGTGAACTTGCTTTGCAAAATAAGGGGCCCATCTCCTAAAGAGGCACTCCTGCCCTTATTGCTTCCTTGGCAGCATGTGTTCCACACTCTACCTGTTCTTCTTTTGTTGTCCAGTGGAGGGATCCCGTAGTATAATCCTCTTTTCCTAACCTGCTTCTTACACTAATCCTAAATACCTTCTACTTGCTCCCTATTCTCTGCACCTTCATTTTCCCAACTTTGCTTATCCCTTTACCCTTCCACCATTTCTACCCTCCCCTTTTCCCTATTTGTCTCTTGCTCTCTTGTTGCCCCTTCCCCATACTCTTACACCTCATTCAGGCAACTCTTTCTGTTCTCCCACTCTTTTTAGTGTTAGTTTCCTTTCTGTAATTATTTTTGAGTTGTACCTGCCCATTATCTGTCTTGTATCCCTTGTACAGTTAACACTGTTTTTGTATCTGCTGCTCTGATTTCTATGTATGGAACCTAAGTAAGCTGTACTTGTACATTATTTGCTTTGTACCTCTGGTTTTGTTACCACTGTTGTTGAATCTGCCACTTTGATTATTAATTCTATGTACCTCCTACGTATGTTAGCCCTTCCAGGACCACCTCGCAAATGAGCTGTCTCAATGGTGTTATCATGGTAAAAATAAAATTGAATTGAATTAAAATAAATAATCCCCTATACAAATCAATCATTGAGCAGTAGTGGGCACATGGTGATCTGCTGCAACCCAACCCATTTTGGAAGGTTGCTAATAACAGTGCCATCAGCCATGGCTCCAAACTCAAGTGTGGAAAGCCCTACCAGTTTTGAACTGTGGTAGACAGAGGTGTAACAGTGTCTGACTGGGATGCACTATCCACCACTTTCCTACCCAACACAACCTAGAAAGTACTATGGCCTATTGTACTTGAATTAAGATCAGTTGCTGGCTGCATGTCCTGCACCTCCAGCACTGATATTTAAACTAGTTTGTAAGAAGTAAGAAAGAATCCATGCCACCAAAATCCTTTGTAGCTGTTAATTCCATGTACATCTACAACTGATCTTTGAGCAGAAGCCACTGAAAATGAGCTGTTATACCAATTGGTCTAATCTCCTAATAAACATATTTACAACAACAACAGTTATTACAAAAGTTCTGACAGGGGCAGGAGATATAATCATTTCCCAGTATTGGTAGGCTAGCCCAGGATTTATGCAAATAAGTAGGTGTGTGTGTGTGTGTGTGTGTGTGTCTGTGGGTGCTTATATTGCCCTTTATGGGGGAAGGAGAGATGGATTGTGGGTCAGTAGCATGCTTGCTGGGTGGGCACCAGTATCATGCAGTTTGCCGAGGGACATAACAGGGGCTATGGTTGGCCCTGTGAAAGGGCATACCTCATTACTTTTGTTGCTATGAGTGACACCTCATATGACAATTATGTCATTTTGGTTACATATCAATGCAGCAGTCAGGATTAGTTCCACTGTCCTATTCTCCTTGTACTCATGTTTGGAATTAAAATGAAATACTTTAGTTCAGTATTCGTGGTAGATGGTGGGCACTCCCAGAGTACAATGTAAAACTCAATGGAGATTTTTTGAAGAAACTGGTGATGGAGGCAGTAACATAAGGGATATTTTTGATGTCCCAAGTTGTGTTATGCCTTTGTGGAAGGTGACCTGACATGTAAAAGGTAGTTGCCCTAGTTAAGGGACCCATAGATCCCAAGAGCAAAGCTGACCTCCCTGTGTCTGCATGTATGCACTGTCTCCCTAGGGAGCAACTGGTTTGGTGACAAGAGTTAAGAAATTTTAATAGCTTCTTGACACTAAAGATTTGTGGGGACAATGAATTTGCAAAGGTTAAGGAGAAATGATATATCTGAGAGTAGTGCCAAAGGTTGCCTTCCTACAACATTCATAGATGGAACACTATCAGTTCCTGGTTGCCCCTGAAAAAGGGACCTCAGGTCTCAGTGGGTTTACCCGGTTACCAAAATCTAAATAAATAAATAGTCTATCAATCTGCAATCACCCGTAAGAAGGCAGAGTTCTTGTCCGGGGAGATTGTGGCTGCTCAGAACTGACCGGCTCAGCTCTTTTGAACTGTAGAAAGACTATGCAATCCAGCCTGCCTGCAGGTTCAAAGAACCTTTTCACAAGTGGAGTGCAATGAGCTTGCTCAATTCTATGCAGCTAAGGTGGCTGACATCAGGGCAGAGTTCCAACCAGCACACCCCATGGGAGATGCTATGGATCAGCACCTGATCACTGTCCCTCAGTTCTCATGGAGTTCCTTTGATTGGCCGGAGTTCATCGATGTCATGCGGATTGTCCAGGGTATGCACCCTATGTGCTGTAGTTTGGATCCGGGCCTAACTGCCCTGATTATGGGGTGTTGTGATACCATCAGCACGGTCCTAGCATGGATAGTCTGGTGCTCCCTTGAGACTGGTGAGTTTCCCAGCTCCCTGAAGGAGGCAGTGGTGACACCCCTCCTGAAGAAAGCTTCTCTGGACCCAGACTGTCCTGCCAACTACAGACCAATCTCTAACCTTCCCTTTGTGGGGAAAGTGATTAAGAAAGTAGTAGCCCTACAACTGGAGAACAATTTGACCATCCATGACATTTATGAACCCTTCCAATCTGGTTTTCGAAAGAGGCATAGTACTGAGACTGCACTGGTTCGGGTGCTCAATGATCTTTTGATGGCGAGAGATCGGAAGAGCAGCACCATCTTGGTTCTTCTAGATCTCCCATCAGTGTTTGACACTGTGGACCATGGGGTTCTTCTTGAACATCAGAGGTTCATCTGTCTTCTGTCTAGTAAAGTCCTCAGGTGGTTTAGATTTTCCTCACTGACAGAACTCAGAGGGTGGTGTCAGGGATTTACTCCTCCGACCCAGTCTCTCTGTCATGTGGGGTACCTCAGGGTTCGGTTTTGTCCCCATGTTGTTCGCAGTGTACATGCTATCCCTCAGAGACATTGTAAGAAGGTATGGGCTGAGGTTTCACTGCTATGCTGATGATACCCAGCTCTACCTATCCTTTGCACCTGACCAGGATAGAAATCTCTCGGTATTTAACAACTGCCTTGTTGAAAATCCAGGATTGGATGAATTCAAGCTGGCTGAAGTTGAATTCAGAGAAGACTGAGGTGATGGTTGTGGACCTGGGTCACCAGATAGAGGGGTTGGGAGTGGGTTTACCTTCGGGACATTTTCTTGGAGGCTCCCAGCTCCTTACCTCTGAATGAGTGCAAAACTTGGGGGTGATTTTTGACGATGGGCTGACACTGCGATCGCAGGTGTCAGCAGTCATCAAATCTTCCTTTTATCATCTGAGAAACATCTCTAAGGTTAAGCACCTAGTTACATCTGGTGATCTGCCTACCTTGGTCCACACCTTTGTGACCTGGCGCCTTGATTATTGTAACTCCCTTTATCTAGGGCTACCTGGGTTGATATCCACCGCTTGCAGCTAGTGCAGAATGCTGCAGCCCAGCTGTTGACGGGTACTCCCCAGACTTGTCACATCTCTCTGGTGCTGGATGAACTGCGCTGGCTGCTGGTACAGTGGCGGATCACCTTTAAAGTAGGACTTCTGACTTATAAAGCCGTACACAGACTAGTCCCGGACTGCCTGAAAGAGCTTCTGGTGCCATCTTGCCCAGGCGATTGCTCCGCTCAGCTGATGAGGGGTTGCTAGAGATTCCAAGGGTTTCTTTTAAATCTTCGGGGGCCTGGGCATTTATGTATGCAGCCCCAACACTTTGGAATTCTCTACCCCGTGAGCTTCAGGAGTGCGTGGCCTTAATGACCCATTTGTGGCATTGAGCCTACTCTATATGATGGTATTTTATTTTGAATTTAATGAAACCACGTATTTATTGTTTTTACTGCATCCTGTTTTATCCCTTTGCGTCTTATTGTCAAGGCACCTTGATTTTTAGAAAGGCGCATTATAAATAAAGTATATTATTATATCATTATTATTATTATGTTCTTTGCCACTTTCAACAACCCTAGCCAGTTTCCGTCCCTTGTGACGGGCACATAGTGATCGGCATCTGGTGGACAAGTTACATTTTAAAGATTAGTCTTCTGTTTAGTTTAGAATGTGAAAAAATGTACCCTTAGTTAGGGCAAAGCTGGCAAAAAAGAACAAAAGAGGGAAGGAATGGCCTAGAAAAGGAAAAAGGTTAGCTTCTCTACTTCTGATGAGGCAAATCCTAAAACTAGAAGCCTAGGCCTATTGGCCACTATCTGTGTGCTTCCCATTCAAATGAGTCAAAGGGACTTGCAGAGCTGGCTGCAGTGAACATTGGGACCAGCAAGAAAAGCATAAACTGTGAGCTACAGAAAGGGATAACAATTTTCATTGAATTCAATCCGTCATAAAGTCCCCATTAATGACATCAATAATTCAAGTTGTAGCTTAATACCACAGTTGAAAGATGTGATATTTATTATTACTTATTTTTTAAAAGTCCAGAAATTCAGGATATGTTCATTGAGATCAGAGGCTTGCTTACTAGAATGTTCCTTGGTGGTACACGTTCTTGTGTAATGCTAAACACAAAAATACGATAACATACATGCCTATTCAATAATAACACCCTCTCCCCATTCCAAACCGGTTTCAGGAAGAATCACTCAACCATCTCCTCCCTACTATGGGTCACATATTCCATTGTCTTGAGGATGGACAAGGGTCACATTACTGCTACCATCCTTTTTAATTTGGCAAAGGTGTTCGACTTGGTCTCCCATCCCCTCCTCCTTAACAAGCTTCTCTCTATTAACTTGGTGACTCCAACAGTTCATTGGTTCTTCTCCTACCTCTCTGACCGGCAGCAGTCAGTCCTGGTTGGAAATGTCCTGTCATCCCCTCTCCTTATCCTTGCTGGGGTTTCCTTAAGGTCAATACTTGGTCCTACCCTCTTCTTCCTTTTAATTTATGACCTCCCCTCTGTCTGTTAACACTCACATCCACATGTATGCAGACGATACTATCATTTACATTTCAAGATCATCTTCTGCAGATGTGCAAATCCCTCTTCAGCATGACTTTATCAAACTTCTAAGTTGGTTCCATGCCAAACAACTTAGTGTAAACACAAAACACTGTCTCTGACTTTTGGTGCCAGGTAAAAGCTGTCTAGGCTTCAGACTTTTCTGGAGTTCACCTCACCCGAAGGCCCTCACCTTGAGGTGGTCTCTGCTTTTAATTACTTAGGGGTCTGGCTGGATAGCCAGTTCAACTTCTCCTCTCGCATAGAAGCAATCTACTCAAAACTTTGCCCCAAGTTAAGAATCCTGTATCGGCACAAAGACAGCCTCTTCCTCCTGTCCATCATAAGTTAGTAACTAAAATGATACTCCCCGTATTTGAGTATGCAGATCATCATCATCATCATCATTTTATTTGATCGGTCAAAGACTATTACAAAACATACATAGCATAAATATCACACAACTATATAGACAAATTCCATTACAATCATGAATAAAAACATCATCAGTTATAAAAATAAATAGAGCATACAATTACACTGACTATTCATGTGCTTTATATACGGTAAGAGGTAACCATACCTTATTCATAGTCCAAATATGTGAATAGTTATTACCTTAGCCTGACAGAAATTGATCATTATGATACCTCCATTAGATTCAGTTTACCAAAACAAGTACCAAAACTGAATGACTGTCTATTTATGAGTTTAAATGGAGCCCTCTTTGCTCTAATATTTTAAGAAGGGAGATCACAGGGACCAGTACATCAGAATCCCGAGAATTCAATAGGCAAGCTAGTAGTTGTTGTGGCTGATAGTGCTGTTTTTCCAATATTTTACCTAATAAGGAGGAGCGATAGTTCTCGTATAAAGAACATAGTAAGACCAAATGCAATAAAGTGTCTTATGTTAGTTTGCATTTACAGATGGTCTTTATATCCTTTTCCCCTTCATACTTAGCCTTTTTCTTATTTGTTAAAATACTCTCAAATCTAAACCTAGCCAAATGTATTCTCTGTCGTGGATCATTCAGTGTAGTTAAATATTTTTCCAGTTAGTGTGTTCTCTTGTTTTTTCCTAACCTCTGGCATGTCTTAGAGAGTCTGATGGCCTCTAGATCATTTTTGAATATAGATGTCCTTGATTCTATTGTTAACAACCTCTTTGATCTATTCAGAAGAATATCTTAGACTATCCAAAATAATATCTAAAAGGGCATTTAGTTTAATTATGGTCTCCAAGACTGTCCAGGAGGGAAAGGATGTATCATACTTTTCATAATTAATAGCTTCCTCAATGCATAACTGAGGGTATCTATCAGCAGCATCATGAAAGCCTTGATCCTAATTGATTAGTCTTCGAGGACAGTAACATTCAATTGGCAGTTGACCTAATTTGGCCCTTACTAACTCTGAAGGTGTGCAGTTGGGGACACCTAAGAGTTTCTTATAGAATTTGTTTAAGGTGGGTTCTAATTTGTTTCTGCAGTATAATCCCCAAATGTCAGTGCCATAAAGCAGTTGGCTTTTATCTTTGGCATAGATGGAGGATCACGTGATGCTGGCAGCCTGATAGCAGCAAGGGTGCAGGGCTCTCTCCTCTCACCTCCTAATTTTGCCTATTTCCCAGACAATTGGAGCTAGAGAGCTACAAGTCTAATCAGATTTACTAACTACCTGCCTGCAGCTCTCTAGATCAACAGATCCTGATCACAATTGGCTCATCAAGACCACGATGGAGGCAGATATGCGACAGGCCCCGCTCCGCCACACTCCACCAACAACACCGGAGAAATTGCCAAAGAAGTCCAAGGCCCAGGGAATACAATCTGGAAAACAAAGTACAACAGCAAGCACCGCGATCACCCTTACGGAGGACTGATTCCTGCAGCAGTTGCTCCCCTTCAAGGAAGCCTTAACAGATATCTCGAAGGAGCTAAAACCACTGAGAGGTGACCTTTCTGATTTAGCCAGCAGAGTCAGGGATTTGGAGGCACGGACCGCCTCCATAGAATGATAGAAGGACAAGACGGATCCCGAAATTACCTCGCTCAAGCAGCAGATCCACAAACTCCAGCTAAAAACAGAGGACCTAGAGGGGAGGAGTCACAGAAACAATATCCTGATAATAGGATTACCTGAAGCTGAAGAAGGCCCAAGCATACATGCCTTCCTCCAGAAGTTCCTGAGCAAAGCAGTAGGTCCATCTCCAATCGGCACGGCCTATCAAATAGAGTGAGCCCACCGCTCACTTAGACCTCGCCACCAGCCAGGCCGATTATACTTAAATTTTTGAGCTTCATCGAAAAACAACATGTGCTAACAAAAGCCTGAGAAATCCAGTCTATACAATGGGAGGGCACAAAAGTTCGAATCACCCAGGACTTACCATATGAAATCAGGTAGAAATGGTCTGCCTTTCACCCTGTAGTTAGTAAGCTTATAGCTGCAGGGATTCATTTCAAAATTATCTACCCCTCTCGGCTACAAGTCTCATTGGTGGTCACATGGGTCTCATATGATACACCCACCAGAGCAACTGAGGATTTAGCAAGCAAACTCCCTGACCTTTTCCAGAAGAAATGAAGCACAAGGACCAGCTCTGTGGTTTAAAGTTTAAAGCATCCAGTTAAAAAAAAAAAAATGTGCCTGTTGTTCCACTAACCTGATGCTCTGTTTGTCACTGTCGGGCTTTGACTGCTCGGTTCAACGGAGAGTGCCTTGCCTCTAGGGACTTCTATTTCAGTCACTGTAGTGGCCTCCCAGTGTTGCAACCCGACTAGGCCCGACACTATGCAGGACTAATGCTCTCTCTTCCTAGCCTCGCATCGGACTGGAACCTTTGATTCCAGGAGGAGGTTGTGTAGGGAACAATTTACTGAAACCTGGTCCTACAGATTTAGTCCCCTTTGAGTCTGACTGAGAGGGCATACAGGAACACGCTTTATGCTGGTTAAATGACTGTTCTTTCTTTCAATCTTGCTGCATAATAGAGTTTTAAGAGCACTTTATTTTAATTATGAGGCATGAATAATTATAAGATGACCCCCAGACTCATGATAAATCTGAATGTTTGGTGCATCAGGGGATTAAGGCTAATTTTAAGCTTTCAGAGCAGAACAAATACAACTATTAAGAACTGGAAGCCACATGATACTACTAGGTACCCACCAGCTTCCTGCCTCTACTCCTGGGGCATTATGCATAAAACCCATAAAAAAGGGACTCATGGTTATAATGGGACCCTAGAGAAGTGCAGGAAACAGAAAGAGAGAGCTCCTGTGCTAAGGAACTGAAGGTGAGACTGCACCACGCACCAGTTATTAGGGTGGTAGGTCCCGGTTCATATTCCTTTTTTTCGCTATGCAGTTTATTACTACTAGCCATAGTGCTTAGTTATTATAACTTTGTCAGGTTTTCAGAAGGTAGACACGACAATGGGACTGTGGGGATTTGGATCTCCCTTTTCTGACCACAGACTGGTTTTTCAATCTTTAGACCATATAGGAGAGCCTATGTACATAGTTATGGGGGTAGGGGATATAAGATAGGGAGGGGGAGAAAGGGATGGGTGGGAGGTGGGGACCCTTTCAGATATTTTATATACTGGCAAGCTCTATTGAGATATATCCTCACAATAAATAATGAAGATCTAAAGAGTAGGTGGGCAGGGAAGAGGGGGGGATGGGGTGGCAGTGGGGTGAGGGTTCAGCTATAATTATCACTTCCTACAAATAACATTACTGTACAACATTTCATGGTTGTTTCTGCTGTCAAGAATATTGCTGTTGGTCAAGGGTATAGGGAGGGATGGGGTGGGCCTGGAGTGACCTCATTATCAGAATCTGTTTTCAGCAATACAGTATCAAGGTCAGTACTGGTCATGGCTAATCAAAAGATTAAATTCATCACATGGAATTTTAGGGGAGCTCGAGAGCAGCTCAAAAGATATCAAATTCTCAAACACTTATCTATGCTATAGGATAATATTATTTTCCTTCAAGAAACCCATCTCCTTGCTCATGAAGCAAATTGCTTTCAGAGACAAGGGGTT
The DNA here is from genome assembly GCA_016271365.2 of Neoceratodus forsteri. Taxonomy (NCBI): domain Eukaryota; kingdom Metazoa; phylum Chordata; order Ceratodontiformes; family Ceratodontidae; genus Neoceratodus; species Neoceratodus forsteri. The sequence goes on along the minus strand of CM028129.1, from coordinate 48,798,369 downwards.
CAACAGGTTTTCGCTGCCGGTGACTCCACCGCCAGAAATGGAGTAGCGATACTAATTATGAGAAACATTCTCTTCCAGCCCAAAACCACTATCACAGATTCCCAGGGCAGATTCGTCCTGGTCAAAGGAATGCTGGCTAGAACCTCTGTTATCCTGGGGAGCATCTATGGTCCAGTGGGAGGAGACACTGTTTTTCTCATTGAATTAACAGATAAGATAGCACCCCTCCTGCTGGCATCTCTTATCCTAGGAGGAGATTGGAACCTCCCTCCAACTCAAACTCTCGATCGGTCAGTCCAACCCCTTCAACCTCCGACCCCATCCCAAAGAGCCCTCAATGAACTGATGGATATTCTAGGAGTGTGTGATCCCTGGATAGTCTTTAATCCCTCTACCAGGGACTTCTCTTTTCACTCCCAGGTACATTTCACATTGTCTAGAATAGACTGCTTCCTCATAAGTTCTACCTTGCTAGCTGGGACTCTTGGAGGTGGAATAAAACCAGTCATCTTGTCTGATCACACTGCGATTTGGCTCCATCTCATCCCTTCCACTTACTTGCAAAGGGATACCGCTTGGAAGCTAAACACGCAGCTTCTCAAGGATGAGTTCATAATCTCCAAAATTAGATCCCTTATTCAACAATTTCTAGAAGATAATCTCAACTCTATCCCTGAGTGGATCAAATTTGGTGTGCTCTGAAATGTTTCCTAAGAGGGGAATTCATACGGCTGTCAACAAAATGGAAATGCACTCGAGAGGCCAAAAGCCAGAACTTCTTGGAAACCGATACATTCCTGGAACAAACCCTTTCCTTTCATTTCCATCAAATTTACTTAACTGCACTCAGATCTCTGTAGCCATATTCTAAACATAACATATATATTATCTGGGAAGGCGTTATCCCTAGCCCTCCGCATGAGACAAATAGAAAACTCGAGACTTATCCAAGCTATTTTGGATACAGATGGATCCATCAAAACCCTCCCCAGAGAGATGTCTACAGTATTTGAGAACTTCTATGCCAACCTTTATGGTAGAAGACCTTCCCCTCCAACCTCACAAGAAATGAAGGAATACATAACGAGAATTCAACTCCCTCATCTGACGGAGCTACATCAAACATCTTTATCCTCTCCAATAACACTGAATGAGGTTGTACAAGCTATAAACAGTCTCATGTTAGGCAAAGCCCCAGGTCCAGATGGGTTCCCCTCCAACTTTTATAAACTCTTCCTTAAAGAATTATCTCCTCACCTACTTAGTCTCTACCAATACATGCTCTCAGCTGACTCCCTAGATCCCTCCCTTCTAGAAGCCATGATCATTCTTCTCCTTAAACCAGACAAATCTCCTCTCCAGCCCTCTCGCTATCATCCCATTACTAAACTGTGATCTCAAAATTCTTGCCAAGATACTGGCCACACGAATCAAGAAAATCTGGTCTCCACTAATCAGTCCAGAACAAGTAGGTTTCATTCAGGGAAGATCCTCGACTGATCACCTTGGTAAATTGGCTCACATCTGTCCCTATGCTCAATCCGTTCCCCACCACATGGTTCTGGTATCCCTAGATGTTGAAAAGTCTTTTGATAGGGTAGATTGGGAATTTTTCTCGTGTACCCTTCACAAAATGAGCTTCCTCTCTGAATTCATTAATTGGCTCCAAGTGATCTATTCTTTACCTACGGCTCAAATTTATTATAATGTAGTCTTTTCTTCTCGATTCTCTCTATATATACATGTACATGACAGGGCTGCCCTCTGTCCCCCTTTCTCTTTAATCTTTATCTCTAACCCTTGATTAGACAGTTAAAAACTTCTCCTCAAATACTTGGTATACCTCTGGGTAACTTAACCTCATCATTTTCGGTATACACAGATGATATCCTACTAGACTTGTCGAACCTTATTACTTCCCTCTATTCTGCACTTGCAGTTATCAAATAATTTTTTTTTCTAATTATAAATTAAACTGTAACAAAACTGAAATCCTCCCTTTAAACCACCACACCTTTAGTCAAGACTTTGCTAGATTTGGGATGAAATGGGCCTTCCAAACTATTAAATACCTATGTATACATCTTGCTACAGATCCTGTTATTCTCAGGAAGATAAACCCATAAGACTTTATTCAAAGGATTCAGCAAGACTTACATAGGTGGACAGCCCTGCCTGTCTTATTATGGGGAAGGATAAATGTAATCAAAATGAGCATTCTCCCTAGGCTCTTTTATCCTCTTACCATGCTTAACCTCTGGCTTCCTCTCTCATTTTTTCAGCACATTGACAAAATCATCACACATTTTATTTGGTTAGATAAAACACCTAGGCGCTCATATAACAAGCTTACTCTCCCTAAGGTGAGTGGAGGTCTCAAGCTCCCTAATATTTCATACTACTACTGGGCTAGTCACCTCCAAAAATGTGGGAAATGACTTTCTATTAACTCAATCAACCAGATACAGATTATATGCCGCTATGGCTACAGATTGAGTCAGACCTAGTCTTTTCTGCTAAGGTCTCCCCAGTAGCAGCTCTTCTTGCCTCCCCAAAGTCCCTATCAGGCAAGATCAAAAACTCTGGTCTGGGCACCTCAATTAAAGTATTTTATCAATTTTGTACCTCCCTTCACAAAGACCCAGCTAAAGACATAGTACAATCATTTCTGGGTAACCCAACCCTGAGAATTGGGAACTCCATTCTCTCAGCAGACTGGATGCCCCAACTTCAAAGGACCAAGGTTTCAGACTTCTATATTTCCAAAACACTACTCACAACTTCAGAGATCCTTGCTCAAATCTACATTTCCCCAGCACACACCTTCAAGGTATTCTAATTGAGGCATCTCCTCCTCCAGAAATTTGGCTCTGTCCAAAATCCATCCGAACCAGATATATTAATCACCCAGATTCAAGACCTAGGTATCCAATCCAATGGAGTGGCCTTAATTTATAGCTGCTTACTATCTACTTTCTATCCCACCTCCTTAGCAGGCTCTAAAGAATGGGAATCTCTCATTCCTCATCACACGTTTAACTGGACGTCAATCTGGAATGACTTATATATACATATATATATATATATATATATATATATATATATATATATATATATATAATACTGAAGACCAGTTGAGACTTACCCAGTATCAGATCCTTAACAATATGTGTTACACTCCTGTCAAATTGGCTAAATTGGGGCTGCTCCAATCTTCAACATGTACTAGATGTGGCAAGGAGGATGGGACATTGCTACATGTTTTCTAGACCTGCGAAAAAATACCTTCCTTATGGGACACAGTCCAATCACGTATGGATCCATTGTTAGGCCTAGATGGGCCTTTTACCCCCAGCATATGTCTGTTAGGGGATCTATCCCAAACTAGAGTTAAAGAGAGAAGATATCACATCTCCCTTATTTCTATGGGAGTCAAAAACACTTGTCCTTAAACATTGGCTGGACCAATCAGGGATTTCTCACTCTGAATGGTTGCACGAAAATAAATTCTGTCTTAGAACAGAATGATTTATAGTGAGCACAAGAAATAAAATGGCTCACTTTAACCGTAAGTGGGGCAAATTATTTACTCTGTACTTGAATTAATATAGGAACGCTCTCTAGCTGCCTAAGGCTCTTTAATACTATACAACAGGGTTATGCTATTAATGGTTTTCCTGCTGCTAGGTGGTTGCTTCTGGGGGAGGGGATTGGGAGGGATGGGGGATGGGGTAAGGACAGGGAGGGGAGGAGGGTTTCAGGATTGGTAATGTTACTTCCAATATTACTTTGCATGTGACTGTTTTGAAAATTCAATAAAACATTTTAAATTAAAAAAAAAAAACTTTGGCATAGACTACCTTTAGGTTTCCTTTAACAGATTTGCCTCCATATTTGTATGAGAAGGAGGTCAAAACTGGAAGGAAGCTGTCTGCCTTTCTCTTTTCATCCCTTAATTGTGCTCCCCAGGATCCGTTTTGGTTAACTGTAATTCCCAAATAGCAAAATTCTTTAATAACTTCTAACTTATATTTATTCATATAATATATGTGCCTTTTCTTGTTTCCCCCAAAGACAACCACTTTTGTTTTATTGTAGTTCACCTGTAAGTTAGCTTTTTGACATTCAGAGTGAAATGTTTCCAGGCTCCTGATTTTAGTTGTTTAACCAGAAGTAGCATGCTAAGCTGAAAGCTTTTTTAGAGGTGTGACCTGGGAGCACAGGGAAGTTAACTGACTTTCTCAGGGTCACACAGTATGCAAGTGGAAGCTGTGGGAATTCAAACCCAGGTCTGGTCTGCTGGATGTCACCAGATTTGTAGCTCAGAGCCTCTGAGCTATTCTGCCTCAAAATTCATATCCAAATGATATCCATATCCATGATCATATCCAAATGACTGAGATAAAGTAAAGCAACATCGTCTGCATGTGCTAAACATGGTATAGTGTTTGTTCCAGTTTCAGGTAGATGGAAATCTGGGTTTTACATTTGTCTGAGAACTGTAGAAAAATAGAGACTGAATAACAGTGGAGCCAATGTGCAGCCTTGTTTGACACCAATATTAGTTTGAAACCAGTTGCTCAGTTCTCCTGAGTCCATGAAGCGGACACTAATAAAATTATCCTGATGTATAAATTTGATCATTTCTAGTAAATAAGGTTCAATCCCACGAGTATGCAGATGTTGTCTGTGGCACTGCCCCCACAGTATCCCTTGCCAGGCTCAACACCCTCCTAAACTCTTTCTGATGCTTAGCTACCAACTCCCTGTTTTGCACACACCACTGCTCTCTCTAATCTTCTCTCTCTCTATCACCCCTTTCCCTCCAGAGACAGACCCACTGTTTGGCCTTTACTGTCAAATATTGATTTGGGACTCTTCCTTCCCCCCTCTCCTCCCTACTATCCTCTGACAGCCCATCCTCCTACCTACTGCATTCCAGGGACAATGGCTCTGTCTCCCTTCCTCATCCCCCACTCAACTGCTGGACAGCCTGCTTTTTTTCTATCACATCCTTCTCCTCTGGAATCAATTTTCCTCTCACATTCACCTTTACCCCTTGTTCCCTACCCTCAAGTGCTTGCTCTGATTCACTCACATTTCCCCCTGCTCCTGCTTCCCCCTACCTCCCTTGCCCCCCCAGCCAAAATCTACGTAGCCTCCTAGTGTTCCTGTATACAGCTACCCTGACTCAGACAGTCTATCTTGAAAGTTTTTAACTTTTGCACTTATTTTCTGTCATTTTGTATTCCACCTTTTGGTGAGGTTTTTAACTTTGCATTTATTTATTGTCATTTTGTATTCCTGCCTTTTGTAACTGTGCAATGGTTTTGCCTTTTCCCTTTGTCTGTATTTGTAATCCTTCTCCCCAAGCCACACCTGGAAACAAGCTTCAGCTCAGTGTGCCTTTCCTGCTTACCAAATTTTAAATAGATAAAAAAAATAAAAATACATTACAGGTTCCCATCCACAGTAGGAACACCCACTAACAAGTTGGGATCTTAACGTGCTCATAAATGAGGAAAAATCAGTACCGTTCCCATACATGTGATATCTCCCTGTTTACACAGGAGTCTACTGTTTTTTTTGACTGAGCTCCCTCCCTCCCCCTTCCCTCCTGGGAAACAAAATCTCCTGCTTAAGTAAAATTCTGTCCAAAATATCCATCTTTTTTGGGTAGATAAAGACACATAAAAATTAAATCAGTGATGCACAATGTATCTGATAACTTTATATAACAAGTTGTTTATTCTTTTTAGTGCTTATTGACAAAATGAAATGCATTAAATTTTTGTAATGACTTTTTTCTTATGTTTTTGATGTCATTTAAGGACAAACACATGATGTTATGGCATCTCCCTACTAGCAGGCCAATCTCCTTCCTAATTTGCCCAAATCCCCCTCTTAAGCAAGGTGGCAGGCCAATCTCCTTCCTAATTTGACCCAAATCTCCCTCTTAAGCAAGTTGGACATATCACATGTATGCGTTCCTAGCATTGACCCATGGACAGCAACACTGGTGAAGATGATAAAGGCAATAAGTGCAGAACTACAAACCAAACTCAACTGAAAAAAGTGCAGTAGTAACTACACTGCTGCAAAAGAAAAGCATAACACCTGGAAAAATCCACACAGAGAAAATTTAAGGTTTTTCAGAGGTTCAAACCTTGAGTATACTGATTTTACAATGTACAGTGGTGGTAATCTAGAAGTTCGAGGAACCTCAAGCTACCACTGAGGCACTCAAGCTCAATTTGCATTGGCTGTAATGTGATCCTGCCTCAGTACCACTGAGGAATACCTCAGTACTGATAAAACATTTGTGTAATCACCACTGTAGGCTAGAAATTAATGCTGGGAGAAATTTCTAGTAGTCTTGTGAAATTGCATGAACTCACCTATTTCTTATTCCTGCAATTGTCTCAAAATTGTGTCACAATCCAGTGTAATTTTGCTTCATGTTTTTCGAAATTGCACATTTTTCCCCAAATTGTGAATTTTTAAAGTGTGAGTTCTTAAAAATGCACAATTTCATCATATAGCACCTTTCGCCCAAAATTCTACATTGTTAAAATTGGGAATTCTTAAAATTGTGCAATTTCTGCAAATAATGCCACAGGCTGAATATAAACTTTCAAAAGAGTGCATTTTTTTAAACCTTAATCTGAAAAAAATTGCAATTTCACTTATTTTATGCAAAGAAAACTACATAGTACTGCATAATGTGTTCACGTCACAAAATTGTATGAAATTAAATGACAATGGTACAATTTCATGAAAAGTGCACAAAATGGATTTTTGCATTTTCACCCATCATCAGTAACAATAGATTACATGGTGAAGGATATGTGGTCATGAAAGTCAACCTTGCTCTTTTGATTTGAGCATTTAGGATCCCTGTAAGAGCTAAAAATGGATGCAATGATCAACAAACTGTTTTTGACCTGTCAGCAGCTGCGTGGAACTCAAAGAGAAAAATCCTGCTTTATTGTGGTTATATGGTGGCTAGAACTGCATTGAGAAATTGTGATTGTGGAAGATGGAATGCTGCAGGGAGATAATAATGTATAAATCATGACCTGTGCTCATGGTCCAAGTCAGCCACAGCAGGAACTGAAGTAGCCATTTTACAGATGCACTCTCCATCTCAGGGAGGGCCTTCTGAACCCCTGTTTTCTGGGGGGGGGGAGTGGAGCATTGTTCAACTAGAAAAGGCACACTGAGCCAGAACTTGTTTACAGGTGCGATCTGGGAGCACACGGAATTTAAGTGACTTGCTCAGGGTCACACAGTATGCAATTGAGGGCTGATGGGATTCAAACCCAGGGCTCCAGGTTTGCAGCTCAGTGTCCTTAACCACTGCGCTATAGGAGAAGTGATCCTTTCCACAAGAAACCCCTTAGGTTTGCCTATATCACCTTGCTGTCAGCAGGACAGGGTCCTTTGGTGGGAGGATATAAAAACATTGACACCAGGCCCACTCTGCCATCACTCAATGTTATATGAGGCTCTTGGTTACAGGCTGTGGTGGGATGTGGTTCTTTAGAACAATGGTGGGTAAGTGGAAGGATTTTTTTTATTTTTTTTTTTATTTTACTAATTTCCCAATAATTACAATTATATAAAAACAAAAAAGAAATAAAAAATAAACACATCAGATGACATTATGGTTTACATTGAAGGTATTTAAAATAAATTACCCCTGCCAAACCAACTCTCCCCCTCCCCACCCTATTTTAACCATCCCATTGTACATTCTCTGTGTCTTATTAGGTATACATTGTATAGTACATACTATGTGTGTGGGTCTACAATTTAATGGAGCAAATTAAGCCAACCATCCCATTCATATGCTAAGTCTCATATTTGCCACAGAGTATTAACATCAATTCATATTATATTATACAATAGAGCATAACTGAGTTCAAGCATGAGCTATATTAAAATATTATAGATTTTCCCCCACTTGTTATAAAATGTTTTGACATTATTATGAAATATATGAATTATTCTGATGATTTGTAAATTAAACAACATATTCATGGTCCATTCTTTTAGACTTAAATCATCTTTATCAATCCCTTGTTTGATTATTGTTTAGTTGGGATAGCTATTACAGCCAAAATTGCTCTATTAGCCTTGCCTTTGACCTTCTCAAAGTTCCACAAAATACAAGTTTTGAAATTGAAAACATCATTTAGTGCTAACTTTTCTCATTGTTTTTTTTTTAACTAAGTTCCAGATCTGTTGAGACTTAGGACAAGCCCAAAGGATATGACTAATTGACCCTTCTGATGCGCCACATTTAATACATGTGTGTGAATCTAACAGTCCAAATCTAATAGCTTTTGTGGGGTCATATATGCATTATGTAAAATTTTAAATTGAATCAGTCTTTTCAATTTTCTAATGGATTGTATTTATAGATATTGCTCCATAGACGGGTTCAATTCTGGGCAAATCTTTGGATTCTTTACACCAAAAGGAAGAGGTTATTGGGTGTGATGAGTATTTTAAGTGTAACAATAGCTGATAAAGATTAGCTATAGGATGAATCTTGGAACTCCTTTGTTGTAGGTCCATTACCACATCTACAGTAATATTTCCGAGTTCCATGGTTTGGCCCTTAAGTAGGCTTTTATGGCTATCTTAACTAATAATAGTTTGGGTAAATATTTTTTAGTCAATTTCTCTTTCTCTACTACTTCCATGAGGAGACAAAAGTCTCCATCTTTTAAAAAGGATGATTGATGAAAGATTAATCGATTTTGGAAACCAGTTAGAAGGGATAGGTTTGCCGTTTATACTAAAGTTTGAATTATCATAAATAGATTAATTAGAATTTCTTTGAAACTTTAATCCTATATATGATGCAAACTGTTGATGAATTTTTAGTGATGTTCCTATAACTGAAAGTTTCAGTTTAGAAGGAAGAAGGTTGGGTTTCATATATAGAACAGCAGGTGTAATTTTAAAATGTCACATCCAGCTCAATTCTAAATCTAGCTAAATAGGGGGAATAACTTCCATAATTAGTTTGAGGATGGATCCATTTTACATATTTATTAATTTGGATTGCCATATAATATAAAAAAAAAACAGTTTGGTAGCTTAACACTCCCCCCCCCCCAGGCTTGGAAAGAAAAAGCTTGCCTCTCACTATTCTTGGAGTCTTCCCATTCCATATAAAGTTGGAAATTGTTGAATGCAGTTTGTTAAACCAAGTTAAAGGAAAATAAGTATTCAACATGTTAATAGGATAAAATATCCTCAGGAAGTTATTCATTTTAACTATGTTTATTTTTCCCCAAAATGAGATTGGAAGGTTTTTCCAACATCTTATTACCAATTCTATTATTGTAAGAAGGTCATCTAACTTTAATTTAACAATCTGAGATTCATCCGGTGTTAGATCTTTGCACAAATATTTTAACTTATAAGGTGACCATGAGAGACCTAAATTAGTAATCTCCTTTTTAATACTGTGACTATTTAGGGGTAACACCTCTGTTTTTTTTTTCTATGTTTAATTTATAATTAGAAAAAAACGTTATATTCCTGTATGGTTTTTATTGCAGCTTCTATAGAGGAGACAGGACTGGATACTTGAAACAAGATGTTGTCTGCAAAGGCAGAAGTGTTAAGATGATATTTATTCAATCTAATATCAGATATTACTGGATTTGAATTCAAAAATAATAATAGAGGTTCTAAATATAAATTAAAAGGTAATGGAGATAAGGGGCAGTCCTATCTGGTTCCACAACAGAATTTTACTGGGTCTGATATTACCCCACTACAACATACTCTGGTGGTGGGAGGAGAAGAATAAAGAATTTTTAACCAGGTTACAAAGGATTCTGAAAGTCCAAATTTTGATAGAGTAAGGAAAAGAAAGTCATGATTAGCTCTGTCAAATGCCTTTTCCGCATCCAGGGACACCAACGCCACTGGAGTACCAGAGTCTCTGGATGCAGAAAACATGTGGAAGAGCTTCCTGATATGATCTGATGCTTGCTGGGAGAAATAAATCTTACATGTTCCCGTGAAATTAATGGATGCCAGATCTTTTTAAATCTTTGGGCCAGTATCAAGGTAAGGATTTTAATATCATAATTTATCAAAGAGATTGGTCTATAAATTCCTAATCTATTTTTTTGCTTGCCAGGTTTAGGAAGCAAAATTAGAATGGCTTCTGAAAGTGAGATTTCTGCCAGACCTTTATCCAAAATAAAATTATAGAGATCCCTCAGTAAAGGAGCTAAAGCTTGTTTAAACTTTTTATAAAAATCTGTGGTAAACCCATCTGGGCCCGGAGATTTGTTAGGCACTAAATTATAGCTTCCTCTATCTCTTTTTGGTCTATAAGCTTTGTCATTTCTATTGCTTAATCTGTTGATAATGTGGGACATGTAAATCTTTCCAAATAGGTCCTAATATCCACAGAAGAAGGTGGATTGTACATTGGGCCATATAGATGGGTATAGTATGTTTGAAATTCATCCAATATGTCTTCAGGATTCGTTTTAACCTCCTTTCGCTAGTCTGCCCCCCCGTAAAATGAACCCTATTTAATGAGGAGTTAAGGCCAGTGGATTGCATGTGTGCCAATTAATCTTAAAGTTTGAATTATATCTGCCCCACTGAGTGTCAAAAAAAAAGCCCAGGCCCATACCTATGAGGAAGAAATCATGTTTACTAGCCTGCCCTATTTAACGGGCAAAGTATAAAATGCAGGTAACTAGCAAGAGTGCCCATTTCATCCCCAGTCTGTGTGCACCCCTGCTGACTCTCTACCTTTGGTCAAGTATCCCCGATGTTCCTACATAAAAAGGAAAGAAAATGTCTGTAATTAAATTAAATATATCAACAATAAACAGCACCCTAGTAATTTGAAACATACTAGAATATTCCTCAAATGTATTCACCTTAATAAAGAAATGTTTATATTTCAGAGAGATCTCGCGTAGCAATCGTGGATCCCTTCAACCTTATTCGATCCAAATTTATATTCAAACTAGAGCTCACTAATATTATAGATTTGCCTTTAAACATGACGACTAGCCCCATCATTCAAATCATGTGGTTTATTTGAATTTAACTGAATTTCCTGGTCACTAGTTTGTTCTGCATCACCGGAGTATGACCATCTATCTTGTAAATCCTTAAAAGATCCCTAATAATACTTGAAATAACTAGCTTCATTACACAGTTTCAAATCCAAACTCAGGTCAGTAACAGCCAGTTCTCAAATGTGCAAAAGAATGGCTAATCTACCTTTTTCCGAACTAGGTGCTTTGATCGAATTAAAAAAGTTAACTGAATGTTAAACTCTTCGATACTTCTGGGATGCAACTAATTTTCTAGATCGAGTCAAAATGGTGAACTCTCACTTTAACCCACTATCCAGTACAAGTACAAACAGCATGTCTCCCTTAACAATTTATCTAAAGGTAAAATATAATTATAATAACTGGTTACCGTTTTTTCCCATAGGGAAACCGGGTTATAATTCTAGCGTTATAACCAGCTGGTTATAACGACATTCATGCACCCGGTTTCCCTACTTTAGTGCATGCACCTGCTGCAAACTTCCTGCTCTCTGCGCAGTCTGTCCCTGCTCTTCAGCTCTTTCAACTTCCCCGACAGAAGTCGTCGGTAAGTTCTTTTATTTTAACACAATACTACTGGGCACAAAAAAAAAAACAACATCTACCTAATTGGCCCCAAGTTAAAAAAAAGCTACTTCAGTTTACGAGCCAGCCACTATGGACCACGTTAAAACTCCAACAGTCTGTGGCTTGACTCCGTATCGAAATAGAGTTATTTTGTATAATTGCTGTGGTGAAAAACGGCCCCAGCATTTATACAAAATAAAGAGATAGACAGGTGTGTGAAACTTGGATTTACACACCTTAGAGATGGGATGCCTTAATAAACACCTTGAGCTTCGCTCTCGGGATTTATGTGGCATCCCACCACTAGGGCATGTGTAAAATCCTTGTTATAACAACTACCCATCCATTATTCTCTATATTAAGGTCACAAAGTAACTTTCTTTATAGTAGTACCAAATTTAGTCTCTCAGGGATTTTCCGAGTGTTCATACTACCGAATTATCAGATCCTTGCAGAAGATTCCATAACCCAGTCCGATCTCTAGTAAATTAAACTCTTCCTTTTAGAATAAGATCAAAGTCCCCTTTAAGAAAACATGAAATTAAATTGGAATGACCCAAAAGGAAGGTGATTCTGAGTTGTAAAAGAACTATAACTTAAAGACATGTAAAAGGATAATCTGTTATTAATACCAGCTTTTTTGTAGTCTAAATATTGTTCATAGATTCCATATTAAAGGGAAAATTAAAAAACATGACATTCTTCAGCAAAAAAAAAAAGTGGGAAATCTTTTGACTGGGATCTCACTGTTCCTTGTATTGAAGAAATTTAACCTTTAAAGCTTGCAGTTTAACTCAGTAGGCCAGATGCAAATTCTCTGGCAGATTTTCAGCTCTTTTAAACAGGTTAGGAAATAATGATCCCAGCTGAAGCTGTGCTTGCTCAGGGGTTTCAAACGACTGAGCCTTACCTTCTTTGTTAATGGACAGCCTTGCTGGGTATGACATCCTGAAGTTAATTCCAGCTGATATAAGACTGCTTACAATTCGGGTAAAGTTTCTTCTCTTTTGTCTGACTTCTTGTGGGAGGTCTTGTGGAATACGTATCCTTTTCCCATCTCAAGACAGATCTCTGGAATCTTTAATTTTGTTCAGTACATGGACTCTGTCCAGATAATTGAAAAATCTCACAATAAATGGTCTTGGAGATTCTTCTTTTGCAGGAAGAGGCCTTAGAGCTCTATAGGCCTTCTCTATCACATATGAGACACCATTTGGAGACTTCCCGGCCACATTCTCACTTACCTGGAAGAAATGTAAAGGGTCTGACCCCTCGGAGGATTCTGGAAGTCCATAGACCACCACATTATTCCTTCCTGATCCTTCAGTTTGGATTCAAGTTTGCTTATTTTGTGTCATATCACTGGAAATTCAGGCTCAATTCTGGTTCTCCAGTCCTCAACCAAAGATATCCTAGCCTCTGCATTGATAGGTCTAGTATTATTTTTTTCAGTTGCCCCTCTCATAGCATTAGACTCTTCAACCAAGACAAAAATGGCTTCTTTTAAATCATTCAATTCCTCCAGCAATCTTTCTTCTGATAATAGAGCACTAGTAGGAGTGTCAGTAGCTTTTTTTACCTGAGGCCTGTTTAGAGCATTTAGAACTCCTTGCTTGGTCTGGTGTCATTGGCGGGGTATGCTTGATGGGATTCTTCATTTACACGTCCATATTACCACCCAATTTTGGCTGTAGTATTGTAGTTTAATTATTAAAATTCCAGCCTATTACCAAAAGATTTAAACTGTATTGTATTGGCGAGTAAACGATTATGGTTTTAAGATTAGGGCATGGAGGTCAGCGAGATGCTGCTCACCTAGTTGAGCTCATCACCAGAAGTCAGGTAAGTGGGAAGGATAAGGAAGGGCATCAAGGGAGGATATTGGAAAAATAATAAATAAAATGATAAAAAATAATGATATATATATATATATATATATATATATACACACACACACACACACACACACACACACACACATATACTGTATATACTACATGTATATATTAACCCTGGCATCAGCTCAACAATGCAGGCAAAGAGAAGACAATTTTCTTTTTTTTTTCTATATGCATTTTAGCACATGTTCTCCCCTGGCAACCCCCTTCTAGACCAACCCCCCCCCCCAAGCTCCATCACCCCAGCTTCTCTGGGACTTACCTTCACCTGCACTCTCTGCCATAGAGCTTCAGTGGTGCCTGGCCACGGGGTGTGGGGCCTGTGGAGGGTTGGTCATCATTCACAGCCTGGGGTGTTTTTCCTCATTTTTTCCTTTCCCTTCCCCATTGCTGGGGTGCACACATCAGTATACATGCGTGGAGGCACGCACATGTTACAGAAGTCCCACAGCACCCTTCCTTTGTTGGTGCCCTACAGTACCACACTACTCTCAAGCCTCCATCTAGTTTCAGTCATTCGGCTAGAGCATCAATCCTCCCTCCCTCCCTGGGAGAGGACAGCAGTCCTTAATTTTAATTAATTTAATTTTAGATTCTTTTGCTTTCATAGTATAATATTTATTGTTTTAATATCTACGTATATTACCTTCATACTGTAGGTTTATTTATTGTTTTCCCTACCTGTGTTATGTAAGGCATCCAGAGCCTCAGGGATTGGGTGTCAGAGAAATAAAATTGCCTTGCCTTGCCTTTGTATACTCAGTCCTCCCCTTCCCCAGCTGACCCCTGGCAATCAGCTTGCACTGCAAACACAGGTCGCCGGCATGGCAGGAGGTAAGGCATGGATGCCTCAGTTCTCCACACCACTGGGCCGGCTTTAAATTTTCTACAGAACAGACAAGACTTAACAGAGTTGGGGGAAACATTTTTTCTTCCATACCTGTGCAATGTTAAAGTGATTTGTGATAAAATAAATATATATTTTCTAGACACAAACCAGCTTATCTGTCTAAAACAGACAGCCACCGATGCTCAGAAGACATGGGGAATCAAGTAGGAAGTGCTCATCTGACTCTCCTTTTGAAGAAATTTGTTGCCTTCCCTGGGTACACTGTCTTTAGGGAGGATGGAGTAGGAAAGCGGGGAAGGGGTTGTGCCATTTACATGCGAGACTCCTTGCTGTGCCATGCCCTACTCCTCCTTCAATACTGGATCATGGCAACCAAGCCATTTCTTTCAAAATTACTCCGGACCCCTCCAGGGCCCCCCCTCATCATCACGGTGGCCTACGTTCCCCCACAACACCAGGTTTCTGCTATCCTCTCTCTCTCTGATTATCTATCTAATCTCTCCCACAAAATGGTGCAGATTTTGCTGGGGGAACCTCAACACAAACTGGCTTGCCAGTTCTATCAATAATACCAAGGACACCTTCACAGCCCTTGACCTAACCCATCTGGTAACACAACCTACTAGATACATCCCCTCCAATGGAACTCAGATGCTGATTGACATTATCCTCTCCAACTGCCCACACAAAATTGTAGACATCACTGTCCTCCCAAACTCACTAAGTGACTACTGCCCACTTAGCTTCTCTTGGTCTTGTCGGATCCCAAAACTTGAGCCTAAGGTGGAATTCTGTTGGCGTCTCCACCCCGGAAGCTTTAACAATTTCAGGCAGCACCTTGCCCATTCGGACTGGTCACCCATAAACCTTGCCCACAGTATTGATGATGTGCCAGATTTCTTTTCTCGCTCCTTTATCATGGCCTATGACATTTTCGCCCCTCTCTCCAAGACCCACACCAAAAAATGTAATGCCCCTTGGATCACCCCATCGCTCCTCCAACAGTTGAGACACAGAGATAATCTGTGGCATAACACCATCTCCTCAGATAAACTGGCGGATAGGCAAGCCTTCAGTGCCGAGTGCAACAAATTCACCTAAGACATTTGTAAGGCCAAGGCTCACTACTATAGATAAACATTTACCTCCTCCTGGGAGTCCACCCGTAATTTCTGGGATAACATAAAAGAACTAAATGGGAAGTCTCGTAACCCCCACCATCTCAACTTAACATCAAAGGCACTACCTCCACAGACCCTCAGTGCATCACTGACTGCCTCAATGATGCTTTCACCAACCTCAGCACAGTTCTACCCAGCAACTTCTTTGACCCAATAGCTTCCTCCCTGCCACCCACCTTTCCTTGACCCACCTTTTTACCTTCGCACCATTACTCCGCAGGAAGTCTGGCCATATCTGATTAAAGCCCTGAATGGCACCAGCCCCAGTAAAGACTCGCTTGACCTAAGACTCCTTCACCTGGCCCTAGACTTAGTGTTACCTCCGCTCACAGACCTGCTCAATTGCTCCCTGTGCCTTGGCCAGTTTCCCCAAGCCTGGAAAATAGCAGTCGTTACACCCATTCTAAAAAGTGGTGACAGCTCCTCCCCTAGTAATTATTAACTAATTTCCATTCTTCCCCCCACTCTCTAAAGCCCTGGAAAAAATAGTGGCAGACCAACAAACTGACTACCTTGCCACCCATGACCCACTCTGCAGGAAGCAGCATGGCTTCAGGTCAGGCCATAGCACAACTACTGCTCTCCTTGAGTTCTCTAACTTCCTCCACTCCACCCTTGACAAAGGTCACCTAGCGGGCGCCATCTTCATCAACTTGTCAAAGGCCTTTGTTACAGTCAACCACTCACTCCTGCTGGATACTCTCCTACAATCTGGCTTCTCCCAAGGACCCCTAGCCTGGTTCACCAGCTACCTAACTTCCAGGTCCCAATGCATCAAAATAAACATCACCCTCTCCAACAGCCACCCCATCTGCTCTGGAGTCCTACAGGGCTCCATTCTTGGACCTCTTATCTTCAGCCTTTATCTCAACTCCCTACCCAGTTCCTGCCCTGGTAAGGTTCTTCTCTGTGCCAGTGACGTGGTCCTCTTTGCCTTGCATGCAAACCCCACTGCCCTCCAGTCTTTCCTCCAACACTCTTTCAATCAGGCTGAGAGCTGGTTCACAGACAGAAGACTGGTCATTAATATTTAAAACAATCAAGTCAATGCTCTTTTCCCACCACCAAAGCAGACTTAAAGACTCGCCCCTGCAGGTCCTCTATAGCTCTCTCCATCCCCTTGAACAAGTATCCTCCTACAAATACTTGGGCATTCTCTTTGACTTTGCCATCACTTTCCACTCCCACATCAGTGCCCTTTCAACTGCCACCAACACACAAGTATCGGCCTCCTCTATCAGCACAAAGACTGTCTTCCACCCGATGCGCTTAGATTGGCCATCACCTCATCAGTCATCTCCTTAGTTGACTACAGCCTGCTCATCTACAATGCAGCTGACAGTACTGCCCTCAGCAAAATTGAATTGTCCATTAATAAGGCCTGTAGGCTCTTGATTGGCACTGATCAGCACACCCACACCTGCGCACTTACTCCCTTGGAAATGTGCTTAATTTTGAAGAGAGGCTTAAATATCAGTACTGTCTCATGGCCAAAAAAATACTCCACAGTCTTAGCACCCCAGGAGTTGCCTCCGCTCTTCACCCAGCTACCCCCTCGGTCTACTCTCCCAGTGCCTCTAAGTCCTCTCTTGCAGTCTCAAGGGTCAGAACCTCCCTAGCCCAAAGGACCTTCCACTACAGGGCCCCATCATGGTTCAGCTCCCTACCTACCTCAGTAACCAGTTTTTCTTAGTTAGGACAGTTTAAAGAGGCCCTCAGGAACCACATCTTCTCCACTCACTCATACAGGTGTACCCTGCGGTGAGTCTCTGGCCCTGCAGAGCCCCCCTCCTGCTTACTCCAGTCTGGTCTAGGCCCAAGCCAGTGACAATGACTATCTAGCTGGCATTACCTAGTCTACTTAGTCTATTCTTGGACCAAGCCAGCTGAACTTATATAATCACCTAGGCTACACCACTGTACTAGGTCCACACTAGTGACAAAGTCTAGCCAGCCCGCTTTATCTACCTCAATTTTAGGACACGTATGGCTAAATTGACTAATTACCTACATCAATGTATATGTCAGCATCTTCACCTGTATATAATTGTTGTAGGTGCCCAGTGTATAATTTCTGACTGTATTCAACTGTGCTCATATTGTAAATTGTACCTTGTATATTAGTTCCTTGTATTGTATTTGTCTGTAACTACACGCATGTATACCTGCTTGTACCTTCTGTAATTTTGATGTGGAGCCTTTGGAAATAAGTCCCTAACTCAAAGGGTTGTAATTCCGATGTTTACAGTAAATAAAAATAAATAAAAATGGCTTCCAAGCAATCCTTAACCAGGCCTAAATGGGAACACATGGGAATAGCCAGCTAGTCTTGAATAAGATGGCTGCCTGAGGCACAATCCTTCAGAATCTATCCTTAAAAACTCTCCAAAATAACTTGTTGGATGCTGAGATCAATATAACTCACTATTCTGTGCTTACTAATACTTCTAGATTAGGTGTCTGACCTACTGTCACTGTGTTCTGTCACTGCTAGCAACCTCCACCCTAAGTCAACTTTCACTCTCACAAGAGATGCTTCCTCTACATCTATATCCAGCACTCATGCTTCATGATGACTAACTGACAAGATGGCTCACCCTGCAACAGGCCCCTCTGCTACATATCATCGTTGTTGCAGCAGATCTTACAGGACATGGCTGATTTCAAATTAGCTTTATCCCAAACAAATAAAGAGCTAGCCACTATTGGCCTGAGAGTCGAGGCAGACCAAACTCAGATCCAGCAGGTTGAGACTCGAGGGGATGAAACACAGGCCTGCCTCAGGAAACAAAACTGAGCTATAGGACATCTTATGGCCAAAGTAGATAACATGGAAAACCAAGCATGTCATAATAACCAACACTTGGTCAGTTTTCAGGAGAAGGTTGAGGGACAGGACATCATAACGTTCTTACAGCACACTATACCCCTGCTGCCGAATACCCCTTACTCCCTGTAACTGGAAACTGAGCGCAATCATCGCTGTCTTGTGCCTCGGCCTAAGCCTGCTGAGTAGAGATGTTAGCAAAAAAAAAAACAGGGGACAACACCAGCAATGGACATGACATACAAAATTTTTTAAAGTGCTAGAAGTGCATACATAAGACACAATACCACAAAACAACAAAGGGTTAGGGTACCCTGCCATATGTATGCACTTTTAGCACTTTAATAAATTTTGTATGACAAGTCCGTTGCTGGTGCCATCCCCTGTTTGTTTTCTAGTACTGAATTTTGGGACAGGCACAGTATCTGTGGAGTGGTTCTTCAGTTTGCTCCTTGAGTAGAGATGTTGCAAAGTTTAAATCCATCGCTGATGTTATGTCAAATTTGCTGAATTCACTTTTGCAGATAAATTTGTGAATTTTACCTATTTATGCAAAAATTTGCCTTTTGTGCCTGTCCGCTTCACCCTTGAGATAAATTTAGGTGATGTTTGGTCAGAATGAGGCTACTGGTAAACAAGTGTCTCAAGGTGATATGGAAGAGCTGCTGCAGGTCGCATGGTACATCTCTATACAGTAAGACAGCTTCACTTTCGGTTTTGCATTGTTCTTTAGTCAATGGAGGAGACAGGAGCCTAACAGCTTTCAGACAGAACAAAACCAGACAAAAACACTATTTTTTTTCATTACTTTCATAGTATTTTTTAATTCATTTTTCAGCCTCATTCAATTCTTTGTTTTCCTAATAGTAATTTTTTTGTTTCTTTATATTTTGCCTACTTTTTTAGTTCTTCAAGATCTCTGTTTTCCCTTTCTTGCCCCTTTTTTATTTCATTTTTGTTTTGTCGCTCTCTCTGTCTCTCTCTTATGATAGAGTTTTATGGTTGTTAAGACTTTTGGCAGTGGTGCCATGTGCTTGCACTCTACAGAGCCGGGGGTTATCCATCAGCCCCTTACTACAGCACCACAGCAGCCCCAACTGCAGCAGCAAGTCCTGGCCACAGCGTAGCAGCAACCCCAATTTCCAAAGCTCTGAAACAGCAGCTTAAAGCCCCAACCTCAGTGCAACAGCCCAGCCATCTATCTCACAAGGGTGCGAGAGTTATTAGTACCAATGCAGTAAGGTAGGTACAGGAGCAGGCTAATACCACCCAGCACACAAAGGTGTGAGAGTTATTAGTGCGAGTGAAGCAAGGTAGGTACAGGAGCACAACACAACCAGGTGTAAATCACTGAGGAGGATGAGGAGCAGTTTAAAGTCACACAGATCTGGGGCATAGGTGGGTAGGAAATTGCTTACATCCAGGAAGGGAAGGCATAGACAAGCAACCCAACAGGGAGAGGGAAGGGGAAGAAACACAACAGTTACAGGTCAGATACAGTTGCAGGATGGGGTGGTAAAATCACAAAGAAGTTACCTGAGGAAGAGAAGGATGGGGCTCAGCAGATAGACAGGGGAAGAGAGGACCAGATTTTTAGGAAAACAATATGAGAAGGCAGCTTGATCCATAGACATTTTCCTGGAGGGAAGGGAGATGAATGGAAAGCAATGTTCCAGACAGGGTAGGAGGAAGGGGGAGATAGGATGGGGTGAAAAGTATGAAGGGAGAGAGCCTAGAAAGAATTTGGAGGTGAAGGGCGCACAGAGGGAGAGGCATCTGGCATCCAGGGAGCAGAGGGAGATGGAGGAGTACAGAGGGCAGTGGTGTGCACAAGGAGAGCAGTTGAATGCAAAATGGCAGAATGAGTGAAGGGTGGTAGCAGGCACTGCCCCATTGAAAACAATCTCAGAAGTCTCCATTTGAAGAGCCCTTGGAAAATAATGAATGTTGATATTTTCTGTGGCAATTCATTTTTTAGGCTGAGATCAGAGGAATGTCGTCTTTTTCTAAATGAGAACAGATCCAACTCCATCTGCTCTTTAATGAGTCCAGTCAAAATGTTGTAGTAATTGTTATCAGTCACAAAGCATGCATCCAAAGCCTTCATCTAACTTGAAAAAGAGCTTAACGCTTGGAATGAGACACTATTCCTTTAGGGAAAGGTGTATCAATCTGTCTTCTGCACTTAACTGAGACAGAGCATGCACATTTATTTTAGTGCAAATTTCTTAACACTTATCATTAAGAACATGTCATGGCATGTTGCCAGCGTGGGAAAACTGAATACACTGCTAGCATACCAATAACATCAGGAGGATTACTGTACCTCACAACCAAAATGTGATAGAAGTCAATTCAGTGTCTTTCGAAGTTCTTACAATTTACATTTTTTCATAGATGTACAAATTAAGCTCTCTGTGGTCTGATTTTAGTGACTGTGTCTCTCCATTTCCCCTTTCCTTGCATAGTGTAAACATAATGTGTATTATTGTAAAATGGGTATAAAATATCAGAAAAACCTGACTTACTGAGGATCTTAGAATCCAGTGCTGATACCATAGCAAACAGCACTGGAAAAAGAAATCTAACCTCAACTCACTGCCCTGGGTGCAAGGGCATTGTCTGGAGCCCTTCCAGACTTCTCATGTGTACCTGCTTCTCTGCTTTTGCATTTCTCTTCCTATAGTCCAGCCCAACACCCCACCACAGGTACCCCCCCCCCCCGCCATGTCCTACACCAACTTTAACTTCTTGGGCTAGTGTTACTGATTATATCCTTCCCTCCCCTCACATAGGGGGAGGGCAAACCTCCTATCTCTCACTCATTACCTCCATCACCTGGCACTATTCTGTAAATTATTAGTGTCCTAAGATGTCTGCTTCAGCTTGGTTAATGCCAGTAATACATATGTCAGGGTTTTCCCCTCTGAAGTGCTAGAGTAAGAGGCTCTGGTGCCCCCAAGAAAGAGGGGTTTGGTACTACGTCTGCTACTTATGTCTGACTCACTGCACCCCTACACACCCAGGATCCTTGCACCCTTCCAGCAACCAGTACCCAAAATCTGCCCTGAGTTCAGTACACTTGAACACTCAGAGCATTCCAGCCACATTTGACCAACTAGAAGCATGGGTGTGGAGACCCAAGTTTGACATCATTTCCCTATCTGATACTTGGCTATCCATCAAAATAGCTAATGATGAAATTAAATTAACTGACAACTCTATCTTTAGAAGAGACAGGTTAAATAAAAGGGAAGGTTGCTGCCTCTTCTACATCTCCAAACATCTCAAGGCTTCTGAGTTCACTTCCCAACCTCTGGTCCATGCAATCTCCTTTCTCTCAATATTTTGTTTGGTCAGATCAAGACCCTCATACTGTAGTTAGCACCATTTACTTCCCTCCAACCATGCTGAAGGGGGCCTGACTGCTATCTCTGACTTTTAGTTTTCACTGCCCCAAAACAGGTAATGGATTCTTCTCGGAGACGTTAACATGATCTAGCCCTGAAGCCAAGATGACAAAGCCAGAGATCTGTTCGTGAACCTTGGTCTAAGCTAGATTATCTCAGTCCTCCCAGGGTAAGCTACAAGTCAGGATACAAATCTACCCTAGACTAGATTGTAGATTCTAACCCCTCAAATAATCTGCAACTCCAAGGTACTCCCCAACTCAGTTAGTGACCACAGTCTGTTCTTCTATGACTGGTCCATCAAGCTCCCTCATGTACCCCCAATGTACATCAGTTCCAAATATCTCAAGGATTTAAACCTGGAGGCTTTCATCTCTGCTCTGTTCTCCATGAACTGATCTTTTCTAGACAATATAGAAGACATTGACAGAGCCTATGATGGTTTCTGTAAGATTTTCACTAGGATCTGTGATCACCTGTCCTATGAAGTGACACAGAATTTAAGGCAACAAACAGGAGTGAGTCCCTGGCAACCTCATATGTCTCTTTAAAGCAAGGAACACAATGTGGGTCCTTTACAAGAAAACAAAAGACTCGGCCAGCTAGCAGGAATACAAATCTTTGTGAAGTAACTGTAAATCTGCAGTTAACAAAGCTAAAATTAACTATATAAAATCTGATAAAATCTGGCCTGACATCCAATCTTGGGAATCCTAAAAAACTGTGTAACAACATAAACAATATAATGAGCAGATCAAAAGGTACCCAGTCCTAGAACATAGACATTAAGGATGGGATCACCTGCGACCCCAAGGCTATTGTCTCCCTGTTTAACAATTCATACGGAGATGCTGATAAATACCACAATCTATCTCAAAGCTCCCCCTGCACAGGTCTTACCTGTCACACGATACAGAGCCTCCCCACCAGAAGTTTACTTCAAACATAGACTTTGATGGCAGATAAGGACCACTTGCCCACCTAGTCTGCCCATTTCCCTAACTATTGGATAAGCTGCAGATCCTAGTTAACCAACAGCCTACTTCTTCCTACCCCCCCACCAGAATTGCCTTATGTCTGTCCCATTCATTCTTTAATTCCCCCACTGTTTTTGACACCTGACTGTGGGGCAGGTAGCCAAATACTTGAGATGCTCCAGTTCTAAACTTGTCTCTGGCTCTGATGGGATTGACTACCACTTTGTTAAACTGGCCAGTGAGGTATTTGCACACCCTACGGTGCCGCCTGCCAGAATGAAGCATGTTAATGCATCAATCTTGTGCGGTAAAAATCTGCCTCACAGAGTAGCAGAGAAAACTCCAGAATGAGGTAAAGTCTAAGAATTTTCCAGCAGATGGTGCATATGCATTTTCCCTTCCAAACTTATTCATTAGAGTGAATTACCATGTATACAGTCAGTGCAGTTTTTAAAAGGAGATAGGAAACAAATTTACATATGTTTGATCTGTACAATAAAGCCTTATTCTCCAAACAATATGAAATCGTGTTATTTTATGTTTGGCATACCCACAGTGTGATATTGTTTTGTTTAAGACCATGATAGTCTTAACAGGTCTGTATAATGGGAGCTGGTTTAATAGCCGTGCTTATCAGAAGTGACAGTTGCAATCTGTCTTTTTTACAGTCTCTGAGTCTGTTATAACATTGCAAATATATGGAGATTGCAGAGGTTTTGTTCTGTAGTTATATTTGCCCTGCATCTAATAACATTTTCTTTAAGTGATAATATGATCTCCGGTACCCGCACCATGTACAAAATCAGACTGTTACCAATGCAGACAATCCCACTGATGTACAGTACTTACTGTGCAGCAACAGCAGTACATATTTCTTTTCTTGATGGTCTCTGGTCCCTGTCAAAGTTTTACCCATTTAGGCAGATATCATTAAATGTTGTTTACTATGAGGTCAGCGTAAAAAAAAAATAAAAATAGTCTGCAACCATCTGAATAGCCACAACAAGCAGAACTGATTGTTGCAATCTGTCTTATTTCGGTCTAGGAGTCCATTTTCACATTGAGTATATGCAAATATTGCAGGGGGTTTAATCTGTAGTTGTAGGCCACAATCCTGCACTGCTACTGATCATTTTCTATACTTGCCCTGCATTTAATAAAGTTTTCCTTAAGTTATACAGTTTATGATATCTGAAACTCCCCAGCCACAAAAACTGATAGCTACCAATGCTGACAATCGCATTGATGTATAAAAATACTAGTACGTTTGTTTGAATTCAGTGTTGAGAGTAATTCATGATACAATATTCCTATTGCCCTAGACAAAACAGAGTGGTCCATAAGTGAACCCACGTTTATCTGGTGTGAACAAGGCATGAAACCTACATTTGTTTTGTTGACCTGGAAAGGAGGATAGTCACTTCTAGCCCTTATTGTTCACCTCCTTCCAGTGCCACTCTGATCAGAACAGTGGATAGAGAGGGAAAATATGGCCACAGTTATGGAAAAGACACCAAGGTTTGAATTCCACAGTCAGTCCAGAATTTGGCCGTGTACTGAGTGTATATAAATTAGGGATGGGCTACCCATTGAGTAGCTGTATTGGGTAGGTTGATAGTTGACGATTTTTTGCTGGGTAGGGAAGTTTGGGTAATGTACTACCCTAGCTGACATAACAGAGTACTTCACAGTTTGGGTAGTTTGACATGGGTAACGGGTCAGGTAATAGGTAATTTTTTGTAAAACAGGCATTACAGGCAGCCTGTGAAGTCCTGGGACTCTTCCCATGTTGGGAAATAGGCATGAAAGGGCAGCCTGAAGGGTTCTTCATGAGCACTCACAGCAGAAAGGAGCACATGACACTGGGCTGACAATCTGATTGGTCAGGGCTGCTGTCTGTACTCCGTCTGCTGTAAGCCTGTTGCGCAGATAGCAGAGGAGTCTAGAGGGACAGAAAGGAATCAGGTGCTCGCTCTGCATGTTTTTTCCTAACTCACAGTGATAAACATAACCTATTCAAAAAATCGCCATGAAGGAGCAATGGGTTGGGGATGGAATAGAGAATCAGGGGATCATCAAGTATGGTGTTAGAGAGAAAGAGAGAGAAGGAGCAAGGCTAGGAAGACAAAAGGCACTGCCTGGCAGCTGCTTGTGTCTCTTCAGTATAGCAAAAGTCATTTAGGTTGCATTACACTGTCTGTCAAGGGCCCTGAGCCCTGTCTGTGACATTAGCTACAGTGTGTGTCTCTCTCTCTGCAGCATAGTGAAAGCCATTTGGGTTGTATTACACACTGTCTGTTAGGTGCCCCAAGCCTTGTCTGTGACATATCTACTCTGTGTCTCTCTACAGTATAGTGAAAGCCATGTAGGCTTTATTACACTGTCTGTTATGTGCCCCAAACCCTGTCTGTGACCTTAGCTACACTGTGTGTCTCTATGAAGCATAGTAAAAACCATTTAGCCTGTAACACCCAATTGAATGGGGCAGGGCAAGGGACAGTGTGGTTGGTATGGGTAGTTGTGGAGGTGATGGTGGCGGTGACCATAGTGACAATGAAATGCAAGCAGGAAATGACAGTGAATGACTTCATGTGTCCTTGCAGTCTTCCCAGACATAGATTCTTTTCTTCTGGCACCATCAAGTACTGCAAAATCCCAAAGTAGTACTCCACATGAAAAAGGCGTGAAAAATACATTCTCCCCCTAATTAAAAAAAAATATCTTGTGATTCTCGCCAACTAACATTAAAAGAAAGTGCTGCAAGGACATCAAAATTTATCCACAAGCATCCAACATGCCAGCTGTTATACAGAGCCACTGCAGAGTTGTTGGGCAATCGTCAACTCCCTTTTGCTTTTGAGCCCAAAAAGGTTTCCTCAAGTTCATGAACCAGACTGAACCATGGTATACCATTCCCTGTAGAACATATTTCTTAAAAAAAGCTGTTCCACAGTTGCATGACTTGGTATGTACTGCAGTCATTAAGCAGTTGAAACTCTCAGAGGTGAAGCAGGTTCACATAACCAGAGATATATGGACCAGCAACCAAACAATTAACTACATGTCTATTATATATCATTGGGCAAGTTTTCAGTCAGAAAGTAATAATTCCCACTCTACCATAAGTAGGAAGCAGGCTATATTATGTGTCACTACTTTGAGGAAAACCACACTGCTGTGAATATTGTGCAGGAGCTGGAAAAACAATTCCAGAAATGGCTTACTCCATATTCCTTATCTTCAGGGTTCATAGTGTCAGATAATGGTGGTATACTGTCAAAAGGGCGACTGAGATTGAGAAACTCGAATATGAGTGACTCAGTCTCAGTGCCTCTGTTGTAGGCTACCCGGCAAGTGTAGCGACAGAAAAGGCCAGGATGAGAGGATGGAGACAGGATACCAGAAGGGTATCTGTGAGTTATGTGAGGGGTGGCGAGAGGGGCAGCTGCTGAGCCAGCCTAGTGGCACAGTGGATAGGGAGGCTGGCTTCAGTGAGGAGGGTTCGGGGTTCGGGGCGAGCACAACATTTTAGTGCTATGTCGTGCCATTTTTTTCCCTCTGCATCCCAGTTCTGCCCTTTCCCTGACATGCACCCCCCCAGAGTTAGTTATTTTAGTTAGGGGGCTGTGGGGGGGATGAAGCCCCCACATAAAAAATTAAAGTTATTTCTGGCACTGGGAATGTACATCGCCATTGTTGTTTTCAGCGATGTACATTCCCCGTAATGGCGATCACCCTTTTGCGATTGCCGTTATCACATAGAACCAATAATGGTGGCAACATAGTAAAGGCTGTTAGAGATGGCAAGTACCAACACATGCCTTGTTTTGTACAATGTTTAAATCTTCTCATCCATAGTTTCTTAAATGGAAACAGAAATGTTGAAATCCTGTTATGTCTTGTTAGGAAAATATGTGGACATTTCAGCCACTCTGTGAAAGCACAACAAATCCTGAAGGGGCTGCAGAGGTCAAACAACTTACCATTGCATACATTAAAGCAAGAAGTTCCAACCCACTGGAATTCAACATTTTACATGTTGGAAAGGCTTTTAAAATAGACAGTTCATGATTACACCATGCATAATCAAATAGATAAAGTAGACACCATGCTCAGTTCCAGCAGCTGGACTCTACTTGAATCTTTGGCCACCATTTTGGAGCCATGTGAGGCTGCCACACATGATATAAGTGTGGAAATTGTAACTCTGAGTAAAATTCTTCCTCAAATCAAATTTGTTTACATTTTTCTTGATGACATAAAGAAAGACTTTCAGTCAAAAGAAGATACCACTGCTGTTATAACTTGAGTCTCAGACTGTTGACTGATCAGACACTAAATGCCATATTTAAGAATGACACCAATGTGTTCGCTACATTGCTAGATCCCCACTTGAAGTGGAACATTGAAGCCATCCTTCCAACATAGGAAGATACTGAGTATTGGAGAGATCGTCTCCTAGCCAAATGTGACATTGCCCCACCAACACCATTAACTGATGTACAGCAGTCAAACCCTACCAAACCATCAGAGTGTATCTCTGGTGCAGATGGCACAGGATCATTATGTCGTGGATGACCGTGCATGTCAAACCCATGCATGGAAAACAGCATGTGGCAACAGAACGGCAGCACATAATGTTGCCACAACAGAAATGGTGCACATCTGAATGAACTCTTTGTTTTTGCAGGAGGGCTTTGCCCCCACACACCCCAGAATTATTATAATCAACTCAGAGGGAGTGTGGACACGGGCAAGAAGAATATCCCAATTGGCACTTGTCCTCGGGGCACAAACAAAAAAAGTAAAAAGGTTCCCTAGCAGGGAATCAAACCTGGCCCTTCCCACCTTTCCACTGCTGGGTCAGGTGCTTTTGCCACTCCACCATGGGAGCGGCTCAACCGAGCACCTGACTGGCAGTGGTTACATCCACTTCCCCTTCCTGTACAAAGAGACAGGGGTAGTGATAATTGTGCATTGCTCATATACTCCTGTCACTCTTAAGAATGATGCCCTATAAACTGCGCAGTTCTTCATGCACAGTTTAGTCCATAACCTAATGACCTGGCACAAGTGCAGACAATAGCACAACTACCAATTCTTCATAGTCACCAATGTCATCAGCAAGGGAAAGGACATCCACAGGTACTTCTCAGGCATCCTATGTTCAGGATCAGAAAGGAAAATCACTTCAGAGTTACCTGCAACAACATGTACTAGTATCCTGTAAAGAAAGTGCAGCTGGTTAATCTGCCAGATTGGTAACCATCTCATGCAGCACAATGATCCTGGAGTATTTTGCAGACCATACTGAGAGTGGTCTCAAGGAAGATCCATTACTGTCTTGAAAACAAAAAGAACAATATGGCCAGATCTTGCAAATTTTGCAATAATGCACCTCAGTTGCCCACTATCGAGCATATATTCAGAATGCATATTTAGTGTAGCTGGAAGAATAGTCATGGATCACAGAAGACTGCTAAGTCCTGCAACTGTGAACGGCTTCCATTTCTCAAAATGATTGCTGACAATTTCCCAATTGTCCCAAACACTGAATTATGCAGTTCTGACCTTGAACATGAACAACAGCCTATAAACAGTGTTGCTGAGTATGATCACTAGGTTGTGTATGAAACAAATATAACCATCACCACTACCACCATGCCAGCCACATGAGCCACACTACTCTTAGATTTCTTTTGTCAACCAGCAGTTTTGTATTATGTAACTTTGGTGCCCATAATGGGTATAACTTCCGGAAACAGCAGCAACCTCATCCAGAGCAGTTGTGCCTCTTGTACCTACCTCAGCAATGCCTGCCATGGGTATAATTTTTTGGAAACAGCAGCAGGCTCACACACAGCAGCTGCTTCTCTCATACCTGCCTTAGCAATGCCCACCATGTGTATAATGTTTGGAAACAGCAGGAGGCTAGCTTACAGCTGTTGAACCTCTTGTACTTGCCTCAGCAATGCCTGCTATGGATATAATTTTGGGAAACAGCAGAAGGCTCACTCTCAGCAGCTCAGCCTCTTATACCTGCCTAAGCAATGCCCACCATGGGTATAATTTTTGGAAATGGCAGCAGGCTCACTCACAGCAACTGTGCCTCTTGTACCTGCCTCATCAATGCCGCCATGGGTATACTCTGTGGACACAGCAGCAGGCTTGCTAATAGCAGCTGTGCCTCTCACATCTGCCTGAGCAATGCCCACCATGGGTATAATTTGTGGAAACAGCAGCAAGCTCTCTAAGATCGGCTGTGTCTCTTGTGCCTGCCTCATTTCCTCTTTTCTGGGAGAGGGGGGCAGATGGGCAGAAGGTCAGAGAAGGGGAAATAGGAGAGCTAAACATGTGGCTCAAGGGCTGGTGCCAGGAAAAAGGACACATATTTTTAGGTAACTGGCAATAATTTTGGGAGTGAAAGTTCTTTAAATTCAATGACTGCATCTGACTAAAGAGGGAGTCAGTGCATTGGGGAAGAAGTTTGATGTATTTAAACTAGCAAATGGGGAGAGGGGTGCAGCACCTAATACATCGAATGGGAAGACCAGCCCTCCCCCCTCAGCTAGTGATCAAACAGGAGTTCAGCATGCTTGTAGTTCATTTGCATAACCAGGTGAGGAAAAAGATCCAGTCCCCCATAAGACGCATGGGGAGAAGCAGACCTCACCACACAACTAATGCACTGAAATCTGGCCAGTGGAAATCATGTACACAAATACCCGCAGTCTGGGAAACAAGATCCCAGACCTGGAGGCAACAATGATAGAGGCTAAACTGGACATAGTAGCCATTACAGAGACATGGCTCACCAGGAACCACACTTGGGAGACTACCGTACCTGGCTATGTACTGTTCAGAAGAGACTGAGGTGAAAAAAGGGGGGTGCAGTGGCCCTTTATGTCAATGAAAATATCAAAGCTACAGAAATTCAGAATGAATACACATAAGGAGCCAGAGGAACTGTGGGTCACCCAGAAAACAGGAAATGGGACAGCCATATGAACTGGGGTTGTCTACAGGCCTCCAGACCAGGGGAAGGACATAGACACATTACTGTTAGGAGATATGCAAAACAAGACAGCTAAAGGGGAGGTTCTGTTAATGGGAGACTTCAACATGCCAGATACAGATTGGTCACTACCAGCCAGAACATCTGCCAGAACTAGACACATGGTGGATTCCCTGGCAAGAAGAAATACAGGTGGGAGGGTACAGGCAAAGTAGGCAAGCATTAAGGAGGCAATACTTGAAGCAACATCCCACTGTGTGAGAGAGAAAAGCAAGTGCAAAAAAGGAGGAAACCACTTTGCTTCTCAAAAACAGTAGCAGAAAAGGTCAGAGCCAAAAGGTTGGCCTTCAGGAAGTATAAGGAAACGTAGCGGGATTAAGATAGAGCAGCATACCAAAGTGCCCTAATGGAAGCAGGGAATGCAATAAGGCAGGCAAAGGCCCAAACTGAGGAAACACTAGTACAAACAGTAAAAGAAGGGGACAAGACTTTCTATAGATACATTAGTGAAAGGAGAAAGTCCAGAGGGGGTATTGCTAAGATCAAATGGGATAAGGGGGAGTGTGTGGAGAAGGACCGAGGAAAAATATCTATCCTAAATAGATACTTCTGCTCAGTATTTACTGATGAGAAGGTAGGGCAGGGCCCATAGCTCAGCAGCATGGACACAGGGGGAGAGAGAGGTGTGCACAATTCCCTTCACAAAAGAAAGGGTCCTACAAGAGTTCACTAAGCTCAGGGTGGACAAGGTAATGGTATCTGATGGCATGCATCCCAGGGTACTAGAGGAGCTAAGGATGGAACTAGCAAAGCCATTATCAGAACTGTTTAGTGAGTCTCTGAGCCCAGGAGAGGTCCCAGAAGACTGGAGAAGAGCTCATGTGAACCCGCTCCACAAGAGTGGCAGCAGGGAGGAGGCAGGGAACTACAGACCAGTCAGTCTTACCTCAGCAGTGGGTAAGATTATGAAGGCGCTCCTTAAGGAAAGGATAGTGCAACACCTGGAATCCATAGGAGCACAGGATCCAAGACAGCACGGGTTTACAACAGTATGGTCCTGTCAAACTATTCTCATTGATTTCTTTGACTGGGTAACCACAGTGGTGGACCAAGGGGTGCAGTTGATGTTACCTACCTTGACTTCAGCAAAGCTTTCGATACTGTTCCACATAGAAGATTGATTAATAAGCTAGGGAGGCTCGCGGGGTGGGTCAGAGGTTGGTCAACTGGGTGGCAAACTGGTTGGCAGGCAGAAAACAGAGAGTGGAGGTAAATGGTGTACAATCAAAAGAGATGCAAGTCACAAGTGGGGTATTTCTGGAATCAGTTCTGGGGCCATTCCTCTTCAATATCTTCATCAGTGACATTGCAGATGGACTGGAGGGTAAGGTTTGTATGTTTGCAGATGACACCAAGATCTGCAACAGAGTAGATAATCCAGATGGGGTGGGCAGAATGAGAAGAGATCTGGAAAAACTGGCAAAATGGTCTGAAGAGTGGCAACTGGGATTTAACACAAAAAAGTACACAGTCATGCACATAGGGAAGAGAAAATCTTCAGCTACCTATAGGTAGGGAGGGGAGTTGCTGGCAATCACAAGGGAAGAAAGAGACTTGGACATCATCATCACAGATGACCTGAAATCATCAAAGCAAACCACTAAAGCAGTAGGTAAGGCTAGAGGGATGTTGATGATGTATTAATAGGGATATCACAAGTCATAAGGGGGAGGTAATAATCCCTCTTTACAGGACACTGGTTAGGCCCCATCTGGAATACTGCTAGCAGTACTGGAGGCCACACCTGCACAAGGACATTAACAAAATAGAGGCAGTCCAGAGAAGGGCAATCAAAATGGTGAAGGAACTGAATCAGAAAATGTATGAGGACAGATTGACAGAGCTTAATATGTATACCCTAGAGCAAAGGAGGGAGAGAGGTGATAAGATTAAAACATTCAAATATCTTAAGGGCATTAATAAGGTGAAAGAGTCTTAACATGTTTCAATATAAGAACAAGCACTTGTCAATGCTGAATGCTGTCTTGTTGGCATTGGCATTGGTAGTGCAGGAGTTAGAGAGATGCATAATAGGAATGGCAGTGAAGTATGGAACTGATGCCAACCCCATCCCACCCTGCAGAGACTGACAGGCACTGAAGTGAGCCTTTGGGGCATCGGCCATAACATTCATGCCATTTCACCTCACCCTACCCTGCAGACTCTGACAAGTGTTGCATTTTGCCTTGGGGTCATCTGGCCTTACGCTCACCCCATTCCATAAGGAAATACATTGAGATGGGTGCAGTATAGGAGAATGGGGTGAACTTTGGGGTCGAAGAGTCCAAGACACACCTTGATGCCTGTCACTGGCAGCAGGGTGGGGTTGGGGGTGGAATGGTGTGAGCATTACAGCCGACAATCCAAAGTCACACCCCTGTTTCCTGTCAGTCTCACAGGGTGGGACGTTATGGTTAGAAACCCTAACGCCCCAGGCGTTTGTTGGTATTTGCACTCTAAATTTTCAACATGGGCCTTTTGTGACCACACCTCATGAAAGCATTTATGACCTCCACTCATGAATGATGGCACTGTGATTTTGTTAATCTTCCCAAACGTTGATTTTCCACAGCGACCGCGCCAGTGTGTACCAAATGTGCGAAAACACATTTCGGGCAGGATGTGAAAAATAACTGCAGTTCCATTCATAAGGAGGCATGAAGGAATGGCAATGTTGAAAATCTGGAGTGAAAATACTAAAAATGTTCAGTTACAAGCGTGCATAGAAACTGCGCAAAGCGCGCTTGTAACACTGTCATTTTGTGGAATTTGTTCTCCAAATTTTCAACATAGGCATTTTGGGACCTCCACTCATGAAAAGTGTCATTGTGATTTTCTTAATCTGTCCTGAATGTTGATTTCCCACAGTGACCGCGCCATTGTGCACCAGATGTGTGAAAACACATTTCAGGCAAGATGTCAAAAATGACAGCTGTACTGTTCATAAGGAGATGTGAAAGAATGGCAATGTTGGAAATCTGGAGTGAAAATATTAAAAATTCTTGAAGTTATGAGCGTGTGTGGCAACTGTGCAATGCATGCTTGTAACATAGTTACTTTTTGTAATTGTTTCACCAAATTTGCAACATGGGCTTTTTGGGAGCCCACCTCATGAACAGTGACATGGTCATTTCATTAATCAATCCCGAAAGGTCATTCCACGCACTGACCACAAAATCACCTTTTGGTGCTGAATAATGAAATAACAGTGACTGAGTGCATGAGATGGGGTCCCAAAAACCCCATGTTGAAAGTTTGGAGCCAAAAGTCACAAAAATGGCTGAGATATCTACCTAAGTTGAAACCCCTCCCATTGATGCCATTCTACAGCTTACTGTGATTTTCTTCAATTTGCAGTCGGCTTTTGAAGAGTTCAGATGTGTCCTGCTCCACTGAAGATCATTGCACCGGGCTCCGGAGGTAAGTATGGGGGTGTGGGGAGGTGGGGTGCACAGAGGGTGGGTGCGGGTTTGGGGAGGGAGGTGCTCCTACTCAGTGCTGGACCATTTTATTATTTTCAGGAATGGCCATCACAGGAAGGTTTTCTTTATTTACAGGGGAAATTAAACAACTGTTGGGCACACTGGGGTGGGCTCCCAGTGTGCCCCATGACTTTGGGAGGGTTATGTTGGTCACACTGGAGTGGGCTCCCAGTGTGGCACACAATGGGGGTGGGGTGGCAGGGCTAACATGCCAACGCAGTCGGCTTCAGAGCACAGGATGCACACTGGGGTGGGCTCCCAGTGTGCCACACAATCTTGAGTGGGGGTTATAAACATGCCCACAGGAGGATTGGGCTCCCCTGTAGTCTGCTTTGTAAGGATTGTGAGAAGCAAACAGTGACAGTTGCCACCATCTTTATTGAAATGTTTCAGCATGCAAGGCATGCCCTACAATGTTGGGGCACTCCTTCATTTCAGCAGTGAAATTCTTTCAAGCTGGTGGCATAGACAGCATGCTCATTCATTGATGCCACAGAGACCAGCCCAAAAAACAAGTGGCGCCACTGGCCACAACACTGCCACACCTCCAGAACCTGCTACTCCAGCAAGCTGTCACAAAATGTTGCTTGCGCTGCATGCACAAGACAACACAGAAATAGCGGGACAAGAGGACACAGCATGAGATTAGAGGGAGGCTGATTAAAGGGTAATGTAAGAAAGTTCTTTTTCATGGAAAGGGTGGTGGATGCATGGAATGGCCTACCTCAGGAAGTGGTGGATATGAATACAGTGCAGGGCTTCAAACAGGCATGTGATAGGCATAAGGGAGCAATACAGATGAGTAGGAATAAATAGGCCTTTGATAGAGTAAAAGCATATGGCACATTCATAAAGTAGAAAAAATGGGCATACTGGATGGGCCTTGTTGTCCTTATCTGCCATCAATGTTTCTAAAATGTAAATGTTACATCTTCCCAGTAGGCTTAGGTAGTGCAGGGTCTTTCAAGAGTAACCTTCTACTCAATGAATAGTCACTTGGGTGGAAAAGTGAAATCATATGTGAATCTGTCCTCATTTTGCAGTCAGCGCCTGTCAAGCTTGTACTGATGACAGCAGTACCTTTAAGAGTGTATCTGTCTTATCCTGCACATTACATGGAGAGCTTTTTATAAAACTCATTACTTCCAATATCTTCATATGAAGTCTGAACTATCAATTGTTTACCTGACAGAAAATGGCCACCCAGGCGATAATGAGTTAAGGAAAGCTATAATATACATGTAATGTCTTTCAGGCCTCCCTTCCCCCACTTCCAGCCCACACTGAAATCCAGCCATACTACCTTCTTCTAACAATGATAATGCAATGGAACAAAAAGAGAAAGGAATACATGCAACCATTGTATAATCTCATCTAGTAGTCCACGGTAAATGGAATTATACTACAAACAGCAGATCATTGTCCCCGATTTCATTCATTCAGACCATGACTGACAGGTGCCATGTGAACAATAAATCCTTTCCAGTTGTCCCATCGACCTACTGATTTAATCCACCCACAATGCAAACAGTATCCACCTCCCACACATGTCTTTGTTTCTGTTTCCTGCCCTCACTGCACAACCAGCTGCAGGTTCACAGTGATTCTACTTACATGAGCTTCACACGAGGAGTGTGGGTGTGTGGAGGGAGGGCAGCTCAAGTGTTTGGGCTTTATCTTGACTGGGGTATGCATCAGCTAGTTAGACATTATGCTGAGAGCTGCAGTGCTAGCTAGCTGGCAGAGGGTGGAGTGGGAGGGTTTTATTTGATATAGCAAGTATTTGTCAATGCTGAATGTTTGAATGCTGTATTTGCTATGTAGTTGGTGGGCAGGGAGGATGATGCTACTACTCAGTTGACTACTGTGCAAAGGTTTTTTTATTTTTGCTGCTTAGTCAGCTGGCAATGGCATGCTGGGGGTTTACTGTTACAACTGAGTCTGTTAATGTCCTGAGGTAATAAGTAATTTAGGGTCAGAAGTTACTCTAGGTCCATCAGGTCCACCTTCCTCTGTTTCATAAGAATCCACATGAACTGTTTACTGTTTTGTCTGTTCCCCACACAGATGTTCTGGTTGCATGATGGTCCTGGAAATAGCTGAAGACCCAGATAGGCAAGACTAGCATTTTAGCCTGAACGGAAATGATGTGGTTGGAAGCTGCAGGAAGAGGAGTTCTGGGGGAGGGAGGAAGAGGGTAGATAATTAAAACAGACAAACAATTCTGGCTTTTAATTTCACTTCCAACTGAACTCCAGCTCATACCTCTCAACTGTCCCTTATTTGGCCTCAAAATGTTCCTCTGTCCCTCATATAATTTGTATTTTTGTGACAGAACAGTGTGGATTAAAATCACAAAATATTGTCAAACATTAAAGTTAGAGACGTGTTCTTCTTCAGAAAACACATCTTAACACAAATCCCCTTATTCTATCAGCTTTCTGAGTGAATAGTGCCAAGTGTTAAGATGTGTCTCTGAGTTTGGGTCTTTGTCCCTGATTTTATTAAGCCTTGTCCCTGATTTTATTAAGCCTTGTCCCTGATTTATGAGGCAAGAGGCTGAGAGGTGTGCCCCAGCTGGCAGAGAACAACACAGTCTGCCATGCTTGTCCTGCCCAGACCTCTGATAATGGGTCTAGTCTGTACTGGTGTTCACTGTTAGTGGGAATGGGACTACTATACTTACCATTAAAAAAAAAAAACAACTTCAGAGCATCCTTGTCCTGCCTCGACCCCTGATAGTGGGGCCCGGGATATCTCTCTCTCTTTCTCTCTCTGGGCAGGATAGGGGGATGTGCAATGTGGTGAGATTTACCCCCAAAAAAAAACAGCCTAGCATGCTTGTCCGGACCAGACCCCTGATATTGGTGCCAGTCAAGGATCTCTTTCTTAGTGCAGGTGGAAAGTTGGGGTAGGGAGGCTTACTATTTTTTTTAATAAAAACAAAACATGCCCACCTTCTCCAAACTGGACCCCTGATAATTGGGCTAGTGGGGATCTCTCTTGGTGGGAGATCTTTCTTGGTGCTGAAGGGAAGGTGATAGTGATTGGGGTTATACTGTATAGGCAAGATGTGGAGTGGAACCTTCCAGCTGCAGCTTCTGCAAGGAGTAGAGCAATCCATGACTCCCTTCACGGAGCTTTGCTCTGACAGGAAGTAAAATAATCTAGTCTACTAGGGACAGTGCTGTGTTGGACCTAGTGCTAACTAATAGGGACAGCTTTGCATGAAGTCACAGTGCGGAGTGCCCTAGGTGGTCCCGGGGAAGGGGGCGGAGCAGCAAGATGGCCACAATGCTGCTCCGCTCCCCGAAGCTCAGCGTTTTACAGGAGTGTCTTGTAACTTCTTTTTTGGAAACAATAAACATATTTTCCTTGTACAGCTGAATGAAACTCCTGTTATTTTAACAAAAGGTACCTGTTTATATTGAGGTTTTTTTTGAGTGCCGAAAAACAGTTCTGCTTGCCCCAAACTTAAGCTCCTTTATTTTGGTCAGAAACACTGCCGTTTTGTTTTGAGACACCAAGCAGCCTGTTTTTTTTTTTTTTTGACCACTCAGCTTCTTTTTTCGTTTTGGAAGCTTGTCATGCTGTGTCTTTCAGTGGGAAAGTAGTCAGCATTTACAGTCTTAGGAGAAGAGAGATGAATGTGTATTATATGATTCCTTATCCATTTACCTGGACTGGGAAACCCTTCTAAAGAAAAATTGGATGGCCAGAATCATGATGGCACTTTCAGTGCTGATAGGCATGTTATTGCCTTATAAAAGGTAAGCTAATGTTGCCTGGGGGCTGGGGCTGTCATTATCTCCTTTGGACTGAGTATCCTCGAAGTTATTATGCTCAGTGGAGCGTTTTTGTTCTGCTTCTTATTACAGGTGCGTCTACGCCTCTGAGGAGAGTGTTTGTGGTTAAGGACATTATTCCCTTCTGTCCCAAGATAACTGGGAAAGTAGGGAGGCATGGATAAATGGATGGTTTCAGAGAGTGGAGCTGCCCTGTTTGTGTTGATGGGCCTCAAGGTTCTCTGTTGAGTTGCTGCCTGTAACCCACTGTGGATGGTCTGAAGAACAGGTGAGGTGTGCCGAACAGACTGAGGAGTGGACACGGAGGATTGCTGACCTGAGAGAGAATGGGTTGTAAACTATGTACAGGTCAAAACATGTATTCACCCTCCTTTAAAAGATTTACAAAAACTATTACTAGAAAAACTTACGATTTTGCTTTACACCAGAATGATCTGAGGTGATATTACTTTGATCCATTCCTGAAGGTACTGCTTTATATTTCTATTTGGCTGTGAAAGTGAAATCTGGGATGGCTGATTCACTATTAAATTATTGAAATGGATGCATTGAGTACAGTGGTTTCCCCAAGTGGTGACTCAGATATTTTTTACAGTGCTCATGTTTAATAAACCTAAACCCTCACCCAAAGTTTTTTGGTTCTGTTTGGTGGGACTCCTTGTGCGGACTAGGAGTATAAGGAGCCTAGTGGCCTTTGAACAACCAATGTATTCCTTGATTTTAAAATGTGGAGTTCATTCATAGGACTCCTTGAACAGAGCAAAATATGGTATCCTGCCCAAGGGATGTGTATATTGACTTTGATATTGCTTGAGAGTCTCAGGGAGCACATTTTAGAGTAAATAAGAGTCCTCAAACAAGATGGGAGCTTGTATTTTTGAGGCGAACACCTCTTCCTTTGGGGAAGAATCTATGTCTAATTGTAAAACATCAAAGCATTCTATTTATTTACTTAAACAGGAGGACTCCTTAATACCTGAGCTGCTGTAAGAGGCCCCTTAGGTACGGAGCTGACTGATTTACTTTTTAAACATCTGAAGTCAAAATACCTGCTTATTGGATGTAATTTGGTGTCTCTACAACATTAGGCCTAGAAGTTGTTGGCACCATGATTTCTTACTGCATATTCAGTTAATTTATTTGTTCTGGCTAAATAATTGTGTGGACTCCGGAACATGAAAAGGAGCCTTTCACATATATTGACTCATGGACTGCAGAGTTAATGGAGCCTTGAATGGTTGTTTTAAAAATGAATGGACTCCTGATTCTAGTGGAATCATAACTCTGCCCAGTTGAGATTTATTCCTTAATGTCTTATGACAAAAATGTATGAAATAGCTGGAAAGTAACTTTGAGGTGTTACAATTGTCTGTAGGAATATTTCATTTCTTATATAATTTTTACAGTCTGAATTTAGGGTAATCTACAATGTTTCTTGTATTTTTTAATTGAGTAAAAAACAAACCCTAAACTGGGTAGCAGATTAAAAGGCAACCTGTTAGACGTACAACTCTTAATAATCAAAACTGCTGATTAGCATATACAGTATAACCAAAATAATTTGGTTAAAATGTAGGGGTAGAAAACTATTAAGGAGCCTACTTAACTGTTTTTTATTTGAAAAAGGCCAAGTATTTGCCAAACTATTTATTGATACTATAATGTATGGTAGAATGCTGTTAACCTTAGGAAATCATCATTTCCAAAGGTTGTTAACCTATCGATGTGACGTAGAAATGTTGTTAACCTATCGATGCTACGTCACATCGATAGGTTAACAACGGCGATCAGTCTGTGCATGTGCGCACCTTTTTTTTACACTGGGAACCGACGGATGAATGTAACAGTTAGGGAAGGACTAAACGGCCACAGTGGTGACTATATTTCAAAAAGTAAAAAGCCGTTTTCCTTTCTACGTGGGACCATACACTATAAAAATAATGTATGGTCCCTCTATCAGCAACCGGTCACTGTTAACCGTCTTGAGGTTGCCATGGCGACATAAACCTCTTGAGCTTCACTCTCGAGGTTTACACGGTTGCCCTGACAACCTCTCGACAGTTAACAGACCGGCTACTGATAGAGGACCATACAATGTCCTCTATATTATTTTTTTTTAATATTTGTGGTAATACTACTCAACTAGTGAACTAGGCTGTAAAGGACTCGGGTTAAACCATGCATTTAGCTGTCCAATAGCCCTAATATGAGTAGTTCTGAGTAGGCTCTATCTCTAGAGGACTACACATGGCCTCAGAGGAAGCTTGTATGGCCTCTAGTGGCTAGCTTTTATGTGGGCTGAAGTCAATGTACCTGAGATTAACTGAATGAGAGATTGCGATTAAGAGACTTTGTGCAGCAGGTTGCAGGTTGATACCCGGTGGTACCTCCAGTTTGTGATGAGCTGTTCTGGGCATGCTATTACATTTTCAATAATTTACTGGTGGAGATATTCATCTACTCAAAGTTTTGGAGCAATTCATATACTTTATGAGCATGTTTTTTCCATACTGATAGTGAATAATTATATTAATTTATAAGAGTTGGTACGGCAGATTATTATTACTGCATGGAAGCTTAAGTTTGAAGTAAGTTGCATCCTTTTTATGACCGAGATAATTGTCAGAGCAAGAAATTGAGTATTATTTGGTAATCCTCAGGAAAAATGTTGCACAAATGTTTTCATGGTGGACTGTATTTTACTTATATATGATTTGAATGTTTATGTACATTTTTACTGTCCAAAGATTGTAAAATGTCTTTTTGTACTGTTTCATAATAACTTTCAGCTGAACGAATAAACTAAACTTGAGTCACCTAGGTACCAGTGATCACCATACAGTGTGTTTCAGCATAAAGAAAGGAGCACAAGCAAACCACATAACTGTGAAGACCCTGAACTTCACAAAGGTGGATTTTAAAGAAATGGGAGACCACCTCAGAGAATGCCTGGCGGGGGGCAGAAAGGAGTAGAGGCACAGTGGGGGGAAATAAGGGAGAGTATAATTAGGGCATCAACCCTTTGTATGAAAGAGATAAGCAAAAGCAGAAAGAAAAGGAGACCATTATGCTTCTCCAAAGAGACTGATTAAAATAACAAGAGTGGCTTTCAAAAGGTACAAAGAAATGCAGAGAGAGAGGAGGACAGGGATGTGTATCAAGCTGGGCAGAAGGAAGTGTGTAAGACAGTTAGGGGGTGAAGGCACAGGCAGAAGAATAGATTCCTAGAGGAGTGTCATAAGGGGATAATATTTGTTTCCAGTACATTAGCAAAAAGAGAAAAACAAGGGGAGGGATAGTAAGGATTTAGGAAAGTGGAAGGTGGAGACTGCAAAGAAAAGGACCAAGAAAAAGCTGATTTTTAAAACAAGAACTGCTCAGTCTTCACAGTGGAGGGAGGGGGTGAAAGGCCAATAGGAAGAAGCAAGAGTGAGAGCAGGAAGGGGTGGATACAAGTCCATTTTCGGAAGAAAGTGTCCTGATTGGACTCACAGCCCTGAATATGGTTACAGCTATGGGGCCAGATGGAATACACCCTAGGGTACTGAAAGAGCTCAGGGAGGTGCTAGCTACCTTGCTGGCAGCCTTGTTCAACAGCTCTCTAGAAACAGGGGTGGTTCTGCAAGATTGGAGAAGGGCTAAACTGGTTCTTTTACTTAAAAAGGGCAGCAGGGAGGAAGCTAGCAATTACAGACCAGTCAGGCTAACTTCAGTGGTGGAGAAAGTAATGGAAACCCAAGTGAAAGAAAGGCTGACTGAGCATCTGAAATCCAATGAGCTGCAGGATCACAGGCAGAATAGATTCACATTGTATTTATTTATTGACAGTTGGTGATCAGGAAATGCACACTGAGCCAAGGCTCATTTCCAGGTGTGATCCAGGGAAACAGAAAAGGGAGACAAAATGCAAATCATACATGGTGATTAATGTGCAAAATGCAACATACACAGCGGTTAAAAAAGAGCTGAAAAAATACAGTAAATAAAATATATACATTGTATAAACAGACTACAAGCTAGTAACAAAGCAAAAGCAAGGTACAGGCATGTAATACATTAAGTAACAAATATATACAGTACATTGCATAAACAGAATGCAGGCCTGTAAAGCAAAAGCGGTGTACAGGTATGTAATACATTAAATATAAAAATAAATGCATTGTATAAACAGAATACAGGCTAGTAACAAAGAACAAGCATTTGCCAATGCCGAATGTTGATTGCATTGGTGTGTTGAGCTCGCTCACTGCCCCTTTCTCACTTGCTCAGTCTGTTTGTCCCAGTGCTGCAGGCTGCTCTTTTGTACTGGGCTCCTGCCTGCGCTGGCACCTTGTTCTGCCCACTAAGAAATCCGCAGCTGTCCCGACAGAGCTCCGTTGAGGTGGCTCACTCCTCCTCTCTCTCACTCGCTCATTCTGTTTCTCCTGGGGCTGCAGGCTGCCCTTTTGTACTGGGCTCCTGCCTCTGTTGGTGGCTTTTTCTGCCCACAAAGAAATCTGCAACAGTCCCGACACAAGTCTATTGAGCCTGCTGACTCCCCCTCTCTCACTCACTTGTTCCGTTTTTGCTGGTGCTGCAGGCTAGCCTTTTGTAGTGGGCTCCTGCCTACGTTACCGCCTTTTTCTGCCAACAAAGAAATCTGCAGCAGTCATGATAGAGTCTCCACTGAGCCTGCTAACCCCCCTCTCACTTGCTCATTGTGTTTCTCCTGGCACTGCAGGCTGCCCTTTTCTACTGGGCTCCTGCCTGCATTGGCACCTTTTTCTACCCACAATTAAATCCATAGCTGTTCTGACAGAGCTCCTTTGAGGTCACTCGCTCCACCTGTGTCACTCACTCATTCTGTTTCTCCTGGCGCTGCAGGCTGCCATTTTGTACTGGGCTCCTGCCTCTGTTGGCGCCTTTTTCTGCCCACAAAGAAATCTGCAGCAGTCCCGACAAAGCTCCGTTGAGCTCGCTCACTCCCCTTTTCTCACTCACTCATTCCGTTTCTGCCAGTGGTGCAGGCTACCCTTTTCTACTGGGCTCCTGCCTGTGTTGCCACCTTCTTCGGCCCACAAAGAAATTTGCAGCAGTTACAATAGAGCTCCATTGAGCTTGCTCACTCCCCCTCTCTCACACGCTCATTCTGATTTTCCCGCCACTGCAGGCTGCCCTTTTGTACTGGGCCCCTACATGCATTGCTGCCTTTTTCTGCCCACAAACAAATCTGCAGCAGTCCCAACAAAGCTCCATTGAGCTCACTCACTCATCCTCTCTCACTTGCTCATTCTGTGTCTCCCGCCGCTGCAGGCTGCCCTTTTGTACTGGGCTTCTGCCTGCATTGGTGGCTTGTTCTGGCCAGAAATAAATCTGAAACAGTCCTGACACGGCTCCACTGAGCTAACTCACTCCCCTTCTTTCACTCACTCATTCCATTTCTGTTGGCGCTGCAAGCTGGCCTTTTGTACTGGGCTCCTGCCTGCATTGCTGCATTTTCTGCCCACAAAAAAATCTGCAGCAGTCACAATAGAGCTCCGTTGAGCTCTCTCACTACCGGTCTGTCACTCGCTGTTTCTGTTTCTCTTGGCACTGCAGGCTGTGCTTGTGTATGGGGCTCCTGGCTGCATTGGCACCTTTGTCTGTCCACAAAGAAATCTGCAACTATTCCGACAGAGCTCCATTGAGGTTACTCTGTCTCCCTCTCTCATGCACTCATTCTGCTTGTCCTTGCACTGCAAGCGGCCCTTTTGTAAGGGGCTCCTGCCTGCATTGGTGCCTTTTTCTGACCACAATGAAATCCACAGCAGTCCTGATAGAGCTCCGTTGAGCTCACTCAGTCCCCCGTCTCACTCACTCGTACTGTTTCTCCCACTGCTGCAGGCTGGCCTTTTATACTGGGCCCCTGCCTGCATTGACACCTTTTTCTGCCCACAAAGAAATACGGAGCAGTCCTGACAGCGCTCAGTGAGGTTCGCTCACTCCCCCTCCTACTCACTCTCTTGTTCCTGTTTCTCCCAGTGCTGCAGGCTGCTCTTTATACTGGGCTCTTCGCGTTCTTGAACCTTTCTGCCCTAAACAAATCTGCAGCAGTCCCGACAGAGCTCAGTTGAGCTCGGTCACTCCCCCCTCTCACTCGTTCGATCTTAATCTGTCTCAAACACTGATTTCCCACAGTGACCGTGTTATTCTCTGGCAGGAGTGTAGAAACATATTTTAACCAGGATGTGAAAAATGACAGCTGTGCTGTTCATAAGGAGGTGTAAAAAAATGCCACTGTTGAAAATGTGGCATGAAAATATTACAAATTTGCGAAGTTACAAGGGTGCGTAGAAACAGTTCTACGCACGCTTGTAACACAGTCATGTTATGGAGTTTCATCACCAAATTTTCAACATAGGGATTTTAGGACCTCTGCTCATGAACAGTACCACTGTCATTTTCTTAATCTGTCCTGGACACCGATATCCCACAGCGATATCCCACAGCGACCGCGTTATTCTGTGCCGCAAATGTGAAAACACATTTCGGTCAGG
Organism: Neoceratodus forsteri; assembly: GCA_016271365.2. NCBI lineage: Eukaryota > Metazoa > Chordata > Ceratodontiformes > Ceratodontidae > Neoceratodus > Neoceratodus forsteri. The sequence goes on along the minus strand of CM028129.1, from coordinate 48,754,670 downwards.
ATGTGAAAAATGACAGCTGTACTGCTCACAAGGAGGTGTGAAAAAATGCCACTGTTGAAAATCTGGCGTGACAATATTGCAAATCTGCAAAGTAACAAGGGTGCATGGAAAGTGTGCAATGCACACTTGTAACACAGTCATTTGATGGGCTATCATTACCAAATTTTTAACATAGGCATTTTAGGACCTCTATTCATGAACAGTGTCACTGTCATTTTCTTAATCTGTCCCAAACACTGATTTCCCTCAGCGACCGTGCTATTCTGCGCCGGAAGTGTGAAAACACATTTCCACCAGGATGTGAACAATGACGTCTGTACTGTTCACAAGGAGGTGTGAAAAAATTCCAGTGTTGAAAATCTGGCATGAAAATATTGTAAATTCGCGAACTTACGAACGTGCATAGCAACTGCACAGTGCACGCCCATAAAACAGTCATTTTTTTAAATTTTTTCCACCATATTTGCAACATGGGCTTTTTGAGAGCCCACCTCATGAACACTGGCACTGTCGTTTTGTTAATCGGTCCCCAAAGGTGATTCCACACAGTGACCGCGAAATGACCTTTTGGGGCCAATTAACACCATGACAGTTCAAGAATTTATGAGGAGGGGTCCCAAAAATCCCATGTTGAAAATTTGGTGCCAAAATTCCAAAAAATGACTGAGATATGCATTAAAGTTGGAAAAACCCCATTTATTCCATTATACAGCTTACCAGCATTTTCTCAGTTTGTGGTCAGCTTTGAAGAGTGCAGACGTGTTCCCGGTCCACCGAAAATCATCGTGTCAGACTCTGGAGGTAAGTATGGGGGGGGTGTGGGGAGGCACGGTGCGCAGTGGGTGGGTGTGGGTTGTGGGGGGGCAGGGAGCCCACCAAGGGACAATTTCCTTTCTTACAGGTTAAATAAAAAAAAGATGTTGTGGGAGCGTTTTTTATGTTACAGGGGCATGTGGTACACTGGGGTGGGCTCCTAGTGTGCCACCGGAATCTTTGAAGCTGATGGGGATTGGGGCCCCCGTCGGCAAATAGACATGGTGGGGGGTTTATATTGTTTATGAACACGGCGGCAAGCCACCACCATGTTCACAAACGATATCAATGTTGGGTCGCTCCCTCATTGCAGCGGATGGCTGACGCTGCAATGACGAGGTGGCCCCTGATTGCAGCGGCTAAATTTTCACAAGTTGGTGGTACGCTGGCTGAACTAGTGTCAGCAGCAGCGTGCCACGGCATTGGGGGAAGCGGGACATACCTTTGCAGGCTGTGGGGGTATCGGCCACAACAGTGCCGCGCCTCCACAACCTGCTTCTCGAGAAAGCTGTCTCAACATGTTTCTTGAGCATGTGCACAATCAACATAAAAAGCAGCGTACGAGTGTGTATTATTTTAAATAACAAAATAAATGCATTATATGAACAGAATACATGCTAGTAACAAAGCAAGGTGTGTAATACATTAAATAACAAATATGTATAGTGTATAAATAGAATATAGGCTAGTAACAAAGCAAAAGCAGTGTACATGATTGTAATATATTAAATAATACAATAAGTGTGTTGTATAAACAGAATACAGGCTAGTAACAAAGAAAAAAGCAGTGCATATTTAACCCAGGCACCACCTTTCTCAGGCTACTACCCCTGCCTACGGCCCTGAATGCAGGTTGAGAGGCCTGGGTTCAGATTTAACGGTTACTGGGGATTCTCTGCCATCAGTAAAACTACAATTACAGTGGCTCCACTAAGAGTAATGATTAAGTTGGTTAGATCTTAAGCTAGCACAATCCTCTGGGAAGTTGTACCTATCCATAGCCCCAGCTAGTGACCTCACATATAAAGTTTCACAAAACGCAGTATGTGTCATTCAAGGTGTAATTATTGGTGAGTGCTACCAATAGGTTCAAGGTGACCACACTTACCAACAGGATCTGGACTTCCTGTGTACACTCTGTTCTCTGCAAAGGAACAGTGACTGGCAACAACAGTATACCTTTTGGCTGACACAATAACCTGAAGTTAAGTAATAATGGGCCCTGTGCAAGATGCCAGCATGCCACGTAAACCGGGCATGTTGGCATCACTTTGACTGGATGCCATGGAGCGGGGTCCCACAGACCCCACACAGCATTCACAAACCAGGGTACATGCTTGATCCTAGGACGTGCATTGAGCAACAAGCCGAGGCTGGCGGGGGGGGTCATGTCGGGGGTGTGCCAGCACTACACGCTGTTCACTAAAGCACGTAGTGCTGGCCGCTTGGGTGCAGAGACAGGTGCAGGTTATAACAAGGGGGACCCTAGCATAAGTGCCCTGCACATCATGCCCCGCTCCCACAGACCACTCACCCTGTGCCTCTGTCTGACCGGGTGACCCCCCCTCACCACTACACATGAACCAGAACACCCCCCCCACACACGGCAGTACAATGCAGTCCCCCAACTTGATGGTTACACACCACTCCTGGTCAGCATGGCAGGGCACCCCCCCTTGCCCACATCTGGCTGCCCTGACCGCCTGTGAGAACTGCCCCCTCACCCCCCCATGCACTCAGCATGGGCCAAGCCCGAGGTTTTACCCCCCGCAGCACTAACAACCCCTACAGGTACACAGGTGCTGTGCCTCAGGATGGCTGGCAGCAATGCCCTCCTTTCACCTTCACGGCCGCCAGCCATGCAGACATCCACTGGGGCACACAGGTCCAATGTGCACCCCACTGCATAAGGGATCCACTGAGGGACCTGGGGTTGTCATTGAATTTGGATGTTCACCTGGGCCACAGCTTGGCACCCATCTGCCCCTTGTGACCCTATGCACTGGGGGAGTGGGGCCATGGACAGGTGGCAGGTGGTCGTGCATGCCACCAGGTGTGCACCTGTCTGCAGGTGTGGAGCTACGTAGGTGAGGTATACGCCTTTGACATGTACCTGTGCCCACTTTGTGCATAGTCCCCAATATGATCATAGGCCAGATTTAACTTCAAACAACAAAATTGATTCATTCAAGGGGTTGAACAAGGAAGGGGCCGTGAATTTAGATGTACGCTTAGAGCAATTAGTTGATATGAATTAGTTATGCAAACATTACACTTAGACCCTTGTAAAATACAGTTCAGTTCATGCTGCTGCATACCCAGAGTGAATTTAGGTGCAGGCCTGAAGCGTTGCCACAGGTAGACTGGCGTTACAGCTGGTTGGGGCCCTTGAACAAATAAAATGTGCTTTTGGCTGACAATCACAGCTAAACACCAAGGTTAACTTACAAGGCAAACCAGATGACAACAAACACTTTAATTTGTGGTGCAGGGTTAATGCCCTGCGGCTACTCATGGTACCAGGACCAATGGGAACTGATGGTTGTAATTGTGCTGGATTCTTCCTTGTCAGGCAGGAACATTGGGACCAGGGCCAACACCACTCATCTCCACTTCACGGCCTTTCCCAACAAGGTGGCTGCAACCTGCGATTCTTCTCTCTGAAGGGGCTGACTCCCCAAACTGGTCTATAGTCAAGATGGCTTACAATCTACAGCAACAGTTCGTAAGGCCTTTCTCACCATGGGCCAGACACATGCATTTCAATCTCTGACGCAGCACAGATACCTCTCTCAGATGACCCACTTCAGGACTTTAGTCTCTGCTGTGGTAAGCAGGAAATGAGAACAGGTCCCCCCTTTGAAATGTGGCAGGAGACAATTTCAGCATTTGCAGGCTTCACTTTCATACAAGAGTCTCTGAGGCAGTCTCCTCACAGCAGTTTCTTAAACTCTGAGACAATTCAGAAAAGGATACTTCTTTAAAAAAGCATTCCACTTATCAGCCTTGATAGCTGAAAACATTCTCTCTCTCTCTGCTTTGAGGCAGTCCCAACAAGCATTTGTCAATGCTGAATGTTTCTTGCTTGTATGTGCTTTTAAGGTATTTGGAAGTCATTGGAGTGCAAATATTGAAAATTTGCAAACTTACGAGCGTGCGTAGGAACTGCGCAACGCACGCTCGTAAAACAGTCATTTTTTAGGAATTTTTTCACCAAATTTTAAACATAGCCATTTTAAGACCTCTGCTCATGAACAGTGTCACTGTGATTTTCTTAATGTGTCCCATATATGGATTTCGCACATGACTGCGCCATTGTGTGCTACATGGGTGGAAACATGTTTTGGGCAAGATGTGAAAAATGACAGCTGTACTGCTCATAAGGAAGTGTGGTAAAATGGCAATGCTGGAAATCTGGAGTGAAAATATTGAAAATTCGCAAACTTACGAGCGTGAGTAGGAACTGCGCAATACAATCTCATAAAACAGTCATTTTTAGGAATTTTTTCACCAAATTTTCAACATAGACTTTTTGAGAGCCCACTTTATGAACACTGGCAGTGTCATTTCATTAATCGGCCCCCGAAAGGTGATTTCACGCAGTGGCCGCAAAATCACCCTTTGGGCCCAATTAATGCCATGACAGTGCAAGAACTCATGAGAAGGGGTACCAAAAACCCCATGTTGAAAATTTGGGTCCAAAATTCCCAAAAATGCCTGAGATATGCAACAAAGTTGAAAAAACCCTATCTATTACACTATAGAGCTTACCGGCATTTCCTCAGTTCGCGGTCGGCTTTGAAGAGTGCAGATGTGTTCCCGATCCACCGATGATCGTCACGAGCTCTGGAGGTAAGTATGGGGTGAGGGGTGGGGAGGCAGGTACAGTGGTGTGGGTGCAGGTGGGAGACTGCGAACAGGTTTTTATTTACAGGTTTTTTTTTTTGTTTTTTTAATTAAGACGATGTGGGACATTTGCCACGCTAGTGGGCTCCTCACCAGAAGCAGTTGGTAAGGCTGTTTGGGTGGGCTGGAGCTGACGGGGGATTGGGCACCCCTGTCGGCTATAACAAGATTTGCCACGCTGGGGTGGGCTCCCAGCATGGCACCTGGACAGGTTTTTGGGGGGCGCGTGCAGCCGTGGAGCCAACGGGGGATTGGGCACCCCCCTTGGCTATAACATTTTTTTCCACGCTGAGGTGGGCTCCCAGCATGGCACCTGGACAGCTTTTGTGGGGTGGACCTGATGGGGATTGGGCACCTCGTCGGCCATACAGTGTGCGTGGGGGGGATCGATCAGCATGCAATATGCGGCTTTGCGCTGTGTGTGTGTGTGTGGGGGAGAGCTCTGCTCACTGAAGCAGAGCTCTCCTTTCAACTGTATGCCACTGCATTTTGACTGCTGTCATAGACAGCTGCAGCAGTCATTGGAGAACTGCAGCCGCGCCTGCAAACTCACTGACTGAATTGGAAGACAGAGTGCCACACCTCCGAAAACTCAGATGATGGCGCTATGTTTCTTGCACATGCATGCAATCAACATAAAAGTGGATAGTGAGTCACATGCAGGGAGGCAAAGCAGGTATTTTCCCTGAGTCTCTCAGCTACAATAAGTTACACAGGCTTCCTCCTTCATGAGAGCTCGAGCTGATCTCCCCTGTTTAAAACACAGTCTCAGACTGAAGACTGGGATTTCTGTACTCCGTTTGGCTGCCCAAGCTGTCCATCTGGTGCTTGGACTGGTTAAAATAGGCACCAAGAGAAAAGTTCACACTTTCTCCCAGAAGGCACTGTAATGAGGATCCCTAAGGACCCCCGGAGTTCCAATTGGTCCAAAAATGGTGGCTCCCTTATGGAGAGACAAGCAGTTTGGATTTATAGTTCATTTTAAAAGGCAACAGTAACATAGAAACATAGACTTTGACAGCAGATAAGGATCGCTTGGCCCACCTAGACTGCCCATTTCACTACCTACAGGATAGGCTGCAGATCCTAGTTAACCAACAGCCTATTTCTTCCTACCCCCCCCACAAAAATTGCTTTATGTCTGCCCCATGCATTCTTGAATTCTCCCACAGTTTTAAACCCCACAACCTCCTCAGGAAGGTTGTTCCATGTGTCCACCACCCTCTCTGTGAAAAAATACTTCCTCACATTGACCCTGAACCACCCACCCTCTATCTTCAAATTGTGTCCTCTTGTTCTTGCACATCTCTTTTTCTGAAAGATGCTACCCTCTTGGACTTTGTTGATTCCACTGAGGTACTTAAAAGTTTCTATCCTGTCCCTCCCCTCCGTTGTTTCCTCAAGGGTATAAATATTAAGCTCCTTTAGTCTCTCCTTGTATGGCTTCTCTTGCAGACCCTGCACCATTTTAGTTGCCCTCCTCTGGACAGCCTCCACTCTGTCTACATCTTTGCGGAGATGAGGTCTCCAGAACTGGATGCAGTACTCCAGATGGGGTCTCACCAACTGTCTGTACAGAGGGATAACAACTTCCTGTTTTTTACTGGTGATGCCTCTCCCTATATATTCCAGTATCCCCACAGCCCTCCCTACTGCCTTCTCACATTGCTTGCTAACCTTATGGTCATCTGATATGATTACCCCTAGGTCCCTTTCCATTTTTATGTTGCTTGCACGCATGTGCAAGAAACATAGTGCCATCATCGGAGATTTCGGAGGTGTGTCACCTTCTCCTCCAATTCAGGCAGTGTCCTGGCAGGCGCTGCCCCTGTAAGTCAATGCATTTTGGAGCTGTCTATGACACGCTCCAAAATGCAGTGGCATACAGTTGAAAGGGGGAGCTACGCTTGAGTGAGCAGCGATAAGAAGCTGCTCACGCACAGCTCCCCGCAGGCGCAGGTGCCTCAAGACGACTGTATAGCCGACGGGTGCCCAGTCCCCATCGGCTGAGCTGCGCCGCTTCCCCCAGTAGTTGGTGCCACTGGAAGCCCACCCCAGCGTGGCAATGTCTTTTGGCCGATGGGGGTGCCCAATCCCGCCGGCTGAACGCCTCTGTGAAAGTCCCAGTGCCACGCTGGGAGCCACCCCAGTGTGGCAACGGTCCCACGATGTCTTTTTTGTTTTTTACCTCTAAGACAAAACGGTCCCGCGGTGTGTCTCCGATTCCCTCCCACAACCCGCACCCACCCACTGCGCACTCCAGCTTCCCACACCCCCTCACCCCATACTTACTTCTGGACCTCGCGCGACGATCTTTGGTGGACTGGAACACGCTCTGCACTCTTCAAAGCCGACCGCGAACTGAGGAAATGCCGGTAAGCTGTATAATGGGCTAGATAAGGGGTTTCAACTTTATTGCATATCTCAGCCATTTTGGGATTTTGCAATTTACCAATGGGTTTTTGGATTCTTTCATGATCGAAACACTGTCATGATAAGAGTTTATCTTGGCGGTGATTTCTTTATGACTGTGAAATCACCCTTCAGGCCAGAATACCACCATGACAGTGACATCATTCATGAGAAGGGGCCCAAACCCCATGTTGAAAATTTGGTGCCAAAATTCCAAAATGACTGTTTTACTTAGCTGCAGCATTGCGCAGTTCCTACGCAGGCTCAGAAGTTCATGTAAATTTCAATATTTTCACTCCAGATTTTCAACATTGCCATTTTACCACACCTTTTTATGAGTAGTATAGCTGTCATTTTTCACATCTCACCCAAAATGTGTTTCCGCCCATGTAGCGCAGAATGGCGCAGTCGGTGTGCGAAATCAATGTATGGGACAAATTAAGAAAATCACAGTGACACTGTTCATGAGCAGAGCTCTTAAAATGGCTCTGTTTAAAATTTGGTGAAAAAATTCCTAAAAATGACTGTTTTACGAGCGTGCGTTGCGCAGTTCCTACGCACACTCGTAGGTTTGCGAATGTTCAATATTTCCACTCCAGATTTTCAACATTGCCATTTTACCACACCTCCTTATGAGCAGTACAGCTGTCATTTTTCACATCCTGCCCAAAACATGTTTCCGCCCATGTAGTGCACAATGGCGCAGTCGGTGTGCAAACTCAATGTATGGGACACATTAACAAAATCACAGTGACACTGTTCATGACCAGAGGTCTTAAAATGGCTATGTTGAAAATTTGGTGAAAAAATCCTAAAAATGACTGTTTTACTAGCGTGCGTTGCGCAGTTCCTAAGCACGCTCGTAAGTTCGCAAATTTTCAATATTTACACTCCAATGACTTCCAAATACCTAAACAGCACATAGAAGCAAGCAACATTCGGCATTGACAAATGCTTGTTTGTTGTTGTTACTACCTCCCTCCCCCCATTGTGTACTCTTCCCCTGGGTTTTTGTTTCCCAGGTGCATTATTTTGCACTTCTTAGCATTGAATCCAAGCTGCCATACAACTGACCATTCATCCAACCTTGCCAGTACTGTTTTAGAAATGCATATTTATAGATTGTAAAAGCACTCCCTCTACTTTACTAAGTGGCTGCAGAGTGGATGCTCTCAGGGTTTATCCTGGCTGGTTGCAAGCTTTGTTTCACTCAGACCCTGCCCAGGTTATGTACACTATACACACAGGCTGACTTCTTAAAGGAACAGCGTGGCGGCATGGCTTGCACACTCATGCAGAACAGTAGCACAACAACACTGCACATGGATTCACTTTCTTCTACTGGACGTCAGCCAGGCAGTGGGCACTAGGAGACAACTTAAGGCAAGCCCTTCCATTTGCTGGGGGGGGGGGTTACATATAGGTGTGTAATACATTAAATAACAAATATTTACATTGTATAAACAGAATACAGGCTAGCAACAAAGTGAAAGCAGTGTACAGGCTTGTAAGAAAACTGAGGCAATTAGTAGCAGAACACTAGGGCAAAGAAGAGCACAGTGGCAAGGGGAAGGTCATGTTACATGTCCAATGAATCTGAGATATTTTTTTGACCGGGTGACCAGGAAAATAGATCAGGGTAGGGCAGTGGACGTAGCCAATCTGGATTTCAGCAAGCTCTTTAGCACTTTACTGCACAGAAGACTGATTAGGAAGATAAACAACTTATAAATGGGGTCCAGATTGGTAGATTGGGTTTGAAAATAGTTAATAATTAGGTTGCAGAGGATGGTGGCTAATGGCACACACTTTAATAATGGGAGAGTGACCAGTGAGGTACCACTAGGTTTGATATTATGATGAGTCCTTTCAGTATATTCACTGAGGATACTGCAGAGAAACTGGGAAACTGGAGGGAAAGGTATGCTTTTTTTTTTTGCAGATGATACCAAAATCTGCCATAGGGTGGACACTCAGGAGGGAGTGGAAAAAATGTGCATGGATCTATGGAAGCATGAAGAGTGGTCAAAGACATGACTGTTGGGGTTTCAATGCCAAAAAATGTAAAATCATGCACCTAGGACATATGAAACCTGGTGGTGAGTACAGGATGGGGAGAAGTATTAGCGGTCAGTAAACAGGAAAGAAACCTTGGGTTTATAATATCAAAGAACCTCAAGGTGGTCATAGGTAGTGCTAGTGGGAAGCTGAATGCATGGAAAGAGGCATTCCAGCAGGAGGAGGGAGTTGGAAATGCCACTGTATTATGCTCTCTTATGGCCCCACCTGGAGTATTATACCTAGTTATGGAGATTACAGGCTCGATAATCAAAGCTTCAAGCACAGCGTAAGGGGCTTGTGCAACAATGAATGGCACAGTGCCCCTTGCACCCAACAATGCACTGGGATCAATTCTCAATGGCAGCCTGTGTCAACCTCAAGCTCCCTACCCCAAATGTGACTTGTGCTGCCCTTGCACCCAAAAATAGGCTGCGATATGGCACCAGGTGGCATGTGACAGATGTAAGCTGCCACATCCCTGAATGTCGGATTCTCAGAACTCTCCCAGAGGGAGAAATTCTAGCCCAGCCAGGACTGGTCAATGGGTACTTAGAAAATTCTCCTCTGGGAGAGTTGCCTGTTTGCAGCAATGTGCTATGGTCCCCCTCCCCGATCCCCAATGTGACCCTTAAAATAATTATTATTAAAGACCCCTTCCCTGGTGGTTGTGTGGCCCCCTTCATGATCCCCTATGTGACCCCTTATAATAATATATGAGGTGAATGAGAGGTGACATGATCAAGATGTACAAGTAGCTCACAAGAGTGAACAGGGTGCAGGAGGGAAGCCTCTCCACAGGAGGGTGAACTCCAGGACCAGGGGGCATGTGATGAAGCTGGAAGGGGAAACTTCAAGAGGAAAAGGAGGAAATAATTCTTCACTGAAATGGTGGTAGATGCATGGAACTGACTGTTGGCCAATGTGATGGAAGCTAGAACCGTGGATGGTTTCATGTATGCATGGGATAAACATAGGGGTATATTAGAACAGAGAAAGGGATAGTTGCTAGGACCAGATAGGGTCTGTGGAGACAGATTAGGCAGGTAACACTTGGGCAGACTGGCAGGGCCAAATGGTCCATTTCTGCTGACAGACTCTATGTTTCTATATGTTTCTAAGAAGCTGTTTCCCCCAAACCTGAGGGAGGAGAGCCGTCCCTGAGATTCTCTATCCCCCCTTCCCCTGACTGCCCCAGTGACCTGAAATCAGTCTCGTACTGGGCTTGCTGGCATCCCTAGTGGTAGTCGTACTGCAGTGATAAAGAATTTCCTGTCCTCTTTAAAGCAACACACTTTGGGCACCATAAACAAGGATGAACATGTTTTAATGAGTGCCCGTTTAGCCAGAACACATGCATAAAATGAAGAAAAGCATTGCAAACTCTGGCACCTTAATGTGGTCCTCTACCAACTTTCAAACATCACAGTATCACAGCCTACTGAATTGCAGTACCCCACCCCCATTCTGCAGTGTCCATTCTATTTGTACATTAGGTATTGTATATGTGTGAAAGATGAATTCCCACCAGTTCCTTTTGATATAACATATAATATCCAATGGAAACTCAAACAATCTGAGTCCCTCTGAAACAAAATGCATAGAAAATATAATCAGTGACTCCCATTAATGGAGGCCTTTATGTTAAGGGTACAGAAAGACCAAATAAATGCTTGAGAGATATTTATTACTTTGATGACTAGGTGAACCTGCTGGACCATGGGCCTTTTTCAGGAGCAACCCAAGTAAAGAGGCACAAAACTGTCAGCACAAAAGAAAACACATGCTGTACCAGACTCCTCACAGTAGGGCTGAAGTCGTAGGATATTACCCAGGTACAATGCATCCTGTCAAAATGCAATACATCAGTTTTACTACTCTACATAAAGCCAGCAGTCAGGTGAAACACTGGAAAACACTTTTGGCCAGTTCGTGACAGCAGTAGCAGTTGATTTGACATGTTGTTATCCAAACTATCTGGAGATCTCTCAGGAGGCTTCTGTGAGATTACCTGCAGCACAAGCAGTCCCAGAAATTGTTTTCTGTAGGTATCTGCTGAGAATTTGGGGAGATAACTTGCTACATCAACTGCTATCATTGTTATATCCGAGGCTTTTTTTTTTATCTGAGGATAAGTAGTGGGAGAGAAACTTTAAACTCTAGGAAGCTGTTTCACATTTTAGGGGCAGACATTGAAATGACTTTGAGGCTCTCTGTTGTTTTGGTGGAAAGCACAGCCAGAAGACGTTGGCCAGATTCCTTGAGCAAAGCCTCAAGTTCAGCAGGGTGGCATGGCTAAAGGGTAGGGATATCCCTCAGAGTTTTGTCATTAACCCCCAGTCTGCAAAGTATTGCAGTAGAGAGCGTTTTGTTGGATGCCCTTTTGGCACCCTCACTGGAGTAAGAGGAGGACCCCTCCTCTACGTACCAGTTTGAAATGGGTATCCCTTGCAGCCCCCCCCGACAGAGCCTTCCTGGTTACCTACTGTGGAGTCTTCTGGGTATCAGAGTTTATGTGCCAAAAGCAAGTTGGCATACCAGAACTAAAAGAGGGGGATTTGGTGATCACTATGGTGTGAGAACAGATGGCAGGGGAAACTGGTGCATAATTCATGTCCCCATTGGAGACAACCTAAGGGTCCATCGACTATGGTCAGCCACTACATGAAGGCCAGCCAGGATCCAGCATTGACTTTCCTTTAGCATAAGGATGGCTCATCCCTCACACAATATCAGTATGAGCATCTGTGGATGAAGGCTGGGGATCCTGCAGGGTTCAGTCTTAAAGTGTTTGATATCGCCTCCTTCCAGAACAGTCATGCAATGAACACAAGTGTGGTGGGGATAACAGACAGCCAGCTCCAGGCAACAACCTCAAACCAACTGGCTTGGGCTGGAAGTGATGCAATGGAGGGACTTGCTCCACAGGCTCAAGGCTGAGGTGCAGAATGGGGGCCACACAGGAACACAGGAGGGGGGAGAACAGGGAGGTGAGGTGTCTACCAGGTGCCACGGCATGGAGGGATGGAAGGAAGATCCTGGGGATCACTGGGAAGGCAAGACAGGAGGGTGAGCTGGTGTCATTATCCACCTAGGTACTAATGACCTGGCAAATGGGGAGCCAAAGGAAGTTCACGAAGAGTTTAGGAAATTGAAGGGCCTCGAAGCAGCAGCTACTTCGTCACTTTCAGAAGTACTTCCTGCAAGAGGCAAGGAGCATAGGAGTGCATGCACCAGGAACTTTAACTCATGGTTGAAGAACTGGTGCTGGAGGAAGGGTTTGATCATTGGTGATTGGGGACCCACCTGGAGGGATGGAAGCCTGACGGCCTGCATCCATCCTGAGGGGAATCCAAACTAATGATAAGTTTAAATGCTACATTGCAAAGCATTTAAACTAGCAAAGGAGGGTGGCAGGCCAGCAAGGAGGGTACCTATTTGCTCACCCCCACAGCTAGCAGTGGAACCAGTGAACCAGAGGAGTGGCTATCTCTGCAAAGCAGTGTGAAAAAGATGGAGATTAGTGCCCAAGAGGTGGATAGGCAGAAAAGGGGCAAAATTCAGCAGAAGAGCAGACAGCAAGGAGAACCAGGGATAAAAGACAACCAAGAAAGGGGCTGGAGTAGAACAGCAAAACACTCTAGGGAGGTCAAATCACGGAAAGCCATGTGTGCAAATGCCAGGAGCCTCAGCAACAAGATGGAGGATCTGGAGGAAGTCATGGTGCAGTCAGACCTGGACATTGTGGCCATCACTGAAACCTGGTGTAATGATACCCATGACTGGGAGATGGCAGTACCTGGCTACAACATATTCTAAAGAGACAGAGCAGGCAGGAAGGGGGGAGGAGGAGTGGCACTGTATGTGAAAAATGACATAAGGGCCACAGAGATCCAAGAGGAACAAAATGGGGGAGAGATACTGTGGGATAAGCTGGAAAGGAAAATGGGGACAGCCATCCACACAGGTGTGGTCTATAGACCACCAGCCCAGAAGGAAGAAACAGATAGGGAGCTGATGCTAACCATCCAAAGGATGGCAGACAAGGGTGAGGTAGTACTGGTTGGAGACTTCAATATTCCAGACGTGGACTGGAGCATCCCAGCAGCAGTATCAACTAAGAGTAGATTTATCCTGGAGTCCCTTCAGGGTGCCTTCCTCAAGCAACTGGTCATGGAACCAACTCGGCAGAAGGCAATACTGGACCTTGTGCTCACAAACAGGGGCAGTGTGATGGGGGTAACAGTGGGGGAGCACCTGGGGAACAGTGACCACCAGTCATTGTGGTTTGAAATCACAGAAAAAGCAGAACCAAACCACACAAAAACACGTATCCTGGATTTTAGGGGGGCAGACTTTGGGAAAATGGGGAGATACTTGAAAGAGGCATTAAGGGGAATGGGACAGGAATCAGGGGTTGAGAAACAGTGGGCAGTATTTAAATGGGGATTACAAGAACAACAGAATTATGCATTAAGCAGGTTAGCAAGAGGAAAAGGAAGAGGAGACCATTATGGTTTTCCAAAGAGGTAGCAAAGAAAGTGAAAGCCAAAAAGATTGCATTCAGGCAATACAAAAAGACACAGGTAGAAGGGGATAGGGAGAAGTACCAGGAGAAGCAAAGGGAGGCAGGGAGGTCAGTAAGGGAAGCCAAAGCTCAGACAGAAGAACACATTGCAAAATCAGTGGGTAGAGGGGACAAAACCTTTTACAGGTACATAAGTGAAAAAAGAAAGACAAAGGAAGGATAGTGAGACTGAAGGGGAGGATGGGGAGCCGAGGGAGGATGACAACAGTAAAGCTGACATATTGAACAGGTATTTCTGCTCAGTCTTTACTGAGGAAGAGGAGGGAATGGGTCTGAAGGGAGTACAAGGGTGAGAATGGTGCAGAATGGACACAAGTCCCTTTACACGAGAAAGGGTCCTGAAGGAACTGCAAGTAATAAGAGTTGATAAAGCAATGGGGCCAGATGGGTGCACCCCAGGGTCCTTGAAGAACTAAGAGAGGTGGTGGCTGAACCTCTGGCTATCCTGTTTAGCCAATCACTGGAAACAGGGGAGGTACCCAAAGACTGGAGGGCAGCCATGTAGTCCTCTTATACAAAAGTGGGAACAAAGAGGAAGCAGGGAACTACAGACCAGTCAGCCTCACCTTGGTAGTGGGGAAGATCATGGAAGCACTGCTGAAGGAGAGATTGGTGGAACATCTGGTTGTCAATGGACCACAGGACCCAAGGCAGCATGGTTTCACCCAGGGAGGCTCATGTCAGACCAACCTCGTTGAATTTTGACTGGGTGACTAGGAGGTGGATCAGGGAGGCAGTGGACATGGCCTATTTGGACTTCAGCAAGACCTTTGACACTGTGCACATAGAAGACTATTCACAAACTGGGGAATATGGGTGTGAGCAGGACAGTAGTGTGGTGGGTAGGTAACTGGCTGGGTGGAGGACACAGAGGGTGGTGGTAAATGGCTGTCACTCCACAGAGGGAAGAGTGACCAGTGGGGTACCACAGGGACAGTGCTGGGACCGGTCCTATTCAACATCTTCATCAGTGACATTGCACTGGACCCAGAAGGCAGAATTTCACTCTTCGCTGATGACGCAAAGCTCTGTAACAGAGTAGACACACCAGAGGGTGTATAACAGAATGAGAAGGGACCTGCAGAAACTTGAAGAATGGTCAGGGGTTTGGCAGTTGAAATTCAATGCAAGGAAGTGCAAGATAATGTATATGGGGCACAAAAACCCTGGCACAATATATCAGTGGGGGGGTGAGGATATAGCATGCACCAAGCAGGAAAGGGATCTTGGGGTTATCATCTCTGATGACCTCAAGGTAGGGAAACAGTGTAACAAGGCAGCAGGTAAAGCAAATAGGATGCTGGGATGTATAGGCAGGAGCATCACCAGCAGGAAAAGGGAGGTCATAATTCCACTATACAAGACACTAGTGAGGCCCCACCTGGAGTACAGTGTACAGTTCTGGAGACCTTACCTACGTAAGGACATAGACAGGGTAGAGAAGGTTCAGAGGAGGGCAACAAAGATTGTGCATGGATTGCATCACAAGTCCTATGAAGATAGGTTGAAGGAACTGAACATGTACTCCCTGGAGGAGAGGAAGGAGAGAGGGGATATGATAGAGACATGCAAGTATCTTACAGGGAGGAACAGGGTGCAGGAATACACTATTTTTAAGTGAAAAAGATGTTCCAGGACTAGAGGGCATGGGATGAAGTTGGAGGGAGGACGATTCAGAGGAAACATGAGGACGAATTTCTTCACAGAACGGGTGGTGGACAAGTGGAACACCCTGCCAGAGGAAGTGGTGGGGGCTGAAACAAACACAGGATTTAAGAATGCATGGGATAGACATAAAGGAATTCTGGAGGTCAGGGGTAAGGGGCAACAGACTTCTAGGAAAACATAAACTGAACTTACAAGCTCAAATGGGCAGACTGGGTGGCCCATAGGCCCTTATCTGCGGACACTGTCTATGTATCTATGTATTCTGATCATGGATTTGGGTAGCAATGGCTTGGGACAGGAAAACTGGATTGAGCACTTAAGATGCATGAAGGATGACTTACCTACCATCCGCCACAGGTGGTCTGGCACAGTCTTGGTGTGGTCCTTAATGATCCAGAGGTTACACTGGCAGCACACTCTGGATCATTTTGATACAAGGCTCAAAGTAGAGCCAATATGGAGAAGGCGTCAGTCCTGAGATTGATTGCTGGAGCTGTTGCGAAGCATGACGACACTGCTACTACAGTGGTAGGGTTGTATGCCCTGGATGGGGTTTACCTCTCAAAACTGAGATATGACCTGCTTATATTGGTGATTAAGACTGTCTTGGAGGACTGTCTGGCATCGTGTGTTTGGGGAGACAGATAGAATCTGTACTGTTCTGGCTCAGATGTTCCCAGAAAGTAATTGTGCAGAAAAGCAGGGGTACCAGTTCCTGGTCTGGACAGGTCCCCTGTGGTCAGAATGGGGCTGAAGCCTGAAGACCCATGGCTTGCCCTGAGGTGTCTAGACCCCATTAGGCTTGTTGTGTGGGTGAAGTGAGCCACCACATGGGGGTGAGCTGCACTCCTCTTGATCCAAAGGCCTTCCCTGTTCGGAGGCTGGTGTCCTTCAGAGGTTGTATCCATGGTTCAAAAGAGATCCATTTCATGGGGATGGTGGATCTAGGAAGGCCTGGAGGGGCCTGGGACAAGACTCTATAGCTGCTCATGTCATTCTGGTGTGTAAATAATGTAACTTGCAATAACAAAACACACATGAGCCAGATTCTTAAAGCTCCCAGAGTGGCACAAGGGGCTTGCACTACAAGGAATGGTGCAAACTGCCCCTTGCACCAAAAGATGTGCCAGGAGCTATTCCCAAAAGCAGCTGATGGCAAATGCAGACTGAATGTACCAAAGGGAGCTTGCACCATCCTTGTGGAATAAAATGGGCTGTGGCATGGTGCTAGGGGGCTTGCAGCAGATGCAGACTGTTATATCCACTCAATTCGGGATTCTCAAAACCCTCCCAGAGGACAACATTCTAAGTACCTTTAGAGAAAAGGCAAGTGCACTCCTAGAAAAGGGTCATCGGTGCACCAACTGTCTGCTGGCTAAACTTGAACAGAAAAGAACAAACAATAGAAACATAGAAACATAGAAAGTGATGGCAGAAGGGGACTGCAAGGTGCATCTAGTCCTCCGAGAACCTACCTAATGCTATTCCCCCTCTCCTCCTCTGCCTTTCCATACTCTACCTTTGTGTCTATCCCATTCATTCTTGAACTCGCTTACCGTTTTGAACCCACTAACTCCTTGGGTAGGTCATTCCATGGCTCCACCACCCTTTCTGTAAAGAAGAACTTCCGTGTATTACTCCTGAACCTGCCTCACTTTAGCCTCATGCCATGCCCTCTTGCTCTCCCACTCTCTTTCAATTGGAAAAGTTCTTGAACATTAAGGTCAAGTACTTAAGCTCTGCTGAAGACATAGGCTCAAAAGGATGTTGCATAAGTTGAACAATGCAAACATTTAAGTCCCAGGCAAGGGCAGGATCCCAGAAGGGAGGATTGGTATGAAGCAATCCCTTGAAAAACTGGGATCAGTTTGGTAAGGGAATCCTTCCTTTGGGACCAAAAGGCCCTCAGATGGAACTGAATGTCTCTCATCTGGAATTTTGCTCCTTGGACCACTGCTGTAGAAGCTGCCATGTGGCCCAAAAGCTGGAGGAAATGCCTTGCTGGTCAAGACACCTGAAGGCTGAAGGAAGAAGCCAGTTCTATAAGAACTCTTGCCCTCTCCAGGGGAAGAAAGGCTCTTGCTTTGACAGTATCCAGCTCTGCCCCTATAAAGGTAAGGAGCTGCACTAGCTCGAGAACTGACTTGGGAAGGTTGAGAAGAAATCCTAGAGAAGTGAGCACTTGCTGGATCACTTTCAGGTCCGACTTGACTTGGTCTGGAGACTGGCCCACTATTAGCCAATCGTACAGATATGGAAAAATGGAAATCTTTTGCCTTCTTAGAAAGGCAACCACTACTGCCAGGCACTTTATGAAAACCCTTGGGGCTAATGTTAGACCAAAGGGCATTGCTTTGAACTGATAGTGGCCTGAGGGCAACTCGAACCTGCTAGACCACCAGGAATAGATATCTTATTATATGGACATATTGAGACTGGGGGATCTGCTAGATCACCAGGGATGTGCTTATGTTAATAAGAAGGGGACTGGGGCTGGGGTGTTCTGCTGGTCCATCATGGACACATATACTGTCATTTTATTACGACAGGGATCAGTGCTGGGGGGTGCTGCTAGAACACCAGGGACATGATTATTGTATTACACAGGGGACGGCGGCTGGGGAGGGGAGGTGGGGACCATGGCACATTGACACTAGTTCTCCACTATCCCAGAGGACACAATTCTAAGTACCCTTAGACCAGCCCTGGCAGGTATAAAGGTACTTAAAATTACAAACAATGTTGCACTCCAGCGAACAGACAAGGAGCCCAACATGCAGGGAAATTCAATTTATTGCAGAGTCCACATGGAAAACACCAACAGGCAGGTCTCTTGAAAGTGGGCAAACCATGTAAAAAGGTGGCACTAAAGGCAAGTGGCATGCTGGGCTGCATCAGGAGGTGAATCACAAGTCACAGAGGGAGGTGGATGGACTCTGGGATGTCCATCATTTCCATATAATCAGGCTCCTCTTGATCCTCCATTGCCTCCTCCATAGGGAGCTGGAGGGTTTCAGCCACTTTTCTGTAAAACAGAAAATGGGAAGGGGACTCAGAAAGCCTAGGAGGGGAAATACAGAAAGTCTGTCTGGGGAGATGTCCGGTTCCACAGGCACATCCAGACTTTCACCATCATCACCATTATCTTCAAACTCCCCCTCCTCCTCAAACTCCGTTCATAAAAATCTTCAGGGTATAATCTTGAACCGGGAACCGACCAACGAACCTGCAAAGATTGCCCGACTGGTCGGAACCGGCGAAGCGATTCTACAATCCGAATCGCTTGGCTATCTCCTCTGCAGGTCAGAACATGAATCTCTGGATCCAAACCGTCAATTTTTCTTTATGCTTCCTTTTGTAGGAACCGACCCTCAGGATCAGCTCTCCTCTTGCCTGAAGAAGTATCGCCTGATCAGAGGCACCTTCTGGTTCGGTTGGAACCGAACTGGCTGGCCATCCGGTCAGCAGACTTCTCTGCCTCCTTTTCCTCAGTCTACCTAATCTCTTTCCAGGGTAGATTTAGGAAAGTTTTACAAATTTGGCAGTCTGTATCAAGGTGTTCAAACCCCAGACAATAAACACAGGTGGTGTGGGGATCGGCCTTAGCAAAGACCTCCCCACACTCACTGCAGTGTTGAAACCCAATGGGCCCAGTTTTTTTCTTGGGTTTCTCAGACATGGCCAACCTAACCAAACTTACCCTTTTCATGGCAACCCACCAGGCAAGACTCCCTTATCAGTTCCTAACCGTGTCACGGGTATTGTAAAAAAAGTTCAAAACACATTTTTTTTTAGAACTGATGAGGACCAGTAACCACACTCTAAAGTAAAACACAAGGATTCACCACAAGTGATTGGTTCAGCCAAACCGATCTAACACTTTACAATTTCCACACAGAAAATCAGAACAAAACCTATCTATTACTCATGGTACCACAGACAGAGACTGAACTGACTATGTGGAAATAAATTTGGTTTAAAACCGACAATTTAACCAAGACTTTAACTGACTTTAGAACCGAGCTGAAGGAGAAATCTCCGGAGCGACTGTTCAGTGAGGCGGAGTAAATAATCTGACGGTTGGATTTCAAAGGGCTCTAGACAGAGACATCAACCGAGCTTGAGATCAGCATTCTATGCTCTGCATAGAAAAGTTAACCCTTTGTTCTCCGGGGCAGTTTAAAGGTTGGGGCTACCTGCAATAGTCAGAATACAGCAAGACTTCATGTTGTTTGAAGAAAAAATTGCTCACCTTAGTAATTATGTTTCTTCTAATGGAGCCTTGCTGTATTCTGACAATTTCAGTTAACCCCAGCCTTTAAACTGCCCCGGAGAACAAAGGGTTAACTTTTCTATGCAGAGCATAGAATGCTGAGCTCGAGCTCAGTTGATGTCTCTGTCTGGAGCCCTTTGAAATCAACTGTCAGATTCTTACGAGCAAAAACTCACTATCATATGTGGAAATTGTAAAATTTTACTAGTCAACTGGCAACAAAAAGTTTTGGATTCCCAAAGGAAGACTCAAGTCAGGAAACTCAAAACCCAAAAACCAATCCAAATAATAATAATAATAAAACAAACACCCAAACAAAAGAAGAGGGTGTAAAAAGCAGCACCCCTGAGGTGCAACACTGCACCTGCCCACCCACTTCCCAAAAACAGGTTCTGAGAGGGGAGGCAGGGAGGGAGATCAGAATGCAGCAAGACTCCATTAGAAGAAACATAATTACTAAGGTGAGTAATTTTTTCCTTCAAACAACATGAAGTATTGCTGTATTCTGACTATTGCAGACTACCAAGCAGTACCTCCATGGAGGAGGGATAGAACCTACTTTGGGAATAGACTCTGAAGTACTGCTGTGCCAAACCGAGCATCACTCCTAGCCTGGATATCCAGAGAGTAATGCTTGGTAAGGTATGGACTGTTTTCCAGGTGGCTGCTTGACAAATTTCTAAGAGAGGAATATCCCTGGAAGCAGCCAGGGAAGCAGCTGTACCTCTGGTGGAGTGAGCCCTCAAGCCTAAGGGTGGAATTTTTCCTAGTTTCTCATAGCAGAATTGTATACAAGACACAATCCACCTGGCAATAGTTCTCTTGGTGGCAGGTTTTCCCTTTCCCATGTCTCCATAAGTGAGGAACAACTAGAGGGAATCAAACCTGTGACCCTTGGTACGCTTTATATAGTAGCTAAGGGCCCTTTTAACATCTAAACTGTGTAGCCTCCTCTCTCCTGAAAAAGAATGATCGGTGAAGAAAGCAGGGAGAGACACAGACTGATTCAAGTGGAAATCTGAAACCACTTTGGGCAAGAACCTTCTATTGGTTCTAAGGACCACTTTATCCCTATGAAAGGAAATAAAATCAGGTTCAACTGACATCGCTTGCAATTCACTGATAAGTCTGGCAGAGGTAATGGCTACTAAAAACACAGTTTTCCAAGTCAAGTACTTAAGTTCTGCTGAGGACATAGGTTCAAAAGGAGGTTGCATAAGTTGAGCAATGCAAACATTTAAATCCCAGGCAGGGGCAGGATCTCTAAAGGGAGGATTGGTATGAAGCAATCCTTTAAAAAATTTACAGAACACAGGATGAGATGATAGTGAGGAAGACTTCTCCACTGACAGAAAAGCAGAAACAGCTGACAAGTGCACCTTGAGAGTAGCTTGTCTGAGGCCTAAGCCATTCAGATGGACCATATAATCCAGAACTGTAGGCAATCCAGCAGTGCCTGGGGAAACATCTTTCTTCGAACACCAAATGCTGAATCTCTTCCATTTGGAGTTATAGGTTTTTCTAGTGACGGGCTTTCGAGAGGCTTTGAGAATATCCAGAACTTCCTGAGACAGATGCAAATCTGCATACTCTAAGTCTTCAAGAGCCATGCCTTGAGATTGAGAGACTGAAGATTGGGGTACCAAATCCTCCCCTGAGAGGAGGTTAACAGGTTGTAATTCCTGGGAAGAAACAGGGGAAGATGGACTGCTAGGGACAGCAACAGGGGGTACCAAGGCTGTCTGGCCCAGTCTGGAGCAATCAGAATCACTTTGCAAGGTTGTGACCTGTATCTTGACTAAAACTTTGAACAGTAGAGGAAAGGAGGAAGGCATACAGATATTTCCCTTCCCAGTTCAGAATCAGAGCATCCAGAGGGACTGAGCCCAAGACTGGGGTCTGCAACAAAAGAGAGGGAGTTGGTGATTGTCTGAGGCTGCAAAGAGATCTATCTCTGGAGTGCCCCACCTTGAAAAAATCACCTTCAAGACCAGAGGGTCCAGGGACCATTCATGATGGCCCTGTGAGATCCTGCTCAGTGCATCTGCTAGCACATTATCCTTCCCTGGAAGGTGGACTGCTATCAGAGAGGTTTGCAGGGAATAAGCCAGGGACCACAACTTCATAGCTTCTGTGCACAAGGCCGTAGAACGAGTGCCTCTCTGCTTGTTGATGTACCACATGATGGTGGTGTTGTCTTTTCTGACTTGAACCACCTTGTTCTGCACTGACTGAGAGAAAGCTTGTTGGGCCAGAAAAACTGCCCTGAGTTCTAGGAGATTGATATGGAGAAGGGATTCCTGAGTGGACCACAGTCCCTGGGCAGTGAGGGCCCCCAGAAGGGAAGCATCCGTGGTAAGGACCACTGAATGAGACTGTGTAGCAAATGGGACCCCTTGCCTTAAATTGTCCTGATCCTGCCACCACTGAAGGGCTTGGATCAGGGTCCGAGTCACTGGAATCAGTTTGGTAAGGGAATCCTTCCTCTGGGACCAAAAGGCCCTCAGATGGAACTGAATGTCCCTCATCTGGAATCTTTCCCCTTGGACCACTGCTGTAGAAGCTGCCATGTGGCCCAAGAGCTGGAGGAAATGCCTTGCTGGTCGAGACACCTGAAGGCTGAAGGAAGAAGCCAGTTCTATAAGAACTCTTGCCCTTTCCAGGGGAAGAAAGGCTCTTGCTTTGACAGTATCCAGCTCTGCCTCTATAAAGGTAAGGAGCTGCACTGGCTCAAGAACTGACTTGGGAAGGTTGAGAAGAAATCCTAGAGAAGTGAGCACTTGTTGGGTCACTTGCAGGTCTGACTTGACTTGGTCTGGAGACTGGCCCACTATTAGCCAATCATCCAGATATGGAAAAATTGAAATCTGTTGCCTTCTTAGAAAGGCAACGACTACTACCAGGCACTTTGTGAAAACCCTTGTGGCTGACGTTAGACCAAAGGGCATTGCTTTGAACTGATAGTGGCCTGAAGGAAGTTTCTTTAGCATGCTTTTGTTTATTTGTTTATTGAATTATGTTATTATAGTTCTGTTTTGAGTAAGGTGTAATTACAGGTGGGTTTTAGTTTAATTGTAATTGAGGGTAATTTATTTATGAGGTAATTAGGATTTTTATTGAGGTGTCTGGTAGTCAGTTCATTTCCCACTTGTTTAGTCCCCCTGGTCGTGCATTATTCGTCCTCTGACCTCCGCGCCCTCCGCCCTTTTTCTCCCCTTCCTTCCCATTTTCCATCTATTAGTGCTGTCGGCGCTTGGTATTGTAACGTAACAGGGTTTGGGGTGGGTGTGGGGGGCCGACACTGAGGGGGTGAATGAATGGACCTCTCATATAGGGCTGGTTAGGTCCAGAAGATGCCCTGGGGCAAAATGGAGCCTGGAATGTGGTGTTTCATGTCTAGTCCCCATACCCAAGGCCACCATCTGTTTTGATGGGCAAGTACTTGGGACTGCTCAGGAGCTTTGTCCAACTCGGACGGTGTTGTGCAATGCCAGATCTGTTAAAAACAAGTCTTCTGTTATTGCTGACTTTGTTGGGACAGCTGATCTGGCTTGCATCACCGAGACCTGGTTGGATGGAAATGCTGGCCCCATTTCGGAGGCAACTGTTCCAGACGGGTACTCGGTGATTCACCGCCCGAGATTAGATGACGGGGGGGGTGAGTAGCAGTCTGTTTCAAGACCAGGTTGGGGCTCACAGGTGTACCAGTTGATGAGGCAGAATCCTTTGAGTGTACCGTACTAGCTGGTGTGGGTTGCAGGATAGCCCTCGTCTACCATCCACCAGGGGACGAGAGGTGATTCCTGCAGGACGTGGCAGACTTCATCACCGATATGGTGTTGGAGTCACCCATATTGATGGTTCTGGGTGACTTCAATGCCTGGGTCGACAAAGAACTCTCAGCTTTTGGTCAGCACTTCCTCCAGCTGATGACATCGCTGGGCTTTACACAGATTGTTTCTTCAGCTACTCATAATCACAGTCACTCTCTGGATTTGGTTTTTCTCCTGTGGATTTAGGCCTTTGATTTGGTGGTGAAACCTGTCAGTTGGTCTGATCATTACACTGTGGGCTTCAATGTTCATGCTCCCCTTCATAGGTCTGTTCCTGTGGAGATGGTTCAATACCGTCCTTTACAGGACGTGTGCCCTGAAGACCTGATGGCAGTATTGAACCTCTCAGAGTTCCCTGGTGCCAGCAAGAGTCCGGAGTCCATGGTTTTGGCTTATAATCAGGCCATTTCTTCGGATCTTGACTCAATTGCTTCTGTCCATGTTTGTCCCCTCTCCCTCCGCCCTCGGGCCCAATGGTTTGATGGGTCCTTGAGGGAGTTGCGACATGTGGGACGATGGTTAGAGCGTTGTTGGCGGAAATCTGCTCTAGAAGTTGACTGCCTTAGTTTGGAGGGACATTATCAGCTCTACCAATCAAAGATCTCCCGTAAGAAGGCAGAATTCCTGTCCAGGGAGATCAGATCGCTGTTGCTCAGATTCGACCGGCTCAGCTCTTCAGAACTGTGGACAAGCTGTGCAACCCAGCCTGTCTCCAGCTCCGTCGAGCTTTTTCACAAAAGGAGTGTGATGAGATCGCTCAATTCTTTGTGAATAAGGTTGCTGACATCAGATCAGAGATCCACCAGACTCACTCTAAGGGGGAAGCTGTTGGTTGGCATTCAGCCATGGTATCACGGGCCTCCTGGAGTTCCTTTGACCTGCCGAGGTTCGAGGATGTTATGCGGATTGTCCAGGGGATGTGCCATACATGCTGTAGTTTAGATCCAGGTCCAACCTCCCTGATTTTGGGTTGTGTTGAGATTGTGGGCCCGTTTCTGACTGAAATAATCTGGTGCTCCCTAGAACTGGGTGAGTTTCCTAGCTCCCTAAAGGAAGCGGTGGTGACTCACCTTTTGAAGAAAGCTTCTTTGGACCCAGATATTTTTGCCAACTACAGACCTATCTCTAGCCTTCCCTTTATTGGGAAGGTTATTGAGAAGGTAATTGCAAACCAACTGGAGGACCATTTGACCATCGATAATATCTACGAACCTCTCCAGTCTGGTTTCGCAAGAGGCACAGTACTGAGACTGCTCTGGTTCAGGTGCTTGATGATCTCCTGATGGCAAGAGATTGGAGAAACCATTCTATCTTGGTTCTCCTTGATCTCTCCTCAGCTTTTGACACTGTAGACCATGGGGTTTTTCTTGAGCACCTTCAGTCCATCTTTGGACTGTCTGGTACAGTACTCAGATGGTTTTCATCTTTCCTATCTGGGAGAACATAGAGAGTTGTGTTGGGGATTTTTTCCTCTGACCCTTTCTCTCTGCAGTGTGGGTTCCCCCAGGGCTCAGTGCTTTCCCTATGTTGTTTGCAGTGTATATGCTGCCCCTCAGAAACACTGTAAGATGGTATGGGCTGAGGTTTCACTGCTATGCTGATGATTCCCAGCTCTACCTGTCTTTTTCCCCCAACCAGGCTAGTGCTTTCTCTGTATTTTTAATAGCTGCCTCGCTGAAATCCATGACTGGATGAATTCGAGCTGGTTGAAGTTGAGCGCTGGTAAGACCGAGGTTATGGTTGTGGACCTGGGTCACAGGATAGAGGGGTTGAGGCCTGATCAGCCTTCTGGTTTATTTCTGGGGGGAAAGCAGATCCTTACCTCTGAACGGGTGCGTAACCTGGGAGTGGTAGTTGACGACAGGCTGACCCTTCGCTATCAGGTATCAGCAGTCATTAAGTCTGCATTTTACCATCTTAGGAACATTGCCAGGGTGAAGCACCTTGTTCTGTGCAGCGATTTACCTGTGTTGGTCCACGCCTTTGTGACCTCTCGCCTTGACTATTGCAACTCCCTGTACCTGGGGCTTCCTGGGGTTGATATCGGCCGCTTACAACTAGTGCAGGACACTGCTGCAAGGTTATTGACAGGGGTATCAAGAAGGACACACATTACCCCTGTTTTGCACTATCTGCACTGGCTTCCTATACAGTGGCGGATCACCTTTAAAGTAGGTCTTTTGACCTTCAAAGCCCTGCACGGACTTGACTCCGACTACTTGAAAGAGCTTCTGATTCCTTACAGCCCTGTACGACAGCTCCGTTCAGCTGACGAGGGATTGCTGGAGATTCCGAGGGTTATTTTAAAATCTTCTGGGGCTCAGGCTTTTTTATTTATAGCCCCAACCCTCTGGAATTCTCTGCCTCGCCAGCTTCGGGAATGCACAACCATGGAGATTTTCAAGCAGGAACTTAAGACCCATTTGTGGAGGCAGGCTTTCATGGTTTGAGGTTGTTGTTATTATTCTGATTTTGTATGTCTATTTTCTCTTTTTATATAAAATTCACAGTATTTTATTTTTCATTACAGTGTTAGATAAATGTTTTGGACAAAATCCTTTATCAGCGTGAACACAGCACTGAATAAATAACAGCCTACTGTGTTCTTTTCAATACATATTTTATAATCTTTTGCTGCCAGTACCTATTCCTTTTATATTTGTATTCTTTCTGGCATAATCTTGGCAGTACTTAAAACTTTCTTCTGCCTTGTAGGGGTGGGCGAAAATGCGGATTTCTGCTGTCGTGGAAGTTCTGCGAAATTTAGAAAATGTTGTGGAATTTTCCACTCTTTTGCCTGTGGTGGAATTCCAAACTTTCACCAAGTAACTGTGGATTTCTGCCTAGTACTGCGGCGCTTAATTTCAAACAACAGACTTTTTACATGATGTGCAGAAATAAAGTCTCTTGCTTAGTATTTTGCCATACATCATGTAATTATCCACAGTTTGCATTACTTCTGCGGTTGTTTTCCCTGCAGTTTAATACATTAACCCACATTTCTTACATTTATTCTGCAGTTTTTCAGTGGAATGTCCATAAAAGTTGGTGAAATGATTTCCGAATTTTTGCAGAAATGAAAATCTGACTTTTGCCAAAATTCCGCAGGCAGTATTTTTTATTGCGCATCCCTACTGCCTTGTAATTTGTTTTTAAAGGATTTTTTTACTCTGATGTGGCAGCTTGACTTCCTGCTTTTAAGCACTGCGAAGATTATGCCAAAAGGAATACAAATATAAAAGGAATAGGTGCCAGCAGCAAAAGATATTAAAATACATATTGAAAAGAACACAGCAGGCTGTTATTTATTCGATGCTGTGTTCACACTGATGAAGCATTTCGTCCAAAACATCTGTCTAACACTGTAATGAAAAATAAAATGCTGTGAATTTTGTGAATTATATAAAAAGAGTGAATATCTGTTTAATTTTGGTGAGTGAGTCCTACCTTTTATGAATCTGTATACACATAAATATTTGTTTGATTAGTAACAGGACTACTCAATTTAAAGGAAACTTTTTGCTTTTCTACCAAGGTGGCTGTGTTGGGTTCTAATCCTTTCCTTAATAAATGCCCCTGTTGTTTTTTCTCTTTATGCACATAATCAGTTATGTCATTTGTTAAATCTGGATCCATATCATGATTCTACCCAGTCTATCTTAGGAAACCTGAGCTTGAAGATGTTGACTCGGATGGCTTGGCCTTCTTTGGAGCTTTTGTCAGTGGATCATTTGTTGTCAGATGGCAGGCTTATCACCTTTGTGGTGGCCCAGCAAAAGTTTGGTTGGCTTCCATCTATGTGTTTTAAATATATTCAACTTTGGCATATGTTGTTTCAATATTTTGGTACTGGTGTTTGGACTAAAGATTATGGGGTTACATTGCTCTCTTTGATATCAGTCGTCCCCACCTCCAAGGTCATAGCATTTTTTCATGCGCAGTTACGGGAACTCCTCGCTGAGAGGGAGTCTAGTTTTTTTATTCTTGGGATCAGGTCTCACCTCCCCAGGGGGGGCCCCCATGACTGGCCCCACATTTGGAAAGACACATATAAGTGTATTAAATGGGACAGGTATTGTCTCATGCATTTTCAAATTTTACATAATATGTTTTATACTCCAATGAAACTTTACAGAATGGGCAGATTGATCTTGGATGTATGTACTAGGTGTCAGAAGGACTGGAGTTTGTTATTGCACATTCTTTGGACTTGTCAAAAGGTTGAACCTTTCTGGGAGGAGAGTAGATATCATTTGAATTCCTTATGAGGGCTTGACCAGGCTTTCACACCTGAAATTTGTAAATTGGGGGAATTTGCCAGGGTTTTATTGGGTAATCAAAAACCTCATATTGCATTAATATCAGCCTGCGCTAAGAAGGTTAATTTTTGATGCTGGTGAGACCAGACCATCCCTACTTATGTGGAATGGCACTGAGAAATCTATTTTGCACTGCAGGATAAACATTTTATTGCAAATATGTCATATTCTTATAAAAAATATACTCAGGTATGGAAACCCCTTTTTATCTTGTTGAGCCTTGAAGCTGGGTGATGGTCGGTTATCCACTATTCACTGTTCGTTATTCATTATTTATTACTCATTATTTGTGTGTTTTTTCCTGTACCTTGTATTTCTGAAAAGGACTGGAGCCTATCTGACCCGACACAATAATTCTGATACATACTTGTTTTTTCTCAGAACATGAACTCTCCCTTTAGGTTTTGTTTAAGCAGTTCTTTCCTACCTTTTTTGGTAATGTTTCAGCCTCCAGAGAGGGGAGGAGAGATGGGGGGGTTATTGGGGTTGGGATGGGAGGGGCTTGGATTGGTGAGTTATGGTTATAGCTTGATTGGAAAGTCTATATGTTCTGGATAATGTCATCCTGCATCTGTTGTATATTTATATGTAAATGGTTCCATACTTATTTTGTTAATTCTTGATATGTATTTTGGAGCCAATGTATCTTTAATGTTCTCTGTATCTTGTTCCTAATCAAGTTCAATAAAGTTTATTGAATTTAAAAAAAAGATGGGGATCATGGCTGGGTGGGGTCTGCTGGACCACCAGGGATGTGCTTATGTTAATAAGGAGGAAATCGGGGCTGAGGGGGTCTGCTAGACCACCAGGGACATATATAATTCCATTAAGATGGGGATCATGACTGGGGGGCATTCACTAGACCACCAAGGATATATATAATTCTCTTAAGGCAGGGATCAAGGCTTATAGCTGGGCAAGCCAGAGCAGGCTTGAGCCTTGCTCGAGATTACTGCCTGGCTTGGCTTGGCTTTACCTCTGTTAGAAACTGATAGCCAAGATCAGGCTGAGCCAGTTATGGTCAAAGTAAGCATCTTTGTCAGCCTGAGCAGCTAGTATGATAAATAGATAGATAGACAAATAGATAGATAGATAGATAGATAGATAGATAGATAGATAGATAGATAGATAGATAGATAGATAAATATTAATTATAATGCACCTCTTCACGGGGGCTCGGAGCTCCGTACAATGCATAAAATCTAGAACAAATAAAAACATTCATCTTACCATAAATAAAAGCATTATATTACAGAGCATAAATCAACTTCAATCACAATATTAAAATGACAGTCTATACCGCAAAATATTTCATACTTTAATAGGTTGAATGCTTGTTAAAATAAAAACATCTTGAGCCCCCTCTTAAAGGCTTCCCCCGATGGGGCCACTCTAAGTTCCACAGGACAGGCATGGCCAGGAGAAAGAACAATCTCCATCCCCAGACCCAAAACTACAATTGATTCAGAAAAAGATTTTGAGCAGATGGCACAGAACACCTGATAGATTATTTTGCTTCAGTTTGTCCAACTTGGGACTAAGTTGGAGATGTGGTGCAGAGAGGGGTTCCTCGTTTCATATTGCATGGGCATGTCCCCGGCTTAACAATTGGTGGTCTGACATTGTCATTAAGGTTGAGGAGGTATTAGGCATTACACTCCCACATTCTCCCAGTTTTTGGCTACCTGGAGACCCTTCAGTCCTTTCTAAGAAAGCTATGAAATTTAAACCTTTTCTTTATGCTGTGGCTTTGGAAACTAAACGTTTAATTCTTCTGAACTGGTCCTCTCCCACCATTCCCACTCCAAACCATTGGGAGCAAACTGTCCTTAAGACAGCATCTTATTTAAAGGTTAGGTACTGGAGAAAAGGTGCTTTGTCACAGTTTTTTGGGATATGGGCACCATTGTTAATGAATGTTGGGATGAAAACAGTGATAGATACAAACTAATGAGTTTTGTTTTTGTATTTTTGTCTAGCTTTGTCTTTTTCATTTTTTCTGCTGGTCAGCAGTTATTGATAGAGATGAGTGCTCAGACAGAGGCTGTCACGTTATCAGGTCTTGTTATACTGCCATGTTATATCTTGTAAGTCTTAGCTAATATTTTTCAGCTAGTTTTTGTTTATAGCTCTCTTTTTATAATTCTTGGAGTGAGTTGTTATTCTTTCTTTACAAGTTGTGTCTTAATGTATAATTTTTATTATGCTGATTGCGTGCAGCTCAAGAAACATATTGGCACAGCTTGCTGAGAAGCAGGTTGTGGAGGCACAGCACTGTTGTGGCCAATACCCCCACAGCCTGCAAAGGCTTGCTTCCCCCAATGCCGTTGCAAGCTGCTGCTTACACAAGTTTGGAATGTTCGCACCAACTTGTGACAAATCATCTGCTGCAATCAGGGGCCACCTTGTCATTGCAGTGTAAGCCATCCGCTGCAATGAGGGAGTGACCCATCATTGCAGGGCGTATCTAGCAAGCCTGATATTGTTTGTGAACATGGCGGTGGGTTGCCGCCCTGTTCACAAACAATCTCTTTCCCACAATGTTTATCTGCGGCGGAGCCGCGTCGGATATGTCCCCCATTTCAGTGTCTGCTGATGGGTGCCCAATCCCGCCTGCAAAAATGAATTATCCCCCTTTGTTATTTGCCGACGGGTGCCCAATCCCCATCTACAGAAAGGAATCCACCCTTTTGTTGTTTGCCGACAGGGGTGCCCAATCCCCCGTCGGCTACAGCGCCCACCCCAAAAGCGAGATTCCAGTGGCACGCTGGGAGCCCATCCCAATGTGACAAATGACCCTGTGAAGGTAAAAACCATCCCGCATTGTCTTTTTTTTTTTACCTGTAAAGAAAAAATGGTCCCTCGCAGTCTCCCAGACCCCCCTCCCACAACCCGCCCCCACCCACTGCGCACCGTGCCTCCCCACACCCCTCCTTACCCCGTACTTACCTCTGGAGTCTGGCATGATGATCTCTGGTGGACCAGGAACATGTTTGCACTCTTCAAAGCCGACCGCGAACTGAGGAAATGCTGGTAAGCTGTATAATGGAGTAAATAGGGTTTTTTCAACTTTGCTACATATCTCAGGCATTTTTTGGAGTTTTTTTACCACATTTTCAACATGGGGTTTTTGGGACCCCTCCTCATGAATGCTACAACTGTCATGGTGTTAATCAGCCCCAAAAGGTGATTTCGCGGTCACTGTGTGGAATCACCTTTGGGGGCCGATTAACGAAACGACAGTGCCAGTGTTCATGAGGTGGGCTCTCAAAAAGCCTATGTTGCAAATTTGGTGGGAAATCTCCCCAAAATGACTGTTTTATGAGTGTGCACTGCACAGTTGCTACACATGCTCGAAACTTCGTGAATTTGCAATATTTTGATGAGAGATTTTCAACATTGGCATTTTGTCACACCTCCTTATGTACAGTACAGCTGTCATTGTTCACATCCTGGCGGAAATCTGTTTTCGCACATCCGGCGCAGAATAGAAACATAGAAACATTGACTTCGATGGCAGATAAGGACCACTTGGCCCACCCAGTCTGCCCATTTCCCTACCTACTGGATAAGCTGCAGATTCTAGTTAACCAACAGCCTACTTCCTGCCACCCCCCACTACAATTGCCTTCTGTCTGTCCCATGCATGTTTGAATTCCCCCACTGTTTTAGCCCCAACAACCTCCCCAGGAAGGCAGTTCCATGCATCCACCACTCTCTCCGTGAAAAAGATTTCCTCACATTACCCCTGAGCCGTCCCCACTATCTTTAAATTGTGTCCCCTTGTTCTTACACATCTCTTTTTCTGAAAGATGCTACCCTCCTGGACTTTGTTGATTTCCTTGAGGCACTTGAACATTTCTATCATGTCCCCCTGTCCCTCCTTTCATCAAGGGTATACATATTAAGCTCTCTCAGTCTCTCTCTCATATGATTTCTGATGCAGACCCTGCACCATTTTAGTTGCCCTCCTCTGGGCTGCTTCCATCCTGTCTATGTCCTTGCGTAGATGAGGTCTCCAAAACTGCACACAGTACTCCAGATGGGGTCTCACCAACTGTCTGTACAGAGGGATAACCACTTCCCTTTTTCTACTCGTGATGCCCCTTCCTATGCATCCCAGTATCCCCCTGGTTCTCCTCACTGACTTCTCGCATTGCTTACCCACCTTTAGATCATCCGATATGACTACCCCCAAGTCCCGTTCCATTTCTGTTGTTGTTTGTACCTCCCCTGCTATTGTGTACTCTTCTCCTGGGTTTTTGTTTCCCAAGTGCATTACTTTGCACTTCTTTGCATTGAATCTAAGTTGCCATATGTCTGACCATTCCTCCAACCTTGCCAAGTCCCTTCTCATCTTTTCTACCCCCCCCTTGTGTATCAACTCTGTTACAGATCTTTGTATTATCTGCAAAGAGGCATACCTTTCCCTCCAGACCCTCTGCAATGTCACCTATAAAGATGTTAAAGAGGACTGGACCCAGTACTGAGCCCTGAGGTACTCCACTAGTGACCCCCCTTTCTTCGAAATGTGTGCCACTCACTATTACCTTCTGTGTCCTGTTGTGCAGCCAGTTTGCAACCCAGGCTACCACCCTGGGACCCACTCCCAAGCTGGCTAACTTGATTATTAATCTTTTGTGTGGGACTGTGTCAAATGCCTTGCTAAAGTCTAGGTAGGCCATATCCACAGCCCCTCCCTTGTCTATTACTTTGGTCACAGAATAGCATGGTCGCTGTCGGAAATCAGTGTTTGGGACAGATTAAGAAAATGATAGCGAGACTGTTCATGAGTAGAGGTCCTGAAATGGCTATGTTGAAAATATGGTAACGATACTCCATAAAATGACTGTGTTACAAGCATGCATTGTGCAGTTTGCACGCAAGCTCATAACTTCGCGAATGTATAATATTTTCACTCCAGATTTTCAACATTGCCATTTTCCCACACCTACTTATGAACAGTGCAGCTGTCATTTTTCCCATCCTGGCCAAAATGTGCTTTCGCAGCTCCAGCACAGAATAGAGCGGTCGCTGTGGGAAATCACTGCCCGGGACAGAGTAATAAAATGACAGTGATACTGTTCATGAGCAGAGGTCCTAAAATGCCTATGTTGAAAATCTGGTGATGATAGCCCATCAAATGACTGTGTTACAAGTCTGCGTTGCACACTTTCCACACACCCTTGTAACTTTGCAGATTCGTAATATTGTCATGCCGCATTTTCAACAATGGCAATTTTTCACACCTCCTTATGAGCAGTACAGCTGTCATTTTTCACATCTTGAGTGAAATGTGGTTTCACATTTGTGGCACAGAATAACATGGTCGCTGTGGGAAATCAGTGTTCGGGACCGATTAAGAAAATGACAGTGGCACTGTTCATGAGCAGAGGTCCTAAAATCACTATGTTGGAAATTTGGTGTCAAAACTCCATAACATGACTGTGTTACAAGCGTGTGTTCAACTGTTTCCACGCACCCTTGTAACTTCACAAATTTGTAAAATTTTCACGTCACATTTTCAACAGTGGCATTCTTTCACACCTCCTTATGATCAGTACAGCTGTCATTTTTCACATCCTGGCTAAAATATGTTTTTGCACTCCTGACTGAGAATAGCACAGTTGCTGTGGGACATTAGTGTTTGGGATAGATTAAGATGGAACGAGTGAGAGGGGGGGAGTGACCGAGCTCAACTGAGCTCTGTCAGGACTGCTCCAGATTTGTTTGTGGACAGAAAAAGGCCCCAACACAAGAGGCCAGTACAAAAGGGCAGCCTGCAGCACTGGGAGAAACAGAACGAGAGAGTGAGTGAGGGAGGGGGAGTGAGCAAACTCACCGGAGCGCTGTCAGGACTGCTGCAGATTTCTTTTTGGGCAGAAAAAGGCATCAATGCAGGCAGGGGTCCAGTAGAAAAGGCCAGCCTACAAAGGCCAGCCTGCAGCGGTGGGAGAAACAGTACGAGTGAGCTAGAAAGGGGGACTGAGTGAGCTCAACGGAGCTCTATCAGGACTGCTGCGTATTTCTTTGTTGGCAGAAAAAGGCGCCAATGCAGCCAGGAGCCCCATACAAAAGGGCAACTTGTAGCACCACAACAAACAGAATGAGCACGTGACAGAGGGAGATTGAGTGACCTCAATGGAGCTTTGTCGGTACAGCTGCAGATTTATTTGTGGACAGACAAAGGTTCCAATGCAGCCAGCAGCCCCGTACACAAGCGCAGTCTGCAGTACCAAGAGAAACAGAATGAGTGAGTGACAGAGTGGTAGTGAGCAAGCTCAACTGAGCTCTATTGTGATTGCTGTGGATTTCTTTGTGGGCAGAAAATGCGGCAACACAGGCAGGAGCCCAGTACAAAAGGCCAGCTTTCAGCACGGGCAGAAACAGAATGAGTGAGTGAGACAGGGGGAGTGAGCGAGCTCAATGGAGCTGTGTCGGGACTGCTTCAGATTTCTGTCTGGCCAGAACAAGCCACCAATGCAGGCAGGAGCCCAGTACAAAAGAGCAGCCTGCAGCGGCAGGAGACACAGAATGAGCGAGTGAGGGATGGGGACTGAGTGAGCTCAACGGAGCTCTGTTGGGACTACTGCAGATTTGTTTGTGGGCAGAAAAAGGCAGCAATGCATGCAGGGGCCCAGTACAAAATGGCAGCCTGCAGTGGCAGGAAAACCAGAATGCGCGAGTGAGAGAGGGGGAGTGAGCAAGCTCAATGGAGCTGTATTGTAACTGCTGCAAATGGCGGCAATGCAGGCAGGAGCCCAATAGAAAAGGGTAGCCTACAACGCCATCAGAAACGGAATGAGCGAGTGAGAGAAGGGGACTGAGCGAGCTCACTGGAGCACTGTCAGGACTGCTGCAGATTTCTTTGTGGGCAGAAAAAGGCGCCAACACAGCCAGGAGCCCAGTACAAAAGGGCAGGCTGCTGCGCCAGTAGAAACAGAATGAGTGAGTGACACAGGGGAGTAAGAGCCCTCAATGGAGCTCTGTCGAGACAGCTGTGGATTTCTTTGTGGGCGGAAAAAGGTGCCAACACAGGCAGGAACCCAGCATAAAAGGGCAGCCTGCAGCGCTGGCAGAAACTGAATGAGTGAGTGAGAGAGGGGGACTTAGCAGTCTCGACAGACCTGTGTTGGGACTGCTGCAGATTTCTTTGTGGGCAGAAAAAGCCACCAACAGAGGCAGGAGCCTAGTACAAAAGGGCAGTCTGCAGCGCCAGGAGAAACAGAATGAGTGTGTGAGAGTGGGGGAGTGAGCCACCTCAACGCAGCTCTGTTGGGACAGCTGTGGATTTCTTAGTGGGCAGAACAAGGTGCCAATGCAGGCAGGAGCCCAGTTCAAAACAGCAGCCTGCAGCACTGGGAGAAACAGACTGAGCGAGTGACAGAGGGGCAGTGAGCGAGCTCAACACACCAGCGCAATCAACATTCGGCATTGACAAATGCTTGTTATCATTGTTGTTATTCGTATTGTAAATTGAAAACCTTAATAAAATGTTCTTATACAAAAAAAGCACCATCTCCAGAAAGCCACAACCTTGTTCTGGGAACCACCAAGAGGCCACCCTTGGAGGAAAAGAGAAGGAGAATTGGGCAGTGCAGAACCAGGAGGTCTTGCAGATAGTCAGGTCCTTGACTGTGTGGGGCTTTATAGGTCATTAATCCAACCTCGAAGGCAATCCTCCACCTTATCGGCAGGCACCGAAGTCTGTGGAGAACTGGTATAACATGCTCAAATCTAGATACACCCATCGATAGCCTGGTCACCACGTTCTGCACTAGCTGCAGATAGCTGGGATTGCCTCCCAAAAGCCCCAGGTACAAGGCATTATGGTAGTCCAGCATCAACATGATAGGTGGTACCAGGCAACAGATAACTGAAATATTTAGCTCCTATACAGAAAACTGCCTGCAGTAGCCAGACCTCGAATCATGTTTTGGCTCACAGAGTCAAGCCAGATCCCTAGCTCAGCTCTGGCTTGGCTCCGAGTGAAAAATTCCTGGCTTGCCCACCTCTGTCAGGGCTGGGTGGGGTCTGCTGAATCACCAGGGATGTATTTCATTTTTTTAAGATGGGGATCAGGGTGGAGGGGCC
Source organism: Neoceratodus forsteri (assembly GCA_016271365.2). Classification (NCBI taxonomy): domain Eukaryota; kingdom Metazoa; phylum Chordata; order Ceratodontiformes; family Ceratodontidae; genus Neoceratodus; species Neoceratodus forsteri. The sequence goes on along the minus strand of CM028129.1, from coordinate 48,718,706 downwards.
GTTAAACCACCAGGGACATGCTAATGTTAATAAGAAGGGGATCGGGCTGGGAGGATCTGCTGGACTACCAGGGATGTATATAATGTTATTAAGATGTGGATCGGGGCTGGGGGTCTATTAGACCACCAGGGATGTATATAATTTTCTTAAGACATGGATCAGAGCTTGGGGGGGGTCCACTGGACCACCAGGATCATATTTCATTTTCTTAAGATAGGGATTGTGGCTGGTAGGTCTGCTAGACAACCAGGGATGTGCTTATGTTAATAAGAAGGGGATTGGGGCTGGGGGGTCTGCTGGACCACCAGGGATGTACAGATGTGACAGCCAGGATGAAATGCAGAAATACTGCAAAATATCACAGAATGCTGCAGTTTACTGCAGGAGCCATTGCAAGTCAATGGCAATTAACTCTTTAGTCATGAAGGATTTTGTGACGTGTTATTACTGCAAGTTACTGTGCCTCATTGTGGTGGACTCCACAGTATATAATGTTATTAATATGGTGATCGGGCTGAGGGGTCAACTAGATCACCAGGGATGTACTGTATATAATGTTCTTAAGTCAGGCATCAGAGCTGGGGAAGGTCCACTGGACCACCAGGGATATATTTCATTTTCTTAAGATGGGGATCAGGGCTGTGGGAGGGGGGTCTGCTAGATCACCAGGGATGTGCTTATGCTTATAAGAAGGGGATTGGGGCTGGGAGGGTCTGCTGGACCATAAGGGATGTCTTTACTTTTATTAAGAATGGGATTGTGGCTGGTAGGGGTCTGTTAGCCACCAGAAATGTCCTGGAGTGGCACACGGCCACCCTGCGGCTTGCAGCACACCATCCAGGTGTGCCATCTCTTTGGTGCACCACCACAGTTGCCACAAGCTGCTGGACTTTGCTGCTGGGACCCTACCCAATAGAGAATCAGGCACAGAGTCCCTGGCACACCAGCAATCAGCCCAAGTTGCCACTGGCATGGCTTGAGCCAACTTTTGAGACTCAAGACCATTATCTTTAACCCCAAGACAGTGTCACTGGTGTTTGTACAGGGAAGAGAGGGAGATAATTTGACCTGTCTTTATACAGTAATTCCCAGTCTGAAAAGAACTGTAGAACAGAGGGTGTTGGAGGATGGACAGAAGGGGAGAGACCAAAGAAGTCCATCTACAGGTCAGAGAGATTTCCGGCAAATTAGGGAGCATGAGAGGGGGATTAAATGGCAGCATTCACTTCTGCTCATCCTCTTCTTCCCCCTCCAGCAGCTAAGCTTTCCACTCACCCTTGTAACAGCAGGGCATGGAGTATGATCAGTACAAGAGTAGGGAACCCTTGATGAGCCTTCCTAGTTTGGAGGGGGGACCGCATGAAGGGTTGTGCAGGAACTTTCCTGGTTGCTCCAAATAAGGGTTTTCACTTACTCCAAAATGCATCAGTAAGCAACTTATTGTCACTGTCAACTCGTAAATGTGGTGTGACACTGAAGTCTCCGAGAAGGTAGTAGAACAGAGGGGTAGTCAGACCTGCTCTTGGCTCAGACAGGTCCCTTATGGACAGCATGGGGAGTGGTTTGAGCTGGAAGACCCACACCTGGTCCAGATGGGTCTGAGTCCCTAGAACTACCAGACAGGGGGAAGGCCACACTTCTCCCTGATGGAGGGCCTTCCCTTCTGATAGGCTGGTTTCCCTTTGAGAGTGCACCTGTAGTCCCTATAGTCTAAGTCAGAGATCCCTTCTGCAGGAAAGATGGATCCTTAGAGGCCTGGGATGACACTACCTAGCTGTATGCATCATGCTGTTCCATACATTGTTGTAAATAAACACACGGCTGTGGCCATTTATTGTAAATCTGAGGCAGGGTCACTAGTGTTTGAACAGGGAAGGGTTGGGGGAGAAGATGGGGCCTGTCTATTCAATATAGCCTTGAAAATAATTTCTTCGAGCAAGAGGGGAGAACCAATGAAGGTTATAATATAGGCCACCGAACATCTTGTGAAGTGTAGATATACTGTTGTCCTCTTTTACTTTCAATTTACTTTTATGGAGGCAATATAGCATAGTGGGATAAGGCTCTGAGCTGCAGATCTGGTGACCTGGGTTTGAATCCCACAGCTGCCTAGGTGCATACTGTGTGATCCTGAGTAAGTCACTTAACTTCCTTGTGCTCTCAGATCGCATCTGGAAACAAGCTTCAGCTTAGTGTGCTACTTCTAGTTAAACAATGTTCCCTTCCCTTCTCATATTGATGAACTGCTGCAGTACTTCATGCAAAATATTATGAGAAAATATAACTTATCTGATCAGTTCTACAGTAAGATTTTAAAAGTAGACTTCTCTCTCACCTTTCAACATCTCAGGAAAAATAGACTTTCATCATAAGGATGTTTCCTTTTCCTGTTAGGATGAAATGCAAGGTGACCAACAAAGTAAGACTATTTGGCAAGAACCTGGTTTTACCCTTATAACTGCAGTAAAGGGATTTACCAAGATTTGGGCACTACAGTACTTACATAATATGGTAGCTGATGGCGGTGATAGGCATTCTACAAACTTTTTACAATTTTATTGTGAGCCAGTATTTCCATGGAAGGGACCATAGTTTCAGCCTAATGCAGTGACAACTGATTCCTTCCACTTCCCGAATGCAATTTCACACCCCTCCGCTCAGGCACATAAAGACGTGTGACCTGGGAGAATGCAGAGGTGCCCCATTGAAGTCAATGGAGGTCCATTTCAGTGGCATATTTACACATAATAAGACTTAGATGGAGATTAGTGAAGGCCACTGCTCGACTACCAAGGGATTTGTTAGTGAAGCAGTGGCCTTCACTAATCTCCAACTGGCCACACGTCATTATGTTCCTGAGTGTAAGGGTGCGACCGTGTAATCAGGAAGCAGAAAGGATCAGCTGGCCACCTCATTGGGGTGAAACTACGATCACTTCTATAGACATTCTGGTTCATATTAAAATTGTAAAAAGTTAGTGGAATAACTATAACCATCATCAGCCAGCATAATAAGTGAGGACTGGCTGATGTACCGAAAGTTGAAAAAAAATCACTTTAAATAATGACTCCCATACTGTGATATAGGTGTTATTACATGTGTAACAAGATGGCAGGAACAGCTTCATGTTTCTGCAAGTCAATAAATTGATCTGGTACAGTTTATAATGATCTAATTTCTCCTTTGCATTCAGAACTGATCCATTTTGTTTTATATTGGCATTCTCCACTTTCTTTATTCCTCCTTGTTTGTTCTTGCTGAATGCACAGCCTGAATCAACAAGGTCTAGATAGCTGAGGGTATTAATCTTTCAGGAACTGTCAAGTGCACTTTATAACAAGCTCAACTGAGGCTACCTGAAACCCACAATCGATCCAGCACTGCTTTCAGACCCAGTGCTTTAATTTTCTGTAAGAGGTCTGGTGTCAGTTTAACCAATCACAGTGATCAGTGTGACAGATGTGTTACTACCACACTGAAATAAGTAAGAATGATGTGATTGAAAAGTGCAGTGATTTACAAATGTGCGATTAAATAAACTACCACAGTGTCTTGTACCATAAGAAATGAAGCCCTGTTTTATCAGTTTGACATTGTTAATTAGTCAGCTGTTTTACATTGTTCATCAGTGTACTCACCAGAGTTCTTTTAACACTGTAAAAGGATTATTGTGTAATCATTTGTGTTGGATTTCAAAATGCCAAAATGGTGTTCCCATTTGCTGCAGCAGTTGTGAGCTATACAGCTTAAAGTATATTTTGTTAGTTATGCCAACATGCTACAAAAGAGGCATACATTACTGATCTGAACAAAGTGTTTTTACAGCTACCATAGGAGGGTATGCTGGGTGTTTCTTGGGATTCAAGTTGGTGTGCAGCTGAGACAATATTGAATGCAGTGAACAGAAAATGTGTTTAAGATGAAAATAAAAATGTTTCCTTTGATTTTCTTTTGAAAACTACAACTCTGGAAAGTACAGTACATGAAAAGTAATGTCAGAACCACAAAACTGCTAAATCTCACAGCCCTGAAAATATCCTGTGCAAGTAAGGTAAATGAATTGCAACCATGTACTGTGAAGAACATGTGTTTCGTGAACCTTGTCATCTACTTATTTGAATTATTATTTATGGCCTTAAAATGAAAAAAAAATAGAAATAAAAACTTGCAGACTAGACAACAGGCTGTACCATATATGTTCTACGTCTTATCTTTTCATTTAATTCCTAGTTGAGACTCAGTGATGTCTATGTTACCTATGAATTTAACTTTTGTAACTGGATGTTTACTGACTGGTTGTAACTATACCCTCTGTCATTCATTATGTATCTGTCATGTGTAATTAATCATGGGTCACCCCTGAAAAAATAGACTTCTAGTCTCAGTGGGCCCACCCAGTCAACAAAATTCCATAAATCAATCAATCAATCAATCAATAATTATATTGCTCAATCAACAGATCAGAACAACTGTTGCTCTAGTAGACTGCTTGACAAGTATCTACTGGAACAGCAGTTATTCTGCTCCAGTAACTTTAATAAAAATCTATTTTCTTTCAAAAAGACAATTTTTTTTTGGAAGGCAATTTTTTTGTATAGAGAAGAAAACTGTACACCTGGCAAAGACGATGAGATCAGCTGCCTATCATGAAGATAGCCTTTTTGCTGGGTGTAGATTCAAAGCAGGTAGTTTAATAACAGCTACAGAACATGACTTCAAAACACTATAACTTTATATAATGGCCCAGATATTCAAAGGGTTTGCACCAGCACAACCAGGCATTGCGCCCCAGTGGGATATTGAGAAGGCTGCCTGGCGTAGCACAAATACTTATGCGCCAGGGAGCAATGTAATCATATGCGGCGTAGATGCAGAGGGTGTGCCCATGTATAAGAGGCACATACCGATATTCAGCTCGGGATGTACAGCGCATATGCCAGTGCACCCCTGCACTGCGCCGCATTGAGGGGCTCAAAGTTGAGCCCGTGCAGAGTGGGAACAAATCTTGGCCACCCACAGGTGGGCTGCTTGTATTATAGGGTACAACGCAGCAGCCCAGCCGTGGGTGGCCACCCACCCACCCAGAACACTGTCCACAAGAACTCACAACCCTGGTGGTCCAGTGGAAGCCCCCCCACCCATTGCTGAGATCACAGTATATGTATGTACAGTAATCCCTGGTAGTCTAGTGGCCCCCCATCCCCAATACCCTGATGAATAAAATACAAGTCCAGCCTTGGTGGTCTAGTGGTTCCCCCTCCAACCCGATTCCCCGATATATGTGGAAATGAATGTCCCTGGTGGCTAGTGGCCCCACCGCCCATTGCCGTGATCACAGTGATCCATCATAAAATATACCCTGGTGATCCAGTGGCACCCCCACCCCTCCTACCCACACCGAACCCCTTGCCCACCCCACTCCCCCTGTCATCGACAGGTGGCTGCAACCCGCCTGCATACTGCCTGGCCACCTGCCGAATGACAGGTACAGTATGGGTTGTAAGCCCATTGGTCCCCAGTGTGGACCAATGGGCTTACAGAGCATACTATACTAGACAATCCCAAATGTGTGAATGACTTCATTCACATATTTGGGACTATCTAATACAGTATACTCTGCAAACCCATTGGTCCACACTGGGACCAATGGGCTTACAACCCATACTGTACCTGTCATTTGGGGGCAGCCGGGTGGTATGCGGGCAGGTTGTAGCTGCCTGCCAATGATGGGGGGGTGGGGCAAGGGTTCAGTGTGGTGGAAGGGAGGGGTGCCACTGTATCACCAGGGCATATCTTACAGCGGATCACCACGATCACAGCAACGGGCGGGGGACTAACCACCAGGGATGTTCATTTTATATATTGGGAAATGGGGTGGGGGGGACCACTAGACCACCAGGGTTGGTGTTTCATTACATTTATCTGGGACCCGGGGACTGGGGGGGGGGCCAGTAGACCACCAAGGATTGTGTGGTTTACAGTTACGCAATCACAGTTATGGTACGGGGTGGGGGATGCCCCAGGAAACCCCACTGCACACGTCGCCGAGCTGCCCTGCGCAAGGCATACAAATGGGGCCATAATGACATGCAAATGGCCCCATTTGCACCTTGCATGTATTATGGCCTAATTTGCATGCCCCCTGCTGAATATTGCGGATGATGCACCTAGTGCAACTGCACTTGCGCTGGCACATCCCCATGCTCCCTATCCGTGGCTTGCACTGGCACAGTGCCACTGTGCCATGTGCACTATGTGCGCTGACCTTGCCATATTCAGTGGTGCTGCACCATGGCACATCACCGTTGACTATCACCTGGCCCTGGCTCCAGCACATCCCATTTGAGCTGCGCCCAGGCTAGTGCCACTGCCTGGCTCAGTCTGAATATCCCAGCAAATATGTATGCATGTTATGATTTATTTTTTTTCTTCTTTCTGTAACATCATGACTGTATTTGTTATGGTCCTGGATCGTGTTTGAAAATGGGCCTTGGCTCACAACACTCACCTGGTTAACAAAAGTTTAAATAAAAATAAAAACTTAATTTACTGCAACTGCTGACCATGGCTGTGATCTCAGATGTGCACAGGGGGCCAGATATTCAGACTTGCGCCTGGCAGTGGTGCAAGTGATGGCGCAGCACAACTGAGTTGTGCTGGAGTAACTAAGGGATGTATTCAAATGAGATGCACCATGGCACATCTCTTCTGAATATAACAACTAATATGCATTGCACAAATACAATGCACAGGTGCATCCACCCAGACAGGTCTGAATACCAGGAATGGGAAATGCACCAGCGCATCAGAGATATGCTGTGCGTAAATTCCTGATATTCAGCCACCAATATGCAAATGGAGGCCATAATACATGCCAGGCACAAATGGGGACATTTGCACGTCATTATGGCCTCATTTACATGTGTAGTGCATTGCTGGCAAGTCACATGCACCTGGCGTCCTACACAGCATGACGTCCCTGTACCAAGGACCGAGTAGTACCCCTTCCCCACTCTTACCTCTGATCACTGTGGTTTATTCAATTTAATAGCACTGATGGTCCTGTGGTACCTCCCTCCCTGCCCAAATCCCTGACCACCTGTATAAATACATATTTAATAACCCTGGTGGTCCAGTGGTACCCCCTCCCTGCCTGAATCCCTGATCACCTGTATAAATATATATTTAATAACCCTGGTGGTCCAGTGGTTCCACTCTTTCTGCATGTACCTCTAATCGAAGTGTCATCCTGATCTGAACCATCCTGGTGATCTAGTGATAACCCCCTTCCCTGCTCATATCCCCAATCAACGTGTAATCCTGATCCGAACCAACCAGGTGGTCCAGTTGCACCCTTCACCCTCCCACCCAGACAGGAACTAGCCACCCAGCTCCCCCTCATCATTGGCGGACAGCAAACCCCACCCACATACCTCCACGACTGCCCACTGAATGACAGCTTACGGTACTAGCTGCAAGCCCATTGGTCCACACTGTGGACCAATGGGCTTGCAGCTGCTACTGTAAGCTTTCATTCAGCAGGCATCCGCAGAGGTATGTGGGTGGATTTACTGCCCATTGATGATGGGGGGGGGCTGGGTTGGCTGGGATGCCTATGTGGGTGGGGGCATGAGGGGTGCCACTGGACCATCAGTTGTTTTCAGATCAAGATTACACTTCAGTCGGGGATATGGGCAAGTAGAGGGGGGGTATCACTAGACCACCAGGTTGGTTTGGATCAGGATTACACATTGATAGGGGATACAGGCAGGGAGGAGGGAACCACTGGACCACCAGGGACATTTCTTTTATTCATATCACAGTGATTGGAGGTATGGGCAGGGAGGGGGGGAACCACTGGACCACTAGGGACATTTCTTTTATTCATATCATGGCAATCAGAGGTACGGGCAGGGAGAGGGGAACCAGTTGACCACCAGGGATATTTCTTTTATTCATATCATGGTGATCGGAGATATGGGCAGGGAGGAGGGAACCACTGGACCACCAGGGACATTTCTTTTATTCATATCATGGCAATCTGAGGTATGGGAGGGAAGGGGGGAACCATTGGATCACCAGGGACTATTATGTGTGTTTGTGCATGGTGTTTGGGGGGTTGACACCCACGGCTGGTGGCTGCTGTGGTGCACACTGCAATACAGCAGCCCACCAGTGAGTGAACAGCACTTAAGCCAGTATTTTACAAGCTCAACTTTGAGCCCAGGTATGCAGCACATTTCTGGATTGTGCCAGCAGATGCTCTACACATCCCGGGCTAAATATCGGGATGTGCTGCTTATGCATGGGCATGAGCCCTGGAGATTTGCTGCATACATTATCTTTGCGCACTGCCACATTGAGAATTGCACTGTGCAATTCCCACTTTTGAATATTGCACCAAGGTGCAGTTCTCGGGTGAGTTGCACCAGGCACAACCCCTTTGAATATCTAGGCTAGTACCTTTTTCTGGAGAATGCTATGTGCCAAAATAAATAACTGGTGAGAGGTACCTTTTATTGGACAGTTGTTTTCTAGAGACAAGAGACACCATTATAGAAGGCTTTGCATTATGCTGGCCCACTGAAAAAGCTGCCATTTTGGCCTTTAGTATGTTCTGCATTTGGGGCATGTGGAGTTGGTAGCAGGGCTGTATGGAATGCTGCATTCTGCCGGTGAAATTAGCACAAAATGACCATTCCACTGGAGGAATTTCCACCAGAATTTTACTGGTTCTTCTGTGGAATTCCACCTACTGTGATCCATGGAATAATATTCTGTGGAAAATTATTTTGCAACAATTTCTGTGGAAAATATTGAGATCTGCATAATATACAGCATTTTTTCCACAGAAAATAATTCTGCAACTATTTTCTGCTGCGAAATTGCACCATTCTGTTTCTGGCGGAATTTTGGCAGAATTTTGAAAATTCCACGGAATTTCTTTCCTCCGGAATGTGAAAATTCTGCAGAGTACTAATTGGTAGGCGAGCATGGAATGTTCACATCTATCATTGTACCTGTTTTTACTTATTGTGGAAAAATGCTTCCAGCTAATGAACATACACAAGGCTACAGTTAAGCAATAAGGCATGACAGGAGGTGTGTTATGGTAGGATAATGGCCCATTTCTGGTCAGCTGATTCATGAAGTGAAGCCGAGTGCTTTCATTATATGAGAAGGGCTATTACCCAACATAATACACTCCATGGTGTGCCTTATTGTGATAATGAAATTGGTTCTTTTTTTGTATATTGGATGTATTTTCTTAAAAACATATTTTTGTGAAGCTACTTTCAGCCAGGCTGTTGAGTGCTGGGATAAGGGCTCGACTGAAAGTACCTTTTGGTCAATCAGGAGCAAGCATTCATTTTATCCATTTCATAATCTGCTAGAATCACCCTAATGCTGGCAGGTTACAAAGTGTTATCATTTACCAGACCACACTGGGAAGTCACCCCACAAATTAAAACCAGTCTCTAGAAGCTGGATTTTAATTTGGCCTTTCCCATCTAGAGAGCAATATGTGTGTGTGTGTGTGTGTGTGTGTGTGTGTGTGTGTCTGGGGGGGGGCACTAATACTTTTTGATTGGAAGTTCAGATTTTGAAAAAGTTAGAAAGAAATCAACTATTTTATTTGCCATCTCCAGTCTATTTTATGTCACTTTTGGCCAGCTATTCTGCAACATCAAAACCATGTGTTCATTTGGCTTGCTATGATGTATATGATTATATACAAATTGCCTACATGAAGGTATGTATTTGCTGAGATCTGTCTCAAGTGCTGTCTCCATCATGGTACAGTAAGTCAAACACAGGTCTTTCCTATTACAAGATGTTGCTACTATGATTTATTTCAGTTGATCAACCCATGTTGCTGCCAATCAGTAAGCAGTAAGACACTCCACGGTGGGCATTCTACAAATCTAACCACATGCCCAGTGCCGCAGTAAGGCATAATGCCACAGGCAGAGTGTCTTCAGTCCCTGCAAGTGAGTTTCAATCTAGTAATGCACATAGCAGAGTCTCTTACAGCACTTACAAAATGCGATTCAACCACTCAAAAAAAAGAAAAGCAGCTGGGCCCATCCGCCCAGCGGTAGCACTACAACTTGCGATGCCAGCAACCAGGATTTCAAAGCGAGCCTGAGTCATCAGCGGCTGGCAAGTGGGTGGAGAACCAAGCATCCCAGTGGATGCTCTCCTCTGGGGAAGAAGGGCAACCAGTTTGGTCAATGACAGCCACCTGGGTGGCCTCAGGTGGCCGTGCACTCAGAAGTAGCTCAATGGATGGGGAGATGCCCGTGCTTAGAGGTATACGGAAATAATTCCACCAACGGAAATTCTGCGAAAGTCAGACTTTCGTTCCATGAAATTTCAGAAATCATTTTGGCAATATTTGTGGAAATTCCACCTTAAAATAGCAGCATAAATGTATTAACAGTGGATTAATGTATTAAACTGCAGGAAAAGAATTCCACAGAACTGATCACTGTCAGTGGTCGGTTCTGCGGCCTTTTCCCGCACAGTTTAATTCATTAACCCATTAACCCCCCCATTGCAACCTGATGCACCCCACCACTGACTGCCAGCCCCGTGTAAAAAATGTGATTACCACTCACCTGCTTATTGCCAGCCCCATATAAAAAATCCCATTCCCTGGTGTCTAGTGGTCCCCCTCACCAGCTGATCGCCATACCCATGTAAAAAAAAAAAAACCTGATTGTGATAGGGTGGCTGACCCTACCCCAGTTGGAAAACTGTAGTGATGGTTAAAGCAGCTCGGCTTCAACAAGACCAGACCAGAGAGCCAGTCTGGAACTGTGAGTCGGAAGGATAAGACCTCAGAGTACTGCTGGGCGGAATAGTTGATCCTTTGAAGCTGAACTAATGACAATTTTTCTCTTCTGTAAGAACTTGAATCATTTCATGAAGTATAAAAATAAAATGATAAATGCCATCCTGGCATTTTTTATGCACTGATTTTTGTTGTCTGCCTGCAATTTGTCTCCTGAACCAATGACCCTGCTACACTGATGCACTCAGGTTCTCCCACCCACTGATCACCGGCCTCATGTAAAAAACAAATACTTAGTGTCTAGTGCCCCCCACCTGTCAATCAATGGTCCCATATAAAGCAACAAATACTTGGTGTCTAGTGCCCCCCACCTGTCAATCAATGGTCCCATATAAAGCAACAAATACTTGGTGTCTAGTGCCCCCCCACCTGTCGATCAATGGCCCCATATAAAGCAACAAATACTTAGTGTCTAGTGCCCCCCACCTGTCGATCAATGGTCCCATATAAAGCAACAAATACTTGGTGTCTAGTGCCCCCCACCTGTCGATCAATGGTCCCATATAAAGCAACAAATACTTGGTGTCTAGTGCCCCCCACCTGTCGATCAATGGCCCCATATAAAGCAACAAATACTTGGTGTCTAGTGCCCCCCACCTGTCGATCAATGGCCCCATATAAAGCAACAAATACTTGGTGTCTAGTGCCCCCACCTGTCGATCAATGGCCCCATATAAAGCAACAAATACTTGGTGTCTAGTGCCTCCCACCTGTCGATCAATGGCCCCATATAAAGCAACAAATACTTGGTGTCTAGTGCCCCCTACCTGTCGATCAATGGCCCCATATAAAGCAACAAATACTTGGTGTCTAGTGCCCCCCCACCTGTCGATCAATGGCCCCATATAAAGCAACAAATACTTAGTGTCTAGTGCCCCCACCTGTCGATCAATGGTCCCATATAAGCAACAAATACTTGGTGTCTAGTGCCCCCACCTGTCGATCAATGGTCCCATATAAAGCAACAAATACTTGGTGTCTAGTGCCCCTACCTGTCGATCAATGGCCCCATATAAAGCAACAAATACTTGGTGTCTAGTGCCCCCCACCTGTCGATCAATGGCCCCATATAAAGCAACAAATACTTGGTGTCTAGTGCCCCCCCACCTGTCGATCAATGGCCCCATATAAAGCAACAAATACTTGGTGTCTAGTGCCCCCCACCTGTCAATCAATGGTCCCATATAAAGCAACAAATACTTGGTGTCTAGTGCCCCCACACCTACCAATTGCTGCTCCATATAAAAATAAAATCACTGGTCTCTAGTGGTCCCCTCCAACCTGCCGATCGCTGACCCCAAGTCATAAAATCTCTGGTGTCTAGTGGTCCCTTCCACCTGCCATTTGTGGGCCCAATGTAAAAAAAAAAACATTTAAAATAATTTTCCCTCTCTGGTGTCTAGTGGACCCCCCTTTCTATCCTCTATCCCCTTTAAAATATTTTCCCCTCATTCCCTTGTGTCTAGTGGATCCCCAACCCCCAACCCTGGCAGATAGTCCACCACCACCCCACTCCCCCCATCCCAACTCTGAGTGGGTGACCAGTACAGCCCTCCTCTCTCCATCGTGGCTGGCCACTCACTGAGCTGTCAATGGAGAGCGCATGCTTACAATGGTGAAAGTGCAGAAAATGTTGCAAAATTTCCAAAATTGCTTAAGTTCCACCAAGGCGGAATTCACAACTTTTGCCCACCCCTACCTGTGCTTGATGTGCACCACACTTGCTTGTGTGCTTGCATCACTTCCCAGGCTGGCATCTCTGGGGCATGCCAAGAGTGGAGGAAAGCAGTGGGTCTGGGTCAGAGTGATGGGCCAACCCCTTGTATGCCCTGCACTGACAACATGGCACCTTCCTCTGAACTGGATCCTTTACAGCAACAGTTGGGGGTCCTGCCACACTCTTCCATGTGGGGGCAAGCCATGAATGCAAAGAGGGAAATGTGGTAAGTCCATGAGGAGCCGGGAGATGGGGTTGGGGGGTCTGGAATGGTGGCACAGGTCTACCAGTAAAAGACATAAAAAGAAAAAAAAAAACATTTTGTAAATTAAATAAATATATATATATATATATATTTATAACAACTATGCAATGTATATTTTGTTCTATTTTTACTTTTATTATCTGTCTCTATAATGACATAGATGGTTTGGGGCACAGAAATCCAAGGGAGGAGTACAAGATGGGGGTAGAGGTACTAATGGCCACCAATCAAGAAAGGGACCTGGGGACAATCATATCTGATGACCTAAAGGTAACCAAACATTGTGAGAAGACTGTGGCGAGAGCCAGTGGGATGCTAGGGTGCATAGGGATAGGCATAATGAGCAGAAAAAAAAGAGGTGGTTATGCCACTGTACAAATCACTATTGAGACCTCATCTGGAGTACTGTGTCTAGTTCTGGAGGCCACATCTCTGGAAGGACATAGACAAAATAGAGGCAGTACAGAGAAGGTCAACAAAAATGGTGCAAGGACTGCACCAAAAGTCATATGAGGAAAGACTAGAGGACCTCAATATGTATTCCCTGGAGGGGAGGGGAGGAGAAAGAGAGAGGGAGGATATTATACAGACATTCAAGTACCTCAGGGGTATAAACAAGGTACATGAGGGTAGCATCTTTCAGAAAAGAAGGTGTGCAAGAACAAGAGGACATGATATGAGGCTAGAGGGGAGTTGGCTCAGGGACAATGTGAGGCAGTACTTTTTCACAGAAAGAGTAGTGGATGCTTGGAACAGCCTCTCTGCAGAGGTGGTGGGGCAAAAACAGTAGGGGAAGTCAAGGAATGCATGGGATAGACATTACAGTACTCTCACAATGGGGAAGAGAGGGTAAGCCACAGATCAACTAGGATCTGCAATATTGCATTAGGTAGGGAAAAGGGTCAGACTAGATTGGCCACACAGTCCTTATCTGCTGTCATCTTTGATGTTTCTATGTTTGTATTCCAGCTGAGGTGGGAAGTTTGGTGGAAACTGAAAAGTAGATTCCTTTGTAGCCCAAGCCTCTGGGCACTTAACTATGAGTGGCTTTTATTTAAGCAGTCCTTTGTACTCAAGGTACAAACAGGGTGGGTGGGTGGGGACAGCAACAGTTCCTGTCCTGTAAAGGATCTTTGTTTTGGGTAAATTTCAAAGGGCTGGGTCCCTGTTAATCTACAAATGCTAAGTTTTGTCCATAAACACATGGCTGGTCCAGTGAGATGGTACCTTTCCAATTAGTTGGCTAGGATAATAAAAGAACCAAGCTCTAATCAACAAAATCAATTTGGACCAGTCTGGGAAAAAGGTGGTCCCCAGATATTGAAAGGCAGGTCCAGAGTGTGAAGTTAGAGAGGCCTGTCTGATTGTGTGGGGATAATGGGTCAGGCAGCCAAAGGTAGCTCTGGTGTATGTTTGCAATGATAATTTAGTTGCATCTGAGATTTTGAACTTGTAACAGCACATATTTGTGTCTACCATAACTCATCAGTTCCCTGTTGGGGTAAACTACTTTATTTAGAAATTTAGTTAGCTTTGAGGTAGGTTTTCCTGTGTCATATCTATCTTTTCAAATGTGCCTATTTTTATCTTTGTAGAGATACTGGGATTGATTCTTAAAGCTCCTGGAATGTCGCAAGGGGCTTACACCACAAGGAATGGTTCAAAGTGCCCCTTGCACCAAAAGATGCACTGGGAGTGATTCGCAAATGCAGGCTGTGTGCACCAAAGGGGGCTTGCACCATTCTTGCAGCACAAAATGGGCTGTGGCATGGCACTAAGGGGATTGTGGCAAATGCAGGCTGACAAATCCCCATAATTCTGGATTCTCAAAACACTCCTGGAGGGCAAATTACTAAGCACTGGTAGAGGGCTGGTCTAACAGTATTTAGAAATGTGCCCCCTAGGAGGGTTGAGCAACATGGGCCAATGTGCTGTGGACCCCCTGCCAGATCCTCTTATCATTAACATATTCATTCACTGGTGGTCTAGCGGAACCCCCACACCCCGATCCCTTTATCTGTAAAATATTCAGGTCTCTGGTGGTCTAGCGGACTCCCTGCCCCAATCTGCCCAATTACTAATGGTATCTGGTCAATATAGTGCATGTAAGACAGTGTGGTATTAACCACACTGTATATACAGTGCTTCAGTTTACAGCGACAGGGATAGAATAGTGATAGGGATATACCGCTACCCCTGCCGTGTGCTGGGTGCGTGGTCAAGCCACTCCCATGGTGGAGCAGCTAGGGCGCCAGCACATGGCACAATTGGGAGACCTGGGACCATGGTTTGGATCCCTCCAGGTCTCTCCTACTGCAACTTTTGCCAACATTTTTTTTTTAAATCAAATTTACCCCATCCCGAGTTTCTCCCCATCCCCAAAGTCTGCCCCCCCCCCGGAGTTAGTTATCTAAGTTCAGTGGGTGTGCTCTCACAGAAAGATTGGCATTTTGCCTGACTCTGTGTTCAGCGATGTTTGGCTGTGGCATGTTTAGTCATACGGCAGTATGACCCTGTGCAATTAATGATACATTCACTCACTTGTGGTCTAGTGGCCCCCCCATCCCCAATTGGCCTATATAATTATATATATTATTACTCTGATGGTCTAGTGGACCCCCACCACTCCACCTCAACAGGCAGTACCCCACCACCTGCTCCCCACTTCCCATCCTCAAGCTGGCGACTGACACAGCCCTCCTCTCCCCATCACAGCCAGCCACCGACTGAGCTGTTGAGGAGCACATACTGTATACAGTATTACAGTATGTGCTCATCAATTGGCAGCTCTGTCAGTCAATGATCGTGTACTGTATACAGTACGTGCTCCTTGGAGTTCAGTCGGCAGCTGACTGTGGTGGGGAGAGGAGGGCTGTGCCAGTCATCGGCTCTGGGATGAGACAGGGAGGAGCTGGGTCATGGGGCACTGCCTACTGGGATGGGGGTCCACTAGACCAGCAGGCTAAGAATACATATAATTATATAGGCAATCAGGGATTGGGAGGGGGGGTCTGCTAGACCACCAGAGTACCTCATACTCCGTACTCATTGAAACCTACTAACAAAGATGGTTATTCCCATCTTCAACCATGCCAATGTAGTGTACAGCACAGTCCCAGCATCCTCTGTCTCCAGACTCGATACCCTTCTAAATTAATTCTGCCACTTCGCATCCAATTCCCCCCCCCGCACCCATCACTGCATCTTCTATACCTCCCTAGGCATCCCTTCATTATCCCACAGATGCTATATTCGAGCTCTTACCCTCCTCGCCAGTTTCTGATTTGGCAAACTCCCCCATCTCAAAACTAAGCTATCCCCTGCTGTCCGCTTCTCATACAATCTGTGCACCAGGGATTCCTGCTCTTTCTCACTCCCTTATCTCCACACATCAGCCGGACAGTCCGCTTTCTCATATGGACTCCCATCACTATGGAATCGTCTCTCTCCCCTCCTCTGCAACTCTCTCTCTCTCTCTCTCTCTCTCTCTCTCTCTCCCTCTCCCTCTCTTTCTCTTCAGTCAAATAATACCTAAGTCTTCTTCCTTTCCCCTCATGCTACTGCTACATTAACCCCTCCCCCCTTCTCTTAGCTACACCCTAACTGTAGAGATGAGCCACCACTCTCTTTTCTTATGTCACATTTTCTTAACCTTGATTATAATATTTGCCTTGTAAATACTGTATATTTTTGCACTGGAATTCATCAATCTTGCCATACCATGTCTTGCTGTATCAATTGTTTCTTGTATTAATTGTAGTTGTACCTTTTCCCCTTTCCCCAGGTCGCACCTAGAATTGAGCCTTGGCTCTCAGCATGCCTTTCCCAGTTACCAAAGTTTAAATAAATATAATTATATAGGCAGATTGGGATAGGGTGCAAGTCCACTAGACCACCAGGTAATAAATATGTTATTAATCGGGCAGATTGGGGCAGGGGGTCCACCAGGGAACTGAATATTTACAGATGAGGGGATCAAGGTGCAGGAGAGTCCGCTACACCACCAGGGACCAGAATATTTTAAAGATAAGGGGATCGGGAGATCCTCTAGACCAGCAGGGAATGCATGGTTACATTGTTGCATGACCACCTACAACTTGTGGCAACCTGTCCAGATGAATCCACTGTTTGGTACATGGCTACATTTGCCACGAGCTGTGAGACTTTGGTGCTGGGACCCTACCCGACTGAGAATCAGGTGCAGGGTCCCTGGCGCACTGGCAATTGGTGCAAGCCACCTTTGGCACGACTTGTGCTGACTTTTGAGAATCTGGCCCACTGTATTCCCCATAGCCTTTAGTGTGTATTATCCTGTAAGATATGTATATTTTGAGGAACATTAAATGTTCTTTTTTTATTCTTCATGCTTTCTGTGATTGAGTCTGCTAAGGTATAGATAACCAGGAGCAAACTGGCAAGTCTGTGATCCATTTCTGAACAGACAAGCTACAAAGTTACCATATCTAAAGCAGAGTGTTCCCAGCTGTAACAACAGGGGTGGGTTATTTGCCAATTGGGAAGAGCACTGTACTATGTGAGCAGTGGCTCTAGTGGAATTCAGACCCAGAGATACCTTGAGTGTGAGTGCACCTGGGTGGTGGCAACATACCAAGGTAACCATTCCTGCATCTGAGGGATTGTGAAAACTGGTAGCAGTGCAGAATGAGTTTTGGAAGAGAACAGGTCTGTGACAACATTGAATTAAATAGCCTTTCACAAGGGAAAATAGTCCTAAATCTTGAATGGGGGGTGCAGAAAGGAATAACTACAGAAGTACAGTATCCTTGTGTTGGGGATCCATACCATTTCCTGACTGACAGTTTTCCGACAAATCACTTCACTGCCACCGCTTTCCCGACACGATCACTGTCCCATCAAATACTATCCCCATTGTGAACTTACCCATCACTTTGAATTCCCGACACACAATATCTCGATTATTCTACTAGGTAGTGAGGCAGTGTTTACATCTAAGATGAACAACGAGAGTATCGCAGGCAGACAGGCGTGAAGCAAGGCGACAAAATATCTCCATTAGCTCACAGCACCACCTACCTTCACTCCTATTACTGTACTTACAAATAGTACTGTAACTGAATAATAACAGCTAGTACTGTAATTGAATAACTTTTCTGTGCATTTGTCCAGATCCACTTGGTTCTGATGTGGTTGTGATGGTTAAGTGTATGCTTGAGCCTGACACCTAAACTTGTCTGTTTAAAAACTTTTGATATTAAGTACCAGTCAGGAATTAAGTAAATGGGAAAACAGTATCAGTAATATGACAGATGGGACAATGTCAGTCGGGAAATCGTACCTAATCCCTGTGTTGCACACAGCCTGTTGGGTAGCAAGGATAACACAAATCATTTGTCATGGTTGATGATACTTACTGTTCCTGTGAATTAACTTTTAGTTAAGTTTTAAGGTTTAAAGTTCAATGTAATTTAAATGTATAAACATCATACAGAATATTAACATCACATTTTTTTTCTTAGCCTCTTGCATATTTGCCTGTATAGACCTTGCCTAATACTGTACTATGTTTTATGTCCTCTTCTACATTGTATTCCTTGATTGTACGCCCATCTTTTTCCTTTGTATATTGTTTACTTTTATGTGCATATGTCCAGGTCCACCTTACAAATGAGCTCGCTCAATGGTGCTTCGCCTGGTAAAATAAAGATTGATTGACTGATTGATTTGCGCATAATAAGGTGTGCAACTTTAGAAATGTAAAATCAGTGTACAGGTTAATACATAAGTCCACAGACAAACAAATAAGAAGAGTGTTAAGTAAATAAGCAATTACGTACGTTCTTTGCAAATTATGCCACACCACATAATGCCTTGTTTTCAATAGATTACATCAAATATAGACACTTATCCTTATTAGACTGAAACAAATTCAAGTTTAATGAAGGGGTTATCCAATTTGACCTTTTTTGTCACACATTTTGGACAATTTAGCAGTACATGTGTTACATAAAGAGAGTTCTTTATATTACAGCTGCAGCTAAAAGCCAACTTCTTCCTCTTATAAAACTCAGCTTATTTCCTACTAACAAGCATCGTCTGAGTTCACAAAGAGCAAGTAATGATCCCCTTTTTCATAAAACAAAGATATTTCTCCATTGCAAATGACAATTTTACTTGTAAATAGAACCAATTAATATCTATACTAAGCATTTTTTCCTTATCTTGCTGGACTGCAACATCAGATATCCTTTGTATTACTTCAGAAACATATACAAAAGGGTATGTGCAGGCTCTTACAGACCAAGTATCAGACACAGTCAGTTTCTTAATGACATCATTTAACTTAGTAAACCAGTTCACATAATTATTATTATTATTATCATTATTTAGAAACATACATCGAAACATAGACTTTGATGGTAGATAAGGACCGCTTGACCCACCTAGTCTGCTCATTTCTCTACTCATTGGATAAGCTGCAGATCCTAGTTAACCAACAGCCTACTTCTTCCTACCCCCCACAAGAATTGTTTTATGTCTGTCCTATGCATTCTTGAATTCCCCCACTGTTTTTGACCCCACAACCTCCACAGGAAGGCCATTCCATGCGTCCACCACCCTCTCTGTGAAAAAATACTTCCTCACATTGCCCCTGAGCCACCACCACCACCCCCATCTTCAAACTGTGTCCTCTTGCCCATCTCTTTTTCTGACAGATGCCACCCTCTTGGACTTTGTTGATTCCCTTGAGGTACTTAAAAGTTTCCATCATGCCCACCCCCTTTCTTCAAGGGTTTACATGTTAAGCTCCCTTAGTCTCTCTTTGTATGGCTTCTGTTGCAGACCTGGCACCATTTTAGTTGCCCTCTTCTGGAGTGCCTCCATCCTGTCTATGTAAGATGGGGTCTCGAGAACTGAATGCAGTACTCCAGATGGGATCTCACCAACTGTCTGCACAGAAGGATAATAACTTCCTGTTTTCTACTGGTGATGCCTCTCCCAGTACATTCCAATATCCTCCCAGCCATCCCTATTGCCTTCTCACATTGTATGACTTTTAGTGACTTAATCACATCAGCCCAACAACGTTTAGGCAGTCTGTCATTGTCTACATTCATAATTCGTTCCCACTGTCGTACTACATTTAAGATGACTTTTGCAACCACACATAACATGCCAGTTTCTAATCGTAGGAAAGCAGATGGATTGGGCTGTCCCTTGGCAACTTAAAGGAGATAGGAAAACCTTTTTACATAATTAATTGCCTTTTCATCTTCCTTTCCATGCCAGTTATGTATTCTGATATGCTTTCCCGATTTTTTGATAAATAAATAATCTAGCTTCTGGGATGCCTCAGATCTACTTTGAGCTCCACTCTCCTCACCAGCTACTGCTCTTGATTTTCATATTTCTAAAACATTCTATGACATCAGAAACTCCCATTTCATGCTGTTCATCTGAATGGCCTGGAATGGGTGTTTCTGATGTCACAGACTGTTCAGGCAGTATGAAAAGAGAGCAGCAACTGCTGAGCACAGAGGGATTCGGGGCAGTTACAAAGGCATCAAAATTAGATTATTATTTTAACAAAAAAGGTCAAAAATATATCAGAATAGTGGGTCACCAATAAAAGAACCACTAGGGGGCATCTAGAGGTCTAAATACTGTTTCCTGTCACCTTTAAAGTATGTTTGATAAAAGAAGTTTTGTTTTGCTTCAATGTTGCAGGATTTTAAAGATTTGAAACTAATGCCCCACACTTCAAAGCCGTAAAAGCTTTGGCTAACAAGTTTAGCACCTTAAGCTGTTTTAATGCCATAAATTATTTATTTTTTTTGCAAATTTATATGCAACATATTTATTGCCTGTTTTGTGTGCCCTTTCTTTTACTGCAGTCAGATGAGATCTCCATCTTAAATTCCTGTCAAATAATTCTCACAAGTACAGTGGTCCTTTGTTATAACAAGCACCTCTGGGTCCATCCATTTTGTTCATTGTAGTGAGGCTTTGTTATAAGGAGTGACTGTTTATCAAGCCAGTGTTTGAAAGTTGGGGACTGAAGAACAGCTCTTTCATATGTGTGCTGCATTGCCTTTCATTTTTTTGCTGTTTGTTTATTGCTTGTATTTTCTAACAGATTGTTATATTATAACAGAGGTCCCACACTTCTGCTGGTGAGCAGCATTGACACTGCCATACATACTGGTTGATTGCTAGCACAGTAAAACGCTGTTGCCATTTCTGTAGTGGAGCGGATGAATGGAAAAGGAAGCTCCGCTCTGCTCAGACAGCAGATTTCTTTTTCATCACTCCTAGTGAGTGGCATTTATGCAAGCAATAATACCCAACAGGGTGGGCAGTATTGGGGAATACCAGACCACCCAGGGGCATAATGAGGCCTGACACCACAGGCGGAGGGCCATATAGCCCCTGGAATGTCTGGTATTCCCCATACCGGCCACCCTGGAGGGTATTATTGTGCTTAGAAAATGACACTGTAACAAAAAAAATCAATAAAAAAATTGTTAATAAGGAATTAGTTTTACATAGGTTTTGTAGTAAAATAGTTCCTCCGCCTGGATTAGAATGATTTTTTTTCTTTAAGGTTTGGAATTTTGTCCTACTTGAGATTCTGTAGTTTAGAAAGAAGCTGGTTGTATCCGGTTACGTCCCCATAGTACTCTGCTTATGTTTGTGGTTTTGAAATTCCCCCACCCCGTTGTCATGCAGAACCTAGCTTTACTTTTTAAAAAAAAAACTGGCAGTGGTTGCCATACCAGTTGAGACAAGAAGAGAGACAGTGAAAGAAAATGTGAGCGAGGTTGTTACTTTCAGAAGATAACGTGGTCTCACTGATGTGTGCTACTGAAGCGATCTGGGAGACAGTTCTTCAGTTCACATGCAGGTGAGACTGGGAAAGTAATGGAGAGCATGAAATCTGTTTTATTTTCTTTCAAACAGGGCTGCAGTTAAGGTAGGTGGGGTGTCTTGGAGTAGCAATGAGCACGCAACGTGCCACTGCTACTGTTTGAATGTGGAAAGAGATTTTTTTTAACGAGTTATAAGGAACTGTAAATTTATTGTGTGGCACTTTACTCTTGAAATTGCTGTTTTGCTTAATTTTACTGATGGCGTTACTGTAGTTTTCCAAGCCTAACTGGTAATTCATGGCTCACTTACCAAGTGAGAAAAAAATGGTGGCTAGCCATTTTGAAAATTTGGGGTGTCCAATGATACCATAAATAATGGAGCACCCTGAATTGCCTTTGTTTTTTACCGAGCTCTATTGAAAAATACCCGCCTGGTAATATTAGTGTCCTGGCCAATCAGAATGCGAGAATTTATATAGCCATTTTCTAATTACATATACTGGTTGATTGTCAGCACAGTAATGCTTAGTGGAGCAGATCAAGGGAAACATATGCTGCTCTGCTCAGACCAAGGCACCAACTTTGTTCTTCACTCAGCCTGCAGGAGTGCATCATGAATCTTGTAACTTTATTTTTTTTTTTAAACAGATGCAGTCATAATAGCAGGGAAAGAGCATTAGGAGACTGTCTGTGTAAAGGCTGAAAGGGAAAGCGTGGCAGTGGTGGCAATAAACAGCTGTGATGAGCCTTTGCACCAATTAACACCTTCTAAGGATTAAGCTGAAAACAAGGGAAGCCATCACAGCTGTTCCTTAATTATAAACTAGATTCAGCGTAACGAGGGAACACTGTGCTAATATATTCACAAACCTCTTCAGATTTATGGCCATTAATAATCTAGTTGTTCAGATTTCTTTCTTTGCTGCCAAGCATCAAGTTTTTAATCTCCTCAATATTAAGTGCCAAATCAATTTGTTTTTATTTGGACATAACTGCACGAGCACTCTCTGCAAACCAAAAGGAGTTTTTGATAAAATGATGGCATTGCCAGCATAAAGTATAATTCTTACTTTCTTATTATTCATTTTTTGGGGGAAAGGTCTCTGTCAGAAAAACTCTTCACTAAGGATTCAATATATAAATTGACTAGATGGGGAGCAAGGAGACACCCCTGCTTGACACCATAGTTATTAACTATAGAATCAAAGGTCCAATGTTTGTGTATCTAACCCGGTTACTTAAGTTAAATGGCCCTTGAAAGAAGTTTGCACTTTATTCTGTAGGGGGCAGTGGCTTGTGCAGATACTTGCTGCAGGCTATTGTTCTTACAAACATACAGACATACGAAAATTGCCAGCAGCAAAAGGCCATCATGGTCTATCTAGGCTGCTCTTGAATGCAGCTAGCTCCCTATTCAGCAGCTGCCCCAACCCCATCCCCTTACCTCCCTTTACCCTTCCCTTTGCCCTGTCCCACCCCTTCTTGAAGCATTCCACTGTGGTACATGCCACCACTTCAGCTGGTAATACTTTCCACTTTGCCACCACCCTCTTCATAAAGAAATGCCTCCTCACCTCCTTCCTGAATCTACCCCCCTCCAATCTCATGTCATGGCCCCTAGTGTCTCTCCCCACCCTTCTCCTGAATAGACCCTCTGTGTCTGTTTTGATTATCCCTTTCATGTATTTGAAGGTCTCAATCATATCCCCCCATCACTCCTCTCCTCCAGTGTGTACCTGTTTAACTCTCTTAGTCTGACCTCATATGGCAGTTCCCCCAGGCCCTGAATCATCTTTGTTGCCCTATGCTGCACCCCCTCCAGCAGCCTAATGTCCTTTTGTAGGTACGGATACCACTACTGCACGCAGTATTCCAGGTGGTGTCTAACCAACTATCTGTACAACGGTAGAATAACCTCCCTTCTTCTTGAGGTAATTCCCCTTGCAATGCACCCCAGCATTTTGTTGACCATTGCTGCTGCCTTTCTGCATTGTATGGAATTGTTCATTGCTCCCGTAATGAGCACCCCCAAGATC
The DNA here is from genome assembly GCA_016271365.2 of Neoceratodus forsteri. Taxonomy (NCBI): domain Eukaryota; kingdom Metazoa; phylum Chordata; order Ceratodontiformes; family Ceratodontidae; genus Neoceratodus; species Neoceratodus forsteri. Next base: position 48,694,981 of record CM028129.1, on the reverse strand, counting down.
CTCATCCTGTTCTGTTACCTCCAGCTGCACTCCCCCAGATGATGGTTTCTCCTTGGATTTTTTGTTCTGAAGTGCTGCACCTTGCATTTTTTTGCATTGAACCCCAGCTGCCATCTGTCAGACCATGCCTCCAGCCTTGCCAGATCCTCCTGTAGCCCCGCCACCCCCCCCCGTTCATCCAGCACTGCTCCCATCTTGGTGTCATCTAAAAATAGGCTGATTTTGCTGCTGTAGCCCTCCGAGAATTCTGCAATAAATATGCCAAACAGCACTGGGCCCAAAACTGAACCCTGTGGAACACCACTTATCACAGGCTTAGGGGATGAGTATTCTCCACCTACCACCACCCTCTGCTGCCTATCTTTTAGCCAGTTCTCCACCCACCTCACCAGTTTTGCTCCCACCCCTGTGCCCTGTAGCTTGATTCCAAGTCTCCCATGTGGTACTGAGTCAAAGGCTTTACTGAAGTCTAGGTACAGGACATCCACCACATGGCCTCTGTCAGTTTGGCTAGTCACCCAGTCATAGTATTCTACCAGGTTTGTCTGGCATGACCTGCCCTTGACGAAGCCATGCCGCCTCCTGTCCTGCACCCCATTCACCTACAGTAGTGCCACTAGCCTATCTTTTAGAATGGTCTCCATTAGCTTCCCCACTATGGACATTAGACTTACGGGGCTATAGTTCCCAGGTTCATCCTTGGGTCCACTCTTGTGAAGGGGAACCATGTGAGCCAGTCTCCAGTCCTGCAGTATGCATCCTGAGTCAAGAGATGAATTAAATAAGTCTGCCAAGTGTCCTGCCAGTACCTCTGCCAGCACCTTTAGCACTCTCGGATGTATTCCATCAAGTCCCAGAGCCTTGTTTGCCCTCAGTGCCCTTAACCCCTCCAGCACCTTCCCCACTGTGATTTCATCATCTGTCACCCCCCCCCCATCTGTTTATATCCTCCCTCCTACTATGGGTAGTGCCCCTTCCTTTTCTTTCATAAAGACTGAACAGAAGTAGTCGTTTAGCACTCCTGCCTTTTCACCCCCTTCTTCCGCCCACCCCCCTCCTTCTTAATTCTTACAATTTGGTCCTTACAGCTTCTTTTCTCCCTGATGTGCCTAAATAAGTCATTTTATTTTATAAGAATTTTATTGTGATTTTATTGTTATTATTGTTATTTTGTCATCGTTTGTAAATTTTAATGTTTGCTTAATTGTACAGCGCTTTGGCTTTGAGAAGCGCTTAAAAATAAAATTTACTTACTTACTCCCATTTTGTTATGCCCTACACCAGCCTGAGTTCCCTTGCTGCCTTGGCTGCTCTTATCCCACTGGTCACTTCCTTCACTTCTTTCAGGTATTCCTCCCTATCGCCCTCCCTCTCCAATTTTCTGTATCGCCTGTAAACTGCCCTTTTCTTCCTCATCCTGTCTAGTGCCCCTTTACTTATCCAGCTGGATTTCTTCCCCCTTGCCTTCTTAGTCTTGGTTCTGTTGCCTCCACTATCCCCTGTCTTATTAGTTCCCATAGAAACATAGAAACATAGACTTTGACGGCAGATAAGGACTGCTAGGCCCATCTAGTCTGCCCATTTCCCTACCTACAGGATAGGCCGCAGATCCTAGTTAACCAACAGCCTATTTCTTCCTACTCCTCACAACAATTGCCTTATGTCTGTCCCATGCATTCTTGAATTCTCCCACAGTTTTAGACCCCACAACCTCCTCAGGAAGGCTGTTCCATGCATCCACTACCTCTCTGTGAAATAATACTTCCTCACATGCGCCATGAACCGCCTCCTTCTATCTTTAAATTGTGTCCCCTTGTTCTTGCAAGTCTCTTTTTCTGAAAGATGCTACCCTCTTGGACTTTGTTGATTCCACTGAGGTACTTAAAAGTTTCTATCATGTCCCCCCTCTCCCTTCTTTCCTCAAGGGTATACATATTAAGCTCCTTTAGTCTCTCCTCATACAGCTTCTCTTGCAGACCCTGCACCATTTTAGTTGCCCTCGTTTGGACTGCCTCTATCCTGTCTATGTCCTTGCGGAGATGGGGTCTGCAGAACTGGACACAGTACTCCAGATGGGGTCTCACCAACTGTCTGTACAGAGGATAACAACTTCCTGTTTTCTGCTGATGATGCCTCCCTATACATCCCAGTATACCCCCAGCCCTCCCTACTGCCCTCTCACATTGCTTACAACCTTAAGGTCATCTGATATGATTACCCCAGGTCCCTTTCCTTTTGTTGTTGTTACTACCTCCCCACCCATTGTGTATTCTTCCCCTGGGTTCTTGTTTCCCAGGTGCATTATTTTGCACTTCTTTGCATTGAATCCTAGCTGCCATACTTCTGACCATTCCTCCAACCTTGCCAAGTCCCTTTTCATCCTTTCCACGCCTCCTTGTGTATCAACCCTGTTGCAGATCTTTGTGTCATCTGCAAAATGCATAGTTTTCCTTCCAGTCCTCTGCAATGTCACTGATGAAGACATTAAAAAGGACTGAACCTAATACTGAACTCCCATGCACCCCACTAGTAACCCCTTTCTTCAGAGTGGACTCATTTACAATTACCTTCTGTGTCCTGTTGTCCAGCCAATGTTTTACCAGGCTACCACCCTGGGTCCTACTCCCAGGCTGGTTTAATTTGATTATTAATCTTTTGTGTGGGACTGTGTCAAATGCCTTGCTAAAGTCTAGGTAGGCCATGTCCACAGCCCCTCCCTGGTCTACTACTTTGGTCACCCAGTCAAAGAAATCTATTAGATTCGTCTGACATGACCTTCCCACTGTGAACCCATGCTGCCTTGGGTTCTGTGCTCCACTGGCCTCTAGGTACTCAACTATTCTTTCCTTCAGAAGTGACTCCATCACTTTCCCTACCACAGAGGTCAGACTGACAGGTCTGTAGTTTCCTGCCTCTGTCTTGGTCCCACTTTTGTGAAGGGGAATCACATCCGCCTTCCTCCAGTCCTCAGGGTACCACACCATCCTCCCATGATTTATTAAAAAGAGTAGCCAGTGGTTTCACTAGTTCCTCCCTTAATTCTTTTAGAATTCTGGGGTAAATTCCATCAGGACCCATTGCTTTGTCCACCTTCAGTTTTAGGAGTTCTTGAAGAACCCTTTCTTCTGTGAAAGGACTGGGATTGACCCCCCTATCAAGAGTGCTTCTGTTAATTGGATTAGGCACTTCCCCCTCCTCTTTTGTGAATACTGACCAGAAATATTCATTCAGTATTCCTGCTTTTTCACTGTCCCCCTCTGCCCACCCACGCTTCATTCTATTCAGCCTCACTATCCCTCCCTTTGTCTTTCTCGCTTGCTGATGTACCTATAAAAGGTTTTATCCCTTCTTAACTGAGTTGGCTATCTTTTCCTCAGTTTGGGCCTTTGCTATTCTGACTTCCTCCCTGCTTCCTTCTGCCTTAACTGGTACAGCTCTCTGTCCTGCTCCTTCTGTGTTTCCTTATACTTCGGAATCCTATCTTTTCTTCCTGACTTTCACAGCCTCCTCTTTTGAGAACCATAGTGGCTTTTCTTTCATTTTGATTTGTTTATTTGCTTCACACAAGGCTTGTTGCCTCTGTGATGGCAGTTTTGATAATTCCCCATTGTTGCTCCACACCTCCTTCTAGCCTGTTTGCTAGTGCTTTTCTGAGGCACTCTCCGTCTTGCCAAAGTCAGCCCTCCCTAAAAGTCCAGTACCCTCACTTTTGTATGGCTTGACTCTGTAGCTGAGTTTAACGTAAACCACACTGTTTGATGGTCACTTGTCCCCAGATGGCAACCCACTTCTAGATCTGAGATCCTCTCACTGCCCCCGTTTGAGAGTACGAGGTCTAAGATTGCTCCCTCACGAGTGGGTTCCGAAACTAGCTGTCTAATGCCTGCCACCTGTAGGGCATCAAGAATGGCCCTGCTCTTGGATGTGGCTGCAGCAAATGTGCTCCAGTTAACATCTGGCATATTCAGGTCTCCCATCAACAGTATCTCCCCTTTCTCTGCCATTCTAAGAATGCCTTCTATCATATTCTTGTCCATTCCTTTCCCCCTGACATGGAGGTCTGTACACAACCCCTGTGCGGATTGTGGTGCCCTTTCCAGTCTCCAAGGTGACCCACAGTGCCTCCTCTCCTCCCTGTTTACTCTTTTGTTCAGTTGCTTTTATCCCATCTTTTCTATGTGTCCATACTCAGCTGAATTTTGCACAGGAACTCCTGTACCACTTCTGTCATCATCTTAAAGTTGGCATTTCTGAAGTCCAGCACACTTGTGCCAGATGCCATCCTCTCTTTAGCCATCTGTAACTGGAACCATAGTGTCCAGTGGTAACTCCCCACCAGTGGTTCCTCCACCATCATATCCCTCACCCACTTCCCGTTCATCAGTACGAGGTCAAGAGTGTTCCTTTCCCGTGTTGATTCCTTGACCAACTGAACTAGTAAGCTTACCTGGAAGGCATCCACCAGTACCTGCTCCCTTCTGCTCTTTGTGATAGGTGTGTCTCACTCCACTTCCAGCATGCTGAAGTCCCCTAGTATCACCACCACCCCAGTCCCACAGTTTCTCCTGATCTGTTCTGCCAGTACCCTATCCATTCCTTCAGTTTGAGAGGGTGGCCTGTACACCACACCCAGTCTTAGTGATCTATATTTGGGATCCTGTAATTGCACTCACAGTGCTTCTGTATCTCTCTCATCTCCCTCCTCCCTTAGACATTTTAATCCCTCCTTTATGTACAGCGTCATCCCCTTCCCATTTTCCCTATCTTTCCAGTGAAATCTGTACCCTGGAACTGTCATGTCCCAGTCGTGGATTTGGGTGGCCCATGTCTCAGTTTTAGCTGCCAAGTCCACACCCCCACTCCTCAAAAACAGCCTGTAGTTACATAGAAACATAGACTTTGATGGCAGATAAGGACCACTTGGCCCACCCAGTCTGCCCATTTCCCTACCTATGGGATAAGCTGCAGATTCTAGTTAACCAACAGCCTATTTCCTGCAACCCCCCACTATAATTGCCTTATGTCTGTCCCATGCATGTTTGAATTCCTCCACTGTTTTAGACCCCACGACCTCTCCAGGAAGGTGGTTCCATGCGTCCACCACTCTCTCTATGAAAATAATTTCCTCACATTACCCCTGAGCCTTCCCCTCTAACTTTAAATTGTGCCCCTTGTTCTTACACATCTCTTTTCTGAAAGATGCTACCTTCCTGGACTTTGTTGATTCCCTTGAGGTACTTAAAGTTTCTATCATGTCCCCTGTCCCTCCTTTCATCAAGGGTATACATATTAAGCTCTCAGTCTCTCTTCATATGGTTTCTGATGTAGACCCTGCACCATTTTAGTTGCCCTCCTCTGGACTGCTTCCATCCTGTCTATGTCCTTGCGTAGATGAGGTCTCCAAAACTGCACGCAGTACTCCAGATGGGGTCTCACCAACTGTCTGTATAGAGGGATAACCTCTTCCCTTTTTCTACTTGTGATGCCCCTCCCTATGCATCCCAGTATCCCCCTGGCTTTCCGTACTGACTTCTCACATTGCATACCCACCTTTAGGTCATCCGATATGACTACACTCAGATCCCTTTCCATTATTGTTGTTGTTAGTACCTCCCCTGCTATTGTGTACTCTTCTCCTGGATTTTTAGTTCCCAGGTGCATTACTTTGCACTTCTTTGCATTGAATCTAAGTTGCCATATGTCTGACCATTCCTCCAACCTTGCCAAGTCCCGTCTCATCCTTTCTACCCCCCCTTGTGTATCAACTCTGTTACAGATCTTTGTGTCATCCACAAAGAGGCATACCTTTCCTTCCAGACCTTCTACAATGTCACCTATAAAGACGTTAAAGAGGACTGGACCCAGTACTGAGCCCTGAGGTACTCCACTAGTAACCCCCCTTCTTCAGAATGTGTTCCATTCACTATTACCTTCTGTGTCCTGTTGTGCAGCCAGTTTCTACCCAGGCTACCACCCTGGGACCCACTCCCAGGCTGGCTAACTTGATTATTAATCTTTTGTGTGAGACTGTGTCAAATGCCTTGCTAAAGTCTAGGTAGGCCATATCCACAGCCCCTCCCTGGTCTATTACTTTGGTCACCCAGTCAAAGAAATCGATTAGATTTGTCTGACATGACCTTCCTGCTGTGAATCCATGCTGCTTTTGGTCCAGTGCCCTGCTGGCCTCTAGGTACTCAACAATTCTTTCTTTCAAGTGATTCCATCATTTTCCCCATCACTGAGGTCAAACTAACAGGTCTGTAGTTTCCTGCTTCTGCCTTGCTCCCACTTTTGTGAGGGAATCACATCTGCCCTCCTCCAGTCCTCAGGTACCCCATCTTCCCATGATTTGTTAAAAGTGTGGTTAGTGGTGTCACTAGGTCCTCCTTAGCTCTTTTAGATTCTGTGTGAATCCCCAGGCTCCCATTGCTTTGTCCACCTTGAGTTTTAGAAGTTCTTTCAGTACTCTTTCTTCTTTAAATGGACTGGTATCAACCCCACTATCCAGAGTGCTTCTACTGTTTGGTTTAGGTAACTCCCCTCTACTTCTTTTGTGAACACTGAGCAAAAGTATTCATTCATTATCTGCTTTTCACTGTCTCCCTCTGCCCACCTCCCCTCTCCTTTATTAATCTTCCCTATCCCTCCCTTAACCTTTCTATGTTCCCTAATGTACCAATAAAAGGTTTTATCCCCTTCTTAACTGGTTGGCTATCCTTTCCTCGGTTTGGGCCTTTGCATTTTGACTGCCTTCCCCACTTCTTTCTGCTTTAATTGATACAGTTCCCTGTCGTGTTGCGTCTGTGATTCCTTATACTTTTTGAATGCAGCCTTTTTCTCCTTAACCTTCCCTGACACTTCTTTTGAGAGCCATAGTGGTTTTTTATTCCGCTTTGTTTTCTTTATTTGTTTCACACAAAGGCTTGTTGCCTCCATGATGGCAGTTTTGATTTTTTCCCCATTGTTCTTCCACCCCTCCTTTCTGGCCATTTGCTAATGCATTCCTCAGGTATTCACCCATTATGCCAAAGTCAGCCCTTCTAAAGTCCAGAATCCTTGTATTTGTATGGCTTGTCTCCATGGTTGTGTTTATTGTAAAGCACACTATGCAGTGGTCACTTGTTCCCAGGTGTCTACTGACTTCTAAGTTTGTGATCCTCTCTCCATTTGATAGTACCAGGTCCGATATTGCTCCCTCCCAAGTGGGTTCCACTACTAGCTGTCTAAGGCCTGCTCCCTGTAGGGCATCGAGAATGACCCTGCTCTTGGATGTGGCTGCAGTCCATGTTGCCCAGTTAACATCTGGCATATTCAGGTCCCCCATCAACAGTATCTCCCCTTTTTCAGCCATTTTGAGAATGCCCTCTATCATTTTCTTGTCCATTTCCTCCCCTTGAGACGGGGGTCTGTATACAACCCCTGTGCAGATTGTGATGCCGTTCCTTGTCTCCAATGTGACCCAGAGTTCCTCTTGTCCTCCCCCTTTACTTTTTAGTTCTGTTACTTTGATCCCTTCCCTTATGTAGAGAGCTACTCCACCTCCTCTTTTACCCTCCCTGTCCCTTCTGTGGATTGTGTACCCTGGTATGTTGACATCCCAGTCATGGTTCTCTGTGTATCATGTTTTTGTGACTGCCACAATATCCAAGTGTTCCACTTCCATCAGGGCTACTAGCTCTGGAAGCTTGTTTCCCAGACTATGGGCATTGGTACTCATTGCCCTCCATTTAATGTTGGCTTTATCCTTTTTTACCCCATCCCTGCTTTTATTGCCCTTGTCCATTTTTCCATTTACCCCTGTCCTGCCCTCTGTCAAGCTCTGTACCTCAGTGTTTACCCTACTACCTGCCATGCTTTGCGGTGGGAGGCTTGAACTTTCCTGTTTCCTATCAGCACCTCCCCCCTTGGCTAGTTTAAAAGTTTGCCAAGGAAGCCTTTAAATCTGTCACCTAGGAACGTGTTTCCCTTCCTGGACAGATGCAGACCATCATGCCAGTATAGACCTTCATCTCTCCAGGTGGACCCCCAGTCCCCAATGAAGCCAAAGCCCTGTGCTCTGCACCAGTTTTGCAACCATTCATTAAACCGCATGGTGTGAAGTTCCACCTCCTTATTACCCAGACTCCTAGCATTTAGTGTTACCACCCTCCAACCTTTGCCTCTACCCCCCACCTCTCTACTTCTGCCTGATGTGCTGCTCCGAATGTGCTCCAGTTTTTTCCAGTCCTCTGAAGATGCTGCCCAGAAGCTACTCAGGCTGACCTCATTTTGGTATCTAGTGACAAGTATTAATTCCTGGTTTACAAGGCCAGCATCAGAAAGAAGTTGACTGGTTGTTGTATGAACCTAATGGCTAGTGTATCTCTGGGAGAGGCAACTTCTTTATTGATGTGGCTCATCACTGATGGGAGATAATGGAGTCCCATTGGCTTTTTAGTGTACCACACTGGTATTGCATCAAGAAATGCCTACAGGCTGGCCCGGTGGCATTGAGGGCCGAGGCACTGGACACCTTACCTCAAGCCATGCCGGCAACCTGTGTTCAGGAGCAAGCATGGGTCATTGGGGGTTGGCAGGAAGGAGAAGGATCGAGCATCCATTGGACTGCTCTCCTTCTCCGGGTTGGGGGGACACTAGCTGTCGGCACCCCACTGGCCCCTAGCAGCTGCTTGGGGGCAGCACACCAAAGCTACAGCTGAAGGGGAGGAGACAGGCAGATGCTTGGTGAGAGCGTATGCGGTAGTGTGTGCGCACTGACCGCAGGCATCATTGCACATCCTGCCTCCTCACAAGGGGAGAAAAGTGGAAAATGGCTCCAGGTGGATGACGTGGTCCCCACAGAACCACCTCCGAGAAGGCACCTCCCTGGCATGGATCCATTTGGGGTGGGTTGAGTCGCTCCCCACCACCCTGCCATGAAGGGTATGTTGTGGGGTGCACAAGGGAGGGGATCTAACCTTCGGGGGAGGGCTGCTCTGGGGGACAACTGAAGGCAGAAGCTGGGAGCTCAGAAAAAATAATACATCAAAAAAAAACAAAAAGAAATGCCTACAGATACAGGAGGTAGCATCTACTGCCACAAATGCGGGCATATCATCAACTGATGCACTGCTTAGTTTAAAGGTCTGTGGATACTGTTCTACACTTCCGGTGTTTCTTTATGTTTTATTTATTTAAAAATTGGTAACCGGCAAAGGCACACTGAGCCAAGGCTCATTTCCAGGAGCGACCAAGGGGAGAGAGGGAAGGTGAGTATAGAGAGAATAGAAGTAATTACAACAAAACATCAGAATGTGGTTACTCAGACAATACAATTACAGGAGCAGGATCAAATGTAGTGTACAGAAAGGTAAACAACAGCACAGTACATTTGCAAGATCACAAACATAAATTGTGCAGTGCCTGTTGGAGACAGTGATTGGGCTATGGGGAACAGAAACAGACCTAAAGCATAGTCACAATAAGCCTAGAAAGAAGGGGGGTCCTGAACAGGAGGGGGGGTTCAGAACTGAGAGAAACAGGAGTCAAGATGGGGGCTGACATGGACAGGAGGGAACAGAAAGGTGCCTGAGCAAGTGTCTAAGGGGTGAGAGGTTGAGGGGTGAGGGGAGCAGGTTACGGAGGCAGAGGAAGCAGTAAGAGAAGGCAGCTTGCCCCACATAGGAGTAAGGGCAGGGAACTGAGAAGGTGCAGGAATCCCTGTAGCAAAGAGAGTAGGAAGAGCAGGGTATAGAGAGAGAAGTGAGGAGAGGTAAGATGGAAGACTCGTAAACCAGTATTTAGCAATGAATGAGGCATCATGGGAATGGAGATGTGAAGGTAGTGGAGTGGATGTAGAGTGAGGAGTAGAGGGAGCAATGATGAGTATGGAGGGGAGAGTTTGAGGCAAAATGAGGTTTGCAATCACAAAACCTCAAGAGAGCACAGATACAGTATCCAAGGGTGTAGCTACTGATACTCCAAGTAAGCCATGGCTTACCAAGTTTACTAGCAGCGGGTAGCAAACAAGCTTGCCAGCATTACTCTGCCCTCTCTAGTCTATCACATTTAAGTTCCTTTGTTTGACTTCACAGGCTTTTTCTTTTCTCTTTCAGCTTTCTTTTCGGGTGTGGCAGAGTGGTCCGTGATCTTGGCTGAGGCCTCAATTAGGTCTGCATGGCCCACCTGCATAGTGATTGGCTGTGGCATCTGGTAGTGGGTGTTGTAAGTCTGGGGATGGTGAGTTTAAATGCCCTAGCAAAGTTAGAAGCCATAGTTTTAGCTCCATTGTACAGGGAGCGAGAGAAGCGGTAGAAGAAGTGAGGAGCAGCAGATGGAAGAAGAACAGTCTCAGAGCTAAAAGAATGAAGGCTTCATGTGGAATGGCAAGTGAAGTCAGTCTGCCTACCTGCTGGGGAGAGAGAAGAAATTTCTTCCATAGTCTTGGATTCATGGTGCAATCAGTAGCGTTTAACAGCAGGCAGCAATCACCACACTAGCAGTGTAGACAGACAACAGGTCTAGTGTTGGAATCATCTGATTGGAGTCAGGAACCTTGAATTCGAGTAATTGGGGGGCAGGCATGAACAACTGTGGGGTTGGGGTAGCAGTGTGGCAGGTTGATGTACAAATCTGAAATGCCTGGCTACACCCCTGACAGTATCTGACAGCACTTATTCACATTGTGATTTTTCTACTGGGGGATTCCTCTCCCAGTATATGTCAGAACTTTCCATATCAGAGTTTTTGATGATCATGGTACAGGGCAGCAACTATGCACACTAAAGATACTGCTATGTATCTGGCATAAAAATAGTAGAAGCTCTTAAAAAAAGAAGACATCCAAAGAGGTATGTGAAAGCAACAGTGTTTCTTGTTAAAACTCAGACACCTAAATGCACCAGCACCAGGACAAGTTTCCTGGACTTCAGTAGGATGGATTTTAAAGAAATTGGAGACTGCCTGAGAAATTACTTCAAAAAAGGAAATTACCAGGGAGGAGAAGAGGCACAGTGGGGCAATATAAGGGAGGGCATAATTAGGCAACCAACCTCTGCATAAAGAAAGTAAGTAAAAGTAGCAGGAAAAGGAAAGCATTATGGTTCTCCAATGAGTGGTAATGGGAGTGCAAGAAAAAAGGGTGACATTCAAGAAGTGCAAAGTAACACTCAAGGAGGAGGACAGGGATGTATACCAAGCAAAGCAAAAAGAAGCAGGTGAGGTAGTTAGTGGAGCAAAGGCATAGATAAAAGAAAGGACTGCCAGGTGCATAAATGAGAAAAGGAAAGTAAAGGGAGGGAGAATGAGGATCAGAAGGGTGGAAGTGGAAGGCTGTTCAGAAGCGGACCAAGAAAAAAATTGAAATCTTGAACAGGTACTTCTTCTTAGTCTTCACAGCAGAAGAAGGAGGCAATGGATCATCATGGAGTGGCAGGAATGTGGGGGAGGGAACACAAGTTCATTTTCAGAGAAAAGAATCCTGAAACAAATTGTCATCCTGATCGTGGATACAGCTATGAGAGTGGACAAGATAAACCTCAGGGTATTGAAAGAACTCAGGAGGTGCCTCTGGATGAGTTCATTACACAGTATGAGTTGTAGTTTGTTGCTATGTAGATGATACTACATGTCACTTTAAACTGATGGGATCAATATTGGTTTAATGCCATGCCATTGCCTTAGTAAGATTAATGACGGCATGGCCTTCTTAAATCTTAACCCAGGCAAGACTGACATGATGATTGTCAAACAAGGTCACCGAGGATCGGCCATGACAGGGAGCAGGACCTGGTTGCCATCTTTAAGTGGTGCCACACTTGGAGCTGTGGAAGTGGTTAGGAATCTAAATGTCATGATGGACTCCAAGCTGACCTTAGATAGCCAGGTTTCAGAGGTTGTTCATAGTGGCTTTTCCCACCATCAAAACATGGCCCAAATCAAATCATGACCTGATGACAATAGTGGCAGTAGTCATCTTTATTTATATTTGGCACCCTTCTCCAGAGGCTCAGTGATCCATTACACCATGATATGGTACAAACAAATTAAATAAAACAGTCCCTATAAATAATACAAGTATATGATTAAACTTAGCTAACATAAATACCAGTTAAAAGACTGCAATAATTAACCTCATAAACAATTATTTACAAATATTGGCTAGGGTATAACCATATAGGATAGAAAGTTAGTCCCCAAATGCTTAAATAAACAGAAAAGTTTTAAGACCACATTTAAAGGCCTCCATAGAAGGGGCCTCCCTCAAAGTTCTAGATAAGAAGTTCCAAACGACTGAGCACACAACTTCAAATGCCCAGTACCCAGAGATTCTAATCTCAACATTGGAACTTCAAAGTTTGAAGTCCAACCTTAAATGAGATATGCCATTTAACTGGCAGCTAGTGCAGGTTTTGCAGCATCAAGGAGACATGACCCATCCTTAGAAGGCCGGTCAGCAAACTAGCAGCTGTGTTCTGCACCAGCTGCAGGCATTGCAGCATACCTACATTAACCTCAAGGAACAGAACATAGTAGTAGTGAAGCCTTGAAGTCACAAATGCATGCACCAGTGTGGTCAGATCGCCAGGGGAGAACAAGGGATTTAATCCTGTTGATGTTCCACAGATGGTAAAAGCCAATCTGGACTACTGATGACTCCTAAGCCTCAAGTATCAGCCCCTCATCCAGAACAACCCCCATATTATTTGCCTTTGTGGCAGCCAAAAACCCAGAGGAACCAAGCTGAAGGCCTTTCTCCCTCTCAGTAGCTACCAGTCCCCCCAGCATTTCAGTCTTCTCAGGTTCAGTCTCAACCAGCTTGATGGCATCTAGCCCTTGATTTTGGCCAGGCACCAATTAAGCATATCAATTGCACCTGATGTCCCAAGTACAAAAGACATGTAGGGTTGGGAATTATCTGTATAGCTATGAAACCTTAATGCATACTTCCTAATGATCTTGCCCAGTCATAGTATATACACTGCAAACAACATGGGAGAAAGAACTGAGTCCTGGACCATAGGACAAAAGCTTTGGGAGAGAGGAAAGCCTTTCCAAGACTACCCTTTGGGTCCTGTCACTAAGAAAGGACTCAAACCAGTAGATGACTTCCCCAGTGAGTCCCACATGTTCCTTGAGCCAGTCCAATAGCAACCCATGATTCACAGAGTAAAACGCTGTGGAGAGATCAAGGAGAATGAGAACTGACTACTCTTCTTTATCTCTCACTTCTTTATCTCTCACTCTGACCAGATCATTGTGTACCCTAAATAGTGTAGTCTCTGTACTGTGCCTGGACCTAAACCTAAACGGCATAGGCTCATGGATGTCAAAGGCTGTGAGGTGTGCCTCGAGCTGCAGTACAACTATCTTCTCAATAACCTTGCCCAATAAGGTGTGCCTCGAGCTGCAGTACAACTACCTTCTCAATAACCTTGCCCAATAAGGGCAGGTTAGAGAGAAGTCAGTAATTTACCAGGAAGTCTGAGTCCAAAGATGGCTTCTTCAGAAGTGGTTTCACCAATTCACTTTTCAGCAACACTGGGAACACCCCCTCTAACAAGAAGGACTGGATAATCTCAACGAATACTTTGGCCAGCTGCCCTACACAATACAGAAGTAGGCATGTTGGGCCTGGGTCCAGATTACAAACTGCTGGCTGCAGTTCCGAAATCACCCCATTCACTTCTTCCATCGTCGCTGGGCAAAACTCTTCTGATGACCACTGAATGCATTCTAGACTCATAGGATCAGCCCTACTGTGATGTGATGGCCCAATTTGAGAGAGCCTGGCCCTAATAGAGGATGCCCTGTCTGAGAAGAACCAAGTAAACTGTTCACATTTTGCAGTGTAAATGCTCTAAAAGGCTCCAGACAGGCAGGATGAAGTAGCCTGTCCACAACCCATAAAGCTCAACCAGTCAGTTCCTCCCAGGAGCAATCTCCCTAGATAGCAAATGCGTTTTTCTGAGACATCAAAGCCAGTATGTCCTCCTGGGATTTGGATCTCCTCCAACAATGCTCCAACCTCTACTGTTTGCTTTCAACTCATTCAGCTCATGTCAAACCATGGCAAATCAAGGCAACAAAAATGAAAAAACAAAATAAATAAATTAAGTCTGCAGCCATAGAAGAATTAGCACTATGAGATTGAAAGCCACCACAGCAGCCCTGTTATAGGCTGCCACAGCTTCATCTGGTCCCTCAGCACATACTGTCAATACAACCAAGGTTCACAGAACTGCCAAGCATCCCTCTGGCTGAAGCCCTTGTAACCACTATGGTTCTCAAAGGAAGTGGCAGTGAAGGTTCAAGAGAAAAAGAAAGCATTCAGGAAGTACAAGGAATCACAGAAGGAGCAGGACAGAGAACTGTATCAGTTAAAGCAAAAGGAAGCTGGGAAGGCAGTCAGAACAGCAAAGGCCCAAACTGAGGAAAATATAGCCAACTGGGTTAAGAAGGGGGATAAAACCTTTTATAGCTACATCAGGAAGTGAAGGAAGACCAAGGGCGGGACAGTGAGGCTTAATAAAGGGAGGGAGGGTGGGCAGAGGGTGACTGTGAAAAGGCACAGATACTAAACAAATATTTTTGCTCAGCATTTACAAATGAAGAGGGGGAGGTACCTAAAACAAACAGTAGAAACAGTTTGGATACAGAAGTTGATACCAGCCCATTTACAGAAGAAAGGGTTATGAAAGAACTCTTAAAACTGAAGGTGAACAAAGCAATGGGGCCTGATGGGATTCATCACAGAATTCTAAAAGAACTAAGGGTAGAACTAGTGACACCACTGACTACCCTCTTTAACAAATCATGGGAGGATGGGGTGGTACCCGAGGACTGAAGGAGGGCGGATGTGATTCCCCTTCACAAAAGTGAGAGCAAGGCAGAAGCAGGAAACTACAGACCTGTTAGTTTAACCTCAGTGATAGGGAAAATGATGGAATCACTTCTGAAGAAAAGAATTGGGTTTATATCTAGAGGCCAGAGGGGCACAGGACCCAAGGCAGCATGGATTCACAGTGGGAAGGTCATGCCAGATGAATCTGATAGATTTCTTTGACAGGGTGACCAAAGTAGTAGATCAGGAGGGGCTGTGGACATGGCCTACCTAGACTTTAGCAAGGCATTTGACACAGTCCCACACAAAGATTAATATACAAGCTAGCCAGCCTGGGAGTGGGTCCCAAGATGACAGCCTGGGTAAAGAATTGGCTGGAGAATAGGACACAGAGAGTAATAGTAAATGGAGTCCACTCTGAAGAAAGGGGGGTTACTAGTGGGGTACCGCAGAGTTCAGTATTAGGACCGGTCCTCTTCAATGTCTTTATAAGTGACATTGCGGAAGGACTGTAAGGAAAAGTATGTCTCTTTGCAGATGACACAAAGATCTGCAACAGAGTTGATGCACAAGGTGGGATGGAAAGGATGAGAAGGGACTTGGCAAGGTTAGAGGAATGGTCAAATGTATGGCAGCTTAGATTCAATGCTAAGAAGTGCAAGGTAATGCGCCTGGGAAACAAAAACCCAAGGGAAGAGTACACAATGGGGGGTGAGATACTAACAACAACAAAAATGGAAAGGGACCTGGGGGTAGTCATATCAGATGACCTAAAGGTGGGCAAGCAATGTGAGAGGGCAGCAAGGAGGGCTGGGGGGATACTGGGATGCATAGGAAGAGGCATCACCATTAGAAAACAGGAAGTTGTTATCCCTCAGTACAGACAGCTGGTGAGACCCCATCTGGAGTACTGCATGCAGTTCTGGAGACCCAATCTCCGCAAAGACATAGACAGGGTGGAAGCTGTCCAGAGAAGGGCAACTAAAATGGTGCAGGGTCTGCATCAGAAGACATATGAAGACAGACTTAAGGCGCTTAATATGTATAGCCTCAAGGAAAGGAGGAAGGGAGGGACATGATAGAAACTTTCAAGTACCTCAAGGGAATCAACAAAGTCCAAGAGGGTAGCGTCTTTCAAAAAAAGAGGTGAGCAAGAACAAGGGGGCACAATTTGAAGATAGAGGGTGTGCGGCTCAGAGGTAATTTAAGGAAGTATTTTTTCACAGAGACGGTTGTGGATGCGTGGAATGGCCTTCTGGAGGAGGTTGTGGAGTCAAAAACAGTGGTGGAATTCATGCATGCATGGGACAGTCATAAGGCAATTCTAGGGGTTGGGGGTAGGAAGAAGTAGGCAGCTGGTTAACTAGGATCTGCAGCTTATCCATTAGGTAGGGAGATGGGCAGACTGGGTGGGCCAAGCAGTCCTTAGCTGTCAATTCTGTGTTTCTATGTTTCTAGGAGTGAAACTGGGCAACCTCCACAGGAGGTGGACTACAAGTGGGGGGGCCCTGAAAGTGAACCTGATAGCATAGTGATCTGACCAATGGACTGGATCAGTCTCAAGATTACCAGTCTTGAGCACCAGGAAAAATACCAAGTCCTTGTCATGGCCATGTTGATGGGGTGCAGAAGTAATCATTTGTGCAAGGTTCAGGGATTCCATACGCCAATTAAATCTTGATCAAAGTGCGAGAGTTTGTCACTGACACAAGCATCGAAGTCACCAAGAATAAGCCATCTTATGACACCAACCTTCAGTCAGTGACAAAGTCTGCAATTTCTTTCAGAAATTGCCCCTTGTTCCCTGGGGGTCGGCACATGAGGAAGATTCTGCAACCTGCACCTTGGTGATGATGATAACATTTATTTTTATCCAGGTACACACACTTAGGAATACAATTCCTATTTTCAAGGAATGTCCTGCACAAATTACATAATTACATACAAAACACACACATTAAAATGAATGAAAAACATATTAATTACAAATTGTACCATTATATAGCACTTACAGAGATTTTGCAAATATTTTCTTAAAGGAGTAGTACACCCAGAATGTGCAAAAAACATATGTTATGTAGAGTGTTTTGATATGTATGTTAAATCCTAGTGTGTTCTTCCCTCTGTCTGCTATTTTGAGTTTTTCATAAATTGCCTGCTAGCTGTATGGTAGTTTTACGACCCCTGGGGATCTCCATAACAAATAGTTTTATTGGCTTTCTTTCTCCCAGGATGCCCCCATCTCATGTGATGTAGCCATGCCCTTAGATTTAGCATGTGTATTGCTTTAAAATTAATTTAGCAACAGCAGAGCCTTGTAACTTCTTATCCAGGGAGCACAAATGGCAACAGTTAGTTAAGCAGATACATGAGAGCAAGCTAACTGGGGTTTCTGTAAGACAACAGCTGCTAAATTGCTCTAATTCACTATTTTTGTTTTCTCTGTGCATCAGGTCTAGCTAGCAGGAGTGTTGTAACATCAAAAACACAAATAATGAATTAGAGCGGTTAGAGAACAGAAAGTGGCCTACAAAAAATATAAAACAACAAGAGGGGATAGGGAAAAGGAAATGTACCATCTTGCATCTAGAAAAGTCACCCAGATGGTGAGGGGGGCAAAGTCCAGTAAAGAGCAACAGCTGGCACAGGGGATACATGGAGGGGAAAAGGGGTTCTTTCGGTACATTGGGAGTGGAGAAAAACTAAGGGCCATCTTGGCAGATTGAGATCAGAAGGAGGGTGGGTGGAAGAGGCGAGGGACCAGGCAGAGGTATTAAATGAGTACTTCACCTCTGTGTTCACTAGGGAAGGGGTTGGGATATCTACAAATCAAGGCACAATGGGGATAGAAGCAGTAGTAAGTGGGATCAGGGGAGCAACAGAAATGGAGCGAGAGGGGAGGGAGGGAGGGAGAGGTAACCCAGGGGTGTCACATCAGGATAAGGATAAAAAGGACAGTAAGGTGGAGGGGATGGATGATGCTATCTCCACCAAAAGGGTGTGGTTAACCCTCAAGGCCCTAAAGAAAGATAAATCTCCTGGGCCGGATGGCATTCATCTGAGAGTACTATGAGAATTGGTGGACATACTGGCTGCACCTCTTGCGGAACTCTTCAACAGGTCACTTGAGACAGAGAGGGTACCTAGGGATTGGCGAGAGGCACATGTGGTGCCAATCCATAAAGGGGGGTCGAGGGAAGTACCAGGTAACTATAGACCCATCAGTTTGACCTTGGTGTTGGGAAAATTAATGGAGAGTATACTAAAAGAACGATTGGGGGTGTACTTGGAGGAGGTGGGAGGTCTGGATAGTCGGCAACATGGGTTTGTGCCAGGTAGATTATGTCAAACCAATCTTGTGAAGTTCTACGAATGGGTAACATCAGAACTGGACAGGGAAAAGCCTGTGGATGTATTATTCTTGGACTTCAGCAAGGAGTTTGAGTCTGTCCCTGACAATGGTCTGATGGAGAAACTGACAGGGTTGGGAGTAGGCCCTTTGATGGTCAGATGGATTGAAAACTTGCTAACTGGATGCACCCAGAGAGTAGTGGTCAGCGGGGAGCTCTCGAACCCTAGAGAGGTCGGTAGCAGGGTACCGCAGGGCTTGGTCCTGGGTCCGATCCTGTTTAATGCATACATATCGAACATCAGGGAGGGTATAGGGTGTGAAATGAGTCTCTTCGCTGATGAATCCAAGATGTGAGCAGTAGTTGAGGGGGAAGAGGGGAGGTTGGCCCTGCAAGGGGACCTGGACACCCTTGTAAGCTGGGCTCACACATGGAAATTAAATTTCAATATCACCAAGTGCAAGGTGTTACATCTTGGGCTGGAAAACCCTAAACCCAGGTATGCCCTGGGAGGGGAGGCACTGGAGGCCTCAACAGGGGAAAAAGACCTAGGGGTCATGGTGGATGCATGTATGAATAACTCTGAGCAGTGCAGGAAAGCGGCTAGCAAGGCAAATAGGATGTTGGGATGCATCGTAAGGGGGATCACCTTTAGGAGCAGGGAAGTGATTCTTCCACTGTACAATGGACTGGTTAGACCACACCTTGAGTACTGTGTACAGTACCGGAGACCACACTTGAAGAGGGACATACAGCTCCTGGAGAGGGTACAGAGGAGGGCAACTAAGATGATATGAGGACTAGGGGATTTGATGTATGAGGACAGACTTGAGGAGCTCTGCCTGTTTTCATTGGAGGAGAGGAGAGACAGGGGGACATGATTGAGGTCTTCAAGTACCTCAAGGGACTAAATAGGGTAAACATTGAGGGTATCTTTTGGCTAGAGCAGGGAGGTATCGTCAGAGGGCATGGTTTGAATTTGGAAGGTGGAAGGGTGGGGGGGGAGAGGAGGAGGTTTTTCACTGAGAGGGTGGTGGACCCTTGGAATGCGCTGCCTGGCGAGCTAGTTCAGAGATTCACAGGGAGGGGCTTCAAGAGAGGGTGGGACAGACACAGAAAGCGAATGTATCAGATGATGGCCTGGCCTAGGGGGGTGGGGATGGATGACAGGGGTTTCTGAAACACAAGAGGGGGGAGGGCCACAGCACCCAACTAGGGATCTGAGGTTCAAGCGGTCTCTATAGACCGTAAGGCCTAATCTGCTGGCAATTAGTATGTTAGTACATCTTGGGGACACAAAAGTCACAAGGGATCTTAGAGCATGTATACCTTTCGACTTTAATAATATGTAGCCCCAGGACAACCAATTAAATGTTATTTTTTCTTCCTGTTCTAACCAGTCTAACTCCCGATACAATGATGACTGCCAAATGGACTACAGTTTGCAAACCTGGTGAGTGTACTACAGGCCTGGTCTACTTTAACAATTTTTTATTTGCATTCTTGTATACCATGCATCCATATTCTAATATCGGAATTAATAGCTGTTGTGTTATTTTCTTTCTGGAACTTTTTGTTAGGCAATTTGAAATTCTCCTCAGAGTTCCTAATCATAGATTGATTTTCTTTGTCATAAATTCAGTATGTTCTATATATTACAATTCATTATCCACTAAGACACACAAATTTTTGTAGCATGGTGTGTCTACCACTTCCAGGCCATTATTAAATTGTATGTTTATGCCTTTCACGATTTGTTTATCTCCGCCAGGCATGAAGACCATACCCTGTGTTTTCTTAGTATTCTTTAGGGGACCTGAATGTGTAAACCATGATTCCAGTGTGGAAAGGTCCTCCCAGTGAGGCCAGGCTGCTTGTGGAAACCAATAAAATAGTGTCATCTGCATACTGCCTGACCTCACTATGTTTCATTAAGTCCATCAGTTGGTTTACATAGATGTTAAAAAGCAAGGGGCCCACCAGCCCAGTGGCGCTGAGGGTTGAGGCACTGGATGCCATACCTCGCACCCAGCTGGTGACCCAGGTTCGGGAACGGATTCGGATCGTTCGGGGTCAGCCAGGTGAGGTAAGGATTGAGCATCTGGAGGACTGCTCTCCTTCCTTGGGGAGGGGGGATAGTGCTGCATGTGTCAGCTCAAGAAAAGAGGGGGTCAGCTCATGTCCATGGTGCTTGGTTGCCTCAGTGGAGGTAGAAACAGCTGCTGCACCCACTGCATGAGCACAGGGTAGATAAAGAAAGGAAAAAATACTGGGACACAGCAGGACCCATGATGGCCCCAATGTGCTGGAGGGTCTACCTCTCTGAGGGACTCCTCTCTGTACTGTTCTTAGGGTTGATGCAGTATACCCTTGTGACAACCATTGTTTCCTATTCATCAGATAGGACCTAAACCATCCAAGGGGTTTCATATGGATACCCATTGCATACAGCCTCCATAACAAAATCCTGTGATTTACCAAATCAAAAGTGTTACTGAGGTCCATGAACACAGCCCCCATGTCCCTCCCTCCCTTCATTCATAGAGGTTGCTACCAAGTTGTTAAAGTCCACTAGGGCTATGTCCATGGCCTTCCCCACACTTCCCCACACTGAATCTGTGCTGACTATTGGCTAATAAATTGTGTTGTTCTGGATATTGATTAAGTTGCCTATGCACAAGCCTCTCTAATATGTTTGATAATAATGGAAGGAGGGCCATAAGTCGATAGTTTGTAGGTGACAGGGAGTCTCCTCCCTTGAAAATGAGAACCATCTTCCCTAACTTCCATATTTCTGGAAAAGTAGAAGAACAAAGACCCCGTCAATTAGATATGTCACTGCTGGTGCAATTATATCTCCCCCTAACTTCAAAAATCTGTCTCCAGCCTATCCAACCCTCCTGCTTTGTTTATTTCTAGATGCTGTAGCTCTTTCTCAACTTCTTTAACTGTAATGATTCTAAACTGAAAACAAAATCTTCTACCCACCATATCTATATTCCCCAGTATCTCTTGAAGTGATATATTTGAATCCAGAGGTTCCATATTGATTTTACCTAAATCTGGCAAGTCTATGAAATAATTATTTAAAATATTAACCACTTTATGTTCATCCCCTATTATAATATTATCTTGTACTAAATTAGTTAGAACCCTAGAACTTCCTAGGTTCTATTGTCTTTTTATGTGTTGCCAAAATTGCCTGGAATCCTTGGGTTGTTTAATATTTGTTCTATAATATCTACTTTTTGCTACCTTTACTATTTTGGTGCATGTGATTCTCCACTTCTTAAATGTACTCCAATCCTGTATTTCCCCAGTTCTTCTGGCTTTTTTCCATACACGATGTTTAATTCTTATATTTCTTTTGATTTTTTCAGTAATCCAGGGAACTCGTTTTCTGATAAATGTTTTTTGAACCTTACCCCCACGTGCAGCCACACACTCAAACAATGAGGTATCTCCCACTGGGTGCACCATCAGGCTCAGCTCAGATCTAAAACAGATGGCCACCCCCCCAACCCGCAGTCCTTCCGCATGCAGTGCACTATGGAGAACCCATCCAGGACTGATGGATTCCAGAAGTGAGCGAGCTTCATCACCCAGCCAGGTCTCCATAATGTAAGATGGATCAACAGAGAAAATAAGATTCACCATAATTGCAGACTTATTATTCGTTGATTTATCATTGCACAACACTGCTTGAAGAGGAAGAAAGGTGGCAGCTGGCTGATCAGCTACCTATCCACTTAGTCTGGTGGGATCCTTGGGTATGGGGACTAAGCACATCTGGCCTCTTTCCAGCCCCCATTTTGCCCTGGGGGATCTCCTGGTCCTCACAACGCTATGAGCACTCCCTCCATCAGCCTTTCCCAAGTCAACCACTTCCCTTCCAAGCCTCCTTCTGATCCTTACTATGCCTTTGTCACATCCAGGTTGTATTACTGAAATGCTCTCTACCTAGGGTTAGCTTGGAGTCTGATGCGCCACCTACAGCTGGTCCAGAATGTGGCAGCCCATTTGATCTCCAGAACTGGTCAGTCTCAGCTTTATGATATGCTTGTTGGTATACAAAGCCTTATATGGTCTGGGTCCTGAAGGATCTACCAAACCCACTTACCTCTGTCTGCCCTCTTTCCTACTCTGATGCTGGATAGTTGTTGGTTCTGCTGTCCAGGTTGGCATTTTCTGGGGACAGTTCACTTATGATGACTGCACCTGTGTCTTGAAATGCCTTACCTGTGCACATTAAAGCTGCTAGCAAGGTGGGAGCCTTCATAGGGGGCACCAAAGTATAACCTTTTTATGTTGGTGCTCTTGCGCAGCCAACATCTGGTGAGTAGTACAGCTTTGGAGGTGCAGTTTCTGTTGGGTGAATGAAGGGCAGGCACCAGTAGGTGTGTCCCTCATTCCCCAATCAGCCTGCATGCCGGTGCCACACCATGCATACATAATGTGGCAAGCACATCTAAGAAAAGGTCCGCTGCAATCCGAGCAAAGCTTGTCAGATGCAGAGGACCTTCCCTGGACACGCTCATCAACATTGTGTATGTGGCAGCTGCCCAACTGCCGACTTCGGGGGTGCCCAATCCCTTTGCCAGCTTCCCATGCGTCAACATATGTGCCGATGAGGGAGCCCACTCCCCGTCGGCATAAAGCACCCCCATTTGTTATATGCTGGCTCCCCCGCTTTCCTTGTGTGCTGGCGGGGTGCCCAATCCGTCAGCATAATTAATCCTGCCTTGTGTTGTGTGCGATGAGGGTGTCCAATCCCCATCAGCTGCAGCAACCCCCCAAACAGTTAGGTGGCATGCTGGAGCCCACCCCAGCATGCCAAATACCCTATAAAAAAAACTGTCCCACAATGTTTTTTTTTCTTTCACCCTGTAACACAAAATGGTCCTCGTAGTCTCCCTACCCACCACCCGCACTCACCCACTGCGCACCCTCCCCACACACACCCCCACCCCATACTTACCTACAAGTCTGGCGCAATGATCTTCGGTGGACTGGGAACACATCTGCACTCTTCAAAGCCGACCGCAAACTGAGGAAATGCCAGTAAGCTGTATAATGGAATAAATAGGGTTTTTTCAAGTTTGATACATATCTTGGGCATTGTTTGGAATTGTTGCACCAAATTTTCAACATGCGGTTTTTGGGACCCCTCCTCATGAATTCAGTCACTGTCATGGCATTATTCAGTCCTGAAAGGTGATTTCGCAGTCACTGCGTGGAATCACCTTTTCGGACCGATTATGACAAGAACAGTGGCAGTGTTCATGAGGTGGGCTCTCAAAAACCCTATGTTGCAAATCTGGTGGAAGAAATCAAAAAAAATGGCTGTTTTACAAGTGTGCATTGCGCAGTTGCTACACACGCTCATAACTTCATGAATTCATAATATTTTCATGCTAGATTTTCAACGTTGTCATTTTTCTACACCTCCTTGTGAACAGTACAGCTGTCATTTTTCACATCCTGGCCGAAATGTGTTTCCGCACTTTCGGCACACAATAGCCCGGTTGATGTGGGAAATCAGTGTTCAGGGTAGATTACAAAATGGCAGTGACACTGTTCATGAGCAGAGGTCCTAAAATGCCTATGTTGAAAATTTGGTGACGATACTCCATAAAATGACAGTGTCACGGTGCCGTTCCATGGCTACTATATGCGCTCGTAACTTGATGGTCGCAATATTTTCATGCCAGATTTTCAACATTGTCATTTTTCTACACCTCCTTGTGAACAGTACAGCTGTCATTTTTCACATCCTGGCCAAAATGTGTTTCCGCACTTGCGACGCACAGTAGCGGGGTCACTGTGGGAAATCAGTGTTCGCGGCAGATTACGAAAATGACAGTGACACTGTTCATGAGCAGAGGTCATAAAATGCCTATATTGAAGATTTGGTGATGATACTCCATAAAATGACTGTGTTACGAGCGTGCGTTGCGCAGTTTGCACGCACGCTCATAACGTGCATTTGTAATATTTTCACTCTGGATTTTCACTATTGGAATTTTTCCTCACCTCTTGATGAACTGTATAGCTGTCATTTTACATATCCTGCCCAAAATGTGTTTTCCCACGTCCAGCGCAGAATAGCACAGTCGCTGTGCGAAATCACTTTTTGGGACAGTTTGAGGAAATGACAGTCACACTGTACATGAGCAGAGGTGCTAAAATGCCTATGTTGAAAATTTGGTCCCAAACATCCATAAATGTCTGTGTTACAAGCGTGTGTTGCGCATTTCGCTCCCACCCTCGTAATTTCGCAAATTTGCAATATTTACATGCCACATTTTCAACACTGCCATTTTTTTACACCTCCTTATGAACAGCACAGCTGTCATTTTTCACATCCTACCCAAAATGTGTTTCCACACTGCACTACCAAAGCCAATGCCAGCGTGACAACATTCAGCATTGACAAGTGCTTGTTTATCTTGTTTATTGACTGACCTAATGTAATTGAATTAATTATCTATTATTTATTATTCTAAATTGTAATTAGCCAGCAAGGAAATGTTATTGGATGGGATGGTCGTATTTATTGCTGGAATCCTGTTTCATTGAAACATAGAATTTGTTGGCAGATAAGGACTGCTTGGCCCACCCAGTCTGCCCATTTTGTCCCTGCCTATACTGACACTGCAGATGGTTTTATGTAATAACGGTGACAATGAAATAGCGAGTCCAGAATAACAATGAAAGTTTGGCAAGAACAGAAACTGCAACTATTTTTTTTTCAGGGGGCTCCCCCCCCCCGCACCCTCCTTACTTATATAAACAAATTCCAAGGTCGTAGCACATTGAGGAGGGGGTAAATCATTTGTTGCCATGTTGTCCTCACCGATATTCCATTGCCGACAATTGGACTTGCTGTTTCAGAGTCTCTGACCTTATGTGCCACTGCCACAGACCCTAACTGATCTCTGGCTACTCCCCCCACCCCAATTTCCTTTCAAGATTCCTCTGTGCAAATTCCAAGCATGCTTAAAGATTGCTACTGTTTTCACCTGTACTGCCTCTACTTCTGTTTTGTTATTGTTTGCTTTGTATGGAGTCCTGAGCCTCAGGGGAAGGATGCTGTAGAAATGAAGTTGCCTTGCCTTGCCTAAGTTAAATAATTTGAGGGGGTTGTGGGACTTTATTTATATTATGGAATTTTTTTTTGACGTGCTTGTTCATATATACTGCCCTGAGCCCCAAGGAAAGGACACCGTAGAAATTAATTTGCCTTGCTGGCTGCTCTGTTGATAACCTTCTTTAACAGCTCACTGGAAATGGACCCAGTACAGGTGGACTGGAGAAGGGCTGACATGTTCCCTCTGCATAACAACTGCAGCAGGGAGGATACCAGCAACTATAGGCCAGCCAGTCGTACTTCAGTGGTGGGGAAACTGACGGAAACTCTACTGAAAGAAAGCTTGGCTAAGCATCTGGAACCAAGTGGGCTGCACCATCATGAGCAGCACGAATTCACAGGAGGAGGGTCCTGTCAAATGAATCCGATAGATTCCTTTGACTGGGTGACCAGTGAAATGGATCAGGGGATGGCAGTGGATGTGCCCTATCTGGACTTTCGTTACTAATCCAGTCACTAGTGCATATGAAAAGGTAGTTTTACAAGAAATCAACAAGCTGTTTGAAAATGGCTCTAGATTTGTCTGCAGAAACTTAATATCAATAGAGAGAAAAGCACTAGAAGAGCTGAAACAACTCCCAGATGATACCATAACACCTGAAAAAAGGGAAATGTGGTCTTCAGGTCAGCAGATTTCTATCACAAAAGTGTCAGTGAGATATTAAGCAATGACAGATTCTATAGAAAACTGAATGCTAATCTAAGTCATTTTTAACAAAAACTGTTAGATCTCCTGTGACAGGGCAGAGATAATGCTGACCCTCCCTTCATTCTCCTGGGTCCAAACAACTGTAGCTGTATTTTGCAGTTATTGGACCCCATTCTCAAAGAAATTAGATAGCTGCAAGCCACAGGGGCGCTAAATGCATGGCGCAAACGGCTTGCAAACAGTTTTGGATTCTCAAAACCCAAGCCCTTTGTGCGCAACATGCGACGAGTTAGCCCAGTTTTTGCTAGTCTAACATCATCAACCTTTTTACAGGGCGTGTACCAAGTCTGTGGTGTAAGCCATCGTAAAAAGGATGTAGTGTTGCAAAGGCACCTGACCTACAAGAATTGGGCACATCGTGCACCAGAGAGCATAGGCCAAGCTGCACCATTGGTGCAGAGATTCTGTACACCCTGTGCCAACCTTTGAGAACCGAGTCCATTGTATTCACCTACTTGAACATTGTATGAACTCAGGTTACCTAACTGCTACCACTGTATACTGCTCTTATTGTGTATCCAGTCCAAGCGAAATCCAAACCTCCCTATCTAATGAACTGCCAGTGTGTCCCCCAAGTGTGTCCCCCAACTGTAGTGATGACAGGTGTTAGCATGTGGTTAAGTTCCTTTATTTCCCTCAACTACCACCATTTACAAGCAATTTACAAGTAATTCAGCTTAACTACAGTGTGATAATGAATTAATTTACCAGTTTTTTTTTTTTTTACCAGGTGAGACACACTAAGCTGTAAGCTTGTTTGCAGATGCAACCTGGGAGCAGGAGGAAATTAAGTGACTTGCTTAGGATCACACAGTATGCACTTAGGGGGCTGTGGGATTCAAACCCAGGTCTCCTGATTTGCAGCTCAGAGCCTTAACCCTCTGCGCCATACTGCCACCTCGCACCTCATTTAAAAAGGGAAGGCTTTTTCTTAAAAAAAGTCTGTTGCAACAGCTCTATTTCTACTCTCCTATAACTTTCTTGCTGTTAAATTCATACTATCAGGAAGGCCACCTGATACCTGTACCTTTCTTTCCCTCTGCTTTCTGGTCTTAAAGTCTTTTCTTTCCCTACGTTAAAAGAAATTCATTTATCCATATTCCTCCATCAGAGTTAAGGCTCATGTAAGCACCTTAGCATTTTATCTTTAAGGAGTACTGAGGTATATGACAATAATGTGTAGATTACACATGAATGAGTTGGAGTAAGCTACTGAAATAAGAAGCTTATTTAAACCCTAAAGAAGAAAAAGGCAAAGATTATAAACAATCAGGTAGCGATATGCGCCCTTCTTAGTATATGGTGGTAACTGTGTCTCGACTTGCAAGCCGGGCAAGGTGCGGTTTTATTTAAGCTACTGTTTTTTTTTTTTTAAGTTAACAATTTCGAATACTAACTAGGCATTCATATTAAGATGCAGTGTGCGTAGTTGTACTGTAAACCAGGGAGTTTAAAAAAGCGAGTAAAAGTCTGCTTTAACCAGGAAGTTTGAAACGAGTGACCCCCCTTTAAGCTCCTCTGCAGCAGTTCAAGTACCGCTTTAAAACGCTAGTTCTAACTAAAGCATGGAAAACAAACGCAAGATAGTGAGTCTAGGTAAAATAAGTATTTCCATGTGGATATTCCCAATAAATGCTTAACGTTCCTCTTAGTCAGTCAAAAAAACATACGGAAGCTTTTGTTTTGTGTGACGGAGTGTGTTTTGTGCCCTCAGAGACTGTAGGAGCCGTTTGTTTGTTTTTTATATATAATACACTCCAAACAGTTTAAATTACAGCAATACAGAACAGATATGGTTGTGAACACAATTATCTAAGTCATTTGTTGTTGGTAAAGAAGTGTTTTCTGTTACCTGTATCAGGTATTTTGTTTGAGGTTAGGTTTTTCCTTATGTAAGGCTCCGAGGGAGTTCTAACCTACTCTGTGTCCTAATCTATACGAGCTGGCTGTCCTTTCTTCCCTCTCTTTATGGACATGACACAGAGGGGGCGGAGCTTCATCTGAACCTTTAGTGATTTTCTCTAATCTATATTATATTAATAAAGTTCTAAGTATGAAACACGATGTAAATGATTGATAATAGGATTAGTTCATGTTTAAATAATATAATAAATCTGTTTTCTTATAACTTATTTGTCTTATGACAAAGTGGGAAGAGATTCAGGCCCTTCCCCTGTATGACAAGTATATATGTGGTGCTTTCATTCATTCAGACAGGAAGTCTAGTGAGGTGCAGACGTATTCTGTTCCGAGCTGTGGAAACACTAGCTAATTCTAGTGTATGTATGAAGATCACCTTCTTTAATGTTCTGTATTTTTTTTTTATTTTCTGATGAACCAGTCTGTTGATTTAATCTAAGTTTATCTGGAAAAATAAACATTTTCTTTGATTCTGCAACATGTGCTTGGAGTCCTTTTAATCCCACACCTCACATACAGGTATTTGTATTCTTAACTGAATTCACAGCTGCCAGCAATTAGTGTAAATACGTGTGTAACAGCTCAGTGTAAAGCTTAAACAGCTCAGCTTAAAAAGGTGCAAGTGAAAACGGATTTAGCTGCACCCTGCTTCGGAGTGCTCCGAATCTCCGATTCTCACTTTTTTGGTTCTTTTTATGGCAGTAGTGAACAATGTGTTTGGAAGCAGGGCAGGGCACAAAAAAAAAACACTTTAGAACAATTTTAAATTCTTCTACTGGAAGGTGAGGCATATTGGATGAAACGTACTGACAGATTTGAGCATGCAGCCTAGCTAATGTCCCATTTCTTCTGCCACCTCCTGGCACGCTCCTGTCATTGTGCTTTCGTTGTTTTTCTCACTACACACAATGTTCTTCTAGCGCTGGCAGGAATAGAGTTGCATTCTTCAGCTTTGCTGAGCAAAGTAGTTTTCTGACTTGCAAGGCTTGTTGCTTAAAAGCTGAGAATGGGAACTGCCATTTCCATACGTGTGTGTATGGTGGGGGGGTAAGCAAAAATCTTGAAATACGGTATCTTTAGAAGATTTATGCAGCATCTAATAATTTTCCAGCGACGCTGTATTAACTGTACATCAGAAACTACTTATTATACAGTACAATACAATAAGTTATTGAAACAAACATTGCTAAAGGACAGTGCTGCCTGACTGTCCGATGCTCATCAGTATATGAGCTCCCATTTATCTGACCTCCTGTTTATCCAAACTGATTGGATGTCCTCCAAGCAGTTTGGATAAACGGAGTTGGACTGTACCTATGTATCTCTGTTACATTCTGTATATTTGATCCACCTCTGTACTCATTATATTTCTCTGTACTGTATGTCAGTCTGTGCAATTGTATATATCTTTTTAGAACATTCTTATGCGTTCCCTCTCCCCTTTTACCCAGGACACATCTGGAAACATGATATTTGTGCTCGGTATGTTTTTTCCTGGTGAAACATTTTAATAAATAAATTAATTAATAAATGAATGTGAGATTTCAGACAGTGAATTCAGGTACTGTATATCTGGATAAGTGACCCCATTGCCCCAGTGTATTTTTTAATCATACCTAAGGTACATCAAAAATCTTCCAAAACCACCAAGCTATCCTATTGTTTCACATATGGGATCATTTCAGATAACTTGTGCAAATTCATTAAGTTAGTTTCATTTATTTTTTAATTCATGTTTATTGAACACCCTGGGTACTTAACAGATATCAGTTTACAATTTTGACAAAATCAACAGTTTTTTTAAGTTATTTGTGAAGATGTGTCAGGAAAACCTAAACTCTTATCTAAGGGATGCAATACACACCTTTTAAAAATGCAACATCTTTAAAGGGGGACCTGACTTTTGGTTCTTAGGAAGTGATGTAGAACCACTTTACACTTCTATCAATTACCATTACCAAGCCATCAAAGCTCAAGAATGCTTTCTAAGCAAAAGTCCCCTTCAGGAAAACTTTTTCATTGGCTTCGTATTAGAAACATAGAAACATAGACGTTGATGGCAGATAAGCACCGCAAGGTCCATCCAGTCTGCCTTTCTACCTTATGAATGTGCCATAGGCTTTTATCTGTCAATGGCCTATCTATTCATATTCATATGTATTGCTCCCTTATGTCTACCCCATGCCTGTTTGAAGCTCTGCACTGTATTCATATCCACCACTTTCTGAGGTAGGCCGTTCCATGCATCCACCACCATTTCTGTGAAGAGGAACTTCCTCACATTACAGCTTAATCGGCCTCCCTCTAATCTCATGTCATGTCCTCTTGTCCTGCTATTTTTCTTATATTGAAACATGTTAAACTCTTTCACCTTGTTAATGCTGTTAAGGTGTTTGAATGTTTCGATCATATCATCTCTCTCTCTCCTTTGCTCTAGGGTATACATATTGAGCTCCGTTAATCTGTCCACATATGTTTTCTGATGCAGTCCCTTCACCATTTTGTTGCTCTTCTCTGGACTTCCTCCATTTTGTTAATGTCCTTGCACAGGTGCGGCCGCCAGTGCTGCACACAGTACTCCAGATGGGGCCTAACCAGTGTTTTGTAAAGAGGGATTATTACCTCCCTCTTATGACTTGTGATACCCCTACTAATACATCTCAGCATCTCCCTAGCCTGACCTACTGCTTTAGTGGTCTGCTTGGATGATTTCAGGTCATCTGTGATGATGATGCCCACATCTCTTTCTTCCCTTGTGATTGCCAGCAACTCCCCTCCCAGACTATAGGTCGCTTCAGGGTTTCTCTTCCCTATGTGCATGATCTTGCACTTCTTTGCATTAAACCCCAGTTGACACTCTTCAGACCATTTTGCCAGTTATTCCAGATCTCTTCTCATTCTGTTCACCCCATCGGGATCATTGACTCTGTTGTAGATCTTGCTGTCATCTGCAAACAGGCAAACCTTACCCTCCAGTCCATCTGCAGTGTCACTGATGAAGATATTGAAGAGGACTGGCCCTAGGACTGATACCTTAGGTACTCCTCTTGTGACTTGCAACTCTTCTGACTGTACACTGTTTACCACCACTCTCTGTTTTCTGCCCACCAACCAGTTTGCCACCCAGTTGACCAATGTCTGACCCACCCCAAGCCTACCTAGCTTATTAATCAGTCTTCTGTGTGGAACAGTATTGAAAGCTTTGCTGAATATAAGGTAGGTGATATCAACTGCACCCCCTTGTTCCACCACTCTGATTACCAAGTCAATGAAATTTATGAGATTAGTTTCACAGGACCTTCTTGTTATAAACCCATGCTGTCTTGGATCCTCTGCTCTTATAGATTCCAGGTGTTGCACTATCCTTTTCTTAAGGAGTGCCTCTATAATCTTGCGCACTACTGAGGTAAGACTGACTGGTCTGCAGCTCCCTGCTTCTTCCCTGCTGCCACTCTTGTGAAGTGGGATCACATGAGCCCTTCTCCAGCCTTCTGGGGCCTCTCCTGTGCTCGGAGACTCACTAAACAGTTCTGCTAATGGCTCTGCTAGTTCCACCCTTAGCACTGAAGTGTGTGTTAATACACAGTTACTCTGAATTCAGTGGTGACTTTTTCGTACAAGCATGTGGAACGGTAGTGGGTGGCTCTAGGCACCATCATTTGCCAATCTTTTCTTGGGGTATTGGGAAGAGAAATATATCCTCACATCTTCAATAATGACCACAACCCACAAACATGCGACATCAAAAAGTGGTACTGCTTTATTAATGATATGGTCTGTGTGTGGGATGGGACAGAGCAGCCAGCAACAGTTTTCAGGCACGTAGAATGATCTAAACCTCAAATTTGCCCAAAGTTTAAGAAAAACTGCTCTTGACTTATTTCTTTATTTATTTGTTTTTGGTAACCGGGTAAGTGCACTAGAGTACAAGTCAAAAACGAGTTACAGGTAGGAAATACAGAGATTGGGAATAACAAATACAATATGATACATGAGATAAAACAGCCTTTACAGAGGAGTGAAATTACATAGCACATAAGAGGATGGTATACATTACACAAGGTAAGAGGCAGCGAGAGACAAGGCAAGGTGGGAACACTAGGGAATAAGCTGATGCAAACATGAAAGATGCATTAAGCTAAGTCAAGCTACAGTAGGAAGCAAGTGCAGGAACAGAAATCAAGAGTTACTAAAATGCATAACAGCAGAGCAGAGTGACTGGGGAAAGGGAGAGGGTTAGAGTGGGCATGTTGATAGAAGTGCCAGGTAGGGTACATTGGCACAAATCCATGGATGAAAGACATTTACAAGTGTCAAGGGATATGAGGTAATCAAAGAGGGCTAGCTTGAAGGCAGGGTGAGATGTAGAGCATCTGATGTCAAGCAGAAGTGAGTTCAAGAATTTAGGGTCATAGAAGGAGAAAGCAAGTTCACACATTCTGGTGGAGCATTTGGGGACAGAGAAGTAATTATGTGAAAACAGCGACTCCTAATAAGCGCCAACCACAGAGTGAGAAAAGAAACACCTGACATAAACAGGGAGATGGACATTAGGGTGACCGCAATGGTCACTTACTGCATCCAAAGAAAAACACCATATGTATTTTTATGTTGGCATGCTTGCACAGCCAACATCTTGTGGTAGTGCAGATTTGGAGGCTCAGTCACTGTTGGGTGAATGCAGGGCACACACCAGTGGGTGCATCCCGCATTCCCCAATCAGCCAGCAGCAGGGGCCAACACCCTGCCTAGCTAATGAGGTGAAGAGATTAGAGAGAAGGTCTGCTGCAATGAGAGTGAAGCTCTCATGTAGCATAACCACAACACGCCCCCTACGCGCAGGGCAACATGGCGGCAGTGACTGCCGCTGTTGCCTGTCAACACCCCATTTATTGTGTGCTGATGGGGTTCCCAATCCCCATCATCATCATTTAACCCCCTTTTTTGCTTGCCGGGTGCCCAATCTCCCCTCAGCTCCTGTGGCCTCCTTTCCTTGTTTGCTGATGGGGTGTCCAATCCCCATCAGCTAAAATACCCACCCACACACACACACACACACACTCAGGTGGCATGCTGGGAGCTCCCCCAGCATGCCAAAGCACCTAATAAAACAAAAACGGTCCCTTGATGTCTTTTATTTTTTTTAACCTGTAAAGCAAAAACGGTCCCTTGTACTCTTTCAACCCCCCCTACCACAACCTGCACCAACCCACTGCGCACCCTGCCTCCCCACACCCCCACACCCCATACTTACCTCTGGAGTCTGGCATGATGATCTGCACTCTTCAAAGCCGACCGCGAACTGAGGAAATGCCAATAAGCTGTATAATGGAATAAATAGGGGGTTTTCAACTTTAATGCATATCTCGGGCATTTTGGGGAATTTTTACACCAAATTTTCAACATGGGATTTTTGGGACCCCTCCTCATGAATTTGGAACTGTCATATCGTTACTCTGTTCCAAAAGGTAATTTCGCAGTCATTGCACAAAATCACCTTTCAGGACCGATTAATGAGATAACAGTGCCACCGTTCATGAGGTGGGCTCTCAAAAAGCCTATGTTGCAAATTTGGTGGAAAATATCCAAAAAATGGTTGTTTTTCAGTGTACATTGCGCAGCTGCTACGCAAGCTCATAACTTAGTGAATTCTCAATATTGTTATGCCAGATTTTCAACATTGTCATTTTTGTACGCCTTCTTGTGAACAGTACAGCTGTATTTTTTCACATCCTGGCCGAAATGTGTTTCCGCACTTCCAGCCCACAATAGCACGGTTGCTGTGGGAAATCAGTGTTTGGGCCAGATTATGAAAATGACAGTGACACTGCTCTTGAGCAGAGGTCCTAAAATGCCTATGTTGAAAATTTGGTGACGATACTCCATAAAATGACTGTGTTACGAGTGTGCATTGGCAGATTGCAAGCACGCTCATAACGTCGTGCATTTGTAATATTTTCACTCTGGATTTTCACCATTGGCATTTTTCCACACCTCTTGATGAACAGTACAGCTGTCATTTCACTCATCCTTCCCAAAATGTGTTTTTGCACATCTGGCGCAGAATAGCATGATCGCTGTGTGAAATCAGTCTTTGGGACAGTTTGAGGAAATAACAGTGACACTGTACATGAGCAGAGGTGCTAAAATGCCTATGTTGAAGATCTGGTGCTGAACATCCATAAAATGACTGTGTTACAAGCGTGCGTTGTGCATTTCCCACCCACCCTTGTAACTTTGCAAATCTGCAATATTTACATGCCACATTTTCAACACTGGCATTTTTTTTACACCTCTTTATGAACTGTACAGCTGTCATTTTTCACATCCTGCCCAAAATGTTTTTCCGCACTGCACTACCAAAGCCAATGCCAGCATGACAACATTCAGCATTGACAAATGCTTGTTATGTGGGGGGCTATGCCCCCCCACTCCCCTCTGTGGGGCGCAAGCCCTCATGCCCACCAAAATAAAGACAACTTCGGGAGGGAAGTAACTAGAAAAATGGAAAGAAAATAAACATTTTTATTTTGTCTGCCACTAGACCCAAATCTGAGTCCCTGGCTCCAGCGGCAGTGTAGCATACAGACTGTTACATCATATGCAATAGCTTATAGAGCTTAGCCAAGCATCATCCCATATCCTGTTGTAGCAAGTGTAGCTCCCTGCTGTAATTGCTCTACAAGATATAGCGACTTTTTCCGCCAGTCACTTTACTTCCAAGCACTATTATTAAGTCACCTACATTGTCGCTGTTTTCATATAGTAGTATTATTAAAGCCACTGCAAGCCATATCCAGATATTTCGCAAAATTTCTAAAGAGTTTCTCTCTGCTGCCCCTAATTTGGTAATGCAGAAAGAAGGAGATTTCTTCAGAAATATTACATACATTTCAGGAAATAGCTGGCAATGGCTGTGGCTACTACTGTAGGGTGCTACTGATAGGGAGCAGAGCTGAAGTCATGGACCGGAGGGATTGAGGGCAGTCAACATGGGTGAACATGGCTGCTAGGGAAGAGGGAAGAGAAGAATGAATTATATTGTCTGTCAGGCAGCCCAAGGAATATGAGCGATGGGAAGAGGGAAATAACCAGCGGAGGTCCAAATAGTGTGTATAGTGCTGTTTAAGACAAGGGGCAGACAAAGCAAATCTACAGACATTGTTGTAGGCAACATCCCATGCTTGTAAGATGTTAGCTTGTGCCTCTGCGAAAACAAGCAAAGCATAGCAAAGACCGGGGAGCAGTAGTCCTTGGAGGA
Organism: Neoceratodus forsteri; assembly: GCA_016271365.2. Classification (NCBI taxonomy): domain Eukaryota; kingdom Metazoa; phylum Chordata; order Ceratodontiformes; family Ceratodontidae; genus Neoceratodus; species Neoceratodus forsteri. Next base: position 48,659,770 of record CM028129.1, on the reverse strand, counting down.
CAGAAATCCTGACAGTAGGGATCAGGGCATGACACACATGATAGGCTAGCCTGATTCTAATATTAACGGACTTTCAAGCCACGTTGACATGAAGAGAGAAATTAAGGGATGGAACCAGTGTGACCCCGATGAATTTGAAAGAGTGGGTAACATATACAGATGAGCCATCAAGACATGAGACCTGAAGCAAAAGGGTCAGGGTGCAGGATTTCCAGTGGGACCCAAAGAGAATTGCCTGGGTCTTGGCAACATTTAGTAGCAGGCAGTGGGATGTGAGCCATGTTTGGATTTGATGCAGATCAGAAGAGAAGTAGGAGTTAATCTCATTAATAGACCTGGAAGAGACATAGAGAACCAAGTCATCAGCATAGAGTAAGGTGTGACAGTGGGAGGGGATGGCAGGTAGGTTGTTTATAAATATTGAAAAAAGCACGGTCCCAAGAACAGAGCCTTGCAGGACTCTGGTGGGTAGTGGGACTGGAGAGGAGAGGACTTTATGATAGGAGACAGACTGGGAGAGATTGTGCAGATAGCTGGAGAACCAGGCAGTGATGGTCTGGGAGGTGCCCCCCCCCCCAGTAAACCTAGCTGGTGTGCAAGAGCAGGGGGTGGTTGACCAAGTCAAATGCCTTTGATAGGTCAATTAAGATGGCTCCAGGGAGATGTCTTTTCTCCATGCTGGTTTTTGTGTCACTGGTGAATTACACTAGGGCCAATGTGGTACTGTGGCCTGGTCTGAAGCCATGCTGAGCAAGGGATAACAGGTTAAAGTTGGATAAGAAGTCAGACACCTGGTGATAAATATGCTTCTACATAAGCTTACTGAGGGTCGGCAAGAGTGCTATGGGGCAGTAGTTCATAGGACCTTTTTGGGTCACCCTCTTTGAAGACAGGGATAACCCTAGCATTTTTCCATGAGGGGGCACAGTACTGGAGCTAATGGAGAGATTAAACAAGCACATAACAGGGGTAGCAAGAGGGGGAGGCACCTAACTTGAGAATTCTAAGTACTAGCCCAACGAGACTTGCGCTGCCATGAGGAGATATCGTGTTAAGGATCTATAGAACATCACACCTAGTGACCAGGCAGAGAACCAGGGAAGATGGGGTGGAGGGAAATCAGGGGGTGGAGGGGCGGCAATGATGGGCATGTCAGAGGAAGAGCAAGGGGGGGCAGTAAACAGTGAGTCGACGGCATTAGCAAAAGTATTAGGATTGTCACAGGAGACATAATAGGTTAGCATGTCTGGGGGGTTTAGGTGGTATTGCGCCCCTATATGTGCTTGATTTGTGCCCAATACCTTTTTGGGTTATGAGACGAGACATGGAGAAGGTCTCTATAATAGTTGCTTTTGGCAGCATGCATCTCTCTCTCTTACTTGAGTTCTATAGGGAGCAATAGGCAACAAAGTCGGAATGAAGGGATGAGGCTTTCCTTCTGGTCTATAGCCTGTCTTTGGCTTTAAGCATATGGAGAAGAGGGCTAGTCAACCATTTAGTGGGCAAGCCCTGAACCCTGTGCCTTATGGAAGAAATGTGCTTAGTCTTCAGGGAGGGCAGGGAGTTGGTAAAATACTCCATGGCCAGGTCAGTGTTGTCAGTGGTGAATAGGGGGACCAGTCGTCCTGCTGGAGATCAAATAGAAAAGCCGTGGGGTCGAAGTCAGACATGCTAACTATTTTGGGCAGGTATGATGGGGGTGGGCATCCCAAACACAAATTATAGGAGAATGGTCACTAATGGAGTTAGATAGCATGGTGACAAAGGAGATTCTATCTGATCTGTTAGTGAGGATCCAGTCGAGGAGGGCGTGGCTTGTATTGATGCTAGAATGCCTCATGGGTTCAGTGTCAAGCTGAGTTAGATTGGCTTTGCTGATGTTAGAGCCTAGGATAGGGGAGCTTGGACCCAGCCAATCCTGACTGAAGTCACCAATGCAAAGCACTTCATTATTTTTGGTGGCACGGGTTAAAAATTTAAGGAATTCCTCTAGTCCTTGTTTGCAGGATACGGGGGGAATGTAGGGGAAAACAATATTCAGTTTCTTGGCATCACCCAGCAGAAGCAGAGCATTAAGCACTTCACAGAACGCAAACAGGGTGCAGGGTAATAGGGTAACTTTAAGGTGGGACTTAGAAAAAAGTGTCAGGCCACTACCCCTTTTGGATAAGGACCAACTGACATGGATCATATTGTAGCCAGGTAGGGCACACAGGGAGTCGGGGTGAGAAGGCTTAAGCCAAGATTCAGTTATTCCTAGGAGGTCAGGCTCATGGGTAGCATACCAGGCTACCAGCTCAGCATGATTGGCCACAAGGCTTCTTATGTTTAGGTGGGCAATCTTTAGGCCTTTAGATTGGGGCCCCACTAAAAAAAAACAGCCTGATGGGGTGGGAGCCCTAATGACATGGGGCCAGGGTTGGACTCCGCATCTCCTGAGAGGGAAAAAGAGAGAGTCATAAATTGGTTGCAGCAATCATGAAAGCAAAGGTGATCCTAGCACAAATGGTGCATTTAGATCAAATGAGGTACCTGAGGAGGTGGAAAAAACATTGTGGGCTTAGATAGATACTGAACAGGGCCAGTGAATTGCAAGGGAAGAGGTAGCAAGTTGGAGAATGTTAACTCCACCAAGTTGACATCAGTACCAGGGAGGCAGCAATGGAAGGGGCAATATAGTCCAGAGCAATAATGTAACAGACAGGGATCAGGAGGATTAAGAAATAAGGGGAAGGCTGCATGGTGACTGGAGTGATAGAGTTTAATGGGGAGGGACAGAGGAGGTAGATGGTTAGAAGCACATGTGATTGACAGCTGGATGGTCAGGTTTCACGGCAATGTACACTACCCCTTTATTGCCAGAGACCAGTCAGGGAGGGCTGTGGGTGGAGAAAATGTGTATTTAATGAATGGAGGGCGAGTGGGAGAAAAATGAAGCAGGGACAAGGAGCGCTCACAGCTAAAAAGCTGCTCCAGAAAAGGTGCCAAGTTTAAATTGAGCTCCTAGAGTGAGTTGTGCTGCAGCTTCTCAGGGTCTGATACCTGATTGTCGCGGGGTTCAATTCATGAAAACAGCAGGAATCATAAAATATCATGTAAACACCCTGAGGTGCTGTTTTATTGCCAGGTTTGTACAGATGGCATCTTCAGATGTAAACTTTTGTCAGGTTACTATAAAAAATACAGAGAGTATGGGCTGGGAGTTTAGCTAGGAGACCTCTCACTAGAACATTGCAGTTGGACCTTACAATGCCCTCTAGAGACCAGGAACTGAACCCATCGCATGGTATGGTCACCCTGCCAATACCCCCTGGGTTTCTGCGAGTTCCTCTGCAGTCTGAGTATCTGCCCACCAGGCCTCTGTAGCTTCCTCACCAGTCTGAGTCCTCTCTTGGTAAATTCCAAGTGAGCAGCTTCTAGCATCCAGGTAGCCCAAACCTGACCTTTGGAGGTCCAGGGCCAATCCCAGGCCACAGTGATTCCTCCTTGCTTTTAGGCTTTACAGGACTTTCAACCTGAGCTCCACCTTAAGCTTGCCTCACCTTCACCTTTGGGTAACCAGGATCTCAGTACTTCAACACTGCATGTCTCTCTCTCTCACGTTTGGCTGCTTCTCTGGCTCCACACTGCTTCTCCCTGAGGTTCCTCTCTGCTCCTCAACCCAAAGTAAATCTAAATTGTAGGTTACCTGAGCATCTCTTATATAGAGCTCAGCCATCACATGATTTAATCAGCCATGTTCTATTAAACAATTAAAGGAATACTAAATTTATAATTCACACAACTGCATTATTTTCAAAGAAATATACAGGATACATATATGGGGCAATTGTTACACAATGCTAAGCCCCTTACAAAAGCATAAACATAAATACAAACAAATATCCTTTTCAGAAATTTCATCCCTTTAAAACTAATCACTTTCTGGCAGGACAAGACCCAAGCCTTCCCTATACACTAATGCAATTAAGGGCCAGCCCTTCCCTAAGGGAACATCTTTCTAAAATGGCTGCAGCTGCTGAAATAGCAGCAGCAACAGAAACACAGATCTAGAAGCTTCTGAACTCCCAGCTTCCAGGTACAAATTACCTTTAAAAAGCATAGATTCTTCTAGAGATGAACTCAACCTTTAACAGTTATCCCGCATTTGCTTTTATAGTTTATACATCTCTTTTCTAAAGCTATCAAATGCTTCCTTATATCATGTTTTGTTTCACAGAAATAGTCTCAACTGTTTCCTAAAATCAGCAGCAGCCTGCAAACAGAAAACTATTTAGCACAGGTATATTTGCCTAGATTTACTGCTCAGCACTTTGTTACACTTGTACTTGGGGGGGGATTTCAGAACACGATCTAGACTGAAGACTACCCTGATAGTGGCCAGCTATCAAGGCTCAAAGATAAACAAAATATAAAGTACAACAAACTTACATAGAAGGAAAAAGGTAACTACAACTTTATTTTATTTCCAGGGACTACTACATGCTATACACATCCCTAATTTGGCATCATGGGGGTAAACTTTGTTGAAGCTGAGCTGCTTTATCCATCATTACAGTTTTCCAACTGGGGTGGGGTCACCCACCCTATCACACTGATTTTCAGTGGTAAGGTGATGACTCTTGGAGGGACTGGGGAGGGCTAGTGAAAAACAAGCCCTCAGACCCTAAAAGTGGGAGAGAAAGATAAGGGGGTTAGCCAAATAATTTATATTTTATATTTAGCTTTTGTTGACCGGGTAAGTGCACTAGACAAATCCTACCTATTTTCAGGCACAACCCGGGGGAGGGGGATACAGATGAATGCCAACTGACCTTGAACCAGATTAAGCTGTTGGTGGTATTTTTAGTGAATGAGGGAAATTTGGCCAGGACACCAGGGAAATTCCCCTACTCTTTTCGATAAGTGCCATGGGATCTTTAACATCCACCTGAACTACCACCAATCCAGGCAGATGGGACCTCAGTTTAACGTCTCATCCGAAAGACGGCACCTCAGAAGTGCAGCACCCCTCTCATGCTGCACTACAGTGTCAGTACTGGGATATTAACCCAAGTGCCAGATGTGGGAACTGAACCCACAGCCCTCTGATCTCCCGGCCTCAGAGGCGAGTGTGCTACTTACTGAGCCACTGACACTGTAATACAAATGTACAATGTAATACAAATAATACAAAACCTAGGGGTGTATTGGTAAGGGGAAGGGTTGAGAAATGGTGAGCAAGTGGATGAACAGGGAGAAGAGAGACAGAGAAACTGATAGGCAGTACAGCAGTTTAGACAAGGGGCTGTAGAAGTACCGGGGCCAGATTAGCAAAAGAAAACCCCCAAAATATGCCTCAAAACATTCAGAAAGCCCTAGATTATACAGCAACTAGTACAGGCAGCTATACTTTATTCCAGCACTTAATTAAACAAAATTACAATTATTTCAGGCACTTAGTGGTAGCCAGTGTTTAAATTAAACAGGAAAAATTAAGCAGAGATGAGGAACGCTCACGGCTAAGAAGCTGCTCCACCAAAACTTGACAAGTTTAAATTGAGCTCCCAGAGTGAGTTGTACTGCACCTTCTTGGGGTTGCGTAAACTTCGTGGATATCAAACTAGAAGTTGATCAAAATAATATGGTAACAAGCAAAAGTTACAGGACAGCTAAGGCCACCAGCAGCCTCCTCATAGCAGCAGTCATCCCAGACACCTCATAAGTACAATTTCTTATTGTCATTTTTAAGAAATTGGAGAAATTGTTCAGAGAATACTGATTTTGCAAAACAGGCCCAAGAACCAAAAACAGTATTTTTGCAAAGGGGATATGAATAGGAACTGCCGGACTCTCCATATCAGAGAGACAAGGCCATGGATAGATGTATGCTTCTGTCTAGGGGCATCAGCAGGATTGTAAAAACTGGAGGGGGGTGCATATGGTTGCATCATTAGTGGCTTTTTTGGAAAAAAGGAGTTTTGGGGGGTTTGCCCTCTGGAAGAAATTTTGAAGAATATGGTGCCAAATTGCACCTTTTGGAAGCACATTCTATTAAATCAAATTATTTTTAAAAATCAAAATCAACCCAAGTGGTTTTATTGTATTTGGGCTAGCAGAGAACAATCCACTGTCATAGTCAATTTAGTGAAAGCTAGCACTAGCAAACCAACCCACACAGCAGCTCAGACCTAAGAGTAGACTTGCTGCAGTGTGTTTCTTTGTCTCTCCCTTCCCCCGTCTCTTGAAGTTTTGAAGCCTTTCTTGTCCCTTGATTTTTACTTTTTGGGCTATCTAGAAGCAACAATAACAGCAGAGACAATCTTTGATATCTGCTTGAGGGCTGTAGCAAAGGACCAGAAGCCTACCCTGCACATAACAGGCTGCAGGCCTGCAGCTCAGAGCTTAGAGCTTGCCAGCTACTGCATGTCTCTCTCATCTCCCTTCTTAGGGCTGCAGTGGGTGGAACCCTGCAGACCTTTTCGTTTGAGAAAAAGCACTGCCGCATTCCTTGCAAACCAACAACACTTTGGAGTGTCAAAAAAAGTCACCTCCGAGTCAGAACACTGCACACTTGTACTATATTTATTTTACTTTCAGCAGTCCATGACTGCCGCAATGCATAACCCCCCACCTGACCCTCCTTCTCAGCACCCACCCCACCTGACCCTCCTTCTCAGCACCCACCCCCCAGAAACATAATAGTGACACTGGGGGGTGCCCAATCCCCCAGTGTCCCGATCACGAAATCCCTCCCTCCCTCCACTACAGCGCATGCGTGCTTTTTTCTCCATGTATTTTTATACTTTCTCCCCACCTGACCCTCCCTCTTAGCACCGCCCAAGAAACATAACAGTGGCACTGGGGGGTGCCCAGTCTCCCAGTGCAAGAATCCTCACCCCGCCCCTCCGGGATAAAACAAACAACTCAGCAACTTGGGAACCAAAGATGGCATATTTGGACTCGTTTTCTGGAAACTCTTCAAATGCTTGAGTGGATCATAATATCTTCCTGATCATCTTGTTGCTCTCCTTTCTATTGGAATTTACAGTAGGGAATATCTTTCTTAACCATGCTGCCTGCATCCTTAATTTTGAATAGCCATTAGCCATGGGAGTTGAATATTCGAACTTTGATTGCTAAAGCTCTTTTGTATTAAAGCTTAAACAGGTAAGTTTCATGTATCCACTAATTTATCTTTAGTATAGCCTGTTGGACTGCATACATGTATGCAAAAATAGGCATAAGCATATGCAAAATTAGCAGACATTTCCTTGCGTTTGACAATAGATTCCAGTAATGTGACATTTTATCCGCTGCAGTACCTATAACAACATTGTACAGTGTTTAGAGATGTTGCAAAATTATATTTTGCCGATGAAATTCCTGCAAAATCAGCAATTTTGGCGTGCAAAATATTTCACGAAATTTGCCCATTACGCGAAATATTTCTCGGAGTGCAAAATGTGGAATTCTGCCTACAAAATGCGAAACTGTGCTGGAAAAGTGGCAAAAGGTGAATTTCACCATTTTGCAGGTGAAATTTTGCCTTCCACAGTTGAAATTTCACACTCTGTGGGTGAAATTCCAAATTTCACTTCCGCTAAAACTTTCTCCAAATGGGGTGAATTTCATGAAATATTTCACATAATGAAATTTTCCAATTTTGCACATCTCTAACAGTATTTGTATTTATTTTGTTAGTGAGGGTTAAGGGTTAACACGTGATACACTGTGTGCATTAAGACATTGTTATTTCCCAATCCAGTCATTTAATTTATCCAGTTCCTGTGTTTGTATTTAACCCCTCTTTGGGCAAACCTTTAAGAACACATTCGGTTCCAGTGCTAAAGTAGTATATATTGTTATATCTGAAACAGATTGTACATGTTGATACAGAATGCTGTTGCTTTATAGGTTAACCTGATAAATTCATGGTCTGCACTGAAATCAAGAAGAGCAAGGGATGCAAAGTAGACTTCAGTTTCTGTTGAGAATGCGGAGCATGTTGAACTCTTGGAATTAAGTATTGTCCACATCTGCAATAGGATTAATAATCATACCAAATAGGCAACTCTTTCAGTAATGCCTATTTTTCTATACATGCTTATCTAACTTAACTCATTTAACAGGCTTTTCCCCCAAATGGAGGAAGATGGCGACACCGTGTGTCTCACTGAAAGCATACATCTTTTAAAATACACTGTAGCTTGCCCACCATCTACGACAGGCTCATTATTTTGTTTTGCTTTCCTCCCCCCAACCAGCCCTCCCTCTCAGCACCCCCCCCAGAAACATAACAGTAATACTGGGGGAACCCAATCCCCTCAGTATCACGATTGGCATGTTGGTCCTGTTTTTTTTTTTATTTTGTTGTAACCTATAACAAGAAAACCATCCATCTCTTTTATGCTATTTTTGACCCCCCACCAGACCCTCACACTCAGCACCCACACCCCCAAGCCCTTACTTACCCATCAGGTGTCCAACACCATAATTCTCTCTGGAACACAGACATGTCTTCACTCTTCAAAGCCAGACCATGAACTGAAGAAATAGGTATGGTTTTCAATGTATTTTAATGGGGTTTTAAACATACTGTAGAGGTGTAACTTGGGCATTTTTGCATATTTGTGGCCCAAATTTTCAACATGCCTTCTTTGGAACCCCACCTTATGAATAATGTCACTGTCATTAGGCAAATCTGTCCCGAAAGTTGATTTTTGTGGTCCCTGAGCAAAATCAGCTTTCAGGCAGGAGTTGAAAATTTTCTCTGCCGCTGTTCATGAGGTGGGGTCATAAGATGGCTATGCTGAACATTTGGTGTAAATATGTAAAAAAAAAAACAACAACAAAGTGAGGCACATATGCAAGCTGGGAGAGTGAATGGATGCCTAACTGAAAGCTCTGTTCCACCTGCCAGTTAATTTAATCTGTAAAACAAAATTCAGCATATCTTTGAACATGGTTTTGGAATTGTTCATTAGGAAAAACATAGGGCTAATGAACCTGAAAGTTTGGAGGAGATAGCTGGTCAGAGATACTAACTACATGATGGCAAAGTTTGCAGGTTCACTGAACACTATGTGGCTGACAGAAATGGCTGTGACTGCACCAAATGCCCAGAATGGGACTGCCAGCTCGGCAGAATGGAAATAGAGACACTAATGCTGCAGGTTCTGGTAGAAGTGAAATCTTATAAAGTCTCTTTGGCAGCTCTAGAATATAAGGTCCAAGTGCTAAATCACCGTACTCTAGACTCTGAGACCTACCTCTCATACATAGATGAGAAAGACTCCAGACATGACACCAGAATCCAAGAACATGAGTGCATGGTTCAATGCTATGGACCCGGACTGAAGATTCTGAGAATCAGAGACAGAGAAATAACCTCCGGTTTGTGGGACTCAGGGAGCCGCGGAGAGGCGAGATGCAACCAAGTTCCTACAAACTGAACTTCCCTGGCTATTTCAGTACGAGCGGTGCCTGGCCTTAGAAATTGAACGGATACACCAGCGAACAGTTCACAGGGAAGTGATCACTATCCCATAGTTTTAGGATCTTTAAATAAGTCACCTTGGAATAATCAGCGGAATCCATTATACAAAAATTTAATGTGCTACTCCCTTTAGTTGAGGGAAATGTCACTTCCCCCTTCCAATCCCCTCAAGTCTCCCAGTTCAGAATTCTTAAGTTATATTTATTTAAAAACTGTAACAACAATTTGCATTATGGTCTATTATCTTATCCATCAACTGTCAAATAGGGATATTCAATAAATCATCAATCCCCCAATCTGGGGAGGACTCTTCGATTCCCATTCCAATACGTATATTAAAATCACCTGCTAAAAATATTCTAATTCCAGGATATCTGGACTTCACTGATTCAATATCACACCCTATTTTCTCTAAAATGTCAAGAAATTCCCTCATCTTATTAGTTGATGGGATATAAATCAATCAATCAATCACTTTTATTTATAAAAAAGGCGCCTTTCTAAAACCAAGGCGCCTGTACAAAAAAATACATAAAATAAAACAAATTATTATAAACAACATATAAATTACAGCAAAGAATAATATAAAACCACATAATAAATAGCTACATCAATCAACAAAAGCCAGGTTAAAAAGAAAAAACATTACATAGCACCAATCTTTGTTGCTTTCCTATTAACATAATATACATATAAAGCTCATTGTAAATTCTCACTTCTGGGTTCGCAAATCAAGGGCTACATCCAGGCAAATGGCTAAACCCTCTTTACACCTACCATACTTAAATTTCTTATGGGCTGGAGTACCCATACCCTATACCCTTTCAACCAAACCTCGTTCAGTTTCCCAATCCAAGTTTCCTGGAGAAGTAAAATTGTAAAATTAGACATCCATTCTAAACACAGTTTACCCTTCAGCTTTTGTTTAAGGTCTGCAATGTTCCAAGAAACAATGTCAAGCTGTGTCTTATGTTCATTTGGTCAATTTGTTAATTCTGAGTTTATCACACTACTATCACCCAAAATCAGTATAGTATTGATATCCTTCTGCCTCTCACTTTCTACTGAGGTTACATCTAGTTCTGAGTCCAGAGAGTCCTCAGAATCAAGGATCACCATAGAATTTATTCTCTGACCCATCTGCTTCCTACCTCTTCTGATAATGCAATCAGATTCTTCCCCTTCTAACATGTTAACTGTCTCTATTGGTTTTAAACATGCTGTGATTCTTGTTGTTTAACTGCATTATGATCTTTTTTATCCCTCAATTTTTTTACTAGTTGTCCCTCTCGAGTATTGTTTGTAGCTTCCTTTGGGGTCCTAATGGTTACATTCAGCGAAATCCCGAGTTCTACAAAACTAGCTTTTTCATTCAAAACATACCTTCAGTTTTCTATATTTCTTAGTACTAGACATAACCATTCTTTATATGGGTTCGCTTGATACCTATAAACCAATCTAATATCTTGCCAATTGACTTTGTTTCCTGGTACCCTTTTAAGCAGATTATAAGCTGTTAACTTTACTGTATAAGGATTTTCATTTTTTTGTTTTGGTACACCTCATTGATATATCATTGGTAAAAGTTCACCTGCTAAAATTAGTGTTTCTTTCTCACCTTCTTCCATATCATGGATGGATTACACTCTTCATTTTTTCCACATATTATCTCAAACCTCACTTTGCTTTTTAACTTTGTTGAGGGCTTATCAGCTTTGTTGAATATAGCACTTGTTTCCTTTAATACCTTCTTGCTTTTTCTTGCTTTGGGTGTTACCTTTATCCTTCTTTAACTGTTCCTCATTACCTTTCCCTTCACCTTGGTGTAATGTAAATTTTCTTTGATTTAATTCTTTGATCAGTAAGTCTATATCTTTAACCTCTTTATTGCCTATGTCCACTGTTATTGTTTTAATTGATTTGTTTACTGTTTTGGGTGTACTTTATTCCTTGTCTTGCTTTTTGGGATCTTCATAACAGTGTTGTTATCAGTCATCAAATCACCATTTTTTTCCGGTGGGGTTCTTAATTTTCCTTTTCTATGGTTTTATTTTTCTTGATTCTTTTCAGGTTCTATTTCATATTTTATCCCAATGTTATTATTTATCTTTGTCTACAGTCTCTACCCTGGACTAGCTCTATCCGCAAAACATTCAATGAAAGCAATTAAGAGAGTCACCATCTCCAACAGCTGTGTGTTTCCAAATGAGATCTCTTTTTTTAACTCATCTATTTTAAAAAAATAAGGGGGTTTCAGTCGCTGGTGTTTCCAACACTCTAAAAGTTAGTTTACCCTCTTCTCTAGTAAAGTTTTCCACCAGCCCATGACGGCAGTCAGTTTTAGCCTTCTTTGGCAAGGGATAGTGTTATTTATTTTTTATATATGGGGTTAAGAATGAATAAAATTGTTCTAAACAAGAACCAGAAACCCTTTTTTGTTGGCTTAACTGTAGGTCACTTCCTATCGATGTCCTAACGTTCTCCTGTGGAGTTGGAACACTCTCTCCTTGCTTCACATCCGCATTATCATTAACACAAATAATTGAGGCAGTGCATTCTATCAGATAACATTTCAGCCTCCTCAATCCTCCTAGATGTATCAAAGACCATTTCATTATTAAATGTAATGTGGGCTGATTGAGAACAAGATCTATCAGATAACCTACCATTCTGATGCTTAGACAGATTTAAATCTGATATGTGCAACTTAGGACCTGTCAAATCAATTAAATTTCTAGGCTGCTCTCCAACAATAATTAGCCTGAACATTTTCCTCTAACTTTCTAATTTCTTCTGAAACAGTGAATGAAGTGTATCCAAGGTTTGTTTTTTTATCATTTTTTGCCGCTGGTGAGGATGTTGCCCTAGGGTTAATTTTTTTTGTAATTTTCTTATTACCGCTTAATTCAATCTGATTAGTGTTAGGGCACAGGAATTGTGTTATTTTCCCTGCTGCAACATTCTGCTGTACACCTTCATCTACTTTTTTAACATTATTAGAAGCCTTTCGCTTGTATGTTTTCAGCCTTTTTGAAGGAACTATATTAGACATCTCTATGTTTATAAAAGTCTTTCACAGAGCTGCAGTCTAATACTAAAAAACAGATATGGAAGATCAGGTTTATCTATACTAGTGGCAAGACAGAGTAACAAAGAAAAACGAGCTAAGTTTACGTATAAAACAGCAGTATTTAGCACACAGTACAACATAATTTCACAAAGTTCAGCACTAAGGCAGAAAAACAGAGTTCCTAAGCCAAAACAGAGAAATCCAGTGAGGTAACCATCACAGCGCAGCACAGCATGCAGGATTATAGTAGCACAGCACAATAAGACCATTGACAGCTTCTGGATTCTGTTAGGGGGCTGTTGTTTGACTAGCGGATAACAAGCAAATAACAAGTAGACCACTTTATTTTTTCACATTAAACCTTTATTAAAGTTTCCAGCACACAAGCAACATGAACCAGCTATGTTATAGAGAAGCATGTACACTGGGAAGTAAAATAAAACAAACAAAAAAAAAACCCTCAATCCCTCCATCCCCCTCTACCCCTTCCCCCCATATCCCCGCTCGTCCAGACCCGGCAACTCAGTGTGGAACCATGATATGGGTGACAGAGCTTTACTATGTAGTAAAAAGAGAATGGCAAATGCTAAGAATAAAGCGCAAGGAAGGGGGCCCATATCTCGTTGAATTTGCTTAATTTGTTTCGTAAGCTGAATATCATCTTCTTGACTCTGAGACAGTATAGTAACTCCTTCAACCACTCACAATATGATAGGGCCTCATTGTCCTTCCAATGCCTTAATACTAACTTTTTAACTGTCATTGCTATAAGGGCAATGTGATATTTGTGCGCCTTTACGGAGATTTCTGAGTAGTTCCCGAGGAGGCAAGTATCAATCGAGAAAGACTCACCTAGACCTAACAGGGGGTCTGCCCGCACCCTAATCTGCTCCCAGAGGGGGGCTACTTTGGGGCAGGACCAGAAAATATGTACTAAGTTGCCATCGCCTTGTCCACATCTCAGATAGGTGACGGAGTGTCTACTATCGAACTTAGCAATCTTCTGGGGGGTATAGTATAGATTGTGCAGTATGCGAAACTGTATGAGTCGGAGTCTGTCCTGAGTGATATAGTGATGACAACCCCACCAGAGTGTTTTCCACCTAAAGGGTATCCCTGGTAGGAGAGTTTCCCAAAAAACCTTAGGTCCAAAGGGGCCAGGATGTAAATGGCTGTACAAGTTTTTGAATATTTTGGAGATCGCATGAGAAAGGCCAGCACTTTGTGCCATTTCAGACCAGAAGGGGGATACTCCGGCAGACGGGAGGTGGGTTCCAAAGGTTCGTATCAGGAGGTGCCGTAATTGAAATAACTTGAAAATATTGGAGTTGGGCAGGCCTGACTTTTCTAGGATGTCTACGGAGGAGGCCCATCTTTGTTCTGCCTTGGCCCAGAAATACCTAAGTTTGACATCCCGGAATTGTGGGATCCAGGTAGGGGAGAGAGTTTTCCCTTCCAATCTAATGTTCGGGTTCCCCATGAGGGGTTGCTCAAGGTCTCCACGTTGGTTATATTTGAGAATCGTACAGAGCTGAGCATGTGCCTTCACCGATATGACAATGGTAGACCCAAGCCAAGACTTAGGAAGACTTTTAGGGTGAACGAACAGGAGGGCTGACGGAGAGAGAGGTGATGCCTACGGATTTGGGATAACTCTATTTGGACCCATAGTGGTATGTACTTATCAAAGAGGCCAGGATCTGGGGGAGAGAGCCACCTTAAGTATTTGCTTAGGTGGCTGGCCCAGTAATAGAGACCAACGTGGGGGACTCTCAAGCCTCCCTTAAGCTTGGGGGTGGCAAGCTTGTGATAGGCCAGCCGGTGTCTTTTACCAGCCCAAATGAAGTTGGCAAAGATGTTATGGACCCTTTTAAACCATGAGTGGGGTAACCAGATATTGAGGAGACTGAGGGGATAGAGCAGCCGAGGGAATACGTTCATTTTGATGAGGCTGATCCTGCCCCAGATCGTGAGAGGGAGAAGGGACCATCTGTTCAAGTCTTGAACAATGGTGTTTAGTAGGGAATCGAGATTAAATTTACGCATGAGGGAAGCATTTCTTGAAAATGTGATACCTAATTACTTCACTGTTTTCCTATCCCAGGAGAGGCCCAAGGCCTCGACCTCATTCCTCATCACTCTGTGGTTAAGGGAAAACTACCATTTTCTCAATATTGAGTTTATAGTTTGATAATGAACTGAATTCTTTGATAGCCTCAAGTAGAAATGGGATGGACTTCTTGGGGTGTGAAGTGCAGAGGAGCAGGTCATCTGCATAAGCCAAGACTTTTAATTCTATTTCCTGTACTGGTATTCCTTGGATCTTGGGACCATCCAGTAAGCGGCGTATAAGGGGTTCGAGATAAATATTGAAAAGTAGTGAGGACAAGGGGTATCCCTGTCTTATGCCAGAGAGGATGGGGAACCTATCGGAAAAACACCCGTTGCAGAAAACCCTGGCAGTCGGGGCAGTGTAGAGGGATTGAATCCACTTCTGAAACTCTAGGGGAAAACCAAAAGTGTTCAAAGTCTGGAATAAGAAATTCCAATCAGCTCTATTGAATGCCTTCTCGGCATCCAGGGAGACCAACACTGCGGGAAATACAGCATCCCTGGACGCCGAGAAGGCATGGTCCAGTGTTCTGATGTGATCGCTGGCCAGTCTATTCACCATGAAACCGACTTGTCCTGCACCAATAAGACCTGGAATCACGGCACTCAGTCTGATTGATAACAGTTTGCTGAGAATCTTGATATCCTGATTGAGTAGCGAGATGGGCCTGTAGCTTGTTACATTTTCGGGAGCTTTACCAGGTTTCAGGATGAGAACAATTATGGCTTCAAAAAGTGAGGTATCTGTGCTGGTCCCATCCAGGATTTGTTGGAAAATGGAAAGGAGTATTGGAGCGAGGGTCTTTGCGAACACTTTATAGAGGTTTGGGGAAAACCCATCAGGCCCAGGAGATTTGTCATTGGGAAGACTGTCAATTACGCCAATAATTTCTGTTTCCCTTAAGGGAGCGCATAGTGCAGCGCACTGTTCAGCTCTAAGTGTGGGGAGGTGCAACCCCTGTAAGTAGTTGTCCATCACCTTATTAGAGGGGGGATTAGTCATCGGTGAATATAGGGATTGAAAACATTTTTGGAATTCGGAAGTGATTCCTTTAGGGTCCATCAGCAGGGAGCAGTCGTGTGCCCGAATGGTAGGAATATATCTGGTGGATTCCTGCTGCTTAAATCTGGCCGCCAGTAGATGGCCCGCTTTTTCCCCTTGGTCGACATAAGTCGCTTTCGTTTTGAGGATCATGTATTCAGCTTTCTCTCTGAGGTGTTCCATATAGGTATTTTTGAGTTTAGCCAAATCCAATAGTGTCTGTTCTGGGGTGTGTGGAGAAAGGTTTTTTTCTATGTCCCTAATCTGTCTGAGAAGTTGGATTAGTTCTTGCTCTCTTAGCTTCTTTCTTCTTGAGGCCACCCCAATGAAAAGACCCCTAAGGTAGGCCTTAAGGGCCCCCCACTCGATATCGGGTTTACCCGTGGAATTTAAATTAACGGAAGTGTATTGGGCAATGTGACTGCTAATATGTTCCACTATTTCTGGGTCTTTTAAGAGTTGGTTGTTGAGCTTCCAATGGCCATTCTTGTTTGGAGCATTCAATAGAGAGAAGTGGCATGAGACCAGTGAATGGTCGGAGGGCGGGCCGGGGTGTATATCGGAGTCGACCACGCTCGGGATCAGATGGTGCGAGATCAGTATATAAATCGATCCTGGAGGATGTCTTATGAACGGGAGATATAAAGGTGAAGCCTTTTTCAGAGGGATGTAATAATCACCAGATATCGTGTAATCCGACCTTTTCCCAAAGCTCTCGAAGAGCCCTTTGAGCTGGCGATAAGCCTTTGGGCCTACGCCCTGTACGGTCCATATTAGGATCGGAGACCACATTGAGGTCTCTGCCCAGAATCATCGGTGTGTTAGCGAAAGGGATTAATTTATTTGTGAGATCTATGAAAAACTCTGGGGAATCGGAATTTGGGCCATATATACTTCCCAGTAAGGTTTCCATATTGAAAACTCTACCCTGGACCAGAATATATCTCCCATAGGAGTCTTTTATTACCCTATTAGGGATAAAGGGAACGTTTCTACATATTAATATCATAACCCCACAGCTCTGCTTTGAGCCTTGGGTGGAGAAAACCTGGCCTACCTGCTGCTTTTTCATGTTTAATTCTTCCGAGGACAGAAGATGAGATTCTTGGATGAACGAGATAATGGACTTAAGGAGTCTAAGGTGTTTGCAGACCTGGTACTGCTTTGCTTTCTGTCTGACTCCCTTTACGTTCCATGAAAAAAAATTCAAGCTACCCATCAGTATTCAGAATTGTATATGCCAGAAAATATGGGCTGTGCTGCAAAAGGAAAAGGCAGCTACAACCCGTCGATATGCTTGTTTGAAGAGGGTCCAGTCCAGACGAGCCCCCCCCCACCTATCATAAGTGGAAAAGTAAAAATCATAGAGAGTATTATTGGGAATAAAACCCAACCCTCCCCACCCCAACATAACAACAGACAGTGAACAGCAAGTCCTCTAGTTATCCCTTCCTGTCCCCCAGCCCCGACCCAACCTCCCACCCCTAGACCCAAAACATTTCATAGTATACTGCGATAACTGAATATGGGAGCTGTTGCTGAAAGTACCCCCAAAGCTAGAAATGTTCAGGATAAAAGTCCCAACAACTAACAGTATTAACTATTTCGAGAACAGCACACATCAGCAAAAACTATGCAACAAACTGTCAGCTACTGGAGCCGATCTAGGAAATAATAGCTTAGTCAAGAATTAGCAGAGGAGCAGTGCTGTTGTCTTATACATAATATTTGTGAAAATGGCTGTAGCTGAGCTATTCTAACTGTAAACAAGAGCATGAACATGAGCAAGCGAATTAACGTTGTAATAGCCCCCGTGGAGACAGTAGGAGTAGCCGCAAAGAACAATGCAACGACTGATGTACAATATAGTTGTAACATGAAACAACAGATGAGAGGAGTCCAGCTGAAGAGGTGAGCAGAGACCGTTGCGCAGGAGGGCCGAGACCCCCATGAGAATAAGGTGCAGTCCCCAAGGATCCGTGTGTACTCGATGAGTTGTATCTTCAGGAGGGCTGAGGAGAATCTGCATTGGTGTCAGAGTGGTGCGCTTAGTTAGTAGAAAATGGAAGCACCCCGAGTGGAGTCGAGGATCCCTGTAAACAAGGTCTTGTACAGGAAGAGCCAGAAAGGGGAGGCAGAGCTTAACCGACCATCCTGCATCTCTGACCAGGGGTATTCTGCTATAATGTCGATCATTACTGCCATGGTCATGGGATGTCACATCAGAGTACCAGGTAATAGAAAACGGCCGCCTAGATCAGTAGAGGCGACTGAACTGGATAGCAATTGGGTCCCATGAAGCGGCCGCCTGCAGGAGGAGATAGCCATGGGGATGGAGGGGTCGGAGCAATCACTGGTAAGCCATAGCTCAGGGAAGCGACTCTTGGTATGCACATTCAAAGCCTAAGGCATCAGCTGGATGAGGACTCAAGAGGTGAGAAGGCATTGCAGATGATCAAGTAGGGCAGTCCCAAAACAAGGTCGGCTCTGGCAGCTTAGTAGTCAGTCACCAGCTGTCTCTAAGACTTCAGTGACCTTTGAATAGGTCAGGGAAGGCATTGGCGAGAGCCTTAGCAGCAGCTTCTGAGTCATCAAATGTAGCCCAGGCACCTGAAATCCACACCCCTAGCTTGGCTGGGTAAGACATTCGGAATTTTATACTGGCGGCGACAAGCTTCGAGACCAGGGGATGAAACTGGGTCCTCCACTGCCGGACCGAAGCCGGAAGATCTTGCGCCAACCTGATCTTTGTTTCTTCCCAGCGTACCTCCTTTAAATCTCTGACTTTGGCGAAAAGATGCTGACGCTCAAGGTAATTCAAAAATTTAAAGATCAGTGGATGGGGGGGGGGTCCAGGAAGGGGTTTGGGGTGAAGAGCCCGGTGCGCCCGCTCGATGGTGTAGGTGGTGCCATAGGGGGAGGGCCCAGCTATGCTCTCAATTAACTTTTGAATAAAAGAGAACACTTCAGTTCCTTCAGCACCCTCCGGGAGACCTATGAGGACCGTGTTGTTCTGATGACTGCGGCCCTCAAGGTCTTCTATCTTCAGCTCCATCTTGGCCAATTTCTGTCAGATAGATGCCATCTCGGGTTCCATTTTATCGGTCCGTCTTTCCACTGACTTAATCCTTGCATCTGCGTCTGCGGATCTTCGTTGCAGATTCTCCACAGCTCCAGTGAGTACTTTAAGTTCTGCAGTTAACTCTGCTATGCTGTCTCTGAAGGGGGAAAATTCCGAAAGAAAGCGATGCAGGGTGAGGGGTTGCAGATCCTCATTAGACGCCGGTGATGTTTGCTCCTGTTCAGACCCCGAGGCCCTGGCTTTTTTCGAGGCCTTTTCAGGTGAGACAGGCGACGTGTGTCTGGCATCGTTTTTCCTGGAATGCATCACTTGTAGAGTTTGATAGGCAGCACAGGTAGGGCTTGAGTCTCTACTGAGGGTTATTGAGCTTCTCTCTAGTCGTCAGGCATTGGGTAGATTGTGAAAATATAACTTTGAAAGGGTCGGAGAACTGGAGTTACAAGAGAAAGCAGTTATCCGGAGGACTGCATCATGTGACTCCTAGACCACTTTATTACAGTCTCTGAGAGGGCCTTGACAAAGGCGCAAGATTATAGCAAAAGGTTTTCTTGGGCCTTTCTCTGTAGGGCCTACACCCCTTATTATCCTTGTTCCAATCAGAGCACCAAATCGCTCTAAAAGGAAGGGGAGCTCAAAATAAGATTTTGAGAGGGTGATGGAGCCATGGAATTTGCTGTCCAGGGGGCAGATAGAGGCTGAAACAGTGAAGGGGTTCAAAAGGGGGTGGGACAGGTACAGGGGAAGGGTTCTGGAAGCAAAAACCAGTGCAGTGAGAATATCTGGGACTAGGAAGAGAGAAGCCAGAGAGGGAGAGAGGGACAGCAAGGTCAGCTCCCAGGGTGGGGGCTGACCAAACGAGCAGACTTGAAAGATGGTTAGGCCTATTCTGCTGGCATTTTAGTATGTTAGTATACAATACGGTGGCAAAACAATTTTAAGAACAATTTTAATAACTCTAACATCTATACCTTGTAGTACATTTCATTAACCAAAAAGTTTAAAAATGTTCAAATATTTAAAATCTACCAATCCTAGACCTTCAATATAGAACTTTGTTATTTTTTCTTCGAAAAATTAAAATTTTATACTCCGAAAACAACCCAATCCTAACATAAAACACTTAGTCAGTAAGACACTTTAACAGCCTATTACCAAAAAAGAAAAATTCATTATATCTTACATAGCTATCCTGGATTTGAAAACATTGAGCCACTAAGCCTAAAGAAAACTCCTCGACTTCCTGTGGAATTTTTAACAAAAGAGTAAATGCACCTCTCCTTCACTTGGATGTTCACATGCTATTCATGCACTAGTTGGTGGCCCAAAATCATGCCCAGAATATATAGCATATGTCGAGCATTGCTTAATAATACCGTAATCCAGCAGCACAAAGTGCAAAGATACTACGGTGTCATCCCCTTCAGTGGTAAGGCAGCAAATGAGCAGATCTAACTCTCTCAGAGCTACACATGTGCTTTTAAGGGTTTAGTCATGTGAGCCTGTCCCACCAATTAGAGACCAGGAAGGCCTAGCAGTGTGAAAATACAAAATGCGCAAAAAATAAAAAGAAAAAAAATACGTATGTTAGAATGTAAAAGTATTCACTTACTAAACCTAAACCAAACATTTTAATTTGAGATTTAAGCACAAAACAACAATACTAACATAAATTGTTGCATAAATTGACTCATATACAGTGAGCAAAATGAACCCCCAAGAACAATAAAAATGTTCTTATTCTTTATTTTTCAATACACCTCCTAAGGAAGGTGTTAAACTTTTTTGACCGAAATATCAAACTTTTAGAGCTTTAGGGCTTCTCTGCCAACTACTATCAGTCCATCTATCTCCACCTGTCTTCTTTTAGTTTTGACTTTGTATGTTCTGCAGCCTTTACTCCAAGCTTTCTACTGCACTGTAAATTGGCAGAACAAGTGGCTCTACTGCCCAACACCTTTCAGTCATCCTGAGCCATGAACAAATGTCAGATGTCAGACTGGAAAACCTCACAAAACAGAGCTGTTTCACTTTGCAGTTCTATCCTACTGTTGATCTAGAAAATCTGATGGCAAACTCCAGGTTATAGGCCTTTGCGAAGGGCTCCTTCATCCCCGACAATCCTGCCTCCACCACAATGGCACTCCTCCTGTGGGGAACAAACTACAACCTGAGGGAACACGCTGAGCCAGACAAAACAGAAGAAAGACTGATAAGACCCACTAGTCAGTAAACGATGGCATACCTTTTAAAAATAAAAAACAAGCTTCTCAGATGGTCCTGCTCTAGGAGCTTCTCTACACCTACCTTAGCGTGTAGCCTCCTTTGACCACCATGTATTACAAGCAATGCCAACAAAGTCAGAATGAAGCCACCCTGTGTAATATATATGGGCCAAATAACCCAGAGACTTCTTTCTTCACAGACCTCACCCAGTCCTTCCAAGAAATGTAGAAGGGCCAACTGATAGTTGGGGGGGGGGGCATGAACACTACAGAGGATGATTTATTAGAGCCAGGCCCCCAAAGGCCCACCAACCCGCTCACAGAAGCACTTAAAGCCCTTGCACAGGAACTTAATCTGGTGGACATTTGGTGGCTGGTTAGCCCCATGGGGAGGGACACTCTAGAATAGATATGTGGCTCACACCTGGGGCATGGACCCCCCACATAATAGGTGCATGCATTGGCTATATCCTAATTTCGGACCATGTGCCGGTGTCCTTTTCGTGGCTACCTCTCATAGGGTATGGGGGGAGGGACAAATGGAGACTGAATACAGCCATGCTGCAGGACCCCCTGTTCTGTGCCAAACTGAGAAGAGAGATCAAAGATTTCCTGACCAACAGCAAACCGTGTAAAACCTTAGCAGTCATATGGTGGGATGCCCTTAAGACCTTTATGTGGGGAAGGTGCATCAGCCATGCCTCACATGCACGAAAGCAAAGGGAAAATATTTTGGGAGGCTATAAGATGGATTTTGCTGCTCTAGAGAAACAACTATATAACAGCCCCAAGCCTCCTGAAAGTTTACGGGCATCAGACGTGGGCCTGAGCTACAAAATTAACACTGACTTGCATCAGAAGGTAGAATTTTCCCCTCTTCCAACTGAAACAAACATTCTGGGAAGCCAGTGAGAGGTCTGGCCGACTGCTAGTATAGCAACTCAGAAAATGGCAGGAACGTTCCAGAATAATGGTGGTAAAAAAGAAGGATGGCACCTTAACTAGAGCAGAGAATGAGATCAATACAGAGTTTCTAGCTATTTATAGCTCCCTATATTCCTCCGAAACAAAACCACCTGGAGGAGCCATTCAGGGATTTCTAGGAAGCCTCAAGCTTCCAAAGCTCAACCAGGAAAAGCTGGAATGGCTGGACAGGCATCTGAAGAGGAAGGAACTGAAGCAGGCCCTAGGTTCCACTACTCCAGGGAAGGCCCGGGGGGGGGGGAATGGCCTTTCAGCCAAATTTCTGGGGTCTTCTCAAGATGTCCTTCTATCCCCACTGATGGAGGCACTGATAGAATCTGCTGCCACAGGCATCCTCCCACCATCCATTAGAGTGGTGCAGATCTCACTCATCCCTAAGCCAGGGAAAGATCCTATCAGTTGTGGCAGCTACCTTCCTATTTCATTGATAAATGCTGACTGTAAATTGTTGGTGAAGGCTATGGCCACCAGACTGAAAGACACAATCACAGCACTGTTGGACCAGGAGCAAGTAGGGTTTGTCCTGGGACACAGATGGAAGGACAACACCAGAAGGCTAGTAAACCTACTATGGAAAACAAAAAGGGCCTCCCCTCCCATCACCCTAGTATCTCTAGATGCCAAAAAAGCATTTGACAGGGTGGAATAGGGGTTTCTTCAGAAAACACTGGAGGACTTTAATATAGGCCCTGTTTTCAGATCATGGGTACAAGTACTATATTCCGGGTTTCGGCAGAGGTCATCACTAATGGGCAAGCGTCCTCACCCTTCCCACTGCATAGGGGCATCAGACAAGGTTGCCTGCTCCACCACTTCTCTCTATACTAGCCTTAGAACCTCTGCTCCATGCCTTCAGGAAATCTAAGAACATCAAAGGAGTGGAGATGGGGGGTGGAGCACAAGGCACTGGCATATGTGGATGACATCTAGCTCACCCTCAAAGACTCAGGAAAATCCATCCCTGCCCTACTCAGACTGACCGACACCTATAGTAATCTATTGGGATATAAGCTGAACATAGCCAAATCCCAGTTTGTTGCCTCAAATGCTTCAGTTAGGAAGGTATCCAACTACTCTTGGGGTCTGTTACACATTCCACAGGAGATCATCTGCCTGTGAGGTAAATACCACTGGAACCTCCAGCAGCTGGCAAAGGACAACCTTCACCCCCTGCTGGTAGAGCTAGACAAAGACATCAAGAGGTGGGAATTGTTGCACCTCTCTCACTGTAGTAGGGCACAGGCTTTCAAAATGATGGCCGCCCCCAAACTTCAATACTTGCTTGACATCCTCCCCCTGTGCATAGAGCCAAAGATCATTAAGCAACTCCACGCAAAGATAACTTCCTTCTTCTGGGGTAAGGGCCCAAAACACATAAGGTGGGCCAAACTCATAAACCCCTTAACGAAGGGTGGGCTCAAAAGTCCTGACTTTCAGTTCCGAGTCATGGCCCACACCATACTTCAGATGGCAAGGATAGCCCCAGGTATGAAGAACTCCCCACCACCCTGTGGGCAGAATGTGAAGCCTCAGTGTTGGGCCAACCTCTGCTGCTGGCAGCACAATTCCTAGGAATCCCCAAGGATGACCCATACCCCCTACCATAGAGGGAACATAGAAACATAGAAACATAGACTTTGATGGCAGATAAGGACCGCTTGGCCCATCTAGTCTGCCCATTTCCCTACCTACAGGATAGGCTGCAGATCCTAGTTAACCAACAGCCTATTTCTTCCTACCCCCACAAGAATTGCCTTATGTCTGTCCCATGCATTCTTGAATTCTCCCACAGTTTCAGTCCCCACAACTTCCTCAGGAAGGCTGTTCCATGCATCCACTAGCCTCTCTGTGAAAAAATACTTCCTCACATTGCCCCTGAACCCCCCCCCAATCTTTAAATTGTGTCCCCTTGTTCTTGTATGTCTCTTTTTCTGAAAGATGCTGCTCTCTTGGACTTTGTTGATTCCGCTGAGGTACTTAAAAGTTTCTATCATGTCCCCCCCTCTCCCTTCTTTCCTCAAGGGTATACATATTAAACTCCTTTAGTCTTTCATCATACGGCTTCTCTTGCAGACCCTGCACCATTTTAGTTACCCTCCTCTGGACTGCCTTTATTCTGTCTATGTCCTTGTGAAGATGGGGTCTCCAGAACTGGACGCAGTACTCCAGATGGGGTCTCACCAACTGTCTGTACAGAGGGATAACAACTTCCTGTTTTCTGCTGCTGATGCCTCTCCCTATGCATCCCAGTATACCCCCAGCCCTCCCTACTGCCTTCTCACATTGCTTGCTAACCTTAAGGTCATCTGATATGATTACCCCGGGTCCCTTTCCTTTTTATTGTTGTTACTACCTCCCCCCCATTGTGTAATCTTCCCCTGGTTTCTTGTTTCCCAGGTGCATTATTCTGCACTTCTTTGCAATGAATCCTAGCTGCCATACTTCTGACCATTCCTCCAACCTTGCCAAGTACCTTCTCATCCTTTCCACGCCTCCTTGTGTATCAACCCTGTTGCAGATCTTTGTGTCGTCTGCAAAGAGGCATACTTTTCCTTCCAGTCCCTCTGCAATGTCACTTATAAAGACATTAAAAAGGACTGGACCCAGTACTGAACCCTGCGGTACCCCACTAGTAACCCCTCTTTCTTCAGAGTGGACTCCATTTACAATTACCTTCTGTGTCCTGTTGTCCAGCCAATTTTTTACCCAGGCTACCACCCTTGGGACCCACTCTCAGGCTGTTTAATTTGACTATTGATCTTTTGTGTGGGACTGAGTCAAATGCCTTGCTAAAGTCTAGGTAGGTCATGTCCACAGCCCCTCCCTGGTCTACTACAGTAGACAGTGGAGATGTGGAAGGCCTTTCACTAATTAAGCCACTGGGAACCTGGCTGGACAAAATACTACCCATTTTGGCAAAATCCAAACTTGACAATTGGAAACAAACCAACAGTGGACAAGGTATGGACCAGTAAGGGTTTAAATGACCTTAGAGATCTCTAACACAGGGAATTGACAGTCTTGATGAGTTTCCAACAACTGCAGTCTGAATATGGTCTACCTAAGCACCACCTATGGAGATATCTCCAAATCAGACACTCCATCACAAACACCCTAGGCCCCCAAATCTGGGAGAAGAAATGTAACAACCTAGACACACTCTTATGGCCTGACAGGAGCACCTCCGAGCAGCACTACCATATATGGGCACATCTTGAGCCTGCTTCCAGACGGACCACTTACAGTCTATGAAAAAGGGTCTAGAGAGCTGGGTCTAAATATTACCACACAAATGTGGAACTCTTGTTGGAACTCAGTAAAAAATACACAAGAGACACCCAAAACAAATTCATCCAGTTTAAAGTACTTTACAGATGGCACAGAACCCCACAACAGCTATTTGACTGGGGTTTGTCACCCTCGAGTAGATGCTGGAGATGCCAGATAGATGGTGGCACAATCTGTCATATTCTTTAGTCCTGCCCCTCACTGTGACCATTCTGGAACACCATCCAGAACATCCTAAACAGTATATTGTCAACTCAAACACCACTATCTGTGTTGCTGGTGATGTTAAACTACTACCTACCCCCAGCCATAGGGCCCGGTCTAGCTCCAGGGGAAAAAAGATGGCTAATAGGTGCTTTGACCACAACAAAAAGGATTATTCTTAGACACTGGAGAGAGACACATACCCCAGATTCTCAGGAATGTATACAGGAATTGTGGCAATTAGCCAGCTATGAAGGAGCCCACCACATAGTTCAAAACAAGTTACCCCTACACCAAGCTACCTGGGGAGGGTTCCTAACATCCCTCTTGTGTAAACTACTAGAAGCTAGTGAAGTCCCTGGACTGCCCGTGTAGGCAGAGTGGAAGCAAGACCAAGATCATACTAGTTCACAGCTTTAGCCTATAGTCTTTACTGGAGTATTACTATGACTCAAGGAGGATGACAGCCCTTACCCGGTGAACTGACAGGAAAGGGCCCCTCTACAGAAAGGGGATATAAAAGATGCAATATGTAGTTGTGTATAAGTAATATAGCAAATCCACATTGAACCTGAAGGCTATGAAGAATGTTTCATGCTTAGCCCTGATATTTGCTCATGCATATAGCAAGGAATGTTTGTTACTGTCCTAACTTGCAGGTCTTCAAACCTGTAGTCTGTAAACATATGAGTGAGTCATGAATGTGTTTTTAACCTGTTCATCCATGAGTATTTATCTGGCCAGGGCATGTAAGGTCAGTCACTGCAAAGCAGTATGTGCTATACTAGATTGCAGATAGGTACTTGTAAAGTTAAACATTTTAAAACAATAAAAAACTATTACTTGCAAAAAATAACAAGGTTATGAACCTAAGGTGAATTTTGCAAATGCAGCCTCATAACTTTGGTAATTGTCAATATTTTTACCCTAAATTTACAACATAGCCATATCTTTCCAGCACCTCATGAATGTGGCAGCTGTCATTTTTTCAGATCCTGGCTAAAATGTTTTTTTTACATCCCGAAGGGTGATTTTGCAGTACTCGTGCAAAACCTCCTTTCAGGCAGAAGCTGAAAATTTTCTCTGCCCTTGTTCATGAGGTGGGGTCATAAGAAGGCTATATTGGAAATTTGGTGTCAAAATATTAAAGCTCAACAAAGTTATGAGCCTACGTTAAATTTTGCAAATGCAGGCTCATACGTTTGGTAATATTTAATATTTTTACCTCACATTTTCAGCATAGCCATTTCTTTACAACACCTCATGAATGTGACAGCTATCATTTTTCAACTCCTGCCCAAAATGTGTTTTAATGTCCCAAAAGTTGATTTTGCAGTCTCTGTGCAAAATCACCTTTAAGCCAGGAGTTCAACATTTTCTCAGCCTGTCTTCATGAGGCAGGGTCACAAGGCTTTGTTGAAAATTTGGTGTAAAAATTTTAAGAAACATATATACAGTATTTTTAACCCAAATTCTTTAGCTGCAGCCCTATCAGCTCTGGACAGAGTTTTTTTTTTTTTTTTGGCTTAAAGGATTTTTTAGGTACAAACTGTATGTATATGGTACTATACATTCCCTGTTCCACATACTTCACGGTTTTTGTACTGAAGAGTAATTGTCTCAAGATCTATGTTGGGAGGACAATACACCCATTGAGGGAAACTATTTTAGAACATACAGGCAGCATCAGGAAGGTAACATGGACAGCCTGGTGAGCAAACATTTTATGGAATTGCATAACAACGACCTTAAGAAATTGTAGTTTTTATGCATTGAAATGGTTATCACTGGTCTATGTGGGCAAGAAAGAGGCTACATTGAAACACACTGGACTAGGAGCCCGGATCACTTCCATGAACCCAAAGAGAGAGCAGCTCAGTCTTGGTTGAGTGCTGAGGGAAGTCTACCTTAATTTTCCTCTAGTTTGGGCTGTCAACTGAAGGGTTGGGGGTTTTTCTACTGCTTTATTTTAAAAAGGTCTGCTGCTAAGTTATAGGGGGCTGAAATACTAAATTCCTCTGTGCTAGTCCACTGGGAAAGGAAGTGAGATTACTGATTTCTTTGGGCTAGTCTGCTGGGGAAGAGGCTAAATGTACTGATTTTCATTTGCTTTTTGGAATTCATAAGGGGCCTGAAAGACTATTTCTTTGTTAGTTTCCTAGTTGATTTCCTAAATTGCCTTTGTTTTTTGGTGGCATTTTGCATCAGAATATTTTGGTTCAGCTAAGAGTTCACTAGTAACTGAGCTGCTGGGGGTTGTTTTGTTTTCTTTCAGACTTGCTGTTCAGTGGGATGTGTTTTGTGTATTGAGCTCAGACAGGCTGCTTCTGGCTGGTTTCCACTGATTGGTTATACAACACAGGATCAGCTGGGTTACCCACCCAGTCCCAGCTCAACTACCTTTATAGGTATTAAACCAGTAGTCATGGCAACGTCCTGCTCAGAAACAGGACAGGAAGGGGAGATCCACATTGGGCATCCAGGCAGTGCTGCACAATCAATGTGGCTATCTTCCTTGAGATTGCTATCGTATCAAAGAAAAAAAAAAACTTTTGCATGGTACAGTAGGGGTTCCAGGTAAATAGTCATTGGGAAAATGTTTATGGCACTAAGGAGAAGGAAGGTTCCCTAACAGCAATCAGGGCAGACAGAAGCAGGGCAGAAAGTGATCATGTTGGTAGTGGAGTAGTGTAATGGATGTAGCTCAGCAGCCTTCAGAAGAACCTTCTGGGAACTGTGGTGCTGCCCATCTGAAGGCACCTCTCTGGTCTGAGGGCAGAGATCGCCATCCTCCAGGCTGAGTTGGCTAGGTTTCAGGGAATCTCCTCCCCACCCAGTAGCCACCAAGTCTACACCCACTACCTCAAAGGTGGACCAGCAAAAGGAGTGGGTGTACTACTGTGGACTCAGTGAGGTTGAGGTTGAGACGGGTGGATCAAAAGTTCCTCCCCCACCCGGTGCAACTGAAGAACTCCTATTCCATTTTGAAGGAGTAGGAGAATCTCACAGTGTCACCTGAAGTTGTGACCAAGGAGGATGAGTGGGTTGTTCACAAGCGAGCCCCACAGGCAGGTGGTAGAGGACTCCAAAGGAAGAGGAATCTTCTCCTAGTGGGGGACTCCATAGTAGGGAGAGTGGATTTAGGGACAAGTACAGTGGAAGAAATGGAGGTAAAGTGTTTACCAGGAAGCACAGATGGAAGGATGGGGAGAGGATCAAGAGAATCGCTATGGCAGTAGTGAGGAGTAGCAAGATTGATGTCATTACCCATCTGGGGACAAATGACCTCACTAGGGATGAGGCAGGGATAGAAAGGGTGCAGAAGGAGTTCAGAGAGTTGGGGAGGTGCCTTAGCTATGTAGTCAGCTCTTTGACCTTCTTGAAGGTGCTGCCCATCCCTGGCAAGGGGAAGGCTAGGAACCACCACATCAGGGACTTCAATGCTTGTCTGGAGAACTGGTCTAGAGAAAAGGGTTTTGGCTTCATTGGGGACTGGGAACCCATCTGGAGGAATGTGGACCTGTAAAAGGGTGACAGCCTACATCCATCCAGGGAGGGGACCATTGTCCTCAGTGAACTGTTTAAATGCTTCATTGGCAATCATTTAAATTATCTGGGGGGGTGGAAGTGTAACCCCTAGGTGACACTATCCCAAGGGCTACTACCCCTGCCTGCATGACCAGGTGAAGGTTAAAGGGCCTGGGTACTGAAAACAGGTGCCTCTGGCCAGAGGACAGGGTTAGTGGTAGCATAGCTGACCTTGGTACAGCCCTCTGGGACACTGTGACCCCACCTCTTTCCCCTCTAGTGGCCTAAACAATGCACAGTACAAAGCACACAGATACAATAACCCCCAAACAGCAGATGTACCCGCAACTTGTTGCACTTACCGCTAGGGCTGGTTCCACCAGTTTGGCCCTGGAGACTCCCTGTAAAATAAGGTTAGACACAGCAAACAATAGTATTACTGTGCTATTTGTACAGAGATGCACCACAAACAGTTTAAGTGCAAAAAGATTCAGATCTGATTTATTAAGGGGGAATGAACAGTGAAGGGGTGTAATCTGGCTGACTGGTTTAGCAACTGATTTAATCAGACTACAGTACATGCACTTGAGAGTCCCGCAACACAGTCACACACACTCTGGGTATATAGTTGTTGTGGTAGGCTAGTCCGACATGTTGCCCGGGGTAGGCCAGCATTGCAGCTGGTTGGGGCCTTAATGGTGGAAAGAAAATTCATGTACAGTAACCCACAATTTGTAATCCGAAGCCAGGTGACTCAGTTCGTGATAATCAAACAAAACAATTAAATCAGATGACACACTTTGATTGAGTTGTTGTTGCAGGGAGCTACCGTAGTGTTTACTCACTCTACCCAGTACAGGACACAGGATGGACCAAATGGAGACTGCAGGATGACTTGCTGGTTTGCCAGGAGAAGCAGAGCCCACACTATTCACCATGGTGTCATTCCTGTTTGTGATGTTGAGTAGGGGGCTGATCCCAGGCAGGTCTTTTGTAGATGTTGTTCTCTGTGGCATGAGCAGCTGGCTGGGCCAGGTTGGCAGGGCCCAGATCGGGTAAACAATTTGGATGGCAGTGGGGTAGTGCTGGATACAGCTCCCAGCAAGTGTGATGCAATTAAGCAGGGGGGAACCAAATCACTACCCACTAACAGCATTTAGCACACTTATAGTAAAGGAAAAGCAGTATCACAGTTTGGATGACAGTCTGGTCACAATCACAGTGTTCCTGCACAAACTGTGGTGGCTTCAGATTTCCTGACAGGTGAATCGCGTGGAGCAAATCTTCAGTCCTCTTCAGGTAAACGGCAGTCACAATTCGGTAATTCTGGTCATAACACCTTCAGATTCAGTCCAATTACAGTTAACTGAAGGATTCTCTCATGAGGGAAAATGAGGCAGCCAGGCCAAGCACAGCCTTTCCACCAGTTTCCTGCGCTGCTATGCAGGAGCAGCTGCTCGAATATCGCGAGCTGTTCACTCTCTCAACTCCCAACTTAGACTGATTCTCTGCTGCAGGCAGCTCAGGACTTTCCCTCTGATCCAAAAGGTTTGATTCATTGATTCATTTGTCTGTCACAGCAAGGGCTCCCTCTCCAGGTCCATTTAGGTGCCAAAAGGAGAAAACTACAATTCCTACAGAAATTTGCTCACACAAGACCCCTGGGGGCAGACTCCATTTTAGGGCCCCCAAAGGCACTGATTGGTGTATATTTTCTGTCCAGAACCAAGATGGTGGTGATTAGCAGAAAAGTCCATGATGTAAAGAAGGCAGGTTAGACAAACTATGATATTATTAATACAGCATTTAAACAGAAAACAATCACAGTTTCCAACAGAGCTCCCTCTGAGCAATTAGCGATGGCAGAATGGAGCAATTGTCTGGCAGCCCGGGTGGGACTCGAGCTTAGAAACACTCATCCCCAACCCAGATTAATTATACACTGCAATATAGGCAGCTCTTAAAGAGACAGGCATGAAGGCTAATAGGGCACTCACATGCAATAGCTTTTAAATGGTTAAGACAGGACACCAGCCTGGCAGTGTGCATTTAGGCACACCCAAGGAAGATTTTCAGGAATCCCCATTTGTAGGGTGGTTACACCCTCCCCGGCCTGGAAAAACTTGGTCTCTGCATCAAGTCTACATCACAAGAATATTGAAAAGACAACATACTATACGAGATATACGTGAAATTAGAATACTATACAAATAATAGCTGATGTATCAGTAAATGGAAACCTATCATATTACCATACATTTTC
The DNA here is from genome assembly GCA_016271365.2 of Neoceratodus forsteri. Taxonomy (NCBI): domain Eukaryota; kingdom Metazoa; phylum Chordata; order Ceratodontiformes; family Ceratodontidae; genus Neoceratodus; species Neoceratodus forsteri. Next base: position 48,628,497 of record CM028129.1, on the reverse strand, counting down.
ACTACACTTTAAAATACTATATCTATTATGACAATACTTATGCATGTTTCTTACATGTGATACTGATTCCATTATGATTAGCATACTATTAGCATTACAGTACTGGCTCAGTTTATAACTTATACTAGGACTCATACTAGGAAAGAAGTAGGCATATAGAAGGCCGTCACCCATTTGCGTATGTTTCCAGCCAAGCTGGTTCATTATCCCATTTTAGAGAAGGAATTGGTCAAGATTCTGTTTAAATTTTGAGTAATTGGTATTTTCCAGCATGGAACTGGGGAGTGTGTTCCATGTGGGAGTAATTCTTTGAGTGAAAAAGGATCCCCTTTTATTAGTTCTAGGAAATGTTAGTGCTAATTGATGATTATGGCTTCTAAGATTACAGTCTCTGTGACTGTAGGTTATCCCCAATTGTGTTAGTAACTCTGTATCTGTGTGGATTTTGTACATTAGTAATAGGTCTCCTGTCTTTCTTCTCTGTTCCAATGTAAACAAGCCAAGTTCACCTAGTCTTGTTTCATAATTCTTGTCCCGCATATTGGTGACCAGTTTGGTTACTCTCTTCTGGACTCCCTCCAGTTTGTTGACATTCCTCCTAAGATACGGACTCCACAAGGGTGAACAATGGTCCAAATGTGGTCTCACATATGCTCTATAAAGTGGCAAGATGCATCCTCTATCTCTTGTGGTAAAACACCTCTTAATACAACCAATAAGTTTATTAGCTCGACTGATAATATAGTTACAATGACTCTGTGATGTTAAATCGGAGTTGATTATTATACCTAAGTCATTGTGCTCCACTACTTGTGTTAATACTTGTTCATTAATTCTGTACTGATTTTGTGCATTAGTATTTCCCAGTTGCATAACTACACACTTTCCAACATTAAAGAGCAGGTACCTACTGTCTGGCACCCAGCTCTCTTCAAATATATATAATGGTAGATCTGCTCTACTGTTGAGTGCCATTACAATTTCTATGTGTTTCCTTCTGGTGAAAAACTTATAGTACCCGAAATTTGCACCCCAAATAAAAACAAAGCCTTGTCTGACACACCTCCTTTTGTGATGTCAGAAAATGAATAGAGATGGTGCATGTCATTAACCTGTATGTATGCAATGTCTGTGGTGTTTAGTACTATTTAGAGGTGCCATGTAGACAAATCAAAGCAGCTGCTGGAGTAACAGTCCCTGTTTACTGGAGGGGTCACTTTCATTGTTCCAAGTGGCAGCTCTAAATAGTACTAAACATCACTGACAAATAGCACTAATATAGATCTGTGGAGCACACACAAGCAGCCTTCATTTTCTGATGTCACAAAAGGAGGTGTATCAGACAAGGCTTTGTTTTTATGGGGGTGCAACTTTGGGGTGCTATAACTTTTTGCCCAGATGGAAGCGCATAGAAATTTTAATGCCCCTCAGCAGTACAGCAGATCTGCTGTTATATATGTTTGAGAGGAGCTGGGTGCCTGACAGTAGGTACCTGCTCTTTAAAGGTTATCTGGTTTTCGACTGCCCATTTCTCCAATTTTTCCAGATCTTTTTTGACTTTACAGATGTCTTCTTGTGTCTTTACTAGAGACACCATTTTTGTGTCATTGGCAAACTTAATTACAAAACTATCAACATTGTTGGTCAAATCTGATATAAAAATATCAAAGAGTATCGAGCCCAAGACAGATCCTTGTGGGACTCTGCTGCTTACTGGACGTGATTTTGACATAAGTCCTCTTATACATACACGCTGAGTATGGTCATTTAACCATTCCTCAATCCAGTTAGTAATGTTATTATTTATTCCTAGAAATCTCATTTTAGTAATTAAATGATCATGTGGTACTTTGTCAAAAGCTTTACTAAAATCAAAGTAGATCACATCCATAGGTATATTATTTTCTAGAGATCTACTGATGAATTCATAGAAGACCAAATTTCCAGTCAGGCAAGATCTATTCTTTCTAAAACCATGTTGTGTTTGGTCCATCAACCCTTTGGTAGTTAAGTCTTCCTCCAGTCTTGTTTTAAGCAGGGTCTCAAAAATCTTTCCTATTATACTGGTTAAACTAATTGGTCTATAATTGGATATATCCGATCGATTTCAATTTTTATAGATTGGTGTAATGGTTGCCGTTTTCCAGTCATATGGTATTTTATAGGTTGATAGGGACATATTGAAAAGTATATGGAGGGCTTCTACTAGCCAGTCATTAAGCTCTTTTAATAATCTTGGATGGAGTTTATCTGGCCCTGGTGATTTATTTGTATTGATCTTACATAGTTCTGCCATAATCTCATCTTTGGAAATTTCCCAGCCATTATTAGTTGTATTTGAAATAGGGGTACTGTTTTTTGTTCTTATTTTGGTGTTATAAATGGAACTAAAGTAATTATTGAATTCTTCAGCAGTCTCCTGGGGGGCTGTTACTACTTTAGTATTTATTGTTAAGGGTCCTATATTCCTTGGAATTTGTTTTTTGTTGTTAATGTAAGAGTAGAAACTTTTACCCCATCCTTAATGTATGCCAGCCTGTATTCAAACCTCTTTTTTTCTGTTTTTATTTTTATTTTGCATTTTTTTAGTATCATCTTATACCTCCATCTGTTAAAGTCATTACCATCTCTCTTCATATTTTTATATACCCTCTTCTTTTGCTTTATTAGTTTGGTTATTGCATGTGTCATCCATGGAGGATCCTTCCCCTTTCATTATAGATGTTCCTATTTTGCACAAATTTGGCTTCTGTTTCCAATAATTTGTGTTTTAATCTTTTCCAAAGTTCATTTGGGGACTGTGTCCCATTGTCCCAGTTCCAGTTTGACAAATCTTGTTTTATCCGGTCAAAATTGGCTTTGTTGTAATTTTTAAAGACAGTTTTCCTTGTCGTAGGTTTGACTCATATGTTTGTATCAAATGTTATAGTCATGTGATCACTATTTGAGATAGGTGCTTTAATCTGGATATTACTAATTTTATCTGGGATACCTGTTAGAAGTAAATCAAGAGTGTTGTTTCTTCTTGTAGGTTTTGTAATTATTTGGTTCAAACCATTTATGGAACATATATCCCAAAAAAAACAAATTTATTGATCGTTACTACCCTTATTTTCTTTCCAGTTTATACCTGGAAAATTAAAATCACCCATTAATATGATTTCTTGATAGTTTGATTTACTGCATATACTGTCATACATTTCTTGGGTAAGTACTGGACTGGCATTTGGAGGCCTATAACATAATCCAATTATTAATTTAGGTTGTTTTTCTCCCAGTAGTTCAACCCATGTTATTTCACAGGAAGATTTTTCTGCTAAGTCTGTAACATGTTTTGCTTTGATATTATTCCGTATAAATAGCGCCATGCCTCCCCCTACATTATCTATTCTGTTTTTATAAAAAGTTGTATAGCCAGGCATATTTATGATCCACTCAGATTTTTTATTCCACCAGGTTTCTGTGACAGCACCAATATCTATATTATCCTTATTTAAAATTAATTGAAATTCTTCAAATTTTGTGCTGTGCTTATTGCATATTGATCAGCATAGGAAGGGTCCCTTCCCTATTAGCTAACTTAGGGATAGATGGGGCAGGGGCACCATGTTCTGAGAAAAGAACAATTACAGTAACCTAGAGGTGGCAGACAAGCTCTGTCTGGGCAGCGAGCTCTGAGAAATGTAAACACCTTTGTGAACCACATTGAGAGGCAAATCCACTGACCTCCCAGGGGAGCCATAACTAAAGCATAGCACTGGCTTGACAGCTTTTCCAGATTTTCTGGGGGGAACAGACATAGGCTCTAGGCAGTCAACACTGGCACTGGATTCTTCTCCTACAGTAAGGGGTGCCTCTGCACTGGTTGAAATGTCCAGATTTGGAGCACTGTCATTTCCTTGCTCTGTAAATCCTGCTTCCACAATATTTTGCTCATTATTATCTTCAGAAAAGAGCCCAGGTTGGTCAGCCTGAAGGAACTCTTGAATCACTAAACTTTGTGGCACAAAAGGAGTGCTGTCAACACCATCATATTGTTCTGCAGGTTCTGGTAGGTCACCAGGGAGATTTACTACTTCTGATTTGTCCTTGGGTAACTCAAATATTTCCACTAGACACAAGGAATTTGCTACTTTAGAAGTAATACTCTGTACCTCACTTTCAGGGGGCATCAGTACCAAGGAAATCCTGAAGGCCCAGCTTCATCTCCATAATTATGCATAGGGTTTCCTTTGGAACAATTGACTCTGTTAATAAGAATGACAATAAGCATTGTCACACTCACTTTCATCAGAGGTAGACTGACAGTCACTATCATGCTGGGCCTGCCGAGGAGAAGGCCCTGGGTCAGGAACAACCCAGGCAGGTTGACGCTGTCTCTTTTTAGCAGTACCATGAGTCACTGGCCCAGGAGAGGTGTCACTTGTTGGTTCAGCATCAATGATCACTTGGCCGATGGGCAGTAGGTGGTTCCGGTGCATGGTCTTGACAGCTTTGGAGTCATTTTCAGGGTGCACTTTGTATACCAGCAGATTGTCCAGTTTGCCAACTGCTATGCGGGGAAGATGGTGCCACCTATCAGCAATTTTATGCTTGCCATGCAATCCCAAGTTACACAACAGTACTCTATCTCCAGGTAACAACTCCAGGGCCTTTACTCGTCAGTCATATCTCTCCTTGTTAGCAATGTTTCATTTGACAGCCATTGTTTGAGCCAGTTGATACACATGGTTCAATTGAGCATTCAGTTTCTGTACATATTGCAAATAGTTCGCAGCTCAGATCCCATCCGGGGATACCCCAAAGCAAACATCTACAGGCAACTGAGCTTCCCTCCCGAACATGAGACAATAGGGGGAAACACAGTAGCATCACTTTTGGTGCAATTGTAAGCGTATACCAAAGTGCTAATCTGCTGACTCCATTTAGACTTGTCTTTAGGATGGAGAGTGCCCAGCATGTCCAGAAGGGTTCTGTTAAAACGTTCTGGCTGGGAGTCCCCCTGCGGGTGATAGGGAGTGGTTACAGTATGGAGTGGATCCTTTCAGTATATGTTTTGGGTTTTACAGATTATTTTGAATCTATTTTAGATAACATAGCACTGTAATATTTATTTGATCTTTAGGATTCTGTAATTTATTTTAGTGTGAATTAACACTGTTTTGTATTTATTTTGATTTCAAGTTTATAATAAAAATCCTCTACTATCAGAGTGGGAAGGGGTCAATTAGAAATGTATTTTATGTTTGGGGTTATTGTATGAATTAATACTTATTTATGTTTTATAATTTTCCTTTTTATGATTTGTATGATGTACTATTTATTTGTATATTTTTTTTATGATTTTGTTTTGCTTTCAATAAAAAAAAAAAGAAATTCCCCTACTCTTTTTTGAGAAGTGCCATGGGTTCTTTAGCATCCACATGAACTACCACCAATCTAGGTAGAAGGGACCTTGGTTTAACATCTCATCCAAAAGACGGCACCTCAGAAGTGCAGCACCCCCCTCACGCTGCACTACAGTGTCGGGATATTAACCCAAGTGCCAATTGTGGAAACTGAACCCACCGCCCTCTGATCTCCCAGCCTCAGAGGTGAGTGTGCTACCTATTGAGCCACTGACACTATTTACTTTATGTAATGGTTGGTGTTTTGTTCAGACTTTGTTTTGGTGCATGCCATTTTGTTTGCGGCATTAATGGGTTGTGCGATTTTGTCCATGACATATTGACCCCATGCAGAGGCAGGGAAAGCAGTCAGGAGCGCAAGAGTGCAAATAGAGGAAAAAATAGCAGAGAAGATAAAAAAAGAGACATGACTTTTTATGGGTACATTAGTGAAAGGAGAAAAAACAAGGGTGGGATTGTAAGACTTAAAGGGAAAGTAGGGGATTGTGTGGAAGAGGACCTGGAAAAAGCACCAATACCGAACAAATATTTTTGTTCCTTATTCACAGAACAAGGAGAAGGTGAGGGACCACAGCCAGGCAACATGAGCAAATATGAGAGAGAGAGAGAGAGAGAGAGAGAGAGAGGAGGACCAATCCATTTACAGAAGAGAGTCCTAAAATAACTCACAGAATTGAAAATGGACAAAGCAATGGGACAAGATGAGATACATCTTTGAATAATAAGGGAACTACGGGAGGTGCTGGCAGCACTGCTTGCAGCCCTGTTCAATGAATCACGCAATACGGTGCAGTTCTAGAGGACGGGAGGAAGGCAGATGTAGTCCCTCTTCATAAAAGTCAGAGTAGGGAGGAGGCTGGAAACCATAGACCAGTTAGCATGGAGTAACTGCTTAAAAATGGGATTGTGGAACACCTTGAATCCAGCAGAACACAAGATCCGAAATACCATGGATTTACAGCAGGAAGGTCATGTCAAACAAATCTAATTGATTTCTTTTGACTGGGTGATGAGGGAAGTGGACTGGGGAGTGGTGGATGTGGGCTCACCTGGATGTCTGTAAGGCTTTTTGATACTATTCCACACAGAAGACTTGTGAACAAGCTGGGCAGCCTGTGAATGGGTCACAAGGTGGTAAACTGGGTTAGCAACTGGCTGAGTGATAGAAGACAGTTGCTGGAGGTAACTGGAGTTCAATATAAGGAAAGGAGGGTGACCAGCAGGGTACCACAGGGATCAGTTCTGGGGGCAATCCTGTTTAATGTCTTCATAAGTGACATTGTGGAGAGGCTGGAAGGGAAGGTGTGCCTCTTTGCTGATGACACTAAGATCTGAAACAGAGTGGACACTCCTGTTGGGAAGGAAAAAATGAGGAGGGACCAAGGTAAACTGGAGGAGTGGTCTAGAGTATGGCAGCTGAGATTCAATGCAAAAAAGTGCAAAATCATGTATTTGGGGTGCAAGAATGCAGGGGAGGATTACATAATGAGGGGAGATACTGATGGTCACCAAACAGAAAAGGGATTTGGGAGTAATCATATCTGATTACCTAAAGGTGGCCAAAAAATGTTCCAAAGTTGTGGGAAAGCGTGGGATACTGGGGTGCTTAGGGAGAGGTATCACCAGCAGAAGAAAAGAGGTGGTGATGCCACTGTACAGATCATTGATGAGGCCTCATTTGAAATACTATGTCCAGTTCTAGGGGCCACATCTCTGTAAGGACATAGACTGGGTGGAAGCAGTTCAAAAATGGGCAACAAAGATGGTGCTGGACCTGCACCAAAAGTCATGTGAGGAGAGATGGGGAGATCTCAATATGTACACCCTGGAAGGGGAGGAGAGACAGGGGAGATATGATAGAAATCTACAAATATCTAAAAGGCATAAATAGGGTACTGGAGGATAACATATCCAAGAAAATGAGATGTTAAGGAATGAGGGGGTATCACATGAGGTTGGAACAGGGTAGAATACTGGGTAACATAAGGAAGTATTTCTTAACGGAAAAGGGTGGTGGATAAATGGAATAAACTCCCAGTGGAAGTGGTGGGGGCATACACAGTGGGGGAATTAAAAAAATGTATGACACAGGCTTAGGGGAACCCTAGTGATAGGAACGAGAAGATAAAGCAAGTAGGGTCTGCGGCATTTGCAGTAGGTAGGGAAAATGGGCAGACTGGGTGGGTCTAGTGGTCCTTATCTGCCATCAAATTCTATGTTTCTATGGTCCATGGGAAGGGAACAGTTCCAAAAGTTACTCCAGCAGAAACATACTGAATTGTTTAGTTGAAAGCACTGAAACCCCAAGGGATTTAATGATAAATGGGATCTTAAGCCCTTCTTATAAAATTGACCTATAATGAGTGTCTGTTATCAGAAAACCATCCCTGTTCTGAATGAAATTACAAAAAAGGAACCCTTTCAAACAAAAACAACCCCCCTCCCACTTGATTTTTTGGGGGAGGCCAGCACCATTGAAAAAAATGGGAACTCTGCATTGATTTAATATTGTAAAATGGGTAGTGGAACAATGGTTTATGTTATTTTATTCTGTGCAATTCCACACCCCCCACCTCCATGATATCACCATAACTGGTAACTGCTTCTGTGTACTGTTATCCAGTTGTAGAATGGGTTCTAAAAGAGTCCTGGTCTGCCTGTCACTAGCACCCAACTATGCATCAAGCAGAAATACATTCACTGAGCAGTCTTAACATTTAAAGCAACAGTACACACATTTACAGTTACACATTTATTTACATAGCACACTTCTCTTTGTTTCCCACTAGGTGTGTCAGAGCCCCTACATGTGGTTTGGGATCCCAGGATTCAAAACACACAAAATAAGTGCCCTTTAGCCAACACAGGCAGAAATAGCGAGAGCTCTGTGGCTTCCCAAGCACGAACTGCGCTGTGCCACTAGATGGCAAAGCATCAATTATTTATATAACTCCTCCACACCTCAGAGCAAGCAGGCTCAACAGGCTGGCAGGGGAATCTCTGTGCACCATAAACCCACTGCTGGCAGGACCAGGAAATAGGAGGAAAAGCTAGTAAGCCCTACCTGCTCGGGGGGGGGGGTACACATATACAATACAAGAGCAAATGAAACAGTCACATGTAGCAGCCGCAACAAAATGCACCTTCAACTTTGAGTTAAATAAATAAGAATAAATATCATGAAAATCATTTGATAAGAAATTCCAGTCCTTTATCGACTTGAATAAAAAAAATTCACTGACCTACAGTAGATTTGTAAAAAGGATGTTTTAAACAACCACTCCCCGCTAACCTAGTTGAATAACCCATGAGAGAAAATGTAAAGGATTTCTTAAATGTAAACTGAACTCGACCATTAAAAAATCTCCAGACAGTAATTAGCCTATAAGAAGGCAGCATAGCACAGTGATTTAAGGTGCTGAGCTGCAAACCTGGAGACCTGGGTTTGAATCCGAAGCCCACACTTGCATACTGCATGACCCTGAGCATGTCATTTAACTTCTTTGTGTTCCCAGGTCACACCTGTAAACAAGCTTCAGCTTAGTGTGTCTCTCCTAGTAAAAAAAATCAATCAATAAATCAAATGGGAACACCTAGCTTCAAAGGAAAACCAATTTAGTTTTGAATAAAGTTCACAATGGTGTGTATATCAATAACTTAATGTATTGACATAACATTATTATAAAGTATTTAATGTGATTACAGGGGAGTAGGTCTGACCCAGATAGAGAGATAAAACAGGGATGATTCTTAGCTAGAATTATTGTGGAAAGAATGTAATCAGAATAAGGAGGTATGGGTAATGTTAACCAGATCCAGATGGGTAGGTAATAGGGATGCAGACTTAACAGATAAACGCAGAAAATGACCCTTCCTGTTTTTGGCTACAGTGATGTAGTCTTCAGTGCTGCCCCCCAAACTTCCTTTGCCAGACTGGACACCCTCTACCACTCCTTCTGCCACTTTGCCCTTAATAGTCCTCCTCGTATTCAACACTGAATCTCTACCAGTCTCTATATTTCCTCTCCCTTGAGGGCAGATGAAGCTCTCACTGCATCTCCTTCCATTCTAAGCTTTGATTTTGTTCCCTCCCATCCTATCTTGCTTCCTGCTTATCACCTCTATCCCCCTCTGGATCTATGATTCCTACACCATTGTGATACCTCCTAGATCATCTACTGCTGGCCAGTCTGTGTTCTCTCACAGGCTCCCTTCTTTCTCAGGTAATCTGCCACACCAGCTCCTCTTCCGCCCTCTCATCCCTCCTTCACAGTTTCTTCTCCACTACTTCTAACTGTGTAACACCTGCATGCACACTGCTTTCACCTACCTGGGTGATGGTATCTGGTTACATAGAAACATAGATTTTGATGGCAGATAAGGACCACTTGGCCCACCTAGTCTGTCCATTTCCCTACCTACTGATAAGCTGCAGATCCTGGTTAGCAACAGCCTACTTCTTCCTACCCCCACCAGAATTGCCTTATGTCCATCCCATGCTTTTGAATTCCCACACAGTTTGTGACCCTACAACCTCCTCAGGAAGGCTGTTCCATGTGTCCACCACCCTCTCTGTGAAATAATACTTCCTCACATTGCCCCTGAGTTGTCCCCCCTCTATCTTCAAATTGTGTCCCCTTGTTCTTGCACATCTCTTTTTCTGAAAGATGCTACCCTTTTGGGCTTTGTTGATTCCCTTGAGGTACTTGAAAGTTTATATCATGTCCTTCCTCTCCCTCCTTTCCTCAAGGGTATACATATTAAGCTCCTTTAGTCTCTTTCTTCGTATGGCTTCTGTTGCAGACCCTGCACCATTTTAGTTGCCCTCCTCTGGACTGCCTCCATCCTGTCTATGTGCTTGCAGAGATGGGGTCTCCAGAACTGCACACAGTACTCCAGATAGGGTCTCACCAACTGTCTGTACAGAGGGATAACGTCCTGTTTTTTACTGGTGATGCCTCTCCCTATACAGCCCAGTATCCCCCTGCCATCCTTACTGTCTTCTCACATTTCTTGCTTACCTTTAGGTCCCTTTTCATTGTTGTTGTTGTCAATATCTAACCTCCCATTGTGTATTCTTCCCTGGTTTTTGTTTCCAGGTGCATTACTTTGCACTTCTATGCACTGAATCTAAGCTGCCACACTTTTAGCCATTCCTCCAACCTTGCCATGTCCCCTCTCATCCTTTCCACCCCCCACCGTGTATCAACCCTGTAGCAGATCCTTGTGTCATCTGCAAAGAGGCATACTTTTCCTTTCAGTCCCACTGCAATGTCACTTATAAAAACATTAAAAAGGACCGAACCCAGTACTGAACCCTGCTGTATCCCACTAGTACCCCCCACTTTCTTTGGAGTGGACTCCGTTTACTATTACCCTCCTTGTCCTGTTGTCCAGTCAGTTTTGAACCCAGGTCACCATGCTGGGCCCCACTCCCAACCTGGCTAATTTGCTTATAAGTCTTTTGTGTGGGACTGTCAAATGCCTTGCTAAAGTCTAAGTAGGCCACGTCCACAGCCCCTCCCTGGTCTACTACTTTAGTCACCCAGTCAAAGGAATCAATTAGATTCGTCTGACATGAACTTCCCACTGTGAATCCATGCTGCCTTGGGTCCTGTGCCCCACTGGCCTCTAGGTACTCAACAATTCTTTCTTTCAGAAGTGATTCCCTCATTTTCCCTAACACTGAGGTCAAGCTACCAGGTCTGTGGTTTCCTGCCTCTGCTTTGCTCCCACTTTTTTGAAGGGCAATCACATCTGCCCTCCTCCAGTCCTCAGGTACCACACCATCCTCCCATGATTTGTTAAAAAGTGTAGTCAGTGGTGTCACTAGTTCTTCCTTTTGTTCTTTTAGAAATCTGTGGTGAATCCCATCAAGCCCCATTGTTTTGTTCACCTTCAGTTTTTGGAGTTCTTTTAGAACACTTTCTTCTGTGAAAGGACTGGTATCAATCCCACTATCCAGAGTGCTTCTATTGATTGGATTAGGTACCTCCCCTCCTCTTCTTTTGTGAATACTGAGCAGAAATATTTGTTCAGTATCCCTGCTTTTTCACTGTCCCTCTCTGCCACCCACTGTCCCCTTTATTAAGCCTCATTATTCCACTCTTGGTCTTTCTTCGACCCCTAATGTACCTATAAAAGGTTTTATCCCCCTTCTTAACCAGGTTGGCTATCTTTTTCTCAGCTTGGGCCTTTGCTATTCTGACTGCCTTCCACCCTTCCTTCTGCTTTAACTAGTACAGTTCTCTGTCCTGCCCTACTATGTTTTCTTATACTTCCTGAATGCTATCTTTTCTCCCTAACCTTCCTGCCACCTTTTTGAGAACCATAGTGTTTTTTCTTTCATTTTGATTTGTTAAATTGTTTCACACAAGGCTTGTTGCATCTGTGATGGCTGTTTTAATGTTTCCCATTGTTCCTCCACCCTTCCTTTTTGCCTGTTTGCTAGTGCTTTTCAGATGCACTCTCCCATTTTGACAAAATCAGCCTCCTAAAGTCCAGTACCTCACTTTTGCATTTCTTGACTCTGCGGCTGTGTTTATCCTGAACCACACCATTTGGTGGTCGCTTGTTCCCTGACGGCTACCCATTTCTAAATCTGTGATCCTCTCTCTGTACCCATTTGAGAGAATCAGGTCCAAGACTGCTCCCTCCCGAGTGGGTGACAACACTACAGTACAAGTCACATTAAACTGTTTCACCAATGAGTTTGTTTAACATTGTTTTTTACAGTTGCCAATGCATTGGCTACTCACATTGTGTTGTTTTTCAACCCTTAAACAGCTCAAGAGCAACTTTTATCAAATGTTTTTGCAACTCATTTGGAATGCATCGCAGATCTGCAAAAATGCAATGCAAAACTAAGTTACAACTCTTAGGCAACAGAATCTGTAAGGCTTTGCACTAAATCCAATAACACTTATGCAGCTCACTGAGAAATGCAAGAGCAGCTCACTGCTGAAACAGTTTAATGTGACTTGTACTGTAGCTGTCTGAGGCATGCCCCCTGTAGGGTGTTGAGAATGACCCTGCTCTTGGATGTGGCTGCAGCAAAGGTGCTCCAGTTTAACATCTGGCATATTCACGTGCCCCATCAACAATATCTCCCCTTTTTCTGCCAGCCTAAGAATGCCTTCTATCATTTTCTTGTCCATTTCCTCCCCCTGAAATGGGGTCTGTATACAACCCCCATGCATATTGTGGTGCAATTTCTGGTCTCCTGGATGACCCACAGTGCCTCCTCGCCTCCCTATTTACCCTTTAGTTCCATTGCTTTGATCCTTTCCCTTACATAGAGAGCCACTCCTCCTCCTCCTCTTCTACCCTTCCTGTTCCTTCTGTAAATTGTGTACCATGGTATGTTGACATCCCATTCATGGTTCTGTGTGTACCATGTTTCTGTGATTCCCAGGATATCCAGGTGTCCTCTTCCATCAAGGCCACCAGTTCAGGGAGCTTGTTACCTAGACTATGGGCATTGGTACTCATTACCCTCCATTTTGTGATGGCCTTACCCTTTTTTGCCCCATCTCTGTCCTTACTGCCTTTGCCTTTTTCTCCATTTACCCCTGCCCTTCTCTCTATCGACTTCTCTATCTTGGTGTTTACCTCACTAACTACCCTGATGTTTTTTTGGGGTGGTTAGGATTTCCCTGCTCCTTTTCAGTGCCTCCCCCTTGGCTAGTTTAAATGCTTGCCAATGAAGCATTTAAACCTATCACCTAGGATCCTGGTTCACCTCCTGGACAGATGCACACCATCACGCCAGTATAGATCTGTATCCTTCCAGGTGGACCCACAGTCCCCAGTGAAGCCAAAACCCTGAGCTCTGTACCAGTTTTTCAACCACTGATTGAATCCCATGTTGTAGAGCACTCTAGCCTCACCCATGCCATAGACAAGCAGCCCCTCCAAGAAGGTTACCATGCATGTTGCTTGTCTAAGGCCCCTCCCCAACTCCACAATCTCCTCCTGCACCACTATGATCCCTTTTCCAGACAGATAATTTGTCCCTAGGTAGACAATAATGTCCAGCTCCTTCCCCTGTGCAGCTTCTCCCGTAATCCTGAGGATTCGCTCCCTGTCTCCCCAAACCATTGTGCCATGAGGGCACCTTATGTCCCTCTCCCTCCCAGTTCTACCCTACTAACAGTAGGGTCTCCCAGAGGTTCCCAGAATCCTCCTTGGTCTCCACTGTGGGTGTCTCCATAGAGGAACCACACTGTGCCAGAACGGCATGTGAACTGTGGAGAGGTACAACTGAAGGGATGCACTTCCATTCCACCACCCTCACCCTCTCTGAGCCCACTATGGTCCAACTGCACCACTTTCTTAGCAACTTCTGAGGCAGTGGTGGCAGCCCTGGTGGTCCCTTGGTGGGGAAGGAGGTCCCGCGAATCCTGGCCAGCTCAGCCTAGAGACAAACAACCTCTTTCCTCAGCGCAGAGAGGTGTCTGCAGATGGGACAACACGCATCCTCCAGAACATCTCCCATAAGACTTCCACTCCACAGCCACTGCACTGCACCACTCCCACCATGTCTTATTTGTGGCCTCTCAACTGTTGTTTTGTATGCTTACTCTTTCCTCTCGCTGTTCATTTTTATTTATTTATTTATTTATCTCCCAACTTTCCTACTGCCTCCAATTGTTTAACCAGGAGTGGCACACTAAGCTAAAGCTTGTTTACAGGTGCAACCTGGGAACACAAGGAAGTTAAGTGACTTGCTCAGGATCACACAGTATGCAAGTGGGGGCTGTGGGATTCAAACCCAGGTCTCCAGATTTGCATCTCGGAGCCTTAAACCGCTGTGCTATACTGCCTCCATGCCCTTAAAGCTCCTGCTCTTCCTGTTCTGGGACAGGAAGTTCCTGTATTGCTCAGTGCTCGCCTTCTTACTTGCTCAGAGTCAGACCTCCAGCAGCTGGTGGGGATGGAGAGCTACTCCTTTCCTTCTAGGATGGTGAGTCTTTTGTGCCTCTATGATCACTCCCTTCCTTCTCCCAAACAGGAAGTTCCTGTTGTCAGTCAAACCCTGTGCCTATAAAAGTGGAACTAGCTAAGGGTGAGGGGGTGGTGTGGAGGAAGGGGAGGGCTATATAGTCCCAGTAGAGTAGTAAAGTTATAATAGCACCTCCTTCTTCTTGCTGTTCTCTACCAAAAGCTATCTAGTGCAGTTTTAAATCTAAACATCTAGCTTCCTGCTGCCTAAGCCACTCCCCACAATTCACAGTTCCCTTCTTGCTGCTAGCTAACTACACATATAACAGTTCCTTCACCCAACTCAGACAAACACACTAACTCTTGGTTGCTGTTCTCTCAAGCTACCTGCAAGAAAGGTTCATTACAGGACTGGTAGACATTAATTTGGGGTTATGAAATTCTAACCATAGCAACAGTACTATAGGAATTACCACAGAGGCAGAAAACTCTTATAAATTAGAGCCAATATATTTAGCAATCTGTGAATAACTATTACTTTTTTTACTTCAGCAATGGCTCTATCAGTAACTAGAAAAATGGTTATGCAATCTAACAGTAAAATAACATTTGCACAAAATGAGTATCAGTGTTTTCTTCCCCTGACAAAGAAATCTTGAATTTGTTACAACACATATTTTTCACCCCACCCCAAGATAGTCAGTGAAATGTCCCCAAAATCATTTCAAGTCTCTTTAGAACTCACAGTATTTGATACCTCAACCCAAATAGGTGCAGTCCATGAAGATGGTGAAGTCTTCAATGCACTGCCCTGGCCAGAGATTGACGAGACGTCCTCTGCTGATGTCCACAGATGGCTCAGTTGCTCCTTTGGTCCTCCCAGGTCCTGGTTTCTTCAGCTGCTCCTCTGGTCCTCTTCAGTCCTCCGTCAACAGGTGAATCCATATCTACAAACTTTAACCATAAAATAATAAACTCTTTGCAGGCATTGACTGTTAACTGCAAACTTAGCTTCTGCTCCTCCTTCCTTGGTTGGCCTGTCAATGCTTAAATGTTTTGGTATGAAATTATTCTAACTTTCCTATCTAGACTACTTTTCCCTTGCAACGACAGCCTTTCACTGACTAGCTTATCCTTTTAAACATAGTTTTCCCTTTTTCTTTATTGTCTCTTGTAGTAGAGGGTGGAGATGGCTGAGCCTGCCACTGCACTGCTTGCCAGCTCAGAGAGGAAGAGAGAGAACCAAGGGCTATGCTACACTACTACAGCACTCCAGCCCACCCTACTTGCACCTGATTGGAGCATTTGGTGCAGAGGGCACTGGCAGCCAATCAGGAGAGAGTTTGAGCCCTTTTCACTGGCAGGAACTTTTTTAAACAAGATCCTTCCCACTGCCGTTGTGCCATTCCTTTATCCTCCCATGTTCTGCCTTTTTAAAGTAGAAATTGTTCACTTTTGGGGTAAGTAGATAAGGCTGGTGATTCTCCAGTTACCCCACCTTACACTCTTCCAAAATTATTTGTTATTTAACTGTCGGGAGCTGCCAAAGATACCCCTCTACTCTTTTACTTTTCTTTTAACTTTTAAACTGTTCTTTGTCTGGCTGGCCCTGCCCACTGCTGATGTCTTCATCCTAGTGATGTCAGTGCATTACAACATGGCCGGCCGGGAGCTTCCCTAAATTTCTTCCAGGTAGCGATAGTCTACTATATTGTTATTTATTTTCTTTATGCCCCTTTAGGCTTTATTGTACCTGCCACTGTGTTGTAACCTGTGGGCTCCTCTTAGCCCAAATACTGTCTCTTCAGTCTCTGTTTTTTGTCCCCCTCCCCTAGTTTACATTATACTGCCCTTCAGGGCTTGCTTATAGCTGTGGTGCGGCTTTTTGTTATTTTTCCCCTCATGAAGCACTCCTCCCTTGAATGCATCCCTGCAGGCTTTAGTTTAAATTAGCCCACTGGCCATTCATTTAAGCCACAGTGCAGCTTACAATTTGTGTCACTGGCCACTGTGCTGCTCTCTCTCTCTCTCACTCCACCTCCTCACAGGCTTTGATTTAGCTGTGGGGGTGGCTTTACTTAAAATAGCAGCTCCTTGCTGTTCCTGTTGCTTTTTAACCCCCCCAAGGCTTTTACATTAGTGCAGAGCAGCTTCACTTTTTGGCAGCTCCTGTAGCACTGCGCCCTCACTCTCCCCACTGCTTACTGCTGCGGTGGCATCACCAAATGGCAGCTTTTTTGCCGAAACTATCCCCCCCCAGCTGCCTCTAAGCCCTTTGCGGCATAAACAATTGAAAATTCTGCCCCTGGAGTGGTGGTTTGGGAAAGTGGTGAGGTGCTTTCCTCCACTGCGTCCTCCAACTCCCACTAGCACTATTTCTGCTCCTCTTCTCCTACCCATATGAAGTAGGTGACAGCCTAACCAGCATGTGGGCTGGGAGTTTACAGTGCCAACAGGCACTTTCAATTAACATGGTTGAGCTAGCGGCTGGCTGTTACTGCAACCCAAACTTGCTCTCCTTTTCCTCTCAGTGCTACCACTACAAACATAATCACACTATACTGAAAGGGCTGAGGGAGCCCCCATTAGAACCCAGGGAAAGGATACTGACATTATTAAAAATGCTGCCCTAGCCTCACATGGAACTAGCCTACTAGACTGTCAGGGATTCTTTACATTGTGGCCCCCAGGACATTTCCCTTGCCCACACAGGACAACCAATGCCTACTTTTAATTATACAAAAGGCTACTAGCCCCCCACTAACCTTCACTAGCCACCTGGGCTAGTAAGTAAAATAATGGCCACTACTACCACCAATAGGGGAAAAAGGTTTGTAGCTGAGTTCCTCTCCTCAAACAACACTCCCTTTACTCTGCTTATGCTTTGTTTTTACAATTTTCTTCTAACTAACCTGTTCTTTCTTTTATTTCCACAGGTCTGACAGGATGAGGGCTTCTACCTCATTAGATAAGTATACAGTTATGTCTTTCTGGTCTCTTCCCCCATTGGACCCCCCTTAAGAGCTGCAGATCCTTTGTGATCCCTTTTCTATTCCTTTTACAGGTATGTCAGATGATATCTCCTCCTTTGAACCACCCTGGGTGCCCTGCACTCAGGTAAGTCCCTCTATTTTACATTATACTGGTTGGGTTGACTGTAATGTGATGGCCATGCACATTACAACTAGAGATGCAGCAAATTTTAATTTCACCAACAAAGTGCCCTCAAAGTGAATTTTGCTTTGTCCTCCACTAAGTAGGTGGCCAATCCTAACGAACGGCTCTCATCGCCTTGTAATTATTACTTCGTGTTGTCATTCCACCTTAACGCAAAGTAAGGTGAAGTGACAACTATATTGTCAGCCCTTCACACACACAGTCAGCAGAATTAATGTGCATCCCCAAAATGCTCATGTTTTGTGTCCAGAAAACTCCCCAGTGCTGACAAAGTGAAATGACAGAGTAACAAGAAATGCAAATTCTCCCAGAATTAATGGTGCAGGAGGATTTCCTACAATCGATGTATTAAATTGTGAGCCAACAAAAAAGGTCAAAAAGGCTTTTTTAACAGCTTTTAGAAGATCTGAAACATAGAGCTCTGAGAGGAAACTGTCTCCATCTTCCACTACACACACACTACACAGAACTGAGGCTGTGCAGAACAATCTAGAGCCCATGTGATCTGCAATCCCATGAAGCACTGCACACAATTCACCTTTGGAGCTCAAAAACAAGACAAAGTACTTTGATTTCAATGTACTTCACCTTAAAATTAGTGGAGAAGTGGTTTGAGGAAGGCAGAATAATGCGAGTTATTGTTTTCAATGGACTTTGCATTTTCCATTATGACACGAAGTACTCTGCTTCAGCGTTGTGGGTACTTCATGTATTCCACGTTACTCGCGTAATCACTTCGCTGAGCAAATTTCAGCCACTTCACCCACCACTAATTACAATTGCCTTTAACTCCCTTTTCCCCTCAGTCTTTTGACACCTCTTACATGTTGCACTTCCATTTGAATTCACCAGTTATGTGACCAATTTGTATATATACTGTATTATGTTAATCAGCCCCCCTTGTATCTATTTTTGTGTCCTACTCCTACTTTTTCTCCTCTCCCTGTCTCTGCTCTTAAGTGCTTGCTTTAGGATATCTGTACCCCTCTTTACACAATACCTACCTGGGCTGCTTTTCAACTATACTCTGGACGTGTTCTAAAAATTACCCTACTCTTCTGTTTCTCAACTCCTCAGTTTCTGAGGTTCATGACAAGATCATTCGTTTGATCACATATACATAGTATAAAATACCTATAACTCTGTAGCTCATGTAACTTATGCAGCACTTACAGCGTATGATAAGTAATCATTACACTCTTTCGGCCTTTTGTACCATGTGATTTTTTATCCTTTTTGTTTCTTCCTTATATGGCGTGGAGCATTTGCGAAAGAACCCCTGGCTCAAAAGTGTTATAATTCTGAGACTTCAATAAATACAATTGAAAAATGTTGTATTTTTTCCTAATTTCCTTTATATTATTGTACTGTGTTATTGCTGTATACTGTTGTATCCCTATTCCTCTTCCCCCAGGACACACTTGGAAATGAGCAAGTTTTGCTCAGTGTGCCTTTCCTGGTGAAATTTTTCAATAAATAAATAAGACTCTAAGGGCATCACAGTCTGACCTCAAAGGGTAGGCAGACAACACAAGAAATACAGCAATTAAGGGGGACTAGTCTCTCCAGACATGGGACAAAATCAATGAAATCATTAAATACATACAGTATGGGGAACCTAAAAAGCAGGAGGTTAGCGTATGCAATAATAAAAACACACAACCATATAGCAAACAGATGGTTGGAATATAATACAGTAAATTCCCTCACAAACAAGAATATTAAGGAATTGCAAGCAACATTAGCTTATACAGAAGAACATTCAGGTAGCTGTAAAACTGGAAGCACACAACGAATAGGCAGACTGTGGAACAATATTAACAATGGTCCACAAGTAGCAGTTGTAGCCTAGCTATAAATCTGGTGTTATAAAGACAATAGCCATAGCTAAGAGCAGAATACATGCAGCAAAATGCAGGGAAGACAATATGTTTACCACAGTTTTATAGTAGCAATGGAATGTGATGCTGTAGATAAAGAGAGTCACACTGAGGGTGCAGTGTTCCTGTTGAGCGCCTCTCCATGATGATGCCCACAGAGTGACATCCTTGTGCTCCAGCCCTTACACTGTGGGCTGCTCCAATCCATGAATGCATGCTATAAAGAGGATAAACATTTAGTAAAGAAAAGTCTAGCCATGTTCTAAAAATGTGAAACAGCCAGTTCCATGTGGGATGTGTTTTGTCTAGATGGTACCCAACCCCTAATATGCAATAGCACAAAATAATGGTAACTCTTTCCCAGTTTGTGTATCTGTCTTATTAAACCATATCTTCAGCCCTGTATATATTGAATGTTTCTGTAATGACCAATAGCCTTTCTCAGATGATGAACAATGACAAATGATTTCAGTGCTGTGGATCATATCTGTAATTACAGACTTCACAGGTATCCAGTTACATCTGATGAGAGAGGATGAAACAGTCTTCTCCACTCATTGGCAGTGATGAGTGTATACAGGAGCAGGGCATGCAGCTGTCAGTGTGTTAATTCACTCACCAGTTTCAATTTGAGTTTGCCACAGAAGTGCAGCACCTGCCTATTAAATATGAATGCCCTGACATCTTTTCTAATGGAATTTTTTAGTAGAGGGTTCATAGCTCCAGTGAACAGCCATCTTGTTCATCCTCTTGCCAGCATTTAATTATTTATGTCCTTAGCACTATTTTGTAGCCTTCGTGTGTGACTAAAAACCTAGCAAGCAAATGCAGATGCTACATCTTAGAAACATCATGTCTGTGGTTTCCAGCAAGGTTTCAACATTGTTGTCCCTGTTTTGAATTAGAGTGGGTTATGGCACATTTTCTACATTACTGACCTTAAATAGCCTTTGTGCATGGAGTAAAATTGTTTAAATAATTTGCAATATAGTCAGAATATATAATTGCACAGACTTATACAGTGTCAGTTACAGTAGGTTTTCATGCCTCGATTCATTATCGATTCGTTGGTAGTATAGCCTAGAGGTTAGAGTAATGAGCTGTGAATGAGCTTGGTACATCCAGAAGTACATCCACAACCTCCACTTGCATACTGTGTGACTCTGAGCAAGTCACTTAACCACCCTCGTGTTTCTGGGTCATCCCTGAAAACAGACACTTGCGCCTATTGGGCCTTACCCGGTTACCAAAGAATGAAAAAACAATTATTGAAAAGCTGGCTTTTAACTGAGGGTCAGGTCAACTTTATTTATTTATTTAAAAAAATAATTTACTAGGTAAACAAGCAGAGCAGTCAGCTTGTTTCTTGTTGTGATGGGTGTGTGTGTGTGTGTGTGTGTGTGTGCTGGTTGCAGGAGAGACTTAACAGGCAAAAAATACATGGTGAGCACAATAACAGTAAGCTACACAATGTTTGAGGAGAACATAGGCATACACATACATACTGTAGGCATATTTAAAATATCAATGAGGATATACAGCAAGAGTAACAACAAAGTTAAATTAAGGAGGTAGTATAGTGCAGTGGTTAAAGGCTCTGAGCTGAAACCGTGGAGACCTGAGATTGAATCCCACAGCTCCCACTTGCATGCTGTGTGACCCTGAGCAAGTCACTTAACTTCCTTGTGCTCCCAGGTCACACCTGGAAACAAGCTTTGGTTTAGTGTGTCTCTCCTGGTTAAAAAACAAGTTGACACAATCAAGTTCGAAACCTGACTGATGTACTGTAGTAGTAGTAGGACAGCAGGTACTGGCCAGAGGGAGTGTGCAGTTAAGGCTAGGGATGTGTGACCTTGTAACCTGCCTATTAGTGCAGAGGTAGAGCTACCACTTGCAATGCCTGCGACCCAAGCTCGGGGCATCAGAGTGATGGCTGAGAGGAGGAGGATCAAGCATTTAGTGGGCTGCTGTCCTCCTCCAGTGGGGAGGGTTTGCAGGACCTAGTGTCTCTCTGACTCATAGTGGAAGGTAGCAGAAAGGCACCGGGACTGTCTAGGGAGGCTGGAGGGGTGTGGTAGGTGCCGATGTGTGGTGCACAGTACCATGCAGCACACATCATGATGCCATTGCACACAGTGTTGCTTGGAGGAGACATGGAAATCTCACCAGATGGTAGAATGATACCAATCTCCCACAGGTTCTACACCCTGCTATCAGGTACTGTCCGTGCAAATCATATCCTGGTTCTGGTGGGGATTGCTGGACCCTGCCAATCCCAACAAGGGGGCAAGCCGTTGGGGAAAAGCCAGGTAAAGGTAAGTCATGAGGTGATCGGGGTGATGTGGTGGGAGGACCTGTGGAAGGGGGCCGGTCAGTGCTGGGGAGATATAAAAGGTGTGTGAACTTGGCAAACTTCACTTTGCAAATTAATTAGGGAATTTTGCCGAAGTGTGAAGTACCAAAGTCATGAAGGTGTTGGTAGGAGAACTGACACTTTTTCAGGCAAAGTCGTTCAAATTCACCAGCAAAGTTTCAATTGCGCCATAACTTTGCCTGACTTTACTTGAAAAAGTTCCTTTTCCCCAGGAAAACTCAATGCAAACTGGAAAAGTGGTGAAGTGAGCAATTCACAAATTCAAGTTTTGCAACTAAACATGCAAAGTAAAAATTTCGCAGCATCTCTAGTTATGGTAGAATAAAAGGGTGCTGATGACCTCCCTTAGCTTATAGGTGATGGACCAGAACACAAGTTGGGCAATAAGCTAGGGTATTGGTTAGGGTATTCCACAGTTGTTAGAGTCAGTAGCTGTAGAACATTTGGCCTGTATTCCATTTAAAATTGGGGGTCTGGAATCTGTTGCTTGCTTTAGATCTGAGGGAGGCGGAGGTGCTGGAAGCCTGGGAAAGGATCCATTTTAGGTACTCAAGGAGTTTTTCAGCCCAGAATTCATCACCCAGCTGTGAACATCAAGAGGATGTGTTGCTCACTGTTGAAACAGGCATTAACCTACTTCAGAGCCCCTAGGAGCCTTAGTTCAAGTTCAAGTTTATTGCGGGAAAACTCCATTGAGCAAGCTCATTCACAAGGAGGTCCTGTGACATAAACACTTAAAGTACAAACACAGATAGATAATAACAGTATATACATGAAATGCACGTTACATGATACAGGCTGGATAAACATACAAGGGTACCACATAGGGTGACCGCAGGTGGTTAACATTGATATGAGACAGGGAAGCGACCTACAGGTTGCATACTGATAAATGAAACATGGAGACTGGTGTGTGCAATACATATACAGTATTTTGACAGCTAGAACAAACAACAGTCTACAACTGATATAGGGGGGAGGAGTGATTTGATAGAGTAGCAGTGGAGCGTAAGCAAAGATAAAGCCAGGAGTAGAAGGGGAAGGGAAAGCAGTTAATATGACAAATCAATTATACCTTACCAGTGGATAAATATGACAAACATGGGGAAGGAAGAGACTTAATGACAGTTACAGGTGTCTTTTATTTTGGCTGAACTTAGCGATTTGAAGAAGTTTATTGAAACTGTGATAGTTTCAGTATGGTTTGTAATTGGTTCCAAATGGAGGAAGGGCATATGCAATAGCACGTTTACCAAAGGAAGTCCACGTCCTTGGTATGTCAAGCATAATAAAGTCAGATTTTCTTAACAGTATGCACTATGTGAGATACTAATAAGAGAAGAGAGATAGCTTGGCAATTTCTGCAGGAGCAGTTTAAGAGTCCATAGCCCAGCATGGACCAGGCGTCTAGTAGTAGGGATGTCCAACCAACAGCTGCATATAAGTCACAGTGATGTGAACGGTAAGGGGAGTTGGTAATGAACCATAATGCACGGTGATAAAGGATGTCCAGTTTACTTAGATTTGCAAGAGTGGTGGAGGAATAGATTACATCGCCATAGTCGAGTAGGGGGAGAAAAGTGGCCTGTACAAGCTTGTTTCGAGTTTCAAAGGGAAAAGGGCCTATTTCTGTAGAAGAAACCTAACCTTGCTTTTAACCTTCTAGAGACATCTTCGACGTGGTCACTGAAAGATAATTTATTGTCGATCCAGATACCTAGATATTTAAATTTGGTTACAACTTCCAGAGGCTCGTTTAGCGTGGTGACAATGAAGTCTTGGGCAAGGGTATTGGAGGGGCCTGAGACAGCAATTGTGGGAGAATATCATCGCTTTAGTCTTCTTAGCATTGAGCAGAAGCTTTGCCTTTATTAGATTATGCTCAAGTTGTGCGAAGTCCGCTTGAAGCACTCTTAACTTCAGATAACGATGAGCCAGAAGTATACAACACAGTATCATCTGCAAAAGTGCAGATTGGACATAGATATGTTAGCATCTAAGTCATTAATGTACAGAGAAAACAAGATAAGGTCTAAGATGGATCCTTGGGGACTCCTCTTGCAACTGGCAAGGCAGCAGAAAAAGCATTCCACCTTTACTTTTGGAATCTTCCAGTTAGGTACTAGAGAACCACTGGGTGGTATGGTATGTGGCACCCAACTTTGCAAGGCAATTTACTAATAGTTTGTGATCAACAGTATCAAAAGCTTTGCTGAGGTCCAAAAGACTGCACAGTTGCCTTCTTAGCATCTATAGCAGAGATCCAATCATTGGTTACTTTTGCTAGTACAGTGATTGTGCTATGATTAGCCCAGAAGCCAGATTGAGCTGGGTTAATGAGAGAGAAGGTTTCAAGTGAGATTTTAACTGAATATGGATCAGTTTTTCTAGAACTTTAGAAAGGATAGGCAATATGGAGATAGGCCTATAGTTGTTTACATTGCATGGGTCACCAGATTTAAATAGAGGGAGGATATGTGCTGATTTCCAGCAGGATGGCACAGTAGCAGATGTAATGGAAAGATTGAAGATGTGGAGAATTGGGGCAGTGAGATGGGCATAGCCTGACCTTAGGAAAAAGGGTTCCAAGCCATCGTCCCCTGTGCTGTTTTTGGTGTCTAAGTTAAGAAGAGAATCTTCTACTTCTTTATAAGTTATCTCTGCAGTTGGAAGGGGCTGGGTGCAGGACTAGATGTGGGGAGGGGTATGCTGGCTCACTGCAGCACCAGCATAAGGTGACGAGTCAAAAGCTAATCCAGCTGTGGCAAAGTGGGAGTTAAGTTCCTCCAGGATTAGTGACTTGTTTTCCACAATCTTGCCACTTGCAACTATCTTTGTTGGGACAGAGGGAGCCATGGGCAGTCCTTCTATAGCTTTGATAGTCTTCCATATTTTATGAGGGTTACCTTTAGCTTGTTCGAGAGTAGAAATATAATAGCTTTAGCAGAGCGAAGTTTTTCACACAGTTATTCCTGGCTGTTCTAAAGGCCTGCCAATCCGAAGATTCTTTGGAATGTCTAGCTTTAGCCCAGAGCTTATCTCGAGCTATAAGGGCTGCCTTGAGATCCGAGGTGAACCAGGGGTTGGAATTGTTCCATACCCTAACTTTGATGAAAGGGGCATGCTTATTTATTATTGTAGTGAGTTTGTCATTAAGGATGCAAGCTGCCTTGTTGACATCTTTGGCTAGGTAAAGATCTTGCCATCTGATCATGTTCAGGTCAGATAGGAAGTTTACTGCACTGAATTTGTGAAAGGATCTTTTTGTTATGAAGATGGGTTGCGGTCGGGCCTTAATTTGAGATCTTATGCAAGCAACAATTCCATGATCGCTCATGTCATTGTGAAACACTGCCAAATGAGATATTTGTGTGGATGGGTGGTTAGTACCACATCTAGAATGGAACTGTTGGCAGTATTTAGAGTGTTGTTCCTAGTAGGTTCACTGACTAATTGCCCAAGACCTAGCTCATCACAAAGGGATTTGAGGCCGTGTGATTTAGGTGACAGCCAGTCCATATTTAGATCTCCTAGAAATATTGTTTCAGTTTTTGCATCTACGAACATGGATTTCAAAAGATTACGTTACTTCTACTGTCCAGCAATGTTCACTCCAACCCTGGCCCTGCTGTTAGCTCTAGCTCTGGCACCCACAGCCAAAGACTACTGACCATAGTCTACCTAAATATTGATAGTCTCCTACCTACATTTGCCCAGATCAAAGCCTGGGTCAAGTTAGTGCAGCCAGACATTATTTGCCTAATTGAAACTAGGCTCAGTCTATACATACCTGATGCCGCAATCTCTTGCAAGGCTTCAATATCTTCAGAGAGGCTAGATAAGCAAGCAAGGTGGGAGCTGCCTTATCCACCTCCGATCAGACCTGCAAGCCTCTAAAATCACAATCAAAGACCTAACCAGGGACTGTGAGTGCCTAGCAATAAAACTTTTGATAGGGTGAGGCACATATCTCTTGTCATCCTGTCTGTGTAAATCCCACCACCATGTTAACAGAATCTGGGCATAGAGTCACTTACTCTTTATGTCATGAAACTTGTCAGAATTGGGAATACATTACTACTGGTGACTTCAGCATCAACTGGAATACAAAGTCCAGTGCAGGTCATAGAGATAGGATGTCCAGCCCATTTCTCACTCAAGTGGTCACTGAGCACACCAGGACCAATTATTAAACAGGCACCATGCCACTACTCAGCAAGAGGAGGCAGGAAAGTGGGGGCCAGTGGACTAAGGTAAGGCACCTCTTAACTCCTGTTGTCACATTCACTGCTATGAAGGGTGTGAGGTAAAAGGCAGGACTAAGCTGGGAAGAGGGGTAACACCCTATCTGGGGTAGGTGTACAAGGCGATTAACAAACAACAAAAGGGGTAAAATTAATTTATTTGTTTATTTATTAAAACATATCTGAATGAATACCTTTGAATCAGAGACTCCTTTACAAAGGCACCACATCATGGAATACAATAGTAAGACATTTTTAGACATTACCAGGTATAAACAATGACGCAAGAAAATAACACATCATACAATAGATATAAAGTCCTACAGTCCTATAGTTAAAAATAAGGGGAAGGCAAAAAATTGCAATAGGAGCAATGCTTTATCTAGTGTAGGTTTACAAAGGGATACAACAAACAGCATATTTTTTTTATTTATTTTATTTATTTGAATTTGAGTAACCGGGTAAAGGGAAGAGACTTCCAAGGAATATGATGAGGGTAGGAATTGGGAAAGCTTGTACTGGTACTGGGAGTGTTGAAGTGCAGTGGAAGTGGGGCGGCAATTCTCAGAGAGACCTTCTGGAGACTGTGGTACTGCCCCATCTGCATGCAACTCTCTGGGTCAAGGGAGGGGGTCACTGGTCTCAGGCTGAGTTGGCTAAGATTCAGGGAACCTTCTGTCCATTCAAGGACCACCAGGTCTGACACTGTTACCTCAGAGAATGCCAGGGAGCATGAGCACCTGGATTATGGAGGGCTTGGAAAGTGTGGGGGTGGCGAGTCAGGGACACATTCCTCAACCACTACCACTGCAAATCTCTTACGCCACTCTGGCAGAGCACAACTGCTAGGATGAGGTACCTGGGGCAGTGCCTGGGAGAATATGGAGGCCCTCCATATTGGAGGCCCCAAGGAGAGTGAGAGAGAACTCAGACGAGGAAGATGAAACTTTTGGTGTGGGGACTCGATGGATAGAGTGATAGATTTGGGAACAGGAAGGGGGTCAGAGTGGGATGTCAGGTACCTACATGGCACCATGGTCAGAAGGCATATGAAACTTATACTAGGGATTGCTATGGCAGCAGGAAGGAAGAGGGAGCTGGATGTTACTGTCCACCTGGGGATAAATGACCTGGCTAGGGATGGGACTGGTATAGTTCAGGGGCAGCTTAGGGAACTCTGGAGTGATCTTATGCAGGTGGCATGCTCAGTAGCTTTCACTGAGATGCTGCCTGTCAATGACAGGGCAGAGGACAGGGTTTTCTGCACCAGGACCTTCAACTCATGGCTGAGGAAATGGTGCAGAGAGGAGGGCTTTGGTGACACTGGGGACTGGGAAACCATCTGACAGGATGAGGATCTATACAGGGATGATGACTTGCATCCATTCAGGAGAGGAACCACTGTCCTCAGTGAATAGTTTAAAATATTATTCTGATGAGCATTTAAACTAGTCGAGGATGGTGGTGGAAGGAATCAGGGAGGCAGAAACTGCCCCCCTCAACAGGTTGAAGTAGACAGAAGGGAGATCCCAAGGGGAGAAGAACTGGCTGGGAAAGAGATCAGAGTAGTGCAGGAGGAGTTTGTGGAGTTGGGGAGCGGCCTTAGACAAGAAGCATGCACCGTAACCTTCTCTGAGGTGCTGCCTGTCTATGGCATGGGTGAGACTATAGTGCTTCGCAACATGGGATTCAATCAATGGTTGAAAAGTTGGTGCAGAGCTCAGAATTTTGGCTTCACTGGGGACTGGGGGCACACCTGGAGGGATACAGGCCTATACTGGCATGATGGTCTGCATCTGTTCAGGAGGGGAATCAGGATCCTAGATGAAAGATTTAAATGCTTTATTGGCAAGCATTAAACTAGCCAAGGGGGAGCCACTGAAAAGGAGCAGAGAAATATTAGCCCCCCTCAAAAAATCTTGGTAGTTAGTGAGGTAAACACCAAGATAGAGAAGTCAATCAGGAGAAGAGCAGGGGTAAATGGAGAAAACGTCAAATGCATTAAGGACAGGGATGGGGAAAAAAGGGGTAAGGCCATCAAAAAATGGAGGGTAATGAGTACCAATGCCCATAGTCTAGGTAACAAGATCCCTGAACTGGTGGCCTTGATGGAAGAGGGACACCTGGATATTGTGGCAGTCACTGAAATATGGTACACAGAGAACTATGACTGGGATGCTGGCATACCATGGTACACAATCTACAGGAGGGACAGAAAAGGTAGGAGAAGAGGAGGAGGAGTAGCTCTCTATGTAAAGGAAAGGATCAAAGCAACAGAACTAAAGGGTAAACAGGGAGGAGAGGATGCACTGTGGGTTACCCTGGAGACTGGAAAAGGCACCACAATCCACACAGGGGTTGTATACAAACCCCGGTCTCAGGGGGGAGGAAATGGACAAGGAAATGATAGAAGGCATTCTTAGGATGGCAGAGAAAGAAGGGAGATATTGTTGATGGGGACGTGACTATGCCAGACGCTTAACTGGAGCACCTTGCTGCAGCCACATCCAAGAGCAGGGCCATTCTCGATGCCCTACAGGAGCATGCCTCAGATAGGTAGTGTTGGAACCCACTTGGGAGGAGCAGTCTTAGACCTGGCACTCTCAAATGGGGACGGAGAGAAGATCTCAGATGTAGAAGTGGGTAGCCATCTGGGAATAAGTGTCACCAAACAGTGTGGTTAATGATTAACACAGCCAGAGAGTCAAGCAATACAAAAGTGAGGGTACTGGACGTTAGGAGATTTGACTTTGTCAAAATGGCAGAGTGCATCAGAAAAGCACTAGCAAACAGGCAAGAAAGAGGAGTGGAGGAACAATGGGGAAATATTAAAACTGTCATCACAGAGGCAACAAGCCTTTGTGTGAAACAAATAAACAAATCTAAATGAAAAAAAGAAACACTATGGTTCTCAAAAGAGGTGGTGGGGAAGGTTAGGGAGACAAAGATAGCATTCAGGAAGAATAAGGAAACTCAGGAGAAGCAGGACAGAGAACTGTACCAGTTAAAGCAGAAGGAAGCAGGGAACGAAGTCAGAATACCAAAGGCCCAAACTGAGGAAAAGATGGCCAACTAGGTTAAGAAGGGGGATAAAACCTTTTATAGATACATTAGGGAGTGAAGAAAGACAAACGGAGGGATACTGAGGCTTAATAAAGGAGAAGGGTGGGTGGGCAGAGAGGGTCAGTGAAAAAGCAGGGCTACCAAATGAATACTTCTACTCAGAATTCACAAAAGAAGAGGAGGGGGAGGTATCTAATCCAATCAATAAATGAACACTGGATAGGGGGGTCAATACTAGTCCTTTCACAGAAGAAAGGTTTATGAAAGAACTCCTAAAACTGAAGGTGGACAAAGCAATGGGGCATGACGGATCACCCCAGAATTCTAAAAAGAACTAAGGGAGAACTTGTGACACCACTGACTACCCTTTTAATAAATCAATGGAAGATGGTGGTACCTAAGGACAGGAGGAGGGCAGATGTTATTCCCTTCACAAAAGTGGGAGAAAAGCAGAGGCAAGCTACAGACCTCTTTGCTTGGCCTCAGTGGTAGGAAAATGATGAAATAATTTCTGAAAAAAGAACTGTTGAGTACCTAGAGGCCAATGGTACGGGACCCAAGGCAGCATAGCTTCACAGTGGGAAAGTCATGTCAGATGTATCTAATAGATTTTTTGACTGGGTGACCAAAGTAATAGACCAGGTGGAGGCTGTGGACATGGCCTACCCAGACTTTAGCAAGGCATCTGACACAGTCTCACACAAAAGATTAATAAACAAATTAGCCAGCCTGGGAGTGGGTTCCAGTGTGGTAGCCTGGTTAAAAAATTGGCTGGACAACAGGACACAGAGGGTAATAATAAATGGAGTCCACGCCAAAGAAAGAGGGGTTACTATTGGGGTACTGCAGGGTTCAGTACTGGGTCCGGTCCTTTTTAATGTCTTTATAAGTGACACTGCAGAGGGACTGGAAGTAAAAGTATGCCTCTTTGCAGATGACACAAAGATCTGCAACAGGGTTGATACACAGGGGAGGTGGAAAGGATGAAAAGAGACTTGGCAAGGTTGGAGGAATGGTCAGAAGTGTGGCAGCTTAGATTCAATACAAAGAAGTAGAAAGTAATGCACCAGGGAAACAAAAACTCAGGGGAAGAGTACACAATGGGAAGGGGGAGGCAACAACAACAACACAAATGGAAAAGGACCTGGGGGTAGTCTTATCAGTAGGGCTGCGTGAACCTCTAAAAGTTCTACCCCGTGGACTTTCTGAGTACAGCCCAAAAAAGTTCTACCTGGTTCTGTCTGGTTCTACCAGGTAGAACCCAGTAGAATTGGGTTCTACCATTTATAACCAAGTTCTACCAAGTAAAACCAGGTTCTACCAAGTAGAACCAAGTTCTACCAAATAAAATTAGGTTCTACTAAGTAACAAACATTTGTCATTGCTGAATCTTTGCTTGCTGGTATTAGCACTGGAAATGTAGGAGTTAGACAGATGCAGAATAGGAATGGCAGTGAAGTATTGAACTTCACGCCAACCCCACTTCCATCCTGTAGAGCTGGACAGGCATTGGGGTAAGTGTTTGGGTCGTCACCCATGACATTCATGCTGTGTCATCTCACCCTGTTCTGCAGACACCGACATGTGTTGAGGTGTGCCTTGGGGTGTTTGGCTTTACAGTCACCCCATTCCATAAGGACATATGCTGAAATGGGTACAGCATAGGAGAATGGGGTGAACTCTGGGGCCGAAGAATCCAAGGTACACATCAATGCCTGTCACTGGCTGGGGGGTGGGGGTGGGGGAGGAATGGCATGAGTAGTTCAGTCGGCAATCCAAAGGCACACCCCGATGCCTGTCAGTCTGTACAGGGTGGGACATTATGGTTAGAAAACCTAACGCCCTAGATGTTTGTTGGTATTTGCACTAAAGATTTTCAACATGGCCTTTTTGTGACCCCATCTCATGAAAGCATTTGGGACCTCTTCTCATGAAGAGTGGCAGTGTGATTTTGTCAATGTGTCCCGAACTTTGAGTTCCGACAGTGACCATGCCATTCTGCGCCACATGTACAAAAACACAGATTGGGCAGAATGTGAAGAATGACAGCTGTACCATACATAGGGAGGTGTGAAGAGATGGCAATGTTGAAAATCTGTAGTGGGAATATTAAAAATGCTCGTTCTGAGCATACATAGAAACTGTGCAACGCATGCGTGTAACACAGTCATTGAAGAAGAAGCCAGAAGGGGAAGGAAACATATTCAATTCAGTGCTTTACAGTAACTGGTAATTGCTATTTTTCTTTTAAACTTAGATTGTGGGCTTTTAAGTGACACTGTAATTTCTTTGCTGTCTTTACTTAGAATTGTTTTGGGCTGTTGAAAATTTAAAACGTAGTGGTGGTGTATTTCTTTGCTGTCTTTAATTGCTGCAAATTTTCACACCCTCTCCCTCCCCTTCTCCCAACTCTTAATTATATGCCCTGTTAAATCTGATTGACAGGAGCTAAACACAGAGGATAGTAAGGGGTGTGGAGTAGGAGGGGCAAATGGGGGAAGAAGCCCACCCTCAGCACGACAAATGTTTTGACTCATTTATTTATTGGCTTATTTTCTTTTTTAAAAAGAAAAGTATCTGAGGATCAGTGGCAGGATTTTTAGGATAGTAAATTAATAAAAAGGGAACTAGGAGAGCTTCAATGCAGACAAGTAGTGTAATAGCAGTGTAATTGCAGTATAATGTGGGGAGTGGGGCAATGCAGTAGCTGTGGGGCAGCCATATTCAGGCAGACCTTCTGGACACTGAGGTGCTGCCCTATCTGCATGCATCTCTCTGGACTGTGGGATGAGGTAGCCAGACTCAGAGTGGAGGTAAACTGGGTCAGGAGTACCATCACCCCATCCAGAGACCACCCAGTCCAATGCAACTGCCTCAAAGGATGCCGAGAACGAGGAGCACTTGGATGACAGTGGGCTCAGAGGAGGGTTAGACTGGTCAGGCAGAGGACATCCCAGATCCTATTCCACTCAAGAACTCATATGCCACACTGGCAAATGGGGACAACCAAATAGAGGTACCCAGAGAAGTGGAAGGAAAGGATGTGGAGGTTAGCCAAGGAGGTGACCTCAACGGGAGAGCAGTGGACCCCAGAGGAGGAGGAGGAAGCGAATCCTGGTGGGGACTCCATCATAAGAGGGATCCAGTTAGGAACACAGGAGGGGAGGACAGGGAGGTGAGATGCCTACCAGGTGCCAGGCATGAAGGGATGGAAGGAAGATCCTGGGGATCACTGGGAAGGCAAGATGGGAGGGTGAGCTGGATGTCATTATCCACCTAGGTACTAATGACCTGGCAAATTGGGAGCCAAAGGAAGTTCAGGAAGAGTTTAGGAAATTGGGAAGGGGTCTCAAGCAAATAACTACTTCTGTCACTTTCTCAGAAGTACTACCTGCGAGAGGCAAGGGAGAGCATAGGGGTGCATGCACCAGGAACTTTAACTCATGGTTGAAAACCTGGTGCTGTGAGGAAAGGTTTGGATTCATTGGTGATTGGGGATCCACCTGGAGGGATGGAGGTTTGTTCAAGCCTGATGGCCTGCATCCATCCTGGAGGGGAATCCAAGCACTCAATGATAAGTTTAAATGCTACATTGACAAGCATTTAAACTAGCAAAGGGGTGGCAGGCCAGCAAGGAGGATACCTACTTGCTTATCCCCCACAGCTAGCGGTGGAATCAGTGAACCGGAGGAGTTGCTATCTCTTCAAAGCAGTGTGCAAAAGATGGAGATTAGCTCCAACAGGTGGATAGGCAGAAAAGGGCAAAATTCAGCAGAAGGGCAGACAGCAAGGAGAACCAGGGATAAAGGACAACCAAGGAAGGGCTGGAGAGAACAGCGAAACAGTCTAGGGAGGTCAAATCATGGAAAGCCATGTGCCAATGCCAGGAGCCTTAGCAACAAGATGGAAGATCTGAGGCTGTCATGGTGCAGTCAGACCTGGACATTGTGGCCATCACTGAAACCTAATGTAATGATAACCATGACAGGGAGATGGCCATACCTGGCTACAACATATTCAGAAGAGACAGGGCGGGTAGGAAGGGAGGAGGAATGGCACTGTATGTGAAAAATGACATAAGGGCCACAGAGATCCAGGAGGAACAAAATGGGGGAGAGATACTGTGGGTTAAGCTAGAAAGGAAAATGGGTCCAGCCATCTGCACAGGTGTGGTCTATAGACCACCAGCCCAGGAGGAAGAAACAGATAGGGAGCTGATGCTAGCCATCCAAAGGATGGCAGACAAGGGTGAGGTAGTACTGGTTGGAGACTTCAATATTTCAGTCGTGGACTGGAGCATCCCAGCAGCAGCATCAACTAGGAGCAGATTTATTCTGGACTCCTTCAGGGTGCCTTCCCAAGCAGCTGGTCATGGAACCAACTCAGCAGAAGGCAATACTGGACCTTGTGCTCACAAACAGGGACAGTGTGGGGGGTAACAGTGGGGAGCACCTGGGAACAGTGACCACCAGTCATTATGGTTTGAAATAGAGGTTGTCAGAACTAGTTCATCAAAGATTCAAACCTCCTCGAACCCTGGTGTTCGAAGTTCTAATCTTAGAACCGAACACTAAAAGGTTCGCAAAGGGTTCGAATCTGAGGAGTCCCAGTGTGTGTGTGGAGAGGAGGGGGAGGAGGCACATCCCAGCAGGCAGCCCCAGTATGTGTGGACCGGAGGAGGCATGTCCCGTCCTGACTCCCAGCAGCAGCAGGCAAGTGGCAGCCCGGGGTGCAGCAGCAACAGTGCAGCAGTATTGTTGGGGTTGAACTTCCCATCCACCGCGAGACGCTTTCTGTTTGACCAGTAGAGTTGCATACTTCTCACGCACTAAAAGTGAAGTCATCTTCTCACCACCTGAGCAATACTATGTGGTCAGGTGGGATCGGCAGCTGCGCGAGCCACGGATCTGTGGGGGTATTTAGGCAGATGCAAGCTGAGAGGAGACAGAGCACCATTTGCTGAGGATTCGAGGCAGCAGCAGCCACTTAACTGTACTCAGCTAGCTGCTTAGCGCACTTCACTCCCTACTACCGCCGTGAGGCATATCCTCTTGTCAATACTGGCCACTAAAATTCCATCATCCATTTTCCTGTGAGACCGAGAAAGGAGAAAGGCTGAAAAAAGGCTCAAAATCGGTGGGAGTGGGACTAGGGGAGGTTCAGGACAGGTAGAGGGATTAATCAAGAATTGGGAAGGGACTGGGGAATAGGGAGGGATCGAGACTGAGATCAATCAATATCAGGAGGAGGACTCAGGAGGACTTGGAGAGAGATAATAAAAATAAGAAGAAGTGAATGAAGAACCTTTGTGAAATGTGATTATTTGAAACTGCAGCACTGCAACAGTGGTGCACACTGCACACTCAGCAGCTGCCAGCAACAAGACATACAAGGGGGGCAAAAAGGCAACAAATCTGTACCCCATCCCTAACCCTACCCAGTGTAGTGTGTGTTACAGAGAGAGTCTAGTGGGTGCCCCTTGACTGCACTGTACCCTACCCAATGTGTGTTACAGAGAGAAGCCCAGTGGCCAGTTGTGTGGTGGCATTAACCTTACATGACAGAAACGTAGAAATATAATTCTCATTCCATGAGTTGTTGGTTATGTATATGACTCCATCTCCTGTGGTCAGCCCATCACCCTGCTGCTGTGTGCCTCTTGACTGCACTGTACCCTACCCAGTGTGTGTGTTACAGAGAGAAGCCCAGTGGCTAGTTGTGTGGTGGCATTAACCTTACATGACAGAAACGTAGAAATATAATTCTCATTCCCTGAGTTGTTGTGTATGTGACCCGCTCAGTGGTCTGCCCATCACCCTGCTGCTGTGTGCCCTTGACTGCACTGTACCCCACCCAGTGTGTGTGTGTTACAGAAGAGAAGCCCAGTGGCTAGTTGTGTGGTGGCATTAGCCTTTACATGACAGAAACATAGAAATATAATTCTCATTCCCGAATTGTTGGTTATGTATGTGACTGCCTCCTGTGGTCAACCCATCACCCTGCTGCTGTGTGCCCTGACTGCACTGTACCCATCCAGTGTGTGTGTTAAGAGAGAAGCCCAGTGGCTAGTTGTTGGTGGCATTAACCTTACATGAACATAAAGAAATATAATTCTCATTCCTGAGTTGCTATGTGACTCCATCTCCTGTGGTCAGCCCATCACCCTGCTGCTGTGCACCCTTGATTGCTATGTGTATGCCTATGCCCAACAGCCCAATCATTCTGTAAGCCTTGAACCTGGGATCCTTTAGTTGCAAACCTGTCATATTCTTCAATTACTTTCAGTCCACGGTATCACAGTGTCACACAACCAAAATAAAATTTTGGAGTTGTAGCCAGCGATCACAGATCACATTACTTTGTTACACAGGAATTGTTTGGGTGTGGGTGTGTTCACCGCAGTGTACTGGTAGTACTGGTACTGTCTGTTATGGCTGACACCAACATAGATGAAGCATCTAGTGCTGGTGTTGGAGCAGGTGTTGGTGGTAGTGGTAATCCTGATGCTAGCAGAAATAACCAAAATGTTTCATGTGATAAAAATTCAACAAACAGCAAAAGAACAACAGTGAAGTGCAGTAAGGGGACCTTTAAGAAAACCTGTACAGCTGCTGGGGTCCCACGGAGAGCACCATAAGGTATGCCATTCATGCTGTTAAGATCCTGTGACTAGCAGCAATAATGCAAGTGACTTTGAGTCCCTCTCTGACTCAGACAGTAGCTCTTTGTCTCAGTCCGACACTGTCGTGTCTCACGACAAATCATTACTTCCTCAACAAAGTGAAATGAGCAAGTCTGCTGACAATGAATTAGGTAGTGCACTTGCAAATACATCCAGCACTGTTAGCAATGAAAAGGACATATCTATTGAATCCACCACTTCTGTGTTGGCCAGCAATGAAAATCCATCAGAGTCTTCTGCCCACTCTTCTAGCACCAAGGAGCATGTCCCAGGTTCTGTTAGGACAAGTGAAAAAGACACAAACAGTCTTTAGCTATCTTCCTAGCACTCGAACAAAATCTGTCACATCTGAGGTGTGGAATCATTTTCTGTCAGTAAAACTGATCCATGCAGAGCAATTTATTCTGTGTAAACAGAGTGTAAACCGTGGTAAAGTTGTGTCATGCCTTGGCACTACAGCTCTAAACGCATCTGAAAAAGCATTCGATTTTGCTTGATCATCAAAACCCATGTCCTCCATCTTCCAGACCACACGTGAGAAGGGTCAGGAATCTGAAATGGATACTGAATTGTCTGAACTTGATGGAGGCAGAACCACTGCCAGCCCTAGGATCACTGTTACCACCAATGCCAGCACCATTAGTACCAGTTGCACATCCAGTGATCGCACTGAATGTATAAGTCCTAGTCCACCATCTCTGTCCATCTTCCCATCAAAGCATGGTGTATAATAAACCAGCAGGGACATGTTGCAAACAGCTAACACTGTCTCAGGCATTTGAAAGGAAGAATACCTTTACTAGAAATCATCCAAAG
This sequence comes from Neoceratodus forsteri, assembly GCA_016271365.2. Lineage (NCBI taxonomy): Eukaryota > Metazoa > Chordata > Ceratodontiformes > Ceratodontidae > Neoceratodus > Neoceratodus forsteri. The sequence goes on along the minus strand of CM028129.1, from coordinate 48,591,910 downwards.
ACCCTTCATCTTAATCACCGAATTGGTGAACTGTTAGCTTGAAGCCCTTCTCTCATACTCTTTGGTAGATCATGAGGATTTTAGGGAGCTCATGACATTAGCAGAGCCTTGTTACAATGTTCCTCATCGAAAGTACTTTTCCTATGTTGAAATACCGAACATTTATCAGGCTTTAAAAGCGACAGTGATGCTTGCACTTAAAACTGCGGAGGGTGGGGTTATTCATGTCACAACAGATATATGGACCAGCACTCAAAACATAGATTACATGTCCCTTACCGCTCATTGGGTCACATTTTCTTGTGCTTCTTCAAAAAAAGACACCCCAAGGAATTGCGCTGCTGCATATAAAGAAGTTTGGGCAAAGTCATACTGCTGCAAACATCTTTGGGAACTAAATGACCGTTCTTGACGAATGGGTTTATTCTCACAGTCTAAAATGTGGCTTCATAGTAAGTGACAATGGAGCCAACATCTTGAAAGCAGTACAGGATGCAGGATTTCTGCAGCTTGCTTCTTGCACATTGCTTACACTTAATTGTCATGGACTTCACAACGAAACACAAGTGGATGATATGATTGCTGTTCATAAAAAATTGTAACTCACTTTTCACATTCAACCAAGGCTATATGGACATTGTCCGAACTGCAAAAAAAACACATGCTGCCGCAGCAAAAGCTGATTCAAAATGTTTCCACTCGTTGGAACTCAATGCTTTATATGCTGCAGCGCCTCTTGGAGCAAAAGCAAGCTGTACATGAGTATTGCTCCAGTTACATTATTGGAGATGGCATTATGCTGTCTGTGCTGCAGTGGAAATTAATGGAGACAGTGTGCTGTATCCTAGCTCCTTTTGAGACAGCTACAAGGGACATGTCTTCTGAAGGCACATCTGTGAGTCAGGTTATCTCACTCATAATGCTCATTTCACATCATCTTAGTGTTCTAAATCTACAAATAGAAAAAGACAGATCTGAAGCACAGACAACATGTCACCTGTATCATGGGAATCTCGTAAAGAGAATGAGCGAGCGTTCAAAACTAATGACAAATTAGTTGCAATGACGAAATCAAAACACACATCCTTGCAACTCTCTTAGATTCAGGTTCAAGGCTATACATCATTCAAAACAGATGATATAGAGCAGTACAAATGTATGTTGCTAGATGAGCTGCAGCACTCACAGGAGTCAAACACAAGACATGCACAGTACCCTCAGGTTGTCATCACCACAACATGCAGGTTCATCTTCACAAAGGGATACAGAACTGGAAAAGTCACCAAACATTAACAGTAGTTGTTCCACAACTGCCACTTCTTCAACCATTAGTAGCAAGCTAAATCTGTGGCAAAACCTTTCCCAAATTGCTTGCCATACCAGCTATGATTCCTCTTCTGAAAGCGGTCTCTGTCCATCATGGTAGACAGTTACCTGCAAGAACTGCCTATTCCTATTGATGCATGCCCTTTTGAATACTGGAGATCAAAAAGTCAATTCGACAGAGCTGTATGATGAAGCCTGTAAATATCTTGGTTGTCCTGCAACAAGTGTCTCTTCAGAACCATGTTTAATACAGCTGGCAATATTGTGACAGACACCAGAAATAGGTTGCTGCCAGAAAATGTACACACGTTAACTTTTATTAAAGTTAATAAGTCAAGATTCTCATATCCCTACAAGAGTATACAAACTGATCCTGAAGTGACTGATGTTGTGGATGTTGATGGTGATGACAACTCAGATGGTGGTGGCTGGTAAAATATTGGGACAGAGTCTCTCTGCACCAAAAGAAACTTTACAGACTGTGATGACTTTGGTTGTCTCTCTCCTTCGATCTACTACCTTGGACTATATACCCCCTAAAACTTTCACCATTTCATGGCAAACTGCTTTGTAGCTAGGGTCTAAACTAAAGTCAACAAGTTTTATATACAGGGCAATTTAACATCAGTGGGAACAAGCCCAAATTTGGCATAAAGGTACACTGTCACGTCAATCCTTTCTGTATCATATTATTTATAGTTAAAGTGCAAACATATATTTTTGGATTTACCTTCTGTGACTTTGTGGTGCATCAGTATGGGCTGGGACAGGAGACGGTCTATTTTTCAATTTTAAAGAGGACAAAACAATGAGTTCTAATTGGTAGCTGTTTATTATTTTTCAATTACAGAAATGTTAGCCATAAACGAAAAATGGATGCTAGTACATGGGGTTGTGGGGTTGGTTTTAACATGGGTGTAAGGTGGCATGGGTGCTACTGCACAGATGAGGGTGGTGGAAGAAAAGTGGAATGGGTGATGGGGTGAAAGGTGGGTGTTGTTTTAGTTCTTTCATTTACAGATTCGTGATCAGCTGTGGATGGTGAGGAAAAAATTATGACAGACCGAACCTACTGTAAACATAATATATATTCTTATTAAATACATTGCAAACTGCTGCCACCTAGCACAATTGTCCTGTCCCCTTAAAAAAGAATAAAAGAATCAGAAATAAAAGAAAATCTGCATCAGCAGTTTTACAGAATGTGACATATCATAAAGTGTTTTGCTTTACAAGTAGTGATAATTTGATACATAATGGGGTTGACAGACGCTGTCCCTAAACATCACATGCCAACTGCTGCAGCTACATTAAATGTTCCTTAGTATGTGGTGAGGAAACCACTTTTTATTTATGTGACTCAAATACAGATTTTATTGAAGTATCAACTGCAAAATGCATCATCTTAGAAAGTTGTATGTTACTTCAATTTGCCAACAAAATGTTGGTATATGTATGCATTACCTTAGAAAATTACATGCATTTTTCCAGCAACAATGACTGGCATATTTTTTTTTTATTCAAATGTCTTGACTGACTACGTTATGACATAATATGTTTTGCAACAGTTCCACATGTTGCTGCTGTAGTACTTGGCTTGACTTTGTTATAAAAGCTTTCTTTAAACATAGCAACTTTTGATTTACTCCATTTAGAACAGAAAGCAGCAAATAGCTGAAATTAGGTAATATCAGTAATTTTTCTCATAATTCATGACGATGAGTATATATAACTGAGTAATAAATGGCTAATGTGCCTCTTTCTTTCACTAAGGAACTATGATGCAGCTGCAGCAGGAAAACTTTAACATATGGGTGGGCTGGGTGGGCCTATTACGTATTAAGTTGACTGGCTTTAGCAAACAGAAGAAACCATAGATAAACCTAGTTGTATTCTATCAATGTCACACATGATAATTTCTCTCCCCTTATATTGAACAGTTTTTCCTTTACATGTATTTTATTACTATCTTCGTTACTGGCACAATAAAAAAAATAAGGGTTCGAGTTCTAAAAGTTCAAAAAGATTAGAACCTAGAACTTTTCAAAAGTTATAGACTAGAACTAGAACCCAGAACTTCAGAGGGTTCTGACAACCCTAGTTTGAAATCAGAAAAGAGCAGAACCAAACCACACAAAACACGTATCCTGGATTTTAGGGGGCAGATATTGGGAAAATGGGAGAAACTTGAAAGAGGCATTAAAGGAATGGGGCAGGAATCAGGGGTTGAGGAATAGTGGGCAGTATTTAAAATAGGGATTACAAGAGCAACAGAATTATGCATTAAGCAGGTTAGGAAGAAGAAAAGGAAGAGGAGACCATTATGGTTTTCCCAAAGAGGCAGCAAAGAAAGTGAAAGCCAAAAGATTGCATTCAGGCGATACAAAAAGACACAGGCATAAGGGGATAGGGAGAAGTACCAGGAGAAGCAAAGGGAGGCAGGGAGGTCAGTAAGGGAAGCCACAGCTCAGGCAGAAGAACACATTTCAAAATCAGTGGGTAGAGGGGACAAAACCTTTTACAGGTACATAAGTGATAAAAAGAAAGGCAAAGGGAGGGATAGTGAGACTGAAGGGGAAGGATGGGGGCCACGTGGAGGATGACAACAGTAAAGCTGACATATTGAACAGATATTTCTGCTCAGTCTTTACTGAGGAAGAGGAGGGTAATGGGTCTGAAGGGAGTACAAGGGGTGAGAATGGTGCAGAAATGGACACAAGTCCCTTTACATGAGAAAGGGTCCTGAAGGAACAGGAAGTAATAAGAGTTGATAAAGCAATGGGGCCAGATGGGGTGCACCCCAGGGTCCTTAAAGAACTAAGAGAGGTGGTGGCTGAACCTCTGGCTATCCTGTTTAGCTGATCACTGGAAACAGGGAGGTACTCAAAGACTGAGGACAGCAGATGTAGTCCCTTATACAAAGTGGGAACAAAGAGGAAGCGGGAACTACAGACCAGTCAACCTCACCTCGGTAGTGGGGAAGATCATGGAAGCATTACTGAAGGAGAGATTGGTGGAACACCTGGTTGTCAATGGACTACAGGACCCAAGGCAGCATGGTTTCACCATAGGGAGGTCACGTCAGACCAGCCTCATTGAATTTTTTGACTGGGTGACTAGGGAGATGGATCGGGGAGGGCAGTGGACATGGCCTATCTGGACTTCAGCAAGCCTTGACACTGTGCCACATGAAGACTATTACACAAACTAGGGAATATGGGTGTGGGCAGGACAGTAGTGTGTGGGTAGGTAACTGGCTGGGGTGGCAGGACACAGAGGGTGGTGGTAAATGGCTGTCACTCCACAGAGGGAAGAGTGACCAGTGGGGTACCGCAGGGATCAGTGCTGGGACCGGTCCTATTCGACATCTTCATCAGTGACATTGCGCAGGACCTAGAAGGCAGAATTTCACTGTTCACTGATGACAAAAAGCTCTGTAACAGAGTAGACACACCAGAGGGTGTGGACAGAATGAAAAGGGGCCTGCAGAAACTTGAAGAATGGTCAGGGGTTTGGCAGTTGAAATCCAATGCAAAGAAGTGCAAGATAATGCATATGGGGCACAAAAACCCTGGCACAATATATCAGTTGGGGGGTGAGGATATAGCATGCACCAAGCAGGAAAGGGATCTTGGGGTTATCATCTCTGATGACCTCAAGGTAGGGAAACAGTGTGACAAGACAGCAGGTAAAGCAAATAGGATGTTGGGATGCATAGGCAGGGGCATCACCAGCAGGAAAAGGGAGGTCATAATTCCATTATACATGACACTAGTGAGTCCCCACCTGGATACAGTGTACAGTTCTGGAGACCATACCTACGTAAGGACATAGACAGGGTAGAGGTAGGTATTAGAGGAGGGCAACAAAGATGGGTACATGGATTGCATCACCAAGTCCTATGAGGACAGGTTGAAGGAACTGAACTTGTACTCCCTGGAGGAGAGGAGGGAGAGGGATATGATAGAGACATACAAGTATCTTACAGGGAGGAACAGGTGCAGGAATACACTATTTTAAGTGAAAAGGTGTTCCAGGACTAGAGGGCATGGGATGAAGCTGGAGGGAGGATGATTCAGAGGAAGCGTGAGGAAGAATTTCTTCACAGAACGGGTGGTGGACAAGTGGAACACCCTGCCAGGGAAGTGGTGGGGCCTGAAACAATCAGGATTTAAGAATGCATGGATAGACATAAAGAATTCTGGAGGTCAGGGTAAGGGGCAACTGACTTCTAGAAAAACATAAACTGAACGTTCAAGCTCAAATGAGGAAGACTGGGTGGCTATAGGTCTATCTGCCTATACTGTCTATGTATATATCTATGTATTTTTTGGACTTATGCCTCCAAATTTTCAACATAGGCATTTAGGACCTCTGCTCATGAACAGTGTCACTGTGATTTTCTTAATGTGTCCCGAACACTGATTTCCCACAGCAACCATGCTATTCTGCGCCAGAAGTACAAAAACACATTTCAGCCAGGATGTGAAAAATGACTGCTATACCGTTCATAAGGAGATGTGGAAAAATGGCAGTGTTGAAAATCTGGAGTGAAAATATTGCAAATTCACAAAGTTATGAGCGTGAGTAGCAACTGCTCAACACATGCTCGTAAAACAGTCATTTTTTGGATTTTGCCACCAAATTTGCAACATGGACTTTTTGAGAGCCCACCTCATGAACACTGGCACTGTCATTTCATTAATCGGTCCCAAAAGGTGATTCCACACAATGACTGTGAAATCACCTTTCAGGACTGAATAATGCCATGACAGTGGCTGATCTCATGAGGAGGCGTCCCAGTAACCCCATGTTGAAAATTTGGTGCCAAGAGTCCCAAAAATGCCTGAGATATGCACCAAAGTTGAAAAAACCCTATTTATGCCATTATAAAGCTTACCAGCATTTCTTCAGTTCACGGTCGGCTTTGAAGAGTGCAGACGTGTTCCAGGTCCACTGAACACCATCTCGCCAGGCTCCGGAGGTAAGTATGTGGTGGGGGGGGAGTGGAGTGCGCAGAGGGTGGGGGCAGGTTGGGGCAGGGGTCACCGGACTTTGACGAGGTACTGCTTTCCGTTTTACAGGTTAAACAAAAAAACACATTGCGGGACTGTTTTTTTATTAACAGGGACATTTTGGCATGCTGGGGTGGGTTACCAGCACGTCGTCCTAATGTTTCTCTTTGGGAAGGCAGTAGCCGATGGGGGATTGGGCACCCTCGTCAGCACATACTGAGATTGGGGCAGAACTGAGGGATTGGACACCCCTCAGAACAAACAATGTGTTTTGGGTGGGAACATAGTGCTGATGGGGAGTGGGCTTTCCCATAGGCAAACTAACCTGGTAAGTGTGGGGACTGAAGCTGATGGGGATTGGGCCCCCATTGGCAAGCAAAGGATTTTTGGGGGGGTATATGATGCTGAGGGGACTGAACATCCCATGGCACTGGGGCTGGTAATATTGTTTGTTAACGTAGCGGTGGCTTGCCACCACATTCACAAAGCGATATTACTCTAGGCGAAATCCGCCCTGCAATGACAAGTCACTCCCTCATTGCAGCGGAATGTCTGACGCTGCAATGACAAAGCAGACCCTGATTGCTGCAACGAAAACCTTACAAGTTGGTGGCACTTTTGGAAGCCAGTGTCATCAGCACAATGTGCCTCCATTGGTCCACCAGTGCCAAGCCCCCAAATGCAATGCCTCTGTTGGCTCACATAGTGCCATGCCTCCACAACCCGCTTCTCTCCTAAGCTGCCACATAATGTTTCTTGCGCATGTACACAAGCAAACATAAAAAAAAAACAGGTTCTACTAAGTTAAACCAGGTTCTACATGGTATAACAAGGTTCTATAATATATAACACAAAATAAAAACATTTTCCCGGGTTCTATTTAATTTAGAAAAAAATCCACAGAAGTATTGTTTTTTGTTTGGGGAAGTACATGTAGTACTAAGAATGTTATGTACAGTTGAATATTGCAAAGCTCTGGTGCATAGGATTCTGTCTCAGTGCTCAAAAGCTTTGCAAAACTTACCATTCTTAAAGTGAGAATCTTAGCACTACATGTATATTCCCAAACATGCAAAATAAAATATGTGGATTTTTCATAGTTAAGCAGAATCAGATAGAATGAGGTTATATATTGTAGAACCATCTGGTTACCAAGTAGATGTTGTAAAATAGTGTTGAAACAAATTAAGCAAGTGATAAAGGTCAGGGATGATATATGACTCAAATATCCCTGACAACTTTAACTTTTTAAATCTGGTTGCAGCCCAAAGGGTTAACCCCCTGAGCTGCACCCTGTTACAATAATTTTAAATTTTCCCCCACTGTTAGATCTAGGTACTAACAGAGCTCACTTCAAAATGACTGGCACTCCTGGTACCCATAGCCTCAGCTGCTATAGTACCAAATAAGTACATGGACAAAAGTTTAAAATAGAAAATTAATTTAATCTACACAATGTAGTAAAGCAAAATGCCACACTGCCCCAGCGCTTCTGCACCTTACTTTCCTCTGCTGTGCCCTCCCTCACACCCCCACCCCCCGAGAAAGGCAAGGTGCTGAAGTGCTGGGGCAGTGTGGCATTTTGCTTTATCACTTTGTGTGGATTAAATTATTTTTCTACTTTAAACTTTTGTCCATGTAGTTATTATTTAGTAATATAGCAGTTGAGGCTACAGATACCAGGTGTGCCAGTCATGTTGAACTTTTCAGAATCCAAGGGTGGTCCCCTTTCTGACTGAGCAGCTCCTGCTTAAAGCTTGTCACATGTAGTAACCCCCTACTGAACTACTAATTGAGCCCAATGGCTGTGTCCATGGGCCATAAAGAAATGCAGGGGTGTTAGGCATTTAGTATCAGTTTGGGGTGTTGTGTTATTCTGAGTAACTGTCAATATTAGTAATACATTACCCACCCTCGTTTTCTACTTTCCCTCTAGTGCACTCTCCTGCCCTGATCCCTATACCTTCCATAGGTAACTATGTCAATATTACTTCATTTGTCCCACCCACCCAAACACCTGCCTTCCTCATCTTTACTCAGAATAACTGAAAAACTCACAACAGTAAACCATCTGCAAATTGTCTTTATGATGCTAGGTGCGTGGTTTGGGGGTTTAACAATGGAGGGTAAATTGTATTTGTAAGAGGGAATGTCTCAGGGGGTTTGGACTTGGAGTTAGGAAGGGGGCTAGAGTAAGATCAAGGATTTTTTTATTGTCATGATGGTCAGTTGGTACAGTATGTGGGAACAGCATTTTATAAAATCTATTCTTTTATTTTCATTTTTCAGGTTATGATGAAAACAATTTCTATCTGGTAGATGGTTCCTTCAGATCAAAATATTGGATGTCATTGGGTGCAGCATTGAAATTGGGAATGTATTGTAAAGTTGACATTTTACAACAAAAAAAATATTAAAATAAAAGCCCTATCTGGAGTTGAACCAGAAGAGTAGTTATTTATTATTTATTTTATTAATGCTTTTGTTTAACAGCCTAATAAGTATTTATTGTGTATTTTGTTATAAAAATCCAATAAAGACAAATGGATGAAGAGCTGTGTGACAATGTGTAGTCATTTCTGATTGTTTTAGATAAACCGCAGTATGTAATAGTCCTTCAGTTTCAAGTGCTAGCCACATTGGGCCTCAGCGGCACATGAGAACCAGCAGTGGATGTTTGTTTTGGAAATTAACGGAAGTCAAGGAACAGAATGAGGACAAGACAGGAGGACCCACCAGTGGAGGACAGACAGGTGGAAAGGCTAGTGGCTTCTAATGGCAACAGAATCCCTCACCATCATCATCATCAGTGTGGCATGGCATCCGGGTGTTGTCAACCTGCATAAATTTTGGACAGTATATGTTTTTTTTTTGAAATTGTATTTTATTCTCCTCTAGCCTGCCTCCTCCAACCTTGGCGTTTGTCCGCGGACATCCCCACCTACGACCAGCTCACAATCCACAGGCCCCCATGGAGCCGCGGTTTACCCCCCGGGCGGGGACGAGGTAGGGGGCACTCCCCCGTAACTTACAGTTTCATCGGCCCCGTGGACTGTCAAGTGGGCGCTGGCAAATCGCGGGCACGTCCCAGGGCCCCGCTTCCTCCCGGACGAGGCAGGCTTCCATTTTCCCTGTTTTCTCCCTCCCCTTAGCAGATACTCCCCCCTGACGTCATGACGCGTACGTCGACGTCTGATCTGCTTGGCGGCCGTCTGACCAATCCCCTGTGCGGGCATGTGCTTCCTTGAGCCTCCACTCGGGGTCACACAAGAGCCGGAATATGGCCATATCCCCACCCCGGAGTAGCCGAGCTGTTGTCGGACGCTCAAGCCTAACTCCCCCCGGCCCACCCACCGGCTACCCGAGTCCGCTCCCGAACCCGGGTTGCCGGCGTGGAGCGAGACAGTATATGTTTTTGAACTGTGGCAGGTTCATTTTAAGAAAAGTGAGCCTTTCTACATTCTTTGTGGAAAGACATGTTCTTTTGTCATCCACTATTACCCCAGCAGTACTGAAAATTCTCTCAGAATATGTGCTTGCAGGTGGGCAACTGAGGTATTCAGTTGCAATCTCAGTTAAAGAAGGCCTCATAGATTTTTTCTGTTGCCAATACAGCAATGATTTGTCACCTGTTGTGAGATGTACAGTCTCCTCCAAATAATCTTTCACCATTTTTGCAGCAGGGACTTCTGGTACCACAGTAGCCAGCTGAGCCTTTCCAGCTGTCTTTATCAGACCAAAGTCTGACAGCATGATTCACAGTGGTTTGTCCTCTTGTGGTGTAGCAGGAGTTCTGGTTGGTGTTTGACAACAAAAAACATCAGTAGTGGTAGTACTTGCAGCAGCAGCAGCAACACAGCTTGTGCTCCCTCCCTCTCCACCAGATCTTGTTCAGAATTTGAATGTTGCCACATGAGCACTGATGATGAACTGCTTTTCTCAACTATATATGCTGACACTTTCTCAATTAACAGTTAACGATAGTGTTCCAGGTCTTTAAAATTGGGTGGTTTGAAGAATGTCTCAATTGTATCCTTAAACTGAGGATCGAGAAGTGTGGCCAAAATGTAATGTTCTGCTCTGCACATATTTACAATGTGCTCATCAGACAGGAAGGTTTTCAACATTTTTCCCACAAGGGATGCAGCATTGATGTCATCAGTGTCAAGGAACTGTGACTTGAGATGATCCAGTCTCATTCTGATGAGTGCGATTAAGGGTAATATCTGGCTTAGCCCAGCACCATCGGAGCTCACAACTTGTGTAGCCTCCTCAAAGGGTTTAAGAATACAATTCAGATTCTCCATCAGATGCCACTGACTGGAGTTAATATTCACATCTCCTTCCCCAATGCCATGTTGGACTGCATATTGATGGATGGCTTTCTGTTGTTCAGGCATTCTCTGCATCATATAGTAGGTGGGATCCCACCTGGTTGGAACTTCCTGTATCATCTGGTGGAGAGGGAGGCTGGTTTCTATTTGAAATCTGTCACAACAACTTTCAGGCTTTCACAGAAAAGCTAAAGTGGGTGCACACAGTGCGGGCAGTTGCAAACAAGTTCAGATCATTTTGGTCCTCACTGATAAAGTCTTTCACCTCCAAGTTAACAGTGTGTGCAAAACATGGTACGTGTGTAAAATTACCAAGCCTTACTGCTTTTACAATATTCGAAGCATTGCCAGACACTATAAACCCTGGTTGCAAGGACTTTGGAGTTAGCCACTTGGCAAACTTTTCTTCAAGGCCTTCCAAAAGAAGTTTCGCTTCATGAACTTTTTCAGAACCATAAATACATAATGCTGCTTTGCCTGCAAACAGAGAAAGACCCTTGCTTTTTGCTGCTGCTGCTGCTGCTGCTGCTAGTGCCACTGCCACCAGTGCTATGACAAGATGATGAGGAGGGGGAGAAAAGCTACCCAATGGCCAGTCACAGCCACATAGTCAGTCATCTGGCCACCTGATCTAAATATCTGTTGTGACGGAACCTTTTGCCCACTGAACCTTTAAGAGCCTCAGACACGCTTGTTACAAACAGTGTCATACAACTTTGGGATGCAACAGTTGAGAAATAAGTCTGGCTGGGGACTTGATATTTGGGCACAGCGATTTCCATTAGGGATTTAAAACCTTGATTAGATACAAACGAAAATGGTAGCAAGTCGGTGGCTATCATTTTTTTTATTATTATTTATTTATTTAAATTCTAGGATTACAATTACCTTTGAGCCCAGGGCTCTTTTACAAAAGGTTCCACGTCAAGACATTGCTATCACATAACAATAGACAAAATTGTTAACACAAATAAGGGTAAAGGATATCAAATTAATTTCGAACAGACAGGGAGAGGGTAAGGTGGAGGCGAAGAGCACAAGAGGGAGGGTGGTAGAAAGAAATGGGAGGGCAAAGGTGGGAGGTAAGAAAATGAGAAGAGAGGAGAGGTGGGAGGAGGTTGAAGTAGCCAGGAAGGTGGCATTGTCAGGTGCTGGAGGCGGATGGGGTAGAGGCCAAACTAGGGGCAAGTGCGTATGTAAGAGCTAGATATGGGAGAGCAGTAGTGGAGCAGTGTTGCATAGATATTATCCATGACAGTCACAGATGCTGGAAGCGACCAGAGTGTTTCGGAGCCTGTATTTGAAGGCCCCTAGCTCAGTGGTATTGATAGTATCATTGGCAAGACTGTTAAACCAAGTGGGTGCCCTGTAGGTGAAAGAACACTGGCCAATGGCTGTGCGGCAGCGAGGAATACAGAAAAGTTGTGGCTTTGATCCCCTAGTAGTTCTGGAGCTGGTTTTTGTTTGAAGGAGTGAACAGACCCTGGGAGGGGCAGTTCCCAACTGTATTTTCTTAGCAATCACGCAGATTTGGTACTGAATTCTATTATCAAGTTGAAGCCAGTTAGCTTGTGAGTAGAGGTCACAGGTGTGTGTGAGCCATTTGGCCCCAGTGATGAGTCGACAGGCCTTGTTTAGGGTGGTAGTTATCCTTCTGAGTGCAGTGGTAGTGGCAGTGCCATAGATGACAAGACCATAGTCAATCTGGGAGATGATGGAGCTTTGAACTGTGGCAAAGAGGACCTCTTTAGTCAGGTGCCGACGAAGCCGCTAGAGTAAGCCCAGTCTTGTATTCACAGTTTTAGTGGCATGGGTTATATGGGTTCCAAAGGACAGGTATGGGTCTAAGGTGATTCCAAGGTATCTGAAGGAGTCAACCTGCTCCAGGGAGTCCCCAAGGCAGGTGTTTAAGGAGAGTTGGTGGTGTTTGTGCTTGTTTTGGTTGCTGGTGAAAATCATGGCCTTTGTTTTTTTCTGGTTAAGGATTAACTTATGTTCTTTGAACCAGCTTTCAACAGAGGTGAAGCCGTGTTGAAGGCTTGTTGCAGGTGACTTGGGTCATGATGAGAGGCAAGAATCACCACATCATCTGCATAGAGTATGACTTGCTGAGAGGTGGAGTCAGGGAGGGAGTTGAGGAACAGGCTGAACAGCAATGGGCCCAGGATGGAGCTTTGGAGGACACAGGAGTGAACCTGTTTAGTGTCGGAGACCACGCCTGATATTTTTACACATTGGGACCTGTTGTCAAGATAGCTATTGAACCATTTCACTGATCCTGCAGAGGGGCCAATGTTCAGTAGCTGATGAAGCATGAGGCGGTGGTGGACAGTGTCAAAAGCCTTTGACAGGTCAATGAATGTAGCTCTGGTTAGGTGACCCTTATTAAGGGAGTTGTGTATGGCTCCAGTAAACTCAAGAAGTGCTGTGGCAGTGCTGCGTCCTTTCTAAATCCATGTTGCTGCTGGTAAAGGATGTTGTACTTGTCCAGATGATCAGTGAGCTGGTCTGCTACTATCCGCTCCAGGGCCTTAGAGAGGGGTGGCAGGATAGAGATAGGTCAGTAGTTCACATGGGGAGGTCCGTCACCACCTTTATGGATAGATGTGACAGTTGCTGTCTTCCATTTGTCAGGAATTGGCTGGAGAGAGAGGAGGGAGAGTTAAAGATCCTGGTGAGAGGCCTCTGAACCTCGTCTAGAGTGAGGGACAGAAGTTTGAGGTCCAGTATGTCAGCACTTGCTCTAGTGTTTTTGATGGCTTTGGAAATGTATTCCTGACGGTATTTTTGTTTACTGCTCTGAAGTAGAATGGGGGACAATTTTTAGGTGATGACTGATGGGTGGGAAGAGGGGGGTCACTGTCGTTGAAAAAATCAGGGGTGAGGATGCTGCTGAGGTCAGTGATGGCACTATTAAAGGTGTTGGCTATGACTTTTAGGTCCAGGATAGTATTCCCGTTTATTGCGTTAATCGCCTTGCCTCAGGCCTATTGGGCTTATATTTCTGTGACCACTCAAAACAGTCCTTCAGTGAAATTTGATGATTGCTACACTTGCTGATATCAGCAGATTTTCTGGGTAGCTTCCTTTGGCTTTTACCACCACAAGGGGTAGATGTCAAGGACATGGATGGTGTATGACTCCTGGCAGGCTGTGGTGGTGGGCTCAGTAGGAGGAAGAAATGCGAAACTGAAGATGTTGTGCTTTGACTGGAAGTCAGACTTTCATCATCCTCCAACTCGATCAATTACATCATCGCCGTGACCTCGTAAACATCCATATCAACACCCTCCTCAGCACAGTGCAACAGTGTAACAACTTGTGTGTGTTCCTTTGTGCTTTTGATGCTGATAAATGTGAGACTTGTTCGTATGTCTTATCATTGTTGTTTTCCCATCCTGGTACCCACTTTACTACGACTTACTCTGGCTTTGCATAATTTGCAAACCACATGACTGCAGGATGATATATTTTATATAAAATCAATCCCACATTATGGATTTCACAGATTTTGTTGCACTGCTGCTTAAAGGGAATATATTCTCCACTGCTCCTGCCATCGCCATAGCCACTACTGCTGCCAGTATCTATCTCCATGCCAATCAACAAATGTTGATGCACAGCAACTCTTCCTGCCTCAACTGCTTCTGTTTCTATTCCTCTAGAATCCTGTACGTCTTCTATTCTGTTTCTCCACTGCAGGTGTAGTTGTCTCATTATGCCCCACTATTTTTTTCTTATCACCACCACCCTTCCTAGAACTCTTTTTTGCTCTTTTTCTGGCCTTGTAGTCCTCCTCATCATCCCACTCCCCAGAACTGCTGCTAGTTGACAGACTGACTGCTACTTTATCTACTGCAAACTCAGGATCTGTTTCACTGATTTCTCCTTCAGGTTCCTCTGTCTTCTCCTCCTCATCATTATCCATCACTCTGCTTCCTAAGACTGGCTGCAGCACTGTGATGGCCCTTGTGCTCATCCTCTGAGCACCACTACAGGTTATTCCTGCAATGTCCTGAATTTTCTGCACTGTTGTCACTGTTTCCTGGATTGCCTGAGAAGTGCTGCTGTTTTTATCACTCATGGCTGCGTGAAGTACTTAAGTAGTAAAACACAAAGCTGGCCTGGTGGTACTGAGGGTTGGCGGACTGGATACCACCTCACGCCACACTGGTGACCCGAGTTTGAGAACAGACTTGGGAAGCTGGGGCTTGGCAGGGGACGGAGAAGATGGAGCACTCGGAGGACAGCTTTCCTCTCCCAGGGAGGGATCCATGGGTTGCTCGGTGTCCTGGCAGCCCCCGATGGAGATCTGGGGCATAGCAGGAACACCAGCCAGAAATCAGGGGCAGAGCACGGCAGACACCATCAAGGCAGCCATGTGCAGGCATCATTGCATGCCGCACTCCGAGGAGGCAACATAAAAAGTGAAAAAACCCCAATGATGAGGATAGGCAATGGCACCCTTCCCAAGTGCTGCACTCCAAAAGCTTCTCCTCCATCTGGGCCTGGCACTTTAAATTGGCAGATAGATCACCCTGGGAAGATAGGGCGGCCCCACCTCAGGGGGTGCAGAGCCAGGGGTCTTCCTGGCCATAACGGATGGAAGGAGGGCTTCAGGAAGGAGGTAGAGCACTCAGATAGCAGGGTTGCCTGAGAGAGTTCCTCGGGCAGTGGCAAAAATGAGTCTATAAAAAAAAATAAGTAGTAAAACACAGGGAAATTATTTCCCAAACAGGTAAAGACAGCATTGTTGGCTGCATTGAGTCAGGTACTTTAAGTAGTGAAACACAGGGAGATTATTTCCCAGACAGATAAAGACTCCACTGCTGGCTGCGTCAAGTTAAATACTTTAAGTAGTAAGACACAGGGATATTTTCTCCCAAAGGGGAAACTACAGCAGTGATGGCTGCATCCAGTCAAATACTTTAAGTAGTAACACGCAGGAATATTTCTTCCCTAACAGGTAACTACAGCACTGCTGGCTGCATCGAGTCAAGTAAAGACACATGGATATTTTCTCCCAAACAGGAAAATACAGCACTGCTGACTGCGTCGAGTCAAATACTATAAGTAGTAAGACACAGAGATATTTTCTCCCAAATAGGTAAATACCGCACTGCTGACTGCGTCAAGTACTTTAAGTACTAAAACACAGGGATATTTTTTCCCAAACAGGAAACCACAGCACTGCTGGCTGCATCGAGTCAAGTACTTTAAGTAGTAAGACACAGCAACATGTTCTCCCAAATAGATAAATACAGCACTGCTGGCTTCGTCGAGTCAAGTACTTTAAGTAGTGAGACACAGGGATATTTTCTCCCAAACAGGAAACTAGAGCACTGCTGGCTGCATCGAGTCAAGTACTTTAAGTAGTAAAACACAAGGATTTTTTCTCCCAAACAGGAAAACACAGCACTGCTGGCTACGTCAAGTCAAGTACTTTAAGTAATAAAACACAGGGATATTTTCTCCCAGGCAGTTAAATACAGCACTGTTGGATGCATCGAGTCAAGTTAGTATTTTAATTAGTAAAACAAAACAGAGGGAGGTTTTTAAACACAGGTCAGTAAGTAATAGTGGCAGGTGCCAGGCCCAACACATTGTTCACCGTTACGCTCATTTTATTTTTTATCAAAACAAAGTTTAACTTTTTCTTTCCATCCCAACACAAAAAGTTGCCTAAGCCAGAGCCTCCACCTTGTTACCTATCACAAAGAGAATGAGGGAGAGACAGGAAACATAATAATTTTTTTAACTGATCCACCACCAAAAATGCCCAAGAGAACAGACAACAAACAACTGCTCTCTCAATGATCTACAAAATGTGAAGCAAGCAGCTTCAAAAGTATGACCCATGTGGGTCTCTCTGTGACACCCTCCAGTAGCTGACCGACTTACTGTAGGGTCACGTAGGGCCATCCTCTAAAACCATAGATACATAGATACATAGACAGTGTCGGCAGATAAGGGCCTATGGCCCACCCAGTCTGCCCATTTGAGCTTGTAAGTTCAGTTTGTTTTCCTAGAAGTCTGTTTCCCTTATCACTGACCTCTAGAATTCCTTTATGTCTATCCCATGCATTCTTAAATCCGTGATTGTTTCACCCCACCACTTCCTCTGGCAGGGTGTTCCACTTGTCCACCACCCGTTCTGTGAAGAAATTCTTTCTCATGTTTCCTCTGAATCGTCCTCCCTCCAACTTCATCCCATGCCCTCTAGTCCTGGAACATCTTTTCGCTTAAAAATAGTGTTTTCCTGCACTCTGTTTCTCCCTGTAAGATACTTGTATCTCTATCACTATCCCCTCTCTCCCTCCTCTCCCTCCTCTCCTCCAGGGAGTACATGTTCAGTTCCTTCAACCTGTCTTCATAGGACTTGTGATGCAATCCATGCCCCATCTTTGTTGCCCTCCTCTGAGCCTTCTCTACCCTGTCTATGTCCTTACGTAGGTATGATCTCCAGAACTGTACACTGTACTCCAGGTGGGGCCTCACTAGTGTCTTGTATAGTGGAACCAGTCCCCCTTTCCCATGTAGCAGGCATACCCTCCCTTTCTCCGCATTTTCTCCATGTCTACCAAAAAGGACTGGTGCCTGTGTGCTTGTCAGTGCTGTGTGAGGTGCATCAAGTGTGCTACACTGGAGAGAAACTGAAGGAGCATGTGCGGCACTGCAACCCAGCATCTGGTATATGTTTTTTTTTTTTCACTTTTTGGGGTAAACCAAAGTTCTCAAAGTTCGCATTTCTTATATACAAGTTCTACCACTGGTGGACTATGGAGAATCATGGGGGTTCAACCTTTTTTTTTTTTAACTTTGGCCAAACCAAACTTGCAGCCCTACTTATCAGATGACCTAAAGGTAAGCAAGCAATGTGAGAAGGCAGTAAGGATAGCTGAGGGGATAGTGGGATATATAGGGAGAGGCATCACTAGCAGAAAACAGAAAGTTTGTATCCCACTGTACAGACAGTTGATGCAACCCCATCTGGAGTACTGTGTGGAGTTCTGGAGACCCAATCTCCATAAGGACACAGACAGAATGGAGGCAGTCCAGAGGAGGGCAACTAAAATGGTGCAGGGTCTGCTACAGAAGCCATACGAAGAGAGACTAAGGGAGCTTAATATCTATACCCTTGAGGAATGTAGGGAGAGGAGGGACATAATAGAAACTTTCAAGTATCTCAAGGGAGTCAACAAAGTCCAAGAGGGTAGTATCTTTCAGAAAAGGAGATGTGTAAGAACAAGGGGACACAATTTTAAGACAGAGGGGGGACGGCTCAAGGGCAATGTGAGGAAGTATTTTTTTCTCAGAGGGGGTGATGGACGCTTGGAACGACCTTCCTGAGGAGGTCATGGGGTCAAAAACAGTGGGGGGATTCAGGAATGCATGGGACAGACATAAGGCAATTCTGGTGGGGGGGCAGGAAGAAGTAGGCTGTTGGTTAACTAGAATCTGCAGCATATCCATTAAGTAGGGAAATGGGCAGACTAGGTGGGCCAAGTGGTCCTTATCTGCCATCAAAGTCTATGTTTGTTTGGATGCAAAGTAATAAAGGAAGTAGGGTAAAGTAACAGCGAGGAGGGAGGGAAACAGTATCATTAAAAGAGAAGGGGAAGGAGGAGGCAGAAAGAAAAGGGGGGCAACAATCAGAGGGTTAACAAAATCTAGAGGGCCATGTGTGCCGATGCTAGTAGTCTACTAAATAAGATTCCAGATCTAGGGACCATCATGGCAGTGGCTGGCCTAGCTATAGTGGCCATTAGCAAGTCATGATGCACTGAAAACCATGACAGGACATGGCCATGCCAGGCTGCACTCTGTTCAGGAAGGACAGGATGGGAAGAAAAGGAGTGGGTGTGGTGCTTTATGTGAAGGATAGCATAAATGCAATGGAGATAGAGGAAATTCAGGGTGAGGCAGAGGTACTGCAAGTCACCCTGGAATTAGGGAACAGAGCCATTATTCACACCGGAGATTTACAGACCTCCAGCACAGGGCGAGAAGTTAGATAAGGTACTTCTGGAAGCCATTGGCAGAATGACAGAAAAGGGGGAGGTGCTGCTGGTGTGGACTTCAGTCTACTGGATGTAGATTGGAGCCTCCCAGATGTGGCTTCAGCTAGAAGCAGGGACATCTTGAGCTTCCTGTGAGGGGCATTTCCCAGGCAACTAGTCAGCGAGTCCACTTCTGATGGGGAAATACTGGACCTGGTACTCACTAACAGAGACACTGTTTTTTTTATTTTTTTTTTATTATTTCTATTTTAGTCTCCTCCCCATATGGCCCCCATCTGACTGGGACCCCCAGCTCCATCCCCCAGAATTACCGGGGTTTACCTTACACCCGGTCCAGGAGCTGTGCCTGTGGAGAGTTGGTCACCATCCTGCAGCTGTTTTTTTTTTCTCGCTTTTCTCCCCATTTTTCCCGAGGGCCCCAGGAGTAGGTTGCATGCGTGTGGGGCATGCATGCACCTTACAGCCCCATGTAATGACCCTCATCCGCCCACCCCAATGGCCTATCACCAGCACCCTGCTTGCACAGCCCCTTGGCCTCCACCAGGGGGTAGTCATAAGCAAGGGATGCCATCCCATCTCCATGGAGAGGAGAGCTGCCTGGTGGCTGCTCCATCCAACTCCGCCCTCCCCCCCCGTGCCGACCTCCGATGACCCAGGCTCACTCCCGAAGTGGGGTCACCAGCATGCCACGAGGTAAGACATCCAGCACCTCGGCCCTCTGCGCCACCAGGCTCGGTAACAATGATACTGTTGAAGATGTCAATGTGGGAGGCCACCTGGGGACCAGTGATCACTGTATGGTGTGGTTCAGTATAAGGATGGCCATGGAATTGAGCCAACATGGGCAAGGGTCCTGGAGTTCAGAAGATTAGACTTTCTAAAGATAGGAGAATGCCTCAGGCCTGAGCTGGTAGTGGGGGGATGACCTGGGGATTGGAGGAACTGTTGGCCAAACTAAAAGGAGGCATAGTGAAGGCAACAAATCTCTGCATTAAGCAAATGAGCAAAAGCAAGAGGAAAAAGAGATTGCTATGGTTCTCGAAAGAGATGGCAAAAAGGAAAGGCTATAAGGTTTGCATTCAGGAGGTATATGGAGATACAAAGGGAGGAGAATAGGGAGGTGTAGCAGGGGAACAGAGAGGGAAGCAGGGGAAGTAGTAAGAGCACAAAGGTTCAGACCAAAGCGAGAAAAGCCCAGTCAGTATCAAAAGGGGGCAAGACATTTTTCATGTATATACGTGACAAGAGGAAGACCAAATGCGGTACTGTAAGAGTAAAAAGGGAAGGGGGAGGACTGTATGGAGGGGAATAGGAAAAGGCAGATGGACTGCATAAAAGTAAAAGGAGCCTTGAAGGGCAGGAGGTGGGCACTAGTTCTTTTCAGATGAAAGAGTCCAGAAGGTACTCTCTCAAAGTGGACAAAGCAGTGGTGTCAGATCTGGTGCATTCACGAGTAAGGAGGAAGCTCAGGGGGGTACTGGCTACACCTCTGACAGTTTTATTTAACAGCTCACTGGAAACAGGAGTGGTTCTGGAGGAGGGAAGATAAAGTCATACTTCATAAAAGTTGTAGCAAGGAAGAGATTGGAAATTATACGTGAGTCAGCTTGACATCGGTGGTAGGAAAGTTAATGGAAACACTGCTGAAGAAAAGAATTGTGGATTATGTAGAATCCAGTGGGTTACAGGACCCAAGGCAGCATGGATTCATAGGGGAAGTCATGTCAAAATTATAATAGATAGGTTTGACTAGGTGACCAAGGAATTAGATCATGGAGGAGAGGTGAACATAGCCACCCACATTTCAGTAAGGCGTTTAACACTGTTCCATATAGGAGACTAGTGAGCAAGCTGGGGAGCTTAGAGTGGATAACAAGGTGACAAACTGGGTAAGAAGTTGGTTAGGGGATTGGAGACAGAGGGCGGTGGTAAATAAAGTTCACTCCAAGGAAGGGAAAGTGACAAGAGGGGCACCTCAGGGATCAGTACAGGTTCCAGTCATCTTTAATGTCTTTATAAACATCATTACAGAGGAGTTGGGAGGGAAGGTCTGCCTCTTTGCGGATGACACCAAGATCTATAACAAGGTGGACACTCCTGGGGGGGGGAGGTTGGAAAGGATAAGCAGAGATCTGAAAAAGCTTTGATGAGTGATGAAGGGTATGGTTGTTGGGTTTCAATGTGAAAAAGTACAAAATAATGCACTTAAGGCATAGAAACCCAGGAATAGAGTACAAAATGGGTGGAGTGGTATTGACGACAACCAAGCAGGAAAGAAACCTGGTGGTAATCATATCAGAAACAACAAGCAACATGGATTCAAGGCAGGAAGATTATGCCTGATGAATCTCATACTATTCTTCGATTGGGTAACTGTCAAAATATCCACAAGTCACCCAGAGAACATGCTTTATTTCAGCTTCAGTGAAGCCTTCAACTCCATTCTACAAAAGCATCTTCTAGCTAACCGTAAAGACACTGGTAATTCAGACCAGTTTATCAACTGGATAAAAGCCTAGCTCCAAGGTAGAAACCAAAGGGTGGAAATCAATGGAGTAGGTTCAAGGAAGGGAGATGTTAGAAGTCAGGTTCCCCAGGGTTCTGTCCTCCATCCTGTGCTTTTCAACATCTTCATTAGTGACATAGGTAAGGACATAAATAGATTAGCGATGTTTGCTGATGACACTAAATTGGGAGGAAAGGTGGGTACCACAGAATCCATCAACAAACTTTAAGCAGATTTAGGAAAACTTGAGGCATGGTACAACCAATGGCAACTCGACTTTAATGCAAAGAAATGTAAAGTGATGCATTTGGGCAAAAACAACCCTAGAATGGAATGTTGGTTGAATGGGGTGCAACTTAATACCATATCAGAGGAAGGGACCTAGGAGAATTAATTGATGAGTTCCTTAAGGCAACCAATCAGTGTAACTCTGCATTTAGCAAGGCCAACAGAATGTTGAGGTGCATCAGCAGAAACTTTGACAGCAGGAGTAGAAACGTTATACTGCTTCTTTACAGATCCCTGGTGAGACCTCAGCTGGAGTACTGAATCCAGTTTTGGAGTCCGAACCTAAAGAAGGACATCAACTAACTGGAGACGGTACAGTGAAGGACAATAAAAATGATAACAGGACTACATGGGCCCGGTGGTGCTGAGGTTTGAGGCGCTGGATGCTACACCTCATGTCATGCCAGTGACCCAGGTTCAAGAAGGGACTCAGGTTGCTCAGGGGTCAGTGGGGTGAGGAAGGATTGTGCATTCTGGACAGCTCTCCTTCCTCGTGGAGGGGGGGATCAGTGCAGCGTGCTGTAGAGTGACACTCAACTGCAGCTGGGTGTTGGCATGGGTGTGCTGCCAGAATGATGTGGGGCCCATGTTCGGGGTGATACTGCCTCCATGGAGGTGGAGCCCAGCCATTCACCCACTGCACATTCATGGGCCCAACAGTTAAAATGGATCTGGCAGGCTCCATGATGGCCTGCCTGTGCCCACCGACCCCTTGAATCTGGATGCTGGCTTTCCAATTGGGAGTCAGTCAACCCTCCCTCACCCTGGTCCTGCCATGGGGTGGACAACCTGTGGAAGATCTATCAGGAGGGATGGTGCAGGGATGCCAGAGCTGAGAGATGAGCCTCCAAGGGAGGAGCCACCTGCCAACTTCTAGAGAGGAGGAGGATAAAGTACAAATTAAAAAAATTAAAAGAATACATGACCTGCCATTTGAGGCATACCTCAAAGAGCTGAAGTTATTCTTGCTGGAGACCAGATTGGGGGGACATGACTGAGACATTTAAGTTCCTGAAAGGCATCAAAAAGTGCTATACTCAGAACTGTTTACTAGATCCCACAACTCTGACACTAGAGGGCACAATTGGAAACTCAAAGGGGAGGTTCAGATGTGATTTCAGGAAGTTCTTTTCTCTGAGAGGTGGTGGCACCTTGGAATAGTTTACCCACTGAGGTGGTAGAGGCCGAAACAATCACCTCCTTCAAACATGGTTGGAACAGGACATACATGCAACATATAGTCGAAGGTGGGGACTCATCTTGAGTAAGAGTTCAGTGCCAGCAGGCATGGCCCAACAGAGGTCCATGCAAACAAATGGGCTGACAAAATGGACCTTGGTCTCCTTTGCCATCACTTGTCTGTGTTCTAAGGCAGTTGGGAAGGCTAGTGGGATGCTGGGGTGCATGTATGGCCAGTAGAAAGAGGAAGTGGTGTTGTCCCTGAAAGGATCACTGGTAAGACCTCACCTAGACTACTGTGTCCAGTTCTGGAGATCACATCTCTGGATGGACATAGATAGAGTGGAGGTGGTTCAGAGGAGGGAAACAAAAATGGGGCTGGGGCTGCATCAAAAGCCCTATGATGGCCAGTCTGTCAGTGCTGCGGTTGGATTTTCATCTGCAACCTCGGCAACCTGGGTTCGGGAATGGACCCGGGTCACTGGACGGCTGGCAAGGGGAGAAGGATGGTGCGTCCAGTGACAGCTAACCTTCTCTGGGGTGGGGAGGGTGGGATGTGGCCTGGTGCCTGCTGGCCTCTGGTAGAGGCTGGGAGCACAGCAGGATGTCAGGTCACAGATGACTGGGAGTGGCAGACATCAGCATACATGTCTAGATGTCTGTGGCATGTCACTCTTCAGAGAGAAAAGTGAAAATGGTGCCCTGGCTGAATGGGTGATGGCCTCCCCAGACCCTCACTGCAGAGTTCCTGGACCTCCATATGCCACCTCAGCAGCACTCAGGATCATTGGTATGGTTGCAAGGCTCATCCCCCACGAAGGTAAAGGACCCTCCCAATGAAGGGATGCATTAGGGTTACCTGGGCTGGCTGCGATGTAGGGTGGTGGGTTGGGGGCGGCTGGGGTGAGTAGGTTCATGAGAGACCTGAAAGAGGGATCAGCACAGAGTGCGGGGGGGGGGTCGCAAAAAATAAAAGTCCTATGAGGAGAAACTAAAGGACCTCAATATGTACCCCCTAGAAGAGAGAAGGGAGAGAGGGGATTTGATAGAGACCATATAACAGCTCACAGATAAGGCACAGAAGGGATGTATCATTAAGAAAAAAAAGTGCACAACAAAAAGGGAATATGATATAAAGCTGGAAGAGGGCAGATTCAGAAGAGAAGTGAGGAAGTACTTCTTCAAAGAAAGAATGGTAGATTTCTGGAACAGCCTTCTAGTGGAGGAGGTGAAGGAAAAAACAGTTGTGGGTTTCAAGAATGCATGATATAGGCACAAGGGAATCATAGTGGAAAGGAAAGGGGAGAAAAGGAGTTGTAGATCAAGTAGAGTCTGCAGTGGGAATATAGGTAGGGAAAATGTGCAGACTGGATGGGCCAAGAGGCCCTTATTTGCCATCAGTTTCTAAGTTTCTGCTTAGCTGTGTAGTAGTTACACATCCTGAAAGGTTAAATTTGTCAAAGTTCTGCCAGACACCCAGAAGTGACCACAACCTGGTGCAATGTGTATGGGCAATAAAAGAGACCAGGCTATCTCCTCGGATTACAGTCAGCCAAGTCCTAAACAAAATGAAGGTGCCTGAATTCAAATCTTACTTGGCCAAAATTTATTGGAGCTTCTTAGAAGCCATTCCCGACATTGACTTGGCTCCAGAGTTCATCTCTGAGTTCACACATGCCTGTGATATATTTGCACACTTTAAAAATGCAAGGCTAGAGAAACACCGTCCAGATGGTTCCTTCCCGAACTCCTTGCCTGCATGAGTGCGAGGGACAATCTATGGGCACTAACCAGGGAAACAGGGTCCCCTGTCCACATGCAAAAGTGCAAGGAAGCCCACAATCAGTTCACCAGTATGATTAGAAATGCCAAATCTGACTTCTATAAAGACCAGCAGTCACAGAACTGGAGCAAAGGGAAAAGGTTCTAGGACAGCATCTCGGAGGTATAGGCAAGTGAGTTAAGACTTCTCCTTAGATCCTCATCGTGAAGGTTCAAGAGGTCCTTAATCCTACCAAAATTGTCAATTACTTCAACACAGCTTTTACTGACCTCAGTTTTGTCATCCCCACTTAGCCTGCCCAGACCCCCTGCAGGGAACCAAGTCCTGAAGCCTCCCAGATGGTGAGCTCTGAACCAGGGTAACCTAAATTCGACTTTAAGGTTGTTTTCGTCAACGGCACCTCAAAATACATCAGTGGAGTACTTGGCAAAATTGCATGTGGGAGTAATTTTGTTGATATTAAACTTCTTGCCCGGTCAGTAGAGGAACTTTCCCACTCCCATCTCTAGAACTTTTAACTTGTCCCTGTGCTACTCACAGTTCCCTGTGAAGTGGAACTGTGTACTGGTTATATCACTTTTCAAAAGCAGAGACTACAGTATCCTTGCCAATTCTAAACCTATTTCTATTCTCTACCTCCTATCCAAGGCCCTAGAGAGAACAGTCTTTGACAAATTTGTCACATACCTCTAAAAATAGTGACCAGTGTGTACAGCAGCATGGATTCCCAAAGCTCCACAGCACCAACGGGCATTGTTGGAATACACCAGCCATGTCCATGAAGCCCTTGACAATGTTGACCTCATAGGAGCTATTTTTATTGACCTCACTAACACCTTCCACCTGGCCAACCATAAGCTCCTACTTAAAAAATCCTTGGCCTGGGTTTGTCACCACTGGTATCTCAGCAATATTTCTCAGCATGTGAAGATCGATAAATCCTTGTCTGACACTAGGGGAGTACCTATTGGTGTCCCCCAGGGTTCCTTCTTGGGCCCACTCCTATTTGGCCTCTTCATAAATCAGCTACCCGATGCCTGTTAGAGACCAGCGTACTCCACTATGTTGATGATGCTGTAGTCTATTCTAAAACCCTGGCCTTGATAGCCTCACCATCACTCCCCAAAGTAACTTCATGACTCTAGAAAGCTGGCTCACCATCAACAAACTGGTCCTCAATTGCAAAAAAGCAAAGACAATGCTCTTCCCTAGCCCATCACAGATGAGGAAAGTTCCATGATATGTCATCCAGAATGGCCAGGGACAAAACCTTGAACAGGTGGAGACCTACAAATACATTGGAGTAACTGTAGATGACACCTTATCTTTTGCTCCCACGTTAATAATCTGGTGGCCATAGTTAACAAAAAACTGGGTTCCCTGTACCGTAACTGGAACAATGTCACTGGGTATGCTAGATGCCTTATAATGGCCAGCTCCATTTGGCTTACTTACAGATTATGGCCTCCCTGTCTACACAGCTGCCTGTGACATAGTGCAAAAAAGAGTAAAGCTGATCTGTAGTAAGATGTGTTACTTTTGTACTTGGTGCAAATAACTGTACTCAGAGTTTTACCCTTTACTGCACACTAAGTGACTTTCTTTACCCAGCAGAATAAAGCTCCAGACTTACTTGCTAGCCAAAAAGATGCTTAGACCCAACATCTCCTGCTTTACAAATTGCTTCTGCACCATCACCAACCAATCCCTGAAACATAACCAGGAATGCCCTTAAGCCTCCTTTCTGTTAACTCTGGTAACTCAGCTAGGCAAGTGATCATTTGCTGTCAGGGCCACTAAAATGAACTGTTTGATACACTGTTGAATCTTCCCAAGATTAATCTGTTTAGAGATATCTGCAGTCTACCCTGCAGTCCAATGCAGTTGTAACCATTAAACTGTTTCATTTGGTTTGTCTCTGTACATGCATAACGTCGCCTTTTTATAAAATGATCTACAGGGATTTTTTTCAAAACTGTATGTAATTGTTAAGTCTTAAGTGTTTTGAGCATGACTAGGCATATGCTCTGGAACTGCTTATTGCTCACAGGATGGACACTTCAGGGGTGGAAAGAATGGGCAGAGATCTGAAGAAAACTGGAGGAGTAGTCAAGAGTATGACAGTTGGGTTTTAATGCAAAAAAGTGCAAAATAACTCATTTAGGCCATAGAAACCTGGGGGTAGAGTACAAAATGGTGGAGTAATATTGACAACAATCAAGCAGGAAAGAGACTTGGGGTAACTATATTGGATGACCTAAAGGTGGCCAGGCAGTGTGACAAGGGAGTCGGGAAAGCTTGTGCGATGCTGAGGTGTGTAGGAAGGGGTATCACCAGCAGAGAAAGGGAGGTGGTGTTGCCACTATATAGATCACGAGTAAGAGCCCACCTGGAGTACCATATCCAGTTCTGGAGACTGCATCTCATGAAGGATATAAACAGAGTGGTGAGGTCAAGAGGAGGCTATCAAAATGGTGCAGGGTCTGCATCAAACACCCTTTGAGGAGAGGCTAATGGGTGCAATATATACATTACACCCTGGAGTAAAGAGAGAGAGAGAAGGATGTGACAGAGACCTTTAAACCCATTCTTACCAATAGGGCCATATGCGCGTGAACAATCCATTGCTTAACTTGACCCAAAATGGCTGCATAAGATAGAATGAGTTAAATACCTCACAGGGGATAATAAGATAGAGGAAGGGAGTATTTTTCAAAAACAAAGGTGCTCTAGAACAAGGGAACATACTATGAAGTTGGAATGGGGTAGGTTCAGAAGAGATGTGATGCATTATTTCTTCACAGAAAGAGTGATAGATTCCCAGAACAGCCTTCCAGCTGAGGTAGTGTGGGTGAAAACAGTGGTGAGATTAAAAAATGCCTGAAACAGAAACATAGATCCAATTTTACAGACAGTCGGCAGGGGTCGAGAGGACCAATCCCCAGTCGCGGAGCCCGCTATAGGATCCAATTTTAAACGCGGCTGAGTTCAGCATCGCGCTACTGAATCTAAACCACGGTGTGGAACAATGGACACAGGTAATGGCCAAGTTCAAATCAGACTAGCTGTTTTACAGTCGGTGAGCAATGCTGATAGTTTTCTGGCTCTAGTAATTGTAATGAATTTCTACTGAGCTTGTGCATGTCTACATATGGCCCTTTAATATTAACTCTGCCTATTTTTTAAGCAATTTTGTTAGTATCTGCCAGGACTTTAACTGTAGGCTTGAACAATGCTGTAATTAAGGAAACAAATTTCTCTTGCCAGTATTAAGCTTGTTAAAATGTTGTTGTGGAGGCAGTATAGCGCAGTGGTTTAAGGCTCTGAGCTACAAATCTGGTGACATCCAGCAGACCAGACCTGGGTTTGAATCCCACAGCTTCCACTTGCATAGTGTGTGACCCTCAGCAAGTCACTTAACCTCCTTGTGCTCCCAGGTCACTCCTGTAAAAAGCTTCCAGCTTAGTGTGCTATACCTGGTTAAACAACTAAATAAATAAAAATGACATGCTAAACATTACGTTTAACAAGAAGCCTCAATTTAAGCCACAATTCAGCAGCAGCAGGATCCAATTGTGTACTCACATGTTATCAATCAATTGAATTGATCTCACGCTGTTTAGAGCCTTCAAATAACCAAGCCACCTTTCTTTCCTCCTCAGACAGTCAGCAGGGGTTGAGAGGACCAACACCCCCCCCACGGGCTGCCGGAGCCCCGCTGTAGGATCCAATTTTACAGGTATGGCTGAGTTCAGCATCGTGCTATGAATCTGAACCGTGTGTGTGGCCCTGCTGGCACTGCATACTGGCTACCCCACAACCTCCACCACCACCCTTGGCAAACTAAGACTTATACAGGGTTTGTCACCCCACTCTCCCATTAGCAGTTTATAGCATTGCCTCACTAGCAGCTGCTACCTCAGATCCCACTGCCTAACCCTGCAAACAACATGCTGCTTCTGTTCTTCATCATACTGTGCCTGCTCTCACCCCTAACCTCCCTCCTACCTACCTCCCACCCTCAAATGCAGAAAACCCCCTCCTCTTTAATTACTGACACTACTCCCCTTCATGTAACCTCCACCCTTGTGCTGCAGCAACTTCACTACTGTCAGAGCAACTGGATCCCTAGTGCGTCCATCCTGCCTCCCTCGTTTCACGCAGGCCTAATAGTACTAATCATGTCCACACTAAATAGCTCTCTGCAATCATCACAAGTTCCTACCCCCTGCAAGCCCAAAGGGGGCATGCGCCTTCCTAAACAATTGGTAGTGATGCTGCTCCTCCTCCTGTCTGGAGACATAGAACTAAACACTGGTCCCAGCCTCCCCAGCACCTACCTGCCCCTCACACTACCAAGGATACTTCAAATTGTACACCTCAACATCTGTAGCATATTGAACAAAATCACTGCTCTGCAACCCATAGTACTATCACTTCGCCCAGATGTTATGATTATCTCTGAGACCTGGCTAAAGCCCCAAAATTTGGACACAGAAGTTTCTATACCTGGCTACTCACTCTTTCGGCAAGACCGCCTGGGCAAAAAAAGGGGGTAGGGGTTGCCATGTACATCTCCTCTATGCTCCAGTTTACCCCTGTTCGGCTCCCAATTCCCACTCAGTCCATCAACACCCTACTAAGCAAACTCTCCCTCCCCTACTCTATTCCACTATATATTGCAGGGTCCTACTGTGCCCCTGACACCACCCTGCCCGACATTCTGGACCACCTGGACACCCTAAAGTCTGCCACCTTGGGGGGCAAGTTACATATTCTAGGGGATTTGAACTTCAACTGGCTCGCACACAGAAACTCTAAACTCTGCAGCCAAGTCTCTCCCTTAAACCTCACCCAACAAATTTCGGAACCCACTCGACAAAATCACACATCTCAGAACCATTCACTCTTGGATTCGGCACTTACCTCCCACCCCTATTGGATCATCGAAGCTGGACTCCTCCCAGACTCCCTAAGTGATCACCACATGATCTATGTAGCCAGAAAAATATTCAGACCCAAATCACCACCACCACAGATGTTGCTCACTAGGTCATACAGAGCCCTCAACCTAGATGAGCTGCTAAGTGACTTGTCACAAGTTGATTGGTCCTTCATACTCCAGGCATATTCCCTCAACTTAGCCCTAGAATTCTTTAAGGATACTTTCCTCGCAGTTTGGAACACCCATGCTCCCCTGAGAAGGATGCAGGTAAGGGGTTCCCACCTGCCCTGGATCTCTGCTAATCTCATCAACCAATTCCATGCTAGGGACCATGCCTGGAAAGCATACAAGGCAACAGGCACTCAGTGGCACTCCAGTTATACCGGACACTTTGTAATTCCTGCACAAGGTGAATCCCTTAGGCCAAAGCCAACTACTTCAAGACTTCCTTCCACACAAACCTAAATCACCCTCAAAATTCTAGAAAACAATCAAGTCACTTTTCTCCCCTGCTCAACCTCCACCCCCACCCACCCTAAAAGTGGAAGGCTCCTTTGTCTCTGAACCAGCCGAAGTGGCCTCTGTTTTCAATACCTTCTTCACTAGCTGCATCCTCTCTCCTAGCGTCCCTACCATTATCCCCAGAGGATGCTCCTCTCCCACTGCCAACATCCTCCCAGGCTACTGGCTTCTCTTTTTGCTAGGTCACCCTGTCCGATGTGCTAAAAGCCCTGTGGTCACTCAACCCGTCAAACGCAAATGCCCCTCAGGACTAGATTCCAAAATGCTTCACCTCTCTGCCCCGGCCATCGCCACTCCACTGGCCACCCTGTTCCGACTCTCATTTTCAGTTGCAGACATACCTTCTGACTGGAAACATGTCACTGTCATCCCCCTCCTGAGAGGGGGGACGACCCACGTACCAGGAAACTACCGCCCGATCTCCCTACTCCCTATTCTAGCCAAACTACAGGAGCACCTTGTCCTAGCCCAACTCTCCTCCTTCCTTGACTCCTCCTCCTTCTTCACACCCTACCAATCAGGTTTTGAAAATCACACTCCACCATTATGTCCCTGCTATGGCTCACCACGCCAACCTCACTGGCATGGACAAGGCACACTATCTCATCCATCTTCATCGACCTCGCAAAAGCTTTTGACACAGTCTCCCATGTCTTACTGCTCCCAAATCTCTAGTGCCGGACTCTCAGGTGCTACCACCAGTTGGTTTCACTCATACATGGTTGGTAGATCTCAATCTGTAAGAACTGGACCTCACACCTCCACCACCTCCCTATCACCACTTGGGTTCCAAAGGCTCAGTCCTTGGCCCGATACTCTTCTCTATTTCTCTAAATGAACTTCCCTCAGTCTGCCCATACATCCATTCACCTGTATGCTGATGACACCATACTTTATGCATCAGACCCTCCCCACAGATGTGGCCTACTTACTCCAGCAGGATTCAATGCAGTACAGAAACCAGCTTGTTCTTAACCCTAGGAAAACAGTCTCCCCTAACTTTGGGATAAGGCAAAGGCCTCCCGCTCCAATACCCCTACTTTCTTCACCTCAGAGGGACTCCTTTAGAGTCTTGCACCTCCTTCAAATACCTCGGGGTCTGGCTTGACCAGCACCTTGACTTTTCTGCTCACATTGACTCAATCCACAAGAAACTGCGCCCAAAACTCAGTGCATTATACCAGAACAAGGGCAGCATCCCTCTGGCAATCCGTAAAGAAATTGTTCAGAAGATGATCCTCCCAATACTTGACTACAGGGATATAGTCTACATTGCTGCTCCCAAGTCTGCCCTAGAAAGCCTTGATCCTCTTTTCCACTCCTTCTGTCGCTTTGCACTTGACTGCCCCATTTGAACTCATCACTGCAACCTCTATAGATCCCTTGATCTACTGCTGCTCCACAATCGTAGACACATCCACAGTATCAGGTTCACAGCAAAATTTTGGGTACTGTCCCTTCCTCCCTTCCTTGTATCTGTCCTCTCAGCCCCATCACAGCCTGCCTATTCCCTAAGGAGTGGAAACTCCAGACTTCTCCATGTTCCTCGTATTTCCACATCCAAGGGCCACTCGGCGTTCAAATACCTCTCACCAAAACTCTGGAATGCACTGCCAGCTGACATAGGTGACTTTACCACCACCTTACATCTAAATCATCTCCTCAAGGTTCATTGCTTCCCATTATGCGCTCTCACATAGGGCCACCAAGAGGTAGGTGCCCCAGACCCCTTTTGTACTTTGGGCCTCTAGCTGTGCTGCACCCCGTTCCCCTTGACTGGTGCTCTCTGCACTCTGCCGCAGCCATACAAATGACCATTTAGTTGAACACAAACTGTGCACGCATTTTGCTTCCAGACTGTTTTTTCTGCATATGTACATATTGATTTTGTTCCTCACTGCCTTACACACTTTTATATGCTTATTTGAACTTTTCTAATATATATCTGTATTTAATTTACAACTGCCTTGTATATGATTTACAACTGTCTTGTGTCTACTAATTGTTTTAATTGTATACTGAACTGTACGCTCAATCTAATTGTGTTACTGTATGCTCCACTGTCCACTTCCCCCAGGACGCATCTGGAATCAAGCGGTACCCCGCTCAGTATGCCTTCCTGGTAAAACTCTTAAATAAATAAATAAATAAATAGGGGTTAGGTAGGTGGGGTGAAGAGACAATACCATAAATCAAGTGGGTCTACATCAAAAATGAAGGTAACAAATGCATGAATTAGGTGGACCGGGTGGGCTAATCAGCCCTTATCTGCTGTCAGATTCTACTGTATGTTTCTGTGTTTCTGTTGTACTTGTTATGTATTTTGTGTCTTTATATTGGATGTGGAACCTTTGCAAAAGAGCATTCGCGCTCAAAGATAATCTCCAGAGTTTTTTATAAAATTTAAAAAAATCCTCCAGCATATCTGTTCTTGAATTGACAGCCCTTTTTTCAAATTATACAGTAAATTACAAAAAAAGTTGATTAAAATTACATTCTGGAATATGCAGTTTAAAAGGCAACAATTTATACTGATAATTTCAAAATTATTGATACATACAGTACATGCACCCTCTTACCCTGCTTCCAAATCTTTGTGCTCTCTCAGATCTAAAGCAGGCAACACAGTACAGACCCTCCCTTCTAAAAAGAACACTGGACAATGGTGCTTTAGATATAGACATCCACTAAGCTGAGAAACAGCCTGCCAGTACCCTAACCCCTTTGCCCAGTTTCCCTACCACCAAGTCCAAACCTAAGGAATTCTACTGGGCCCCTCTGTTCTGCCATAACTCTTCCCTCCAGCCTACATATTTCTACAACTATGACAGAGAGGTTGCTAATATGATTGTGTTTCATGTGTTGTGAAATCATTGTATATCCCCATTTATTGCTTAAATACTGCTACGTACATGTATATCTCTGTTAATGCAATTTGTTGCTTTTTGATATTGTGCATTACCCTGAATTATTTATTACCTGTGTTTTCCTTTGTACCCCCAGTCACAACTAGAAAAGAGCTTCCAGGGCTCTATTTACCTAGTAAAATATGCTTTAAATAAACTTAAATTGCATACTGTGGTTGTTCAAGTTAAGGTTCATACTAAGTTCTATGGGGGTAGAAGGCAGTCATATGACAATACAATCCAAAAAGCTGAGCTAAGAAAGGGTGTCAAGACTTCAAGTGGTTTAGATAATGATAAAACGTTATTTTAAAAATAAAATGACAGTAGCACCCCTGCTGCCACTGACGTTTCATTCCAAGCACTAACATTTTATTCAAGGTCTTGAAAATCCTTAGTGTTCGGAGGGAAACGTCAGTTGTGGCAGCGGTGCTACTGTCATTTTTATTTGTTTAAAATATAATTTTATCTTTATCCAAATCACTTAGAGTCTCGATGCCCTTTCTTAGTTAGTCAGCTGTTTGGATTGTATGTGGTACTGTCGGATACACTGGAGCTCCAGAGGTTCATTTCAGTGCTATCTATTGGAACACTGAGCCATATGAAGATCAGGACCCCCTGTACCCTTCCCCCACTGCTTAGTGGTAACACTTTTTAATTCTATCGCACATCAGATAATTATCTAACATAGCCTTAAAAAGTGTCCTATTTTTTGCTTTGAGCAACTTCTGCTGGTAGTGCATTCCATATACTAAGTACACACTGGGCAAAGAAGTTTCTCCTTCTGGTTCTAAATACTCTCCTTTTAAGTTGTTTTTATGTCTCTTTACGATTTATTTTAAATTCTAGATTCATGCCAGTCTTGTAGTCATTATCCCTAATTACATTAAGTTTAAATCTCATCTCATTCATCTCCTATTTAGAGTCAGCATATTCAGGCTATACTGTCTTTTGTTTTTGATTAATTTATTTATTTTATAATTTTTGGCCAGGAAAGACATACTAAGCCCAGGCTTGTTTCCTGGTGGGCCCTGGGATCAGAGGCAAGTTATGTGACTTGCTCATGGTCACGCAGTATGCAAGGAGTGGCTGGTGGATTCAAACCCAGTTATCCATGCTTGCAGCTTACTGCTCTATGTCAAATTCTTCTGTGTCCTCAATTTTATAGCCATAGCCTTTGATCTTACAAGTTGATCTCTCCAACAGACACACTCCCGTGAAAATGAGTCTTCCTGTTTGTAAGAAATGCAAATTGACTGCAATGCTTTGATCTGTAAACTGCTAGTCTAGGTTTTGAATCCACATCCAACCTTTATATCTGTCATACTGCCCAGCTGTTTTCACTTTGACCTGAGGAAGAGAGTTTTATCCCTTGAAAGCTAGTCTTAAAAATAATTTTGTTAGTCCAATAAAAGGTATCACCTGCAACATATTTGTTGTTTTTTCTCTACATAGCCATAGTCCAACTCTTCCACTCAGTCAGTGTCCCTTCTCAAAACTCATTGCCCAGGACTGGGATGCATAAAGCAAGGGAGTTCTTACATGCGGTTATATGGCTGAGAGAAATTAGTGGATTACTTAGTCTTGAGATCCCAGAGTTTTCTGCCACTAGTGGTTTTCCTCACATTTACAGGTAGCATTTATCTCAATAACTGCTAGTTATTTCTGATATAACACAGAATGCAGCAATTTACAGGACAGCAGGAGGTGAGCACCATCACGATCGACTCTTCGTCTTTGTTTTTTATTCATACATTTTGCTCCCCCTACTCCTGCACGGTTGATGTGCTGCCTTCTGGAAGGATATACCAGCCTTCATGTGGCTAGGAGGAGGAGGGGGATTTTCCTGTATTTGTTTCCCCCATTCTTCTGTGAGTGTGTTCCTTGTACCCCTTTTAAAGAAATCCTCGATCCAGACTGTCTTGTGAACTGCAGACCTATTTCTAACCTGCTCTTTGTGGTTAAGGTTATTGAGGAGGTAGTTGCGTTGCAGCTGGAGGACTATCTTACCACCCACAAGGTCTATGATCCTCTCCAGTCTGGTTTCAGGAAGAGGCACGGTACCAAGACTGCCCTTGTTCAGGTACTAAATGATCTCCTGATGGTGAGAGATTGGAAGAGCCATTTGATCTTGGTTCTCCTTGATCTCTCCTTAGAATTTGACACCATGTACCATGGAGTATTACTGGAGCACCTGCAGCTGATCTGTGGACTGTCGGGTACAGTTCTCAGATGTTTCCATTCATTCTTCATGGGCAGATCTCAGAGAGTGGTGTCAGGGATCTTTTCCTTGACCCCTCTCCCTCTGTCATTTGGGGTGCCGCTGGGCTCTGTGTTGTCTCACATGTTGTTCTCAGTGTATATGCTTCCATTGGAAGACATTATAAGGAAGTACAGACTGAGTTTTCTCTGCTATGCAGATGATACTCAGCTGCACATGTCCTTTGTGCTAGAACAGGGTGATTCTGTCTCAGTCTTTAACAACTGCCTTGTTGAGATTCAGGACAGGATGAGTGCCAGCTGGTTGAGATTGAACCCTGATAAGGCTGAGGTGTTGGTGGTGGACCCAGGTCATCGGGCAGAGAGATCACCTCCTGGTCAGCCATCCATGCTTATACTGGGGGGCATCCAGTTGAGGACCTGAGAATGGGTGTGCAATCTAGGCATCGTACTTGACGGTGAACTGACACTTAAGTCTCAGGTGTCAGCCATCATCAAGACCTAGTTTTACCTTCTGAGAACATCGCTTGGATAAAGCGCCTTGTTCTGCCCAAGGATCTTTCAATGTTAGTCCATGCCTTTGTGACTACCAGCCTTGATTATTGCAATGCTGTATACCAAGGGCTTCCATGGATGGATGTCCATTGCCTGCAGCTGGTGCAGAATGCGGCAGCCTGGTTGTTGACTGGGTTGTCAAGATCTAACCATGTCACACCTGTGCTCCACAAACTGCACTGGCTGCCAATGTGGTGGAGGATCACTTTCAAGGTTGCTTTGCTGACCTGTACAGCCCTACACAAACAGGGACCATGTTATTTACAAGACCGCCTTTGTCCCTACTGCCCCTCCTGCCCAATCTGTTCCACCAATGAGGGATTGCTGGAGGTTCCCAGGGTCTGTCTGAAAAACTCAGGGGCCAGAAACTTTGCTTTTGTGGCCCCGACCCTGTGGAATTCTCTACCTCATCTCATGGGAGGGTGCCTGTCCACTGAGTCATTTAAGTCTGAGTTGAAGATCCATTTGTTTGAGTTGGTGTTTTCCTGATGCTACTTAAATTGTTTTAATTATGTCATGGTGTGGGATTTGAATGGCTTGAAATTGTTTTTATGATTGTTGGTTGTACAGGTGCTTTGATATTTGAAAAGCACCTTCTTACACATAAAGAATGAGTTGACTTGTCCCCATTTGGATACCAATGTGTGGGACCAAGATCCCCAATGTGAGATTGCTAACAGATGCCCACTGATACACAGCAGTGTTCCTTCCTTCCTCCCTGTGCCCCAAACTTCTGTGCCTCTCTTACATCTACTGGTGGCAGTACTGCTGTGGGATGCAACTCCCTCCCCAGAGGAGAGTGCCCACTGGGATGCTCAGTCCTCCTGCTGGCCCCAATGACTCACGCTTGTTCCTGAACCAGGTCGCTAGTGTCTGCAGTGGCAGTCCTACTTCCATATCAATGAACCAGCACCCTTGGTTTTTTACAGCCACATGGGCAGAGCCATGTTGACATAATGCTATGAATAGGAGAGAAAGGACTGTGAAGCAGGTGGCCACTGGCCAGATACCTAGACTCCTTCCATGAAGTGCTTGACTGGAACTATACCACATCTCTCCAGCTCCTCTACATTCACTACAGTGCTTTTCCTTTGTCTTTACCGACCACCCTGCCAGCACTACTTCACACTATTTCCTTGCTTTGTGTACCTCCAGAATGTATATTGTACCCTGGACTGCATTTTGTGCCTCAGTGCTGTTTACTGTACCTTTGTACTGTATTTTGTGTCACTGTACTATGTACTGTACCTTGGCATAAACTGGATGATCTTCCAGCAAACTTCTTTCCTGGTTCATAGTTGTGATTTGCATCCTTAGTAAGGTTATGTTCTTTGTTTATCTGTTAAATTTGTCATCACCTGGCAAATTAAGTTTCAGTTCAGAGAGCACAAGGGATTGAAAGTGGTAGCATATTGAAACATATAGACGAGGGGTGGATTCAAACCCTGTCACCCATTGCCATCATCCAAGAAATGTTGTGTGCCACTTTCTAGGAGGTGTGAAATGCAGTCGTTTAACTAATTAAGTATAGCAAATCTGTTTCTTGTTAACACTGTGTCAAGTAATGGTAGTGCAGTATTTCCCCTTCCTTTTCTACTACGTGGTTGAACCATGCTCCACACATTATCCAAGAGTTCCTCTTCCTCAGAACGCTTTCTCTTTCCACTCTTATTTGTCAAGTGTTCACTATCATTTTGTCGCTCATTTGTTATGATTGTACTCTTACTCTTCAGCCTCGTAGCCATTTCCTCCTTTGATTGGTCTAGCATATTAAACCTTAGCCCTAGCTGTTTTAATTCCTTTAAGAGTTTTTTTATTTGTATTGCATTTTTCATACACAAATCGTCCTTTAATAACTTGATTTTTTTATTATCGTATACCTCATACACTCAATACACGTAAATCCTACTTCGCTATCCGGAGTAATAATAGTGTCAGCCATGTTAGAAAATATAATTCTAGTAGAGAAAATAAAGAGTGTAGGTTTTGGTATAGGAGTTTATGTAAAAGTAGACCAGAACACAACCCAGTAATGGTGACTTTAGCTGCCAAAATCCTGCAGCACTGTTTATAATCTACTGCAAACTCCATTTCCTTGATTTTGTGACCTATTGTTTTGATACCTTTTTGCATACACTTTCACATTTTTATTGTGGTTCACACCTATTTTGAATGATAAATGTATAATCTTTAGTGCTCGTACCTTTAAGTGTGGCATTTAAAAATGAAGTATCACAAAGGGTGGTACACTCCCGGAAGACGCTTGTGCGAAATCGGTAGCCGTTGGTGGGGCTCTGCTGGCATTACACCAGTTTCATCATGCATTTATACATGTTTGAGGTCAGGACACAGTTGGCTTTAATTAAACACTTTACATTTTTGCATACTATTACCTCTTAGTGGTTTTTCATCAGTGGGTAGTGCTGGAGTGCTGTTTTTGTTAGCACTATTTATAATGCAATAAAAACTTTAAAATGCCCCAAGGTAAATAATTTGTTATGTGGCTATAGACACAAAGGGTACTACACTTTTCAGATGCCCTCAGGACCATTGTAAGAACAGATCCAACAGTACTCACACACAAAAGTCAGCCACTCTGGGTTTTTTCTGATGAAGAGCCTGGGAGACTTGAAACACTAGGTAGCAAGTTGAGCAAGTTCTGCTCTTCTACCATCAATAAGCACTCAACAGGATGGGCAGTATTGGATTATAACTACTGGATCTAATTTTTCTCATAGGGGAGACCGGGTTGTAATTATGTCATTATAACCAGCTGGTTATAACGATGAACACACGCCCAGTTTTCCTAGATCTGCACATGCGCCAACTGTTATCTTCCTCTTCTCTGTGCAGTTTCCCGCCATCCCCACTTCTAAGCATTGCAAAGTTCCCCAACAAAAGAAGTCATCAGTAAGTTCTTTTTTTAAACAAAAATATCACTTGCCACAGCAAATCTTGATTCTCAAAGTGGAAAAAACAAACTAAACACTTCTTCAGTTTAGGAACCATTAGGGATCGCGCAGAAACCACAGTGATCAGCAGCTCAACTCCATGGACAAATCAATTTGTTTTGTATAATTGCTGTACTAAAAAAATGATCCCCAACAATTATATAAAATAAAGGATGGGTAGATGTGTAAAACTCAGATGTTGCACCCCTCTTCAGGGTGTGATGTCTTATAAACCCCTAGAGCTTCGCTCTCGTGGTTTATGTGACATCGAATCCCTCTGGGGGGATGTAAAATCTTCATTATAATCACCTACGCATCCATTATTCTCTATGTACCAGACTGCCCAGGAGCATAATGAGGCCCAATGCTGCAGGAGAAGGGCTTGTATAGTCCATATCATTCACCCTGAAGGGTATTATTGGACTTAGAAAACAGCATCTGATTCACAATGTAAGGAAGAAGTGAATAAAATGCTTAATAAAATGAAAAGTGTAAATATTTAAAAAAAAAAAGCAGCTTGTAGGGTAAGTAGTCCCTCTACTTCTGCATTGCCAGTAGATGGCACTGTGCTGTTTTGAAGGTGCTGCTTTCTTAAGAGCATCTTTTTTTTCCACAGGGTATCTCTGCCCCCCACTCACACCTGTTACTATGTATGGGTCAATGTAGAATTATCCACAGAAACAGAAAATACTTTCTTCTATGACAACATTTTTTTTCCATCTGATGGTCAATCTGCAGAAGGATTTTTGTGGTCCGTGGGCAGTGGGGATTATTTGCACAAGCTGTGATCGAGAGCAGAACAGGAGAGGTCTGTTGGCACCAGTGATTGCTGAATATGACAGTACGTGGGGAATATGAACAGAATTCAAACTGTTGTGTTATGAAACACATGCATGGAGTGGAAGTAAGTGAT
The DNA here is from genome assembly GCA_016271365.2 of Neoceratodus forsteri. Taxonomy (NCBI): domain Eukaryota; kingdom Metazoa; phylum Chordata; order Ceratodontiformes; family Ceratodontidae; genus Neoceratodus; species Neoceratodus forsteri. Next base: position 48,552,449 of record CM028129.1, on the reverse strand, counting down.
GAGAACTGGCTGTTACAAGCTGCTAGTAGTGTGGAGACAGAGTGTGTAGCAAGTTTATTAAAAGCGGAATAGAGCCACAGAAAAAAAGACTGTCTGGCTGGTTTGTGGGAAGAGGTATGCAACTGTCTCTCACCAGGTTGAGTGCATTTTCTTAAATGAGTTAGGGAAAATTAACAATAGGAAGGGTAAGGCGCAGTCTTGGAATGCCACCAGTACTGTGAAATTGCCAGTATCATGAAAGCAGAGCACATGACTTGAGTGGTGGCAGACAGTAGTATTAAAATGTCTTGGCATGAAAAAACTGAACAAAAAAAGTATTTCTGACTTTATGTGCCAATCAGGACCCAAGTTGGATTCAGAGGTTGTGTTTTCTTCAACGGTGTGTGTATGGTGGGGTCATTGCTTGGTAACACAGGGAAAAAATGGGTGCCATTAGATTTTTTTTAAATGTGGGGGCAGAGTGATTTGTTTTGTGATGTGATGCACTGGGCTGGTACTTGTTATTTACTGGCCTCTGTTGGCACGTAAATGTGCCCCTTACCAGGGGTCTCATTCAATCACATGGGACATTTTGATCCTGTTTTCTAAAGTAAATAAAACAAATGAAGGCTGTTCCAGGAAATTCTGGTGTAACCTCCCCCGCCCCACTACTTTAAACATTTAGCTATCCCTGGAACCCATAAAAATGGGCACAGACTTCACAAACATTTAGACAGTTGGTACCACCCCTAGCATTGGGTATGTTTACCAGGCTCAATCTTCAAAAGAACAAGGAGTGGGGGTGTACAAAAGCAAGATGACCTATCTGGGATTTACAGAACCAGGTCCTGGGGAGAGAACTTTTGTCCAGGGCTATGCTAGACCTATCCTCTGAAGGGGTTGTCCAGAAACTCTACACAGGAATCAATAACGTAACTGTCCAGACCATAGTTGGGGTTCTAGAGTGTGACTTTATTCCAAAAGATGTTCTCTAAAGCAATGGTGGACCTCCAAGATTTACACATCATGGCACTAGGAACTTGAAGAACAACAAAATCAACTGCATCTGACATAAACTTTTTGTATTCCCACCTCAGTAGGACATCCAGCAGGGTCTGCAACAGAAGCCACAGGAAGAGAGACTAAAGGAGCTTAATATGTATATCCTTGTGGAAAGGAGGGAGAGGGGGGACATGACAGAAACCTTCAAGTACCTCAATGGAATCAACAAAGTCAAAGAGGGGAGCATCTTTCAGAAAAAGAGATGTGCAAGAACAAGGGGCACAATTTAAAGATAGAGGGGGATGGCTCAGAGGCAATCTGAGGAAATATTTTTTTATGGAGAGAGTGGTGGATGCATGAAGCCACCTTCCTGAGGAGGATGTGGTGTAAAAAACAGTGGAGGAATTCAAGAATGCATGGGACAGCTATACGGCACTTATAGTGGGGGGTAGGAAGAAGTAGACTGTTGGTTAACTATAATCTGCAGCTTATCCAATAGATAGCGAAATTGGCAGACTGGGTGGGCCAAGCAGCCCTTATCTGCTGTCAAAGTCTATGTTTCTATGTTTCTGTAGAACATCTTGGACTTGTATTCCCACATAGCGTAGGACATATGACACTTTAACTTTGTAATCCCACATGTCGTAGGACATAGAATATTGCTTCCAGTGGCAATGGCCACATCTGAACACACATTTTTGCTAAGACTAGTACCATTCTTCATAACCAGAGAAGAAACTGTATTCCATTTCAGGGGGTAAAATTCTCTTTAGACATTGGCAGTTTGTCTAAAGTAACCAGGCACCCTTACTGAACCTGTAGTCCTGAACTAGTGACTCCAGATGAGGGTCTGCCTACCCTTTGCTCCCAAATCCATACTCAGCCATTCTTTCAGAGTTACACCTTAAACATTTAGAAAACACACTTTGGAAATGCTTATTGAATGAAACTTTGGCATCCAGCATTTGATTTACTACATTGGTAGTGGAAAAAACTAAAGTCCAGAACAATGTGATATAGTCATACCTCTGGACATCAGACACTTCAGCCAACTTTAAATTAGAACAGTCTCACACTTCTAAATTCACAGAAAAGTTGTGCATTTCCTTTTAGCCAGAGAACACAACAGCACAGGTACTTGCTCTCTGTAGCAAAAGTCAGATTCTACTCACTGTTAGACATTTCAGGCAGCTTCAAACGTACTGGATCAAAAAGGGGTTTGCCCCTTGGATCCATACACTAGAAGTCTTTTCACCCCTCCAGGGATGAAAATCAGGAGATCCTACTATAGACAATGGTTTCCACCACTTCTCTTGTCAAACTGGAGAATACCAGGCCTAGGATGAGAATGCAGGACCTTCAACTCAGCCCTCAGCTGAGCAGTTCTCACTCCTCCAACTTCAAGCTGCTACTTCCAACTTCTGACTGACGCTGACTCTCGTCTCAGCATTCTAAACTCCCTTCTCAAAGCTAGCCAAGGCTTATGCTGCTGTGAGAGTTCCAAATGAGCTCATCACTTTCATCTCAGCTGAAGCCAAGTAAACAGAAGAGTGAGCAGGTGAAAAAAACATTTAACTAGCTAGTCACCAGCTGCCTCTCCTTGCCTAGCACTGATACTGACAGGATTCTAGTAACCTCAGGGGACTGGGTGGTTACACTCACCACAACCAGATGAATGACTGTCCGCAGCCATATCTCCATCCGGCACTAGGCCATCCTACCCTCTGTGTTATCTACGGGGAAGTAGCACTAGTTCTTCCCTACCATGTGCCAGGCACAGGCAGGTAACACTAAAGGAACTGAGGCCGGCTGATGAAACTTTAGCCCCTATCCTATGATCTATATATGGATTTTCAGTGGCTCCAAAAAACTACTTGAATCATGCCCTGACAGACAGAATTGAAAGCCAGTACTGAAGTTAAGACCTCCAGCTGGTCCATCTCCCTAGCCCGCTAGGGAAAATCTATCTGACTTATGCTACCTACGGGGAAACACCTATCCCCCCAAAAATGTCCCAGGGTACCTGTGAACAACAAATGGAAAACATACACTACATTGCATTACATTTCCCAAAATACCACACTAGTGAAGAAAACAACATGTTAACACCCTGTTAACCATGCACAATTCTAAAAAACACTAAGGAAAGGCTAACTCACACGAGTTCCAATAGCCTCTTCTTCTCTTCTTTTCTTCTTCAGGGACACCTGCAAGAGAAGAAAAACAAAAAAAAAAACATTCTGCATTCCACACAGTGCCTAAACCCCCACCCAACACTAAAGAATCCCAAAAAACATTTTTTATAAAAGTACAAAAGTAAAAAAAAATTTGAAAGTAGACATTTGTACAATACATTTGGGGATGGAATTCCCTAAAATGTCACAACTAAAGGTCAATGTCACTGTTGCCCATAGGAATTACCCATTAAAGAGTTTCTCCTAGGCCGAAGCCTGCTGAAGAAAAATTATTGGACAGGACTGGGCCTATATAGCACTGCAATCCATGGGGAGGGTCTTTGATGAAAATTAAAGTTTCTTGGATAGTCTTCAAATGTAGAATGTGTTGTGCAAAGTCAGTTAATGTAAATAAAATGTCTTCTTACCAGCTCCTTGAAGACTGAAACAATGTTCTCTTACTCTGCAAGCTGAGGACATTCTCCCTTCAGACCAGATGGCATCTTTGGATACTGCTGGACTGATGTCCTCTGGAAAAACAGTGATGAAACAGGAAAACTGCTGGGTTGATATCCTTTGGAAGACCAGATGATGGAACAATAAAACTGCTTGGCTGATGAATCTGGACACACCTGAAGAAATCCTGGAATTCCAGAAGAGCTGCATCTTCCTCCATGGATACCGACGCTTCAGATGACAGACACTGGCCTGTCACTGCTTGCTTCCTTTAGGCATGCTGGGCTTATTCACAGGGAGTGGCTCCATTAAGGGTACTACCACTCAGGGTGTGGGGTGAGGACTATGACCCTGTCTGGGTGTTCCAAGATGATGCTGTGAAATGTCTCTTGCCCAGTCCAATCCGCAGTTTGCACAGTGTGCATAAACAGAGTCCTGCCCAGTCTCCAGAATTTAAGGCAATCACTGATGATTTTGTCCTTTACATATTCTGCCACACCTGGGTGCAAATTCTTACTTGCCTCCTCCATTAGCCAGGATTGCCTGTTCTGTTCGATTTCCTCCCTGACTCAGACAGGAAATGTAGGAAAGGCCTTCCCATATGTGGCATCAGCCCTCCTATGAATCAGTCTCTATTCTTCACTACTTTTTAGTAGTCTGTGCCCCATAGCTTGGCTTGGGGGTGGCCAGTCCTGGTCAAGCCAGTGTCTCAAATTCAAAGAATGAAAGAACTTGTCCCCCACTGCATCTGTGTAGAAGTTGCTAGAGTTTTCTCCAACTGTCTCTGGCTCCTTGGAGGCAAGAGCTTGGGGCGACTCACAGTAGCCCTCAACATGAAGATACTCTTCTTCATCCTCTTCTTCCTCACTCATGATCTGTGCCCAAGAGTGAGCAAATGTCCTCACTCTTGAGACATTCCATTCCTCAATGGTTGCAGAGATAGACACTTCCCAATTCAATGTCTCTTGCAAGTCGTCCCCCCCGCTAGGCTAGGACTCGGAACTCTGATTCCACAGGTTAACTGATCCCTCTGTTGCAATATTCATTTGGGACACAGGCATGGAAAGCTCTCTTTGTTCCTGCGCTTGCAGTGGATCAACATCAATTTTACTTGATCTTTCTGTAACACACTGTGAAGAACTTTCCCAACAGGTTCAACCGGTGCTGCATGCTACAACTGCCAGGGTCCCCTGCCAGGGTCCACGTGGGAGCCAATTGAATTCTTGTTGCGCTATCTGGTGCTGCACCCCTGCTCATTCCAAACTTCATGAGGCAGTCTGAGCAATGGGGTATCAAAAACACATCCTTTCCAGCTTTTAGAGACACAATGCATAGTCTCACTGGATAGCTAGGAATTGCTACATCCGGAGGTAACCTTTCACCATAGTAGGCTCTCTCTACCTCTCTCAGTGCTGCCACCTCCTCAGTGATCATAGCTTGGGCTTATCTGGATAGTGGGGTGTTCCTGAAGACATGTCTAAAAGCGAACACATAAACCTTTCATTACTGAAGTGCTCATTAGTCATATATTGTCTCACAAAATGGCTCCCTGCTGCTGTTTTTACATTTACTGATTCCATCCTGTCATGGTGGCTGTAAATTTTCTCATGCATCAAAATCTGATCAACTTACTCAAAAACTCTGTTTCCAAAATGTCTGGCTACTGGAATTACTTTAAACTGCAAACAATTGTCTCTGCTGATACCTTCAGCACATTCATGTGGTTTAGGTTGACTTTGCAATCAGCATAGTTCAGGAAAATTCTATTTACACATGCTCAAAGTCACTTTTAAGCCCCACAGTCTTTCTCTGCACAGGACTGCCTGTTTGCTGTATCCCACAAATACAACTCACAGTCCTGCTGCTTAGATCTGTACTGTTGCTGAACACATTTCTCATTGCTCACAGTCTGTGCTCAGAATTTATTGTTTGCTGCACCTGCTTTTACATTGCACAGTCCTTCTTTGCACGTATATCACACTGCTTGCACACATGTTTAGCTGGCTTAGCATTCACACACTGTTTGTTTGCACAGTTCATTTGTTTACTCACTAAATTCAGTAGCTGGTTCCCTTGAGTGGAAAATTTCAGCCTGTAGCAGATCATAGGAAGATCTTTGGGGTGAAACAGGCTGGCAATCCTGCTGATCATAGCTACATTCACCTCAATGACTCCCCAGTCAGTTGGACGATGGGTTGAGCCAGAAATTACACTGTACTAGTCTGTTTACTAAAGTTTAAAATGCTAACAAGCTCCTCGATGGTTGATCCTGGTCTAACCAACCCACATGCCACGCTTTCTCTCTCTCCTGCTCCAACACTCTGCAACACACAGATGCTGGCCAGGAGGCAGGACTGGATGCAGCTACACCACTCCCTCGATGCCATGCAAATGAGCCTCTCTCTCTCTCTCTCTCCTCTCTTGCTCTTCCTTCACAACAATTGCTGAGTAGGAGCAAATTTAAACTGCAAACTGTAACTATTTTTCTCTGCTGCAATTTCAGTGGAAGGAGCACTGGTTTGACTATTTTTACCACTGTTTCTGGACATTTTCACTAGCGACTCCCCCAATTTGAACACTAAGCACATGAAACTTCAAAGCACATATCTGAGTCTGTTCCTTGAAGTCCACAATACTTAATGGCATTTGAAAATTGCATTTTAAAAGTTCTTTAAGCACTTTCTGATGTAGAGACTAGGACACACACTTCAATGCTTTACTGTCCATTAACAAGTCAAAAACACACAAGCAGCATTCTGTTCTTTTACTGTACTGGAAGACACACAAGCAGCACATTTGGGTGGCATTGTTCTGGGCACAAATCCCTTGTCCAAAGCTTTCTTTCCACTTGGGCTACACTGCTACCAGACAGAAAGATGCTAAACATACCCTCATCAAAAATTCTGGTTCTCTACCTAAATTAAAACATCACCAGACGAGTCCCCATTTCTTTGTAACCACCTCCCCACTACTTTACATAGTTAGCTACCCATGGCACCCATAACATGGGCACAGACTTCAGAAATGTTTAGACAATTGATACCACCCCTAGCTTTGGCAATGTATACCAGACTCATTCTTCTAGAGAACAAGAAGTGAGGGTGTACAAAATCAATATGACCTATTTGGTATTTACAAAACCATGTCCTGGGGAGATAACTTTTTGCCAGGGTTATGCTAGACCTATCTTCTGGAGGGGGTACCCAGTAACTCCACACAGGAAGCAACAACATCACTGTCCAGACTATAGTTAGGGTTCTAGAGTGTGATTTTATTCCAAAAGATGTTCTCTAAAGCAAGGGTGGACCTCCAACGTTGTATTCCCACCTCAGTAAGACATAGAACACTTTGGACTTGTATTCCCACATAGCGTAGGACATAGGACACTTTAACTTTGTAATCCCACATGTCGTAGGACATAGAACATTGCTTCCAGTTGCAATGGCCACAAACAGAACACACATTTTGCTAAGACTAGCACCATTCTTCATAACCAGAGAAGAATCTGTAACCCACTTCAGGGAGTAAAATTCTCTTCAGACATTGGCCCTTTGTCTAAAGTAACCAGGTGCCCCTACTGAACCTGTAGTCCTGAACAGGTTACTCCAGATAGGGGTCTGCCAACCCTTTGCTCCCAAATCCATTATCAGCCATTCTTTCAGAGTTACACCTTAAACATTCAGAAAGCACACTTTGGAAATGCTTATTGAATAAAACTTTGGTATCCAACATTTGAATCACTACATCGGTAGTGGAAAAAACTAAAGTCCAGAACAATGTGATATAGTCATACTTCTGGACATCACACACTTCAGCCAACTGTAAATTAGAACAGTCTCACACTTCTGAATCCACAGAAAAGTTATGCATTCCCTTTTAGCCAGAGAACACAACAGCACAGATACTTGCTTTCCGTAGCAAAAGTCAGATCCTACTTACTGTTAGAAATTTCAGGCAGCTTCAAACATCCTGAATCAAAAAGGTGTTTGCTCCTTTGATCCATCCACCAGCAGTTCTTTTCACCCCTCCAGGGATGAAAATCAGGAGATTCTGCTGTAGACAATGGTTTCCACTACTTCTCTTGTCAAACTGGAGAATACCAGGACTAAGGTGAGAATGCAGGACCCTCAACTCAGAACCCTCAGCTGAGCAGTTCTCACTCCTCCAACTTCAAGCTGCTACTTCCAACTTCTGACTCGCACTGACTCTTGTCTCAACATTCAAAACTCCCTTCTTACAGCTGGCCAAGGCTTATGCTGCTGCGAGAGTTCCAAATGAGCTCATCACTTCCATCTCAGCTGAAGCCAAGTAAACAGAAGACTGAGCAGGTGAAAACCCTATTTAACTAGTTGGTTACCAGCTGCCTCTCCCTGCCTAGCACTGACACTGAAAGGATTCTAGTAACCCCAGGGAACTGGGTGGTTACACTGGCAAATATCCAAACAGAGGAAACTATAAACTCATGCACTCATTGCTGCAAACACAAGCAAGCTAAGGTTAGATGTGGGCAGAGTTGGAGAAATTCACTTTGCAAAGAACTTTACAAAGTTTCCCTGACTTCGCATCATCTATAGCCGCACTTCACATTGTTTTCTCCATGCAAAGTTCCCTCCGTCACTTGGTGAAGACTGCATATAGTGGCACTTTACTGGTGAAAGTATCAGCAAAATGACACAATCCATAGTGTTTTCCAGACAAAGCTGCACTTTGACATAATCAGATTATGATAACCATATACTTATATACGCACACAGTATGTGTGTGTGTGTGTGTGTGTGTGTGTGTGCACGCGTGAGCTCACATGTGAGTATGTGTGTGTGTATTCCTCAATTGCCTATTGCGCTTGTTGTGAATACATTTTTGATCCATTTCCCTACCATTTCTGTGTGCTTCCTGCATAAAATCTCACTCAATTTGTTTCTCCTCTTCCTGACTGTAGTGGTCTAATAGTACTAATTTGTCCTGGAAATGGGATCTTATTCAGTATGGTCCATATTCTTGAACACAGTCGCATACACCGGAATGGAGTGTAGTGGCAGATATCTTGCTGTGCACCCTTGGAGGCATGCAAAACACTCGGCATTCACCACCAGCCCCACACACAGATGTGCACAGGGGCACACTGGGGGGTACAGAATATGGCATGGGAGGGTCCACTGAGGGCAAACACACCCCTTCACCACCCCCCATAAAAGGTAATCTGCAGTATAGAAGACATGTAGACATTTGATGTGCACACACTGAAGTGCATACAAAACAGGAAGGATGGACACAGATAAGCACACCACAATGAGCAGCAGCCAGGGAAGTCAGCCCAGTGACAATACCCCAGCCCCGGGGCAGGCTGGTGTAACTGCACCATCCACCAAGACCCAAGTACAATACTTACATGCAGCAGTGGATGTGGAAGTGAAGGCATGCAGGGCCATTCCACTCCCAGTCATCCAGTTTTAGCTCCCATCAGGTGGCCATGCTGGTGACCGAGATCTGAAGCCACTGCACTATCCTGTAAGCCTCCAGCACCTGCAGAGGACAAAGTGCAGACCTGGCTGGACATATATACCTACTGTCAATGCCTGTGGGCCTGAACCATGGACCCTGTCCACCATCAAGTACAAATTGTGGGACCTTTATGCCTCAATCAACTGGAAAGTGGCTGTAGCATGCCTGTAAAGCTAGCACACTGGTGGCGGCCCAGCACCATCAGGACCCACAACTAAACTCATTCTGATCAAGGTGCCTCACACCTGCTGTGTCCTAATGAGTAACATCAAATTAAAAGTAACAAATAGTGATTGGGCACCTGTTTCACCAATAAGAAAAATTGTGAGCTGGTTTTATTGGTTTAAAATCTCCTTTAGTAACACCAAATTAGAAACAGCAAATATAGACCAGGTACCCACTGCACTATTATGAAAAAACATGAGCTGGTTTCATCAGTTTAATAACTCCTTTATTAAACAGGGAGTAAAATTACAGTTAAAAGGTGGATTCTTCACTGTATGAAACATCAAGTTTTGATTAGGAGCTCCGTGGAGGCAAGGCCCTGATTTTTCTGTGATTTCGCTGCCACAAAAATTGCTGTGGAATTTAATGTAAACCACAGAATATTATTCAGTGGTTGATATGAACTGTGGAATGCTATTCCGTTTACATGGGCTGTGGAATATTATTTCGCGGTTTACATTAACTGCGGAATAATATTCTACAGCTAACCTTAGGGTTGTGCGAATACCTTTTTCCGAATATTCGGTATTCGGGTCCCAAGTATTCAGTATTCGTTATTCGGTATTCAGTATTCGGCCAGAAAAGGTGTTTTTTTTAAGGAAACTTTAAAAAAGCACTTCAGCAACACCATTAATCACCCACTGAGCCTGGTATACCATATACACCTCGATGACACTTCAGCCACCAACATTGAGCTCTCACTAATGCAACACAAGCTTCATGTGGCACACTCGATCCACCACAACACACACATAGCACTCTGAAAACAATATCAAGCATTGCATTGGGTCAGCACTAGAGGGTGTTCATGGTCACAGACACGGGGTAGAAGGTGCTTCAGCCATGGGCATAGGAATAGTGGTAGCAGTGGCTGCTGCTGCAAGAATGGCACTGGTGGTGGTGGTGGGAAGCACACTGGCTGTGGATGTAGCAGCCATAATGGTAGCAGTGGGGACACTGGTGGTGGTGTCTGCTGCTTGCTGCACAAAGCATGTATGCTCTAATTCCCCCCTACTACTGCACAACAGGATGTGACAGTGAACGTACAGATGGACAGGTGGTGACACTAGCAGTAGTAGTACTGCTAATGGTATTAGTGATAGTAGTACTATTACCAATGCTACAAGAACTAAAAGGCTTGCTGGGGAGAACAATATCTGAGCCCATCGAATAAAGAGAGACACCTGTATGTCATTGTCTATGTAGTCGATCTCACCACCGTCTCTGGAATTGGATCATGTATCAATAATATACTGTGGAGCAAGACACGATGCAATTCAGTACTTTGCAGTAAATGACATGCCACAAAATATTGGATGACTGAAGGGCTTAATTGCCATTAAATTACACTGCTCCTTGCAGCATACTGCAGCATTTTACAGCAATTTTGCAAGATACTGCATTGCGTACTGTCTGGCACCACAGTATGAACTATGTTCTATAATCCTGATGCAGTGTTTCATCCTTGGGAATGTTAGTTGTGGATTGTTTTGTTACAAGGGCATCTCAGTCTCATTCATTCTAACTTCACTTATTTATAGTGTGTGTTTCTTTAAGGGTTGTATATTCATAGCGTGTTTGTACATTCCCGACATGCACCCTGACAAAGACCAGGTTCTGGTCAAAGCACCAGGGCTCTATTGGTATCCTCCAGCCTCAGCACAAACAAATGTATTGGTAACTTTATGCTGCACTGCTCTTAACTGTATTTTGTTACTGCAACCCTCCCACCCCCCGCTGAGTGCTTTCTTTGTTCTACATAGATTGTTTGGGGGGTTGGCAGCCCAGGGACAACACTAGCAGTAATTGTGTGGATGTGCTGTATGTTTGTGGTCTATCATCCTGTCCTCACACTTGGGGCCAGCGATGCAGGTGCTTTGCTGGGCTGGACCAAGCATGTTTGCAAGATTGCTAAAGACATGATGGATCAGGTCACTACTGGTTACTGGGTAAAACACAAACTATTACTATGTAGTACCTGTGTGTGTGAGGCTTTGCTTAGTGCTTGTGGAACTACAGTAATACACCAACCTTTCCAGTTATACTGCACCACAAAAAAGTAGCAGTAAAGAAAAACACTGCTACTAAGCAGGGGAAGAAAAGGGCAACCTATTTAGTCAAACATGGAACTGAGCAAGGAACAGACAGACGACATACAGTTAACTCAGTGAGACAAGTCTGCCCCACTAAGTGCAATGGTTTAATTAACAAAACTACAATAAACAAACAAAAAATGCATGTGCACAACTGTGCACACACACACACACGGCACAGACTCGTAGGGGATATATTTCACAAGCACAGTTTAATTGTGTGCAGTGCACTGTAGAAGTGGTGGTGGGGGAGTCAGCTGCCATGTCAGCATGGCTTAGTTGGTAGCACATCTGCCTATGGACCAGAAAGTTATGGGTTCTCATCCCACACTGGGATTGGACTTGCACCTAAAAATCGCTGGCATCCGAATGCAGTATTGGGGGATGCTGTACTGCTGGGGTGTGCCATCCTTTAGATGAGACATTAAACTGAGGTCCCTTCTGCTCATCCAGGTGTTGTCCTGGTGGGTGTCCAGGTGGAAGTAAAAGAACCCAGGGCACTCTTCGCGAAGAGAAGGGAACATTCTCGGTGTCCAGGCCAACATTCCCCTTCCCATAAACCGGTTCATGCAATTATCCAGGCTGTGTGTGGGTGATGATGTGCGATATGGCTGCCACCACACATTCAGTCACTTCACTACCAGATTAGCATTGCTTGTAAAGTGCTTTGGGATACACTGTGTATGAAAAGCGCTATATAAATGCTGATTCTTCTTCTTCTTCTTCTTCTCCTCATGTGTACAGGGATCTATTCCCAGAACCAGAGAAGACTAACAATACTAATTCAGTGAGTCAAGCCTGACTGGCTTAGAACCGAAGAAGTTTATTTCAAAATCTGTGTGCACACAGCTGTGCACACGTGTGGCCCTGCCTCATGAAAAAATATATTAAGCATGCACATGAAGGGTGAAGCCTCACAAAATCAAATATTTTGCACATATACACCAAATTATAAGCAGTGACCTGCAGGAGGGAGAGTTAGCAGACACCCTCATCAGTCATGCAGAGAACCAAGCCTGGAACCAGACAACAGTGAAAAAAACCCACAAAAATAAAATGTGCTCCACCCAAAAAAAATCACACTGAAGCTATGTCAGACAGCAGCAGAGAAGGGGTGTTAGCAGACAGCCCTCCTAGTCCCTGTAACTGAGTACAGCAATAAGGACAAAATACCTGTCAGAAAGCCAAACATAGCTTCTCTGACACAGATCAAAAAAACTATACTGACCCAAAAAAGCCTGTGAAGCAAAAATCAATTTCTTTTTTAGCAAGTTTAAGGTCTCAAAAGTACTGCAGAGCAGCTCTCAAAAACCACTGTCTCCTGTCTTCTACCAGCTCAGAGTGAGGAAGTCACATGGTGTGCTTGCCTTTGAGCTCAAGAAACAGTTTTTGATTGGCCAACAGAGCTCTGTGAGACTTGGAAATCTCACCGAATAGTAGTTCTTGAATAGTGACCTAATAGTGAACTATTTGGAAAATGCATCCGAATATTTGGGAAGCCTACAATTCATGGTATTCGGAAAATACTATTTGGCCCATGCACAGCCCTAGTTAACATTTACTGTGGAATAATATTCCATGGTTTACATGAACTGTGGAATATTATTCCACAGTTTATACTGAAGAATCAGTATTTACCCAGCCTGCTGGCACAACAGTACCACTACTGCTCGCAATGCTGATGATCCAGGTTCAGGAACAAGCCTGGGAAGTTGGAGGGCCTGCTGGAGGCGGGGGGGGGGAGGAAGATGAAGTGTCCTATGGACTGCTCTCCTCCTTTGGTGGTGAGAGTGGGAAAATCACCATTGTTCAGGTGACCCCTTGTGGTAGCCTGGGATACAACATCTGGGATTGACTACATTTGGAAGGCTTGTCAGATGTTCAGTGTGCCACTTCAATGCCATTGTACAACATGCCTCTTGGAGAGAAAATGGGAAAATGGAGGTTTGTCCATTCTCATTCTAAAATTTGGCAGGACATTGCTGCACTAAACCTCACTCAACTCCTCAATTAACCCTCCTGTTTAAATACAAAATCACTCAACCACGCTCTGATAGGCTGGGTTCTCTCCTCCCACCCACATCATATAATTATGTCTGGTCTACTCCCGGACTCATAAGTGACCACCACCTGATCTATGCAGTGAGAAAAATCCACCACCCCAAATCCCCCCCTCTAAACACTGCTGCTTCGGTCCTACAATTCCCTAAATATCACTTCCCTTCTACGTGATCTGGCAAGTGTAGATTGGTCCTTTATCACCCATGCCCTCTCCATCAACGCTGCTCTTGACTACTTCAAGTCTAATCTTCTCTCCGTGTAGGACACCCACACCTCTGAGAAGAATCCATGTGAGTGGAACCCACCTTCCCTGGGTCTCCACTAATCTCTTAGCCTGTTTCCGAGCTCGTGACCAAGCATGGATGACTCACAAATCCTCCAGCCTTCCTACAGACTTCCAGAAATATAGAACACTCTGAAATGCCTGCATCATGGCAATCAGACTTGCTAAGTCAGAATACTTTGAGGACACCTTCCTTACAAATATAAATCACCCACTCCAAGTTCTGGAAGGTGGTAAATTCCTTATTCCACCCCCAATCTCAGGCCCCCACTCCTGTGATCAAAACTGGCAATGAAACATTGTCTGACCCTCTGTCTGTAGCAACTGAGTTTGATTCCTTCTTTACCACCTGTGCATCATCCATGATGTCATCTCTCTCCTTGGTCTCAGCTGATCCTGTCCCCCCTTCCCCTCTTTCTCCCCCCCCCACATGTTCCTTTAATTTCAGCCCTGTTACCCCAGAGGATGTCTACAATGCTCTTATTGCACTAAATCCCTCAAAGGGAAAGTGCCAAAATGTTATTCTTATCCACCCCTGCCATAAATTTGGAGACAGGCAATGGCACCACAATCCGCACAGGGGTTGTATACAGACCCCCTTCTCAGGGTGAGGAAATGGACAAGGAAATGATAGAAAGTATACTTAGAATGGCAGAAAAAGGGGAGATATTGCTGATGGGTGATCTGAATATGCCAGATGTTAACTGGAGTGCAGTTGCAGCAGCCACTTCGAAGAGTGGGGTTATTCTAGATGTCCTACAGGGGGCATGCCTTAGACAACTAGTATTGTAGCCCACTCGAGAGGGAGCAATCTTAGACCTGGTTCTCTCAAATGGAGATGGAGAGAGATCACAGATGTAAAGTGGGTAGCCATCTGGGAACTAGCGACCATCAAACAGTATGGTTCACAATAAACACAGCAATAGAGTCAAGCATACAAAGGCAAAAGTACTGGACTTTAGGAGGGCTGACTTTGCCAAAATGGGTGAGTGCTAAGGAATGCACTACAAATGGGCAGGAAGGAGGGTGGAAGAACAATTGGGAATAATAAAAACTGCCATCACAGAGGTAACGATCCTTTGTGTGAAGCAAATAAAACAAAATGATGTAAGAAACCACTGTGGTTCTCAAAGGAAGTGGCAGTGAAGGTTCAAGGGAAAAAGAAAGCATTCAGGAAGTACAAGGAATCGCAGAAGGAGCAGGACAGAATACTGTATCAGTTAAAGCAAAAGGAAGCTGGGAAGGCAGTCAGAACAGCAAAGGCCCAAACCGAGGAAAAGATAGCCAACTCAGTTAAGAAGGGGGAAAAAACCTTTTATAGGTACATCAGGGAGCGAAGGAAGACCAAGGGAGGGATAGTGAGGCTTAATAAAGGGAGGGAGGGTGGGCAGAGGGAGACTGTGAAAAGGCAGAGATACTAAACAAATATTTTTGCTCAGTATTTACAAATGAAGGGGAGGTACCTAAAACAAACAGTAGAAACACTCTGGATACAGAAGTTGATACCAGCCCATTTACAGAAGAAAGGGCTATGAAAGAACTCTTAAAACTGAAGGTGGACAAAGCAATGGGGCCTGATGGGATTCATCCCAGAATTCTAAAAGATCTAAGGGTGGAACTAGTGACACCACTGACTACCCTCTTTAACAAATCATGGGAGGATGTGGTGGTACCCGAGGACTGGAGGAGGTCAGATGTGATTCCCCTTCACAAAAGTGGGAGCAAGGCAGAAGCAGGAAACTACAGACCTGTTAGTTTAACCTCAGTGATAGGGAAAATGATGGAATCACTTTTGAAGGAAAGAACTGTTGGGTATCTAGAGGCCAGAGGGGCAGAGGACCCAAGGCAGCATGGATTCACAGCAGGAAGGTCATGCCAGACGAATCTGATAGATTTCTTTGACTGGGTGACCAAAGTAGTAGATCAGGGAGGGACTGTGGACATAGCCTACCTAGACTTTAGCAAGGCATTTGACACAGTCCCACACAAAATTAATATACAAGTTAGCCAGCCTGGGTGGGTCCTAAGATGACAGCCTGGGTAAAGAATTGGCTGGAGAATAGGACACAGAGAGTAATAGTAAATGGAATCCACTCAGAAGAAAGGGGGGTTACTAGTGGGGTACCGCAGGGTTCAGTATTAGGACCAGTCCTCTTCAATGTCTTTATAAGCGACATTGCAGAGGGACTAGAAGGAAAAGTATGTCTCTTTGCAGATGGCACAAAGATCTGCAACAGAGTTGATGCACAGGGTGGAGTGGAAAGTATGAGAAGAGACTTGGCAAGGTTAGAGGAATGGTCAAATGTATGGCAGGTTAGATTCAATGCTAAGAAGTGCAAGGTAATGCACCTGGGAAACAAAACCCAGGGGAAGAGTACACAATGGGGGGTGAGATACTAACAACAACAAAAATGGAAAGGGGGTAATCATATCAGATGACCTAAAGGTGGGCAAGCAATGTGAGAGGGCAGCAAAGAGGGCTGGGGGGATACTGGGATGCATAGGGAGAGGCATCACCAGTAGAAAACAGGAAGTTATTATCCCTCTGTACAGACAGCTAGTGAGACCCCATCTGGAGTACTGCGTGCAGTTCTGGAGACCCGATTGCCGCAAAGACATAGACAGGATGGAAGCTGTCCAGAGGAGGGCAACTAAAATGGTGCAGGGTCTGCACCGGAAGACGTATGAAGAGATATTAAAGGAGCTTAATATGTATAGCCTCGAGGAAAGGAGGGAGAGGGGGAACATGATAGAAATGTTCAGGTACCTCAAGGGAATCAACAAAGTCCAAGAGGGTAGCATCTTTCAAAAAAAGAGGTGTGCAAGAACAAGGGGGCACAATTTGAAGATAGAGGGGGGGCAGCTCAGAGGTAATTTAAGGAAGTATTTTGTCACAGAGAGGGTTGTGGATACATGGAGTGGCCTTCTGGAGGAGGTTGTGGAGTCAAAAACAGTGGTGGAATTCAAGCATGCATGGGAGTCATAAGGCCATTCTAGGGGTTGGGGGTAGGAAGAAGTAGGCTGCTGGTTAACTAGGATCTGCAGCTTATCCAGTAGGTAGGGAAATGGGCAGACTGGGTGGGCCAAGCGGTCCTTATCTGCCGTCAAATTCTATGTTTCTATGTTTCTATGTTTATCGCGCCCCCTCTTGCCTCTCTGCTAAATCTCTCTTTCTCCCTCAAAATTGTTCCTGACAAGTGGAAACAGGCCACTGTTGTCCCCCCCTCTCCAAAGGAGGTGACCCCTCCTCCATCGAAAACTACCACCCAATCTCACTCCTTCCCATCCTCCCTAAATTGCAGGAGTGTCTATTCCTATCTCAGCTTTCCACCTTCCTCAACACAACTTCCTTTTTCACCCCTTATCAGTCTGGTTTTAGGAAATCCCACTCAACTGTCACCTCACTGCTGAGGATCACTGACTCCATCCAAACAGGTATGGACAGGAACACATCATCTCTGCCATTTTTGTCAAACTAGCAAAGGCCTTCAACACTGTGTCCCACCCCACCTCCTCTCTTATCTCTCCTCTGCAGGGCTCTCCAGTGAGTCTACCAGTTGGTTCCATTCCTACCTAGCAGGTAGGTCACAGTCTGTTTGAATTGGCAACTCCCTCTCCCCCATCTCCCAATAACCACTGGTGTGCCTCAAGGATCTGTCCTTGCCCCCTGTTATTTTCTCTCTTCCTAAATGACCTACCCATTGCCTGCCCACACACCTCTATCCATATGTATGCAGATGACACTGTCTTGTATGCCTTTGGCCCCTCTGTCACTGAGTTGGTGGCCAGACTTCAGCATGACTTCAATAATGTTCAGCTATGGTTCCGCTCTAACCAACTTCTCCTGAATGCCAAGAAACCCATCTCCATGACCTTCGGCACTAGGCAGAGACTCTCTCGGCTTCCCTCCCTCCCTTATTTCCACACACTGGATGGGGCAATACTTGAGGACTGTTCCTCCTTTAGATACCTCGGTGTTTGGCTTGACCAACACCTCAACTTTTCTGTACACACTGAGGCCATTCATAAGAAACTGCACCCTAAACTGGGTGCCCTGTATCGCAACCGGGACTGCATTCTGCTGCCAGCTCACTGGGATCTTGTGCAGAAAATGATTCTCCACATCTTCGATTATGGGGATGTCATATACAGTGCTGCCCCATCCTCCTCCTTAACCAGACTGGACACACTCTTCCACTCCTTCTGCCACTCCACCCTCACCTGTCCCCTTCACGCTCACCACTGTACCCTTTACCAATCTCTGTCTCTTCCCTCCCTTGAGAATAGATGGTGCACTCATTGCATCAGCCTCTTGGCCAAATTCTGATCACAGTCCCTACCTTCCTATCTCTCCTCCTCCTCTCTCTCTCCACCCTTCCTCTTCCCCTTCTTATTTACTCAGAAATTCTGACCCCCTGACTTTAACTGTCCCTCGTCGTACCTCCTCAACCGGTCAGACTGCCTTTTCATACAGGTTTCTAACTCTGTGGAACTCCCTCCCTCCCTTCCAAGGCACATTTGATTTGTCCCCTCCCCCCAGGATTTCAATTACCTCATAAAAAAACATTTCTGCTCCCCCTGCACCTGTTCCATATCCTTTGCCTCAACCGCCCTAGCTGCCCCTACTCTGCTGTCTTCCGCTGGTGAAGTCGGGCTTTAGGCATTTAAGCATGTATTAATCCACCACCAAAGCAGTTTCTGTATCTGTGTTTTGCACCATGTAACTACTGTAGTACTGTGTACTAGGTTCTTGCAATTTGCTGGCACTCTGGTGCTCTATTCTTAAGTTGTATAAAATGTGCATCTGCATTATTGTAAACTTCCTATATTTCGTCACTGTATTTTTGCTTATTTTGTTTACTCATACTGTATTTATTGTGCTGTTATGCATATGTATTGTGTGCATTCTCAATCCTCTGAAAATGCTGTATTCACTATGACTCTATACTCCCGTCCTTGTTCCCCGTCCCCCCAGGAAGCATCTGGAAACGAGCTTCTGCTCAGTATGTTCTTTCTGGTAAAACTTTAAATAAATAAATAAACTTGTGTGGGATGGTTGTAATAAACTAAGAAATAAAGATAGTAGGAAAAAGATAGATACAGAGAAAAAAGGGCACTGACGTAGATGGCCAATCTATGTCAGGGCTAGAAACCAAAGTATAGAGCAGAAGAGATACTGATGTGCACCAGATTTTACAGAAGGAAGAGACAGATGATAGAAAGGGCATCCCTCCTCAGGGGTTATCCGGACTGGCAGAACATAGTTCTGCCACAGGGATCAATGACCTGGCCAGGAGAAGGGTGGAGTTAGCCAGAGTCCAGGAGGACTTCAGGAAGCTGGGAGGAATCTGAAACAGACAGCTCGCTCCACCTCATTCTCAGAGGTGCTACCTGTCCAGGGCACATGGGAAGTTAAGGCACGCCACATCCATACCTTCAAATCCTGGTTGAAGAATTGGTGTGGAAGGGAGGGGTTTGGACTCATAGGGAACTGGGGCCTGACCTGGGCTGATGTGAGCTTATATAAGGAGGATGGCCTGCATCTGTACGAGAAGGGAACCTTATTCTTTTGTGAGAAGTTTTAATGATTCAGCTGTGAGCATTTAAACTGGCCAAGGGGGGGAGAGCCAAGAGGGTCAGGAAGCTTCAAATCACCCCCCCATGGGAACATGCAGTAACATAAGTCAACTACAGGAACAACTAAAGCAGGCAGGGAGGGGCAGGCAGGTGAAGAATGCATAAAGAGTGATACGGGGGGCGGCAAGAGCACATAGGAAAGGAAACCAGGGTGGGGAGAAGATGCTGGAGGAGGAGAACAAGAGTAGAGGGAGGGCAGACTGTAAAACATGGAAGGTCATGCTAACAAATGCCCATAGCCTAGGAAATAAGGTTCCAGATCTGGAGGCCTCTTTGGTAGATACAGACCTTGACATAGCACCAATAGCAGAGTTCTGGTACTCTGCTAATCATGGCTGGGAAGTCAATGTACCAGGCTCTACGCTGTTTAGGAGAGACAGGAAGGGTAAAAAGCATGGTGGAGTGGCCCTGTGCATCAGAGATGGTATAAAGGATAACGAAATTTAGGGAAGACAGAAGAAGGCCGAGGTTATGTGGGTCACCCTTTAGCCAGGAAATGGAACAGCTACTGTATATGCACAGAGGTGACCTACAGACCTCTGGCACAGAGGGAGGAAGTAGACAGGGAACTAGTGGAGAACATACATGACATGGCAGCTAAAGACGAAATCCTTCTACTCTGGGATTTCAATATGCCAGATGTAGATTGGGCCACCCAGGTGGCTGCTTCAGCCAGAAACACAGCCATCCTGGAATCCCTGCAGGGGGTTGGATTCAGGCAGCAGGTACATGAGCCAACCAGGGACAAGCCAATTCTGGACCTGGTATGGACCAATGGGAACACAGTTGAAGAAATGCTGGTGGAAAGGCAGCTGGGGTCCAGTGACCACCACATGGTGTGGTTCAGCATGGAGACATGGACTCAGTTAAGCCACATAAGGGTAAGAGTATTAGATTTCAGAAGGGCGGATTTCACTGAAATGGATAGATGTATGCAAGCAGTCCTGGGGAAGGAAATGTAACAGAGGGGGTGGAAGAATAATGGGAGAAAGTGAAAGGAGCCATAGTGCAGATAACAAAACAATGCATTAGGATAGTGGACAAAGGGAAAAGAAGAAGGAAACCACTATGTTTCTCCAAAGAGTTGAGAGACAAAGTCAGGGCTAAAAGACTGAGTTTCAGGAAATATAAGGGGAGCCAAAGGGAGGAAGACAGGGAGGTGTTCCTTGAATGTCAAAGGGAAGCAGGGAAAGCTGTTAGGAGGGTGAAGGTGCAGACAAAAGAGTGCTTAGCATAGTCTGTTAACAAAGGGGATCAAGGCCACTAATTCAGGAAGCTTGTCACAAGGGAGGCCCACAGGAAGAAGGTAGAGGACACCACAAGGAAAGGAAGCAGCTCCTGGTGGGGGACTCAGTTATTAGGGGGATAGAACTGGGGGGAGCAGGGAAAACTGAAGTATGGTGCCTGCCGGGTGCCATGGCTTGGAGGGACAGGAAGCGCATCCTCAGGATCACGAGAACAGCTGCACGGGAGTCTGAGCTGGACGTCATTGTCCACCTAGGGACAAATGACTTGGCTCATCATGAGATTAGAGCAGTGCAGGAGGACTTTGTAGAATTGGGGAGTGGCCTAAGACAAGTAGCACACACAGTACCCTTCTCAGAGGTGCTGTCTGTCAATGGCATGAGTGAGGAGAGGGTACTTTGCACCATGCAGTTAATGAATGGTAGAAAAAATGGTGTGGAGCACAGGGGTTTGGCTTCATTGGGGACTGGGGTTCCACCTGGAGGGACACCAGCCTATACTGGCAGGATGGTCTGCATCTGTCCAGGAAGGAACAAGTCTTTTGAGCAATTGGTTTAAATGCTTCATTGGCAAGCTTTTAAACTAGTCAAGGGAGCACTGATAAGCAGCAGGAAAATCCCAGCCTCTCCCTGACAAAACAGGGTACTAAATGAGAAAAAGACCGAGGTAGAAAGGTCAGTGGGGATGCTGCAACAGAAGAGAAAGCCATCAAAAATGGAGAGCAATGAGTACCAATGCCCGTAGTCTGAGTAACAAGCTTCCTGAATTAGTGGCCTTGATGGAGGAGGAACATCTGGATATCATGGCAGTCACAGAAACATGGTACACACAAAACCATGACTGGGACATAAACATACCAGGATACACTATCTACAGGAGGGACAGGGAGGGTAAGAGGAGGAGGGTAGCTCTTTACATAAGGGAAGGAATCAAAGCAACAGAACAAAGGGTAAACAGGGAGGAGAAGAAGCACTGTGGGTAAATTGGAGACAAGCAATGGCACCACAATCCGCACAGGGTTGTATACAGACCCCTCTCAGGGGAGGAAATGGACAAGGAAATGATAGAAAGTATACTTAGAATGGCAGAAAAGGGAGATATTGCTGATGGGTGATCTGAATATGCCAGATGTTAACTGGAGTGCAGTTGCAGCAGCCACTTCAAGAGTGGGGTTATTCTAGATGCCCTACAGGGGCATGCCTTAGACAACTAGTATTGGAGCCCACTCGAGAGGGCAATCTTAGACCTGGTTCTCTCAAATGGAGATGAAGAGAGGATCACAGATGTAGAAGTGGGTAGCCATCTGGGAACTAGCGACCATCGAACAGTATGGTTCTAATAAACACAGCAATATAGCAACAAGCAAAGAGCAAAGTATCAGTTAAAGCAAAAGGGAAGGCAGTCAGAACAGCAAAGGCCCAAACCGAGGAAAGATAGCCAACTCAGTTAAGAAGGGGATAAAACCTTTTATAGATACATCAGGGAGCGAAGGAAGACCAAGGGAGGGATAGTGAGGCTTAATAAAGGAGGGAGGTGGGCAGAGGGTGACTGTGAAAGGCAGAGATACTAAACAAATATTTTGCTCAGTATTTACAAAGGAAGGGGAGTACCTAAAACAAACAGTAGAAACACTCTGGATACAGAAGTTGATACCAGCCATTTACAGAAGAAAGGGTTCTGAAAGAACTCTTAAAACTGAAGGTGGACAAAGCAATGGGGCCTGATGGGATTCATCCCAGAATTCTAAAAGAACTAAGGGTAGAACTAGTGACACCACTGACTACCCTCTTTAACAAATCATGGGAGGATGGGGTGGTACCTGAGGACTGGAGGAGGGCAGATGTGATTCCCCTTCACAAAAGTGGGAGCAAGGCAGAAGCAGGAAACTACAGACCTGTTAGTTTAACCTCAGTGGTAGGGAAAATGATGGAATCACTTCTGAAGGTAAGAATTGTTGAGTATCTAGAGGCCAGAGGGGCACAGGACCCAAGGCAGCATGGAATCACAGCAGGAAGGTCATGCCAGACAAATCTAATAGATTTCTTTGACTGGGTGACCAAAGTAGTAGATCAGGGAGGGGCTGTGGACATGGCCTACCTAGACTTTAGCAAGGCATTTGACACAGACCCACACAAAAGATTAATATACAAGTTAGCCAGCCTGGGAGTGGGTCCCAAGATGACAGCCTGGGTAAAGAATTGGCTGGAGAATAGGACACAGAGGTAATAGTAAATGGAGTCCACTCTGAAGAAGGGGGTTACCAGGGTACCGAGGGTTCAGTATTAGGACGGTCCTCTTCAATGTCTTTATAAGCGACATTGCAGAGGGACTGGAAGAAGTATGTCTCTTTGCAGATGACACAAAGATCTGCAACAGAGTTGATGCCAAGATGGGTGGAAAGGATGAGAAGGGACTTGGCAAGGTTAGAGGAATGGTCAAATGTATGGCAGCTTAGATTCAATGCTAAGAAGTGCAAGGTAATGCACCTGGAAACAAAACCCAGGGAGAGAGTACACAATGGTGGGTGAGATACTAACAACATCAAAAATGGAAGGGACCAGGGGTAGTCATATCAGATGACCTAAAGGTGGGCAAGCAATGTGAGAGGGCAGCAAGGAGGGCTGGGGGTATACTGGGATGCATAGGGAGGCATCACCAGTAGAAAACAGGAAGTTATTATCCCTCTGTACAGACAGCTGGTGAGACCCCGTCTGGAGTACTGCGTGCAGTTCTGGAGACCCAATCTCCAGAAAGACATAGACAGGATGGAAGCTGTCCAGAGGAGGGCAACTAAAATGGTGCAGGGTCTGAAACAGAAGACATATGAAGAGAGACTTAAGGAGCTTAATATGTATAGCCTCGAGGAAAGGAGGGAGAGGGGGGACATGATAGAAACTTTCAAGTACCTCAAGGGAATCAACAAAGTCCAAGAGGGTGGCATCTTTCAAAAAAAGAGGTGTGCAAGAACAGGGGGGCACAATTTGAAGATGGTGGGGCGGCTCAGAGGTAATTTAAGGAAGTATTTTTTCACAGAGAGGGTTGTGGATGCATGGAATGGCCTTCCAGAGGACGTTGTGGAGTCAAAATCAGTGGTGGAATTCAAGCATGCATGGGACAGTCATAAGGCAATTCTAGGGGGTGGAGGTAGGAAGAAATAGGCTGTTGGTTAACTAGGATCTGCAGCTTATCCATTAGGTAGGGAAATGGGCAGACTGGGTGGGCCAAGCGGTCCTTATCTGCCATCAAATTCTATGTTTCTATGTTTCTATGTTCTATGTTTCTATGATGAGGCATTGTATAGGTACATCACTGAAAGAAGAAAAAACGGGGGGGGGGGATTGTGAAGCTCAAAGGGGAGAAGGGAGAGTGTGAGGAGAGAGATCAGGACAAGGCAGAAATTCTGAACAAATACTTCTGCTCAGTATTCACTAAGGAGGGGGAGGGTCAAGGACTGCAGTTCGGTTGCAGAAGCAATGGGGGGGAGTGGACACCAGTCCATTCACAGTGGATAGAGTTCTGGAAGAACTCATAAAGTTGAAGGTGGATAAGGACATGGGACCAGACAGCATCCACCCAAGGATATTAAAGGAGCTGCGAAGGGGAACTAGCAGCACCTGTGGCACCCTGTTTACAGAGTTGCTTAACATGGGTGTCATTCCAGAGGACTGGGTGAGGGCACATGTAGTCCCACTGCACAAAAGCGGCAGTAGGGAGGAGGCAGGGAACTACAGACCAGTCAGCCTCACCTCAGTGGTAGGAAAGATCATGGAGACACTGCTGAAAGAAAGGATAGTGACACATATGGAATTCAGCAGTGCTCACGGTCAGAGGCAACACAGATTCACAGCAGGAAGGTCATGTCAAACAAATCTAATAGATTTTTTTGATTGGGTGACTAGGGAAATAACTCAGGGAGGGGGCTGTAGATGTCACCTACCTAGATTTCAGAAAAGCCTTTGACACCGTCCCACATAGACTAATTAACAAGATGGGTAGTCTGGGCATAGGAGACAAGATGATGAACTGAGTTAGAACTAGTTAACAGACAGGAGACAGAGAGTGGTGGTAAATGTTGTACAATATTGGGAGAAGGAGGTGACCAGTGGGGTACCACAGGGATCAGTACTAGGACCAGTCCTGTTCAGTGTCTTCATTAGTGACATTGCAGAGAGGCTGGAAGGAAAGGTCTGCCTGTTTTCAGATGACACCAAGATCTGCAACAGGGTGGATACTCCAGAAGGGATGTAACACAGAAATATAGGCTTTGATGGCAGATAAGGACAGCTTGGCCCACCTAATCTGCCCATTTCCCTACCTACTGGATAAGCTGCAGATCCTAGTTAACCAACAGCCTGTTTCTTCCTACCCCCCACAAGAATTGCCTTATGTCTTTCCTATGCATTCTTGAATTTTCCCACAGTTTTATACCCCACAACCTCCTCAGGAAGGCGGTTCCATGAGTCCACCACCATCTCTGTGAAAAAATACTTCCTCACATTGCCCCTGAGCCGTCCCTCCTCTATCTTCAAATTGAGTCCCCTTGTTCTTGCACATCACTGTTTCTGAAAGATGCTACCCTCTTGGACTTTGTTGATTCCACTGAGGTACTTAAAAGTTTATATCATGTCCCTTCTCCCTTCTTTCCTCAAGGGTATACATATTAAGCTCCTTTAGTCTCTCCTTGTATGGCTTCTCTTGCAGACCCTGCACCATTTTAGTTGCCCCCCTCTGGACTGCCTCCATCCTGTCTAAGTCCTTACGGAGATGGGGTCTTCAGAACTGGTCGCAGTACTCCAGATGGGGTCTCACCAACTGTCTGTACAGAGGGATAGCAACTTCCTGTTTTCTGCTGGTGATGCCTCTCCCAGTACATCCCAGTATCCCCCAGCCTTCCCTACTGCCTTCTCACATTGCTTGCCAACCTTAAGATCATCTGATATGATTACCCCCAGGTTCCTTTCCTTTTTTGTTGTTGTTACTACCTCCCTTCCCCCCATTGTGTACTTTTTCCCTGGGCTTTTATTTCCTAGGTGCATTATTTTGCACTTATTTGCATTGAATCCATGCTGTCATACTTATGACAATTCCTCCAACCTTGCCAAGTCCCTTCTCATCCTTTCCATGCACCCTGGTGTGTCAACCCAGCTGCATATCTTTGTGTTATCTGCAAAGAGGCATACTTTCCCTTCCAGTCCCTCTGCAATGTCACTTATAAAGACATTAAAAAGGACTGGACCCAATACTGAACCCTGCGGCACCCCACTAGTAACCCCCCTTTCTTCGGAGTGGACTCTGTTTACTATTACCTTCTATGTCCTGTTGTCCAGCCAATGTTTTACCCAGGCTACCACCCTGGGACCTACTCCCAGGCTGGCTAATTTGTTTATTAATCTTTTGTGTGGGAGTGTGTCAAATGACTTGCTAAAGTCTAGGTAGCCCATGTCCACAGCCCCTCCCTGGTCTACTACTTTGGTCACCCAGTCAAAGAAATCGATTAGATTCATCTGACATGAACTTCCCGCTGTGAATCCATGCTGCCTTGGGTCCTGTGCCTCACTGGCCTCTAGGTACTCAACAATTCTTTCCTTCAGAAGTGATCCAATCATTTTCCCTACCATAGAGGTCATGACAGGTCTGTAGTTTCCAGCCTCTGTCTTGCTCCCACTTTTGTGAAGGGGAATCACATGAATCCTCCTCCAGTCCTCAGGTACAACACCATCCTCCCATGATTTGTTAAAAAGGGTAGTCAGTAATGTCACTAGTTCTCCCCTTAATTCTTTTAGAATTATGGGGTGAATTCCGTCAGACACCATTGCTTTGTCCACTTTCAGTTTTAGGAGTTCTTTCAGAACCCTTTCTTCTGTGAAAGGACTGGGATCGACCCCCCTATCCAGAGTGCTTCTGCTAACTGGATTAGGCACCTCCTCCTCATCCTCTTTTGTGAATACTGAGCAGAATTTTAATTCAATATCCATGCTTTTTCACTGTCCATCTCTGCCCACCCACCATCCATTCTATTCAGCCTCACTATCCCTCCCTTTGTTTTTCTACGCTCCCTGATGTACCTATAAAAGGTTTTATGCCCCTTCTTAACCGAGTTGGCTATCTTTTCCTCAATTTGGGCCTTTGCTATTCTGACTTCCCTCCCTGCTTTCTTATGCCTTAACTGGTGCAGCTCTTTGTCCTGCTCCTTCTGTGTTTCCTTATACTTCCTGAATGCTGCCTTTTTCTCCCTGACCTTCCCCGCCACCTCTTTTGAGAACCATAGTGGCTTTTTCTTTCATTTTGATTTGTTTATTTGCTTCACACAAAGGCTTGTTGCCTCTATGATGGCAGTTTTGATGGTTCCCCATTTTTGCTCCACCCCTCCTTCTTGCCTGTTTGCTAGTGCTTTTCTAAGGTACTCTCCCATTTTGCCAAAGTCAGCCCTCCTGAAGTCCAGTACCCTCACTTTTGTATGGCTTGACTCTGCAGCTGAGTTTATCATGAACCACACTGTTTGGTGGTCACTTGTTCCCAGATAGCTACCCACTTCTAGATCTGAGATCCTGTCACTGTCCCTCACTTGAGAGG
This sequence comes from Neoceratodus forsteri, assembly GCA_016271365.2. Taxonomy (NCBI): domain Eukaryota; kingdom Metazoa; phylum Chordata; order Ceratodontiformes; family Ceratodontidae; genus Neoceratodus; species Neoceratodus forsteri. Next base: position 48,525,219 of record CM028129.1, on the reverse strand, counting down.
ATGAGTTCTAAGATTGCTTCCTCCCAAGTGGGTTCCAACACTAGCTGTCTGAGGCATGCCCCATGTAGGGCATCAAGAATGGCCCTGCTCTTGGATGTGGCTGTACCAAAGGTGCTTCAGTTAACATCTGGCATATTCAGGTCCCCCATCAACAGTATCTCCCCTTTCTCAACTCAACTCAGCTCATTCTTTATTTATAAAAAAGCGCCTTTCCAAAAACAAGGCTCTTGTATAATAAATAGTTAAAACACACCAAAAAATAAAACAATATGGTAAAACCGATCAACATAGCATAATTAAAAATCAAGGTAAGCTAGGCTAAATAAATAAGTTTTCAAGGTTGCTTTAAAACTTTGGACGGTCAGGCAATCTTGTACTCGACGAGGTAGAGAATTCCACAGGGTCAGGGCCAAGAAACTGAATGACCTGACCCCCAATGTTTTCAAATGGACCCTGGGAATCTCTATCAATCCCTCGTAGTGGATCGGAGAGGGTGGGAGGGGATAGTAGGGATGAAGAAGATCTTGCAGGTAACTAGGTCCCTGGTCATGTAGGGCCTTATAAGTCAGCAAACTGACCTTGAAGGTGATCTGCCACTGTACTGGCAGTCAGTGCAGTCCGCAGAGAACAGGTGTTATATGACTGGTCCTAGAAGTACCATTCAAAAGCCTGGCCACCGCATTCTGCACTAGCTGCAAGTGGTGGATATCAACCTCCAGTAGCCCTAGGTAAAGGGCGTTGCAGTAGTCAAGGCGGGAGGTAACGTAGGCATGGACCAAAATTGGAAGATCATCATAAGGAACCAGGTGCTTCACCTGGGCGATATTCCTCAGATGGGAGAAAGAGGTTTTGACAACTGCCAGCACCTGTGATTTAAGGGTCAGGCAGTCATCAAACAAAACGCCCAGGTTCCGCACCCGGTCTGAGGTAGTTAACTGGGCAACCCTTAAGCCAAAGACCCGAAGCTGATCCTGTCAGCAAATCCACCTCCTGACGAACCATTTCTCTGCCATCCTAAGGATGCCTTCTATTATATCCTTGTCCATTCCCTCCCCCTGAGATGGGGGTCTGTATACAACTTCTGTGTGGATTGTGGTGCCATTTCCAGTTTCTACGGTGACCCACAGTGTCTCCTCTCCTCCCTGTTTATTCTTTTGTTCCATTGCTTTTATCCCTTCCCTTACATACAGAGCTACTCCTCCCCCCTTCAACCCTCCCTCTCTCTCCTGTAGGTTATGTACCCTGGTATGTTAACATCCAGTCATGGTTCTCTGTGTAAAATGTTTCTGTGACTGCCATGATAACCAGGCATCCCTCTTCCATCAAGGCCACCAGTTCTGGCAGCTTGCTGCCCAGACTATGGGCATTAGTACTCTTTACCCTCCATTTCATGATGGTCTTACCCCTTTTTGCCCCATCCCTGTCCTTACTGCCTTTGTCATTTTCTCCATTTACCCCTGCCTTTCTCTCTATCAACATCTCTATCTTGGTGTTTACCTCACTAACCACCCTGATTTTCTTTTGGGGGGGCAAAGATTTCCCTGCTCCTTCCCAGTGTCTCCCCCCTTGGCTAGTTTAAATGCTTGCCAATGAAGCATTTAAACCTATCACCTAGGATCCTGGTTCCCTTCCTGGACAGATGCAGACTATCACACCAGTATAGGCCTGCATCACTCCCGGTGGACCCCCAGTCCCCAATGAAGCCAAACCCCTGAGCTCTGCACCAGTTTTTAACCACTGATTGAATCCCATGGTGTGGAGCACCCTAGCCTCACCCATGCCATAGACAGGCAGCACCTCTGAGAAGGTTAATGTGCATGCTACTTGTCTAAGGCCCCTCCCCAACTCCACAGACTCATTCTGCATTACTCTGATCCCTTTCCCAGCCAGGTAATTTGTCCCTAGGTGGACAATGACATCCAGCTCACTCCCCCATGCAGCTGCTCTCGCAATCCTGAGGATTCAATCCCTGTCCCTTTGAGCCATGGCGCCAGGCAGGCACCTTACCTCCCTCTCCTCTTCCTCCCCCAGTTCTACCCTCCTAACAATAGAGTCCCCCACCAGGAGTTGTTTCCTTCCCCTGTTGGGTCCCATGCTAACTTCCTGTGGGTCTTCTTTGTGGAGGTTCCCAGCACCCTCCTTGGTCTCCACTGTGGGTTCCTCCATAGAGAAACCACACTTTTCCAGAATGGCATATGAATTGTGGAGAGGTACAACTGGAGGGATGCATCTCAGTTCCATCACCCTGAGCCCACTGTGGTCCAACTGCTCCCTCTTTCTTGGCAACCTCTGAGGCAACAGCAGTGGCTCTGGTGGTCCCTGGGTGGGAGATGAGGTCCCCCAAATCCTGGCCAACTCAGCTGGGAGATGAGCAACCGCCCCCCTCAGCCCAGAGAAGTGCTTGCAGATGGGACAACACCACATCCTCCAGAATGTCTCCAGGAAGACTGTTGCTCCACAGCCACTGCACTGCACCACTCCCATTATGCCTAACAGTATTTCTGGCCCCTTAACTGTTGTTTTGAATACTTACTTTTTCTTCTGTTTATTTATTTATTTATCCTTACTTACCTACTGCCTCCATGCCCTTTAAAGCTCCTGATCTTCCTATTCTGAGACAGGAAATTCCAATATTTGTCAGTTGTCTCCTTATTTACTTACTCAGAGTAAGACCTCCAGCAGCTGGGGGGGGAGGGGGATGGAGAGCTACTCTTTTCCTTCTAGGATGGTGAATCTTTTGTGGCTTTGTGATCACTTCCTTCCTGCTCTCAAACAGGAAGTTCCTGTTGTCAGTCAGATCCTGTGCCTATAAAAGTAGAACTGGTTAAGGGTGGAGGGGAAGGAAAGACAGCAATAAACAGTAGTCCCAGTAGAGAAGTATGGGTATAACAGCACCTCCTTCCTCTTACTGTTTTCTGCCTGTTCTCTGCCAGAAGCTAACTAGGGCAGTCTTTAAATCCAAACACCTGGATTCCTTCTAGCTAAGCCACTCCCCTAATTTTCAGCTTCTTCTACACCTAAATAACTGCACAGATAACAATTCTTTTCAGCCGACTCAGCCAAACACACTAACTCTTTTTTTGTTTGTTTGTTTTTACCCTAAAAAAGTGCAAAATATTGCTCCTGGGTAGAGGGAACCCTGGGAGACCTACAGGTGGGGGGGCTGACTGTCACCAAAAAGCAAAGGGACCTAGGGGTTATGATCTCTGACTGAATGGGCCTAGCAGTCCTTATCTGCCAACAATAGAAACATAGAAACATAGAATTTGATGGCAGATAAGGACCGCTAGGCCCACCCAGTCTGCCCATTTCCCTACCTACTGGATAAGCTGCAGATCCTAGTTAACCAGCAGCCTACTTCTTCCTACCCCAACCCCCCAGAATTGCCTTATGACTATCCCATGCATGCTTGAATTCCATCACTGATTTTGACTCCACAACCTCCTCCGGAAGGCCGTTCCATGCATCCACAACCCTCTCTGTGAAAAAATACTTCCTTAAATTACCTCTGAGCCGCCTCCCCTCTATCTTCAAATTGTGCCCTCTTGTTCTTGCACACCTCTTTTTTTGAAAGATGCTACCCTCTTGGACTTTGTTGATTCCCTTGAGGTACTTGAAAGTTTCTATCATGTCCCCCCCTCTCCCTCCTTTCCTCGAGGCTATACATATTAAGCTCCTTAAGTCTCTCTTCACATGTCTTCCGGTGCAGACCCTGCACCATTTTAGTTGCCCTCCTCTGGACAGCTTCCATCCTGTCTATGTCTTTGCGGAGATTGGGTCTCCAGAACTGCACACAGTACTCCAGATGGGGTCTCACCAGCTGTCTGTACAGAGGGATAATAACTTCCTGTTTTCTACTGGTGATGCCTCTCCCTATGCATCCCAGTATCCCCCAACCCTCCTTGCTGCCCTCTCACATTGCTTGCCCACCTGTAGGTCATCTGATATGACTACTCCCAGGTCTCTTTCCATTTTTGTTGTTGTTAGTATCTCACCCCTCATTGTGTACTCTTCCCCTGGGTTTTTGTTTCTCAGGTGCATTACCTTGCACTTAGCATTGAATCTAAGCTGCCATACATTTGACCATTCCTCTAACCTTGCCAAGTCCCTTCTCATCCTTTCCACCCCACCCTGTGCATCAACTCTGTTGCAGATCTTAGTGTCATCTGCAAAGAGACATACTTTTCCTTCCAATTTCGATGTTTCTACAAGGAAAGATTTGGCAAGCTGAACATGTACTCCCTGGAGGAGAGGAAGGATAGGGGGATATGATTGAAACCTCTAAATACCTTGAGGGAATAAATAAGGCTAATACAGAAGGGATTTTCCAGCTTAGACGAGGGAGAGATATGAGGGATCATCAGCTGAGATTGGGGGGGGAGATTAAAGAGGGGAAATCAGGAGACATTTTTTCACTGAATGGGTGGTGGACAGGTGGAATGTTCTGCCCGAGGAGGTGGTATCCTGTAGAATGGTGGGGGCTTTTAGAGGAGTTGGGACAGGGTGGGGGTTGTGATCAAGAGGAATGGGAGGTGGGTCAGCTGCAAGTTGAAGGGCTAGCTGCACAATCAAGCAGACTGCTGCTGGCATTTTCATATGTTTGTATATACATGTCATTTTCATTCAAGTTTTGTAATATTTTTAATTTCCCCTTAAAACATACCTTTCTATCTTTAGCCACACAAATGTGCGAGACTGTCCTGCAAGATACATGAGCAAGAGATAAAACATAAAAAGCATCATCACATCCTGGAAATAAATTTGTGGAAAGCCATGCTTTGGTGCTCATGAATTTTACTAATGTCAGAATAACACAAATGAATACAGTTTCTACTTAGAAAACTCAGGGTAATGTGTGGGACGACACCTTCTCCATGTGGAACTGAGGATTTCTGAGGGGTAAATGAGTCGCATGTCCACTGATATGTCACAGCTGAGTCCTAAGCTTGTGAAGTGCTTCATGATACAGTTGTATGAAGACCAATAAACAAAAATCAACTGTTTTGTAGTACAGTGATGTGGTAGCACAATTACTGTATTTTTAGGGTTCTGTGGGAACTATAAAGTTAAATTGACTGATGGATCTCACCCTGGAAGAGAGGAGAGCAAGAGGTGGCAGTCAGAAGACTTGCCTGTTCCTTTTGGAAGCTGAGAAACTTTCTATGCTGCAGAGAACAAATTAGAACGCATTTGAGGAACTGATAACTTGGTAAAACATAATATTGTAGGGGACTAGGAAGGTAAGCTACACTTTCTACAGAAAGTTTCATTATTTTCTTATTGGCATTAAGAATTGCAGGATTCCATTAAAGTGTAGTAATTTTATAACCAGAGGGGTTGTAAAACAACTGAAGTTGCTTGATTTCTGTGCTAGACACATAGGATTTGGAAGGATATTTGTGCAATATTTTGGAAGTGTCCTGCTGGCTAAGCAGTGAGTTTATCTCTGGTTTCAGATAAAGGGTTTGTGTGTGTATTAGAAGCAGACATAGCAAATTGTCTTCACTGAAAGGCCTGCTTACATCACAGGTGTCACTAGTCAATCAATTGATTCTGGGTGGGGCTTTTATCACTGTTCTGTTTAGGCATACTACACAGAGAAAAGTCAGCCAGAAGACTTGCCTGTTCCTTTTGGAAGTTGAGAAACTTGCTATACTGCAGAGAACAAACTAGAACGCATTTGAGGAACTGGTAACTTGGTGAAACATAATATTGTAGGGGAGTAGGAAGGTAAGCTACACTTTCTACAGAAAGTTTCATTATTTTCTTATTGGCATTAAGAATTGCAGGATTCCATTAAAGTGTAGAATTTTAATACCAGAGGGGTTGTAATACAACTGAAGTTGCTTGATTTCTATGCTAGACACATAGGATTTGGAAGGATATTTGTGCAATATTTTGGAAGTGTCCTGCTGGCTGAACAGTGAGTTCGTTTTTATCCCTGGACTCAGTAGAGTGGTTTGTGTAGGAGCAGTGGTCTAGTACATTGTGGTGTTGGTTGACTTACTATAAAAGGCAGTACTCACCAGGGTGGTGGAGCAGTGGTGTATTTGATTGTTTCTAACAATCACCAGTTAATGGCATTTCCTTTATAGCCAAGGTTCTGACATCACTTCCTCAACAGGTCTTGGAACAGAACTGTCATATTCTTAATTACTCAGCACAGTGCATAAAGCGTAAGTATACACACTCACACAAAAAAAAATTGTATATTACTCATTGTATATTATAAGAAAGAGGGACATGTGGGGAGTGGTGCAATGCACTGGCTGAGGGGCAGCAATTTTCTGGGAAACATTCTGGAACCTGTGTTGCTGCCCTATTTGCAGGCAACTGTCAGCTCTAAGGGAGGAGGTTGCCCACCTCCAGGCTGAACTGGCAAGGACTAAGGAGGACTCCCCACCCAAAGAGCACCAGTTCCACAACCACTGCCTCAGAGGTTGCCATGTGTGAAGAACAGATGGACCACAGTAGGTTCTGGGAGGTGAGGGTGGTGGAACAGAGGCGAGCCCCAGAGTTGCACCTCTACACAAATCATATGTTGGTCTGGCAAATCAAGTTCTTCTATGATGACATCCTCATTGGAGACCAAGAAGAATGCTGGGACATCCACAAGGGAGACCCACAAAAGAGTGGCAAGGGACAACACAAGGGAAAGAAACAGCTTCTGATAGGGGACTCAACTGTTAGGGGTGTAGACCTGGGGAAGGGAGAGGAGAGGGAAGTAAGGTGCCTGCCTGGTGCCTTTGCTTGGAGGGACAGGAAGCGAATCCTCAGGATTGCAGAAGCAGCATCACAGGAGAGGAAACTAGATATCATTATCCACCTCGGGACAAATGATTTAGCTAGGCATGAGATCAATGCAGTGCAGGATGAATTTGTGGAGTTGGGGAGGGGCCTCAGACAGGTAGCAAGCATGGTAACCTTCTCAGAGGTGCTGCAAGTCTATGGCAGAGGTGAGGCTAGGGTACTGCACACCATGCGGTTTAATGAATGGTTGCAAAACTGGTGCAGAGCACAGGGCTTTGGCTTCACTGGGGACTGGGGGTCCACCTGGAGAGATGAAGGTCTATACTGGCATGATGGTCTGCATCTGTCCAGGAAGGGAAACACAGGAAAACACTAGGTGACAGGTTTAAAGGCTTCCTTGGCAAGCTTTTAAACTAGCCAAGGGGGGGAGGTGCTGATAGGAAACAGGAAAGTTCAAGCCTCCCCCCGCAAAGCATGGCAGGTAGTAGGGTAAACACTGAGGTACAGAGCTTGACAGAGGGCAGGACAGGGGTAAATTGAAAAATGGACAAGGGCAATAAGAGCAGAGATGGGGTAAAAAAGGATAAAGCCAACATTAAATGGAGGGCAATGAGTACCAATGCCCGTAGTCTTGGAACAAACTCCAGAGCTAGTAGCCCTGATGGAAGTGGAACACTTGGATATTGTGGCAGTCACAGAAACATGGTACACAGAGAACCATGACTGGGATGTCAACATACCAGGGTACACAATCTATAGAAGGGACAGGGAGGGTAAAAGAGGAGGTGGAGTAGCTCTCTACATAAGGGAAGGGATCAAAGTAACAGAACTAAAAATTAAAGGGGGAGGACAAGAGGAACTCTGGGTCACATTGGAGACAGGGAATGGCATCACAATCTGCACAGGGGTTGTATACAGACCCCCGTCTCAAGGGGAGTAAATGGACAAGAAAATGATAGAGGGCATTCTCAAAATGGCTGAAAAAGGGTAGATACTGTTGATGGGGGACCTGAATATGCCAGATGTTAACTGGGCAACATGGACTGCAGCCACATCCGAGAGCAGGGTCATTCTCAATGCCCTACAGGTAGCATGCCTTTGACAGCTAGTGGTGGAACCCACTCGGGAGGAAGCAATATTAGACCTGGTACTATCAAATGGAGAGAGGATCACAAACTTAGAAGTCAGTAGACATCTAGGAACAAGCGACCACTGCACAGTGTGCTTCACAATAAACACAACCATGGAGACAAGCCATACAAATACAAGGATACTGGACTTTAGAAGGGCTGACTTTGGCATAATGGGTGAATACCTGAGGAATGCATTAGCAAATGGCCAGAAAGGAGGGGTGGAAGAACAATGGGGAAAAATCAAAACTGCCATCACGGAGACAACAAGCCTTTGTGTGAAACAAATAAAGAAAACAAAGCAGAATAAAAAACCACTATGGATCTCAAAAGAAGTGTCAGGGAAGGTTAAGGAGAAAAAGGCTGCATTCAAAAAGTGTAAGGAATCACAGACTGAGCACAACAGGGAACTGTATCAATTAAAGCAGAAAGAAGTGGGGAAGGCAGTCAGAAATGCAAAGGCCCAAACCGAGGAAAGGATAGCCAACTCAGTTAAGAAGGGGGATAAAACCTTTTATAGGTACATTAGGGAACATAGAAAGGTTAAGGGAGGGATAGGGAAGATTAATAAAGGAGAGGGGAGGTGAGCAGAGGGAGACAGTGAAAAGGCAGAGATAATTAATTAATACTTTTGCTCAGTATTCACAAAAGAAGAAGAGGAGGAGTTACCTAAACCAAACAGTAGCAGCACTCTGGATAGTGGGGTTGATACCAGTCCATTTAAAGAAGAAAGAGCTCTGAAAGAACTTCTAAAACTCAAGGTGGACAAAGCAATGGGGCCTGACGGGATTCACCCTAGAATCCTACAAGAGCTAAGGGAGGACCTAGTGGCACCACTAACCACACTTTTTAACAAATCTTGGGAAGATGGGGTGGTACCTGAGAACTGGAGGAGGGCAGATGTGATTCCCCTTCACAAAAGTGGGAGCAAGGCAGAAGCAGGAAACTACAGATCTGTTAGTTTGACCTCAGTGGTGGGGAAAATGATGGAATCACTTCTGAAAGAAAGAATTGTTGAGTACCTAGAGGCCAGCGGGGCACTGGACCCAAAGCAGCATGGATTCACAGCAGGAAGGTCATGTCAGACAAATCCAATCGATTTCTTTTACTGGGTGACCAAAGTAATAGACCAGGGAGGGGCTGTGGATATGGCCTACCTAGACTTTAGCAAGGCATTTGACACAGTCTCGCAGAAAAGATTAATAATCAAGTTAGCTAGCCTGTGAGTGGGTCCCAGGATGGTAGCCTGGGTAGAAAACTGGCTGCACAACAGGACACAGAAGGTAATAGTGAAAAGAACACATTCTGAAGAAAGGGGGGTTACTAGTGGAGTACCTCAGGGCTCAGTACTGGGTCCAGTCCTCTTTAACGTCTTTATAGGTGACATTGCAGAGGGTCTGGAAGGAAAGGTATACCTCTTTGCGGATGACACAAAGATCTGTAACAGAGTTGATACACAAGGGGGGGGTAGAAAGGATGAGAAGGGACTTAGCAAGGTTGGAGGAATGGTCAGACATATGGCAACTTTGATTCAATGCAAAGAAGTGCGAAGTAATGCACCTGGGAAATAAAAATCCAGGAGAAGAGTACACAATAGCAGGGGAGGTACTAACAACAACAATAACGGAAAGGGATCTGGTGTAGTCGTATCAGATGACCTAAAGGTGGGTATGCAATGTGAGAAGTCAGTAGGAAAACCAGGGGATACTGGGATGCATAGGGAGGGGCATCACAAGTAGAAAAAGGAAGTGGTTATCCCTCTTTACAGACAGTTGGTGAGACCCCATCTGAGTACTGCGTGCAGTTTTGGGAGACCTCATCTACGAAGGACATAGACAGGATGGAAGCAGTCCAGAAGAGGGCAACTAAAATGGTGCAGGGTCTACATCAGAAACCATTTGAAGAGAGACTGAGAGAGCTTAATATGTATACCCTTGATGAAAGGAGGGACAGGGGGGACATGATAGAAACTTTTAAGTACCTCAAGGAAATCAACAAAGTCCAGGAGGGTAGCATCTTTCAGAAAAAGAGATGTGTAAGAACAAGGGGGCACAATTTAAAGTTAGAGGGGGACGGCTAAGGGGTAATGTGAGGAAATTCTTTTTCATGGAGAGAGAGTGGTGGACGCATGGAACCGCCTTCCTGAAGATGTTGTGGGGTCTAAAACAGTGGAGGAATACAAACATGCATGGGACAGACATAAGGCAATTATAGTGGGGGGTTGCAGGAAATAGGCTGTTGGTTAACTAGAATCTGCAGCTTATCCAGTAGGTAGGGAAATGGGCAGACTGGGTGGGCCAAGTGGTCCTTATCTACTGTCAAAGTCTATGTTTCTATGACATTATAGAGACCTACAAGTACCTCAAAGGGGTGAATAGGGTGTAGGAGGGGTGTACCTTTCAAATGAGAAAGAGTACCAGGACCAGGGGGTATCTCATGAAGTTGGAAGAGGGGGACGTTTAAGAGGGATGGTTGACGCCTTGGACAGCCAGCCAGTGAAAAAGGTGGAGCATCTCCTTCTTTATTTTCACTTTCTTCTCACTAGCAGTTCTCATAGAAACATAGAATTTGATGGCAGATAAGGACCACTTGGACCAGCTAGTCTACCCATTGTTTTCCCTTCATAGTGTTACAGTAGACGATACTTGATTTCTGGCTCCCTCCCCACCCCACTTCCTTTCCACCCATATTCCCTTATGTCTATCCCATGCATTCTTGAACCCCATCAGTTTTCACCCCAACACCTCCTTTGGAAGACTGTTCGAGGAATTCACCACTCATTCTGTGATGAAGTACTTCCTCACATCTCTCCTGAATTTACTCCCCTCCTGATTCATTACAAGTCCCTCTATCCCTGTGCCTCTTTCGTTCCTGAAAACTACTCCCCGCCTTTACCTTATTTACTCCCCTGATGTATCTAAAGGTCTCTTTTATATCCCTCTCTCCCTCTTCTCTTCCAGGGTGTACATATTGAGATCCTTCAGTCTCTCCTCGTTGGGCTTCTAATGCAGACCCTGTACCATTTTAGTTGCCCTCCTCTGGACAGTCTTCATTCTGTCCATGTCCTTCCGGAAATGTGGTCTCTAAAACTGGACACATTGCTCTAGGTGGAGTCTCACCATTGACCACTAGAGAGGCATCACCCTTTTCCTCTTTCTATTGGCTGTACCCCTGACTTTGCACCCCAGCAAACCACTGGGCCATCCAACTGCTTGTCACATTGCCTTTCCACCTATAGGTCATCAAATATGATTACCCCAGGTCTCTTTCTTGTTTGATGATTGTCACTACCTCTCCTCCCATTTTCAACGCTGACTCTGGATTCTGTGCCTAAGTGCATCATTTGGCACTTTTTTGCATGAAACCCAGCTGTCATATCCATGACTTCTTCTTGAGATTTCTTGGGTCTTTGTGCATTCTTTCTTGCCCCCCCCCACCGGATTGTCCAACCTATTGCAGGTTTTGGTGTCATCCATGAACATGCAGATCTTCCCTTTCAGCCCATGTGCAATGTCACTTAAGAGTACCGATCCCACTACTGAGCACTGAGGCACCCCACTGGTCATTATTCCTTCTCAGAAGTGAACTCTGTTTACCACGACCCTCCATCACCTATCTGTTAACCAATTTCTTACCCAGTTTAACACATTTGGACCCACCCCTCAAGGAGGCAGTATAGTGCAGTGGTTTAAGGCTCTGTGCTGCAAACTTGGAGTCCTGGGTTTGAATCCCACAGCCCCCACTTGCATACTGTGTGACCCTGAGCAAGTCACTTAACTTCCTTGTGCTCCCAAGCCACATCTGGAAACAAGCTTCAGCTTAGTGTGCCTCTCCTGGTTAAACAATTTCGCCTTCCCTAAGCTGCCCAGTTTCCTTCTGAGTTTCCTATGTGGAACAGTGTTGAAAGCCTTACTGAAATCTAGGTAGGCCACATCCACCACTCCACCCTGCAATTCCCTGGTCACCCAGTCAAAGAAATCTATCAGATACATTTGACATGACCCCCCGCCTACTGTGATTCTATGCTGCCTCAGGTCTTGTAACCCATTGGATTCAAGATATTCCACAATCCTTTCTTTCAGCAGTGACTCCATTAACTTCCCCACCACCGAAGTTGGCTGACTGGCCTATAGTTGCCAGTCTCCTCCCTGCTACCACATTTGTGAAAAAGTACTACACCTGCCATCTCCCAGTCCTCTGGAATCACTCCTGTTTTCAGTGAGCTGTTTAATAGGACTGTCAGAGGTGCAGCTAGTACCCCTCCTGTGCTCCTTCCATACCTTGGGTGCACTCCATCTGGCCCCATCACTTTGTCCACTTTTGAATTTGCTAGTTTCTTCAGGGCTCTCTCCTCTAAAAAGGACTAGTGCCTACCTCTTTCCCTCCAAAGCTTCTGTTGCTTTTATGTGGCCCCTTCAATCCTCATTCCTTTGTGAACACTGAATTTAAAGTATTTTTCAGGATACCTGCAGTCTCCTGGTCCTCGTCTGCACAGTCCTCCCTCCTTCTGCTTTATGGCTAGTTTTAACAAGTGGATGGAATTAATGCAGAGCACTCTTCAGCAGCAACTCCTCTCTTGCCTGTAGCTGCGTCAAGTGCCAGGTCACATGAACTGCCTTCAGTGAGCTTCCAAACTGGCCTCTGTTTGTTCAGGAAGTCTCAGGAGATCTGGAAGTTTCACATGCCATTCCAACAGCCAAATAACAAGTAACAAAGCACAAATAATGAACACTTGGGGCCTTGAATAATAACACATGACCGAATATTTGAAATCCTGCACACTCCTGGTATATTATCACTGTGGACCACTTATTATTAGTTCCAGACTTTACATTTGCATTATACCTTGCCTGCTTTGGACACTGGTTTTCCATATTTAGAACCAGAGGAGAGTGAAGATTGTGCAAGAAAGTAAATTGTCAAACTAGTGTCATAAGCAAGGCTGCAAGTTTGGTTCTACCAAAGAATCCTACACTTCGAGCTTTGGGTGTTCGATTCTTGCGAACAGTTGCAAATGGGAAATCAGCAGACTTTTGGTTCCACTGGTTCAACCTCATCAAAGTGATGCAGACCAGCTGTACCGCCAACTGCAGTTCGCATCAGAAACAGTTAGCACTAACAGGGCACAGTGTGATTCACAGGCTCCAGCCTTGTTTTGAGCTGCTAGACTCAGCTCAATCATGCAAATCAGAGGGAAGCTCCTTCGCGCACTTGTTGTCAGGTTGTTAGGTAGCTCAGGCAGGAATGTGATCGGTTCTACTTAGATTAGCTAGGAAATTCTTCATATCACTTTAAAAATCTTCAAACTTTCTACCTATAAGCAGGACTGCTGAGCTAAAGGGGTCTATATTTAGAGGAAAAGGGGAAAAAAGAAAAAAGGCAGTCTGAGCAGTAGCAGTGTTACAGTCCTGCAGCTGGCCTTTGGGACGAGTGCTTGCCTGAGAGTGAAGAAGGAAGAAAGACTGTACTCTGAGGGACTGGAGGAGGACAAAGTGTGCTCGGGCCTGGGCAGTGGGCAGATGGCACATGAGGCTGCCCTCTACCAATGCCCACTTTTTTCCTAATAAATAATTTAATCTCAGCAGAGTAGCACCCACTTGTTTGTTGTAGAACTGGCGTTTTAGCAGGGCATTACAAATAAAAAATACAATTTGTGTTTGACTGAAGCCCCTGACAGAAGCCTGATGCAATTTCTGTTTTGGGGAGGGGGGTTAGTCTTAGTAATTTTACTGTACAGTAAGTGTGTGCAATCTGGCAGCATGCCAGTGCCTGGTCCTTGGTAGTTGGCACCTTGGTGAAATTCCCCCCAAAATATTTTTTTCTTTTTGTGGCAGTTTTCAAATTGAAACAATTAGTCTACATGTTCCCCCAAGCTGCAGCAGTCCTGAGTCCTGAGTCCTGAAGCAGCCTGTGTGAGTGTCATCTTGAGCTTTGCTGTTGTAGCTTGATCTGGGCAGTGGTCAGAGCAGCTGGCAGTGTGCCAGTGTCTGGTCACTAGTAGTTGGTGCCTTGGTGTCACTCCATGAAAAATAATATTCATTCAAGTTTCTTTTTGTAGGAGGGTCTTTACAATACCTTTGCCGAAGTTGCAGACTTGCTTGCAGGCTGCAGCAGTTACTTCTTCCTCCTCCTGAGTCCTAAAGCAGCCTTTTGCAGTGTGATCTGGGCAAGGGGCAGGGCAACACGACTGTGCCAGCTGACTGGATGCTAATGCCTAGCCCTGGTAGATGGCACATTAGTGGTATTCCATTTTTTTTTTTTCTTTTTGTGGCAGTTTTCATATTGAAACTCTTATTCTTCACGTTTCCCCAAGTTGCAATGGTTACTTCCTACTTCCTCCTTTATGTGTGTGTTGTCCTGAACTGTGCTATTGCAGTGAGATCTGAGCAGTGGGCAGCAAATGTGTGCCAGCTAGCAGTGACATGGCGACTGGCCTTGGCAATCCTAGGTGGCATCCCACTGATAAAATGAAAAAAAAATAATATTAATAACCAAAAAGTAACCTCAAAATATTTAATAAAATAAAGTCTTATTTCTTCAGTATTCATCATCTAAGAGGCTGAGTGGTGTAGCAAGCCTTAGAAAATGGAGCAACAGAGATACCAAGGAGATGGTGGCATAGGATTGTCCAGTTACAAAGAAAAACACAAGTGTAGTGGGTTTATTCATAGTCCCTCTGCCTCAGTGGTAACTACAGGTGTAGAGGAAGATGACTGTAGTGGTTGAACAGTCCATAAAGTATCACTCACAGTGACATTGCAACGATTGCAAAGTGATAGTAGCAGCAGCAGTTCAGGGGAGAAGGAGGTGGAACAAGTGAGAGTTCAACTTGGGACAGGCGCTCATAAGAGATCAAAAAAGACCTAAAGAGTGATAAAACAGGGAAAAAAGGCCACAAAACAACAAGGGGAAACACAAGAAGAAGCATGTGAAATGATAGCAGAGATAAAGAAGACACAGGCCAATTGGTGGCCCATGACACATGATAGAGGAAGAAGAACCATTTTCCTGACCCTGGGGAACTGATGGAAGAAGAGTAAGTGGGTGATGATGCTGCAGCAGGCCACAGCAGCCCACTCATTGAGCAACAGCCAACAGTGCCAGTAGGAAAGACTAGACCGGTGACGTCAGCAGTGTGGGATTTCTTTAGAGTGACAAAGTATCAGATATATGTAGTATTTTTTTTATGTAATGACAGGACGAGTCGGTTGTTTTTTTTTTTTGGGGGGGGGCACTAGGGAAACATCTTCCAGGCAGGATGTACCAAGGCTGCGCCCTAACTGGCAGACCAACATTTTGAGTTAAAATCTTTATTAACAGTGAAAATGTTACTTTTCTAAGTGTTTAACTTGCTGCAGCTGGTCATTTGGACTAAAATGATCAATTTTATGTCATGGGACAACCGAAAAAGGCAACAATCTGGACTGTCTAAGGATCTGCAGCCAACTACCAGCAAGGCCTCCGACACTGAGAACTCTTACTACGCCATTGACAGAACCTCCATGGCAGACAATGTTGGACTCCATATGGGCATTGGATTCTAAAATAGAAAGAACTCTGCAAAAATTGTGGAAACACATGATTCGGTCATTGCAGCCTTGGTCGGTTCTGTGGCTGACTCTGAAAAATGGATTACAACTACTTTGACAGCAGTCACGTCCCTAGCTAAAGAAAATGAGCAATTCTGCTCCTTCATGGAATCTTTAGAAAATGAAATTCGTGCTGGGAACATTCATGTGGTTGGAGTACCAGAGGGCAATGAGGGCACGAGTTTATTACAATATCTTATAATTTGGGTTCAAGGAGCCCTTCTGACATTAGAGGGTATGGACTGGTTTGCTTTCACGAGAGCCTACAGGATGAACCCTTATGTCCGTCCTGAGTCACAAGCCCAACCACATACCATCCTACTAAAAACATTGGGATCGGAGAACAGGGATTTGGTGGTTGGTGCAGCATGGGCAGCATATCCTTAGCACATTGATGGAGCGGATGTTAAGTTCTTCCTGGACCTTTCTTCTCAAACCAGAACTCATAGGAAGAGATTCAAAGTAGTCCAGCAAAGACTTTGTGCGTTGGAAATAGTCCACACTTTTCTACTTCCAGCTCAGCTATGTATAGTTTATGGAGGGAAGACCTGGCAGTTCACTGACACCCAGGATATGGGTCAGTGGACAAAAAAGATGAAAGCTGAATTTGGAGCATAACGGGAGACATCGGGAGTCTTTGGAGTGGATGGGTTGAGGGCTGTGAGACAATTCCTTTGACCTTTACTAAGTAACTTTAAATTTGGGTGTTCTGTTTTTTGGTTTGCTTCTACTGGAGTTTACAGAGAAGTGGTTATTTTGGCTATTAAAATTATCATGGAAGAAGCTTTCTGAGTGGGGCCACTAGTTCACTATAGACATATCAAATTTGGGGATTTACGACTCACTATCATGGTGGGAAACTCTGCTATTCTCGGGCTCCCACTCACAGGTTTTCTCCATTATAGTTCGCCTGATGGACAGTAATTTTTTTGGTTACGTTTTTGGTTACGTTCTCATGCAGTCTTTCATGCTACTCTTACTGCTGTAGTGATTTAAACTATGCATTGTATTCATTTTTTTCTACTTTTTCATTGTTTTACCTTTAATGTTAGAAAGGATTCCGAAATTACATGTCTAAGGGTACTCTCAGTCAGAGTAACTTTACTACCTAGTTTTTTGTTTACCAGGTTTAAAGAGATCCAGAAACAAATGCTTTGATACCTTTTATTGGACCAACATAGATGTAATAAAAGAAAACAGTGCTTAAGCTTTTGGACTAACCAAGTCCTTCCTCGGAAGCTTATGCCAGTTGTTTGGAAAATGACATTCTAGTAACACCCAAGTCATACATAAAAAAACAGAAAGAAGGTTTAAATAGCAATATGTGAGATTGCATTTTATTTCTCATTATGTATTTTTCCATATGGGTAACATGTATAGCCACTGAAGGGGGTGGCAACTACTTGCGCTTTTTTTTGGAGTTGATTAAGTCATGAACTCTTTATAGGATTTGCCTTACTCCTGCTTCACATGATTACAAGGCAACCATGTGTGTTAGTCAGCATTTCCTGGATGTTTTTTTATTATATATCCAGAGATTTTCTCTATTGCCACATATGAGCACAATAGATATTGATTGTCTGTTCTTGCAGAAATTAATAAAAATAAAGTAAAAAAAAAAAAGACAGTCTGAATTAGGGTACAGAGGGAACAAGGCTGGGAACAGCTACCATAGAAAGATATTTGCTGAAGTCCCACAGATCTCAGTATGAGAAGACATGCCAATGCATGGTGTCAGAAGTAGTACCACCAGACAGTGAAGCTGATGAGGAAGACAGCGAAGATGGCCAGGGAGAGAATATTAGGAGACCAGGTAGAGAGGAAGAAGAAGAAAGTCTTTCAAGTGGTAGCCAAAGCACAACTCCAACTTATTCCATTCATCAGTTCTTTAGCCCACTGAGTCTCACACCTCTGAGGGGCCTCAAATCCCCAGCACTTCCACACACAGTGGTGGAAAATTAATAGCCAGATGTCACATCTAGGGAAAAAAGCATTCAAATCTCACTAGTCCAGTGCCTGGAAATGGACCAGAAAAATAAAGCAATCAAATCTGAGGCCAAAAAGTTGACAAAAGCAATTATGAAAATGCTAGCCACCAACTTTCTACCATTCTCCTTTTTGAGCAATGTTGGTTTTCCATCGCTAATGCACATTGCTGTGCCAAGGTATCAAGTGCCCAATGGTACCTATTTCTCCACAGTGGCTCTTTCTAATTTGTATCAGATTGTCTACAAGACTGTCTCATGTGCCTTGAAAGCATAATTTGTTCCAGCTGTTTACGTCACCACTGACACGTGGAGCAGTGGTCAAACTACTGATTACATGGCAGTGACTGCTCAGTAGGTTAGTTTCCCCTCTTTGTTCCCCTTTTCCTCCTCTTCCTCATCTGGATTAAGTGCCAGCAGCAGCAGTAGTAGCAGTAACTGAAAGTCACTGTTGCTCCCCAACCTCAGCAGGAAGGCAGCTTTATGTATTGCTTGATTTGACCATGACTAGGACACCCGCCTGCAGCTCCTTGAAAGCTGCCTGCCCTTGAATGGGGCTTCTTCAGCTCCCCAATGGTCGGCCGGCACCCAGACAGCCACCGACTGAGACTAGGACACCCACCTGCAGCTTCTTGGAAGCTGCCTGCCCTTGAACGGGGCTGCTTCTGCTCCCCCACGGTCGGCGCACCAGACAGCCACCAACCGAGACTAGGATACCCGCCTGCAGCCCTGGAAGGTACGCAATATGCCTCCAGCAAACCACTCTGATTGACCAGGACTTTTCCCCTGCTTTGCCACACTAAATCTGTAATAGGAGGCTTTTTTTTTTTTTTGAGTTTTCAACTGTATTAGCTGGATTGTAATTTCTACTAGTAATTTAAAGTGCTTACAGTTCTTCTCTTTCCTGCTCTTTATGCACCCCCATCCAAGCACTCTGCCTTGGCTCCGAAAAGTCTAACTTTCCTTTGTCCTGTTAAACTGCTCACACTAAAACTATCCTACCTCCATGCTATTTAAACCCTGCCATTTTTTCTTCTGTCCAGCTGCCTGCCCTTGAACGGGGCTGCTTCAGCTCCCCCACGGTGGGCCGGCACCCAGACAGCCACCGACCGAGACTAGGACACCCGCCTGCAGCTCCTTGGAAGGCACAGCAACGGCGCTTCCAGCGAACCCACTCTGATTGGCCAGGACTTTTCCCCTGCTTTGCCACACTAAAGCTGTAATAGGAGTTTTTTTTTTTGTGGCTAGTTTTCCATTAGCAGGTTATACAGACCTGCCACTAGAGGGATTCTTGTTCTTTCATTTGGAAAAAGAAAAAAAAAAGTCTACCCTCTGAAAGACACAGTTTCTTTACTTGCTATTTACCTTCCTTCCTTCCCACCCTCGAGATCCTCTTGAACTGGGTAAGATTTCTCTGAACCCTGAATCATACTTTAATCATGCACCTCCACTGTTCTCTTCTCCCTATTCTATTTCTTCTTGCCTGTCTTCCTCCCCTACTGCACTCCCCAAAAGCCTGCTTTTCCTCCCTCCCCCCACAGCTTCCACATTCCTACATCCTTCCTCCACATAGGTACGCTGCACACTTGTCACTGCCCCTTGCCCATGGTCCGTCCTACCACCATGAAACTGTCCTACACCCACACTGGTCCTAGCCCTCCACTCTGGTCCCCCCTGTTTATGCTTACCCTCACCCACTATCGCTGATGCTCGCCAACTTCCCAAGATGCCAGCAGGCGAAAACATTCCTTTAAAGAAATACACCACAGCTCCTTGAAGCTAGTCCTCCTCTTTCTCCTAATGCTGTCAGGCAACATGCACCCAAACCCTGGCCCACTCTGCTCTAAAGTCACTAATCAGAGCAAGCCTTCGGGTGCCCTCTCATTCATAACAATCAACATCTGTAGCCTCCTTCCTAAAATGGATGCCCTACAGGCCTTCACCAGCCAACACTGCCCTGACATCCTGGCAGTTGTCAAAACCTGGCTCACACCATAGGTACTGGACCATGCAATCAGCCTTCCTGGCTACAACGTCTTTAGGCTGGATCGCCTCTCCAAAAGAGGCGGGGGCTCCGCTCTCTACCTAAAAGACTCCATACAAGGGCACCACATCATTACCTCAATCCAACCCACAACTGCTCAGATACCGCCAGTGAGAATCATCCTCAGTGCCCAAAACAAAACCCTCACTGTTGCCACCATCTACATCTCTCCCAAAGAACAGGGAACTGGTCTAACAGCTGTGCTTGACTTTGTAAAGTCACTCCCACCAGACACCGAATCCATCCTCCTAGGCGACTTCAACATCAACTGGCCTGCAGCTGAAGCTGGTACACACAGGGATATCATTGCTGCTGCGAACCTCACACAAATGGTTGACTCACCAACCAGGAAAAATTACAGGACCAGCACCAGCACACTTTTGGACTGGATCCTTACCAGTCACCCATCGTGGATATCTAACACTAATGTCCTCCCTGACTCTCTCAGCGATCACTCCCCTGTTAGCTGCACCTGGTCAAATAAATTCATCAAACAACCACCAAAAACAATCACCAGCAGGGTTCTACCCAGTGGTCACCTTCCTCGACTCAAATCCACCTCCTCCACCAAGACTGGTCCCCATCTTCAATGCAACCAACGTAAACACTGCCCTTGACCACTTCATAAACATCTTCACTGTGGCCTGTGACACGTTTGCTCCTATTAAGAAATACAAAGTCAAATCACTGAGTAACCCTTGGCTCACAGGTGACCTCCTCAGGATGCTAAAAACAAGAGACCACCTATGGAAGCTGGCCAGAAACTCTGGAAAGCATAACGACATCCAAAACTACAAACGTGCCCGCAATGACTGCACCAAAACCATCTGGCAAATGAAGTCCGCCTACTATAAGCATGCCCTCACAAACTCCTGGGGCAACGGTCAGGAATTCTGGAAGAACATAAAGAAACTCACTGGGAATCCACCCAAAACCCCTCCATCAATACTTAACATCAACGGAACCACAACCCTCAACCCAAAAACCATTGCGGATACCTTTAACAAAGCCTTTACCGACCTCAGCGCTGTCCTACCTCAGGACTACTTCAAAGATGGTGTAGCCCCCCTGTCTGGAAAGAACACTACTCCCACCAGCTCCCCCTGCTTCTACTTCAAAGTAGTCAAGGCTCACCAAATATGCAAATACGTTACCATAGCCCTTGGTAAATCAAGATTCAGTAATGACTCCCTCGATCTCAAAATCCTGTCTCTCACACTTGATGAAGTGCTTAGTCCTCTGACCAGAATTTTCAACCTCTTCCTCAGCCTTAGCCAGTTCCTGGACAGATGGAAATCTGCCACTGTCACCCCAGTCCATAAAAGTGGTGACAAAACTGCCCACGATAACTACAGACCTATCTCCCTACTACCCCCACTCTCCAAGGCACTAGAATGCATCGTCTTGGACCAGCTCACAGAATACCTGGATAGTTACAACATCCTATGCAAGCAACAACACGGGTTCCACAAAGGTCACAGCACCTCCACAGCCCTACTTGAATTCACTGGCGCAATCCACAACGCATTTGATTCCGGTGAACTACTAGGCTCAATCTACATTGACATAACTAAAGCATTCGACACCGTCAATCACCGCCTCCTACTTGTCCAGCTTCAGAACACTGGGCTGTCAACCGATACCATTGGCTGGTTTAAGAGCTACCTTGAAGAACGTTCCCAAACAGTAAGAATCACTGATACACTCTCGGACCGTAGACTGGTCCGCTCGGGAGTCCCCCAGGGCTCCATTCGGAGACCCCTCCTCTTCAGCCTATTCTTAAACTCACTACCGGATAGCTGCCCAGAACAATAATTCTCACGCCGATGATGCTAGGATCCTCACCTCAGACCCTGATCCAAACCAATTATAAAATAAACTCAGCGGGCCTTCTCCTTCATCGAATCCTGATTCCCAAATCATAAACTGCTTCTCAATCAGAAAAAAACAAGTCTATGGTCTTTTTGCAGCCCCACAACAAAAACAAACAACTCCACCTCTCCATTGCAACCGAACAAGGAGCCATCCTAGAAACAAACACAATCATTTTAAGTACCTTGGCATCACCCTTGATCCCCACCTCTCATCGCTGTCCATATTAGCAATGTGGCAAAGTCTGCCAATGCGAGGTTAGGCATATTATTCCGCACAGGAACACCTAACCCCAGAAGCACTGTCAGTGGCTATCCAAAGCTCCATTGTCAGCATCATAGACTATGGTCTTATCATATATGAGTCTGCAACTACCACTGCTCTCAAACGTATCGTGACCTCCCTGAATAAGGCCTGTCATCTCATCACTGGCTCACATCGCCATACCCACACTTGTGACCTTTATTCCCAATCTGGATGGCTTCAACTGGACAAACGCATTAAAGACCAAACCTGAATCATGGCCAAGAAAATCATAATGAGACTTGCCCCACCTGGTGTCTGTGCCCTCCTTAAGCCTAAACATAGGAATGTCACTACAGGGTTTTATTTAACTCTAAAAATTGATTAGCGTTTTGCTCATAAAAGTGCTAAAACATTGTGAAAATGCATAGCACCTACCTCACTGTGTTTAACAAACATAACACTTCGAGAAAACCGATATAAATACTTTCTGAACCGTTAGTATTGTCCCAAGAAAAAAACTGCTAATCAATTATTTAAAACCCTGCACTACAAGGAGATCCAGTTCCCATCTACTACATATCCCACGATGTCGCACGACCCAAGGACAAAGATCAGTTGCCTATCAGGCATCCAACTGGCTCATCTCTCTTGGCAGCGACATAGTGACCGCTCCAACACTCGGCCTTTTCAAGTCCAAGCTGCACCTCTCTCACTGCTTGTATCCTGCGATTGCCCATCTTAACATTTCCACCGTTCCAGCTGCACATGCCCCAGCACCCAGCACTTACAATCAGTCTTTGCACCCCTAACACCTTGTCTGGCTTATTCCCTTGACAAGGCCCCCTGGCTGCACTGTCTCCCACCCTCGCCTACCTCCCCCCGTATCTCCACTCCTGCCTTTTCCCCCCCACCTCCCATACTCCTCTTACCCCCTGCACCTCCTACCCCCTCAATCTCCTACTCTCACTTCTCCCCCATCGACCCCTCCTCCCTTGTCTTTCTCGTAGCTCAAGTCTTTGTACTGGTTATTACATGTCTGTAAGTCAGTGACGTTATGTTTGTAACTAAAAATGATGACTGTTGCACACGCTGACGTGGAACCTTTGTAAAAGAGCCTCGGCTCAAAGGTATTGTAATCCTAGATTGAAATAAATAAAAAATAAAAATAAATAAAATATTGTGCAGAACTTGTTATAGTTCCTTCAACAGTAGTTTGATGAGTGGTTGACACCACACTCATTAACATCAAGTTTTATAGTATCAGATAATGCAAAGAACATTACAGAGGCAGTTGACAGTGGCAATTATATGGATGTTCAATGTTTTGCTCACTGAATAAATCTGGTAGTTCAGGGATTCTAGATGAGGAAGGCACCACTGTGCAGACTTGTGTAGATCAGGACAAAAATGTTTGTGGTAATTTCAGCCATTCTGTAAAGGCACAGAAGCAATAATGAAGCACTCAGCAGCAGACCCACCTTTTCTTCTACCACCTGAAACAGAAGGTGATTACAGGATGGAATTCCATCTACTACATGATAGAATGGCTGTTGGAACAACAGACGGCTATCCACCGGTATGATGGACCCAACTGTAAAAGAGAGTTAACTCTCAGTTTTGCCTTCCAATAAAAATTGAATTGAATTGAGTATGCCATAGGGTATGGTATTGGCAAGGGAGAGGTAAACATCAGCGCAAATCAGTGACACCTGATGGAGAACTGCTGTACTGTGATGAAGCCCTTTAAGAAGACCACAATAGTGGGAAGTGCTGATGCAACTGGTGTTAACCAGGTACTCCCTACCCTCACTAACTAGCAGTTTCCTTGAATGAAAATTCAATATGTGGAAAAGGAGGATACCACTTCTCCCAGTCTAGTAGAAAGGATAAGATCAAATTTCTGGAATTACACACGCATTTCAAAAATGTGTACAGATGACTATTACAATCTGGCCATTGTCTTGGACACTCAGCAAAAAGACATATTCGAGACATTCTCCGATGCACAAGAGTGTGGCATGGATCAGTGGTCCTATGATGCCTGGCTTATACATCTGAGACTGGATTCTCAAAGAGATCAGAACATTGCACACACATGGAGAAAATGCCAGCAGACTGCGGAGGTGCACAGGTGGGATGTTTTCAGTTGAAAATTCTGCATGTGCGGAAAATCTCAAAAAAAAAAAAGGGTGAGTTATGCAATGCCACATGTGTGGATTTTGTGCAAGTGTGGATACATAGCAGCAGAAATATTATAAAGACTAAGTAGAAAGCGAAACAGATGAGCCAAACAAACTGGAGGAGGAGCCACTATGAGTTTTGCAAAATGTGCGGCAGAACCAGCACACTCAAGGAGGTCAGCAGCCAGTCCCCCACTGGGGCCACAGCAGTACCACCTGTACGAGCAGGAGCTTTTACCTCAGCAGCAGCAGCAGCAGCATGCCCTGCCTGACCTTGAACAGCAGCAGCAGATCTAACAATATGCTGTGGTGGGCAACTGCAACCATACAAGACCAGTACACATGTGGCAGCAACAGTGCAGGCAGGTACAACCACACCATGCACCAGCCACACTGTGATGGCTGTACCTTGCATGCCACATATAGTAGGCCCATGCACCCAGTGGCATTTTGCAGATGTGGGTTATGCCTCTGTCTGATGTATTTCATTAACCTGCTTCTGTTGCCCCCATATCTGTCTGTTACTGCCTATGCCTCTACTGCCTGTGGCGCTCCCATATGGGCTACAGTGGGTCATGTGGTTATGGTCGGTTGCAGTTTAATATCACTGTGTGCTAACAGTGGTCTGATATTTGACATATTACTATAAGGCTCCTGGTTGGTATTGCATGGTACATCAACCCACATTATAACTGGTTCTCAACTGATAGCACACTGCCTTCTGCTCAGGATGTGAGTTACATCTCACTCTCTTTGGTGCAACATATGCACAACATTTTTTCCACAGTTAAGATGCAGCAGTGGCTGAGAATAGCTGTTAAGGGAATGATACATACTTTTCAATGGCTTTTTTCTCCACGTATAATTCTGCAGCTGTGTATTTTCCACAGCCACAGACGTTTTGAGAATATCCCACAGTGCAACTGTCCTTTTTTTTTTTTTTTTGCATCTGTACCATTTTTGGGGAACTTGCACATTTTTTCACCTTCAAAGTCATTAGAGAATCTAGCCACTGGTCTCTGTTCATACAGCAAAAAAAACATCAACAGAAACACAAATGGAGCAGAATAACAGCACTCATCACTTCCTCTTGTTGCAATTGCATTGACTAGACTGCAGGAGGGGAGAAGGAGGATCCCAGTGTGTAATGTCATCTGCTACCGAACACCACAGGAGTCACTCATTTTTGTCTACAGGTCAACCTACTACTACTGCTGCTGCCCCCCGCTGAAACACAGCAACTGATGACAAACCACTATGGGATCAACTGTTGGACTATGGCTTGATAAAAAGCATGGCAAGTCACTTTCTGACACAGTGATGCCTGAGATGCCAGCAAATAAAACAGTGCAGAATTATCAGGATCAGAACATACCACTAGCAGAAGGAGATGAGCCTCTGTTGTACCGGCACCAAAAACAGGCCAGTGGGCCTTCTTAGATGCAGGTAGCTGTTGAACCCCTCTGCAAGTATATACTCAGAGAGGATTTTCTTTGCTGTAGGCAATATTAATACTAACAGGGGAACATGACTTTTGACCCAAAATGTAGAGATGCTCGCCGTTAAAAACAATTAACCTGCCCCTTTTTCCAAAGCCCTTTTTGCCATGGTTTTCGGATGATGAATCTCCTACACTTCCAGCTGGGTTAAAGACTGAGGACAGGGATGAGGTGGATGCAGAGGACTCCTGTATCCATTCATTTTTTGGGGAACCAGAGCCTAGAACCACACTGTAGGGTGACGCTCTGTTGTCTTCACTCAGTAATTTTCAGATCAATAATTGTTGCATTTTTGCCATGCCTACGCAGGCCAAATTAAAAATTGGGGGGCAGTTTTGCCCATGAAACCAGTGTGTACAACACTTATCCATGGCATAACTGGAAGCCTTGTCCATGTGTGGCACTGTTTCAGTGGGATATTAAAAGTTTAGCAAGCTCAACCTTGGCCAATACGTAAAGATTTGTTATCAAATTTATCTTAAATGTTTTAAAGTTTACAGGGGTGCACCTGGTGTGTGACCCAAGAAAATCAAACAGTTATAATACCAGTACCCCCCCAGAAAAAGCTGCTTTAAAGCCTGCAATCATCCCAATCAATTCCATTTTCTTGAATTATTTTTTTTTTCATCATTTTAACGTTAGAGGGGTTCTTCGTGTCATCATTTAGCTGAATTATGATCCACCTGGCCACCAGAACAAGGTGCCCATCTCATTGGTCAGTGAAGCTACATAATTTAGATTTTAAGCTGAGCTGAAGGGCCTCTGTTTTTTCTCTATCTTATGGGGAAACTACTCTCTGGCTTCATTTCTTATATAGTGTGTTTTGGCCAAGAAGAGGCTCACAGGTGATCATTAGAGAGCTCATTAATTAGGAGAGCACTAGTATTATAACTGTTCCAATGGGCACACAATTTTGGGAACCAGCAGCCCACACTGTTGTGTGCGGCAGTATTGTCTTCACTCAGTCTTTCTTCAGATTGTTTGGTACTGTTCCAATAGGGCAAACAATTTCTGGAATCAGTAGCCTATGCTGTGAGATTGTGTGCTGATATTTTATATTTGTTTGTGCGCATGCGCAAGAAACATATTGTGACAGCTTGCAGGAGAAGCAGATTGTGGAAGTGTGGCAGTGTTGTGACCAATGTCACCACTGCTTGTTGTGGCTCATCTGTGTGTCACCAATGAAGGAGCACACTGGCTGTGACAGTAGCCTGCAAGGGTGCCACCAATTTGAAATTATTTAGCCGCAGCAATGAGGGAGCACCCCCTCATTGCAGGCCATGCCTTGCTTGGTGTAACACTTCAATAAACATGGAAAATGTCACCATCTGCCTCTCACAGTCCTACAAAAGCCAACTTTGGGGGTGCACAACTCCCCCCTGTTGGCATGCCCCTTCCCCAGTTCATTTGCCGATGGGGAAGCCCAATCCCTGCTGGCATGATGTCCCTGTAGTTTGTCTGCTGAGGGGGTGCCCAATCCTCCTTGGCATCATCCCTCCCCCAAACACAAACTTTTTGATGGGATGTCCAATCCCCAATGGCTCCAGTCTCCCCCAAAACACCCAGGTGGCACACTGGAAGCCCACCCGAGCGTGCCAAATGTCCCTGCAAAAAAGGAAACCTTTCCGCAAAGTTTTTTTTAACCCTGTAAACAAGAAAACGGTCCCTCATTGTCTATGGTCTTCCCCAACCCACATTCAACCTCTGCGCACCCCAACCTCCCACACCCCCACTCCATACTTACCTCTGGAGCCGGGTGTGACAATCTTTGGCAGTGCGGGAAGACGTCTGCACTCTTCAAAGTCAACCTCGGACTGAAGAAATGCTAGTAAGCTGTATAATGGCATCAATGGGGAAGGGGAGAGGTTGAACTTAGGTGGATATCTCAACCATTTTTGCAACTTATGGTACCAAATTATCAACATAGGGTTCCTGGGCCCCACATCATGAAAGTAGTCTCAGTCGCTGTCATGTTGTTATTCGGTCCCGAAAGGTGATTTTGCAGTCACTGCGTGGAATTACCTTCTGGGACTGATTAATGGAAGGACAGTGTCACTGTTCATGAGGTGGGCTCCCAAAAAGCCTATGTTGCAAATTTGGTGAAAAAAATTCCAGAAAATGACTATGTTATGAGCATGCGTTGAGTAGTTCCCATGCACGCTTGTAACTTCAAGAATTTTTAATATTTTTACTCCAGATTTTCAACGTTCCTGTTTTTCCACACCTCCTTATGAACAGTACAACTGTCATTTTTCACATCCTGCCTGAAATGTGTTTTTGTACAATTGGCACACAGTGGCACGGTCACTGTGCAAAATCAATGTTCGGAACAGATTAAGAAAAACACAGTGACAGTGTTCATAAGGAGAGGTCCCAAAAAGCCCATGTTGTAAATTTGGTGAACAAATTCCAAAAATTGACTGCATTACCAGCATGCACTGCACAGTTTTTACACACGCTTGTAACTTCGCCAATTTTTTTACATTTTTACTCCACATTTTCAACGTTGTCATTTTTACACATCACCTTATGAACAATTCAGCTGTTATTTTTCACATCCTGCCTGAAACATGTTTTCGCACCTGTGGCACACAATGGGCATGGTCGCTGTGGGAAATCAACGTTTGGGACAGATTAAGAAAATTACAGTGCCACTATTCATAAATGTAGGTCCCAAAATGCCTATGTTGAAAATCTGTTGTAAAAAATCCCCCAAATAATATGCATTATGGGTGTGTATTGCATAGTTTCTACGCACACTCGTGACTTCACCAATTTTTTTATATTTTCATTCCAGATTTTCAACATTACCATTTTTTACACCTCATGAACAGTACAGCTGTCATTTTTCACATTCTGTTTAAAATGTGTTTTTGCACCTGTGGCTCCAGCAAAATCAACTTTCGGCTAACGAATTGATAGCGTCACTATTCATGCAGTGGGGTCACAAAAAGCCACTGTTGAAAACTTGGAGTGAAAATACCAAGAAACACCCAGGGAGTTAGGGTTTCCGACCATAACACCCTACCCTGTTGGGACTATCAGGCATCAGGGGTGTGACTTGGGATTGTCAACAGTAATGTTCATTCTATTCCACCCCCATCCCCACCCTGCAGGTAGTAACAGGCATTGAGGAGTGCCTTGGACTCTTCTGCCCCAAAGTTCATCCCATTCTCCTATACTGCACCCATTCCCACATATTTCCTTATGGAATGGGGTGAGTGTAAAGCCTGAACACCCTAAGGCACACCTCAACACTTGTCAGTGTCTGCAGAGTAGGGTGAGGTGAAATGGTGTGAGCATTATGGGCGTTGACCCAAAGGCACACCCCAATGCTTGTCCATCTCAGCAGGGTGGGGGTGGGGTTGGCATCACTTCAATACTTCGCTGCTATTCCTATAATGCATCTGTCTAACTCCTGTACTTCCAATGCTAATGCCCGCAAGCAAACATTCGGTGTTGACAAATGTTTGTTTTTAGTTGAGCATTGCTACTTAGCCATATACTGTTTATTGCTATTAGAATTGTCCATGTTTAGCATTGCCTGAACAGATACAATTTTTGGAACCAGTACCACTCAATGTGGCCAGCTGCATTATCCTGCTGTTTTGGGTGCTTCGTCACCCCACTGCGTTAGGTTATTTCATGTTATCCCATTTCCTTATGCTTTTCAATATTCAAAGCAGTGTAAACCAGTTTGCCGTTAAGAGAACTTTGATGAGCTTTACGCAGTTTGATGATCAAAGTTTGTGTGGTCAGACTTCAAGAGGTTCACACAGCCCTAGCCACAAGCTAAAGAAGTCACAGTTACAAGCCTCATTGGTTCACCCACTCTGCTAGAATGCATTCTTTGTGTGCACTGCCATTTGTATAAGAAGGCGTGGGATGGAAGAGTTTAAATGATGGGCCCAGGTATATACAATACTTTGCAAAACATTACAGTATTTATTGTGCTGCATACTGTGAACCAAGTTACAGTTAAATGTCTGGATGAAAGTTTTAACACATTTTCCTATTAAAGACCTTACCAATTCAGAGGAGGCCCTCTCCATTAGTCTTGCTTGTAAGATAAAAAAAGTCAGGTTTTGACTGTCTGTTGTATCCTTTGATACTTCTTAGAAGGCATGGTGACATTTCCTTTCTTTTTTTTTGTTCAGTCCTCACAGAATTCATTCTGCTTGTGACCTTTAATGCTTTGGAGCTAAACGATATATTTCTTGATAGGAATGCTTCTAACCTTTATCTGAAGAGGAATTGCTAACTGCTTCCAAACATTATTATAAAGTTCAGCACCTGTCTTTTATACAACAACTAGTCTATCTAAAGCATAGGCCCAAAGCAGAATTTGAGCGGTTTAAACCAGATATTTCCTAGTGGCTACCATGAAAAACCTCAGGAAACAGAGACATAGGGCTGGATTTTCAAAGTGTTCACAGACTAAGATCTATCCCACAGCCACTGCTGTAGGACGAAATCTTCGCACCTGCAGAGGTTTGTATTTTCATCCAGCACAGATGTGGGGGATGTTACATCTGGTCCCACCAGCAGCTGCACCCAAAAAAACATCTGCAAGCTGCCGTAAATCAGGGAGCCAATCTTAAACTGGCCCCCGCTTTGAAGGTACAGTGCATGTGAGGAAAACTGCAGCCCCACAGATGAAGCCCCATGGGTGGCAACCTTTCTCAGCACCTGTGCTGATTTCAGATGGACTGAAAATTCAACCTACAATTTTTGTATACAGTTTGAACACGTGAACAAGATAATTGTAAATAGTAGCTCCACATTAAACAATATACTTTTCACATGCTTCTGCTTCTCCTCTTATACTGAAAAGTAAGGAATCTCCATTTTGCACAATGGATGAACAAACTGTGTTTTCAATTGTTTGCACTCAGTCTATTTTGAAAAGTCAGAGGGCGTGAGGGGGAGGGAGAGGTCCAGGCACTAGTTAAACGTATCCCTGCTGAAAACAGCAGAAATCAGATGCACTGCATATTATATACAAACATGCAAAGAAGCTAGCAAAAGAAGGCCATTTGGTTTATCAATTCTGCTCGTGTTGCAGGGTCAATAGAAATTGAGCTAATGTCCCTGTCCTCCCTCCCCACTCCTCCTATCATCCCTACCCATGATCCTTACCTTCCCCCTATGCCTATTCCAGCCTCTCTTAAAGCTACCCACTGTCTTCAATGAGATCACCTCTTCTGGCAGCACATTCCAAGAATCCACCACCCTCTCTGTAAAAAAGTGCTTCCTGGCACCCTCCTAAACCTCCCACCCTGCAGCTTAAGACTGTGTCTCCTTGCATTATGGTTGCCACTCAGCTTAAAGAAACTCTCCTCATCAACCTTATTTATTCCTTTCAAGTACTTGAATGTCCCAATCATGTCCCGTCTCTCTCTCTCTCTCTCTCTCTCTGTCTCCTGTTTTCCAGGGAGTACATGTTCAGTGCCCTCAAGCTCTTCTTGTATGCCTTACCCAACTGACCAGCAATCATCTTTGTAGCCCTCCTCTGGACCTTCTCGGCAGGTAAATGTCCTTTTTGAGGTGTGGGCACCAGTACTGAACTCCATGCTTTAAATGTGGCCTTACCAGTGACCTGTACAAAGGCAGTATAACCTCCACTGTCCTACTACTGATCCTCCTAGATATGCATCCCAGCATCTTGTTTGCCTTTGCTGCTGCTTTCCTTCACTGCGTAGAGTGCCTCAGGTCACTATTGATCATCACTCCAAAGTCCTTCTCCTCTGATGCAGATAGTCTGACTCCACCCAGGTAGTACTCTATCCTGGGATTCTTGGCTCCAATATGCATAACTTTGAATTTCTTGGCATTGAAGTCAAGCTGCCAAATCCTGGACCACCTCCCCAGCTTTTCCAGATCTTCCTGTAGGTCCTGTATCCCTTCAGCTTGGTGTCATCTGCGAATAGGCACATTTTGCACTTAATGCCATCCCCAATGTCATTGATGACGACATTGAACAAAACCGGCTCCAGCAAAGAGCCCTGTGGGATTCCACTGGTTACCTCTCTGATACCAGACAACTCTCCCCCCACAAAAACCTTCTGAGTTCTGTCCCAAAGCCAGTTTTCCACCCACCTGGCCATCTTTTCCCCAACCCTGAGATCCACCAACTTCCAGATCAATCTTTTATGGGGCAAAAAGTCAAAGGCCTTAGAAACATAGAAGTTAATGGCAGATAAGGACTGCCAGGCCCATCTAGTCTGCCCATTTCTTTTTCTACCTTATGAATGTGTCATAGGCCTTTACTCTGTCTATGGCCTATCTATTCATACTCATCTGTTTTGCTCCCTTATGCCTATCCCATGCCTGTTTAAAGCCCAGCACTGCATTCATATCCACCACTTTCTGAGGTAGGCAGTTCCATGCATCCACCACCCTTTCTGTGGAAAGGAACTTCCTCACATTACCACTTAATTGGCCTCCCTCTAATCTCATGCTGTGTCCTCTTGTCCTGCTGTTTTTCTTATACTGAAACATGTTAGAGTCTTTCACCTTGTTAATGCCCTTAAGGTGTTTGAATGTTTTGATCATGTCACCTGTCTCCCTCCTTTGCTCTAGGGTATACATATGGAGCTCCATTAATCTGTCCTCATATGTTTTCTGATGCAATCCCTGCACCAATTTGGTTGCCCTTCTCTGGACTGCCTCCATTTTGTTAATGTCTTTGAGAAGGTGTGGCCTCTAGTACTGCATGCAGTACTCCCAATGGGGCCTAACCAGCATCTTGTAAAGAGGGATTATTACCTCCATCTTATGACTTGTGATACCCCTACTAATACATGCCAACATCCCCCCAGCCTTACTTACTGCTTTAGTGGTCTGCTTGGATGATTTCAGGTCATCTGTGATGATGATGCCCAAGTCTCTTTCTTCCCTTGTGATTGCCAGCAACTCTCCTCCCAACCTATAGGTGGCTTCAGGGTTTCTCTACCCTATGTGCATGATCTTGCACTTCTTTGTGTTAAACCCGAGTTGCCATTCTTCCGACCATTTTGCCAGTTTATCCAGATCTCTTCTCATTCTGCCCACCCCACCTGGATCATCTACTCTGTTGCAGATCTTGGTGTCATCTGCAAACAGACAAACCTTACCCTCCAGTTCATCTGCAGCGTCACTGATGAAGATAATGAAGAGGACTGACCCCAGGACTGATCCCTGAGGTACCCTACTTATGACTTGCATCTCTTCTGACTGAATACCGTTTACCACCAGTCTCTGTTTTCTGCCTGTCAACAAGTTTGCCACCAAGTTGATCAACTTCTGACCCACCTGAGCCTACCAAGCATGTTAATCAATCTTCTGTGTGAAACAGTATTGAAAGCTTTGCTGAAGTCAGGGTAGACGACATCAACTGCTCCACCTTGGTCCACCACTCTGGTTATCCAGTCAAAGAAATCTATGAGATTAGTTTGACAGGACCTTCCTGATGTAAACCCATGCTGTCTTGGATCCTGTGCTCCTATGGATTC
Source organism: Neoceratodus forsteri (assembly GCA_016271365.2). Classification (NCBI taxonomy): domain Eukaryota; kingdom Metazoa; phylum Chordata; order Ceratodontiformes; family Ceratodontidae; genus Neoceratodus; species Neoceratodus forsteri. The sequence continues at coordinate 48,492,431 of CM028129.1, read as the reverse complement.
CAGGTGTTGCACTATCCTTTCCTTAAGGAGTGCCTCCATAATCTTGCCCCCTACTGAGGGAAGACTGACTGGTCTGTTGTTCCCTGCCTCCTCCCTGCTACCACTCTTGTGGAGCGGGATAACATGTGCCCTTCTCCAGTCTTCTGGGTCCCCTTCTGTGCTCATAGACTCACTAAATAATTTTGATAATGGCTCTGCTAGTTCCACCCTTAGCTCCTTTAGTACCCTGGGATGTATGCTATCAGGTCCCATTGCCTTGTCCACCCTGAGCTTATTGAGCTCTTGTGGAGCCCTTTCTTTTGTGAAGGGAGTAGTGCACACCTCCCTCCCCCCTGTGTCCATGGTGCTGAGCTGTGGGCCCTGCCCCACCTTCTCCTCAGTAAATACTGAGCAGAAGTATCTATTTAGGATAGATGCCTTTCCATGTTTCTCCTCCTCATACTCCCCCTTATCCCCATTGATCTTAGCAATACCCCCTCTGGACTTTCTCCTTTCACTAATGTTTCTATAGAAAGTCATGTCCCTTTCTTATACTGCTCATGTCAGTGTTTCCTCAGTTTGGGCTTTTTGCCTGCCTTTCTGCCTTCCCTGCCTCCCTTAGGGAAGATTGTTATGCCTTCCTATCTTCGTTCCACTGTTTTCCCTTATATTTCCAGAAGGCCAGCCTTTTGGCTCTGACCTTTTCTGCTACAGTTTTTGAGAACCAAAGTGGTTTCCTTCTTCTTTTGCACTTCCTTTTCTCTCTAACACAATGAGATGTTGCTTCAAGAATTACATCTTTAATGCTTGCCCACTTTGCTTGTACCCCCTTTCCTGTATTTCTTCTTCCAGGGCTAGCTTAACTCTGTTGGCCATCTTATCAAAGTCAGCTCCTCTGAAGTCCCATATTTTTGCCTTGGAATGGGATGATTTATTTTATTTTTTATTTATTTTTTTAGTTGTTTAACCAGGAGTTGCACACTAAACTGAAAGCTTTTTTACAGGAGTGATCTGGGAGCACACAGGGAAGTTAAGTGACTTGCTCAGGGTCACACAGTATGCAAGTGGAAGCAGTGGGATTCAAACCCAGGTCTCGTCTGCTGGATGTCACCAGATTTGCAGCTCAGACCCTTAAGCCACTGTGCTATATTTAGTTCTAGTGGCCAAACTGAACCATACCATGTGATGGTCATTGGCCGCAGGAGACCTTCTACCTGGAGATATGTGATCCTTTCCCTGTTAGTCAGTACTAGATCTAGGATAGCCCTGTCTCTTGTGGGTTATTGTACCAGTTGTTTGTGGCCCTCCCCATGCAGGGAATCCACTATGTGTCTAGTTCTGGCAGATGTTCCTGCTAGTATTGACCAATCTGTATCTGACATGTTGAAGTCTCCCATTATCATAACCTCACCTTTAGCTGTTATGTTTTGTACATCTTCTAACAGTAATGAGTCTATGTCCTCTCCCTGGTCTGGAGGCCTGTAGACAACCCCAGTTCATATGGCTGTCCCATTTCCTGTTTCCAGGGTGACCCACAGTTCTTCTGGCTCCTTATGGGTATTCTGAATTTCTGTAGCTATGATATTTTCATTCACATAAAGGGCCACTCCACCCCTTTTGCACCTCATTCTCTTCTGAACAGTATATAGCCGGGTACTGAAGTCTCCCAAGTGTGGTTACTGGTGAATCATGTCTCTCTAATGGTTACTATGTCCCAGTTTGGCCTCTGTCATAGTTGCCTGCAGGTCTGGGATTTGTTTCCCAGACTGCGAGCGATTGCATCCCGTGATTTCCATTGGCAGATTTCGGTGTGCAAGTTGTCGGGCAAGGTCTGGCATTTCCCCTGCGTGTCATATGGGGATCCATACCTTTTTCCTTACCTGATTATGCAATTGAACTACAACCATGCTGAACTACTGCTTGATCACTAGATGAGGGGGGAGGGGAGTTCTTCCCATTCGACGTATCTGGTGCTGCACCCCTCTCCACATTCGCTAGTTTAAATATTCTGCAAAGATGTCAAACTTCTATGCCAATGCACTGACTCCATCCTTAGTCAGATGCAGTTCATCGAATTTAAAGAACTTTCACTCCCAAAACTGTTTCCAGTTACCTACAAATGTGAGTCCTTTTTCCTGGCACCAGCACTTGAGCCACATGTTTAGCTCCCCTATCTCCCCTTCTCTGACCTTCTGTCCATCTGCCCCCCTCTCCCAGACTGGCAAGATTTCAGAAGGAGATGCTGGATGAAATGGATGATAGTTTGTCACCCAGTCTGGTCAGACATTCCTTGGTCTCCACAACTGACTGGCTGGCGAGATCATTAGTCTCTATGTGTACCAGGATGTCAATATTTTCTCCTGCTTCCGGTACAATTTTAGCAATGCGGTCAGTGTCTCTCCATGCTGATATACCTAGGAGACATCTGACAATTACCCCTGGCTTGAGATAGGTATCAACTCCCTAAATCGTGGCGTCTCCTATGATCAGAAGTGTCTTGGATTTTCTTTTTGCTTTTTTGTTTTGGTTCCTGTTTTGGGTGAGTTTGGTTGTGCTAGCTCCTGTGCTGCAGTGTCCTGCTCTACAGTTTCTTCTGCCCCTTTGTTTGATTTTTGGAGTTAGAGGCAGATACCCATTTGTAGTTTTTATATGATTTGTGAAGGTGATATGTTGGAGAACACTGAGTGATGGGGCACCCGATTTGCCTCTCCTAACCACCTGCCAGCTTCTGGGACCAACTACCCACTGCGGTCAAGGTGCTTCTGTTGGATGTTGGGGAAATGGAGGGTGGTTCTTACAATATATTTCCTCCTGAATATGTGATGTAAGGCACGAAATCTCTGCCCATGCTGCCTGAAGCTGGGCCCTTAGATCTCCAATGGCCCACCATGTAGGACAGTGTCCTAAATCCTGTAGAACTGCCCTTTTGAAAAGTGTCCTGCAGTACCTGCAGTCATAATATCTATTCCAGATAAGTTGCTGTGTTTATAACCTGGTCAGAGTAATTAGAAGGAGGAAAATGAAATCACAAATTTGATTATGTGTTTTGTTTGTTTGTTTTTGTATAACTTGTTATAAGAAGTTAAATTACCTGTGCCCCTGTAAATGAGGTCACTGTGTGGATACCCCTCTGATCTGCCCTTTCCTGCTTTGCTACAGGAAATGACCCAACTGTGCTTCCCTATAAAAGAAATGTACTGTGGGGTGGTTGTGGATGATGGTGGGTGGCTTGGGCCCTTCCCCTGCCGAAAAAGAAGAACCACAGACAAAAGAAACAAGGAGGAAAGAGCAGAAACAATCAACCAACAACAAATTCAGTAGCCCTGAAAGCTTATGCTAATGATAGATAAAACTGTAAAACCTGTAAAGCACCACCTGTAATAATTTCACAGAATATATACCCTGTAAGAAACACTTTGCTGCAGAGAAAAATAAAGCAGTAACAGAATATATACCGTGCAAAAGACAGTTTGAATCAGAAGATTACAGCAGTACAAAGAAACATAGAAACATAGAATTTGGTGGCAGATAAGGACTGTTTGGCCCACCTAGTCTGCTCATTTCCTTACCTGATGGATAACCTGCAGATTCTAGTTAAACAGATTACTTCCTCCTACCCCACACTAGAATTGTCTTACGTCTGCCCCATGCATTCTTGAATTCTCCCACTGTTCCTGATTCCACAATCTCCTCAGCAAGGCTGTTCCATGCCTCCACAACCATCTCAGTGAAAAAATACTTTCTAACATTACCTCTGAGTCGTTCCCCCTCGATCTTCAAATTGTGCCCCCTTGTTCTTGCACATCTCTTTTTCTGAAAGATGCTACCCTCTTGTACTTTGTTAATTCCCTTGAGATACTTGAAAGTTTTTATCATGTACCCTCCTCCCTCCTTTCCTCAAGGGTATGCATATTAAGCTGCTTTAGTCTCTCCTTGTATGTCTTCTGGTGCAGACCCTGCACCATTTTGGTTGCCCTCCTCTGAACAGCCTCTACTTTGTCTATGTCTTTGCAGAGATGGGGTCTCCAGAATTGCACACAGTACTCCAGATGTTTTCTCACCAACTATACGTACAGAGGGATAACAGCTTCCAGTTTTTTAGTGTTGATGCCTCTCCCTACGCAACCCAGTATCACCCCAGCCCTCCTTACTGCCTTCTCACATTGCTTGCCCACCTTTAGGTCATCTGATATAATTACCCCTAGGTCTCTTTCGATTTTTGTTGTTGTTATTATCTCACTCCCCACTGTGTACTCTTCCCCTAGGTTTGTGTTTCCCAGGTGCATTACCTTGCACTTCTTCACATTGAATCTGAGCTGCCATATATTTGACCATTCCTCCAACCTTTCCAAGTCCCTTTTCATCCTTTCCACCCCACCTTGTGTATCACCCCTGTTGCAGATCTTTGTGTTGTCTGCAAACAGACATACTTTTCCATCCAGGTGCTTTCCAATGTAACTTATAAAGACATTAAAAGGACTGGTCCCAGTACTGAACCCTGTGGTACCTCACTAGTTACCCTCCTTTCTTCATTGTGGACTCTGTTTACTATTACCCTTTGCGTCCTGTTGTCCAGCCAGTTTTATATCCAGGCTACCACCTTGGGACCAACTCCCAGGCTGGCTAACTTGTATATTAATCTTTTGTGTGAGACTGTGTCAAATGCCTTGCTAAAATCTAGGTAGGCCATATCCACAGCCCCTCCCTGGTCCACTACTTTGGTCACCCAGTCAAAGAAATCTATTAGGTTCGTCTGACTTGACCTTCCTGCTGTGAAACCATGCTGCCTTGGGTCCTATGCCCCACTGGCCTCTAGGTACTCCACAGTTCTTTCCTTCAGAAGTGATTCCATCATTTTCCCTACTACAGAGGTCAAACTAAGTGGTCTGTAGTTTCTGCCTCTGCCCTGCTCCCACTTTTGTGAAGTGAAATCACATCCACCCTCCTGCAGTCCTCAGTTACCACCCCATCCTTCTATGATTTGTTAAAGAGAGTAGCTAGTGGTGTTACTAGTTCTACCCTTAGTTCTTTTACAATTCTGGGGTGAATCCCATCACAGCCCCGTTGCTTTGTCCACCCTCAGGTTCAAGAGTTCTTTCAAAACCCTTTCTTCTGTGAATGGACTGGTATCGACTCCCCTATCCAGAGTGTTTCTCTTGTTTGGTTTAGGTACCTCCTCCTCCTCTTCCATGGTGAATACTTAGCAGAAATATTCATTCAGTATCCCTGCTTTTTCACTGTCACCCTCTGCCCACGTTCCCTCGCCTTTATTAAGTCACTGTATTCTTCCCTTGGTCTTTCTTCACTCCTTATTGTACCTATAAAATGTTTTATCCCCCTTCTTAACAGAGTTGGCTATCTTTTCCTCAGTTTGTGCCTTTGCTGTTCTGACTACCTTCCCTGCTTCCTTCTGCTTTAACTGATAAAGTTCTCTGTCCTGATCCTGTGTTTCCTTATAGTTCCTGAATGCTATCCTTTTCTCGTTAACCTTTCCTTCCACCTTTTTTGAGAACCATAGTGTTTTTTGCTTCATTTTGTTTTGTTGATTTGCTTCACACAAAGGCTTGTTGCCTCTGTGATGGCTGTTTTGTTTATTCCCCGTTATTCCTCCACCCCTCCTTCTTGCCCATTTGCTAGTGCTTTTCTGAGGCACTCTCTCATTCTCCCAAAGTCAGCCCTCCTAAAGTCCAGTACTTTTGTTTGTGTATGGCTTGACTCTATTTCTGTGTTTATTATGAACCACACTGTTTGGTGGTCACTTGTTCCCAGATGGCTATCCACTTCCAAATCTGTGATCCTTTCTCCATCCCCATTAGAGAGTACCATGTCTAAGATTGCTCCCTCCTGAGTGGGTTCCAACACTAGCTGTCTGAGGCATGCCCTCTGTAGGGCATCAAGAAAGACCCTGCTCTTGGATGTGCCTGCAGTAAAGGTACTCAAGTTAACATCTGGCATATTTAGGTCCACAATCAACAATCACTCCCCTTTTTCTGCCATTTTAAGGATGTCTTCTATCATTTCCTTGTCCATTCCCTCCCCCTGAGATGGGGGTCTGTACACAGCCCCATGCATATTGTGGTACCATTTCCTGTCTCCAGGGTGACCCATAGTGACTCATGAACTTCCTGTTTACTCTTTAGTTCTGTTGCTTTAATCCCTTCCCTTATATAGAGAGCTACTCTTCCTCCTCTTTTACCCACCCTGTCTGTTCTGTAGATCATGTATCCTGGTATGTTGACATCCCAGTCATGGTTCTCTGTGTACCATGTTTCAGTGACTGCCACAATATCCAGACATCCCTCTTCCATCAAGGCCAATAGTTCAGGGGGCTTGTTACACAGACTGTGAGCGCTGGTAGTCATCACCCTCCATTATTTGATGGCTTTACCCCTTTTAGCCCCATCACTGTCCTTACTGCCCTTTCTGTATTTATCCCTGTCCTGCTCCCTACTGACTTCTCTACTTTGGTATTTACCTCTCTAACTACTGTGTTTTGTGGTGGGAGGCTGGGATTCCCTGCTCCTTTTCAGTGCTTCCCCCTTTGATTAGTTTAAATGCTTGCCAAGGAAGCATTTAAACCTATCACCTAGGATCTTGGTTCCCCCCAGACAGATGTTGACTATCGCACCAGTGTAGGCCTGCATCCCTCCAGGTAGCTCCACAGTCCCCAATGAAGCCAAAACCCTGAGCTCTACACAAGTGTTCCAACCATTCATTGAATCCCATGGTGCAGAGTACCCTACCATCATCCTTGCCATTGACAGGCAGCACCTCTGAGAAGGTTACCATATATGCTACTTGTCTAAGGCTCCTCCCCAACTCAACAAACTCCCCTTGCACAGCTCTGATCCCATTCACAGCCAGGTCATTTGTGTCTAGGTGGACAATGACATCCAGCTCCCTCCCTCGTGCAGCTGCTCCCATGATCCTGAAGATTTGTTTCCTGTCTCTCTGAGCTGTGGCATCAGGCAGGCACCTTACCTCCCTTTGCCTTTCCTCCTCCACTTCTACCCCCTAATGATTGAGTCCCCAACCAGGAGTTGTTTCTTTCCCCTCTAGGATCTTTTGCCACCCTCCTGTGGGTCTCCTTTGTGGAGGTTCCCGGCATCCTCCTTGGTCTCCACTGTAGGTGCTTCCATAGAGGAACCACTCTTCACCAGGACAGCATATGAATTGTGGAGAGGTAGAACTGGAGGGGTGTACCTCTGTTCCACCACCCTTTCCCTCCCTGAGCCCACCTTGGTCCAACCGCTCCTCTTTCTTGGTAAACACTGAGGTAGCGGAAGTGGCCCTGGTGGTTCCTGGGTGGGGGAAGAGGTCTCACAAATCCTAGCCAGGTCAGCTTGGAGATGGGCAACCTCTTCCTTCAGATCACAGAGGTGCCTGCAAACAGGGTAGCATCACAGCCTTCAGAATGTCTCCTGGAACACTGCTGCTCCACAGCCATTGCACTGCACCACTCCCATCTTGACTCATTTTGTGTCCCCTCTCCTGTTGCTTTGTGTGCTTACTGTCTCCTCCCTCTATGTAATTTTACACTTACTTTCCTACTGCCTATTTGCCCTTACAGCTCTCACCCTTCCTGTTCTGGGACGGGAACTTCTTGTAGTCTTTAGTAGTCTCCTCCTCCTCCCTTGAACGGATTCAGACCTCCAGCAGCCAGGGGGGAGAAAGAGCTATTTTTTAGTTTCCTTCAAGGTTGATGAAACTAATGTGTCTCAGTGATCCTTCCCTTCCTACTGCCAAACAGAAAGTTTCTGTTGTCAGTCGAGTCCATTGGCTATAAAAGTAGAAATGGCTTAGGGTGCGAGGGTGAAGGGGTGGGAAGGAGGGCAATTAATAAGAAAAGCTGTAGTTCTAGTCAGCTGTTACTAGTTCTGAAAGCAAGATTCTCCTGTATTAAAAACTAGAAGCAGGAAGCTGTAACTGGAGAGCTGCTTTTCTACTGCTCAAGCCACACTCCCAATTAGATTATCCCCTCTGCTCCTGACTCAGCAAATTAAGTTGATGCAGCCCCCTTCCTCAGACAGAGAAACACACACTGACTTTCTTCTTTTTTTTTTTTTTACTTAAATGAGACCCCCTGTATCTAGTAAAGTATCTTAAAGTAATTTGTAAGCACAAATCTGTAGGCACACCCTGTAATAATGCAGCAGAAAGGATATGCAACAACAACAATTTGAATCAGAGAAAAATAAAGCAATAAAATGTAGCAACAAACAATAGCAACCCCTGTGAGTACAAAAGAAAATAATAACAACACACAGTAAATTTGCCTAGCCAAAAAAGCCTTAATCCTTTTTCTTGCTCTGTCCTTACAAGCAACCTAGAAGAAAAGAGCTTAGGTGAATCTATGTGCCTTTGTCTTCCACCTTCAACATATCAATTAACCTGACCTTTTAACCCTTCCTTCTCTTTGAAGTTACTGACAGTTTAACAGCTCCACCACCCAGTTATACACTTAATCCCCTGTAAGAGTTGTGGGAGGAAAGCAATTAGCTCATTCAATGTGAGAAGGCGACTGCAACACCTCTAAGACAAACCCAAAAACTTTCCGCAACAAAAAAAAATAGCGGCAAACAGTAATTTTGCATAGTCTAATGATAAAAAGTCACAAAAATGTAAACACCACCTGAAATAATTTCACAGAAGATATATACTGTAAGAAATACTTTGCTACAGAGAAAAATTAAGCAGTAACAGAAGATATACCTTGCAAAAGACAATTTGAATCAAAAGATTACAGCAGTAATTTGTAAGCACAAACCTGTAGGCACACTCTGTAATAATGTAGCAGAAAGCGTATCGAGCAATAACAATTTGAATCAGAGAAAAATAAAGCAATACAATGTTAGCAATAAACAGTAACAAACCCTGTGAGTACGAAAGAAAATAATAACATACAGATAATCTGCCTAGCCAAAAGAAGCCTTAATCCTTTTCCTTGCTCTGTTCTTACAAGCGACCTAGAAGAAAAGAGCTCAGGTGAAGCTATGTGCCTAGTCTTCCACCTCAGAACCTACCGTCTTGGTGACACAGTCAAAGATGTCAATCAGATTTGTTTGATACAATCTTCCCCCCATGAACCCATGCTGCATTGTATCCTGAAGACCATGCTCCTTCAGATATTCAACCAACCTTTCCTTTAGTATGGTCTCCATGAACTTTCCCACAATGGAGGTCAGGCTGACTGGTCTGTTATTCCCTGGTCATCCATGGGACCACTTTTGTGGAGGGGCACTATATGTGCTGTTCTCCAGTCCTGCAGTACCACACCTGAATCTAGTGAACTATTAAATGGGTCTGCCAGAGGCCCTGCCAGGTCCTCAGCCAGTTCCTTTAGTGCCCTTGGATGTACTCTGTCTGGGCCTGGTGATTTGTTCACCTTCAATGCCAGCAGCCCTTCCCTCACTCTATCCTCCTCTATCACTACATCACTGTTCCCCTACCCCTCTGCTTCTCTTTTCCCTTCTGGAGGCACTGGTCTGTCCTTCTCCCTGGTGAAGATGGAACAGAAATATTCATTTAGTATCTCTGCTTTTCCCCCATTATTATCCACCCACTCCACCTCTTTCTTAAGCCTAACAATCCCTTCCTTCTTGTCCCTTTTCTCACTTATGTAGTGAAAGAAAGCCTTCTCCCCCTTTTTAATTCCTTCAGCTATCTGCAGCTCCTTCTGTGCCTTTGCTCACTGGACTTCCTCACTTGCCTCACTAGCCAGCCTTAGATAATTTTCTTTGTCCACCTCTCTCTTGGTCTTTCTAAATTTTCTATAGGCCAACCTCTTTTCCCTTACTGCCTAGGCAACCCCAGAACTGAACCAGCTGGGCGCTTTGGCCCTTGTGTTCTTTCCCCTGAGCCTGACGCTCTCATTTAACTGAGCCTTCTAGAGTAGGGAATGTTAGTTCAGAGACCATTAAACAAATACAGCATCCACACCGAGATTGTCAAAAGAGCTGTAGTGGTGCTCTGTGTTGAGTTCCTTGATGTTTAGTCATGTTGTGACACTATTGTCGTTATGCTCGGAGTGGTGTCTAGACATAATGATTGAAACACATAGCAGTGCTGGGTCTGTCTGTTCTTGCCAGTTGATGTCCAAAGGCACTGACTGACATGACTAAACAGGAAGGAACCTGACACTTAGCACCACTGTAAACAGAACATTGTTTTGGGGCACTGTGTTTTGTTTGTTGCTGTTCTCATTCCTAATGCTGAGGACTGCATGACTCTGTGAACAGCCGTTTCTTTTGTACTTAATGTTACTTATACCTCCAGAGAGGTCTGATGGCAGTTGGGCTAGCCCTCATGTAGGTCATGTCAGATGGGTTAGGGAAAATAACAATACCTTTTATTCATGAAAAAATAAATTCACCACTGAGTCACAGATTAGTTTACAGTGGTTTCCATGAGAACTAAAAGCAAGGCAGAATCTGATTAAAGTGAGAAGGTACACACTAGACAGTGTACTACCATTTCAGCACAGTTATATTCTATATACTGTACATTTCGCATAAGGAGATGAATTACAACACAGCAGCAGTAAAGGGCTGATCAGCACAATAGACAGTCATGCATGCAACAGGTGCAAACTGTACCATCTGTATACTGTAAGTGGCCAAATGTAGGGTGAGGCCAGAGATGGGACACAAGCCAACAGGTATATTATTTCAGACCAGACAGCCAGCATTCATTTAACTATTTAAAACCTATTTCACCAGGTAAGCAAATGGAGCCATGGGGCTTTTTTTTCAGTTGCAACCTCAGAAGGGAAATAAGGGAGTGTAAAGGCAATACATATATTCATTTACAAGAATTCAATGTGAAAGGCGATGCATAATATACAGAGAGCAGCAGATACACAGCAAAGCCCATGTGTAGCTGCAGGGAAAGTGATAAACATCTGTACCTTACAGATGTGTGTACAGCAATTAAGACAAATAGAATGCAGCTAATGAGTCAACGTACAGAGGTTGCAATGTGTACCAGTCATGCATAGCTAGGACAAAAGGGACTGCAGTGGGTTAACCATGCTCCATATAATAGCTTGCAGTCTTGGTGATGGTCCAAGGAGTGACTGGAGTAGCTGTGGCAGGACAGCAGAGAGTTAGTGTGGGCCTTGATCTGAAACTTGACCTGTTGGAAATTAGGGGAGGTGGTGATCCTGGCAGGAAGGCTGTTCCAGATGCAGGATAACCTATAGCTGATGGAAGATTGTCCTAGCTTGTGTCTTCAGCATGGGATAAACAGCTGGCAGTCTTCCCCTGACCTCAGTGAATATATGGAATTAGAAGAGGTGGCAATGAGATATGAGAGGTAGTTGGGCAGTTTCCCACCCAGTATTTGGCACTCAGAGTGGTGCAGTGCAGTGTGTGTCTCATGGGAGGCAGGGTCCTATCCAAGTTTTTGCACATGGAGTAATGAGGGGTACAAAAGGGGCAGGCCAGAGCAAACCTTCAGAAGGCATTAAACAATGTGGTGAGTTTAGCTAGGGTGGAGGGGTTGGTTCCAGAACATCCCAATATTACAACAGTGGTCGGATAGCGAATTCAAGCAATTGCTTCCTGGTCATTAGTGGAAGGCAATACTTTATTATAAGGGGCTCTAATTTTTGTCAGTTTTTGCCAGTTTTGAGATAAGCAGCCAGAACCTGCTCTGGTTTTCATGGTTGTCACAAAATTCAGGCTTGCAGCAAATATAAGCCTTTCTGGGACTGTCTATGCTCTAACAGGGTCACAGTGTAGTCTGGCACCTTTCTTACAGTGCATTTGCACATAAAGTATACTAGATGAAGTAGCCTGAAGTCACTAACTATAGGTCCGGCCAGTTTGGTTTTCTACAGAGTGTGCACTGTTGTCTACTGTGGGATGTGTATAATACAAGGTGAGCAAGCCTGCTACAGAGAACAGTTAGCATGTTCAGAACTTATTTATATAATCAAATAGTACATTCCTATACAATGGCTCAGACAGAGATCTCTTTCCAGCCTTGATAGAAGCAACCATTGGGCCCAGACCCTTAGCTGAGACCCTCTGGTAAAAACTATCTGGCTTGGGCTGAAAAGATCTTTCTCTACCCTTTGCTGGAAGATGAGTGGCCTTGACTTGGGAAATCATCAGTAGGGGCAAGATAAACCCTAACTTTTCAGGACACCAATGACCTTTTTAAAAACAATCTACCTTTTGTGGATCGTAAGGCATATCAAAAATGAAGAGCTTAAAACTCTTGGCATCAGGGCATTGTCTTCCATGGTTATGGGAACTGGCATAGAGCAAGGAGGCATAGGATTAAAAAAAAAGATGTAGAAATGAGCTGTCATGTCTTACAAGGACACTGTCAGCTGCTTTAGGCCTCAAAGTGACCCTAGTTCAAATAACACATTTTATGATTGTTCACATTCTACAGAGATTGATGATGCAACTGGTAGTTTGAGTCAGATCCCAAGTCCCCACCATACTGGTGGTACCACACTAAAACATGTTTGTTTACATTTCTTGACCAACTCCCACTGCATCTTTCCTGGACTCAGAAACATCCCAAACACAGTCTAGCAACTCATTATGCATTAGGAGTAGATGAGACTATAGTATCATGAGTGACTGCACTGTTTGAGGGCCTTTCTAAAATTCAGGAAGTATGCAATGAGAATACTGTAGGTCAATGATGTGAAGCAAAACAAGGCTGGGTATAGTTATACATTATCATGCATTTCAGTTCTAATAAGCAATGAGGCAGCTAAAACACCCATCAACCCCAATGAATTTTAGAGAAGATAAGCAATCATAAAATGTGTTTTTTTTTTACCTAAAAATAATATGATGGAAAAAGTTTGACAGTATCCCTTTAATCCTATCAGTTGGCTCTGTCGTGTGCAAGATGGTTGGAGGTGTGAAGGGCATGCAGTCTCTTCCAACTTGGGTATTGCGTCACAATAGTCATTAAGTTTAATCAGCCACACATGCAAATTTCATAACTTTTTCATTAAATTTTTTTATCTCTGAAAAATAACTACAGGGGCCATCGTCTTTGACCTAATGTTCCATCCGTGCATGGGCCTCATCAGGGAAAGATGGCTACCTATTTAAAAATATTTAAAAAATCATATAAACAATTATATATATATATATATATATATATATATATATATATATATTTTTTTCACAGTCCAGCATACAAATCTACTATTCATCAGTTATGCTACTTTGCTGAAAATATCTTTCTGCACTGAGGTGGTAGAAGCACACACTTATTCTAAATATTGAATGGCACAGGGAGTAAAGGTTTGGATGTGGTGGCAAATCACTAGAGACTGTACTGATAAGATATGATGGAAATGAATAGGCAATAATTGTACCTGGACACATATGGATTTATTTTATTCTTGACATGGAGAGGCAAGCATGATGCCAATAAGTATTTGTTTTAAATATTGTGGATGTTTACTTGCTCTTTAATGCAGAATAACATCCACGAAATTATTGAAGGATTACTGCAGAAAACATGGGAGTGAGACCATCTAAATAGAGTAAATGATGAGCCCCTTTCACTATTCTGAGATAGCCTTTTAGCCTATTTGTATACACTGCTCTGTTTTTCAAACTATTGTTGATTTATCTATACCACTGCATCAATGTGATCATATAGCCCTTGTGCAATATGCAAACATTTTGCCTTAAGTTATGCATTATGCCTTGCCTGTTGTCTGCTACTGTTAAACTGCTATGCACTGACTGTACTGTATGTATCTCTCTGTGTTCATTGAATACTTAATTGCTTTGTTATCAGCCTCCTTGTAATCTCCCAGGTCGTGCCTGATAGCAGGCATTTGATTGTGTATTGCAATTATCTGCTAATAAAAATTTAATTAATAAATATAGGTAGACATCTTTCCCTGATGAAGCCCATTTGGGGAAGGGAGGAGAAGAGTTGGGTCAAAGAGGCCAGGAGTGGTTATGTTTGTGCAATAAAAAACTTACTAAAGAAGTGATTAGTTTTGCATGTGTGGCTGACTGAACTTGCTGATTTACAAGATAGGATACCATCACCCCAAGACTAAATGGAGTATTAAGTTAAAGACTAAGAGGGTACCTACCTGGAGCACTCTGCTAGTGTTCTGTTGCTTTGCAATGCCAAGGTGCGGGTGAGCATGCTGGGATAATCAGAAAAGTTATCTCTGATTCATTTACTGACCTTGTGTGCATCATGGAGACCAGGTTGAATGATGTTGCTGGCCCTGTGTTGGCAGAATTTGTCCCTTTAGATTTCTTTGTGATGCACTGCCAAAGACTAGCACACAAAGGTAGTGTAGTGGTAGATGTGCTTCAATTAAATGTGAACTGGGCAGTGCATCTTGCAGAAATCACTTGGTCTTTTGAGTGGGTAATGCGTGAGTGTCAGGATGGCTTGAGCAGCTATCCTTGACTGTCATCCTCCTAGGGGGATGAGGCAGGCTTCATGCTGGACTTGCTCAGGGGCTGCGAACCCTGGCTGTGGACTCCTCAAGACTAGCTGGTCTCGATGATTTCAGAACAAGCATGGATGATCCCTCGAAGTTCTGGTGATATTGCAGAATTCACATTCATGAAAGACTGCAAAACTCCCACTTTGCCACTTTGCAATGAGTTTTCCTGGCACAGTGGCATTATTTCAGCTGATATCAGATGAAGTTATGGCAAAGACATAAATTTGCCTGTGAAGTTCCATGACTTCACTTGAAAAAATGCCAATTCGCCTGCTAAAAATGTAAATTAATTTACAAAGTTGAAGATCTAGGAGCACCACAAAATAGCAAGCAAAAAATGATAGTTTTTAAATATAGTCCTTCATTACATGTTATTTGTGAAGGTTTTCAGTTTTTATATGCTCATTAGATGGTTTTGTATCCAATAGTATTGGGTGTGCTATGAAAAGCAGTGCTTCTCCTAGAAGCAGATAAAACCAGTTCTTTTCCTGCCACTGTATCATGTGCATGTGATCTCACTCACTGTTGCATCACAAGCCCTGTTGCCTGATTGGTAACATTTGTCACACGTTACCATTCACGTAGCAGGAGACCGGCTCTACTTGGTTACCAGTGATGCCACAGTTGGTGAGTTTACAATGCTGACGATTTATAGTAAGGACTTGAACTGACTAAGGCAGCCTTCAAATGGA
Source organism: Neoceratodus forsteri (assembly GCA_016271365.2). Taxonomy (NCBI): domain Eukaryota; kingdom Metazoa; phylum Chordata; order Ceratodontiformes; family Ceratodontidae; genus Neoceratodus; species Neoceratodus forsteri. The sequence continues at coordinate 48,477,302 of CM028129.1, read as the reverse complement.
AGGTTGTTCCATACATCACATGAAGTACTGTGTGAGGTAGAACAACTTCTGATTAGAAGAAAAGAAAAACAACTGCTATATAAGAAATGATAGTAAACTTCAGAAAGTTACTATTAATTTCAGGCAGTACTCTTGGACCCCAATATTCAGCCTGCCAGGTTTGTGCTGTGCTTCACTTGGAGTAAACTAGTGATAGCACAGAAACATGGCAACACAGATATTCAGACCAAGCACACCTGCGCTAACTTGGCTGAATACTAGGCAGCAGAGCAAAGCACATGTACAGCACTACAGCAGACACAAGGGAAGCACCAAATATTTTTTTCATTAATTTTCTAATTTTAGCCAAGAAAGTCATCCTAAGCCAAGGCTTGTTTCCAGATGCATTCTGGGTGCACAGGGAAGTTAAGTGCTTTTCTCATGCTCACACAGTATGCAGGGAGCGACTTTGGGATTCAACCCAGTTCTTCAGGTTTACATCTCAGTGTAAAATGCCAACTGTGTGTAAACAACAAATAATAAGGAAAAATGTCCATCAGCCATTAGGATTCTATGTCATAATGGCACAGTTTGGGGAGTGTATATTGCTGAAAATAAATAACTTCGATGTACACTCAACTCCAGAGTGTGTATATCAGGGAGGGGGGGTGGTGTAAAATGTAACAAAATAAAAAAATCCCTGGCACAAAAAGCAATCACGCCCCAGAACCAAACCCAGCACCCTCCCAACCCCAGCCTGCCAACTTTTCCATCATGCCACATGGCCAACTTGGCAGCTGACCACTGCACTACACCCCAGATACTCTCCCCCTTCCACCCATCATGTAGTATGATCCCTCCCCACATATGTGTATATGTGTATATATATATATATATATATATATATATATATATATATATATATATATACATATATATATATATATATATACAGTATATATACACACGTATCCTGTCACCTAATCTCCAACCGTGGTATCCTATTGTTACCCTGCTAGGTAGCCTAGAACACAGGCACTCTGAATGAGTCACCTTTTTTACAGTCACTCAATCACAGTCACCATGTTCACTGGATACCAGCCATTAGCTATCTATTGAATCTGGTGCTCTTGCCAAAAAGTATCAATTGGCAGAACTTAGAAACATAGAATGTGTCCACGGAAAAGCACCAGAAGGCCATCTTGTCTGTCCTATTTTCCCTGCCTAACACTACATCCTGTACTCTGTTTGGTCACAGGAATGCCTTCCTCCTCCCTTGCCTCTGTTTAGTATACTCAAGTGCCTATCCCACGCATGTTTGAAGCTTCCCACCTATGAGACACCTTACTGAGAATAAAGAGAAAGTGCAATGGGCCATCCTTTAAAATGGTGGATAAAGGGGATATGTCGTCATTTAGATTTATGGCCTTTGATTCTGTACCCAATTTGTCAAGAGGGGTGGGGCAGAGGTAAAAAAAAAATGGAGCACCTGGAACACAGATGGATATGCCCTTGCTATGCTTAAATAATGAGATTCATTTTCTACCATTTTTATAGAACCCCTAGATACTAATGGATTTTGAATAAGCTCAGTACATGCCACTTGATATTTACGCTATATATCAGATGGCTGAAAAGTACTAATTTGATATAAGATGTGCTGTAAATATTTTAATATCTGTATAATGTTGACAGGAATGTAAACATGTCATAATGGTGGTACAGGCTTGTGCTATCCTGATATACCCTGCCACTGACCCCCATTCTATATTGCATATCTCATTGGATCAAAACCATATGATTGTAGTTAGCCTTAGAGGGTATAGTAAAAGTTGACTTTTATGATATTAGCAAAGACACATTTTTCTAACCCATATAATCAGAGAGATATAAACCAAAACTTACAAACAGAAAATAAAGCGTGAATAAATATTAGCATGACTCTCATTGCTCTCTTGGTCTTTCAGGTTTTGAAGTGTCTGAAAACAAACTCCCTGTTTGTCTCTAATTGTGTTAAACCATTAAAAGTTTTTATCTCACCTATAACAACTTGCCATATCATGTTGCACTGTATTTTTTATTTTATTTCCTTCTAGCTTTATTAATACGTTTGAATGGATCTGTTAAGGGAGAGAAGAATACGTTATTTGCCACAGGCATGCAAGATGACTCCAAGGAGTGATTAGAATCTCTTTGTCCTGGTACTACAGTGCCCCCTGGTAAGTTAATGGGAGAACTTGAAAGCCAAAACAGCCCTTTCATGTTTCAAAGCCAAAAAAGATTGTAGTATATGAAGGGCCCTGGCTAATGACTAAAGCAATCACTCCTGCTGTGTGAGACAGGAGGTAGGACAAAGAAAATATCCTTTTCTAAAGTCTAGATCAGACTAATTTACCAAGAGGACCCAGCTCTCAAGACAAAAAGAACTGTCTTAGAAGTGGTAAAATAGGACATGTATGCTGTAGGTGGGTGGATCCTTGTTAAACCTGAGTTTTGTGAGAGACTGGTAGTTAGGTTTGGGACCTCAAGCAGTTACCATCTAAGGTTCAAGCCCACCCTGATTCACTAAGATCCTGTGCAGTAAGAAATCTTTCTACTCTGTTAGTTTCAAGAAACTATAGAACAAGTGTTTCTATTTGTTTCTCCTGTTGTGTGCAACCATTCTCTTTTTAATTTCTGTAGTAACCCTGTAATTCCCATAGTCATTGTGTACTATGATACCTTGTTGATTGTGTAAATATTGTTGAGTATTAAATGCTATTTTTATGTACTTTATATCTCTGTGACTAAATCTTTTGGGGAAATAGTTAACTGTTGATATTGACAGATCCATGATCCATCTCTAAATGGAGAGGAATAGCTACAGTTACCATAGTCTAAGAAGTGAAATATTGTCTCTGGAATGAGTGACCATGGAAGGCCATGCACATAGCTAAGGAGTACTGCACTTTGTGAGCAGTGGCTATGGTGGGATTTGGACTGAGAAACTCCCAACTAAGAGAATCACTTCAGAGTGATGGCAGCTACTGAAGTGCCCTTCCAGGTGTGAAAGACTTAGAAAATTGACAACCTGTTGATAACTGCATCCTGAGTGTGGACAGGTTGTGATACACTTATTCACATTTAAGTTCTAACTTCTATGTAATGAATTTTCCACTTATATTTGCTTTTTAGTGTTTGTGGTGGAGAGGTACATGAAGTGCCTGAGAGGTTGTTAGGCTTGAAGAGATGGAGAGCAGATTCAGAGGATCGCTAGGGCAGCAGGAACTGGGAAGGAGCTAGCCATCATTGTCTCCCTGGAGACAAATGACCTAGCAAGGGACAGGGTTATAATCCGGGTAGAGCAGGATAATTTCAGAGACCTGGGTAGGGGTCTCAAGCAGGTGGCATGCACAGTGGTTTTTGTTAAGGTGTTACCTGTGTACAGTTAGGTAGAGGAAAGGTTACTCCACATAAGGGCATTTAACAGTTGGCTGAGAGTATGGCGCATGGTAGAGGACTTGAACCATATTGGGAACTTGAGACCAACCTGGGATGATATGGACCTCAAAAGGGGAGAGGGCCTATATCCTTCCAGGAAGGAGATCATACTCCTTAGTGGAAGGCTTAAATGCTATTTAGATGAGTATTTAAACTAGATGGGGAGGGGGAAGGGTGTAAAGCCAAGGGAGGAAATAATTGCTCCCTGGATGAAGTAGTATTAGGAAGTGAGGGTCAGAGGGGAGAAAACTCCAGGCAGAGGTGCAAGAAGACAGGGGTAAGGACAAGGCAGAAGAAAGGAGGGTATAAATTAGGTGTGCAAGAATAAAGAAGTAAAAGAGAAAGGGAACAGACAGGGTAAAAAGGAAAGAAGTGGGTCAGGTGGAACTTCAGGGCACAGCACAAGATGGAAGGGTGAAGGAAAGCATGGAAGCCACCAGGAAGGAAGTAGAGTATGGAGAGCCATGTCCAACAATGCAAGGAGTCTGGCAAATAAAATTCTGGACCTGGAGACCATCATGGTGGAGACTAGTTTGCATTTGGTGCATACAGTATAACAGAGTTGCGGTACACTGAGCTCCATAACTGGAACATGGCCATACCTGGCTACCTTCTGTTCAGGAGAGAAAGAGCAGGCAGTAGGGGAGTAGGGGTTGTGCTATACAAAAGGGAGGGAATCAAGTCTATAGCGGTACAGGGTCATCCAGAGGAAAAGGCAGGGCTGAAGATGCTGTGGATCATTTTGGTGACAGGCTTTGGAGTCGCTATCTGTACTGGCATAGTATACAGACCTTCAGCACAGGGAGAGGAGTTGGATAACGCACATGAGGAAGACATCATCAGAATGACAAGTAAGGGGGAGGTGCTGCTAGTTGGTGACTTTGGTCTGGCAGGCATGGAGTGAAGTCTTTGACCAGCAGCATTGGAAGTGAGTATGGCTAACCTTAACTCCCTACAAGGAGCTTTTCTCAGGCAGCTAGTGAAAGAACCTACACTTTGTCTCCAAAGCTTGCACTCCAAAATGAAAACTGACAGGCAATAGGTTGCAGATAAAAAAAGGTTTATTTGTGACAATAATTAAATAAATTTCCAAGCACAAATCAACTATGCGGAGGCCAGCAGGGTTTCTGAATGACTTTAGTTAATCCATGCTTCCAAGTAATAATGTCAATGAGAATAACCAGCAAACACATTTATCTGTGAACTTGGATGACTTTAATCAACTCAGAGACACGTTATCGGCCTCTGAAGATCAGGCCAACTACTAATGGACGAGAATCTTTTATTTATCCCTAATCATCAAAAAGATAATTGAACTATGAGGGTGAATGAAAAACCTTTTTGAACCTCAGTCTATTTTATAGCACAAAAATGAAAGAGTGCAGCTATTGAGATATTTGAAGGGGCAGCTAAATCTGAAATTAAAGAGCTGTTTAAATACAAGTGGTCAAAGTATTATCCATACATCACCGCAGATGAACAAAAAACAATCACAGAAGTTAATAACCGGACTCATATATTAATACAAAAGCCTGATAGGGAAGAATATTGTATTGTTCATTAAATATATGTACTTATTTATTATTTTTACTTATTTATTGAAAACTTCAGGGATTACATTTCAGCAAAAGTGTTCATTTACAAAGGTTCCACATCAAATACAAAGTCACAAAAAAATATTACATGTACAACAAGCAGTTCCAGAGGAAATACAGTCAATTCACTGCCAGCTTCTTTGCCTCAGTAATTAAGAATAAGAAAAAAGCTTACAGGCGTATAAAAAGGTAATATCAATACACATAAATTATGGATCCAGAAAACTGCGATGTATTTGTCAAATAATGTATTGTGTTCCTCACTTGTTGTTGCCTGTCCTACTGTGTTTATCATATTGCACGTTGCACTTTATGGTTTGTAAAGTTGATTTTAATTGTGTTATCTGTCTGTATTAATTGTAACAAGCATGGTGTTTACCCATCATGATTGATCAATAACATACTTTACTCTTAGTCAAGTCTGGCTCAAGGCACTTGAGACAGAACAATTACATAGAGTTTTGAAAAGAAAATCCATACAGAATCAAATCTTTATGTAAAAAGTCACAGAATATCTACACAGAGAAACTGAATAAAACAGTTTAATGGTCATAAATTGTATTGGACTGCAAAGACAGACCACAAAGGTCTCTTAAACTGATTCAACTTGAGGAGATTCAGCAGTGTAACAGGCAGTTCATTTAAGCTCTTAGCAGTCCTGACAGCAGATGACTGCTTGCCAAGCTGAATACAGCAGAAGGAAGATTTAAGGGCAATCCAGGCCAGGTTGCTGGTGATTGCTGTATTGATAGGAGACAGTGTGTGTGTGTGTGTGGGGGGGGGTTAGCTCAGGAGCTCCTTTTTGGATAGCAAACATGTCTGGAGCTTTATTCTGCTAGCTAAAGGTACACAGTGCAAAGCCTCATACTTACAACTTGCCAGAACAATTGGCTGAAATGTTAAGTTATTTATTAAGTGCACATAGCTCAGATTGAAGCTTTCCCCCTTGTTTCATGGATCATGCAAAATGATGGAAAATGGCTCAAATTTTGCTTCACAACCAACTGCATACAAAGGGTCTTGTAATTTGTAAGTGAACATGACATGGGGTCACCTCAGAACGGTATAAAAATAGTTTTTATTATTCATGTACAATATAAATTAATAAAACTACTGCATAGATATATAAAGTTTTTTTTTGATGACTTTATTTGTTCTTCTCATCAGTGGCAGGGACAGCACCGAATCCTCCATGCAGCCCATTTACGCGGGCTCTCAATATTCATCCCAAAAGACCTTCGCCTCGGCTGCAGAGTGGGAAGGACCTTGACTTGCCCCCCCCAGAAGGCCTCCCCGGTGGTGGCTGGACCAGGGAGAGCAGACCGCATTACCTTTAAGCCTCACCCCAACTTACACTGGGCTTTGTTTGCCCAGGAGAGGAGTAACCCATCAAGGGCATCATGGTGCTCACTGTGAGGGGCTTTCTTATTTAAGCCCCAGGGCGCAGATGTGCAATGACATTGAGGGCACTGTGAACATGCTACCGCACTCTCCCACAAGACGTCCGTCGCAGCCCCAACCCCAGTTACCAGGTACCACCTGCTGCAGCAGCCTTCAGTCTCCACCAGGGTTCACAATTGCAAGAGACACAAATCCCATCCCTGCCCAGGAGAGGAGAGCAGTCCTCTGGACTCTCAATCCTCTCCTCCCCCAGCCGACACCCAACAACCCGAGTTGGCTACCAAGCCCGGGTTGCCGGTGTGGCATGAGGTGTGGTGTCCAGTGCCTCAACCCTCAGTGCAACCAGGCTGGCTGATATATCAAGTCTTGTAAACAAAACAGGGATGGGCAAACTGATTAGCCAAAAATATGAACCGAGCTGAACATGCCAAAGTGTTAGGAATTAACTGCTTCCGAACACTTTCTGCTGTTTGGATCGGTTCAGACGGCTCCTATCACGGGAACTGCAGACACATAGGATATCATCAGTGTATCAAAACCAAATATTTATGTGGTGAATGTGGGAGTTTTCTGCAGGGATGAGAACCAGGAATTTCTCCCAGAACCCAAGGAACAGATTGGCAAAAGAGGGTACAATTGCCACACCCTTTACAACACCACACTGCTGTACCTAGAAATCCCCATGAAATTAAAAGTAGTTCTTTTTTAATACAAAGTTCAAGCCTTCCAAAATGGCACCTATAGAGAATTTATTTCTGAATGGGTTTTCTGGGAGAAGATGTTCACAAGCCTGTGCACCTTTGTCATGCAGGATCGAAGTGTATAGAGAGTCAATGTCGATTCCGAGACTGCATTACTGACAGCTTTCCTATGTTTTCTTATTCTCATTTTATAAGACAGCGTCAAAAAGTTTTTCAGCATTGGCTGTTTTTTTATGTTTAAAACTGGTTTTGATTGATTTAGAACTCCTAATGTTATGTCCCATTCTGTTGTTTCATTGCCCCCTTTTGCCCTTGACTACCTGCACTTTAACGTTTCAGTTTGTCATCGGTATAGCACATTTGATTGGATATTTTGGTGCATCAGCCATCACATAAGGGGCATGTTTTATCCAATAACTTGTCCCCTGATGAAGCTCCATTAGAGTGAAGTAGAGGGACATCTGTATTGTGGTCCTGTATTTTCAGCACTGCGTCAGTGTTGTGCTTGCTGTAATTTCAACAGCAAAAAAAATTCAAATGCTGAGCATCTTCTGGTCCTAGTACTTTATTCTGATGCCATGCTGATATTCTACCTGGTGAGCAGCTAATTCCTGTTTTGTGTAATAAAGGAAGATGAGCAATAGGCAGTTGCTCTTAATGACTACTTTTGCTCCATATTCACGTAGTTACCAACATATGAAGGAGCCAGCAGAAGAAGGCCACATTGGTCTGTTGAGTCTGCTTGTAGGTGTTGCAGTGTCCATGGCTTATGCCAATGACCCTGTCTCCCCCTCCTCTGTCAACCTTTCCTTCATAACTCCTCCCCACTGCCCCATTGGGTTCCCTTTGTGCCTGTCCCAGGCCCTCTTAAAGCCATCCACCATCTTCTCTGAGATCACCTCTTCTGGCAGTACATTCCATGTGTCTACCACCCTGTCCATGAAAAATCAAAGGCACTTGGGGCTCCCACATGCGGTGCAAATAAATTCAACATTTTGTTGTCATGTGCTGTGTGCATTCCATCCTTTTCTTTGGAGAGCTGAACCTCTTGGTCTTAAATAAGGCTAGGCAGGGAAGTTACTACATTCAGTAGCTCTCAATAAGGGGCTCCACATCTTCTAAAAAAATGTCTCCCTTTCCCATAGCTCCCCCCCCGCACCCTCTCCAATCTCATACACAAGCAAAGGTTATTGGCCCACTGTTCTATCATGGGGGGAGATGAGGCCATCCATGCCTAGTCTTCCAAGCATTAGTCAAAGCCAGCGATCAGAGAGCCTCAATTGCCTGACAACTGGGCCACTGGAGATCCGCACCCAACAAAAATTGTAAGGGGCAGCATGGCAAAGGACAATCCAACACACCCATCATCCGCCAATGCACTTCAAACCAGAAGGGCGCAATCTTAGGGCAGGATAAGGCCACATGAATAAAGTCACTTGAGTCAATAAGGCATTTGGAACAGGTATTTGATTTAGACGGGTCCATGGCTTGCAGGCGCACTGGAGTAATATACGTACGGTGCATGAAGTTTAGTTGGATCTGCCTTAACTTATTGCTCCTCAAGCAGGTGTTGAAGGGTGTGACTGCATGCAGCCATACCTCCTCATCACAGTTAATGTTCAGATCCTCTCCCCATGTCTTCCACAACTTACCAAGTAGCTTCAAACTTCCTCCCACCAATAATTTGTACAATATTGTCAGAGGTTTAGTATTTGATTGAGGCTTACAAAGTTCTTCCTCATAAGGAGACAGCTCACCCCATCAATGGTCTTCATCCAGTGTGGCACCCAGTCTGCTCCTGATCCTTAGATATACCAAAAAGTCAGCCGATGGGATACCCCATCTTTCACACATATAGGGAAAATTCATTATTAAACCCCCCACGTACAACTGTCACACCACCTTAAGTCTCTGTTACCTCCAAGCCAGCAGCCTCTGAATTAATGCAGCCAAACAGGAGCCCTTAAGTTTTAGTGCCGCTATCAATTCTGTGTTAGGAGAGGGAGCAGCTATATATCCCACCAGCTCATGAACCCTCTTCCAAGCCTTCAGGGTTGATTCCATGAATAGGTTATTAACCAAAACCTCATTGAAGGGCCACAGCATCCCCTCTACCAAGGAGCCCAGCAGCTGCTCCTTTGCCAAACCCAGTCAACTTGGAGTCTCGGTCTGCTTGCCCGCCTTTAAAAAAGCAAGTTCTGCTGCCAGGTAGTACCAGTAGAAATTTGGAAGACCCAGCCCATCCCTAGTTTGTGATAAATATAGAATAGTTCTCTTAATGTGGGCTAGTATGCCCTGACACAAAAATCTGTGCAAGATTACATTAATATGTCAGAAATGGGATTTAGGGAGGGAGATGGGCAGAGCTTGATATAGGTACAAGCATCTCGGTAAAATCATCATTTTAACCACTCCCACCCTCCCAATTAATGACAATGGCAGACCCGTCCATCTATGACATTCCCCTGCAATGTTAAACAGGAGTGGTTTATAGTTTAGCGCAAGTAGCTTATGGGAATGCGCTGAGATCTGGACACCCAGATATTTCAGACGCTTTACCATTTGAAGCCCATGCTGGTTGGCAATCAGATCGGCACTATCCAGTTGCCCCACTGGGAGCAGCTCACTCTTTGTCCAATTGACTTTATGGACCGATAGTTTACCATACTCTCCCATAGTGCACTGTACTTCTGGCAGGTCTCTCGAAGGGGACTGCAGGTACAGCTGGAGGTCATCCGCGTATGGTGCCATTTTGTGCTCACTCCCACCCCTCCAAAACCCCCTGATCCCAGTATGTCCCCTGATTCTAGAGGCCAATGGCTCCAGGAATAGTACATAAATGAGTGGGGCAAGTGGGCAGCCCTGCCAAGTGCCTCACCCCAATTCAAACTGAGGCGAAAGAGAACCATTAACAGCGATCTGTGCATGCGGCTTGCAATATAATGTCTGTATCCATGACCTAAAATGGGGACCCATACCAAATCTACTGAGCGTTTCAGAGAGGTTCCCCCACTCCATGCAGTCAGAAGCCTTTCTAGTGTCAATGGCCAATACCGCAGCCCCATGCTTGCCAGCACTGGTTCGCCACCTGTGTATGATGTTAAGGGTTCATTGTATATTGTGCTTCCCCTGTCGCCCTTTGACAAAACCCAGTTGGTTAGGGTGGATCAAGTGTGGGAGGTGTCCCTCCAACCTGGTCACCAGGGCCTTAGCTAAGACCTTATAGTCCACAGTTAGAAGGGATATGGACCTGTATGAAGCACACCAGGTGGGATCCTTGCTGGGCTTCAGGAGCACAGTGATGATAGTGGACCACGTGGAGGGGGAGAGCTCCCATTTCTACAGACCCTCTGTCAACATATCAAGAAATGGGTCTAGTAGCAGGTCATGAAAAGATTTAAAAAAATCAATGGGGAATCCATCCGGGCCCAGAAATTTACCCCTTTTAAGTTCCCTGATGGCTCAGCTTAACTCAGGTTGAGTAAGGGGCACTTCCAGTTCCCTCATCTGCTCTTCAGTTAACTCATTTAATGGGGTTTTTGAGAAAACATTGTCCGTGTCTTAGGGATCGGGTACCCCCTCCGAGTTGTAGAGCTGTTTGTAGAATGTTCCAAATGCTTGTCCAATACCCTGAGTGTCCCCACTCAGCACTCCTGACTCATCACAGATACTCCCCACTATTCTCTCCCCCTCCCTCCTATGGAGCTGCCAGGCAAGATACTTGCTCCTCCCACCCCCTTCAAAATAATCACCAGTGCGTGTTAACAGGATGGCTCTCTCCAGTTTTGCGCTACTAAAGGTATTGTACTGCCACTTAAGCTTTTGTAAGACCCCTTAGAGCGCAGGCCTTGGCCTATTTTTGTGCGCCTGCTCACGGATCTCAATCTTGGTCCTTAATATTTGTAGGTCCTGAGATGACACTCTAGATCGCTGTATAGCATAGAAGATTGAATAACCCCTGATGGAGGCTTTCAAGGGTTCCCATCAAACCCCATGGGAGATATCCTCCCTTTTATTAGAGGACAAAAATTCCTTTATCATAGCGGTCATCCCCTTTCTATTTTCACTATCCCTAAGTAGCAAAAGGTCTAACTTCCACTGCCTAACCACAGGTGGGGCATCGCCTGCACACATCTCCAGAGTCAGAGGTGCATGATCCGACAGCAGCATAGGGAAGTAAACAGAACTTTTAGAGGAGGTCATTAGGGAGTGGCTGACCAAAATCCTATCCAATCTCACATATGACCCGTGGGTGTGAGATTAAAAACTGTAATCCCTATCAATGGGGTGGATGTGAAGCCAAATATCAGTGAGGCCCAAATCCCTTTTCATCGTGCTCAGGGCAATAGCATTTTTGGTCTTAACTAGAGGGGTGGTGCTTGACCTATCCAGTATTCCATCAAATACACAATTGTAGTCCCCTCCCAGGATCCAAGGCCCCGGTCCCTTAGCCACCTCCAAAGCAAGCTGCTGGAAAAATTCTGGTTGTTCCAGGTTGGGGGCATAGATAGACCCCAGCGAGACTATACCCACCCTGGGTATGTCCATCCTGGCCAAAGTGAACCTCCCATGTGGATCTGTAACTTGCTCTAAGATTTTAACCCCCGAACCACTGGGAAACCATAAGGCTTCCCCCTGTCACTTGGTCAAGTATGTCGAGGATCTCCAGGAGTCCACCAAGGCAGATGCAGTTTTTACAGCCTTCCCCACTGACATAGGAGTTTCTTGAAGCATTATGACATGCCATTTTGATCTCCACACCTCTGTTTGGAATTTTCTCCTCTTGAACACCGATTTTAAACCATTTATGTTACATGAAGTGATTTTAATAGATTCGGTCATAATCCCCTTGCAAATTAATACTCTTTAAGTCTCGGCCACCTGTATTCAGTGTTGAAGAGACCCCTGACTTAGCTGCTCCATCGAACCAATTTTTATTTTTAATTCCCACTCCCCCCAGTGTATAGCATCCAACAAACAAAAACCCTCACCCCATGGCTCCTGCTATACCCACAATAGAACCCACCAACCCAACCCCCATTGTGAATCCAACAGGATTCAAACTTTGTTCTCTTACAAACAAACAGTGAACTTTAAAACCTGCATACATAGTACTGACATTCAGGAGTGTCGGGCACTATAAGCAGTAAGGCAACTTTCAGTGAGACTCCCAAGATTCAAATAGTAAATAAACTAAACCACCCACCTCCACCAGCTGTATTCCACCAATATAGGCAGTCACAATAAAAAATGAAAGAGAAAATATAGCTCCAAACACTGAGGCTGGTTGTGATAGTATGCCCCATCAGTGTCATGGCAAGCCTCAGTGACCTTAGTTCCAAATACAGCCTGATTCCCCGTTGCCATCAAGATGGCGCAAAAACAATGTATGGCTAAGTTCAAAAGTCAGGTGAAAAGAAAGTCGATTAACAAATAAACATTTTACATGAGAAGGAGATACAACAAACAGTCTACAATCGAAAATGTTTTAAACAGTAAACTGAAGCAAATGATTGAAGCAGAGTACAGAAGGAGGACCTCCCAAGCCCCGCTGATTCTCTGATTCCCCAGACCAGGTCAGGGCCCAGACAGTGCATTAGCCTTGAGTCTCCAGTGCAAATCACTTCAGCCGCACTGGCAGAAAGCTGTAGTAACACACACACACACACACACACACACACATACACACACAGATCAGTGTAGCATATGCCAGGGCAATTAAAGCAAAGGCCCTAAGGCTGCTGCCCAGCTGCACCCAAAGAACCAACAGTGCTCAGCATCCCTCATAGTCCTCAACAGCATAAACCAAGAGTCTGAGAAGGAAAATTCACTTATCTGGGTCTACATTCTCAGCCGCTCCCTCCCTCATGTGTCTCTTCACCTCCTCATTGACCCATCGCGAAGCCTGTCTGGGGCAGGAGAACAGTTTTGGTGCACTCCCAGGGTGGTTTATGTGAAGTTTTGCAGGATACAAAAACATGAAGCTCCATCCCATTTTAAATAGCCGAGTCTTGATCTCATTGAACTTCTGATATTTACTTTGTAGCTCCCTACTGTAGTCTTGGAAAACCAGGATAGTTTTGTTGTTGAATCTTATAGGCCCCCTTCACTTTCACCCCTTTGAGTATAGCCTCCTTTTCTGAAAACCTCAAATATTTAATAAGACAATGGCATGGGCGATCCCCGGGTTTCGGTGGAGGTCCTAGCCTGCGCGCCCACTCTATTTCGCAGTGAGCCAGTTGCTGGGGCAGCTCAATATGCTCCATGAGCCACTCATGCAGCCTGGCCTCTGGGTTGTTCCCTTCAATGCCCACCGGGAGCCCGACAATTCTCAAATTGGATATCCATGAGCGGTTTTCTTGATCATCCACCTGGGCCGATAGGTCTGATACCAGTTTCTGCAAGGTAGCCCTATCCCCTGATCAACTCTGCAACTGCATCCTCCAAAGTCCCAAGTCGATGCTCCAGTTGGGTGATCTGTTCAGTGTGGGTCATGGTTGTCTCAGAGAGGCCCGTGAACACAGATTGCAGTTATTTGGGCAGTTATATTAGCAAATCCAGTCTTCATATCGTACTGGATTTGTATTAGCGTAGCTGGTACATTAGCGAGGGATCTCCCTAGGTCAGACATTTCTCCTTCACTTTCAGTGGGCTCCCACCTCATGAGCACTCGTTCAGGCCCAGTACTAGATCTGCTCTGCAGCTCCACTGGCGAAAATTGCAGTTTAGACTATTTACTTCTCTTTTTACCAGATGCCATCAACTTTCTGCACCCACTTTTTGGGAAAAAATGCCAAATTAGCACTTGGGGGTCTCACAAGTCAGTCATATGAATGAGTGTCATATGGGGCTTGGCTACACTGATTCTGCCATGTTACTGCACCAGTCATTCCCCCCAACCCCGCCTTTTTGCATTGTGAGGAGTGTTTCAGGTTACTAGTGATCAACACCCCTAGATCCTTTTCTTCCTCCGATGCTGCTACCCTGATCCCTTCCAGGTAATACTTTGTCCTATGATTTCTGTCCACAGTGTGCATCACCTTGCATTTCTTGGCATTGAAGCCATGTTGCCAGATCCCTGACCATCTCTCAAGTTTTCTGAGGTCTTAATGAAGGTTATGTATCCCTTCAACTGTGTCCACCCTCCCACAGAGTTTGGTGTCATCCGCAAACAGGCACATCTTGCCTTTAATGCTTTCCCCAATGTCATTTATGAAGACATTGAACACCAGCCCCAGCACTGATCTCTGCAGAACCCCACTGGTGACCTCTTGGTACTGAATTACTCTCCCTCCACCATCACTCTCTGGGTTCTGTCATTTAGCCAACCTTCTACCCACCTTGTCATTTTCTCCCTAACCCCAAGATCCTTCAGCTTCCTAATTAGCCTCTTATATGGCATGAATCGAAGGCTTTGTTAAAGTCCAACAAAATGACATCAACATCCTTGCCCCCATCCACCTCCCTGTTGACCCAGTCAAAAAAAAAGTAATTTAGGTTTGTTTGACAGGACCTTCCTTCCAGAAATCCATGTTGCCTCTCTCCTGGAGACCATTCTCCTCTATGTACTTTACCAACCTCTCCTTAAGTAGGGTCTCCATGAGTTTGCAAATGATCGATGTTAGACTGACTGGACTATAGTTCCCCGGAACATCCCAAGGTTCACTATTGTGGAGAGGCACCACATGTGCCATTTTCCAGTCCTGTGACATCACGTCTGACTCCAGGGATCCACTGAAGAGGTTTGCCAGTGACCCCACAAGCTCCTCTGCTAGCTCTTTCAGTACCATTGGGTGTATGTCATCTGGTCTTAGAGACTTGTCAGCTTTCAGTGCTAGTGACCCCTCCCTCAGTCTATCCACCCCTATTATGTGCCTGTGGCCAATACATCCCCCTCCCTCCTTCTCCCCCTGATGATATTGGACCATCTTTTTCCCTAGTAAAGACAGAGCAGAAGTACTCGTTCAGTACCTCCGCTTTGCTCACTTCATCCTCCACCCATCCATCACCCTTCCTCAGTTTAACTATCTCTTCTTCTTGTCCCTTTTCTCTCTTATGTAGAGATAGTCTTCTTCCTGATCTTAATCCCTTCTGCTAATTGCAGTTCTTTCCTTGCCTTTGCTTGCTGCACCACCTTACCTTCCACTTTAGCTAGCCTCTGGTAGTCTTCCTTAACTGCTTGGCCTGCAGTCCCGTTCTAACCTCTTGTAGGCCACTGTTTTATCCTCACCACCCTGGCAACCTCAGAGGTGAAGCAGATGGGTGATTTGGCTCCCGATGTGTTCCCCCTAAGCTTAACATAATCCACTGTGATTGCTAGTATTGCACCCATGATGATGGCCCATTGTTGGTCCACCCCCATGTATGCTCTGATACCGTCTAGTTGCTTCCTTTGCACCTCACCTATTTTCTGAAAACCCACACTTCTGAAGTCCAGAATTTTGGTCTTGGTGGAGAATTCCCTTCCCATATCCAAACTGAACCACACTGTGCTATGGTCACTACCTCTCAGGTGTTCTTTGACCGTTATCTCATGTATATGCTCCCCATTTGTAAGCACTAAGTCAAGGATTGCCCCTTCCCTGGTGGGCTCAGTAACTTCCCTGGTCATGAACCCTCCCTTTATCGCATTCAGGATCACTTGACTCTTGGCCCAGGATGTGGCTGGTGTAGTCCAGTCCAGTCCACCTTAGGCAGATTAAAGTTCCCTACCACCACCATCTCCCCTTTTCTTGATGTTTCTAGCAATTCCATACATAGTTATTTGTCTCTTTCTTCCTCCTGAATGGGAAATCTGTGGACCACCCCCAATGCAACCTGACCTTCCTCCCCCTATTTGTCTGCAGCTGTATCCATTGCAATTCCATTTTCCCCTTGTTCATTTTCCTCCCTAGTGCATGTTTTCCCCTCCCTGATATATGCCACCACTCCCATTGTCTAATATTCAGTCCCTTCTGTACAGCTTGTCCCCCAGGATTGAGAGGTCCCAATTGTGGTGTGCTGTATCCCAGGTCTCAGTAACTGCTGCTACGTCTATCTTCCCCTTGCTAAAAGGGCCAGCATGTCCATCATCTTGTTACCAAGACTGTGAGCACAGAGTCACACCACCCTCCACCTCAACTCTGTGCCTCCCTGCCTAATTCCTGTATCTTTCTTGACCTGCTTATCCCCTATACTCCTCCCTCACCTCCTGTCCTTGAATGCCCTCCCTTGCCCCTTGGTCGTCCCTCCTGATTGCTACTTTCTGTGTGTGAGGGCCTCAGATCTCTTTGTCTCGAAGTTTCTGTGCCTGCTGGCCCACCACTTCCCCCCTCCCAGTAGTTTAAACTCAGATCTCTATGTATATCCTCAGCTTGTCCCTGAGTACTTTCCATCTGTCCCAATTAAGGTGCAGCCTATCTGCTGAATATAGCCCCTTGTCTGACCACTTGCCTCCCCAATCCCAAATACAATTTCTGCAGGAGATCATGGACTTCATTGCTGACAGGGTAACGGAGTCACCCAGATGGTTGATTCTGGAGGACTTCAATGACTGGGTTGATGAGGAATCCTTGCAATTTGTATCTGACCTCCTCCAGTTGATGACATCGCTGGGCCTTGCACAGGAAGTTGCCTGTGTGACCCATCATCATGGCCACATGTTGGATCTTGTATTCTCACAGGGCCTTCAGGTCACTGACCTCTGGATTGATTGGGTCATTTGGTCCACTCATTCTATGGTGAAATTCTCATTCAGGGCCCTCCCTGATGGTACCTCCCCTGTTGAGATGATCAGCTATTGCCCTTTGAAGGGATTGTCCCCAGTGGGGATGCTGGCTGTAGTTGTTTTTTCCAGTGTTAGTGCTGTTTGTGCAACTGGGTCAGGTGAAGCGGTAGCAGCCTATAATAGAGCTGCCTCCAAGGCACTCAATGCCTTTGCACTGGTCTGTATACGACCCAGGTCCTCTCTCCTGAGATCCCCATAGTATGATGGGACTCTCTAGGCAATAAAGACCATGGAGCAGAGGTTGGAGCACTGCTCTAATAGGACTTAACCAGTGGAGGATAGACTGGCTTTGAGGAATCACTATGCTGATTATCAAAGGGCAATCGACTGTAAGAAGGTAGAGTTCCTGTCCAGGGAGATTGCTGCAAGGCAAAGCAGACCAGCTCAGCTCAGCTCTTTCAGACTGTGAACAGGCTTCTTCATCCAGTCTGTCTACAGCTGAAAAGAGCTTTTTTCAGTAGCACTTTGCAAAGAGTTTGCCCTGTTCTTCTTTGACTGGGTATCCTCTATTCGGGCCAGGATCTAGCCAGTGTGTGTAGATCAGTCCCACAGGGCAGGGTCTGGTTGGAGCAGGGGCAAGCTCATTGTCTGGGCAGAGTTTTGGCTGGTGGAGATGGCTAAGGTATCCATGGTGATCCTGAAGCTGCAATCCACTTGTTGTGACCTGGACCCTGACCCAACTCATCTCCTAGTGGGATGCATCGAGAATATTGGTCCAGTGTTCACCAGGATAGTCCGGTGTTTCCTTTCAGAGGGGGATCTTCCCCAACACCTTGAAGGAGGTGTTGGTGAAGCCCCTTAGTGGCTCTGCAGCTCGAGGCACACCTAGAGACCTTTGACATCTATAAACCATTCGATGTAATGCCCTCCAATCACCAGACCGAAGCCTCACCCTTGACACAGGTGCCTCTGCTGCTGCAAGCAGCCAGGCGGGCCTCTTCTGTCTGTCGGCTGCCTTTCTCGCTGTACTGCCCTCTGATCACCAGATCAAAGCATAACCCTTAACATGGGTGCCTCTCCTGCTGCAAGCAGCTGGGCGGGCCTCTTCTGTCTGCCGGATGCCTTCCTCGCTGTACTGCCCTCCGATCACCAGACCGAAGCTTCAACCTTGACACAGGTGCCTCTGCTGCTGCAAGCAGCTGGGTGGGCCTCTTCTGTCCGCCAGTTGCCTTTCTCACTGTACTGCCCTCCAATCACCAGACCGAAGCCTCACCCTTGACACAGGTGTCTCTGCTGCTGCAAGCAGCCAGGTGGGCCTCTTCTGTCCACCGGCTGCCTTCCTCACTGTACTGCCCTCTGATCACCAGATTGAAGCGTAACCCTTGACATGGGTGCCTCTGCTGCTGCAAGCAGCCGGGTGGGCCTCTTCTGTCTGCCAAATGCCTTCCTTGCTGTACTGCCCTCCGATTCACCAGACTGAAGCTTCACCCTTGAGGTGCCTCTGCTGCTGCAAGCAGCTGGGTGGGCCTCTTCTGTCTGCCAGTTGCCTTTCTCACTGTACTGCCCTCCAATCACCAGCCCGAAGCTTCACCCTTGACATGGGTGCCTCTGCTGCTGCAAGCAGCCGGGTGCGCCTCTTCTGTCCGCTGGCTGCCTTCCTCGCTGTACTGCCCTCCCAACACCAGACCGAAGGAATGCTGCTGAAACTTGACTGGACAGAACCATCATCTCTGCCTGCTGACAGGCTGCTGCACTTCTTTAATTTCTTTGCTACTCCGTCTCCTTCTGGACTTTAAGCTAATGTTACATACTGGTTATGTTACTGGTTAAGCCTCTCCAAATTGTCCTGTGAATCCTAATCTAAACATGAACCTAAGCCTGTTTACAGCAATTTTACACTGTAAGAGTAGTTTGAAGTGCAAGTTCTTTTATGCTGCAGTTTTGTAGATTTTAAAGTATTACAGCTGTCTTTGTTTTAAGGTCCAGTGCTAATCTACCCTGGAGCAGAAACTAACTTTAAAGTGATACAGTTTTTTCTGTTTAGACTAGATTTCATTTGGGTCGCAGTTGTATGCTTTGCCCTGCAAATAATCCCATTTCTGCTTCACTTTCTCTCCTACTGTCTCCTCCTTGCTTGAATTGTTATGCCAACCCCCCTCTCCCACCTCCTGCCTTTATTAAATACTCCCCTTCCCCCTTGTCACCACCCCTATGCAGTCTTCTTCCTTCCTTCCTTATCACTAACATTGAAACTCCACTTAAAGATACAGAGTGCAGCTATTAGGCTAACACTTGGCCTGTCCTCCCCTTAAAGACATCTTCCTTTTTAGGTCACCACCAAACTGTAAGGGTACACATCTGCCTTAAGGCCAGGACACCCCAATAGCTCCATCACATCTTAATTTCTTTTACTTTCCTCCCCCTCTTCCTCCCAAGACCCTGCTTGCTGTGCCACCACCCTTTTCCAGTCTTGGACACGGCAACCACACTAATGCTAATTCTCATACTCCTGCCCACTCTCTGTTTGCAGCCACTGAATGACCCTAAATAAGCTGACCCTCTTATCACGGAGCACCCCTATGGCAACATCTACAGCACTATAACATCTGTGCATAGCTGTGGCCCATGTGCCAACTGCATGCCTAACAACACACCCTGGCCTACCTGGCCCAGAATGCATCCAGCTTGGCCAGGGCTTTCCCCTCCCACAGTCTTTCCTAAACTGGCCGTTCTGTCTGATAAGCATGCAGCTCGAATGAATTCACAAAGGCAGCACAAAGCTAGCCTTAAACACTTTAAAAGTTACCTGGTCAGACTGGTACTCCTGTTACTACTGCTCTCAGGCAACATCCACCCTAATCCCGGCCTTCCTCTATTTCAGGGGTTGAGTGCACCAAAACCAGGCACCTATCTCTGAGGTTATACTCTTAGGTGATTTCAATATTAATTGGCTTGCCCTTGAAGCTAACCAATTCAAGGATGCAATTCAGGCTATCGACTTTACCCAGCTCATTGAAACTCCCACTAGGACTAACTACAGGACGTGTACTAGTACTCTGATTGACTGGGTGCTCACCAACCGACCTGAGCATGCCTCTAATGCCTCCATCCTCCCGGATGTCATCAGCGACCACTCCCTGTCATGTTCAAGTTGGGCTAATAGTTTCTCCAAACCGCCTCCTTGAACAATCACCAGCAGGGTTCTCAAACCTGGTCATGTTGACCACTTCAAAATGGATCTCCTCAATGCTGACTGGTCCTCGGTTTTTGAGGCTTCCAATGTTGACGGCGTGCCGACCATTTCATCCTCCTCTTCAATACACTGTGACACCCATGCTCCCATAAAAATGCAGAAGATCAAAGGCTACTTTAACCCCTGGATGAGCCCTGATATCCTTGAGCTAATGAAAAACAGAGACCACCTCTGGCATATAGCTAGGGCTACTGGCAAGCAGTCTAATATCCTGAACTACAAACTTGTGAGGAACAACTGTACCAGAACCATCCAATTAGCCAAAAACATATACTATAAAGATGCCCTAACCAAGAACTGGAATGACGGGTGCAAATTTTGGGCTAACCTAAATGAGGTCACCAGGCAAGAACACAAAACAGCCTCTGCGTTGATGGCTCCCCCATCCTTGACCCTAAATCTATCACCAACACCTTTAACAATGCCTTCACCAACTGGCAGCATGTTCTCCCCACCAACTTCTTCTCCCCCACCATCCCTGTTGCACCCATGCAATCCCCATCCCATCCCCCTTTCACTTCAAGACTATTCCCTTCGGAGAAACCAGGAAATATCTGAGCAAAGTGCTTGGGAAGGGGTGATTCAGTGGGGATAACCTCGAACTGAAACTAATCTCGCTCTCACTTGAAGAAATCCTGTCCCCTCTCATCCATATCCTTAACCTCTCGCTCCGTCTCGCATTATTCCCCCAAAAATGGAAGGCTGAAGTGGTCACCCCTGTGTACAAGAGTGGGGATCGTGCCCTCCATGGGAATTATAGACCAATCTCTATACTACCACCACTCTCAAAGGCCCTTGAATGAATCATTGCCAACCAACTTGTCGATTATCTGGACAAGCACATGCTCCTATGCGTAGAGCAACATGGCTTTAGGGCTGGGCATAGTACCATTTCAGCCCTCCTGAAATTCACAGGCTTCATCCAAAAATCCCTTGATCTTGGCCATCTAGTCAGGGCTATCTATATTGACCTAACAAAGGCCTTAGACACGGTCAATCATGCCCTCCTAGTTGACCAACTCACTGCCATTGGCCTTGTCCCTGAGGCGGCTGCATGGTTCCACAGCTACCTACACTGCCGAACACAGCAAGTCAGGATAGATACCTTTCTCTCTGACGCCAAGCCTGTGTGCTCAGGCATTCCACAGGGGTCAATACTGGGTCCCCTCCTCTTTAGTCTATTTCTGAATTGCCTCCCCCTAGCCAGTCTGTGCCGTATCCTCCTCTACGCGGATGATGCAGTTTTCTTTTCTAATGGCTCTGACCCCACTGCTCTTGAGCAACAGCTACAATGTGACTTCGCCAGCATTGAGTCATGGCTCAAAAATCATAAATTGATAATGAACTACAAAAAAAAAAAAAAAAAACATGTTGTTCACCAACCTTAAGAACAAGCACAAAAACTACCCACTATCAATATGTGATAGGGGCGGCGTTCCTCTTGAACATGTTCATCACTTCAGATATCTTGGAATTACTCTTGACAGCTCACTCTCCTATGCCCTCCACATAGACATCACAGCTAAAGCAATCAACAAACGCTTAGGGCTACTTTATCGCCATAGGCAGAGGCTGACCCCTGAAGCCCTCAGCATAGCAGTTCACAGTTCATTGGGTTCCCTAGTGGACTACAGATTGCCAATATATGGATCTGCCACAGATACTGCCTCTGACATATAAAAACTGCCCTTAACAATGCCTGCAGGCTCACCTTAGGGGCACACCGACTAATCCACACCTGCGATCTCTATGCAAATGCTCACTCGGTAATGCTCTTTGGTCGCTTAAAATATCAATCCTGCCTCCTGGCCAAAAAGATCTGCCTTGGTCAGCTCCTGACTGGTGTCCAACAACTCCTAGTTCCAGCACTAACCCCAGGCCCACCTGAAATTCGGAACTGCAGTCCTTCCTGACTACAAAATGTCAGACATCTGAAGGACAAAGGTCCTTTGCCTGTCGGGCACCGTTGTGGTTCAGCTCATTCCATGAGAACATTATTAACATGAACCACTCTGTAGACCTTCAAAAAGAACCTAAAGAACCACTTAATACAGGAATCTCAATGTGTCTGCCATCACCAGCAACTAGCAAAGGCATCTCCTACCATCTGCCCTTCTGCCAAACAGACCTCTCTCTCTCTCTCTCTCTCTCTCGCTTGCTCTCTTGGACACCCTGCACTTGGAGCTCAACCCTCCACCCCTTGTCTCCAGCACTTCTATGCATTAACCCCCTTGTGTTGCTGACAACTAACAGGCTCCCTGTTGGGCACAGTTATTTAGTCTGTTCCTGTGTGTATCTGGCTGTGTTTACCTATTTCAGTTTTACGCTGTATTTTTTGCATTCCTTTGTTTAAAGACCAAATGTACCTAAATGTTCTCATTCTAATCCTAGTGCCTTGTTTGTCTCAATCCTCTGTATAATCACCTACTTGTTCTAAATGTACTAGCGTGGAACCTATGTAAAGAGCTCTGAGCTCAAATGGTTAATCCAAGATCAGAAATAAATAGAAAAAATAAATTTCAGATACGGCACTAGTTCAGGTAAATACTGACCTCCTCAGGCAAGAGATTGAGGGGAGCGGTCAATTCTTGTTCTCCTCGGTCTGCCATCAGCATTTGATACCGTGTACCACATCAGGCTGTTGGATCAACTGAGAGAGTATTATGGACTCACCTGCACTGTCATCAACTGGTTCGAGTCCTTTCTCTCAGGCAGGAGGCAGAGGGTATTGATGAAGAATTTCTCCTCCACTCTGATGCCCATGACATGTGGAGTTCCTCAAGGCTTGATCCTGTCACCAATGTTGTTTACCGTATACATGCTACCCTTGGGGAGGCTCATCAGACAGCACAGTCTGGGTTTTCACTGCTAGCAGATGATACACAGCTGTACATGTCTTTTGTACCAGGAATAAATGGTGCCATTGAAGTGCTGAACAAATGCTTTGCCAAGATCTAGGATTGGATGAACTCTAATTGGCTGAGACTTAACCCAGACAAGATGGAGGTACTAGTGATTGAGCTGGGATTCGGATGTGATGAAGGTGCCTCCGGGGTGACAACAGGCCTGGTCCTGGGGTCAACCACATTCATGGCATTCTCTAGGGTGAGAAATCTCAGCATTGTCCTCAATGACAAGCGGACATTTGAATCTCAGGTGTGAGCTGTCATCAAAAGTGGTTTCTATCATTTAAGAAACATCACGTGGATTAAACTCCTAATTCTGCCCAAAGACCTGGCATCATTGCTGCATGTCTTTGTGACATCCAGGCTTGACTACTGCAATGCTCTCTAACTCAGGGTCAGTGGAAGGAACCTCCACTGACTGCAGCTAGTGTAGATTGCAGAAGCCAGGCTAATGACAGGGGTGTCAAGGTCATGTCATGTTACCTCAGTCCTGCAGGGTCGGCATTGGCTGACGGTCAGGTGGAGGATTCTCTTCAAGGGGGCTTGCTCACCTATAAGGCCTTATATGGATTGAGCATTGGCTACCTGTCAGACCTTCTTACTCCTGCCATCCCAGCTCGCTCCCTTCGTTCCTCCACCAAGGGTCTTCTGTCGGTTCTGAGGACCAGGCTAAAAACCCTGAGTGATCACTCATTTAAGTGGTCAGCCCAGTCCTCTGGAACTCACTGCCAAGATCTCTGAGGGAGTCTCCTACGGTGAAGTCTTTCAAGAGGGGCTGAAGACTCATCTTTTTAACATAGCCTTTCCTGCAGAGATATTTTAAATCAACAAACTTTATTTATTGTAATTGTTTATTTATTTTGTTTATTCATTTATACATTATTTATCTAGCTTGAATGTTTGTACCACCTTGTTGAATTTTACTGTAACATGCCCAGAGTCTCTTGGATTGAGCGTCAAATAAATAGACGTGCCCTTATTGCTTGATTTACGTATCGCATTTACTTCATTTCACGCATTTACTTGCTTTCTTATTTACTTATAATTGAACCCTTCCACCTTGTACCAGCTCCTCAGCCAGTCATTAAACTTCTCAATCCTCCTCTTTCTGACTGTGGTAGCTCTGGGGACTGGAATTACCTCTGAAAAGGCCAAAGAGCTCAGCGAATCCTTGCAGTTCTTTGCTAACTCTATGAACCTGTTCTGCACCACTCCCACATTTTCCCTTGCTAAGTCATTAGTTCCCAAGTGGATGACCATGTGAGTCTTTTCACCCACCCCCTTACAACTTCCCTAATCCTGGTTCCACCATCTCCATCTCCATCCCCAGTATAACCACTATTCTATTTCTTGGGTCCCCCTTTGTACCCAGTGTATTCCTTTTATTATGGACTCCCCAATTATATTAAACTTTTTGTCCTCTGCAGTCCTGTTATTTGACCTCCTGTCTACTCCTGATGCGCTAGCCTCTTCCCCCTTTACCTGCTCTCTGTCTGTATAGAATGTATTTCTGTCTGTACCATCATGGTCCCTTCCTACTGCTATTCCAATCCCCTTTGTTTCCACCCCTCCCTGGCTACCTTTGCTTGCCACCACACTACCCTCCCAATTCCTTCACCTAACCCTACCTTCTCCCCCATCCTTTGCTCCCCCTCACAGTGGAGGATAGGGGGCCTTTGCCAGAAAATGGTACAAAAGCTGCTACAAGAGGAGCCCCAGAAATGAGGCAGGCAGTAAATAGCAGAGAATGGATCAGAAAAGGGTTTGCAGTCTTGGAAATAGATAAGGCTCCAGGGCAAGATGAGATGCACCAAAGGGTGCGCCAGAAACTGGCATTGGAACTGGTTGAACCCCCAGCAGGGATATTAAATAGCCTACCACAGGCAGGGGTGGTTCCAAAGTATTAGAGGGTAGCAGACGCTGTTCTGATCCCTAAGAAGGGGATAAGAAGTGACCTCTTAACTACTGGCCCATCAGTCTTACCTCCATTCTCTACTGGGTAACTAAGGCAGTAGATAAGGGACTCTATTTTGACAGAAGAAAGCCTTTCAACTCAATGCCACACAGAAAGCTGCTTTAATTGTCAGAGGATCTGGATGATGTAAAGGACCTATGTAGAGGTGTGGTTAGTTAGTTGGGAGGAGATAGCAGAGTGTAGTAGTAGAGAAGTTTAAATTGGAGGAAGGGAAGACCCAAATAGGGGTGCCACAGAGTTCAGTTCTGGGACCAATCCTTTTCAATATGTTCATCAGCAACATGGGAGAAGGACTACAGAACAAGATGTGTCTCTTCACAGATGACCAAAGCTCTGTGGCAGGGTAGACACCAAGTTGGGGGTCAAGGACTTGCACAGAGACCTGCAATGGTTAGGAAGGTGGTCAGACTTTTGAAATTTGAAATTCAATGCCAAAAGGGGCAAGCTGATGCACATATAGTAGGGAACAAGAACCCCAGGATAGAATATTGGATGGGGCATTAAGTTGGCCACAACTTCAGAGGAAATGAACCTGGGAGTCATCATAATCAGCTCCCTAAAACAGTCCAGCCTATGCCATAAGGCCTAGAGCAAGACAACCAGAATGTTGGGGGCGTATAGAAGTGCTTTTGATGGCAGGAGGAAAGAGGTAATACTACCTCTCTATAGATAACTGATGAGGCCTCATTGGGAATATTGCGCCCAGGTCTGGAGTCCCCAACTAAAGAAAGAGAAAGACAGGCTGGAGACTGTAGAACAAAAGATGACCAAAATGATTCACGGTCAGAAGGGCAGATCCTACGAGGCCTGGCTTAGGACTTTGAACATGTACTTGCTGTAAGCCAGAAGAGAGCGGGACAATGTGATATAGATCTTCAAGGTCCTGAACGAAATAAACAAATTAGAGTGAGAAGAAATATTCAGCAGTAATGGTGAGTCAAGAGCATGGGGAAATGAGAGGAAGCTAGTGGGGGGGGGGGATGTGAGAAAATGTTATTTTATGAAGAGTGTGCCAGTGGTTGAGCCAGGAAACAGTCTGCCAGCAGGTGTTGTGTGCAAAAACCATTAATGGTTTCAGCCATAGTGGGGACATAGTTAAAGACTTATTAGTAATTTAATGGGGTAGTTGTAAGGCTGTGGACAAGCAAGGGGAGGCGAGGGTAAAAACCCTGTCTAGACAATAGGTTTTGGGGTAGGAGAGGGTACTGCTGGGCAAACTGAATGGAGCAATGATCTTTTTCTGCAAACATTGTATAGGTTTCTATATTTCTTGGTATTATAGAGGAACTAGTAATATAAGTGGGTACAGCCAGAAACGGTGTTGGTCAAAGCAGTTCAGGAAATGAAAGTATTTGTATCCACAAGCAGATACAGGGTTCTGGGAAAATTATGACCCAGA
The DNA here is from genome assembly GCA_016271365.2 of Neoceratodus forsteri. Taxonomy (NCBI): domain Eukaryota; kingdom Metazoa; phylum Chordata; order Ceratodontiformes; family Ceratodontidae; genus Neoceratodus; species Neoceratodus forsteri. The sequence continues at coordinate 48,450,907 of CM028129.1, read as the reverse complement.
CATAGAAAACTATAAAGCTGCAGGAACTGAGAAGAATTAGTCTATTATGTCCATTTTCATACCAGTCCTATCCTTTATGGGGACATTTCAGGACATGCATATTGTGACTACTTATGCCTGTACTCTTTTGGCAAATTTCAAACATTTATAAGGAGAGTGAGACTAAAAAAGCTAGTTGCATGAGGATGTTATAAAAAACCTGTTATTTTATTGTACATCTAACCGACTCCTTGCTTATCATTTCAAATTTTGATGAGCACTGGGTCAGAAAAGTGATCCAGAAGCAGAGTAAAGACACAACACAGAGGGCAGAACAAAAATGGCTATCCTACCGAGGATAAATTCTAAATCACTTTGAGATGCTTTGTGTGTGAAAAGTGCAACGGTATATACAACCAAATTCAACATTGTATTCTGCTACAAAACAGGAAGACATCTAGGCACCTTCATGCAGAGATTTAAATAGTTATTTTTTGGAATTGTGTATTACTATCATAAAAACTAATGTCTTTCATTGGGATAATACACTTATTTTGCTTACAGTATCAGAAGGCTTTAAATTATTTATTCATTCCATCTGCAAACATGAGCTGTGGGGCTTCAGTTGCTCAGAGAGTAATCAAAGTTCATGACCCTATGTCTATCATTGCTAAATAAATCATTTATAAAGTTGATTCTAAATTGATGTGTTCACTGTAGCATGATGGTAGTGGACTTAAATTCCCACATTTTGTATATCACAGCACATTGCTCAAGGAAAGGGATGAAAGAGGTACTCATGTTTTTGCACATTCAATTTGACTGTCCCTGCAATTTTACACCACTTTGTCAGACAAATAACCATCAAGGGTCACAAGCTTTTAGTGTATTAACCCTTTATTACCATCAGACAATGTGAATTTAGAATAAGTGAAAATGCAATTGAACCATAAAATGTATAACAACTGTAAAATCTAGAAATATCACCAGAAATTCCAAGCACTGATTTTCTGCAAATAATTTTCAGATTTGTACAAGCAACCAAACTGCATGTGGTAATGATCTTAATCTCTGCTCCCCAATATTGAAAAAAGGGGGTAAGCTCAGCACAACTATTAATGCCTTCCTTGCCCCCACTCTCCCCTGACCATGACGATATTCCAATGGACAGTGCTCGCTGAAGGAGTGGCGCAATCTGACTGAATATCAGTCCATGTCAGCACAATGCTAAGTGAATCTGCACTGCCCTGACACAGACAAGGGCTGCATACGCCCACTGGGGATTATGCAGCCTGAAAGGGGATAGCGACAAGTCCCTTGTGTGCCTTCAGCCTCAGCATGGAAATGAGTCTGCTGAGCAAGCACGGTGCTAAGATAACATTTTTATGCCCATTATGGGATCATTTGCAAAGGGCGCAGCAGCCTGTCAGTGCCTGTCACAGTAAAATGACAATCCCTGATGGTCCAGTAGTTCCCCTACTCCCATTCATCAGTATATAACATGTCTTCAAGTCCCTGGTGGTTCCTTCCACCCCTGTCTGCCCAGTACTTTACTTAATGTAAATCCCTGGTGGTCCAGTGGTTCCCCAAACCCCCAATAGCCCATTTCATTGTTTAATGCAAATTGCTGATGATCCAGGGGTTTCCTCCCCCCTTGATCACCCAGTACATTATTTAATGTAAATTCCTGGTGGTCTAGTGGTTCCTCCAACCCCCACTAACCCACTATATTGTTTAATGTCAATTGCTGGTGGCCCAGTGGTTTCCTCCACCCTGATCATCCAGTATATCTTTGTTGTAAATTCCTGGTGTCTAGTGGTCCCCTCCAGAACAGTTCCACATCCCCAATCTGATCTTGTTCACATCAAACCACACCACAGCCCATTTTCACCCCAGTATCCAGTGCTCATTGACACCAGAGTAAGGCAACTGGCACAGCCCTCCTCATGTCTGTGGCCAGCTGCTGTATGAGCTGTCAGTGAGCATGCATACTATAGAAAGCTATTCATTTAATCATTTTAAAGGGGGGGGATTAGGTCTCATTATTCAGCCAAATTATGATTAAACTGACCACTGACAGCAAGGTGACCCTCTTGGTGTGTGGCCTAAATCAGACTCATACACTTATATCACCAGTACCCCCCCACCAGAAAAAAAACAACTTTTGAAAGTCTGCAATACAGAAACTAAAATTAAAATGTTAAAATGATTGACTGAAGACAGAAGCAGTGACTGAGCTGGTTGAGGATTCCACCTAGTGCCTCCAGTCCTCCACAAGCATGTCTCCATTGCTGTCTATGTCAACGTCCTCAAGTGCTCCAGCAGGGGTTGGCCGCAGAGGTAGCAGCTGTCTAGATAGCCCCAGTGTAGCCTTCACTATTGTGTCCAACCAATGGACTGAGATGTGAAGAGAATCTATTTGTTATTATTTATTTGAAAATTGGTAACAGGGAGAGGCACACTGAGCCGAGGCTCATTTCCAGGTGCGACATGAAGGAGGTAAGTAAGGGGAACAGCAGTACAATATATGGAACATGTCAATAGAACAAAACTTGGTAAATAAATTGGTACAGAAATGAGCAGGCACAAAAATACAACTGACACAGGCAAGAGACCTGTAGATTAGCTTATTGTGTTTCCCTGCAGCAGAGAAAAAAAAGAAACTGTGGTGATGAGGAAGTGTAACAAGTAGTCAGGTAGTGGAGACCCACCCAGAGGCCTAACCAGGGATGTTTGAAGTAAGGATGGAAAGGTGTCTGAAGGAAGGGTAACAGGAGCCAGTGGGGTGGGTTTGCAGTTCAACTGGTGCCTGAGGGAGCCTGGGGAGGAAGAGAGAAGAAAGAGACATTGCTGAGTAAAGCACATGCCAGTGGCTGCAAATTTCCAACATGCAGGCCCAGTGCACTGTGCATTGACACAGATATGTGCCTATGCAGATGCAGTGCCCATATGCCCCCAGTGCTGCACACATCACACACACCAGTCATCACCAGTTATCATACAGTAGACAACACCGATGTGGCACAGTAGATGTATCCCCTCAGATTCCCACACCACCTGGATATCACCAGGTAGCCTATTTCCATTGCGCAACCTATCCAACAGGTGCACCAATACAGACAGTGCATGTACTGTAGCAGTGCGGGCCCACATGCATGGTGTACTATGGCCTATGCAGCAGCATGCAGGAAGCATGCATAGAACTACTATAGAGAGTGTCCACAAAACACCGATGTGTGCAGTGCATCCTGTGTGGGTCTTCTGTGCTTGGCCAGCTGTGACTGACACCACTATGGCATGTGCCTATGACAAGCACGTAACACAACACAGCTGATGCATGCCCCTCCCCCAAGCTAATGTACCAGGTCTACTGCAGTCACTCACATTACTGTATCGGTCCCACATACTGGAACTTTAATATCCACCGCTAGGGATCCCCGTGATGGTCTTGGCTGGCACTGTCCCCAACATGAGCAGCTCTGCAGGGGCTAGGGGCTTCATGGCTGGTGGTCTGCTCACTGTGGCCAGGAGGTTAGATCATGCCCTGGCCATGAGGTCTTTAGTGAGGTGCTTCAAATCCCCTGTCTGTTTTTTAACCTCCTCCACTATCTGGCCTCTACCTCCCATTGCATTTGCTGACTCCATTACCTCTGACGATGCCATTGCAATGTTGTCCCTTGTCCCTGTATGGCAGCCCATAAGTTCCTCCCTAGTCTGCATGTAGGTATGTGCCAGACAGTTATAGTTTACCTGCAATAAAAAAAATACTTTTACACTGATCCAAAATTGGCTAGGGTCTCTGTGACTAGTGGACCAACAATGCTGCTTATTCTTCAGGTGAGAACTCACATTCTGAGGATGAACTCACTGGTACCGTAAAACTGTTTGAACAATGCAGCTTAATTTGTGTATTGCATTTACTGTTGCCTGCTGCCATTGCTGGGTACTGAGCAACATTGCTTCTGCCAGCACACTGGTGCAACAGTAGAGCTACCGCTCCTGACACTGAGGACCCGGGTTCAGAAATGAGCCTGGGTTGTCAGAGGGCCAGCCAGGAGAGAGAGAAGGATCAAGCATTCCATAGAATGCTCTCTTTCTGCAGGAAGGGAGGGCTGCCATTCCCACTGCATTACTGCCACCAGAGTGACCACAGGTTGCAGTGCAGCCAAGAATGCCAACGGAATTAGAGGGAGTGACATCAGCTAGGGGACCTGTACTCTGCATTCACTCTGTATTCATCGGTGCATTGGTCTCCCTGCTTGTGCACCAACATCATCAGAGTATTACTGGAAACCAGGGAACAAAAGCTCAACCCTGGCACTGGTCTCAGGAGGGACCCTGGTAAAGCCAGGATGGTCTTTACCACCACCCCAAGCTGCCAGATGAGATGCATGATAAGAGGTGTAGCTGGCCACCATCTACCCCTGCCTGGAGGGTATTCTGTGGCTCTGTGGGGGCAGGCTGCGGGTAGGTTAGGCAGGGACTGAGGGATGGACTGGTGGCTCCTAGATGGAGAACCAACCCAGAGATTCAGGGGCATAAAGAATAAACTGAAAAAATGAAAAAGAAAACAAAATGGTGTTTCTCTGGACTTGATTTCCTCCCAAGATCTTTAAGTTATTCAGTTTTCATAGCACTCTATGCAAAGTGCAAGATTTACTGTTTTATGCTATTTGCTTACTTTGTAATATGCATGATGGTTATTTACATGATGGGAGAGGAGATCATGTCTTAAGGTACCTCCACAATCTGATTGGGCAATGAGTAATAGCCTTATGGTGGAGCATGGTTTATGTGTTCTGCTCAGTTGGAACTGTTCTGAGTTACTCTGCCTTTACTATTATGCAATTAGCCTGGTATATCCTGGGATCTGAGTGAGGTGGCCAAGATAGTATGTTCAGGGACATGCATGAGAACTGCATGCCTGTTCATACGCAAGCTTTAAAATGGTGGACAGTTGCTTACCTCAGAACCTTGGGGAGCCTACAGTAGGTGACTAAGGGAGTGCTGTTCCTCACTCACATTTACAGACTGATGGTTCCAAGCTGAAGCAAGCAAATGACACCTTTTCTCAGATGTAAGCGATATCTGTAAAGGCAAAGGATATTGTTTGCACTTTAGTTCTGGCCCTACAAAGAAACGTTCACAGTTTGAGTTGTTATAAAATTGAAATCACAAAGTTCATGTTAGTGATTTTCTAAATAGTACACTGCAATACAGTACAGTCCCATGGAAGATTGGGAAAGACTAATATGTGGGGGTAGAAATTTTAGCATGTACTCACAAAGCTTTATCTTGGCTGGGAATTAACCCAATTTTTAATTATTTTTACAATTTTAAAGAGCGGCTGCAACGCTGGCTCCAAATGGCATTACATTTTCTGGTGCTTTACTTTCTTGTAGATCCAGAAGCAAATGATTTGATACCTTTTAATGGACCAACATAGATGTAACAACAAGAACAAAGTGCTGTAGCTTTCGGACCAACCAGTCCTTCTTCAGAAGCTCATGGCAGTTGTTTAGAAAATACAATACTTATAACAGCTAGATAATGCAGAGAAAAACAGAAAAAAATCCCCATTGGTTTAAAATACTCATTTAAAAAAAAAACAAAAAAAAAAACAGAAGATGATGTCAGAGAAAGTTAAACAGTACAATACTGCCCTCAGTCTGAATGAACCTTGGGTTAAGATGTGCTTGGTGCAACAAACATAAAGAATCCTACTGCACATAAATTTAATTGACATAAGATAACACTGCTGAAGCAGATAACTCCCAAATCAAGCCATGAGTGTCACAGTCAGTATAAGGATGTGATTACTGAAAGAGCAACCCTCACCCAGCTTAAAGACAAACTAAGATAGTTATAGGGCTCATGAAATTACAATGTATGCATTAAAGACAAGAATACCAGTAAAGTTGTCTAAAAACATCAGTGCACACTGTGTGATGTGTAAACCTAGCTAGACATGTCACCCAGCTGTATTCTCAAGCTAAATAAAAGGCCCAAGAAATTACAAAAACCTCAGGACTATATAAATGATAATATAAATATAAATTGATAATATTAGTGTTAAACAAAAACTCTAGTAGAGGAACCTCAAGGAATTCAGACCATGCATCCTGATATGTACTGATGTCAATATATACTGAGAATGTAGCAATTACATGTACCACAAGTGTCTAGGGAATCTGAAAAGAGATAAAAGTAATTCATCTCCTCCTGCTCATACAAACAGTACAACCTAACCCACCCCATCACAATAATGTGGGTGGAGATCTATAACTAAGCGAGATGTTGTCTCTCTCTCTCCCCCCTCCTTTCTCTCTCTCTCTCTGTCCCCCACAGACACACACACACACACACACACACACACACACAAATACACACTCAATCTCTCCTAGTGAACCTATATTAACTTCAGTCACTGTAATTGTTCCCCAAAGGAATACAACTTGTAATGAAATTCTGAGTAAATTACTACAATATTAGCCTAATGTAAAAGATATGTGCAGGACCCCAAGCAAATGAGATCACACATCCCAATATGTACAGAGTTACAAAATTATATATAACAGTATAAGATAACACTCCTGTATGCACACTAGCAGGCTGGTAAACTGAATATGGTGCAATGGAATCAATCCCCCCACACAGGCAAAGATAAAAAGTAAGGAGAAATTTGTTGTGTGTGAAATAAAATAGTAACACATTATACCTCCATATAGCTAAATAGAGACTTACCTCAATGTGACAGCAAGCCCCACATCTATTATATCACATACCTCACAGCACATACCCACACACATACACACACACGCATCCACATCTCACACATGCTGAAGTCCTATAATATGTCAGCTTGAAGAAGAAAAGGTCTGTGGATGTTTATTTCTGTAGTGTCCCATAAAGCCAATATCCAAGTTCATCCCATCTGCTACCATATTGAGATGTAAATAAGTTTAATCTCAAAAGCTCATCTCTGTTGTGTGTTTGAGATTTCCTTTTAAGACCATTACTGACATATCTGAGACTGAGTGGTCAGGCTGGGAGAAGTGATGCCCCACTGGTTTTCAGTCTTCCTTGCTGTAATAGTATGCCTGTGTGAGTTCATCCTAGTGCGGAGCTGTTGGCGTGTCTCTCCTACATAACCTGTTTGTGGACATCTCTTGCACTGAATGAAATAAACAACATATCGTGACATGCATGTATATCCCATGCACCTGGAATTGTCTGTTTTGTGATGTAACCACACAGTCTTAGGTAGAAATTAGCCCACAAGTCTTGCAGGGCGTTGATTGCAGGGTCGTGTGCCATTGTGTGACATGGTATTCTGTTCGGTGAAAGTTTGCTCCTAATAATTAGGCTGGATAAATTTGGCGGTTGTTTAAAAGATAGTAGTGGAGTTCCTTAAAAATACAATTAAGGGTGTCATCCTCACTAAATATTGGGTGGAGATCTTTAATAATCTTAGAGCGTTCAAAGTCTGGATGATATGTGACTACCAAAGGGTATTCTTTCTGTAGCTGTCTTTTCTTTATATTGAAGTAGTTGTTGTCTTGGTACTTGCGTTGCCGTTCTGTTATCCTGTCAATTTCCCTGGAAGAGTGTCCCTGCTCCATAAAGGTGTTTTTCAACATAGCCAAATGTGTATCTCTGTCATCCTCATTTGAACAAATACGTTGACAATGAAGTGCTTGACTGTATATGACAGATTTTTTTGTATGATTAGGGTGGTTACTTTTCCTGAGGATGACAGAGATACACATTTGGCTATGTTGAAAAACACCTTTATGGAGCAGGGACACTCTTCCAGGGAAATTGACAGGATAACAGAACGGGCAACGCAAGTACCAAGACAACAACTACTTCAATATAAAGAAAAGACAGCTACAGAAAGAATACCCTTGGTAGTCACATATCATCCAGACTTGAACGCTCATGCAAGATTATTAAAGATCTCACCCAATATTTAGTGAGGATGACACCCTTAATTGTATTTTTAAGGAACTCCCACTACTATCTTTTAAACAACCGCCAAATTTATCCAGCCCAATTATTAGGAGCAAACTTTCACCGAACAGAATACTCATGCTCACAATGGCACACGACTCCTGCAATCAATGCCCCTGCAAGACTTGTGGGCTAATTTCTACCTAAGACTGCGTGGTTACATCACAAAACAAACAATTCCAGGTGCATGGGAGTTATACATGCATGTCACGATATGTTGTTTATTTCATTCAGTGCAAGAGATGTTCACAAACAGGTTATGTAGGAGAGACACGCCAACAGCTCGGCACTAGGATGAACTCACACAGGCATACTATTACAGCAAGGAAGACTGAAAAACCAGTGGGGCATCACTTCTCCCAGCCTGACCACTCAGTCTCAGATATGTCAGTAATGGTCTTAAAGGAAATCTCAAAACACACAACAGAGACGAGCTTTTGAGATTAAACTTATTTTACATCTCAATATGGTAGCAGATGGGATGAACTTGATATTGGCTTTATAGGACACTAAGAAATTAACATCCACAGACCTTTTTCTTCTTCAAGCTGACATATTATAGGACTTCAGCATGTGAGATGTGGATGCGTGTGTGTATGTATGTGTGGGTATGTGCTGTGAGGTATGTGATATAATAGATGTGGGGCTTGCTGTCACATTGAGGTAAGTCTCTATTTAGCTATATGGAGGTCTAATGTGTTACTATTTTCATTTCACACACAACAAATTTCTCCTTACTTTTTATCTTTGCCTGTGTGGGGGATTGATTCCATTGCACCATATTCAGTTTACCCAGCCTGCTAGTGTACATACAGGAGTGTTATCTTATACTGTTATATATAATTTTTGTAACTCTGTACATATTGGGATGTGTGATCTCATTTGCTTGGGGTCCTGCATATCTTTTACATTAGGCTAATATTGTAGTAATTTACTCAGAATTTCATTAAGTTGTATTCCTTTGGGGAACAATTACAGTGACTGAAGTTAATATAGGTTCACTAGGAGAGAGATTGAGTGTGTGTGTGTGTGTGTGTGTGTGTGTGTGTGTGTGTGTGTGTGTGTGTGTGTGTGTGTGTGTGTGTGTCTGTGGGGACAGAGAGAGAGAGAGAGAGAAAAGGAGGGGGAGAGAGAGAGACAACATCTCGTTTAGCTATGGATCCCCCACCCACATTATTGTGATGTGGGTGGGTTAGGTTGTACTGTTTGTATGAGCAGGAGGAGATAAATTACTTTTTATCTCTTTTCAGATTCCTAGACACTTGTGGTACATGTAGTTGCTACATTCTCAGTATATATTGACATCAGTACATATCAGGATGCATGGTCTGAATTCCTTGAGGTTCTTCTACTAGAGTTTTTGTTTAACACTAATATTATCAATTTATAATTATATTATCATTTATATAGTCCTGAGGTTTTGTAATTTCTTGGGCCTTTTATTTAGCTTGAGAATACAGCTGGGTGACATGTCTAGCTAGGTTTTACACATCACACAGTGTGCACTGATGTTTTTAGACAACTTTACTGGTATTCTTGTCTTTAATGCATACATTGTAATTTCATGAGCCCTATAACTATCTTAGTTTGTCTTTAAGCTGGTGGGGTTGCCTTTCAGTAATCACATCCTTATACTGACTGTGACACTCATGGCTTGATTTGGGAGTTATCTGCTTCAGCAGTGTTATCTTATGTCAATTAAATTTATGTGAGGGATTCTTTATGTTTGTTGCACCAAGCACATCTTAACCCAAGGTTCATTCGGACTGAGGGCAGTATTGTACTGTTTAACTTCTCTGACATCATCTTCTTTTTTTTTTTTTTTTAAATGAGTATTTTAAACCAATGGGGATTTTTTCTGTTTTTCTCTGCATTATCTAGCTGTTATAAGTATTGTATTTTCTAAACAACTGCCATGAGCTTCTGAAGAAGGACTGGTTGGTCCGAAAGCTAGAGCACTTTGTTCTTGTTGTTACATCTATGTTGGTCCATTAAAAGGTATCAAATCATTTGCTTCTGGATCTATTCTTGCAAGGACCAATACGGCAACTACTAAATCATTACTTTCTTGTGTAATTCCCTCTCTATTGTATCATAAAGGGATGTGAAACACTTGTGCCTGGGTTCATTTTTTGCTGTATTTATACAGATGTTGTATGTTGAATGCATTTCTTGTGTGTAATTGCTAGGGCTATATGAAATGCAAAATTCTGCACTTGGAATTGCTGCAGAATGGCAATTCAGTTTCTGAAGTATTTTGTGGAATTTTCTTTTTAAATTCCGTGGAATTTTGAAAAGCATTTCTGTACAAACTGCAGAATAATTTTCCACAGATGATATACATCTACTTCATCGGCACAATGGAACTGGTCTGGGATCAGCACCTCGGACAGGTACCCAACCATAAAAGACTTTTAGTGTACAATCAGGCACACCTGCTGTTGGGTCTGGTACTGCAGCAGAGAGTTGGGAGTGTGGTGTAGTGTGCAATATCTGACTAACTTAAACTTCTCTACTAGTCCTCCATCGTAGGACCTCCCTTGATCAAAGGTCCTTCCACTATTGTGCCCCTCTCTAGCTTAACAGCCACCATCTCCTTGGAACCCAGTCTTAGCTGCTTTAAAACTGGCCTAAAGACCCTCCTCCTGAATTCCTTCTCCTGTGACTGTTGTTAGCCTCACCATTTCTAGAGGATTTGCCTGCCCCCCCCCAATTCCTAATATCCTGTTTTCCTGGCTAGCCTAACAACCCTCGCCAGCAGGATGGTCTTACTTGCACATTAGTTCTCCCAGAAGCTATCTTTCTGATCTCTTAATTATGAACTTGCTTACTATTGCTTTTATCTACAATTTTGTACTTTGACACTGAGTCACTGGCTTTAAACTGCATGTACTTTCTGAGTATTGTCACTGTTTATATTCTTGCACTGTTTGTATTCTTTGTATTCCTGACATGCCTTTGCAAAAGAGTCCTTGACTCAAAAGGTTGTAATTCTGATTACCTAATAAGTAATTAAAATAAAATAAAACTGCTGAATAATTTTCTACAGATTGCAGAAAAATAATCCGTGGCTTACAAGAACTGCAGATTGTTATTCCACAAAAACATTTCACATGCAGAATGTCAAAATTCTGCAAATGATGGAAATCAGCAGAATTTTCAAAAATTCTTCAGAATTCCATTCCATCGGAAATTCAGCATTTTGCACAGCCCTAGTAATTTCACTAAAATGCAATGAGTTATAAATTAAAAGGGCCAATAAGGCATTCAGGAGGGTGCATCTCATGGCCACCAAAACGCTTAGCAGTTTGATGGAGGACAAATGCTATGAAGATAGGCACGAGGTCCTTACCAAGTTTACCCTAGGTAAAAAGAGGCTGAGAGGGCCAATGATTTCTGTATATCTCATTCTCCAAGTATCAAAAAGAAGTGAGGCTCAGAGATGTTTGACCTATTGTTCTGCAGTAGAATGTGGTAAGTGGTGACTCGAGTTGCAGAGGAGTTTCACTCCGCCGGCAAAGTTGCCACAAAGTGGCTGAAATTTGCATCCGCATAGTTTAATTTTCCTACCCTCAGCAACTTTGTCTTTACCTGAAATTGAGATGTTTTCCATACGAATGGACAAATTCCGTCAGTGAAGTGTAGAATTTCATCAGCAAATGGCAGAATTTCACCCACGAATGGCAAAATTTAGCACTTCATGGATCGATCAGCAGTTCACAATTTGCACTAAATTCGCAGATTAATTTGTGGAGTGAATTTAGCCAACTTAGTCCATCTCTAGTGGCAACAAGTCCTGAAGCTCAGGTTTAGAACATTTATAGCAGGGCAACCAATACAATATTTTCCCAGAGGGTGGTGAAACTATGGAATAGTCTGCTATACAGTACCAGCAGAGACTGTGGACATGAAGGCAGCCCCAGCATTTAAGATGGATATGACTCGTGCCTGGCTTACTTTTTTGCTATATGAAAATTGATGTTTTTAGTTGTTCATTGTTCACTGTCTAATTAGCCATATGAAGTTTTACTAGCGCATTGTTTGGGAAGTGCTCTGTCCCGTCAGGAAAGGGTGCTGTATATATAAAATTGTCTTTTCTTGCCTTGGATTAAGTAGCTTGGATGCACCTCTGTGAGGGCGTCAGGCTGGGTTCCTGCTCAATCAGATTTGCTACTTTGGGTTTATGCTGTGTTGTATCCACCTGATGTAGTAAGTGGTGACCTGACCTAATTCCCAAGACTGTTAACCTCAATAAGTCAGTCTTAGGAACTGTGTCCAGCAGTTTGCACCCTGCTGATAAAAGTTTCACTTTCACCCAAGATTATTTATTTCACACAATAATAATATATAATGTATGGTAAGTGCCTATTAACCACCATAATCAGCAGTTACACAGCTTTGTTATGCACTGTTTAGAATTTTAAAAGTTGCTAACCACACTTCGGAACTTCCAAACAGTGGCATAACAATAAAGAATGCACCAGAGTTCCATAATTCTCACACATAGAATGCAAACAGTGTTTTTTTGACCATACACTATAAAAGATGATGGCTGGTGATCGGGTGACAACCATACTAATATCACCTCTCATGGTTGCTAGGGCTACAGTAAACCTCTTGAGCCGCGCTCTCGAGATTTACCATGTTGTCCTAGCAACCACTCGAGGTGATTACAGCGTGGTTATCACCTGATCCCCAGCCATTATACTCTATATGAAATATCAAATAACTTTATTGCAGAGAAAAAGGAAGGGCAAGAAAAGACAAGGCTACAAAACAGAAAATTGGAGGTTATGGCCAGGAACTCAAACTCTAAGCAAAAGGTATTGCACACTACACCACACTCCCAATTCCCTTCTGAAGTACCAGACACCAACAACAGGTGCACCTGACTGTAAACTAAAAGTCTTTTATGGTTGGGTACCTCTCCGAGGTGCTGGTCCCAGACCAATTCCATTGTGCCAATGAAGTAGGTGTATTAGTGCACATGACTAGATGATAAACACATCTGGAGACACACACACACACACACACACACACACACACACACACACAGGATCCCATTTGTAATTCCAGACTGGGCTCTACTCCTAGGACATAGGAACTCCTTCACTAAGTATAGGTTGGGGGTTGTTGTAATGACAGTCACTAGACAGGAAAGGAATCTTGAGGTTATCACATCTGAGGACCCCAAAATGATAGGGCTTTGTGAAGTTATTAAGTTTATTTATTTGATTTGTTGCCCTGGTAAGAACCCTGGAGCATCGAATGCTCATTTTCAAGAGGGGCCCAGGAGAGAGTACAACAGTAGATAACATTGACAGACGTACAAATACAATATATAGATACAGTCAGATAAAACAGTTATGTTGACATAAATACAAATACATACAGTCAAGTAAAACAATTACATTTTGTCTATCCTGTAACATGTCTTTTTAAGCTCCACTTACACCTAGATTATAATACTACAGTATTTGACAGAAATCAGTAGGCTAGGAGTTCCAATCAACAAAAGAGTTACATAAAAACAACGTTGCCCAGAGGCTGGGAAGTAAAGAGTAGGTCTTATTTTAGCTCTTTCAAATGACCTGGTAACATAGTTGGAGGAGTGAGAAAGTAAGACAGACTTAAAATGAAAGGGACGAGGCCTCGATAAAACCTACAGAATGTAAGAAGCTTGACACATCTGTAGGCACAATGTTGCAAAGGAAAACCAATTTAGGTTTAAATAAAGAAGACAATGATGTGTATAACGTGAATCGAATGTCATAAACCTACATATCTGATTATAGAGAATTTCACCCCTTTTTGAGTAGTTTTGTTAGCAGCAGTATAAATGGGCAAACCAAAGTCAATGAGGGATAATAGCATAGTTTGAGCTTGAACTTTCCTAGAATTCAAAGCCAAAGAATTTCTAACTTTATAAAATAGTCCTAATCTGGTATGAACTTTCTTAACCAAAGAATTAATATGACAGGAATAAAATTATCATACACTTTACACCGTTTCTCGTTACGATCGCCCTTCTGGTGTATTCCTTGTTATTGTCACTGCAGCATTTTTATAGACTCTTTTTGTATACCTTATTGTTTTTAAATGATCCTGTGAACATTCATATTTTCTGTACAGTGTTTAATGTTTGCTTTTAGTGTTAGACTGTTATATATGGAAAACTTTAATAAACTGTTTAACAACAAGATGGCAGGACAGTGTGACAAAGTAGTGAGTGAGACTAGTGGAATGCTGGAGTGCATGGGGAGGGGTTCAGCAGGAGGCGGGGTGGTGTTCCTATTATAGCACTCACAGGTGCAACCACACTTACAATACTGTGCTCTGTTTTGGAGAACGTGCCTCAGAAATTACATAGACAGGGAGGAGGTGGTCCAGAGGAGGGAAACTAAAGTGGTGCAGGGATTGCATGAAAAGCCCTAAGTGATGAGGATGAGATATCTCAATATGTACACCAGGGAAGAGAGGAGAGTGAAAAGGGACATGATGGAGACCAACAAGTACCTCAAAGGGGTGAACAAGGTACAAGTGAGAAGTCTCTTTCAAATCAGAACAAACACCAGGAGGAGGGAAAATTAAATGAAGCTGGGAGGGGTAGTTCAAGACTGTACTGAAGAAATCTTTCTTCTTTGGAAGGGTGGTAGACACTTGGAATTAGGAGTGCACAAAGTCCATGAAATTCACTCCATGAATAGTGTTGTGTGAAATTGGAATATTTTGCCGAGCGAAATATTTCCCGTAATTAACCCATGAAGCGAAATATTTCACTTGTCGAGATTGCAAAATTTCCCCCTGGTTGTGTGAAATTTCACACCCAAGCCAGCAGCATTTGCTCGTAGGCGAAATTTCACACCAAGGGGGTGAAATGTAGCCAACTGCGGCAAAATTTCACCACCTGTGAGAGTAATTTCACCTCCACGGCGAACTTGTGTTCAAACTTCTTCCTGGTGTCTAGTGGGCCCCTCAGTGTAAACATTGGCTATAAACATTAGTAGCACTTCAGTTACCCTGCCACCTTCATTGTTTGGTTTTAAAAAATATATACACCTTTCATTCCTGATGTCTAGTGGGATCCCTGCCCTCCCACCCTATCAGTATATAGCAGCACCACCCAGCTCCTCCCCCAGTACCCAGTTGGGCCACGGCCCCGACCCTCCACTCACCTCCATGGCCGGCAGCTCGATTGAGTGCCACTGAATGCTTGAATGAATGAATGAGCATGGTACATGCTCATTTATTCATTCATTCAAGCTCTCAGTGGCGCTCACTAGGCTTCCAACAGTAGAGGTATGTGGAGGCTGTGCCGGTGGCCTGAGATCAGGTACTGTGGGGGAGCTGGGTGGGTGGTGCTATACACTGATGGGGTGGGGGGGTCCAACTAGACACCAGGGAGTGAAGGGTATATATTTTTTAACTAACAATGGAGGCAGCAGGGTACCTTTGGGGGAGGTTTACTAATGTTTATGGCCAGTGATGGCCGGGGGAGGACCACTAGACACCAGGGAGTGGAGGAGGTGGGTGAATTTGTTTTAAATTAAACAAATGGAGGGGGTGCAGGACAACTTGTGTGTGTGTGTGTGGGGGGGTTCAATTTATGTTGTGGCCAGCGGAGACAGGTGAAATTGCAGGCTAAATTGCAAAATGTCACCACAATTTCGTGAAACATTTCGCCCAGTGAAATTGCCGATTTCACAGCAATCTCTCCAGCGAAATTTTATTTTGCTGCATCTCTATTCATGAGTTAATTCATGGATTTTGTAGAATTCCGCAGCCGCAAATGTTGCAGTTTTCAATGCGGAGTGCAAAATTTCACCTGCAAATTTCACGTTCCACCTTCAAAATTCACGCTCTGTGTTAAAAAAAGGTGAATTTCACTGAAAAGTTCACACAAATTGAAGTTTCAAAGTGTTCCAAAAACTCAGTGAATTCCATGAAGTGTAATTTTTCACCAATTTGCATGAACTTCGCAGCCGAAGTTTAACTTTGCAACACCTCTATCTGGAATAGATTACCAGCAGAAGTGATAGATGCTGAAATGGAAGGATGCTTCAGTAATGCATGGGATATAAATATGAGTATATTAGATAGGAGACGGGAGGCAGGAGGGTTGCCGTAGCCCAGATAGAGCCTACAGAGACAGACTAGGCAGGGAACATCGGGGCAGACTGGGATGGCCAAGCAGTCATTTTGTGCCATTAGATTCTATGTTCTATGTTTCTATATAACAGGTTATGATGTCTTGCAACTGGATTTTGACTTCATATCAGGAATAGGTAATGTAAACAGATGATGAGTGAGGGAGAAAGCTGCTGTTGTAATGAAAATGTTGCCAGTAATAAAAAATGGAAGCTCATGAAATTCACATTTTGGGAGAATTTGGGGTAAATGAGTTCTGTTGATATTTACTGAGAATTTGGTGTTTGAAGTCAGAAAATATCTTTAACAATATAAACATAGAATTTTTTTTTATCATATCATATTTTATTCTCCCCCTGGACAACCCCCATCCAACTGACTCACCCAGCCCAGTCAATCGGACTTATCAGGGTTTACCTTTGCCCTGCCCGGGTGCGGTGCCTGCGGGGAGTCGGTTCTCATCCAGCTGCCAGTGTTTTTCATCCTCCGTTTTCTCCCTGAGGGCCCCAGGAGAATGGCACATGCGCGTGGAGGTGCGCATGCACCTTCAGCCCCAGTAATGACCCCCTTCCGCCCACCTCATTGGCCTAACACCAAGCTCCCTTGTGGCCTGCACAGTCTCCTAGCCTCCACCAGGGGGCAGTCATTGCTGAGGGATGTCACTTCCCCCAACCCTGGAGAGGATAGCTGCCTGCCGGTAGCTTGATCCTCCCCCCCATGCTGACCTCCTACGACCCGGGCTTGTTCCTGAACCCGGGTTGCCGGCGTGGGTCAAGGTAAAACAGAGAATTTTTTTAAGCAGAAAAGGAAAATTTGGTCCATTCAGTCTACACAGATGTTCTCTGCCAAATCTGTCTCCACAGACCCTAACAGGTCTCCAGAAATTCTCCCCCTACCTATCTACTAATATCCCTCTACAGTATGTCTAGACTGTGCATTCTTGAAGCTCCCCACTGTTTTACCTCTACCACTTCTGCTGGCAGTCTGTTCCAGGCACATATCACCCTTTTCATGGTGGTAGTTCTTCCTCACATCCCTCTTAAACTCCCCAAACTCCAGCTTCATTGCATACAACCTGGTCCTGGTGCACTTTATAATTTAAAAGAACCCCTTCCCCTGCATTGTGTTCACACCTGTGAGGTGCCTGTGAGTCTCTATCATGTACCTTCTTGATATTCTCTCCTCCAGGTTGCATGTATTGAGATCCCTCTGTCTCTCCTCATATAGCTTCTCGTGCAACCCTTGCATCATTTTAGTGCTCTCCTCCGGACTGCCTCCATCCTATCTGTATCCTTTCTGAGGTATGCCTTCCTAAACTGGGCACAGTACTCCAGGTGGGGTCACATCACATCAGTACTCCAGGTGGAGTCACATCACATTAGTACTCCAGGTGGGGTCACATCACAGCAGTACTCCAGGTGGGGTCACATCACAGCAGTATTCCGGGTGGGACCGCTACCAAGTCTGCAAGGATAGCTGCCAGGCTGGGCATGCTGTCCTTTTAGACCCCTTGCTGATCTCTAATCTTATTTTAAAATACACCCATGTGTTTAGTCAGGAGAGTGCTGTATAGAGATGTGATAGAATTGCTGATATACGTTCATTCCAGCCAAGCAAGAAGTTGTTTTTAATTTAATGTTATTCAGTCACATGAGTGCAGTGTGTATAACTTATGTAGCACATACAAACAGAAGAGAGAAAGAAGTAAGTGCCTCGACTGGGGCTTGAACTCAGAGTGTGGCTCTGATTGCACTATCAGCTGCGCCACCAAGGCAACTAGAAAATCGGCCATCCCTGAGCACATTACTCTTTCTCAAATGCACAACCTGATGGCTATACAAATACTAAATGCATTCAATCATGAGTGTGGTATGCATATTATATGGAACACATACAAACAGAGGAGAGTAAGAAGTAGGCGGTGTTGCGTGAAATTGAAAAATTTTGCTTTATGAAATATTTCACAAAATTCATGCATTTTGCAAAATATTTTGTGGGAGGCTGAATTGACTCAGCCCACCCACATCCATCAGAGCTTCGAGTGTTCAGTGTCCAAGATCCTGGTCTCCTGCAAAAATCTGACGTCACTTTTAAGTTGTCTGAGATGTGTTGGAATCTTTAAACTTAACATCGTTACATGTACAAGGTATTAATTCAGTCAGTGGTAAAAAGAACAACGTGGCCATTATTCGAATAATAAGGAACTAACCTTAAAACTTATGTCCATCCTGACTCCAACAAAGCCATAACTAATAAGCATACAAAGGCCTTCATTTATTGCAATCTGTATCGATGTCACTCCCAGTTTAATAGTAGCGAAAGA
Source organism: Neoceratodus forsteri (assembly GCA_016271365.2). Taxonomy (NCBI): domain Eukaryota; kingdom Metazoa; phylum Chordata; order Ceratodontiformes; family Ceratodontidae; genus Neoceratodus; species Neoceratodus forsteri. Next base: position 48,432,444 of record CM028129.1, on the reverse strand, counting down.
AAATGTCACTAATCAACAACAAGCAGAGCAGGTGCAACTACATACACAGTCGAACTAGTAATGGAAAACATATCATATGTGATGCTTCTTAGGTGAGAAACGTTACCTGCCCATTCCAGAAAAGGCAGATTACAGCTCATTAGCTGTACTGCTTGCATTGATAGGCAAGCCTGACCACTCTAAAGGAGGGTCAGTAGTAGACTTGGGTGGATGCCTAGTGGGGAATCCAGTAGCTATCTAAGGCTGATGTAAAGGCCTAGCCATGACCCAGAGCCATGTACATAACTCTTTAAATGTGCCCAAGGGTGTCCGGTGGCACTGAGGGTTGAGGCATCTAGCCATACCTCGTGTCACACTGGTGACTCGATTAGGAGAATGACCTCGGGTCATCAGGGAGCCGGCTAGGGGGTAGCAGGATTGAGCTGCCTACTGGTGGCTCTCCTCTCCTGGGGAGGATGCTGTCCCTCCTGTAGTCCCATCACCATCAGGTGGAGATCCAGTGGTGGCATAGGAGGGCAGTGGGGCAGCTAATAGGGTGGGGCATCCCATTTTGCATGGCATGCACATGCACGTGCCTCCACACATGTGCGTCCATGCCAGGGATGAGTGGGTGATGGGTGAAAAACATGGGGGAAAAAAATAAACACAATAATAAAAAAAAGTGCCCGAGGGTGTTGGTACATATGGGTACCATGCGATTGTCCTACTCCACATATGGTGAAATTCCTTACCATGTCTTCCACCTGTTTGACTATTTTCCAAATGTCCTGATTCCAAACACTAATATTAAACCAAAATGAAGAACACAAAAAACAACCCATAAGGGGGAAAAAAGGGAGGAAAGAGAAAGGAGAGGTCTTCTGGAGGATCTTGCTGTCAATCCTCTCTTAAACTGGTAAAAGCTCCATCTCCATGCAGTCGCGAACCAAAGTCCATGCAGTACAATAGACCATGTCATACTAGATGGTGTGTAAAGGGAGTTTTCTGCCTTAGCGGAAGTCTTATAACCATACATGCGGTCAGTAACTTCCCTGTGCTGTTTCAGGTTTGAGTTGCATCAGTATGCACCTGAAGAATAACATGGGAGTCCTGCATGGCCGATTAGAGTTAAAGCTCTATACTCATGCTGCAACTTCTACACCTTACCCCAAGGCTGTAAGAGAAAGGGAAGCTGCTCTATTAGGGTTCTGTGGTATTAGTTAAATAACAATCTAAACGCTGAGCTATCAGATGGTTCCATGTATTTCAACAATAAGTCTCTGAAAGGAGAAGCCTTTAAAATGGTACAGAGCAGTTGGCCATTTAAACTTTTTCGCATGTAACAAGCAGCTAGTTCCATTTATTTAACCCCTATGATCTCTCTGAATGAAGAAAGGGGCTTGAAACCCTCTAAACCAAGAGTTTAAATATTTTCACCCTGAGCAACTTTTGGGGGGAGGGGGAGAGGAGCTCCCATGTAGTAACACTACAGGACTGAGGAAAGGAAAGGTACAAACATATGAAAATGCCAGGAGAAACAGGCCTCACAGTCTATCGAGTCTGCCTGAATGCACAGCTGGCACCTTATAATGCTGCTGCAACTCCCTTCCCCCCATCCTATTACCCCTTCCCCATCCTAACCCCTCTTGAAGCTGTCTACCATCTTGCAGGCCACTACTTCACCCTACATGGAGCTCCACTTGTCCACCACTCTTTCTTTGAAAAAATGTCTCCTAATCTCTCTCCTGAACCTAACCCCCTCCAGTCTCAGTTGGTGTCCATTCGTGTTCCTCCCCTTTCTCCTCTGGAAAATCCTCTCTGTATTGGTCTTGTTGATTCCCTTCAGGTACTTAAAGGTCTCAGTCATATCTCCCCATGTCCCTCCTCTCTTTGAGACAGTACATATTCAACTCCCCCAGCCTTTCCTCATATGCTTTCCCTCCAATCCCAGGAGCATCTTTGTAGCTCTACGCTGTACTCCCTCCAACAATCTGATATCCTTCTTCAGGAACAGGCACCAGTATTGCATGGAGTACTCCAGGTGGGGCCTGACCAGCAACCTATACAAGGGCAGGATAACCTCCCTATTTCTGGAGGAGATCCCTCTAGCTATGCACTCCAGCATTTTGCTGGCTTTTGCCACCCCCCTTCTGCATTGAACAGAGTTGTTCATGCTCCCTGTTATGATCACCCCTAGGTCCTTCTCTTCTGTGGAGCAACCCAACTGAACCCCATTTAAGTGATAATCCTTCCTCTGGTTCCAGTCTCCAAAGTGCAGAACCTTGCACTTCTTGGCGTTGAACCTCAGCTGCCATTTATCTGCCCACTCCTGCAGCTTATTCAGGTCCTCCTGCAACCCCTTCTCCACCTCTGTCTCATCTACCACAGCTCCCATCTTGGTACTGTTTGCAAACAGACTGATTTTGCTCCAGATCCCATTCGAGATATCTACAATGAAAATCCAAAACAGTACTGGTCCCAGCACACATCCCTGTGGTACCCCGCTTATCACCACTCTTGGTGATGAGCATTCCTTCCCTACCACCACCCTTTGCTGTCTCCCGCTCAGCCAGTTCCTCATCCAGCTCACCATTTTTGGTCCTGCCTCCACATACTTCAGCATCCCCCCCAATCTTCAATGCAGCACTGAATCAAAGGCCTTACTGAAGTCCAAGTACAGGACGTCCACAGCATGCCCATTGTCCAGTTCCCATGTCACCCAGTCATAGAACTCTACCAGGTTTGTCTGGAATGATCTGCCCACAACAAACCTGTGCTGCTGGTCATCCTGGATACCGTTTGCCTCCAAGAAGCCCACGAGCCTCTCCTTTAGGATGGTCTCCATGAGTTTTCCCATGATTGAAGTGAGGCTCACTGGCCTGTAGTTCTCTGGTTCATCCTTTGGCCCACTATTATGGATGGGCACCACATGGACCATCCTCCAGTCCTGTGGTACACATCCTGTGTCCAGGGAGGTATAGAACAGGTCTGCCGCAGCCTGCAAGGACCTCTGCCAGCTCCCTCAGTACTCTAAGGTGAATGCCATCTGGACCAGGTGCTTTGTCCACTCTTAATGCCCTCCACCCCTCCATCACCCTGTCCTCCGTAATCCCTACATCTGTCATCTTCTCCCCCCATTACCCACCCCCCACTGGCCTGAGGTATTTGCCCCCCCTTCTCCTGCGTGAACACAGAGCATAAGTACCCGTTCAGTGCCTCTGCCTACTCCAACCCCTTCTCCACCCACCCCCCATCTTTCTTGATCTTCACAAGCTGGTCTTTGCTTCTCCTTTCCTCACCTATGTAAAGGAAGAAGTCTTGTTCTCCTCTTTTAATTCCCTGTGCCAGTCTCAGCTCTGTAGACGCTTTGGTCCTCCTAACCAGTCAGGTGACCTCCCTAGACTTTTCCCTGTATGCATCTTTATCTTCTCCCCTCTCCATTTTCCTATACTTTCGAAATACTGCCCTCTTGGCTCTCACCCCTTCCCTGACCTCCAGCGACAGCCAACCGGGTTTCTTTGCCCTGCCCTTATTGTTTTTTACCTAGTACAGGTCTCTGTTGCCTCCGCCAGCCCTCCCGTTATTATATTCCATTTCTGATCAGCAACCATGTTTTGTTGGATGTCTGCTATGTGCTTGCTCAGAATTTCCCCCATCATCCTAAAGTCCGCCCCCCTAAACCCAACCATCCGTATGCCCGTTCCCCTTGTGTCCCTCCCCATATTTAGCGTGAATCACACTGAGTAGTTGTCACTCCCAGCAAGCAATTCCCCAACTTCTAGGTTCCTTACAGCTTCCCCATTATCCAGTACAAGGTACAAATTCCTTTCCAGCTGTGTCAGCCCCTGCACCAGCTGTGTCAGCCCCTGTACCAGCTGTGTCAGCCCCTGCACCAGCTGTGTCAGCCCCTGCACCAGCTGTGTCAGCCCCTGTACCAGCTGTGTCAGCCCCTGTTCCAGCTGTGTCAGCCCCTGTACCAGCTGTGTCAAGAAGATGAGCTGGAAAGCTTCCAACATGACCCTCTCTTGCACGCACGGTGGCAGATGTGCTCCAATCCACCCCCAGTAGGTTGAAATCCCCCCCCCCACAACCTTGCTTCTCTTCCTGCTTACCCTTTGAATTTGATCTGCCAATTCCTTGTCCAGGTCATAACCCTGTGATGGTGGTCTGTACACTACCCCATCCTCAGTGTCCTATTCCGTGCATCCTGGAACTGCATCCACAGAGCTTCTTTCCTCCCCTCCTTCCCTTCCTCCCTTACGCACTTAATCCCCTCCCCCACTTAGATTGCCACCTCCCCCACCCATTCCCCTTGGCTCTATCCTTTCTGAATATCCTGTACCCTGGGATCATCATATCCCAGTCCTGTTACTGCCTGACCCATGTTTCCATGATGGCCACTATGTCCACTGATTCCACCACCAAGAGAGCATGTAACTCCGCAGATATGTACCTTGGGCTTCTTGCATTCAGTGAGACCACTTTCCAGCTTGTTGCCTCCACAACCTTACCATTCCTCTTCCCCTCCTTTGGTCCTCTCTGTGCCCCCTCCTCACTTCCTTCACCTCTAACTAGGGGGTTGAGCACCCTATGCTCCCCCTTCCAGACATCGTTTCTAACAACGGTCCCCTCACCACCCTCTTTCCTAGTTTAAGTCCACCCTTGTTGAAATATACCCTCCATTCCCTGTTTGAGTATGATCTTCCCCTTCATGCTCAAATGTAACCTGTCCCCTATGTATAGGTTGCTGTTGTCCCAAGTCCTGCTCCAGTCTGACACCAGTCCGTATTTCTTGGTTTGGCACCAATCCATCCACCACCCATTGAACCTCTCTATCCTTTTTTTTCTCCCTGTACTTGCACATGGTACCTGCAGCACCTCAGAGGACGCTACTGACACCCCCACCTCCTCACACTGCCTACCCAGTTCCTCTAACCTCCCCTTTACCACCTCCACTATTTCCCCAGCAAAGTTGTTTGCTCCCACGTGCACCACCATGTGTGGTTTCATCCTCCCTCTGTTTTCAAACTTGAGAAGTGACTGCCCTGCCCTGTCTCCAGTCAGCCCCAGATGCCTCGACCCAGACACAACTGTGCTTTTCCCCCCTTCCTCCCCATGTGATCCCCTTCAGTATGGAGTCCCCCAGCACCAACACCACCACGTCATTCTGATCCTGACCCCCCACTACTGTGATCCCTGTGCACTCCCCCAGGAACCCCAATGCCTCCCACCTTACATCCCTCATCTGCACCTTTTGTGCTCCTTGCATCATTCCTCCCTGCTGCCTTCCCTCCTGTTACCACCTCTCCCTCCTCCTCTACACTACCCTTCCTCTCCCATCTCTATTTCCCATTGTAATTTCTGCCTCTTGAACCATCACTACCCCTCTCCTCCCTCTCTTGCAGCTCTGATACCTCCCCTTCTCCTTCCTCTGCCAACACTGCAAACCTATTGCTTGATAAACATGCAATGGTACCCGTCACCTCCTTCCTCCTTCCCTGATCCCTCCCTCCTCCTACTGCATCTCCACTCACCTCCTCCCCCATCCTCCTTATATCCTCATCTTTAGTTCTGCAGTTCCCTCACTGCATCTCCCCACCACTGCTTAGTGGGGTCACTTCTGCCTCAGCACCCCCTCTCTCACTCTCCTTAGTTCCTTCCATAACCCCATTACTTGATCATCCAATTTCCTTAGCCTGCAGCAAATTGGAAGGTCTCCCAGTTTCCATAATAAATTCATCCAAACAGCCACTGCACATCCATTGCAACTCACTATCCTCCCTGTACCTGCCGCCCTCCCTCCATGGCACCCTTCATTATTCTGCAACCTCCACCCACCCTTATCCATTCCCATCCACTTCCACCACCCCTCGCTTCCCTCCTTGCATCCCTTCGCGCCTACTCACCATTATTTGTATTTGGCTTAAGTGTATCCCCACATCTGTCCCCTGCAGTTGGCTTATGTGTATTCCCACACCTGTCCCCCGAGTCTTTACTCTCGTACTCATATGCTCTATTACTAGTCTGATATCAGTCCTTCTTCTTGGTAGCACAAACTCTAACAGGCTGTAATTCCAATTAGTTGGGGAAGGGGGGTGGTAAGTCCCACTGACCACATTATGCCCTCTCTCCTAGTCATGGATTATGGAGATCTCAGTTCTCCAAGTAAGTGACCAACTTTGGTCAGAGAAGTAGCCTCCAAAAAGGCAGTTATGATGAAGTGGCTATGCACTGCAGTAAGCAACCTGACAATGATAGCTGATCTGCCATTCAGTTTATCAGTTAGCCCTTACATAATTACAAAGAGCATGGCTCTTATACTAAATGGACTCTGCTGAAAGACAAAGCAAAAGGGGGCAATGCTTGAAATTAAAGTGAAGCATGTGGGATGAAAACGAAAAAGGGGGAAGGGGAACAATAATTTGGCAACCATCACCATCTGAGAAGATGCATACAAAATGATAACTTCCAGTAGCTAACTGTTTTTACTCCATGTGAACTGCCACTGCATTCCGACCATGTTGGCTGTAATTTCACAGTTTACAGAGCGGGATTCCTCAATAAGCTGTGTATGAAGATCTGCATTAAGGTGTTTCAAACTGGAGCCTGCCATCCAATTTACTCTCTTAGGTTGTCCGGCTCTCCTCCACGCTATCAGGGATAGTTAGTGTTCCAGTGTTTCCCTCTCCATGTTGGGGCACTTAATGCCCTATTTCCAAAGTGTCAGGGCTGCTTCATAGAGAGAGAATCAAAAGGTTGAGATCCAGATCCTTTGTAGATTCTGAGCAGAGCTGGGTAATTCAATTGAATACAGGTGTTTTTTTTCTAGCTTGTTTGATGACCTCATGGACTGCTTTCCATTTTCAATGAGGATGTCCAAAACATCCTGATAGAAGAAAATTCATTGGCCATCCAGGAGCAGATCTTTAGAGTTCCAGGCCATTTGTAAGATCAGTTGCTGCTTCAGAAATTCCAATATACGGACTACAGTCAAGTGGGGCCATGGCTTCTAATGTGTGGGTTTTTGCAGCAAAGATCAATGAATCCTTTTGATTGGCAAAGCAGTAGTGTCCAGAATCTTCAGGACAAAATGAAGAACATGTTCCACAAAGTACCCCATTGTGCAGAAAGTTTTTTTTCCATGTCCCCCGGGAGGCCGTGAATTTGAAAGTTATTACAACAGACCCAGTTTTCCTGGTCATTAATTCATGCTTGGAGCTCTCACTCTGCCTGTTCAGAAGGTAAAGAATAACTCAGTCATGGATTCCTGCTTTCTCTGTAAGTTCTCCAACCACTGACTCTGTAGCTGTAGTGTGGGAAACAATTTTTTTTACATTAACTTTAAGATCTGCTACCGATGTCTCCAGGTGATGAATTGCTGACATTGTTCTATCCAGTTTGTTTATTACCACATTCTGATCCAATCTTCCCTCCTCCACTTTTCTGTACCTTGGGTCGGGGATCCAAGCTGACTCTGGAAGATAAGATCTGCACGTTCGTCCTCTTGCATTAATGCTTTTGAGTAAATTTTTTAGTGTTCCGATTGGCAGCCATTGCTGTCTGAGTGTTCAGAATAAGATTAGCCAAGCTCAAGCAGTAGATTGTTATACTAGTTTTATACTTTATTCACCCACAGCCATAGGAGTGCTAAAATTACACTGCCATTCAACCCTGAGTGTCACCGGAAGTCTGGTAGTTTGGGATTAATGTGAGATATTGTTCAGAAGCTCTAGCCTTTTATTGTTTTTAGTTCATTTACATCATCCTGTTTGATGCAACTTGCAGTGTGAGAAATTTATGTCCATTCTTGCCACAGAATTTTATTTTCTTACATACCCCACCATAATCTGTGGAAGCCGATGAAGTTCTTCTCTGTCTGTGTTACAGAGAGTTGTAGGGCAACTAGCTTATTAAGTTCAGTAGAGCAAATACCAGGATAGACCCCCTACAGGTCCTTTTACATGGATCTTTCACCAGGGTTGACAACCTCAGTGACAGCTGGCTAAAACTGAACCCCGATAAAACTGAGGTGTTGGTAGTGGACCCAGGTCACTGGGGGCTAGGTTTAGTGACTGGCCAACCATCTGGGCAATGCCTGGATGGGGCCCAGCTACTTGTCTCTGGCTGGGTGTGGGACATAGATATTATTCTCAACAGTGGCCTGACTTTAAAGGCTCAGGTGTCTGCAGTTGTGAAAACCTCATTCTATAATCTGAGGAATATTGCTCAGGTTAACTCACTTGCTCCCGGTGGCCATTTTGGGTCAATTCCAGCAATGGATGGTTCCAATGCCATATGTCATCTATGGGAACAAATTTAAGCACCTGGTTCCTCCCCCAGTGACCTTTCAGTACTGGTCCATGTTTAATTGTGACCTCCTGTCTTGACTATTGTAATGCCCTTTACCTTGGGCTACCGGGGGTTGATATTCAATGACTGCAGCTGGTCCAGAATGTGGCAGCCAGGTTGTTGACTGGCTTACCAAGATCTTGTCACATCACACCTGTGCTCCATGATCTGCACTGGCTGCCAGTTTTCTGTCGGATCACCTTCAAGGTCAGTTTACTGACCTATAAAGCCCTACACGGCCAGAGACTAAGTTATCTGCAAGATCTTCATTGCCCCTATTGCCCCCTCTGATCTCTCTCCGCTCCCCCAACGAGCGATTGCTGGAGGTTCCCAGGGTTTGGCTTAAGATCTCTGGTGCTCATTCTTTTGCCTTTGTGGCTCCTACCCTGTGGAACTCTCTACCTTGTCAGATAAGAGAGTGCCCAACTGTCGAGAGTTTTAAATCTGCCCTTGAAGCTCATTTTTTTATTCAAGCTTTTCCAGATTTTGTTTAGCATGGATAGTTTTAGTTATTTGACTATTTATTTAGTGCTTTTACCTAATTTTATGTATTCTGTTATCTTATTGTACAAGCACTTTTATCAAATTGGAATTGCGCTTTTTAGAAATAAACAGTGATTGATTGAAATAAACAGTGAAATAACAGCTAACTCATTACACCACTGGATACAGATTTGACAATGGAGACATGTAACTCAATGAAATGCTAATTTATTCAGAATTAAAGCAGAAAGTTCAAATCATAACATTGCATTTAACATACAAAGCCCTATAGTGTGGATCATACTGTGAGGGACAGAGTCCTTGGGACTCATACTGTAAGCAACTGTCAAAGTGAGGTCTGGTGAGTCAAAGTTTTTCCTCCTGGATATCACAAACAGTCTCTGATGTCTAGCACATGTAGGTTGTCCACTTAACCCTGGGTTCAAAACAGTTAGAATTAACATCAACGAGTTCACAGTTTTAAAGGAACTTTCCAATCCTGGATCTGGTGCTGTATGCTGGTAGGAAGTCTTACACAGGTCACACCCCGCTACATGATTCTGCTCAAGGCTGGTTTCTGCTCAGGCCTTGCTGGTTACAGGAGCAAGAGGTGCACCCTAGGATTAACCAGCTGGCAACTTCAAAATGTCTCTGATTTGCTAGACATGCAAATCCCATTGCAAGAAACATTCTGGCATCAAGGCTACAGATCTCTTGAGATGGACTGTAAGCTTTCTAGCATTTGTTGTGCACCAGTATGCCATCCAGCTATGTAAGCAAGCCACCAAAGTCTCTCAAGAAGACTCCCTTATCCCCTGATGTTGTCTTAGGATCTTATCTTTATAATTCCTTCTTGCCCCTCCCTCAAAGTGGTCCGGGGTCTGACAGTCTCACTCCAATTGGGCCCAGTCTCACCCAACAGAACAGAGAGGTATGTGACCAAAAGACATGATATTAAATTCCTATCAAAGCAATATGTATATGGTATTGGCATTCATAGTGCAGGAGTTAGAGAGATGCATAGTAGAAATTGTAGTGAAGTAGTGAACTAATGCCAATCCCCACCCCTGCCCTGCAGAGACTGACAGGCATTGGGGTGTGCCTTTGGGTCGGCCATAATGCTCATGCAATTCCACCTCATCCCACCCTGCAGACAGAGACAGGTGTCATGGTGTGCCTTGAGGTCTTCGGCTCTTATGCTCACCCCATTCCATAAGGAAATAAGTGAGATGGGTGCAGTATAGAAGAATGGGGTGAACATTAGGGCCAAAGACCCCAAGGCACACCTCAATGCCAGTCAGTGGCTGCAGGGCGGGGGTGGAATAATGTGAGCATTACAGCCAAAAACCCCAAACCACACCCTCGATGCCTGTCAGTCTGTACAGGGTGGGGCATAAGCAGTTGGAAACCCAATGCCACGGGCGTTTGTTGGTATTTTCATTCAAAATGTTCAACATAGGCTTTTTGGGACCTCCCCTCATGAACAGTGGTACTGAGAATTTATGAATTTGTTTCAAAGCTTGAATTCGCACAGCGACTGCACCATTCTACACCACAGCACAAAAACACTTTTTGGGCAGGATGCAAAAAAGGACGGCTATACTGTTCATAAGGAGGTATGCAAAATGGGCAATGTTGAAAATTTTGAGTGAGAATATTACAAATTTGTAAAGTTATGATTGTGCGTGGAAACTGCACATTGCACGCTCGTAACATAGTCATCTTATGGACTCTTGTCACCAAATTTTCAACATAGGCATTTTAGGACCTCTGCTCATGAACAGTGTCACTCTGATTTTCTTAATCTGTCCCGAACACTGATTTCCCACAGTGACCATGCTATTTTGTGCCGGAAGTGCGAAAACACATTTCAGCCAGGATGTGATAAATGACTGCTGTACTGTTCATAAGGAGGTGTGGAAAAATGCCAATGTTGAAAATTTGGAGGGTGCCTGGAAACTGCACAATGCACACTCATAACACAGTCTTTTATCACCAAATTTTCAACATAGGCATTTTAGGACCTCTGCTCCTGAACAGTATCACTGTGATTTTCTTAATTTGTCCTGAATGCTAATTTCGCAGAGCGACTGCACTATTCTGCACTGGAAGTGCGAAAACACATTTCGGCCAGGATGTGAAAAATGACAGCTATACTGTTCATAAGAAGATGTGAAAAAAATGCCAATGTTGAAAATCTGGAGTGAAAATATTGCAAATTCTTGAAGTTACAAGTGTGTGTGGAAACTGCATGATGCATGGTCATAACAGTCGTTTTTTGGAATGTTTTCACCAAATGTGCAACAGGCTTTTTGAGAGCCCACCTCATGAACAGTGGCACTGTTGTTTTGTTAATTGGTCCTGAAAGGTGATTCCATCCAGTGACTGTGAAATCACCTTTCAGGACCGAATAATGCCATGACAGTGACTGAATTCATGAGGAGGGGTCCAAGAACCCAATGTTGAAAATTTGGTGCCAAAAGTTGAAAAAATGGTCGAGATATCCACATAAGTTGAAAAAAAAAAACATTAGGCCATTATACAGCTTACCAGCTTTTCTTCAGTTCATGGTCAGCTTTGAAGAGTGCAGATGTGTTCCCAGTCCACCGAAGATCGTTGTGCCAGGCTCCGGAGGTAAGTATGGGGTGGGAGGGTTGTGGGGAGGTGGGGTGCACAGATGGTGCATGCGGGTTGGGGAATGGGGTAAGGGACTCAACGAGAGACCATTTTCTTTTTTAAGAAGAATTAAAAAAAAAAAGATGCAGTGGGACGCTTTAGGCTTGCTGGGGTGGGCTCCCAGCATGCCACTTGGATGTTTGTTGGGGGGGAGTGGAACCGATGGGGACTAGGCACCCCCATCAGCCATACAATGTGCTGGGGGGAGCACATGAGCACACTGGGGTGGGCTCCCAGCATGCTACCTGGGTGTTTGTTGGGGGACTGGAGCCGACGGGATTGGACACCCCCATCGGCCACACATTGAGCTGGGGGGGGAGGGGAGTGTTCATGAGCCGAGGGGGATTGGGCACTCCTTGGCACACAAAAATTGGGGGGCGCAGCATGCCAATGGGGATTGGGCTACCCCATCAGCAAATGAACTGGGAAGGGGGCATGCCAACAAGGGGATTGGGCACCCCTGTCAGCTTTAACATGGACTGGGAGAGGCAACCACTGTCCTTTGGCTTTTTGGGGACTGTGAGAAGCTAAAAGAGAAGCCACCGCCATGTTTCTCTGAAATGGGACACCAGACAATGCAGCTGTAATTGGCTGCTGCAGTCAAGGACTGCCCCCCAAACACAGCTGATTGTTTAATGACGGAGCACTCCCTGATTGCAGCGGCCAGTTTCTTTCAAGGTTGTGGCAAGCAATAGTACTGCTGTCAAGGACAGCATGATTTTCTATTGGTTCCACACACCAAGCCCCAAAATGGGCTGCTGACATCAGTAACAACACTACTGTGCCTCCACAACTCGCTACTGAAGCAAGCTGCCAAAATATGTTTCTTGCATTGCATGCAAGCAAACATAAAAATGTCTTTTTATTTTGAAGTACCCATAGGAATTTGCCTCTTTACCATTTCTCAGGCTGAATCTTGTCTCTGACCTTAGTACTGGCTGGTGAAACCTCAGATAACTCACTAAGGCTCCAATCCAGGCTTACATAAATGTACATAAACATCTTTTCACTTAGCCTCTTTATCACCTTCTGTGGATGATATACAGTGCACTGAACATCAAGAACAGCTCACACCAGTTTCTTTGTTTAGCTTAGCTTGCTGCCTTGGCCATAGGTCTTACATAGTAACATAGTAATTGTCAGCAGATAAGGACTGCTAGGCCCATCCAGTCTGCCCATAATTACATCAGTTTATGCAGGTTGCCATGACAGCTTCCAAACCCCAAAATTCCCAATATATCTTACATGTTTTTATTAGTGCCAGAAGCTACCTCATCCACCTGGGGAGAAATAGATACATGCACCACTGTGCATGCATACGTTCGCAGCTTACATTTCGGCCACGCCTTCTTCAGAGCTGGCTGGCATCCTGGGCATGCCTGTTTAAATACAGGGGAATTTACAGCTTTACCTTTCCATAGGCTGAATCTTCTCTCTGGCATTAGTACTGGCTGGTGAAACCTGAAATAGCTCATTAAGGCCACAATCCTGACTTAGATTGCAATGTTTTCTATGGGTCGGCTGCTAACACAACTCTCCATAGGATCAAGGTTACCATGAATAAAGCCTGTCGTCTTGTGGCTGGATGTAACAGGCGCACTCACACCTGCGACATCTATCGACTGACTGGCTGACTCAACTTTGATTGCAGGTTAAGATGTCAAACAAGTCTTCTAGCCAAGAAAATTGCCTCAGGGCTCACCACTCCAGGGCTCCAACACCTTCTTACTCCTGTCCCTATAATTTGAGCAACCAGAAGCTCCGCTAAAGCCTCTCTCCTTGTCCCCCACTGTAGGATGTCCCTGGGGCAGAGGGTGTTTATGTACAGGGCTCCACTCTGGTTAAATGCCCTTCTAGCCTGTATTTCATCTGAAGTGAAACTTGGCCCTTTCAAAACAAATCTCAGGGAGCACCTCTTTTCCTCCAGTCAATGTGATTGCTTCTAGACCCCCCCACCCTTCCTGTCCATGTTTTAAGAAGGTCTTCTCTGACTGCATCAGCCCCACCCATCTCTTCCTATGTCCTGCACCTACCCACACCCCCTCCCTCTACCTTTAAATTTGGCGTATTGCTGAATACTACAGTTCTGAAAGTTTTGTACCGGGTCTTGCATGGCCTGATTTTGCCTTCATGCTTGTGTAGAATGTACTGTTTGTTTAATCTATACTGACTGTCTCTCTGTCTGTGTCAATAAATTATTGTTTGTCGATACACTGTATTATTTGGATCCTCCTTATTGTAGGTATGCACCCTTTATTGTTTTGTGTGTCTCGGATGTGGAGCCATTGTAAAGATGTCTCTGACTCAAAGGTTTGTAATTCTGATACTTTCAATAAATAATTAAAAATAAACATACGTAAACATCTCTTATAACACATTTTAATTGTTCTCAGAAGGGTCTCCACTGCAGCAACAGGCCTGCATACTCTGAATAATAATAATAATAATAATAATAAATTTTATTTGAAATAGCTCCTTTCACGCTTCAAGGCACTGTTCAGTAAGATAAAAAACAATCAATAAACACAGATAAACATCAAAGCAATTCAGGGTATGCTTTTCCCCACAAATAGGTCTTCAGTGCCTGCTTAACCTGAACATACATTACCTATTTCATGTAACACATAGCAAGGCACAGTTTGATGTTTAAGAGGGCTAGTCCCTACATTTTCCCTTATGTGTATTGTGGTCATCCCTAGATGTCCACAACCCACATAACAACACAAATTATCAAATTGCGTTGACTGTGTTACATACATATTGATTCAAAAAAGGTTATACATACTGTATTAGAATTGCTTAACAGTGATTATAAGATGCTTATACATCATAATAATATGACAGTGATTACATACTTGGTTAAATACAATCATGCAAGCCCACAAGAATACACCTTTGCAGCTGATCTTTGGTTCCAATATTTTGAATGGTTATAAAGAACTTATCAGCAAGCGCCTACAGTCATTTCAACTGTGTGGGTTTCCTTCATTTACAGTAAATAATCTCAAACCTGATCCAAGGTTACTTGGTGACCTTTAAAAATATCAACACATTAAACTTCAGCCTGATGTAGCTCTTGGTCAGATAATAGAGGGTGACATCAGTCATATACATAATGGTGTCTGAGGGCACCTGAAATAAGGAAACATTTCAAGGGAGTGCCACTGTTGTTATAGAGCCATGTTTCAGATAGGAAGCAGCCATCTTCTTCAAGGGTGTGTTCTTGCGTCATTGGGCATAAGTAATAGCAGTATTTTTTCCTCATGGAATCCCCCAGGCCTGGATAGGGTAACTTTACATGCTTCCAGTATTACACCTGGAGTCAAAACACACAGGAATTCTGGAATAACATTCATAGCTGGTACATCTAGAGAAGAATAACACAAGGCTAAACTATTACGCAAATAGCATTTTTAAAGTCATCTGCTACATAAGGTAGTTCTTCTGCTTTACCCCCTGACAGGCAGAAGCCGGGTGTAGGTGGTAAGCTTACTGGGGGCTATGTACAAAATAAAAATTGCCTATGCATGCCTATCTGAGGTGTGTAGGCAAATGCAAGTTAGAATGCGTTGCAGCAGGGGTCCCGGGAAAGTGGGATTCACGAACCTCCTGCAAGGTTATTATGCAACCAATCTCCCTGCTCAATGGACAGCAATGCACCAGGGGCAGGAGGAGGCATGCCTTCACTATGCACCATGCACTAAGGCGCATAGTGGTGAGCAACGGGGGGGCATAGGAGGTGCAGGTTACACAAGGAGGGACCCTGCCATTACCATTGTATGCACCCAGCCCCTTGCTCACAGGACCCCCGCATGGCCCAAGCCACTGGATGACAGACCCCCCCCACACACAACAGTAAACCTGCCCTGCTCCAGCAGCAGAGTGGTGGCACCTCATACACACATCTGGACCCCCACACCCTGGACCCATACGTCAGCACCCCCACATCATCCTTGTCCCCATTGTGGAAATCACACCCTAACACATGTATGCCTGTTACTCATTGAAAGAAAACAAGGCATCACCCCTCCCACATGTATGCCCATTTCACATTGTAATTATACAGGACATCATCCCCCACCACATGCATGTCTGTTCCTCGGTGTCGTACTATGTGACTGCCCCCACCACATGTAAGCCCGCATCCTGTTGGAATAATACATGACAACCCCGCTGCACACACTGAGCTGCCCCATCCTCACAACATTGACCCTGGAACCCAGTACCCCTGCAGCATCATTGTTGGGCAGTTGTCTCCCCACCCACCTGTGGCACCAATGACCCCCACCAACCCCATACCTGACTGATAGTGCCACAGCTCAGGAAGGCCAGCAGAACAGCCCTCTGAACACCTCCTTGGCCACCGGCCATCCATCTACTGCTGGGAGCATGTCACTATATAGCAGTACACTCCCAGCAGCAGTTGGATGGCCGACAGCTGTAGAGGTGTGCGTAGAGCTGTGCCGCTGACCATCTTGAGCTGCAGCACTGCCGGTCAGGTATGGGGTTGGGGAGTCATTGGTGCTGTGGATAGATGGGGGGACCACGACCCAACAATGATGCTGTAGGGGTACTGGGTTCAGGTGTCAGTGCTGTGAGGATGGGGCACCTCAGTGTGTGGGGTGGGGTGTCATGTGTTATTCCAATGGGGAGCATGACACCGATGACTAGGCATGCATGTGTGTGTGTGTGTGTGGGGGGGGTGATACTATGTATTATTTTGATGAGCAATGGGCCTACCTGTGGGGGGGGAGGATGTCATGGATTACAATGGGGAGCTGCCGTACAGGTGTCAGGATAAATGCTTCCACACAATGGGGATGGGGTGGACGTGTGCAAGGGAGGGTTACTGAATTCACAGGGATGGTGGCCCAATGTGTGTGGGGGAGTTACTGCACACTGCCGGGACGGGGCTGTGCTGTGTGGTGAGGGAGAGGGGGATCATTCCACAGGACCGCGGACATAGGGGCAAAGCCACGCCTATCTGGGTGCTTATGTTGGCTATTCATTCACCCAGACCCACACCATCCCACCTGTGTGATCCACTCTGGGACCCAGGATGGGTATCTGATTGGGTACCTACATTGGTCTGCTCCTCTGATCCTGGCCGCCCTGCACAGTCCTGTATGCCAGGGGGTAGGACCGCAGGCAGGTGCCCCACAGATGCATATGGTTGTGAATACTATGCAACCTGCACCTGTCCAAGGTTGCAGAGCTACCCAGGTGGGGTACATGCCTCTGGCATGTAGTTCCTGCCCTTTTATGCATAGAGTCCTTTGTGCTTGGCACTACTTTAGACTTTCTTCTTGGTTTCTGCAGTGGAGGCTGAAGAGAATTTTCCCGGCCTATTGGGCTTTAGCTGATTACTATGAACCCACTGAAAACTGTTCTTTGCACCCCCTAGCAGTCTTGATCCCATAACAGATTATACCAACATTGTTCACAGTCTTATACAGACCAAGCCACCTGTGTGCAAACATTCTTCTTTCCTTTCTTTTACCTTTAATTAAAGTACTGTAGAACACCTAATCATCTGATAGTTTGTATCAGAAGCCTTTTTGTCATAGTAGGCCTTTCTCTCTTCTGCACGTCTCTCCAAATCTTGTCTAGCAAAGGAGAAAGCACCTTGCAGGTGATACATTAACTCAATAACGGACTGATGGATGTCTACAGCTCCCAATACATTTTCCTCTGGAGTCCAGTACAATCAGGTGCATAGTCAGTACCTTCTGTTTACCTATCATAAGCTCAATGGATTCAGTCCTGTGGACCGATTTGGTGTGGATCCCCATGCTATCAAGGGCAAGGCCAATGGTACTTTGAGGTCCCAATCCTCACAGGCAACATGTCACCATTTTCAGGTAAAATTTTGCATTTCTTCGTGAAATTTCGCAAGTTCGCACCCCCTCAAAATATTTTGCAGAATGGTGGAATTCCATGAAATATTTCGCTTGGCAAAATTGTCGATTTTGCAGCAATTTCACCAGCGAAATGTTATTTTGCAACTTCTCTCTTTAGGTTTTCTGAAACATACTTCCTGAGTATGGTTACAAGAGGTTTGTCCATTCGTTCTACCTCTCAAGGAGCTTGGGGATGGTATGCCACATGCAATTTCTTTTTAATTTCTAATGTCTCACACATTAACCATTACTTCTGAAGTGAAATGTGATCCCCTATTTGATTCTATTTGCAGGAGAAAACCCCAACAAGTAAAAAGTAGAGCTTTGCAGGGGCCAGATATTATTTCCTGAATACCACATACAGTAGGACTTCCTAATATTCGGCAGCCCTTCCCATATAGGGATCTATTCATATACAGAAAATTATTTAGTTACCTGAAAAAAAAGAAAAGAAATAACCCCTTCCTACTCCCCCAGCCTAAAACCAGGTTGTAACCCATCCCCCACCCTCTATCAAAAACACAATCCCACCTTCCCTCACAGCACCCACAATTTTTTTTTTTTAATACATTTAAATAGATCACTAGTTGGGCAAATGGCTCAACCTGCATGCCTCCACAGGTGGCCACCTTCTTAATGTAAAGTGCTCCTTGCTGTTAAAATAGATATAATGTATGCCCCCCCCCACGTACAGCACCCAACCCTACCTACAGTAATTGCATTCACCAGCACTCGATTCTCAAATCTAAAGCAATAAGGCCAGCAGCACAACCCTCCCTCCTCCTTGGCTGACTGTGGAGGAGGGAGGGTTGAGCCGGTCACCTTCTTAATTTAGATTTAAGAAATGGGTGCTGGTTGATGGGAGTAGGTAGGGTTGGGTGCTGTGTGGGGGAGGGAACATACAGTATATGTTTCTGAAGCACAAAGACCACTTTACGTTTAGAAGGTGGCTGGCCATGGAGGTGGTAGGGTTGAGCTGGTTACCTTCTCGATTTATATTTGAGAACTGGGTGCTGGTGGGTGGGACAGAATATGTAAGATCAGGTGCTGTGCGAGGGGAGGGGCATAAATGAGTGTTGCTCTGATACTGCCGCCATGGATCCGATCGCTATCCGCTGAATAGCAGCAGTATCTGACCTGCGATCTGACCAGAGATCTGACCTCCAACTCAGGTCGGATCCCAGGTCTGATCTCACTTCATCTGCTGTTGGATCCAGGGATCCACCCACAGATCATGGGATCCACGGTTAGATCTCCAGTGTTGGATCCAGGGATCTGGGTTGGGATCCTGGGAATCTGACCTAGATCCAAGACGATTGGATCCATGGTCGGATAGCACTGCTATGTGACCAGATCCACTATCTAGACCAAAGGGTGATATTTGGTGGTATCCTAATTCATAGGCTACTATCTGAGCATAACTAACAAAAATTATATTTTTTTAAGCATGAAGAGTGCTTTACATTAAGAAGGTGGACATTCGTGAAAATGGGTGGATTTAGCCAGTCGCCCAATGGGGAATCTATTTATATTTATAAAAAAAAAAAACATGGGGGTGCTGGGAGGTGGGATGGTGGGATTTTGCTTTTGATAGTGGGTGAGTATATGGGGGTTGCACGATTTCTGACCTAATTTTGTGCTGGGAGATAAAGGAGAGGCTGTTTTTTTTTCTTTTTTTTTTTTAGGGCCGAATATGACTACCCGAATACAAAATAACGGAATATTTGGCTGCCAAATACTGAATATTCAGTTAAATATTTTGAAAAAGATATTTGCACAGCTCTAGTAAATGTATGTTGGATCAGAATGGCAGCATTATTCTTTTCTGTGTTACTAAGGGCTGGTATTCATTCCACCTGCTTATTCTCTGAGGTAGGAAGTGGGCCTACCCAGTCAATTTGGATATCAGACCAGGGAAAAGTAATTCCTTTGACCTCTGTGGGTGCCCAAAATTGAGGTTTAGATGCCTGGATCCAGTAACAAGTAAGGCAACCTGTAGTATAGGTGACTACATCACCCTTGCATACAAGGCCAGTAGGCAATTTGTTTCAAGGCCTTATAGAGTGCTTCAGTCTCTAGGGTGACCACTGCATCTTTTATCATGGGTATGATATAACATCATTCCTCTTCACCAGGTAGGGACTGCCCACCTATGAGTCCCACTGGATTTCTGGGTATAGGTAAGCAGCTTTCTATGAAGGCTAAATCTGTGCCTCTAGCAATACATATCTTTTAGCCCCTTATCCCGCATGTCTTGAGCTGTACTGGGATTATTTTGGGGGTCCTCCAAATAGTGGTACCATTTGGAGACACTTTTGTCCTTTAGCTGGGCTGGCATTAAGTCAGGATCTGGTTCTTCTGTAGCCATTACCAGGATGCCCCAGTAGGGTGTGTTGGGTGTGGTTTCCAGTTCTGCTTTGGGTGCAGTCCATGACTGATTAGCCTGCCACTAAATGACTGCAACCAGCTTGACCTCAGGTTCAGTGTAAAATTCCCAAAGGATACCATTCTGTGTTCCTTCATTGGCAAGCCTGTCAGCCTTGTCATTCCCTTCCTTGTCTAGTCCACTGATTCGAGAATGGCCCTTCACCTTCTTCCAGTATGTGGTCATCTTGTGTTCCTGCACCAATCAGTCCACTGCAGTAACCAATTCAACATGTTTGATGACCTTTCTCTTTGAGGTTTTCAAGAATTTTTTCTTACAGCTGGGAAGGTAGGCCATAAACCCTAACCTAGCATTGTTAGAGTCTGTACAATTTTAATTTTTTTTATTTATTTCAATCTAGGATTACAATACCTTTGAGCTGAGGCTCTTTTACAAAGGTTCCACGTCAGCGTGTGCAACAGTCATCATTTTTAGTTACAAACATATAGTCATTGACTTAAAGACATGTAATAACCAGTACAAAGACCTGAGCTATGAGCAAGACAAGGGGAAGGGGGTGGGTGGGGGAAGTAGGGTAGGAGATCCAGGGGGTAGGAGGTGCAGGGGTGAGGGGAGTATGGGGAGGTGTTTGGGGCGGGGGCAGGAGTGGAGATATGGGGGGGAGGTGGGCAAGGGTGGGACACAGTGCAGCCAGGGGGCCTTGTAGAGGGAATATGACAGGTAAGGTGCTAGGGGTGCAAAGACTGATTGTAAGTGCTGGGTGCTGGAGCATTTAGCAATTCTGACTTGAAATTTCAAAGCAGTTTGAATTTAAGATACCTGCCATCTCCACATACTTACTAGTCTGAGAACCTAGACTGAATGCCTGAGGGGTAGGGGGTATGACTCTCTCCCACTATAAACCCACACCTGTACATACCTTTCCTTCCTCTTAGAAGGAACACCCATCTGCATAGGCCCCAGGTAGCCCTAGACAACTATCTTCCTAACTAGGAGGGTGCCTTTGGTCTGGTAGATTTGTTGGCTCCTAGTTTGATGCACCACTTAGTTCCTTTGGCTCTGTGTCAGAACGTTGATGGACGTCAGCTAACCCTTGGGCCACAGTGTTTTTTCTATTTTTCGCACATCTCACTTCAGTGTCATGGCCCGGTTGGGCCAAGGTCCAAGATGTTATTCTGTTGGAGGATACTTTGTCATCCTTTATTCTGGAACTCAGCAGGTAGCCTATAGACTGGTGACTAGTTTCTACTATCACCTTCCCCCCAAATAATATGAATGAAGTGTTGCAAGTTCCACATGGTGACTTTTGTATTCAGACTGTTTCTTTTCCACCTCGCTTTGTGCTTTGCTGGTATAAGCCAGAACTCTTCTGTCCTGATCATTTTTCTGGTATAGCGGTGCAGTAATGCTTAAGCCGATGTGGCCAGTCTTGACCTGAAACTCTTGACCTCTCTGAGGTAAGGCCATACAAGAAGAGTGGCTCAGCTGTCTTTGAAGCTCCCTCATTGCCTTTTCCTACTGGGACCTCCACTCCCAAACTTGGTCCTTTTTTTAGGAGTTTGACTGGGGTAGTGATGGCTGAGCATACACCTCTATGAACTAGTGGGAGTAACTGCAAATACCCAGGAAACTTTGCAGCACTGTCAGATTGGAAGGTGGTTTGACTAACATGTGAACATACAAATCTGCTAGCAGAAACAGGCCAAGTTGTCTATCAAGTCTGCTCAATTTTTCAGCTAGTGCCGCTAAACTGCAGCTGCCCACCCTCACCCCCCTTTTGACCCCCCATACACCCTATCCCATGCCCTTTTAAAGCTACCCACTGTCCTGCAGGAAACCACCTCCACTGGCAGTGTGTTCCATTTTCCCACCACTCTATGTGAAATAATGCCCCCCCATCTTGCTCCTAAACCTACCACCTTCCATCCTAAGCCCATGCCCTCTCACCTCCCTTCCCCTCCTTAGCCTAAATAACCCTTCTGAGGTCTTGTTGATCCCCTTCAAGTACTTGAAGGTTTCAATCATATCCCACCTATCTCTCCTCTCCTCCAGGGTGTACAAGCCTAACTCATTCAGTCTCTCTGCGTAGGTCCTGCCCTCCAGCCCTTGGATAATTTTCGTTGCTTTGCACTGTCACCCCCTTCAGCAACCTGATATTCTTCCTAAAATAAAGGTGCCAGTACTGTACACAATACTCCAAGTATGGCCTAACTAGTGACCTTTACAGTGGCATGAGCACATCCCTATGCCTAGATCAGATACCCCATGCTATGCCCCTTAACATCTTGTTAACCTTGGCTGCCACCTTCTTGCACTGAGCTGAGTTGCTCATGTTCCCCGTTATGAGCACCCCTAGGTCCTTCTCTTCATCAGTGACCCCTAACTGAACTCCCCACAACCAATAGTCCCTCCCTGGATTTTTTCTCCCAAGTGCATAACCTTGCATTTCTTTGTATTGAATTCCAACTGACACTTCACCAACCACTCCTCCAGTTTGGTCAGATCTTCCTGTAGTCCCTGCCACCCTTCTCTGTCATCCACCACTGCTCCCATCTTAGTATCATCTACAAACAGACTGTTCCTGTTCTTAACTCTGTGTGAGATATCAGATATGAACAACTCGAACAACACTGGGCCCAGCACACAGCACTGTGGCACCCTTCTAGTCACGTCCCTAGAGGAAAAGAGTCCCCCCACTACTACCCACTGATGCCTCCCCTTCAGCCACTTCCCAATCCATTTTGCCATCTTTGGCCCTACCCCCACATGTTCCAATTCCCCACCCCCAGTCTCTTGTGAGGCATGGAATCAAAGGCCTTGCTGAAATCCAAATACAGGACATCCACTGCATGGCCCTGATCCAGTTCCCTCACTACCCAGTCGTAGTACTCTATTAGGTTGGTCTGGCATGATCTTCCTGAGATGAACCCATGCTGCTGATCATCCTGGAGTCCATTTTCCTCCAGAAAGGTCACCAGTCACTCCTTCACGATCACTTCCATACGTTTACCAATAATGGAAGTGAGGCTTACAGGTCTGTAGCTGCTGGATTCATCCGTTGGGACTCTCTTGGGGATAGGCAGCACATAAGCCTCCCTCCAGTCTTGTGGGATGCAGCCTGTGTCCAGGGAGGTATTAAAGAGTTCCGCCAGTGTCCCAGCCAGTACATCTGCCGTCTTTCTCAACACCCTGGGGAGAATACCATGAGGACCTGGTGCCTTATGCCTGGTGCCTTATAGCTGCCTGTAATCAATGGTAAATCCCTGACTGACTGTGCTAGTATGGCCTGAGGCCTAATGCCTTCTGTAGATATTTCCAGGTCTAAGTAGTTCACCTTCTTTCTGCACCACTGTCCTTTTATGATAGAAATTTGCACACCTGTGGCCTGTAATTGGGAAACCACATTTGATTCTCCAACATTTTACTAATTATCATAATATTGTTAACATAGACCAGAGTACCACACCTTTCTGCCTCAGTCAAAACCTTGAAAGAAAAGATTGAATGCAGCAGAAGAATTTATAAACCCAAATGGTGTTTGGGTCCGGGTCAGCTGGTGCATCCCAAAGGAGAAGGCAATTTTGTTTTGACTTCTGGGGTCCACTTCCACAGTTCAAAAGCCATTAGCTATATGTACAGTGATGAAAAACTGGGCACCGTCAGTTTTTGCCAAGCTTTGTCAATACAGGCCATGGGCCATCGACAGAGGAGAACCTGTTTGTTCAGCTGTCTGTAATCAATGGTAAGCCAACACTTCACACTGGACAGGAGACAATGGAGAGGAGGGACATGATACAGATATATAGAGCTGTCTCTGAGAGAACATTACTTATATCCATTAACTTGACAATGAAATACAAAACAACAGCTATTAGGGGACACAATTTAAAGCTGATAGGAAGCCATTTCAGAACTGAATAATGGAGATGAGTTTTTACAGAGTGTGTGATTGATACCTGGAATAAAAGCACAACAAGAAGGCACTCTGTTTGAGTAGCTACAAAGAATCCAAAGGAAGGTTCAGTGCATATCTTCCATTTAAGGGTAGCAAGGAGTACCGGTGCTTCAGGTCTAGCGTGACCCTTCCTCAGGGGGCATCTGGCAAAGGGTCAAATGCATACTACACCCAAACCTCCTGGGCTCCTTCCTATACTTTCATCTACATTATCATCTTTAGAAGTGCACTGACTGCAGGACGTAGAGCGCAGGTGCCCTTTTGTTTCCTCTGATGCCTTGAAATGGTCTACCAGTAAATGTGTTAGTAAAAATAAACTTTTTTCAAACACACATTGAATGATTACATATGCATTGCAATGACTATAACCATGGAGAAACAGAGGATGGTTACCATGAGCCTCTAACTTCCTACCATCTAAATTTCATATGTATTTGTGTTCTGCTGCTAATGTGGAGGAGCTCAGTGTGTTTGGGGGAGCAATGGAAATATCAAGAGATGCCCTGTAAGGGGGACGGTGGCACTATATATCAGGGAGGGCATTAGTGCCACTAGAGAGGAGATGGGGGAAGAAACTGTAGAGACACTATGGGTACAGATCCAAAAGTCAGCAGGAAGGAAATTGAGACTGAATGTAGTTTACTGGCCACCTAATCAGGTCAAGGACAATGATAGAGAGTTGAGTAACATAATCAGGATGGCAGCAGAAAGGGGTGAAGTGGTGATAATGGGGGACTTATTTCAATTTGCCAATGGTGGATTGGAGAGTCCTGTCCACCACCTATGCAGAAGACAATTGATCCTGAACACAGTCCTGGATGGGTTCCCAGTTCAGGGGTCACTGCACTGACATGAGAGATGACATCCTGGACCCAGTATTATTTATGTATTTTTTATTTAAGATTTTGTTAACCAGCTAAACAGCATTGGGCCACATGGCCCTTTTACAGGCTCAACCTGGATCTAAAATATATACTATAAAATAATTATACAATTAACACATATAACTATTCAATTACTCATATACCTTGCACATATTTGTCAGTGTCAGTGGCTCAGCAGGTAGCACACTCGCCTCTGAGGCTGGGAGATCAGAAGACTGTGGGTTCTAGCAGCACACAAGGCACTTTGGTTAAATCCCACTACTGACACTGCAGTGCAGCATGAGGGGAGTGCTGTCTTTTGGATGAGACATTAAACTGAGGTCCCATCTGATGTTCTGGTGGAGGTTCTGGTGGATGTTAAAGATCTCATGGCACTTCTTGAAAAGAGTAGGGGAGTTTCCCTGGAGCTCTGGACAAATTTCCCCCCAATCACTAAAAAAAAAAATACCACCAACAGCTTCAATCTGGTTCAAGGTCAGTTGGAATTCATCTGTATCATCCTCCCCTGGGTCGTGCCTGAAAATAGGCAGAGTTTGTCTAGTGCACTTAC
The DNA here is from genome assembly GCA_016271365.2 of Neoceratodus forsteri. Lineage (NCBI taxonomy): Eukaryota > Metazoa > Chordata > Ceratodontiformes > Ceratodontidae > Neoceratodus > Neoceratodus forsteri. Next base: position 48,407,282 of record CM028129.1, on the reverse strand, counting down.
CCAGTCAATAAAAAATAAATATATATACACACAAGTGTACACAAAACAGTATAGTGATATAATTAATGGCTTTGTCTTTTTCCCATAGGGAATCTGTGTGCATAATCTGCCATTATAAAGAAGTGTTTATAACGGCAAATACACGCAGTTTCCCTCGTTCTGTGCATGCCCCATTGCACCTTTTCCCTTTATAATGCTGGCCACATGTTTTCCCTTGGAAGACAGAACCGCCACTCAGAATCAGACTCGGTGGTATGCTTCATTTTTAAACAAAACCTGCAAGGGGAAAAAAAACTGTTTGTACTGCTCACTGAAACAAAAAAAAAAGATTTAAATGAATAGAAAACGGCACCGCAAGGCACGAGTCACAGAATGGATGCTAAAAACTAACCGGGCTGGCCATGCAGCAACCTCCATTCATTTTATATAATTGCTGAGGTGAAAAAGGCAAACTTAGCAATTATATAAAATAATATATGGGTTGGTGTGTGGCATCAAAGTTTACCGCACCCTCAGGATGAATGCTTTCCAATAAATCATGAGCTTGGCTCTCGCGGGGTTTATGTAGCACATCTAACCCCTCGTGTGTATAGTATGTAAACTTCTCATTAGACACGCCGACTCATACATAAAAACATAGAATTTGATGGCAGATAAGGACCGCTTGGCCCACCTAGTCTGCCCATTTCCCTACCTAATGGATAAGCTGCAGATCCTAGTTAACCAACTGCCTACTTCCTTCTACCCCCCACTAGAATTGCCTTATGTCTGTCCAGTGCATTCTTGAATTCCCCCACTGTTTTTGACTCTACGACCTACTCAGAAAGGCTGTTCCATGCATCTACAACCCTCTCTGTGAAGAAATACTTCCTCACATTACCTCTGAGCCGTCCCCCTGCTATCTTCAAATTGTACCCTCTTGTTCTTGTACATCTCTTTTTCTGAAAGATGCTACCCTCTTGGACTTTGTTGATTCCCTTGAGGTATTTGAAAGTTTCTATCATGTCCCCCCTCCCTCCTTTCCTCGAGGCTATACATCTTAAGCTCCTTTAGCCTTTCTTCAAATGTGTTCTGGTGCAGACCCTGAACCATTTTGGTTGCCTTCCTCTGGACAGCCTCCACCCTGTCTATGTCTTTTCGGAGATGGGGTCTCCAGAACTGTACACAGTACTCCCGATGTGAAGAAATACTTCCTCACATTACCTCTGAGCCGTCCCCCTGCTATCTTCAAATTGTACCCTCTTGTTCTTGTACATCTCTTTTTCTGAAAGATGCTACCCTCTTGGACTTTGTTGATTCCCTTGAGGTATTTGAAAGTTTCTATCATGTCCCCCCTCTCCCTCCTTTCCTTGACGCTATACATGATATATAGATGTGGTCTTACCAACTGTCTGTACAGAAGGCCAACAACTTCCTGTTTTCTACTGGTGATACCTCTCCCTATGCATCCCAGTATCCCCCAACCCCTCCTTACTGCCTTCTCACATTGCTGGCCCACCTTTAGGTCATCTGATATGACTACCCCCAGGTCCCTTTCCATTTTTGTTGTTGTCAGTATCTCACCTCCCATTGCGTACTCTTCCCCCGGGTTTTTGTTTCCCAGGTGCATGCTTTGCACTTCTTTACACTGAATCTAAGCTGCCATACATTTGACCATTCCTCCAACCTTGCCAAGTCCCTTTTTATCCTTTCCACCCCACCTTGCATATCAACCCTGTTGCAGATCTTTGTGTCATCTGCAAAGAGACATACTTTCCCTTCCAGTCCCTCTGCAAAGTCACTTATAAAGACATTAAAAAGGACCAGCCCCAGTACTGCACCCTGTAGTACTCCACTAGTAACCCCCCTTTCTTCACTGTGGACTCCATTTACTATTATCCGCTGTGTCCTGTTGTCCAGCCAGTGTTTTACCCAGGCTACCACTCTGGGACCCACTCCCAGCCTGGCTAATTTGTTTATTAATCTTTTGTGTGGGACTCTGTCAAATGCCTTACTAAAGTCTAGGTAGGCCATGTCCACAGCCACTCCCTAGTCTACTACTTTGGTCACGCAGTCAAAGAAATCAATTAGATTTGTCTGACATGACCTTCCTGCTGTGAATCCATGCTGCCTTGGGTCCTGTGCCCCACTGGCCTCTAGGTTCTCAACAATTATTTTCTTCATACTTCATTGTATATGTAATGTACATACATATATTAACAATACAATGTTAGTATTATAAGTGAGATCTGGAGACAAACCAGGGATCATGTCAGGGACATCAAAGTGGAGGAATCCCTGGGGAGCAGTGACCACAGAACAGTGTGGTTCTGAGTCAATATGGGGAATGAAACATCAAGCACAAAAACAAGATTGCTGCATTTCAGGAAGGCTGACGATGGCAAGATGTGTAGGATACTGAGGGGACACCTAGCTAGCCTTAAGGAAGATATGGCAGTGGATCAAAGGTTGACAGGGATCAGGGAAGAGAGTGCGGCAACCACTAACACGTGCCTTAAGCAGAAGGGGAAAAACTCCAAATCCAGGAGACCAAGAAAGTTCAATAGGGAGGTATGTCAGGCAGTGAGGGACAAGAGAGAATACAAGGAGTGTAGTAAGTCCCAAAAGAATGAAAGAGTCTACTTGGAGAAAGCTAGGGAGGCTGGTAGGATAGTCAGGCAGTCCAAGGGTAGGAAGGAGCTGTCAATTGCTGAAGGGATTGAGGGGGAGAAGGCCTTCAGATACATTAGCAATAAGAGGGCTACAAAGGCAGGCACAGTGAAGTTAAAAAGGAGGAGGAGTGGGTGGAAGGCAGTAAAGAGAAGGTGGAGGTGTTGAATGAACACTTCTGCTCTGCCTTAATAAAGGAAAAAGATGGATTAATGCCACACAAGATGATGAGGGGGAGGAAGAGGAAGAGGAAGAAGGGGAACATGGCTGTCGACAAGATAACAGAAGATAGGGTTAGGAAGGGGCTCATGTTCCTAAAGCTGAACAAGTTCTTGGGTTCAGATGGCAGGTATTCATTGTGCTGAGGGGACTGAGGGCAGAACTGGTGAGTCTGCTGGCAGATTTATTCAATGGCTCATTAGTTATGTGGGGTGGTACAACAGAAGTGGATAACTGTACATGTGGTACATCTGCACAAGAGTGGGTCTAAAGATGACCATGGGATCTACAGGCTGGTCAGTCTGACCTCCATTGGGGGAAAACATGATGGAGACCATTCTGAAGGAAAAGCTATTTGGGTTCCTTTAAGCAAGCTGGCTCCAGAACAAGAAACAGCATGGATTTGCATCAGGGAGGTCCTGTCAAACCAACCTGATCAGCTTTTTTGACTGGGTAATGAAGGCATAGACAAGGGCTAGGCAGCTAATATTCTACACTTGGATTTCAGCAAGAACTTTGACTAGGTGCTCCACAAGAGGTTGCTCAGGAAGCTGGAGGGCCTAGGGGCAGGTAGCAAATTAACCAGGTGGGTGGCAAATTGGCTTAATGGTAAGACCCAATGGGGTTGTGGGGGGAGCTCTCAGGTATAAGGGAAGTTAGCAGTGGAGTCAAGCAGGGGTTGGTGCTCAGCCCAGTGTTGTTCAATGTGTTACTTAATGACATTGAGGATGACATTAAAGGCAATATCTGCCTCTTTGCAGATGACACCAATCTCTGTGGGAATGTTGACACAGATGAAGGGGTACAGGACTTACAGGAAGACCTAGTGAATCTGGAGAGGTGGTCTGGCATCTGGCAGCTGGTGTTCAACGCTAAGAAGTACAAGGTCATGCACATAAGAGGAAAGAACCCAAGGGTTGAGCACAGGCTGGGGGGTCAGTGTCCCTATAGTGGAGGAGGAAAAGGACTTGGGGATAACCATTACCAGCAACTTAAAGCAGGCTTTGTAGTGTAGACAAGCAGTAGCCAAGGCTAACAGAATGCTGACCTATATTGCTAGAGGGTTGATGGGCAGAAGGGAGGAGGTTATCCTGCTGCTGTACAGATCCTCGGTAGAGCTGCACCTGGAGTACAGTGTGCAATAGTGAAGTCCCTACCTATGGGAGGATACCAAACAGCTTCAGGCAGTACAGATGCCGGTGACAAAGGTGGTTCAGGGACAGCAAGATAGGGTGTATGAGGACAGGCTGAGAGAACTCAATATGTGCTTACTCGAGGAGGGGAGGGAGAGTGGGAACCTTCAAGCATGTGAAAGGTATAAACAAGGTAGCTATTGGGGACCTGTTTCATCTTAGTGAAAACAAGACCACAATGGGGCACTGTTACAGGGCTAAAGTTCAAGAAGGAGGTCAGGAGACACTTCTTTACAGAGCATATGGTGTCAGGATGGAATGAACTCCCATCTACGATCATCAATCAGAAAACGGTGAGGGGGGGGTTCAACAGAGGGTAGGACAGAATGAAGGGAAAGGTCAGGGTTCACTGGGTGCAAGGCCAATGGTAATTTCTGGATCGGGGCTTTGTAACTGAGCAGACTCAGTAGACCAAATAGCCTTGTTCTGCTGGTTAATTTGTATGTTCATAGGTAGTGCCAAGTGTTACTTTTAAATGTGTATGTAGTCAGCTGTGTTGACAGGTGGCCTTTGCCTTTCTCACTTCATTCACCACAGCTTTCAAAATTGATATTTGGCAGAACTAGTATGGTGGCACCTTTCCCTGCCTCCTTTCATTCCCTACTTCCATTTCTCCTCCAGTTCTTCTCTTCATGGATTTTATACACCAGCACAGCAGCAAACACTCACACATAAGCCCGTTGCCCACTCTGAGACACCCCTGAGCCCTTCTTCTCAACCACACTGAGAGACTTAGTGCCTCACTGCAGCAGCCTAGTTCTTTCAGTTTTTGCTTACAGGAAAAAAAATGTAAGAAAATTAAGATGGATGTCTGTGCCCAGTACACACCACCAGAAGTCATATTATTTTTCAAATAAATCCTCCAAACTCCCACTGCACCTTTTCCAGTCTACTGAATTCACTCTGCCTTGCTAACCAATCAACTACTATGTTGTGAGGGTTGGTGACAAGTTTACAGCAAGTTCCATGCTGGAGCACAAGATGGACTGCTACAGGAGGAGCAGTAAGTACTAGCAGTTTACATAGTCAAAAGCTGTTTCAAACACAGGCATCATTTTTATGTTTGCTTGCACAAGAAACGTTATGACAGCTTAGGAGAGAAGCGGGGTTTTGGAGGTGCGGTACTGTGGCGGCCAATGCCCCCACTGCATTTAGAGGCTTGGCCCCCTTTCCTCAATGCAGTGGCAAACTGCTGCTGACACTAGTTCAGCAAGCGTGCCACCAACTTGAAACAAAATTGCTGCTGCAATGAGGAAGCGACCATCATTGCAGGGCGGTACCTTGTCTGGTGTAACATTTCCAGTAACATGGCAGCAGCTGTCGCTGTCCACCTCAGAGTCCCCATGAAAGCTGACGGGGTGCCTAATCTCCCTGTTGGCATGCCCCCTTCCCAGTTCATTTGCCGATGGGGAGCCCACTCCCAATTGGCATAATGTCCCTGTGGATCTTGTTTGCTGAGGGGGTGCCGAATCCCACTCGGCATAATGTCCCCCCAACACAGATCTTATTTTTTGCCAATGGGGGGGTCCAATCCCCATCAACTCCAGTCCCTCCCAAAAGAAATATGCAGGAGGCACACTGGTAGCCCACCCCAGTGTACCAAATCTACTGTACCTGCAAAAAGAAAACCTTCCCGCAATGTTTTTTTTTTACTTGAAAAGCAGAAAACAGTCTCTCATTGTGTCCCATGTCCCCTCCTCTATCCCACACCCCCCCCCTTACCCCATACTTACCTCCAGAGCCTGGCGCAATGATCTTCAGTGGACCGGGAACACGTCTGCACTCTTCAAAGCTGATCGCGAACTGAAGAAATGCCGGCAAGCTGTATAATGGCATAATTTTTTTTTTTTTTAACTTAGGTGGATATCGTGGCCATTTCTGCAAATTTTGGCACCAAATTTTCAAGATGGGGTTCTTGGGACCCTACCTCATGAGTTCAGTCACTGTCTTGACATTATTCGGTCCCAAAAGGTGCTTTCGCAGTCACTGCACAGAATCACCTTATGGGACTGAGTAACGAAATGAGGTGGGCTCCCAAAAGGCCTATGTTGCAAATTCGGTGGCAAAATTCCAAAAAAACAACTGTGTTATGAGCTTGCATTTTGCAGTTTCTATGCACGCTTGTAACTCTGAGAATTTTTTGTATTTTCACTCCAGATTTTCAACATTGCCATTTTTGCACACCTCCTTATGAACAGGATAGCTGTCATTTTTCATATCTGCCCGAATTGTGTTTTTGCACATGTGGCACAGAATGGCACGGTCTCTAAGGCAAATCAACATTCGAGACAGATCAACAAAATCACAGTGCCACTGTTCATGAGCAGAGGTACCAAATGATTTCATAAGGTGTGGGTCACAAAAAAGTCGTGTTGAAAATTTGTAGTGCAAATACCAACAAACACCCAACAAACAGAAGCACTCTGTGCAGGGGGGTTGACACTAGTCCATTTACAGAAGAAAAGGTCCTGAAAGAACTCCTAAAACTCAACGCGGACAAAGCAATGGGGCCATATTGGATTCACCCCAGAATCCTAACAGAATTAAGGGGGGACTTAGGGACACCACTGACCACCCTTTTTAACAAATCATGGGAGGATGGAGTGGTACCTGAGGACTGGAGGAGGGAGGATGTGATCCCCCTTCACAAAAGTGGGAGCAAAGCAGAAGTAGGAAATTATAGATCTGTTAGTTTGACCTCAGTGGTAGGGAAAATGATGAAATTACTTCTGAAAGAAAGATTGTTGAGTACCTAGAGGCCAGCGGGGCATAGGACCCAAGGCAGCATGGATTCACAGCAGGAAGGTCATGTCAGACAAATCTAATCGATTTCTTTGGGTGACCAAAGTAATAGACCAGGGAGGGGCTATAGATATGGCCTACGTAGACTTTAGCAAAGCATTTGACACAGTTCCACACAAAATATTTTTTTTCAAATTTAATATACTTCATTGCATTTTTTATAACATATTTGTGAGCACACAACAATATGTAGTGAGAAAAGGAGCCACAAAACAGCAGAACGAATCATATACGTTTAAAGCTCCTATATAGTAGTAACAATAGTTGGAATAAACATCATACATGACACCTATACATTTTGATTGTTTTTGGTAACATACAGTAAATATCAGGTAGTAACTGAGAACAATTAACAGCAGTGCAACAAAGAGAAAAGCAAACCCTTCCCCCCCTCCTTCTCCCACCACTAGGTAGTTTATAATAACAAAAACCACAGCTTGCGTCACATAGGACTGGAGATAATAAATAATGAAAATAATCAAATAGGTAAATCTTATTAAGGTCTGCAGGGCTCAGTTTGATACTCAGCAGCACAATCGTTGAAGATTGCTTAAATAAAATTAAGTAGACAATAAGGTATGCAAAGAAGACCAGGTCTTCTGGTATTTATTACTACATTTCGAAATGCTTGTCAAAAGGTATTCTGCTTGCAAGGCAAAAAGGATCTCTTGGTGCCATTCTGTGTATGTAAGGATTCGCTGATCCAGACAATGACGTAATATAACTTTCTTAGCACAGAGAGAGATCAGGGTTCTGTGTTTCCATTGGTTCCCTATTAGGCTATCCCCTGAATCCCTGAGGATACAAATTTCTGGATGAAAGACAACTTGCACCCTAATAGGGGGTCAAGTCTTGAGCGGATGTTTTCTCAAAAAGGGAATACCTTGACACATTCCCAAAGAATATGAAATAGCGTGCCCCATTGAAGCCCACATTTAGTGCACATATCAGACTGGAGTTTTCCCATTTTACAAAGTTTTGTGGGAGTATAATATAAATCTTGTAGGATCTGGAACTGGAGTAACTGATAGCAGTCCCAACTGATACCCTTGTACAGTCTACTCCAAATTTGTGGCCATTGGCAGGGGGCCGTAGGGGTTGGGGGAAGGACTCTGTCCCATACATAGGGAGGCATGCCTTTTAATTCTCCCATCTAAGTGTGAAGCTCTATATAGAAAAAAGAGACATAATGAGAAATGGGCCTCATTGAAATTGTGCTGAGGATAGGACCTGCCATGTATTGGTCCCAAAGGCCATTACCGAGGCGTTGTATGACAGCGTGGGAAAATTGAAGGTATTTGAAGCAGAAAGAAACAGGTAAACTATATTTTTATCTTATATCAGAGAAGGCTAGCAACTTATAATTTTCAGACAGATCTATCACTCTTTTCCCAACCCCATAAGGCCAGAAGGAAGAAGTAATAACTTGACCTCCATTTTTTAAATTGGGATTGCCCAGAATGGGTTGGGAAGTATCCTACTCCAAGGAATAACCTGCAGTCTTATTGAGTTGCACTTGTGTCTGAAGAGATGCCATAATGGGCGTAGATTTAAGCTGACGAGGAACTTTGATAAGGGAAAGATAAGGTAACGCCATAATATCTGCACCAGATAGAGTACAGAGAGACTTTTCTATTTGTAACCTCAGTGGGGAGTAGTGGTTTGAGCATGGGTCGGGGGTAGATCTCATCCACTGTGAAACGACCGAACAATTAATCAAGAGATAATAAAGGTAGATGTTGGGGACCTGGAGCCCTCCTAACCCTTTTGACCTCTGTAATTTGGAAAGTGCCCTTTGAGGAGGTTTATTTCTCCAAATAAATTTAGAAATAATGCAGTGGACTTGGTTAAACCAGGATTTAGGGAGAAAATGATTAAGCATTTGAAGGGGATATAACAGATGAGGCAGAACATTCATTTTAACTACATTTATACGACTCCAGGGGGAAATAGGGAGTCAAGTCCAATGGTTCAAATCTGTCCTAATATGTGTTATTACCTGATCTAAGTTATATTGCTTCATTTTAGAATTAGTCTGAGATAAATATATACCAAGAAATTTTATCTTGTTTCTTATCCAAGAAAGCCCAAGATGTTGGATGTCTGATTTTAGAGTCTGGTTATTTAAGGGCATTACTTCTGTCTTTTACAGGTTCAGTTTGTAATTGGACAGTTGCCCAAAATCCTGAATAATACCCAGAGTGGCAGGTATAGAATTAGATGGGTGGGTGATATGAAGCATAATGTCATCGGCATACACCGACAATTTGCATTGGAGATGACTGACCGGGATACCAGAGATTAGTGGAGAGATCTTAATTTTCCGATAAGAGGTTCTAAAAATAAATTAGACAGATAAGGAGAAAGGGGACATCCTTATCAAGTTCCCTGTTGTAGTGTGAAAAAGAACTCCGTTACATAATGTATGGGCTAAAGGTTGAGTGTAGAGTATTTTTATCCGCTGAATAAATTGTACGGGGATATGATATCTTGGAAGTAGATTAAACAGGTAATCCCAGGACACCTGATCGAAACCTTTTTCTGTATCCAGGGACACCAAAACCAATGGAATATGGGAGTCCCTAGACACAGAAATGAGATGAGAGAGTTTGCGCAGGTGATCCGCCGATAGGTGTCCAGCCACAAAACCAACCTGTACAGGGCTCAATAGAGTCTGCCAGACCTGAGCCAGCCCAATGGCAAGAATTTTTGCTAAAATCTTCAGGTCAACATTTATGAGCGAAATGGGATGGTAATTTGACACCAGTGTGGGGGTCTTTGCCAGGCTTTGAGAGCACCACAATGGTGGCTACAGTGAATCCGTGGTCCAAGAGACCTTGTTTATAAATGTAGTTGTAAGTATTTAGGAGAGTTATACCTAATTGAGATTTAAAAGTTTTGTAAGAATTTGATGTGTAGCTATCAGGCCTGGGGTTTTATCAAGTGGAAGTGCATCAATAGCCTCGTGTACTTCTTTTAAAGTCCAGGGGGCTTGAAGAAGGGCTGTCTGATGCTGTGACAAGCAGGGAAGGTCTTTGTCATGGAGAAAATGATCTAAGTCAGTGCTACTAAAAGGTAAGGGGGAGTGTGAGTAGAGAGATCGATAATATGTTTGGAAACAGGAGACAATGTCTCTGGGGGAAGTATGTAAATTGCCAGTAGCGTCCCGGAGAGATGACACAATTCTGTCTGCTACTTACACCCTGAGCCGTAGAGCTAATAATTTTCCAGCCTTGTCTCCCTGATCGAAGTAGGTGATTTTCAATCTAAAAATAAGGTGTTTGGCTTTATCACTAAGAAGAATATTATACTGGAAACAAAGGCTTTCTAACTTTTCAAATTCAGTTGTAGTGGAGTAGGAGGAAAGGGATTGTTCTAAGGAACTAATTTGCTGCAACAATAAAGAAGATTCTTGGGAGATCTTTCTTTTTCTAATAGAAACCAGACAAATAATTTCTCCTTTCAGGGAGCACTTCAAAGCACCCCGTAATACATCAAGTTTTGACACGGAGGGAGAATTAAACTCATAAAAATTATCTATAAACCTTTGAAGATGATCTACCAAAGATATAGATTTTATTAATTGAGGGTTAAGCCTCCAAACTTTGTCATAATCCACTGAGGCAGGCAGGGACCAGTGTAAAAGGGTTGGATGATGATCGGATATCACTTTAGATAAGTAATTACAAGTTTGAACCCTTGATAGGTGCTCAGTCCCCAACAAGAAATAGTCAATCCTGGAGAGCATGTTATGGGGCAGAGAATGAAATGAGTAGTCTCTCTTTGAGGGGGAAAGGGCCCTCCAGGATCAGCAAGGCCCATAGTGTCCATCAAATCTCTCAAGGCCAGTTGTGCAGGAGTGAGGGGAGAGCACAGGGGGTTGGACCTATCCAAAGAACTAAATTCCAATCCCCACCAAGTAGTATAGGAAGAGTGGACCAGGGAGCTAAATTGGTCATAAGATTGGTAAAAATTGTGGGTCATCACAAACAGGACCATAGACAGATCCCAGTATCATCTCCGTATGACCCAAAATAGCTCTTAACAATATGTATCTGCCCTAGGGATCGACTACCAAGTGAAGCAGCCTAAAGGGTATAAGTCGTGGTACCAACACTGTGACTCCACATTTTTGGGTGTCCAGGCCAGCCCCCAGTATTTGTCCCACCCATGTTTGTCTTAAGCAGAGAATGTGTGAGGTAGGCAGATGGGTCTCCTGAAGAAAAGCCACATCAATATTAAGTTTATGCAGGTGTAGCAGTATCTTAGCTCTTTTAGTAGGGGAATGAGCATCTTTAACATTCCAAGAAAAGAATTTCAGTGTTAATGCCATAACCAAGCAATATATCCATATTTGCACTGCAAAAATAAAATGTTCTCATAGCAAAGAATACCAGGTCCCCAGTAAGCTATTTTAAAAGTACCCAGTGGTGTCAAGTATGAATCCCTCCCCAGTCCCCCCTCATTATGATTAGTTCCCTTTCCCAAATATACATATCCACCCAGAACCAATGCCCTTCAAAATCTTAAGCTTTAAAAATGGAATTTCAAAATGTCAGAGAAACCATATGGGAAAAATTGGATAATAAAATAACCCAAACGTCCCAACCCCCTTTTCCCATTTCCATATGTCCCCATTCCACAACAAAGTGAATAGCACCCCTAATGGGTTGACATAGTGCTGAGACTGCTACCTTTCACAGCCCCTGGAACATAATCATTGAAAACAATAACATCCAAACACATGCACATGGGACTGTTGTGGAGACCCTCCCCTCCCTAATCCAGTACGTACTGCTCTGTTTGGACAGCAGATTAAAACCCCACCACCCCTGCTTCCTGCCCCAACCCCCAACGTGATGAGAATGCCAGTAAGTAATTAATTACAGCCTCTACTTCAGAAGCAACAGAAACAAGAATACAAAAGCCAAGAGTCATAAGTAGGGCATATAAAACAAGGAAAAAAAAGAAAGTCTGTTTCGTCAGTCTGACAGTTCAACAGGCAAACAGAATATCCTTAATGGGAGCGAGTCAAAATAAAACCAAGCCACTAAAACCCTTGTAGAATAAAAATTCTGGCTTGTTGTACAGGAAAGTTTGTTACTGCACCTGTTCTGTACTGTAGGCATTTGCCGCCCTCTTGTAGCCATTCGTGGAAAGTGCAAGCAGTCGTCCAGGCAACCATTCAGACGTTTGTGGTGAGCTGAATGGGAGGAAAGAAAAACATCCATGGAGGTTCTCGACCACAGAAAACAAACTTTCGTCAGTCTGACAGATCAACAAGCCAACAGCATCATGTACCAATGTCGCATCTTTGATAGGATCGTGTAAAAAATAAAGAACCAGACGCCAAAACCACAATAAAATAAAAATCTGCTTGTAGTACAGAAAGGTCTAATACTGCACACGTTCTGTACTATAGGTATCTGCCACCCTCTTGTGGTCAATGGATGGAATTAACAGGAGTCACCCAGTCAAACCTGCACACGATCATAGTTAATTGGGAAACCCCCAAGGAGATCCTCCATCGCAGAGCATCAACAAATGCTGAATAGGTCCGGGAGCAGAGACTGTAGTGCTGGAGTAGCTTGTTGTGCGGTGTCAAAGGTGTGCCAAGTACCAGCTTGTTGGACAGCCAGGCGAGATGGATATTGCACTCGATACCTGATCCCTGCTGCTGTTAGCTTGGAGACTAGGGGAAGCTACTCCTATCTTCTCTATCTGACTGAAGCTGGTAAGTCTTGCACAAATCTTAATTGCTGGCCCTCCCATAAAACTTGTTGCAGACCTCTAACTTGATCAAGGACGTGTGATTTGACAAGACAATTAAGAAATTTTAAAATGAGTGGTCTTGAGGGCTTTCCAGCTGCTGGTTTAGGATGAAGCGAGTGATGGGCCCTCTCTATAATATAAGTGGTGTTGTTAGGAGAGGGCCCAGCAATTTTCATGAGCATCTTCTGTAGAAAGATTATAGGTGTAGATCCCTCAGCTTCTTCTGGAAGGCCGGAGATTATAATGTTGTTCCTGCGACTTCGACCTTCCAGATCTTCTAACTTGGATTCCATTTTGTGAAGTTGTTGTCTCAGATTAACCATGTTGGGCTAGATTTTGTCCTTCCAGTTCTCCAGGGATGTAGTTCAGGCTGCAACATCGGAGATAGCACGGTTTGTGTCTGATAGCTCCACTCTAAGCGTTTTAAGTTCCACAGTGATATCTTGTAAGGCTGCTTTAAAAGTTTGTGTCTGGTAGCTCCACTCTAAGCGTTTTAAGTTCCACAGTGATATCTTGTAAGGCTGCTTTAAATGGTTGGAGTTCCTCCATAAACTTTTGTTCAGACAAAGGAGTCAGCATTTGCTGGGTCGTTGCAGATGCAGCAGATTTCGAGGAGGCACCGGGTTGGCATTGGGGTCATTTCGGCCCCTTCTCGGGAGTCTGTGGGGGACTATGCTTGGGTGGGGCCTGGCGCATTTCGGCCTCCATGATAGTGTTCAGCCCCAAATTGAACAATGAATACTTTAATGCTGTGCTCTGTATCCAGCCACGTAAACTTCATCTTGAACTAGTCGGGAGGTTCTTAGAAGTAAAGACTGCACTAGTTGAAGTAGAAAGATGAGGTTAGTCTGCTGTAATTAGCTGTAAGTTGAGAGTTGGAGCAGGAGCCGGATCGTGGAGATGCAAGTCTCACAAGAGGCATCACGTGATCTCCCTGCACAAAAGATTAATAATCAAGTTAGCCAGCCGGGGAGTGGGTCCCAAGGTGGTAGCCTGGGTAGCAAACTGGCTGCATAACAGGACTCAAAAGGTAATAGTAAATGGAACTCACTCCAAAGAAAGGGGGGTTACTAGTGGAGTACATCAGGGTTCAGTGCTGGATCCATTCCTCTTTAATATCTTTATAGGTGACATTGTAGAGGGTCTGGAAGGAAAAGTATGCCTCTTTGCAGATGGCACAAAGATCTGTAACACAGCTGATACACAAGAGGAGTGGAAAGGATGAGAAGGGACTTGACAAGGTTGGAGGAATGGTCAGACGTATGGCAACTTAGATTCAATGCAAAGAACTGCAAAGTAATTCACCTAGGAAACAAAAACCCAGGAGAAAAGTACACAATGGTGGGGGAAGTACTAACAACAACAAAAATGAAAAGGGTCCTAGGGGTAGTCATATCATATGACCCAAAGGCGGGCAAGCAATGTGAGAAGGCATTAAGAAGAGTTTGGGGCTACTGGAATGTATGGGGAGAGGCATCACAAGTAGAACAAGCATTTGTCAATGCCGAATATTGGCTTGCTGCCATTGGCAGTGCAGGAGTTAGGAGATGCATCATAGGAATGGCAGTCAAGTATTGAACTGATGCCAACTCATCCCCACCCTGCAGACAGTGACAGGCATTAGGGTGTCCCTTTGGGTGTTTGGTAGTGCAATGCGGGAAAACATGTTGGGCAGGATGTGAAAAATGACAGCTGCACAGCTCATAAGGAGGTGTAAAAAAATGCCAGTGTTGAAAATGTGGCATGTAAATATACCAAATTTGCGAAGTCACAAGGGTGCGTGGAAAATATGCAACTCATGCTTGCAACACTGCCATTTTATGGGCGTTCAGCACCAAATTTTCAACATAGGCATTTTAGCACCTCTGCTCATGTACAGTGTCACTGTTATTTCCTCAAAGTGTCCCAAGAAGTGATTTTGCATAGCGACCATGCTATTCTGCGCCGGAAGCGCGAAAACACATTTTGGGCAGGATATGTGAAATGATGGCTGTACTGTTCATCAAGAGGTGTGGAAAAATGGCAATGGTGAAAATCCAGAGTGAAAATATCACAAATGCATGACAGTACGAAGCAGCATGCAATCTGCCACCTACCGCCAGAATACAGTCATTTCATGGAGTATCATCACCAAATTTTCAACATAGGCATTTTAGGACCTCTGCTCATGAACTGTGTCACTGTCATTTTCATAATCTGGCCCAAACACTGATTTCCACAGCGATCGGTATTGTGCGCCAGACGCAGAAACACATTTTGGGCAGGATGTGGAAAATGACAGCTGTACTGTTCACAAGGAGGTGTACAAAATGACAGTGCTGAAAATCTGGCATTAAAATATTGCACGCAGTTATGAACTCAGTGAGCAACTGATCAATGCACGCTCGTAAAACAGGCATTTGTTGGATTTTTCCCATCAAATTTGGAATATAGGCTTTTTGAGAGGCCACCTTATGAACACTGGCACTGTCATTTCGTAATTGGGTCCCAAAAGGTGATTTTGAGCAGTGATCCGAAATCACCTTCGAGGCCGATTAACACCATGACAGTGATAGAACTCATGAGGAGGGGCCCCAAAACCGCTGCGGTTGAAAAATTTGGTGCCATTCCAAGAATGCCCGAGATAAGCAGCAAAGTTGAAAACCCAGTTCATTCCATTATGCAGCTTACCGGCATTTCCTCAGTTCGTGGTTGGCTTTGAAGAGTGCAGACGTGTTCCCGGTCCACCAAGATCGCTGCACCAGACCCGGAGGTAAGCATGGGTGGGGGGTGAGGGAGGCAGGATGCACAGTGGGTGGGTGCAGGTGGAGAGGGGGCATCGAGACCACGAGGGACGGTTTTCGCTTTGCAGGGTGAAAAACAGGGAAAACCATTAAGTAGACAGTTTTCATTTTCCAGGGCATTTGGCATGCTGGGGTGGGCTCCCAGTGTGCCACCTGTTTTGGGGGTGTCAGCAGCCAATGGGGATTGGGCACCTCATCAGCACACAACATGGATAATGCCGATGGGGATTGGTCACCCCATCGGCAAACAAAGAAAGTGGGGGGCATGAGCAGACAGGGATTGAGCACCCCCTCAGAATTCTACATTTGGGGGTTATGCCGACGGGGAGGGCCCCCTTCAGCACACACAAAGACAGAGGGGTTACCAACAGGGGATTGACACCCCCGATATTGGCAGATATGAGGCGTGCCGCTGGCCGACCATACCATAATGGCAGCGAAGCACGGCAAGCAAAGAACCGCTGTATGACGAGCTTTGCTTGGATTGCAGCAGACCTTTGCTTAGATGTGCTTGCCCCATTATGTATGCATGGTGTGGTGCCGGGATGCAGGCTGATTTGGGAATGAGGGATGCACCTACTGATGCGTGCCCTGCATTCGCCCAACAGCGGCCACACTGCCAAATCTGCATTACCACAAGATGTTGCTTGCACAAGCGCGCAAGCCAACATAAAAAGGGAAGAGGCTATCCCTCTGTACAGGCAGTTGGTGAGACCCCATCTGGAGTACTATGTCCAGTTTTGGATACCCCATCTCTGCAAGGAGATAGACAGGATGGAGGCAGTCCAGAGGAGGGCAACTGAAATGGTGCAAGGTCTGCAACAGAAACCATATGAAGACAGACTGAGAGAGATAAATATGTATACCCTTGGCAAAAGGAGTGTCTTTCAAGGAGCAAGTGTTTGATTTATGAAAAGACACTAACCTGCAATTGTTTTTAGAGAATTGGAATGCACAGACTCTAACCAGATGATCAAATGCCATCATAAACTAGACAGTGCCCCTCTGGGGGAGGACTCACTAAAGCTGAAGTGAATTGTAGCTTTGAATTTTACAGTGGGAGACCTCACAATTTTCCAATGTGTATACATAGTGCAAGGAATGGAAAAACCCTTATACTGTGATTTGGTGCTGACTTTTTGTTAAGGTTTGCCACCAGTGTCCACTGGACTTCTAACCAACCTTGACTGTGAACCAGTCTCAAGGGAGTACCTCAGCCATCAGCATGAGGTACCAGGTCAGAAATCAGATCAGGCCAGGCTGTACCACAAGTGTATCAAGTTGTAAGTGAACAGAGTGTTATCATACCAGGCAGGATAGGGGGTTTCTGCTTTGAAACTGAATGTTAACAAGCATTTGTCAATGCCGAATGTTTGCTTGCTGGTATTAGCATTGGAAGTGTAAGAGTTAGACAGGTGCAGAATAGGAATGGCAGTGAAGTATTGAACTTCATGCGAACCCCACCTCCACCCTGCAGAGATGGACAGGCAATGGGGCATGCCTTTGGGTTGTTGTGCATAATGCTCATGCCATTTCACCTCACTCTATCCTGCAGATACCGACAAGTGCTTGAGGTGTGCCTTGGGGTGTTCGGTTTCACAGTCACCCCATTCCATGTGGACAAACGCTGAAATGGGTGCAGTATAGGAGAAATGGTGAAGCCTGGGTCCGAAGAGTCTAAGGCACACCTCGATACCTGTCACTGGCTGCAGAGGCACACTGGGATTTGTCATTGTTGGATACTGTGACTGTTTACATTGCTACTTTAAAACCTGGGCAGCCCCCAGGCAGTAACTGCTGGAGTTGATTCAACACAGGTCAAGAAGCTAATAAGATATCAGCTCCTGTGTCTATCAGAGCATACAAAGGCAAAGCATCTTCCACAACCACTTTCACACACAGTCTGCTTCCCACCCCCGATAGACAAATCTTCCTAAAAGCAAGGGATCAGGGTTTGATGTGCAGTCTCCAGGAAGACCAGACCTACCGGAATATTTTATGCCTGACCTTCTCCTTACAGGTGAGTGTGAGGGGTTTGCGGCATCATCCGTACTCCCTCTGCATGGCTGTGCACATGTTCTTGAAAGTGTCTTTGCTCTCACTGCACATATGAGTGAGTTATTGCTTGCCCCACCCCTCAGCATGGTAAACCTTTTGGTTCACTGGTGTGTCTCGGGGTAACTGCCAGTCTGACAGCAGGGTGGCTGATGAGGGAGAAGGGGTGCCCGGTATACCGTGAGTATAGTGACCAAATATGGGCGCCATGTCAAATCGGCGACTCATATTAGGAGCTATACTCATGGGCTACCCTGCAAGAGTAGCTACAGCACACGACTGCTACAGTACTGGATGACAACAGGAAGGGGGGAATAGCAAGGGGAAGGGAAGGGATAAGGAACAGGTTTTGAGGGACGGGTGTAGCTGCTCCCACTGAGCTAGCCATGTGGTGTGGTGGTGTGAGTGGCTAGCTGTAGTTCAGCAGGTACAGGGTTCATGACCAGGACTGGGTGCATAAAACTTTTGCCACTGCCTGCAGCTCCAACACTTAATTTTTCACACAATGCAGGATTTTGGCCCCCTCCCTGACATGCACCCCCCTGGAGTTGATAATTGTTATTTAAGGCCGTGCGGCCCCCCCGCAAAAGAACTTTTTTCTATTCCAGATGTCAGGTCACCTGAAAGTGTATATCACCAGTGCTTTTCGGCGATATACACTAACCATAATAGCAATTGCTATCATGACATGGATCCAGGGATGCCCTCAACAGTCTGCTCCCAGTTTGGTTGGGCAAATTTTACTTATTCCTTCCTAGGGGTCTCACTCCTAGTTTCATACCTTAAACTTTAAGGAGACAGTCTGAATAGGTTCATTCCTTTTGGGAGTGAAGAGGTCTGATCTCTGATTCAGCTGAGACATACAGCATTCTCTGCTTCAGGATATCTTCTTTTCCCTTACTCTTTAACTGCAGGCCTAGTCTACGGATCTGATATTGGGCAATTCCCAATTCTCCTGTCTCGGTAGGGCTGAGTAAAATTTACCTTCCACCAGTGGAATCTTGGCAAAACTATAATTTCATTTCCTTTAAATTTCATGAAATTTCTGCAAAAATGTTGGTAAATTTCACCACAACTTGTCCAAATTGCACCACATGCGGTATGACAACTGTCATAAGATCCATATAGAAGTGTACCATATTTGTGATCTCTGTGTTTAAAGGTGTCTAAATTATAAGCCTCCAAACCTTTGGAAATTTTAAAATTACATTTCACAAGTATGCAAACTGCAGGATTCTAAGCCTCATAACTTCAAAACTAGAGAATGGAACATCACCAGTTTTGTTAGGTTCATTGACTCTAAATATTAGGCTTTGAGGCCACCCCCATGTCCCAGCAGCAGCAGAGAATGTGCTGCCATGCTGACGAGTCAGGTTCAGAAGCAAGCCCAGGAAGTCACGTCAAGAGGCAAGCCACGCCCCCAAAACCTGCCACTCGGCAGTGCATCTCAGTGAAAGATGGTTGGTGGCAGGTTCCACCAACAAAGAGACCTCTGCAGCTGGGCCCGGGAGCTTGCTCCGGTTGCAGGGGAAGCTGTGGCTGTGCGTGGCTGGCAGAGGCACCAAACTTACCAATGGGAGATGGGAGGGAAAAAAATGTAGGACACAAACACGGTAGCCAGCTGAATGACAGCTGGGTTCAGTCTGATCAGGGTCTATCCCTGTGAACAGGCTATGTCCCTGAGAGATGAGCTGCCGGCTGGGAGTAAAAAGCAATGTGGAAAAAAAAGGCTGTGTGTGTTAACTGTCTAGCTCCTGCTGAAAGGCTGGCCAAGTTATAAGCAGCCAAAGATTCCAAAATAACATCAGTAAATAAAGTTGAATTTCATGAACTTTTGTGAAATTGGGAAATGTTGTGATACTTTTTAATTTTTAATTAATTTATTTATTAAATCGGAATTACAACCCTTTGAGTCAAAGACTCATTTATAAAGGTTCCTCATCATACAGAAATACAGGACGGGGCAGGTAATACATACAGTGGGTGGAATGACAGCCAACAGTGCATGAAACAAAACAGAAATTTACACAATATACAGAAGGTGTAGGCAATCGTAATGAGACAAAGCTAATTTTTTTTGCAGGAGACTGGCCTATACATGGTGGTAGCTAAGCAGGAAGGAGAAACCAGTGATACGTATATATTACATTATACACAGAAAAAATGCAAACAATAGCAGAGAGAAGAAATGCTCAATTAGCAGGTACTGGCCTATACATGATTGTAGCTAAGCAAGAGAGAGAAGCACACAGATACATATACAGTGAGGGCAGTAGAGGTCACTTGGTTGGGGCAGGACCAGCAGGAGGCTATGTTATTTGTAATTGCAGCTACGGAGTTCAAAAGGTGGTTATAGAGAGCTGAATTAAAAGACCTGATTCTGTGTTCTGATGTGATGCTAGAAGGGAGGGTGTTAAACCAAGTGGGGGCTCTGTACCAGAAGGACCTCTGAGCAAGGGACGTCCTGACCGTAGGGACTAATAGTGTAGTTTTTGTAGCACTACAGGTGGAGACAGTAGGTGAGGAGGTGCTGACCAATTTAGACAGACCGGGGGGTCAGGCCGCAGTGGATTATTTGGGTGAGCAAAATGGTCTGGTAGAGTAGTCACTCATCAAAGGAGAGAAGGTTGGACAAGGAATAAAGGGTACAAGTGTGGGTGGGCCTGTCAGCCCCTGTGAGTAGCCGACAGGCCTTGTTGATTGAGAACTTGATATTACCCAGTGTGGTGTTGTCTGCTGCACTCTATATCAAAAGTCTATAGTCCACTAGGGATAGGACTGATGAGTCGATGGCGAGTCTTAGCACTTCTGGGGGGAAGACAGGCTCTGTGCTGGTAAAGTAAGCCTATGCATGTATTTATGACAGTGCAGAGGGTATGGATGTAATCATGAAAGGTGAGGGCAGAGTCAAAGAAAATGCCTAGGTATTTGTATGAGGTAGCCTGCTCAAGAGGGTGGTGGGAGAATGACTGAACTGACAGTGCCACACCCTTGAATTTGTTATGGTTGTGGGTGATGAGCAGGGATTTTGTTTTTTTAAGGTTAATTATGAGACTGTGGTCAATGAACCACTGTTTTGTCTGCACAAAAGAGGTTTGTAGAGCAAGCTGGAGTTGGGCAGGGTCGGAGTGGGATGCGAAGAGGACTGCATCATCTGTGTAAAGGAGTATGTTTTCAGAGGAGGCATTGGGCAATGTGTTTAGGTATAAGCTAAAAATTAGTGGTCCAAGAATAGAGCCTTGGGGGACTCCAGAGCAGATCTGACAGGGGCTAGAGAGGATATTGTTGATTTTTATACATTGGGTTCAGGCAATGAGGTAGTTGGTGACCCAGCTTATAGGGCCTGGAGTGAAACCAAATTGTGTGAGGGTGCTAATGAGAAGAGGGTGGCAGACCGTGTCAAAGACCTTCGACAAATCAATGAAAACTGCACCAGTGAGGTACCCTTTGTCCAGGACTGAGTGAAGGAATGTGAAGAACTCTATGAGGGCAGTTGTGGTGCTGAAACCATGGTGAAAGCCATGCTGCTCCATGCAGAGGAGGTTGTGAATGGTGAGGTAGTCCATTATTTGGTCAGCAACGATCTTTTCCAGGGCTTTGGAAAGGGGGATGAGATTGGCCTGTAATTTCCAGGGAGGATCGGTCACCGCCTCTTGTGTATGGGGTGATGAGTGCCTTTTTCCAAGCTTGGGGAAACTGGCTAAGGCAGAGGGAGAGGTTGAGAAGGTTGTGGTGGGGGGTGGGGCGAGAACAACATCTAGAGTAGAGCGGAGGAGATTGAGATCAAGAGAGTCGCCGCTGTGTCTGCACCATTTAGATCTTTAAGTAGATAGGGTTTTGCACCAGATGGGGAGAGAATTCAGAAGTAGAAAGATGGGTGTTGAGAGTGGTGAAGGGGGTCAGGAGTGGGGTCAAAAAAATTGGCAGGTAGGGTAGAAGAGAGATCTGAAAAAGCATAATTTAGACCATTTGCAATATTTTGTGGTCAGTGGTGATTGCATCACCAGTATCGAGCTGGGAGGGAGGCAGAGACTGGGTTTTACCATTAAGTTCCTTTTGGTCGTCCCAGACCTTACTTGCAGAGTCCCAGGTAGAGGCAAGTGTAATCCTATAGTATGCAGCTTTTGCACTATGGATAGCCTAGGTGCACTTGTTGCGGACAGCTCTGTAGGCTTGTCTATCAGCATGTTTCCCAGACTCCATGACTGTGTGCCAGAGGTTGTTCCTGAAATGCATTTGCTCAATGACAGCATGGGAGATCCAGGGGGAGTTGTGTTTCTTAACTAGGAATCTGGAGAGAGGTGCACAGGCATTGCAAGTTCTGTTAAATGAGTGAATGAAATAGTTAAGGGTGGTGTTAATATTGGGGGCAAGCTTTATTGGGGACCAATCCCAGTTTGCAAGGTGCTCACAGAGTAAAGCAAGGTTACCAGGGGGCAGCCTTCTCTGGGAAAAGAAGACAGGCTTAGGCATCACCAGGTTACATGACCAGGAAAAAATGACTGGGCAGTGATGACTAAGGGCATTCAGCAGTACTACCATGTTAGTGATCTTATGGGGCCTGTTTGAGAGTACCTGGTCCAGTAGGGTGGCACTGCCAGTAGCTGGGTGAGGGCGGGTGAGGGACGATACAAGCTGGATGAGATAGAGCACAGCAAAGGCATCTTTGGCATTGGTCACAGAGCTGGCGAGCCAGTTTATGTTTAAGTCACCCATTATAATTTGCTCCATTTTGCTAGGCTGATGGGAGATGTAGTCTAGGAGAGATTGCAAGGCATGATTCTGGTGGTGTGGGGGAATCTAGGCAGTGGTGGTGATAAGGGGCTCTTGAGGAGCCCGGGGTGACCTTTATTGAGATAGCCTGGGCACCATGTTCTAGCTGGGATTTTGGGAGGAGGAGGAGGCCTAGGAGGGAGTTCCATAGGTAAATGGCACAATCCCCCTCATGTTTCCCAACTCTGTCCTCTATAAAGAGCGAGTATCCCAGTAAGGAGATGAATGAGTCAAGAGTCGATTTGGACAGCCATGTTTTGACTAGCGCCAGCACATCTGGTTGGCGCTGAGCAACCCAGACTTATAGGTCAGCAAACTTTTTTAGCAGACTGCAGACATTAATAGAGGCAAGTTTGAGTCCCATAGTTATGGGGAGATGGGTGTGGTTGTTTGGAAGAGGGCCTGGGTTAGGGTGGACATTACTGGAGAGAAGGAGAAGTAGGGCCATGAGCCTGAAAAGTGCCACTGTATGCTTATGAAGTCTGGTGACAGTACCCTTGGTGGAGGTCATGGAGTGAGAGACAAGAATGGGAAGGGACCGGAGGGTGAGGATGGCAAGGAACAAGGGTGGCCATGGAAACCGGGAGCAGGTAGTGTTGAACAAGTTGGAGGGGATAAGGTGGTCTGGGGGTAGTCCGAGTGGGGGCACGGTGGCTGGAGTCCATGAGGTAAGGGCAGGTTGGGTGTTGGGCAGGGATGGATCAGGTGTAGTACTGGTATGGACATTAAATAGGGTGTTATGTAGAAGCATTATTGTGAGAAAGGTAATGAGTGTAAAATGAGGGTAGGAAATATGGGGTTTTAAGTGATGTAACATAATGGTGAGAGATGGATGTTTAGTTATGTTGGTGCAGTGGTAGGGCCATGGACTCTGCTGCAGCAAGTACAAGGTTTGAAACCCTTGTGAGGTGACCTTGTGGGGATATAGAAAGTGGAAGGGTTGGGCTAGGCCCCTAGAAAAAAAAAATGGGGTGAGGAGATGAAAAAGGGGGGGGCAATAGTGACTGCTAGAGGTGGTTGCTGGTAGTGTGCTCTGAGGGTGGGTGGTTGTGGTGTCAATAGGAGGGGGCACATGATTGAAACCTTTAAGTACATGAAAGGAATAAACAAGACAGGTACAGAGGGGCTGTTCAAAGTAGAGAGGGGAGGGAAGTGTCAGGTCACTACCTTAATGACAAACCATGAAGAACAGGCATGGACATCACTGTGCACTAGCCTGAATTCTAGCTATATGCCACATAGCAAGTAGAGCTCACTGACTTAATGACTTGTGGAAGCACATGCACATGTAGCATTCTTTCTGCACAGTGCCACCTGCTGACTCTTTTACAAAACTGTAGATAACAATGTATTTTTTAACTTTCTGAAAACAGTGGCGCCCAGCGATACCAGGTCTTTCCATTAGTTGTGACTTAGACCATAGTGATAGAAGTATCTGGCTGTCTTTAGTCATGATGGAGTCTGATGCTGGGCATCACTGTCACAGGAATGTTGGAGGGGTATTGCAGGGTCATGATGCTAGTGCAGGTAACGTGATTCAACAGTAAAAAGTACTTTGCGAAAGTTAGATTCTGCAAGTGGAAACTTAGTGGCATTACCTATTACATGTCCATGAATTTTTGAGACAATGTTTGCAGTTAGTATCCACAATACATTTTAACTTACTAAACCACATACAGAAACATAGAAATTTGCTGGCAGAAAAGGACTCATTGGCCCATCCAGATTCAAGGATATTTTTACTTTGGTGTGCATGCCAAATTTTGAGTGATTACCTGTAATAGCAGTGCAACTAGAAACATTAAAATATTTTGCAAATTGTTACACAATTTATCAAATAATTAAATTGTGAAATTTTTGAATTCCTGTAACTTACAATAACTTGCAGTTTATACAACCATTTGCCTCTGTTTAGCAGTTTCAATGGCTCTTACAAGAAAGTATATCCCTTCCCCAA
Organism: Neoceratodus forsteri; assembly: GCA_016271365.2. NCBI lineage: Eukaryota > Metazoa > Chordata > Ceratodontiformes > Ceratodontidae > Neoceratodus > Neoceratodus forsteri. The sequence goes on along the minus strand of CM028129.1, from coordinate 48,383,079 downwards.
AATTGCTCCCCCTTCCTGGCCTCCCTTGATCTCTCACAGAGTGTAAAGGATGCTGAATGCTGTCCATGGGTCCCTCTCCTATGCCCCCAAGGGGCTTGTATCTCTGATCTACTCCCTTCCCCACCATCCTAAAGGGGTATCTCTGGGACACTACTTCATCCCCTTCTCCCTGGTCCTACCAGTCCCCGTGCATGGTTCCTCGCATCCTGAGGGGGTTTCCAGAGACATGACTCTTTCCCCTCCTCCACCTCACCCCTCCCTCCCTTTTTCCCTTTTCTTTCACATAAGCACTTGTTTACTTATTAACCTGGCACTTATTATTGTTCACCATTTCTACATGTTATGTGCAATACTGTTATAATGCTGTTTGTAACACTTGCCTTACAACTGTATGTTAATGTTGATCTTGTAACTTGAATGTTTAATGTCTCATTTTTATTGTACCCCTTCCCCCCAGGTCGCACTGGGAGATGAGTGACTTGTTGCTCAGTATGCCTTCCTGGTGAAACATTTCAATAAATAAATAAATATATACTGGCCCAGATATTCAAAGGTTTATGCTAACGGAAAGGGTTGCGCCATAACTCCAAAAATGCCATTCTGGCGATATTCAGAAGGGGCCAGTTGTGCCACCGAAAACATGCTGAGCAACAGCGTTAATGGAAATGAAGGCATGCGCAACCAAGGGGCGGGTCCATGCATAAAGTGCTAACGCGATATCTCTAACACTTGCTAATGCGCAAGAGTGGCTCAGCCGGAAGTTGCGCAGTACCGGATTTGAGCCAAAATAAAAAGGCTCAAGGAAGCGGCGCAAGAACCCTAGCAGGCCGCAAACTGGGGGAGAGAGACAGAGAGAGAGAGAGACAGGAGCTGGAAGGGCAGAGAGGGACAGTGGGTCCAGGAGGACAGAGAGGCCAGTGGGGGGTGCCCGGTGCAGTGGAAGCAGCAGTGGGGCAGAGGGTAACACAGGAACAGCAGCTGGGGGCAGAAGCCAGGGAGATGGACAGTGTCAGCTTCCACATGGAAGCTGTAATGAGGGAGGTGAGACACCATGCTGCAGGGGAGGTGGTCATGAGGGGTCTGCCGGGCGATCTGCCCCCGACAGGCGGTATCTTGCCCACATCAGCTTCGAGCTGTACACAGACATCGAGATTGTGGCCCGGCACCGCCTGAACAGGGCAATACTGAGACGGCTCTGCGAGCTGTGCAGTGATGTGATGCAGGCACCCTCACGACGGAGTCATGCTCTGTCCCTGGAGACCAAGGTGACAGCCTGCATGTGCCTGCTCGCCACGGGCACCTTCCAGAGGCCGACAAGGGACACCACAGGTATTACACAGTCGGCTGTCGTCACGCATCCTCACCCACCTCATCAGCACTGCTGCCTCATGCTGCGGAGTACATCCATTTCCCCAGCACCGCTGGCAGAGCCGTGCACAGCAAACATGCAGGAGTTCCACAGGAGCACGTGATCGCTGCTGGCGGTTAGGGGGCCAGACTGCACCCATGTGGCTATTCACACGCCCACCCGCCCCGACGGCCAGGCTTATCGGAACCGAAGGGGTTTTCCAGCACAACTGCCAGGTGGTGTGGGCATGCCACTGGGCCATTATCAATGTCTGTGCCACACCCTGGCGGAGCACATGATGCCTTCATATGGCACCAGTCTGCACCAGCCATTGATTCGAGAGTGGGAACATCCCACGTGGTCATCTAGTGGTGGGTACACATGTATGGAATGCAAACCCTGGGCAAGGTTAATGACACAGGTGCCATGGTAGTGGCACACAAGGATATGGGCAATATGGACCTGACATGACACTGATCTCCACTATCTCCACACAGGTGACTGCGGATACCCACTCCATCCCTGGCTGCTCACACTGCACCGGGCGCCCACCACCCAGCGCAGCTATGTTTCAATGAGGCACATGCCGCAACACGTAACATCATAGAGCCGGGTGTTTGGGATGCTCAAGGCACTTCCGATGCCTGGACACTCTTCCGGCGGAGCCTACAGTACAGCCCCAAAAGGCCTGTGGGATATTCCTGGCCTGTTGCATCCTGCACAACATGGCCAAAGACCATGGGATAGCCGACAGGTCCAAGAGGGGAGACAGCGATGGGGACGCCAGTGGCGCTGGTGATGTGGGTGATGAGCAGCCCCTAGGACGGAGGGACTCCTCGACTGACCCGCAGGCCCAGCTGCACCGGGACACCATTTCAGAAGAGCACTACACCCAACACAGGTAAGGCAAGGGACATGTGCAGGCAACACTGTCCATGCGCAAACCACAGGCACAGGGGAACACACGTGCATGAAGGTCAGGGGAGGTGAAGGTTCCAGGCATACCAACACACCAGCAGAGAGGGGTGAGCACACATATGAGACACACACACACACCAGGCAGCATACATGGGCAGCAGCACAGCACTGCGGAAATGACATTGCCAACACACAGCACCACCTACCACCCCACCACCTGGACTGTCCACGACGTGTGTCAGGACCTGGGCACCCTTGCACCTTGGTGTACAGTGCAATGCAGGCATCATCATGCACACGCACCTATGGACAGCAGTTGGGAGAGTGTGGTGGTCCGTGTCAGCTTGGTGAGCAGAGCACCCAGCAGTGCACTGCCCACCATGACACACATTGCACACAGGGCAGCACCAGACAGGCCCTGCACTGGGAGACAGCTCAGTCAGGTAGCACTGTCCCACGGCCACCACAGATGCGGGGTGGCCCCGCCGCGGGCCCAGCAGCACTGGCAGGCTGAGCAGGGTACATCGGGTGGTGCTGGTGCACCACCAGGGGTCCCACTGCGCTAACGCCACCTGCCCGCACAGGGTCTGCATCCTGCCAAACAAACTTGCACCAGGGTGCTCGGGATGCCCACAGCAGAACCCGCCGACAGACCTGGTGTCGGCACGATGCCGGAACGGGAGTGGAGAGTGCACTGTGGGTGTGTGGTACAGGGCACCTGACAGTGTGGCCAATGCATCCGCGACAGAGACCACTGCCTGGGTCAGCCTGTCAATGGCAGCGGTCACATCCGTCCGCATAAGGACCAGCTCGGCTCGGTCCTGAGCACACTCCCTGCTATGCCACTCCACGGACACAGACAGTGCCTCCACGGACCTTGCAACCCACCCCTGCAGCTGTACCGACTCCTGCAGCAGGCGGGTGTGCGCATCCAATGGGTACTGTGCCCCAATGGCATCGTGACCCTCAGGGTGTGGACGGTCCTGCTGCACAGCACCCCTGAGGGTGGGCGCTGTTCGCCAGACCAGGTATGGGCAGATCAGCGCGGTGGACATGTGCCACTGCTTGACACTGTACCTCCAGACCTGGTGTGCGCACTGCTGCCGCCTCCAACTGCTGAGCCCCAGGTCCACCTGTTCCACCTCCATGCTGACAACAGTTCCAGACACCTGCACAGCCACTGGTGCTGCCCCACTGGTGCTGACAGGCACAGCCTGGGACTGTGCCAGCATGCTGGTACACAGTGTGAACCAGAAGGCCCAGGGCACGTGTTGGCCTGCCATGTGTCCGCTATGGGACACACACCTATCACTGCCCATTGCAGGCCTGCTATCATCAATGGTGCAGGTGCGTACACTGCCATAGGCACAGCATGCTGGCATACCTGCATGCCAGACTGCTGTGACACAGGCTGTGCACCCCTGCACCTGTATCACTGACACCAGAGTTGTCGGCCCAGCCTGCATGCTGCTGCAGTGCCTGCAGGCTGGTGGCGGAGGTGGATGGTCCCTCCTCCACATCCAGCAGGTCTGCCTTACTGTCTGGACCCACCACCACCACCGTCTCCTGCAGATGAACAGGATCTGTAACAGAAAGAGAGTACATGTGAGTGCATGTGAACAACAGCCCCCCCCCAACAACACCACCATGTCATACCGTGCAGTGATGGGCTTCCACCTGTCTGGAATCCTCCGCCAGGTACGCCCGCAATGGCACTCGGCTGCATGGCCGCGACCAGTGTCTCCTCTGTAGGGGTCAGCTGCAACACCACTGGTGGGCCCCCACCAGTGCCAGCACGTGCCGCCCTGAAGGCTGCCACCTTCTCCTTCAGCCTCCTGCGGTCAGTCCCCATCTTCTTCCTGCATTCCTGCACGGAGCGCTGGTGGCTTCCGTGCAGGTTGACGGCCCGAGCTACCCCCTCCCATGCAGCTGCACGCTCCTGAGGGGTGCCCCTCCGTCCACTCAATAGTGGCTCATCCTCCAGGTAGGCCTGGAAGAGGGCCTCTGTCTCTGCCGCGGTGAAGTTCGGCCTCCTCCTACACCCGCCGTCCACACCTCAGCTTGGTTCTGGTCAGTCATGGTGATCTGTAGGGTGGAAGTGGACACCTGTCACTGTGCAGTCGACAGCATTACCCCATGAGCATAGCTGCGGCCGGGGTGCGGGAGCCCCCGTTTCCTCTCTCCGCATGGCAGATACTGATAGAAAGGTGCCTTGTCCTTTCTATGCCCTTTTCATGCTCAGCTCTCAGCCTTTATCATCCTCCGCCCATGAGCATTGTCCTGAGCATCACACAGCATGTAACTCACCTCTCACCTGCAGTAACCAAATCTGGCCAGCACAACCCACTGTCGCATTTTTATAGCGCAACACATGCAAATGAGGTGTGGCTCAACTTTAATGACATGCTAATCGCGCCACTGCGCGCTTTGAATGGTTGATCGGATGATTTGCATATGTCGGTTGAATATCGCGTATTGCGCTTTGCATACGGAAGGAATCGGCTGAGCCAATGGCGCAGGTTTGTAGCTGCGTGCCACACTGCATTGCGCATGCCCAGACAGCTTACGCATGCGTCTATCGCGCTGCAGACCTGCTGAGCACGATAGGCGATTCAGGCCATGGCCACCATTGTGCCAGTGGCGCTACAGCACTGGGCACTATATGGCGCTGTGGCACTACTGTGCGATAGTCCACTGTGGCTGGTGCGTATCTCTGCAGTCACGCAGGATGCCTATACGTCCGGTGGCGCTGTGCATAGCCTTGTGTCATTGCCGTGACCTTGTGTATGGCCTCTGACCCCTGGCGCTGTTTGCATGCCATGTGTACGTCCCTATTGCGCTGTCCGGTGACAGCGCCATGTACAGTGACGGCGCTGCTCGAACAGCATGATTGGAGCCTGTGGTGGTCTATTGCGCAACAACTCATCGCGGGTTACGTAAGAAGCGGGCGATATTGCCTGTTGTAAAGTTGGTGCTATGGCACGGAGAAGGGCAGTGTCCTGGATCCAGCTGGAGGTGGCCAACCCAGGCCCTGGTGGAGCCCCCACTGTGAGGCATCGTATGGTGAGGCCCCTCACCATGCCTGGGACACACGTGGTGGCAGCAAGTGGCCTCTGACCTGGTGGAGGTCACTGGCCGGGCCGGTCAGCTGAGCAGTGCCGCACCGGTACAGTGACCTCCACCGGAGGGAGCCGAACTTTGACGCGCGCGGTCGTGGTGCCAGGTGGGCATAGTCCCTAGGCCAGGTGAGTGTACCATCTATGCAGCTATATTCTCTGTAGGGTGTGTGTGTGCTTGGGTGGCTGTGCATAGGTGCCGCTCGGACACGGTTGGCTGTGTCAGTGTGTACAGCTGTGCGATGGATGGTTATGGCTGTGTGAGCAGGCACTCTCACTGGGGCAGGGGGCACTCTGCTTTTGAGTCACACTGATGTTTGTCTCAACATATGTCTCCCACAGGGTGGATTTTGAGGACGCCGGGCGAGGGTGAGGTGGGCCGTGCCAGGGCCCCGGTGCCAGGGGGTGTTGTGCCCCAACCACAGCAGCAGCAGCAGCAGCAGCAGCGGCAGACCCAGCTGCTGGAGCAGTGTGAGTATCATTACTTCATGGATGCTATTGCATGCTGGGGGGGGCAAGACCACCAGCCATGCACAACACAACCAAAGGGGAGGTCATAATTCCACTATACAAGACACTAGTGAGGCCCCACACTGGAGTACAGTGTACAGTTCAGGAGACCATACCTACGTATGGACATGGACTGGGTGAGAGGGTTCAGAGGAGGGCAACACGGATGGTGCATGGATTGCAGCACAAGTCCGATGAAGACAGGTTGAAGGAACTGAACATGTACTCCCTGGAGGAGGGAGGGAGAGGGGATATGATGGGGACATACAAGTATCTTACAGGGGAACAGAGTGCATGACAACACTATTTTTCAGCGTAAAAGATGTTCCAGGACTAGAGAGCATGGGATGATGTTGGAGGGGACGATTCGAGGAAACATGAGAATGAATTTCTTCACAGACCGGTGGTGGACAAGTGGAACACCCTGCCAGAGGAAGTGGTGGGGCTGACTTGGTCACGGGATTTAAGAATGCATGGGATAGCCATACAGGAATTCTGGAGGTCAGGGGTAAGGTGCAACAGACTTATAGGAAAACAGAGTGAACTTACAAGGTCAAATGGGCAGACTGGGTGGCCCATAGGCCCTTATCTGCCGACACTGTCTATGTATTTATGTATGCAGGCATGACACAGGTGACATGCATCACTGTGCAGTATCACAGCACGTCTGTGTATGCATCACTGGTGGTCCAGGCATGCACTGGGCAATAGCTGTGTAACTGGCATCACACCACGTTGCCACATCACTTGCAGCCTTGTTTGTGCTGTGATGGGCATGGGCAGTGTGTGTGTGCAGTGGTGCGATAGCTGGTGCTGCCTGTTTGTGATGGCCATATGCATGTTCACTGTGGGTGGGTGCATGCCATCACAGGTGCAGGACATTGGGCTATATGGCTTGCAGGTTGGGTGGTGTTCAGGGTTGTGGTCAGTCTCAGCCATTGACTGTGTTCCCATTTTCCTGGCCTCGAGGTACTCAGGAGGATTTCGAGGATATTCAGCACTCACCCAGATTTCAGTGGAGAACCAGGCGATACTGCAGGCCACACAGTGCCATGGTTCCAGGAGGCGGAGGCACAGGACGGGACACCAGCAGGGGGAAGACCGGCAGCCAGCTGAGCCATAGGCCACATTCCCTTCCCACTTCTCCCATCCCTATCACCCTGCCTTCCCTCTCCAGGTTTTTATTCTCTCCCCCTTGAACACCCCTGCCTTTTACCCGTCCCCCACTTGTACATAGTTTCACCTGTTTATATGTTAATCTTTAAATATACATTTCTATTTTGATACGACTGCTGTGTTGGTCTGTGATTTGCAACTGGCTATGGGTGTCGTCGAGGTGTACATGCCATCTGGGCTGGTATGGTCCTGGGTATATATGTGTGTGTGTGTGTGTGTGTGTCCATGGGGAGGTATCACCGGCATGGCATTGACTTTCTGTTGGTCTTGTTGCCTGCTGCCACCCACTGCTGGGTGCACAGGGTGGTCTGGCTGGTATGCTTCTCTGCAACATGGGGTTGACGTGGCAGGGGGATGCATGGTGTTTCTGCAGTGCCAGTCACTGCACATGAGCGTGTCTTGGGGTCACGGCAGGGTGTGCTGTGCGACGGGGGCTGATGTGCACTGTGGTTGTCAACCCCTGTGTGTGTGGCACTCCGCCTGCCAGTGGTTGTGCTGGGGTGTCATGGCTCTGCTATGCTTTGTTGGCTTGTCCCCATGGGCACGGCGGATCATCCGCCCCACCCCCAGTGATGTGCTTGGGGTGTGCCGTGTGGTGTGGGTTCTGCAGTGTGTTCCTGTGCCCATGTGTGGCATGGCTGGCGGTGGGCCCCAGCCTGCCTCCCTGGATGTGCAGTTCCATTGCTCTGGGGGCTGTGCTTTGCGCTTATGGCAGTTCTGGACTGCTCAGCTGAGCTTCCTGGTTGCGCCATAGCGCAACATTTTGGCTCAGCTTCTCCTTCCTGGTTGCGCGATGGCGCAGTATGTGCGATATTGAGACGTTGGTTGCTTGCGCAATTTGCTCTGCTCCATGTTTGAATATCGCACCTGTTGCGCATTTGCGCAACTGGTTTGCACTTGCTCCTGCTGTTGCACCAGTTTTGAGCGCAGTTTGAATATCCAGGCCACTGTATATAAATTTTCTAGTATCTTGCTCCAAAGGTGGCAAGCATAAACATATTTCAGACATTTTCACAGGAATAATACATTGTCAGAGTCTGAGCCCCTATAACTTCCCTGGCCCTCATCCAAATGTCATGCAATGTGGAATCATTTTAGGGTCTTCTCCAAGCAATATGCATGCCACATTTCTGGCCTCTAGCTATAACACTGACTGATTTATGAACAAATTATTTTAGAAAATTCTAAAACAATTCATGAAATTTAGCAGTTTCACAAAACTTCTGTGAAACAGGAATTTGCAAATTTCACCCCATCTTATGTCTCAGTCAACCCTTATGTCAATTTTTCTAGCTCCTGGTCCTTCTGCGCCAACAGCTTCTTTAGATGTCTTTTACTAAATCCGTATTTTCTTTATCTAATTGGAGGACGGTTACCTGTTCCAGAAAATTCTGTCTATGTCTGTGTAACAGCTCATGTGGCTCATTTTGGACAATCAGCTAATAGCTAAGCGCCTGATCTTTCCTCACTAGCAATTGGTGATTTTTCTCTAGCTCTTATGGTTTCTGTTCTGTAGCCTCCTGCTGAACTCCATCTGCCTTTGCACTGGCAATCTCCTTGTTATATTTCACCAGAAACACAGGGAGGCAGTATAGTGCAGTGGTTTAAGGCTCTGAGGTGCAAATCTGATATACATCCAGCAGACCAGACCTGGGTTTGAATCCCACAGCTTCTACTTGCACACTGTGTGACCCTGAACAAAGCATTTAACTTCCCTGTGCTCCCAGGTTGCTCCTGTAAAAAAGCTTTCAGCTTAGTGTGCTACTCCTGGTTAAATAACTGAATTAAAAAAAGAGTCAGAACTTGTGACCTACATCTTTCTTTGTTTGGGAATGATATTTCTCTATTACTGTTTTTTTTTCTAAATCTGCTATCCTTGTATCCTGTACTTCAAACAGCTGTGTTATGACTGGGTGGGCAAGGACAGTCCCTCTCTCTTTCAGTTCTTCTAACTGGAGGCCTACATTCATGGCTTCTTGACACATTCCTTCAAAATGCAAGGTTAACTATACTTATATTATCTCAAAGGCATTGCATTTTTCTTCAGCTCATGTACTTTTTCCTTGAGTAATGCCTTTTCAGCTTTCCATTCTGCATGGCAGGCTTGGAAGTCTGTCTATATTTGTATCTCATTTCTCAATTGTTGACACTCAGTATGTATACCATCCAACATTTCTTGTAACATGAGCTGTTTCTCTGACATCTTGTTCCTTTTCTCTTAATAATTCTGCTGTAACAGTTTGCAATTCTCTGTGTTTTTGTTCCAAAGTAGCAGAGCTATTTTCCTGCGATTCTCTTAACTGCCTCTCAAGGGCAGTTGCCTTTTGTCTACTGCTGTTGTGGTATGTGAACTGACTTTCCCATACTGCCTGTTGTTATTTTAATAACTCCTTTTGTAAATACTGTATGTGACCCTGTTGCTTGTTTCAGCTAGATTTTGCAACAGCTTCTGTGCTCGTTCCCCCAAAGTCTGTTTCTTAATCCTGTATTTGTGAGTCTGGGCATTTAGTAAACAGGTATTGGAATAAAACGCTGCTGAGCAAGTGCCTAATGTCTCTAGGGTCTTTGCTTTAGCTTTGATACACCACTGTGTATTAAAGGAAACCCTCAAGGTCTTATCCAGTTCCTCTGCTCAGTAAACTTTATACTCAGCAACACATTTTTCTTTGTCCAAATCCACTCAGTCCATATTTTGATAAATAATGGTTAGAATTTCCCGTTGTAAATCATCAGCTCCTGGAATTTATACAGTTGAGATAACTGCTTATGCAAATGTTACTCTGGCTTCAAAAATCTCATTTTTTCCCAGTCACACAAGAACACCAAACAAACCTTGTTACAATTTCTTGCAGGGAGTCAAATCTGGTTGACCTAAGGATGCTGTCCAGGAGATGATGTGTGGTGACTGAACCCACGAGTCTAGCTTTCCCTCACACTTTTCCAGATATTTGTCTCTTGGTGGTGGTGATAGAGCTGATGAGAGAACCTTTCATTATAGAAATGATTGAGCGAGTGGGGGTCACGTGATGTGCTGAGTCGAGTCAGACATCCTCTGTGCTGCTCCTAGGCCCGAGCTAAAAATCTGGTGTTAAAACGTCAAGGGTCTGCCTAATTCGATCGCTTTATTATTATAAGTGTGAGTTAACCTTAGCGGTCGGGAGCTCGGGCTGTAACTGTCTTAAAATAACTCGAGTACACTTGTTTTAAGGCCTTGCTTGGGTGCACTGCAATCGGGAGTAGCAGGCCATGGTTGGTAGTCGAGATGGAGCCCGAAGCCACGGAGCCCCTCGCTGTGAGATCCACCACGACCAAAAGGCCTAAACCACAATCCCCTATCCTCACGGAACCGGAGGAAGAGTTAGACAGAGGAGGGGTAACGGGTCAGTCTAATGAGGACCTGCAGGAAATTAAAAAGCTACTCCAAGGATTAGTGGTGGATTTTGCTGCTGTGAAACCAGCACTACAATCTCTCGCACAGCGTATGGGGGATGCTGAAGCCAGGATTGCTTCTCAGGAGAGAAAAGTGTTGATGATGGAACAGGAATTGATTTTGGCTAAAAAACAAATTAAGAAACTTGAGGATCGTATGGATGACCAGGAGTCAAGAAGTTGGAGAAATAACCTGATATTGGCTGGGTTGCGGAAAGAGCTGAAGGGCGGACTGTGTTTCTTTTATTCAAGACCTGCTCTCAAGTTGCTGGCCAGACACCATTTGGGAAGCCTATAACCTTGAGAGGGCCCATAGAGCACTAAGGGAAATACCCCCGCCGGGGGCGAGACCCAGGGTGATTATCATGAGATTCCTCAATTTTAAAGAGAAGATGCATGTGCTGTGGAAGGCCAGACAACTTAAATCTCTTCAATGGAATGGCGCGACGCTTTGGATGTTTCAGGATCAAACCCCTTCAATCAGAGAGAAGCAGAAGGAATATGCGGAGATTAAGAAAAAGCTTTATTTAGCTGGTATTAAATTTTGTCTGCAGTACCCAGCAATGCTGTTGGTGAGACTACAATCTGGAGAAAAGCGATACCTGACCGAGAGGGATGCGCTGGAAAGTTTGCGTATTGAACTCCCTAATTTATTTAAGCCTCATACTTGAGGTGGACTACCCAGATAAAGTGGTGGTGTACGGACTTGATCACAGTTTGACAAGGAGATCATGAAGTTTTCCAGGACATTAAGCTTAGTTTAGCTACGGCTGTATTCTTTCCTTTTTTTTGCTATCTTTATATTAGGTAGTAACTCGGGGGTATATCAAGTCTGATTGGCCTGTGGGGTCATCTCAGGGGGTTTGGAGTAGGGGTTCAAGGGGAGTTATTTGTTTCAGGGGCAAAGCCCAAGGGTCTGTGATGATCATGTTCTACTAAAGGAACATACAAAGATGGCAGTATTCGATTCCTCCTACATTTGATGGAAACAGTTTTATGCAGGATTAGTTTCCAGTGAGAACTGACCCACTTGTGATTGTCAGTATGTTATTGCCCTGGAGTTTCTTTGGAATGAGAGGGGAAGTCTGAGGAACTGGGACGGAATAGCGGGAGGGAGAATGATAGTGGGAGAGTAAGTGATGGGCAGACTCTTGCTGTGATAGGGCTAGGGAATGAGGGCGGGAGGAATCCAGAGGAGGCTCATCCATGACTGTCAATTGTTAGGAGGTCGATCAAGGATCGGGGCGGGGGAGGGTGGGATTGGGGGTTGGGAAAGAGAGAGCAGAGAGAGTTCATAGAATGAGTAGTGAGGGAAGGCGGAACGAAAGGTTTTGGTGAAATGGATCACATGCTATGACTTATCTGGTGGATAATGACTCGCTTTAACATAATTTCTTGGAATGTTAAAGGTCTTAGGGTAGACGAAAAGAATGGTTATTCTGAGGCATATCAATTACTTGGGAGCTCATATAGTTGCTTTGCAGGAGACCCACTTGTTAACGGAGGAATTAAGCTGTCTTAAAAACTATGGGGTGTATGGGCAGGGTAAGGAAAAGGCATCGGGGTGGCGATCCTAATAAGAAATAATTGTCCTTTAGGGTTGAACAGGTGCTGTCAAGGGAGGATGGTAGGGGCTATCTGTCGGGGTTTTAGCTGGCAAAGCAATTTCCTTGACTTCTATTTATGGCCCCACCCTTCTTCCGTAGATTTTTTGCCTCCATAGAAAGGGATATCGCAGCCATACCTATAGATCTACTTATTTTGGCTGGGGACTGGAAATGTGTGCCAGTAATTTGGAGGATAGGATACCTTTATCTGGTAGGCCCCTAAGCAAGGCACAGGTCGCCTTGAAAAAGATGGTGGAGGCGATTGCTCCGGCGGATCCGTAGGACCCACTCCAAGAAGGGTAACATTATGACCTTTACTTAGCGCCCATAAGTCTCAGTCACGTATTGATTTTTTTGTTAGCAGTGCGGTTCTTAGGGAAGTGAAGGACATGACGACCGAGGCTAGGTCCTTTCAGATCATTCCCCTATCTCTTTGTCGTGGGAACCAAGTCCTGCTCCTCCCAAACCAGTTAGGTGGAGACTGAATGATTTGTTGCTCTCAGAAACTACAGTGCAGGAGGAGTTAGACGAATCCCTGAGAGGATTCATCCAGTTTCAATTACCATCCCTACAAAATCAAAAGCTGGCATGGCCGACATGTAAAGTGCTATACATAGGGGCAGTTCAGGCTCTGGCAGCCAGGAGGAATAAATTGAGGAAGGCAAAGGAGGAATTCATTCTGGGGGTGATAGATTCGCTATCTCCTCTGGAGGGATCCTCAGGAGAAATTGATCTGGAACTTAAAACCTTGTGGGGGGAATGGGCGGATATCTGATATGGTAAGGTGGAATACTGGTTGGATAGGATTCAGGCTAAATATCTACTCCAGGGGGATGTCCCAGGTCGTTTGCTAGCGACCAGGGTTAGGGAATGGGAAGCTAGCAGAACTATTACCTCTATTTGGCATGGGGGGAAATTGATAACGGACCCTCAAAAAATGGCAGATGCATTCGCGTCCCATTTTACTGACCTATACGGGCTAGGAAACATAGCTGGAGAGGAGGAAATCAATGCCTTTCTTGAGGGAATACCCCTCCCGGTGTTGGACGAAGTGCAGGCTAGAAAGTTAGTGGCTCCTATTACGGATTTGGAGATATTGGGGGTGGTGCAATCCTTACCGACTGGTAGAACTCCTGGACCAGATGGTCTTATGGCTAAGTTCTATCAAGCACATATTCAGACTTTACTTCCACTTTTGTTAGAGTTTTTTAATACTATTATGCAAGAGGGGTTGTCCCATCCGCTGTTGTACCAGGCATTTATATTATTGATCCCTAAACCAGACAAACCCAGGGATCGGGTGGATAGCTATAGGCCTATAGCTTTAATGAACCAGGATATCAAGATTTTAACGAGAATTTTGGCTAACAGAATATTGAGCATTGCTCCAAGCTTAATCAGTGAGGAGCAGGTGGGATTTATGCCAGGGAGGGGGGCTCAGGACACTCATAGGAAGCTTCATCATATACTTAGCTATGCACCAGATTCTCAATTACCTTTAGCTTTAATATCATTAGACGCTGAAAAGGCGTTCGATAGGGTTTCCCATTGTTTTTTGTTCGCCACAATGCGGAAGATGGGTTTTCCGGAGGGTCTGCTTAAAGGTATTAAACATCTTTATGCCGCCCCAACGGCTAGGATATTGTGCAATGGGTATAGTTCACAAGAAATATTGCTAAAAAATGGGCTAGACAGGGATGTCCTCTATCACCAATATTATTCAACATTTATTTCAAACCCTTGCTAAGAGCTCTCAAGGAGGACAAACTTATAAAAGGGTAAGGGTAGGGGAGGGAACTTAAATTTTCAGTTTTTGATGATGATATTCTGTTGCATCTAGAGGACCCAGTTTTAAGTTTTGAGACAGTAAGGGTTTTAATTGGGCGCTTTTAGGCGGTATCAAATTATAAATTGAACTTAATTAAAACCCAGGTTCTCCCCTGACCCGCATGTATATAGGGCGGATTTCCTTATTAAGTCTCCAGTGGAGGACGGATGAGATTAAATACTTGGGCATTCGATCACGGCAAACAGAGAAAGAGGGGCCGAGGCAAACATGGAAGGGTGGTATCTGTAATAAGAGGAGATATATTGAGATGGAATAAGCTCCCTTGAACTTTATAGCTAGACTTGGCCTCATCAAAATGAACATATTGCCAGGTTATTATACCCACTATATATTGCCCTTATGATATCCATACCACTTGGTTTAGGGTCATCAGGAAGCTTTTTTCTGATTTTTATGGAACTCTAAACCACCCAGGAAGAAATATGAATTACTACGGTTGCCTCAGGTAATGGGTGGGATTAAACTTCCTGATCTCCAAGTATATTACGTGGCAGGACAATTGGGTTTTATGCTTCACTGGGTCAGGAGACTGATGGGAAACATATACCCCAACATGGCTACAAATGGAGAGGCAAATGTTGAAGGAGCGGGCTTCTCCCGGAGGCATTATTGTATGCTAATTTTGTAAAAGAGTTCATTAAAGGGTGGAACCTCGATTGGGAAGTCAATGAGTGTGGTGGTCCTCCTTACCCCTGCGCAGAGAAAAGCACAGTTGAAAGCCTGGGACCAACCTGCTGGGTAATCCCACATTCAAAATTGGGGGCAGGTGAGAGCGGTGATGGGCCAACCAGGTGAGGGGTCTAAAGGTGAGGGACCTTATCCAAGGTGAAAGGATTGTTATATCAGCTTCAATGGAGGGGCTGCCCTTCTTTAAAAGACTGCAACTAATTCGATTGTTGGAGGGAGTGGTGAAAAGGATTGGAGGGTTCTCAGACGGCTCATTCACTTGGGATTTCTTGAAGGGAGTGGATCCGAAGGCAAACGCTCTTTCCCAGGTCTATAGAAAGCTGGTGGAGTTTTTAGTCCATCCTCATCCGTACAAGTGGCATTGGGATAAAGTAATGGCCCGCCCACTCCCGTCGGCATAAAGCACCCCCATTTGTTATATGCTGGCTCCCCCGCTTTCCTTGTGTGCTGGCGGGGTGCCCAATCCGTCAGCATAATTAATCCTGCCTTGTGTTGTGTGCGATGAGGGTGTCCAATCCCCATCAGCTGCAGCAACCCCCCAAACAGTTAGGTGGCATGCTGGAGCCCACCCCAGCATGCCAAATACCCTATAAAAAAAACTGTCCCACAATGTTTTTTTTTCTTTCACCCTGTAACACAAAATGGTCCTCGTAGTCTCCCTACCCACCACCCGCACTCACCCACTGCGCACCCTCCCCACACACCCCCCACCCCATACTTACCTACAAGTCTGGCGCAATGATCTTCGGTGGACTGGGAACACATCTGCACTCTTCAAAGCCGACCGCAAACTGAGGAAATGCCAGTAAGCTGTATAATGGAATAAATAGGGTTTTTTCAAGTTTGATACATATCTTGGGCATTGTTTGGAATTGTTGCACCAAATTTTCAACATGCGGTTTTTGGGACCCCTCCTCATGAATTCAGTCACTGTCATGGCATTATTCAGTCCTGAAAGGTGATTTCGCAGTCACTGCGTGGAATCACCTTTTCGGACCGATTATGACAAGAACAGTGGCAGTGTTCATGAGGTGGGCTCTCAAAAACCCTATGTTGCAAATCTGGTGGAAGAAATCAAAAAAAATGGCTGTTTTACAAGTGTGCATTGCGCAGTTGCTACACACGCTCATAACTTCATGAATTCATAATATTTTCATGCTAGATTTTCAACGTTGTCATTTTTCTACACCTCCTTGTGAACAGTACAGCTGTCATTTTTCACATCCTGGCCGAAATGTGTTTCCGCACTTTCGGCACACAATAGCCCGGTTGATGTGGGAAATCAGTGTTCAGGGTAGATTACAAAATGGCAGTGACACTGTTCATGAGCAGAGGTCCTAAAATGCCTATGTTGAAAATTTGGTGACGATACTCCATAAAATGACAGTGTCACGGTGCCGTTCCATGGCTACTATATGCGCTCGTAACTTGATGGTCACTAATATTTTCATGCCAGATTTTCAACATTGTCATTTTTCTACACCTCCTTGTGAACAGTACAGCTGTCATTTTTCACATCCTGGCCAAAATGTGTTTCCGCACTTGCGACGCACAGTAGCGGGGTCACTGTGGGAAATCAGTGTTCGCGGCAGATTACGAAAATGACAGTGACACTGTTCATGAGCAGAGGTCATAAAATGCCTATATTGAAGATTTGGTGATGATACTCCATAAAATGACTGTGTTACGAGCGTGCGTTGCGCAGTTTGCACGCACGCTCATAACGTGCATTTGTAATATTTTCACTCTGGATTTTCACTATTGGAATTTTTCCTCACCTCTTGATGAACTGTATAGCTGTCATTTTACATATCCTGCCCAAAATGTGTTTTCCCACGTCCAGCGCAGAATAGCACAGTCGCTGTGCGAAATCACTTTTTGGGACAGTTTGAGGAAATGACAGTCACACTGTACATGAGCAGAGGTGCTAAAATGCCTATGTTGAAAATTTGGTCCCAAACATCCATAAATGTCTGTGTTACAAGCGTGTGTTGCGCATTTCGCTCCCACCCTCGTAATTTCGCAAATTTGCAATATTTACATGCCACATTTTCAACACTGCCATTTTTTTACACCTCCTTATGAACAGCACAGCTGTCATTTTTCACATCCTACCCAAAATGTGTTTCCACACTGCACTACCAAAGCCAATGCCAGCGTGACAACATTCAGCATTGACAAGTGCTTGTTTATCTTGTTTATTGACTGACCTAATGTAATTGAATTAATTATCTATTATTTATTATTCTAAATTGTAATTAGCCAGCAAGGAAATGTTATTGGATGGGATGGTCGTATTTATTGCTGGAATCCTGTTTCATTGAAACATAGAATTTGTTGGCAGATAAGGACTGCTTGGCCCACCCAGTCTGCCCATTTTGTCCCTGCCTATACTGACACTGCAGATGGTTTTATGTAATAACGGTGACAATGAAATAGCGAGTCCAGAATAACAATGAAAGTTTGGCAAGAACAGAAACTGCAACTATTTTTTTTCAGGGGCTCTCGCACCCTCCTTACTTATATAAACAAATTCCAAGGTCGTAGCACATTGAGGAGGGGGTAAATCATTTGTTGCCATGTTGTCCTCACCGATATTCCATTGCCGACAATTGGACTTGCTGTTTCAGAGTCTCTGACCTTATGTGCCACTGCCACAGACCCTAACTGATCTCTGGCTACTCCCCCCACCCCAATTTCCTTTCAAGATTCCTCTGTGCAAATTCCAAGCATGCTTAAAGATTGCTACTGTTTTCACCTGTACTGCCTCTACTTCTGTTTTGTTATTGTTTGCTTTGTATGGAGTCCTGAGCCTCAGGGGAAGGATGCTGTAGAAATGAAGTTGCCTTGCCTTGCCTAAGTTAAATAATTTGAGGGGGTTGTGGGACTTTATTTATATTATGGAATTTTTTTTTGACGTGCTTGTTCATATATACTGCCCTGAGCCCCAAGGAAAGGACACCGTAGAAATTAATTTGCCTTGCTGGCTGCTCTGTTGATAACCTTCTTTAACAGCTCACTGGAAATGGACCCAGTACAGGTGGACTGGAGAAGGGCTGACATGTTCCCTCTGCATAACAACTGCAGCAGGGAGGATACCAGCAACTATAGGCCAGCCAGTCGTACTTCAGTGGTGGGGAAACTGACGGAAACTCTACTGAAAGAAAGCTTGGCTAAGCATCTGGAACCAAGTGGGCTGCACCATCATGAGCAGCACGAATTCACAGGAGGAGGGTCCTGTCAAATGAATCCGATAGATTCCTTTGACTGGGTGACCAGTGAAATGGATCAGGGGATGGCAGTGGATGTGCCCTATCTGGACTTTCGTTACTAATCCAGTCACTAGTGCATATGAAAAGGTAGTTTTACAAGAAATCAACAAGCTGTTTGAAAATGGCTCTAGATTTGTCTGCAGAAACTTAATATCAATAGAGAGAAAAGCACTAGAAGAGCTGAAACAACTCCCAGATGATACCATAACACCTGAAAAAAGGGAAATGTGGTCTTCAGGTCAGCAGATTTCTATCACAAAAGTGTCAGTGAGATATTAAGCAATGACAGATTCTATAGAAAACTGAATGCTAATCTAAGTCATTTTTAACAAAAACTGTTAGATCTCCTGTGACAGGGCAGAGATAATGCTGACCCTCCCTTCATTCTCCTGGGTCCAAACAACTGTAGCTGTATTTTGCAGTTATTGGACCCCATTCTCAAAGAAATTAGATAGCTGCAAGCCACAGGGGCGCTAAATGCATGGCGCAAACGGCTTGCAAACAGTTTTGGATTCTCAAAACCCAAGCCCTTTGTGCGCAACATGCGACGAGTTAGCCCAGTTTTTGCTAGTCTAACATCATCAACCTTTTTACAGGGCGTGTACCAAGTCTGTGGTGTAAGCCATCGTAAAAAGGATGTAGTGTTGCAAAGGCACCTGACCTACAAGAATTGGGCACATCGTGCACCAGAGAGCATAGGCCAAGCTGCACCATTGGTGCAGAGATTCTGTACACCCTGTGCCAACCTTTGAGAACCGAGTCCATTGTATTCACCTACTTGAACATTGTATGAACTCAGGTTACCTAACTGCTACCACTGTATACTGCTCTTATTGTGTATCCAGTCCAAGCGAAATCCAAACCTCCCTATCTAATGAACTGCCAGTGTGTCCCCCAAGTGTGTCCCCCAACTGTAGTGATGACAGGTGTTAGCATGTGGTTAAGTTCCTTTATTTCCCTCAACTACCACCATTTACAAGCAATTTACAAGTAATTCAGCTTAACTACAGTGTGATAATGAATTAATTTACCAGTTTTTTTTTTTTTTTTACCAGGTGAGACACACTAAGCTGTAAGCTTGTTTGCAGATGCAACCTGGGAGCAGGAGGAAATTAAGTGACTTGCTTAGGATCACACAGTATGCACTTAGGGGGCTGTGGGATTCAAACCCAGGTCTCCTGATTTGCAGCTCAGAGCCTTAACCCTCTGCGCCATACTGCCACCTCGCACCTCATTTAAAAAGGGAAGGCTTTTTCTTAAAAAAAGTCTGTTGCAACAGCTCTATTTCTACTCTCCTATAACTTTCTTGCTGTTAAATTCATACTATCAGGAAGGCCACCTGATACCTGTACCTTTCTTTCCCTCTGCTTTCTGGTCTTAAAGTCTTTTCTTTCCCTACGTTAAAAGAAATTCATTTATCCATATTCCTCCATCAGAGTTAAGGCTCATGTAAGCACCTTAGCATTTTATCTTTAAGGAGTACTGAGGTATATGACAATAATGTGTAGATTACACATGAATGAGTTGGAGTAAGCTACTGAAATAAGAAGCTTATTTAAACCCTAAAGAAGAAAAAGGCAAAGATTATAAACAATCAGGTAGCGATATGCGCCCTTCTTAGTATATGGTGGTAACTGTGTCTCGACTTGCAAGCCGGGCAAGGTGCGGTTTTATTTAAGCTACTGTTTTTTTTTTTTTAAGTTAACAATTTCGAATACTAACTAGGCATTCATATTAAGATGCAGTGTGCGTAGTTGTACTGTAAACCAGGGAGTTTAAAAAAGCGAGTAAAAGTCTGCTTTAACCAGGAAGTTTGAAACGAGTGACCCCCCTTTAAGCTCCTCTGCAGCAGTTCAAGTACCGCTTTAAAACGCTAGTTCTAACTAAAGCATGGAAAACAAACGCAAGATAGTGAGTCTAGGTAAAATAAGTATTTCCATGTGGATATTCCCAATAAATGCTTAACGTTCCTCTTAGTCAGTCAAAAAAACATACGGAAGCTTTTGTTTTGTGTGACGGAGTGTGTTTTGTGCCCTCAGAGACTGTAGGAGCCGTTTGTTTGTTTTTTATATATAATACACTCCAAACAGTTTAAATTACAGCAATACAGAACAGATATGGTTGTGAACACAATTATCTAAGTCATTTGTTGTTGGTAAAGAAGTGTTTTCTGTTACCTGTATCAGGTATTTTGTTTGAGGTTAGGTTTTTCCTTATGTAAGGCTCCGAGGGAGTTCTAACCTACTCTGTGTCCTAATCTATACGAGCTGGCTGTCCTTTCTTCCCTCTCTTTATGGACATGACACAGAGGGGGCGGAGCTTCATCTGAACCTTTAGTGATTTTCTCTAATCTATATTATATTAATAAAGTTCTAAGTATGAAACACGATGTAAATGATTGATAATAGGATTAGTTCATGTTTAAATAATATAATAAATCTGTTTTCTTATAACTTATTTGTCTTATGACAAAGTGGGAAGAGATTCAGGCCCTTCCCCTGTATGACAAGTATATATGTGGTGCTTTCATTCATTCAGACAGGAAGTCTAGTGAGGTGCAGACGTATTCTGTTCCGAGCTGTGGAAACACTAGCTAATTCTAGTGTATGTATGAAGATCACCTTCTTTAATGTTCTGTATTTTTTTTTTATTTTCTGATGAACCAGTCTGTTGATTTAATCTAAGTTTATCTGGAAAAATAAACATTTTCTTTGATTCTGCAACATGTGCTTGGAGTCCTTTTAATCCCACACCTCACATACAGGTATTTGTATTCTTAACTGAATTCACAGCTGCCAGCAATTAGTGTAAATACGTGTGTAACAGCTCAGTGTAAAGCTTAAACAGCTCAGCTTAAAAAGGTGCAAGTGAAAACGGATTTAGCTGCACCCTGCTTCGGAGTGCTCCGAATCTCCGATTCTCACTTTTTTGGTTCTTTTTATGGCAGTAGTGAACAATGTGTTTGGAAGCAGGGCAGGGCACAAAAAAAAAACACTTTAGAACAATTTTAAATTCTTCTACTGGAAGGTGAGGCATATTGGATGAAACGTACTGACAGATTTGAGCATGCAGCCTAGCTAATGTCCCATTTCTTCTGCCACCTCCTGGCACGCTCCTGTCATTGTGCTTTCGTTGTTTTTCTCACTACACACAATGTTCTTCTAGCGCTGGCAGGAATAGAGTTGCATTCTTCAGCTTTGCTGAGCAAAGTAGTTTTCTGACTTGCAAGGCTTGTTGCTTAAAAGCTGAGAATGGGAACTGCCATTTCCATACGTGTGTGTATGGTGGGGGGGTAAGCAAAAATCTTGAAATACGGTATCTTTAGAAGATTTATGCAGCATCTAATAATTTTCCAGCGACGCTGTATTAACTGTACATCAGAAACTACTTATTATACAGTACAATACAATAAGTTATTGAAACAAACATTGCTAAAGGACAGTGCTGCCTGACTGTCCGATGCTCATCAGTATATGAGCTCCCATTTATCTGACCTCCTGTTTATCCAAACTGATTGGATGTCCTCCAAGCAGTTTGGATAAACGGAGTTGGACTGTACCTATGTATCTCTGTTACATTCTGTATATTTGATCCACCTCTGTACTCATTATATTTCTCTGTACTGTATGTCAGTCTGTGCAATTGTATATATCTTTTTAGAACATTCTTATGCGTTCCCTCTCCCCTTTTACCCAGGACACATCTGGAAACATGATATTTGTGCTCGGTATGTTTTTTCCTGGTGAAACATTTTAATAAATAAATTAATTAATAAATGAATGTGAGATTTCAGACAGTGAATTCAGGTACTGTATATCTGGATAAGTGACCCCATTGCCCCAGTGTATTTTTTAATCATACCTAAGGTACATCAAAAATCTTCCAAAACCACCAAGCTATCCTATTGTTTCACATATGGGATCATTTCAGATAACTTGTGCAAATTCATTAAGTTAGTTTCATTTATTTTTTAATTCATGTTTATTGAACACCCTGGGTACTTAACAGATATCAGTTTACAATTTTGACAAAATCAACAGTTTTTTTAAGTTATTTGTGAAGATGTGTCAGGAAAACCTAAACTCTTATCTAAGGGATGCAATACACACCTTTTAAAAATGCAACATCTTTAAAGGGGGACCTGACTTTTGGTTCTTAGGAAGTGATGTAGAACCACTTTACACTTCTATCAATTACCATTACCAAGCCATCAAAGCTCAAGAATGCTTTCTAAGCAAAAGTCCCCTTCAGGAAAACTTTTTCATTGGCTTCGTATTAGAAACATAGAAACATAGACGTTGATGGCAGATAAGCACCGCAAGGTCCATCCAGTCTGCCTTTCTACCTTATGAATGTGCCATAGGCTTTTATCTGTCAATGGCCTATCTATTCATATTCATATGTATTGCTCCCTTATGTCTACCCCATGCCTGTTTGAAGCTCTGCACTGTATTCATATCCACCACTTTCTGAGGTAGGCCGTTCCATGCATCCACCACCATTTCTGAGAAGAGGAACTTCCTCACATTACAGCTTAATCGGCCTCCCTCTAATCTCATGTCATGTCCTCTTGTCCTGCTATTTTTCTTATATTGAAACATGTTAAACTCTTTCACCTTGTTAATGCTGTTAAGGTGTTTGAATGTTTCGATCATATCATCTCTCTCTCTCCTTTGCTCTAGGGTATACATATTGAGCTCCGTTAATCTGTCCACATATGTTTTCTGATGCAGTCCCTTCACCATTTTGGTTGCCCTTCTCTGGACTTCCTCCATTTTGTTAATGTCCTTGCACAGGTGCGGCCGCCAGTGCTGCACACAGTACTCCAGATGGGGCCTAACCAGTGTTTTGTAAAGAGGGATTATTACCTCCCTCTTATGACTTGTGATACCCCTACTAATACATCTCAGCATCTCCCTAGCCTGACCTACTGCTTTAGTGGTCTGCTTGGATGATTTCAGGTCATCTGTGATGATGATGCCCACATCTCTTTCTTCCCTTGTGATTGCCAGCAACTCCCCTCCCAGACTATAGGTCGCTTCAGGGTTTCTCTTCCCTATGTGCATGATCTTGCACTTCTTTGCATTAAACCCCAGTTGACACTCTTCAGACCATTTTGCCAGTTATTCCAGATCTCTTCTCATTCTGTTCACCCCATCGGGATCATTGACTCTGTTGTAGATCTTGCTGTCATCTGCAAACAGGCAAACCTTACCCTCCAGTCCATCTGCAGTGTCACTGATGAAGATATTGAAGAGGACTGGCCCTAGGACTGATACCTTAGGTACTCCTCTTGTGACTTGCAACTCTTCTGACTGTACACTGTTTACCACCACTCTCTGTTTTCTGCCCACCAACCAGTTTGCCACCCAGTTGACCAATGTCTGACCCACCCCAAGCCTACCTAGCTTATTAATCAGTCTTCTGTGTGGAACAGTATTGAAAGCTTTGCTGAATATAAGGTAGGTGATATCAACTGCACCCCCTTGTTCCACCACTCTGATTACCAAGTCAATGAAATTTATGAGATTAGTTTCACAGGACCTTCTTGTTATAAACCCATGCTGTCTTGGATCCTCTGCTCTTATAGATTCCAGGTGTTGCACTATCCTTTTCTTAAGGAGTGCCTCTATAATCTTGCGCACTACTGAGGTAAGACTGACTGGTCTGCAGCTCCCTGCTTCTTCCCTGCTGCCACTCTTGTGAAGTGGGATCACATGAGCCCTTCTCCAGCCTTCTGGGGCCTCTCCTGTGCTCGGAGACTCACTAAACAGTTCTGCTAATGGCTCTGCTAGTTCCACCCTTAGCACTGAAGTGTGTGTTAATACACAGTTACTCTGAATTCAGTGGTGACTTTTTCGTACAAGCATGTGGAACGGTAGTGGGTGGCTCTAGGCACCATCATTTGCCAATCTTTTCTTGGGGTATTGGGAAGAGAAATATATCCTCACATCTTCAATAATGACCACAACCCACAAACATGCGACATCAAAAAGTGGTACTGCTTTATTAATGATATGGTCTGTGTGTGGGATGGGACAGAGCAGCCAGCAACAGTTTTCAGGCACGTAGAATGATCTAAACCTCAAATTTGCCCAAAGTTTAAGAAAAACTGCTCTTGACTTATTTCTTTATTTATTTGTTTTTGGTAACCGGGTAAGTGCACTAGAGTACAAGTCAAAAACGAGTTACAGGTAGGAAATACAGAGATTGGGAATAACAAATACAATATGATACATGAGATAAAACAGCCTTTACAGAGGAGTGAAATTACATAGCACATAAGAGGATGGTATACATTACACAAGGTAAGAGGCAGCGAGAGACAAGGCAAGGTGGGAACACTAGGGAATAAGCTGATGCAAACATGAAAGATGCATTAAGCTAAGTCAAGCTACAGTAGGAAGCAAGTGCAGGAACAGAAATCAAGAGTTACTAAAATGCATAACAGCAGAGCAGAGTGACTGGGGAAAGGGAGAGGGTTAGAGTGGGCATGTTGATAGAAGTGCCAGGTAGGGTACATTGGCACAAATCCATGGATGAAAGACATTTACAAGTGTCAAGGGATATGAGGTAATCAAAGAGGGCTAGCTTGAAGGCAGGGTGAGATGTAGAGCATCTGATGTCAAGCAGAAGTGAGTTCAAGAATTTAGGGTCATAGAAGGAGAAAGCAAGTTCACACATTCTGGTGGAGCATTTGGGGACAGAGAAGTAATTATGTGAAAACAGCGACTCCTAATAAGCGCCAACCACAGAGTGAGAAAAGAAACACCTGACATAAACAGGGAGATGGACATTAGGGTGACCGCAATGGTCACTTACTGCATCCAAAGAAAAACACCATATGTATTTTTATGTTGGCATGCTTGCACAGCCAACATCTTGTGGTAGTGCAGATTTGGAGGCTCAGTCACTGTTGGGTGAATGCAGGCACACACCAGTGGGTGCATCCTGCATTCCCATCAGCCAGCAGCAGGGGCCAACACCCTGCCTAGCTAATGAGGTGAAGAGATTAGAGAGAAGGTCTGCTGCAATGAGAGTGAAGCTCTCATGTAGCATAACCACAACACGCCTCCCCCTACGTGCAGGCAACATGGCGGCAGTGACTGCCGCTGTTGCCTGTCAACACCCCCATTTATTGTGTGCTGATGGGGGTTCCCAATCCCCATCATCATCATTTAACCCCCCCCTTTTTTTGCTTGCCGAGGGGGTGCCCAATCTCCCTCAGCTCCTGTGGCCTTCCCCTTTCCTTGTTTGCTGATGGGGGTGCCCAATCCCCCATCAGCTAAAATACCCACCCACACACACACACACACACACTCAGGTGGCATGCTGGGAGCTCCCCCAGCATGCCAAAGCACCTAATAAAACAAAAACGGTCCCTTGATGTCTTTTATTTTTTTTAACCTGTAAAGCAAAAACGGTCCCTTGTACTCTTTCAACCCCCCCTACCACAACCTGCACCAACCCACTGCGCACCCTGCCTCCCCACACCCCCACACCCATACTTACCTCTGGAGTCTGGCATGATGATCTGCACTCTTCAAAGCCGACCACGAACTGAGGAAATGCCAATAAGCTGTATAATGGAATAAATAGGGGGTTTTCAACTTTAATGCATATCTCGGGCATTTTGGGGAATTTTTACACCAAATTTTCAACATGGGATTTTTGGGACCCCTCCTCATGAATTTGGAACTGTCATATCGTTACTCTGTTCCAAAAGGTAATTTCGCAGTCATTGCACAAAATCACCTTTCAGGACCGATTAATGAGATAACAGTGCCACCGTTCATGAGGTGGGCTCTCAAAAAGCCTATGTTGCAAATTTGGTGGAAAATATCCAAAAAATGGTTGTTTTTCAGTGTACATTGCGCAGCTGCTACGCAAGCTCATAACTTAGTGAATTCTCAATATTGTTATGCCAGATTTTCAACATTGTCATTTTTGTACGCCTTCTTGTGAACAGTACAGCTGTATTTTTTCACATCCTGGCCGAAATGTGTTTCCGCACTTCCAGCCCACAATAGCACGGTTGCTGTGGGAAATCAGTGTTTGGGCCAGATTATGAAAATGACAGTGACACTGCTCTTGAGCAGAGGTCCTAAAATGCCTATGTTGAAAATTTGGTGACGATACTCCATAAAATGACTGTGTTACGAGTGTGCATTGGCAGATTGCAAGCACGCTCATAACGTCGTGCATTTGTAATATTTTCACTCTGGATTTTCACCATTGGCATTTTTCCACACCTCTTGATGAACAGTACAGCTGTCATTTCACTCATCCTTCCCAAAATGTGTTTTTGCACATCTGGCGCAGAATAGCATGATCGCTGTGTGAAATCAGTCTTTGGGACAGTTTGAGGAAATAACAGTGACACTGTACATGAGCAGAGGTGCTAAAATGCCTATGTTGAAGATTTGGTGCTGAACATCCATAAAATGACTGTGTTACAAGCGTGCGTTGTGCATTTCCCACCCACCCTTGTAACTTTGCAAATCTGCAATATTTACATGCCACATTTTCAACACTGGCATTTTTTTACACCTCTTTATGAACTGTACAGCTGTCATTTTTCACATCCTGCCCAAAATGTTTTTCCGCACTGCACTACCAAAGCCAATGCCAGCATGACAACATTCAGCATTGACAAATGCTTGTTATGTGGGGCTATCCCCACTCCTCTCTGGGGGCGCAAGCCCTATGCCCACCAAAATAAAGACAACTTCGGGAGGGAAGTAACTAGAAAAATGGAAAGAAAATAAACATTTTTATTTTGTCTGCCACTAGACCCAAATCTGAGTCCCTGGCTCCAGCGGCAGTGTAGCATACAGACTGTTACATCATATGCAATAGCTTATAGAGCTTAGCCAAGCATCATCCCATATCCTGTTGTAGCAAGTGTAGCTCCCTGCTGTAATTGCTCTACAAGATATAGCGACTTTTTCCGCCAGTCACTTTACTTCCAAGCACTATTATTAAGTCACCTACATTGTCGCTGTTTTCATATAGTAGTAGCAGCCACAGCCACTGCAAGCTATATCCAGATATTTCGCAAAATTTCTAAAGAGTTTCTCTCTGCTGCCCCTAATTTGGTAATGCAGAAAGAAGGAGATTTCTTCAGAAATATTACATACATTTCAGGAAATAGCTGGCAATGGCTGTGGCTACTACTGTAGGGTGCTACTGATAGGGAGCAGAGCTGAAGTCATGGACCGGAGGGATTGAGGGCAGTCAACATGGGTGAACATGGCTGCTAGGGAAGAGGGAAGAGAAGAATGAATTATATTGTCTGTCAGGCAGCCCAAGGAATATGAGCGATGGGAAGAGGGAAATAACCAGCGGAGGTCCAAATAGTGTGTATAGTGCTGTTTAAGACAAGGGGCAGACAAAGCAAATCTACAGACATTGTTGTAGGCAACATCCCATGCTTGTAAGATGTTAGCTTGTGCCTCTGCGAAAACAAGCAAAGCATAGCAAAGACCGGGGAGCAGTAGTCCTTGGAGGACAGAAATCCTGACAGTAGGGATCAGGGCATGACACACATGATAGGCTAGCCTGATTCTAATATTAACGGACTTTCAAGCCACGTTGACATGAAGAGAGAAATTAAGGGATGGAACCAGTGTGACCCCGATGAATTTGAAAGAGTGGGTAACATATACAGATGAGCCATCAAGACATGAGACCTGAAGCAAAAGGGTCAGGGTGCAGGATTTCCAGTGGGACCCAAAGAGAATTGCCTGGGTCTTGGCAACATTTAGTAGCAGGCAGTGGGATGTGAGCCATGTTTGGATTTGATGCAGATCAGAAGAGAAGTAGGAGTTAATCTCATTAATAGACCTGGAAGAGACATAGAGAACCAAGTCATCAGCATAGAGTAAGGTGTGACAGTGGGAGGGGATGGCAGGTAGGTTGTTTATAAATATTGAAAAAAGCACGGTCCCAAGAACAGAGCCTTGCAGGACTCTGGTGGGTAGTGGGACTGGAGAGGAGAGGACTTTATGATAGGAGACAGACTGGGAGAGATTGTGCAGATAGCTGGAGAACCAGGCAGTGATGGTCTGGGAGGTGCCCCCCCCCCCAGTAAACCTAGCTGGTGTGCAAGAGCAGGGGGTGGTTGACCAAGTCAAATGCCTTTGATAGGTCAATTAAGATGGCTCCAGGGAGATGTCTTTTCTCCATGCTGGTTTTTGTGTCACTGGTGAATTACACTAGGGCCAATGTGGTACTGTGGCCTGGTCTGAAGCCATGCTGAGCAAGGGATAACAGGTTAAAGTTGGATAAGAAGTCAGACACCTGGTGATAAATATGCTTCTACATAAGCTTACTGAGGGTCGGCAAGAGTGCTATGGGGCAGTAGTTCATAGGACCTTTTTGGGTCACCCTCTTTGAAGACAGGGATAACCCTAGCATTTTTCCATGAGGGGGCACAGTACTGGAGCTAATGGAGAGATTAAACAAGCACATAACAGGGGTAGCAAGAGGGGGAGGCACCTAACTTGAGAATTCTAAGTACTAGCCCAACGAGACTTGCGCTGCCATGAGGAGATATCGTGTTAAGGATCTATAGAACATCACACCTAGTGACCAGGCAGAGAACCAGGGAAGATGGGGTGGAGGGAAATCAGGGGGTGGAGGGGCGGCAATGATGGGCATGTCAGAGGAAGAGCAAGGGGGGGCAGTAAACAGTGAGTCGACGGCATTAGCAAAAGTATTAGGATTGTCACAGGAGACATAATAGGTTAGCATGTCTGGGGGGTTTAGGTGGTATTGCGCCCCTATATGTGCTTGATTTGTGCCCAATACCTTTTTGGGTTATGAGACGAGACATGGAGAAGGTCTCTATAATAGTTGCTTTTGGCAGCATGCATCTCTCTCTCTTACTTGAGTTCTATAGGGAGCAATAGGCAACAAAGTCGGAATGAAGGGATGAGGCTTTCCTTCTGGTCTATAGCCTGTCTTTGGCTTTAAGCATATGGAGAAGAGGGCTAGTCAACCATTTAGTGGGCAAGCCCTGAACCCTGTGCCTTATGGAAGAAATGTGCTTAGTCTTCAGGGAGGGCAGGGAGTTGGTAAAATACTCCATGGCCAGGTCAGTGTTGTCAGTGGTGAATAGGGGGACCAGTCGTCCTGCTGGAGATCAAATAGAAAAGCCGTGGGGTCGAAGTCAGACATGCTAACTATTTTGGGCAGGTATGATGGGGGTGGGCATCCCAAACACAAATTATAGGAGAATGGTCACTAATGGAGTTAGATAGCATGGTGACAAAGGAGATTCTATCTGATCTGTTAGTGAGGATCCAGTCGAGGAGGGCGTGGCTTGTATTGATGCTAGAATGCCTCATGGGTTCAGTGTCAAGCTGAGTTAGATTGGCTTTGCTGATGTTAGAGCCTAGGATAGGGGAGCTTGGACCCAGCCAATCCTGACTGAAGTCACCAATGCAAAGCACTTCATTATTTTTGGTGGCACGGGTTAAAAATTTAAGGAATTCCTCTAGTCCTTGTTTGCAGGATACGGGGGGAATGTAGGGGAAAACAATATTCAGTTTCTTGGCATCACCCAGCAGAAGCAGAGCATTAAGCACTTCACAGAACGCAAACAGGGTGCAGGGTAATAGGGTAACTTTAAGGTGGGACTTAGAAAAAAGTGTCAGGCCACTACCCCTTTTGGATAAGGACCAACTGACATGGATCATATTGTAGCCAGGTAGGGCACACAGGGAGTCGGGGTGAGAAGGCTTAAGCCAAGATTCAGTTATTCCTAGGAGGTCAGGCTCATGGGTAGCATACCAGGCTACCAGCTCAGCATGATTGGCCACAAGGCTTCTTATGTTTAGGTGGGCAATCTTTAGGCCTTTAGATTGGGGCCCCACTAAAAAAAAACAGCCTGATGGGGTGGGAGCCCTAATGACATGGGGCCAGGGTTGGACTCCGCATCTCCTGAGAGGGAAAAAGAGAGAGTCATAAATTGGTTGCAGCAATCATGAAAGCAAAGGTGATCCTAGCACAAATGGTGCATTTAGATCAAATGAGGTACCTGAGGAGGTGGAAAAAACATTGTGGGCTTAGATAGATACTGAACAGGGCCAGTGAATTGCAAGGGAAGAGGTAGCAAGTTGGAGAATGTTAACTCCACCAAGTTGACATCAGTACCAGGGAGGCAGCAATGGAAGGGGCAATATAGTCCAGAGCAATAATGTAACAGACAGGGATCAGGAGGATTAAGAAATAAGGGGAAGGCTGCATGGTGACTGGAGTGATAGAGTTTAATGGGGAGGGACAGAGGAGGTAGATGGTTAGAAGCACATGTGATTGACAGCTGGATGGTCAGGTTTCACGGCAATGTACACTACCCCTTTATTGCCAGAGACCAGTCAGGGAGGGCTGTGGGTGGAGAAAATGTGTATTTAATGAATGGAGGGCGAGTGGGAGAAAAATGAAGCAGGGACAAGGAGCGCTCACAGCTAAAAAGCTGCTCCAGAAAAGGTGCCAAGTTTAAATTGAGCTCCTAGAGTGAGTTGTGCTGCAGCTTCTCAGGGTCCGATACCTGATTGTCGCGGGGTTCAATTCATGAAAACAGCAGGAATCATAAAATATCATGTAAACACCCTGAGGTGCTGTTTTATTGCCAGGTTTGTACAGATGGCATCTTCAGATGTAAACTTTTGTCAGGTTACTATAAAAAAATACAGAGAGTATGGGCTGGGAGTTTAGCTAGGAGACCTCTCACTAGAACATTGCAGTTGGACCTTACAATGCCCTCTAGAGACCAGGAACTGAACCCATCGCATGGTATGGTCACCCTGCCAATACCCCTGGGTTTCTCAGAGTTCCTCTGCAGTCTGAGTATCTGCCCACCAGGCCTCTGTAGCTTCCTCACCAGTCTGAGTCCTCTCTTGGTAAATTCCAAGTGAGCAGCTTCTAGCATCCAGGTAGCCCAAACCTGACCTTTGGAGGTCCAGGGCCAATCCCAGGCCACAGTGATTCCTCCTTGCTTTTAGGCTTTACAGGACTTTCAACCTGAGCTCCACCTTAAGCTTGCCTCACCTTCACCTTTGGGTAACCAGGATCTCAGTACTTCAACACTGCATGTCTCTCTCTCTCACGTTTGGCTGCTTCTCTGGCTCCACACTGCTTCTCCCTGAGGTTCCTCTCTGCTCCTCAACCCAAAGTAAATCTAAATTGTAGGTTACCTGAGCATCTCTTATATAGAGCTCAGCCATCACATGATTTAATCAGCCATGTTCTATTAAACAATTAAAGGAATACTAAATTTATAATTCACACAACTGCATTATTTTCAAAGAAATATACAGGATACATATATGGGGCAATTGTTACACAATGCTAAGCCCCTTACAAAAGCATAAACATAAATACAAACAAATATCCTTTTCAGAAATTTCATCCCTTTAAAACTAATCACTTTCTGGCAGGACAAGACCCAAGCCTTCCCTATACACTAATGCAATTAAGGGCCAGCCCTTCCCTAAGGGAACATCTTTCTAAAATGGCTGCAGCTGCTGAAATAGCAGCAGCAACAGAAACACAGATCTAGAAGCTTCTGAACTCCCAGCTTCCAGGTACAAATTACCTTTAAAAAGCATAGATTCTTCTAGAGATGAACTCAACCTTTAACAGTTATCCCGCATTTGCTTTTATAGTTTATACATCTCTTTTCTAAAGCTATCAAATGCTTCCTTATATCATGTTTTGTTTCACAGAAATAGTCTCAACTGTTTCCTAAAATCAGCAGCAGCCTGCAAACAGAAAACTATTTAGCACAGGTATATTTGCCTAGATTTACTGCTCAGCACTTTGTTACACTTGTACTTGGGGGGGGATTTCAGAACACGATCTAGACTGAAGACTACCCTGATAGTGGCCAGCTATCAAGGCTCAAAGATAAACAAAATATAAAGTACAACAAACTTACATAGAAGGAAAAAGGTAACTACAACTTTATTTTATTTCCAGGGACTACTACATGCTATACACATCCCTAATTTGGCATCATGGGGTAAACTTTGTTGAAGCTGAGCTGCTTTATCCATCATTACAGTTTTCCAACTGGGTTGGGGTCACCCACCCTATCACACTGATTTTCAGTGGTAAGGTGATGACTCTTGGAGGGACTGGGGAGGGCTAGTGAAAAACAAGCCCTCAGACCCTAAAAGTGGGAGAGAAAGATAAGGGGGTTAGCCAAATAATTTATATTTTATATTTAGTTTTTGTTGACCGGGTAAGTGCACTAGACAAATCCTGCCTATTTTCAGGCACAACCCGGGGAGGGGGATACAGATGAATGCCAACTGACCTTGAACCAGATTAAGCTGTTGGTGGTATTTTTAGTGAATGAGGGAAATTTGGCCAGGACACCAGGGAAATTCCCCTACTCTTTTCGATAAGTGCCATGGGATCTTTAACATCCACCTGAACTACCACCAATCCAGGCAGATGGGACCTCAGTTTAACGTCTCATCCGAAAGACGGCACCTCAGAAGTGCAGCACCCCTCTCATGCTGCACTACAGTGTCAGTACTGGGATATTAACCCAAGTGCCAGATGTGGGAACTGAACCCACAGCCCTCTGATCTCCCGGCCTCAGAGGCGAGTGTGCTACTTACTGAGCCACTGACACTGTAATACAAATGTACAATGTAATACAAATAATACAAAACCTAGGGGTGTATTGGTAAGGGGAAGGGTTGAGAAATGGTGAGCAAGTGGATGAACAGGGAGAAGAGAGACAGAGAAACTGATAGGCAGTACAGCAGTTTAGACAAGGGGCTGTAGAAGTACCGGGGCCAGATTAGCAAAAGAAAACCCCCAAAATATGCCTCAAAACATTCAGAAAGCCCTAGATTATACAGCAACTAGTACAGGCAGCTATACTTTATTCCAGCACTTAATTAAACAAAATTACAATTATTTCAGGCACTTAGTGGTAGCCAGTGTTTAAATTAAACAGGAAAAATTAAGCAGAGATGAGGAACGCTCACGGCTAAGAAGCTGCTCCACCAAAACTTGACAAGTTTAAATTGAGCTCCCAGAGTGAGTTGTACTGCACCTTCTTGGGGTTGCGTAAACTTCGTGGATATCAAACTAGAAGTTGATCAAAATAATATGGTAACAAGCAAAAGTTACAGGACAGCTAAGGCCACCAGCAGCCTCCTCATAGCAGCAGTCATCCCAGACACCTCATAAGTACAATTTCTTATTGTCATTTTTAAGAAATTGGAGAAATTGTTCAGAGAATACTGATTTTGCAAAACAGGCCCAAGAACCAAAAACAGTATTTTTGCAAAGGGGATATGAATAGGAACTGCCGGACTCTCCATATCAGAGAGACAAGGCCATGGATAGATGTATGCTTCTGTCTAGGGGCATCAGCAGGATTGTAAAAACTGGAGGGGGGTGCATATGGTTGCATCATTAGTGGCTTTTTTGGAAAAAAGGAGTTTTGGGGGGTTTGCCCTCTGGAAGAAATTTTGAAGAATATGGTGCCAAATTGCACCTTTTGGAAGCACATTCTATTAAATCAAATTATTTTTAAAAATCAAAATCAACCCAAGTGGTTTTATTGTATTTGGGCTAGCAGAGAACAATCCACTGTCATAGTCAATTTAGTGAAAGCTAGCACTAGCAAACCAACCCACACAGCAGCTCAGACCTAAGAGTAGACTTGCTGCAGTGTGTTTCTTTGTCTCTCCCTTCCCCCGTCTCTTGAAGTTTTGAAGCCTTTCTTGTCCCTTGATTTTTACTTTTTGGGCTATCTAGAAGCAACAATAACAGCAGAGACAATCTTTGATATCTGCTTGAGGGCTGTAGCAAAGGACCAGAAGCCTACCCTGCACATAACAGGCTGCAGGCCTGCAGCTCAGAGCTTAGAGCTTGCCAGCTACTGCATGTCTCTCTCATCTCCCTTCTTAGGGCTGCAGTGGGTGGAACCCTGCAGACCTTTTCGTTTGAGAAAAAGCACTGCCGCATTCCTTGCAAACCAACAACACTTTGGAGTGTCAAAAAAAGTCACCTCCGAGTCAGAACACTGCACACTTGTACTATATTTATTTTACTTTCAGCAGTCCATGACTGCCGCAATGCATAACCCCCCACCTGACCCTCCTTCTCAGCACCCACCCCACCTGACCCTCCTTCTCAGCACCCACCCCCCAGAAACATAATAGTGACACTGGGGGGTGCCCAATCCCCCAGTGTCCCGATCACGAAATCCCTCCCTCCCTCCACTACAGCGCATGCGTGCTTTTTTCTCCATGTATTTTTATACTTTCTCCCCACCTGACCCTCCCTCTTAGCACCGCCCAAGAAACATAACAGTGGCACTGGGGGGTGCCCAGTCTCCCAGTGCAAGAATCCTCACCCCGCCCCTCCGGGATAAAACAAACAACTCAGCAACTTGGGAACCAAAGATGGCATATTTGGACTCGTTTTCTGGAAACTCTTCAAATGCTTGAGTGGATCATAATATCTTCCTGATCATCTTGTTGCTCTCCTTTCTATTGGAATTTACAGTAGGGAATATCTTTCTTAACCATGCTGCCTGCATCCTTAATTTTGAATAGCCATTAGCCATGGGAGTGAATATTCGAACTTTGATTGCTAAAGCTCTTTTGTATTAAAGCTTAAACAGGTAAGTTTCATGTATCCACTAATTTATCTTTAGTATAGCCTGTTGGACTGCATACATGTATGCAAAAATAGGCATAAGCATATGCAAAATTAGCAGACATTTCCTTGCGTTTGACAATAGATTCCAGTAATGTGACATTTTATCCGCTGCAGTACCTATAACAACATTGTACAGTGTTTAGAGATGTTGCAAAATTATATTTTGCCGATGAAATTCCTGCAAAATCAGCAATTTTGGCGTGCAAAATATTTCACGAAATTTGCCCATTACGTGAAATATTTCTCGGAGTGCAAAATGTGGAATTCTGCCTACAAAATGCGAAACTGTGCTGGAAAAGTGGCAAAAGGTGAATTTCACCATTTTGCAGGTGAAATTTTGCCTTCCACAGTTGAAATTTCACACTCTGTGGGTGAAATTCCAAATTTCACTTCCGCTAAAACTTTCTCCAAATGGGTGAATTTCATGAAATATTTCACATAATGAAATTTTCCAATTTTGCACATCTCTAACAGTATTTGTATTTATTTTGTTAGTGAGGGTTAAGGGTTAACACGTGATACACTGTGTGCATTAAGACATTGTTATTTCCCAATCCAGTCATTTAATTTATCCAGTTCCTGTGTTTGTATTTAACCCCTCTTTGGGCAAACCTTTAAGAACACATTCGGTTCCAGTGCTAAAGTAGTATATATTGTTATATCTGAAACAGATTGTACATGTTGATACAGAATGCTGTTGCTTTATAGGTTAACCTGATAAATTCATGGTCTGCACTGAAATCAAGAAGAGCAAGGGATGCAAAGTAGACTTCAGTTTCTGTTGAGAATGCGGAGCATGTTGAACTCTTGGAATTAAGTATTGTCCACATCTGCAATAGGATTAATAATCATACCAAATAGGCAACTCTTTCAGTAATGCCTATTTTTCTATACATGCTTATCTAACTTAACTCATTTAACAGGCTTTTCCCCCAAATGGAGGAAGATGGCGACACCGTGTGTCTCACTGAAAGCATACATCTTTTAAAATACACTGTAGCTTGCCCACCATCTACGACAGGCTCATTATTTTGTTTTGCTTTCCTCCCCAACCAGCCCTCCCTCTCAGTACCCCCAGAACATAACAGTAATACTGGGGAACCCAATCCCTCAGTATCACGATTGGCATGTTGGTCCTGTTTTTTTATTTTGTTGTAACCTATAACAAGAAAACCATCCATCTCTTTTTATGCTATTTTTGACCCCCACCAGACCCTCACACTCAGCACCCACACCCCCAAGCCCTTACTTACCCATCAGGTGTCCAACACCATAATTCTCTCTGGAACACAGACATGTCTTCACTCTTCAAAGCCAGACCATGAACTGAAGAAATAGGTATGGTTTTCAATGTATTTTAATGGGGTTTTAAACATACTGTAGAGGTGTAACTTGGGCATTTTTGCATATTTGTGGCCCAAATTTTCAACATGCCTTCTTTGGAACCCCACCTTATGAATAATGTCACTGTCATTAGGCAAATCTGTCCCGAAAGTTGATTTTTGTGGTCCCTGAGCAAAATCAGCTTTCAGGCAGGAGTTGAAAATTTTCTCTGCCGCTGTTCATGAGGTGGGGTCATAAGATGGCTATGCTGAACATTTGGTGTAAATATGTAAAAAAAAAAACAACAACAAAGTGAGGCACATATGCAAGCTGGGAGAGTGAATGGATGCCTAACTGAAAGCTCTGTTCCACCTGCCAGTTAATTTAATCTGTAAAACAAAATTCAGCATATCTTTGAACATGGTTTTGGAATTGTTCATTAGGAAAAACATAGGGCTAATGAACCTGAAAGTTTGGAGGAGATAGCTGGTCAGAGATACTAACTACATGATGGCAAAGTTTGCAGGTTCACTGAACACTATGTGGCTGACAGAAATGGCTGTGACTGCACCAAATGCCCAGAATGGGACTGCCAGCTCGGCAGAATGGAAATAGAGACACTAATGCTGCAGGTTCTGGTAGAAGTGAAATCTTATAAAGTCTCTTTGGCAGCTCTAGAATATAAGGTCCAAGTGCTAAATCACCGTACTCTAGACTCTGAGACCTACCTCTCATACATAGATGAGAAAGACTCCAGACATGACACCAGAATCCAAGAACATGAGTGCATGGTTCAATGCTATGGACCCGGACTGAAGATTCTGAGAATCAGAGACAGAGAAATAACCTCCGGTTTGTGGGACTCAGGGAGCCGCGGAGAGGCGAGATGCAACCAAGTTCCTACAAACTGAACTTCCCTGGCTATTTCAGTACGAGCGGTGCCTGGCCTTAGAAATTGAACGGATACACCAGCGAACAGTTCACAGGGAAGTGATCACTATCCCATAGTTTTAGGATCTTTAAATAAGTCACCTTGGAATAATCAGCGGAATCCATTATACAAAAATTTAATGTGCTACCCCCTTTAGTTGAGGGAAATGTCACTTCCCCCTTCCAATCCCCTCAAGTCTCCCAGTTCAGAATTCTTAAGTTATATTTATTTAAAAACTGTAACAACAATTTGCATTATGGTCTATTATCTTATCCATCAACTGTCAAATAGGGATATTCAATAAATCATCAATCCCCCAATCTGGGGAGGACTCTTCGATTCCCATTCCAATACGTATATTAAAATCACCTGCTAAAAATATTCTAATTCCAGGATATCTGGACTTCACTGATTCAATATCACACCCTATTTTCTCTAAAATGTCAAGAAATTCCCTCATCTTATTAGTTGATGGGATATAAATCAATCAATCAATCACTTTTATTTATAAAAAAGGCGCCTTTCTAAAACCAAGGCGCCTGTACAAAAAAATACATAAAATAAAACAAATTATTATAAACAACATATAAATTACAGCAAAGAATAATATAAAACCACATAATAAATAGCTACATCAATCAACAAAAGCCAGGTTAAAAAGAAAAAACATTACATAGCACCAATCTTTGTTGCTTTCCTATTAACATAATATACATATAAAGCTCATTGTAAATTCTCACTTCTGGGTTCGCAAATCAAGGGCTACATCCAGGCAAATGGCTAAACCCTCTTTACACCTACCATACTTAAATTTCTTATGGGCTGGAGTACCCATACCCTATACCCTTTCAACCAAACCTCGTTCAGTTTCCCAATCCAAGTTTCCTGGAGAAGTAAAATTGTAAAATTAGACATCCATTCTAAACACAGTTTACCCTTCAGCTTTTGTTTAAGGTCTGCAATGTTCCAAGAAACAATGTCAAGCTGTGTCTTATGTTCATTTGGTCAATTTGTTAATTCTGAGTTTATCACACTACTATCACCCAAAATCAGTATAGTATTGATATCCTTCTGCCTCTCACTTTCTACTGAGGTTACATCTAGTTCTGAGTCCAGAGAGTCCTCAGAATCAAGGATCACCATAGAATTTATTCTCTGACCCATCTGCTTCCTACCTCTTCTGATAATGCAATCAGATTCTTCCCCTTCTAACATGTTAACTGTCTCTATTGGTTTTAAACATGCTGTGATTCTTGTTGTTTAACTGCATTATGATCTTTTTTATCCCTCAATTTTTTTACTAGTTGTCCCTCTCGAGTATTGTTTGTAGCTTCCTTTGGGGTCCTAATGGTTACATTCAGCGAAATCCCGAGTTCTACAAAACTAGCTTTTTCATTCAAAACATACCTTCAGTTTTCTATATTTCTTAGTACTAGACATAACCATTCTTTATATGGGTTCGCTTGATACCTATAAACCAATCTAATATCTTGCCAATTGACTTTGTTTCCTGGTACCCTTTTAAGCAGATTATAAGCTGTTAACTTTACTGTATAAGGATTTTCATTTTTTTGTTTTGGTACACCTCATTGATATATCATTGGTAAAAGTTCACCTGCTAAAATTAGTGTTTCTTTCTCACCTTCTTCCATATCATGGATGGATTACACTCTTCATTTTTTCCACATATTATCTCAAACCTCACTTTGCTTTTTAACTTTGTTGAGGGCTTATCAGCTTTGTTGAATATAGCACTTGTTTCCTTTAATACCTTCTTGCTTTTTCTTGCTTTGGGTGTTACCTTTATCCTTCTTTAACTGTTCCTCATTACCTTTCCCTTCACCTTGGTGTAATGTAAATTTTCTTTGATTTAATTCTTTGATCAGTAAGTCTATATCTTTAACCTCTTTATTGCCTATGTCCACTGTTATTGTTTTAATTGATTTGTTTACTGTTTTGGGTGTACTTTATTCCTTGTCTTGCTTTTTGGGATCTTCATAACAGTGTTGTTATCAGTCATCAAATCACCATTTTTTTCCGGTGGGGTTCTTAATTTTCCTTTTCTATGGTTTTATTTTTCTTGATTCTTTTCAGGTTCTATTTCATATTTTATCCCAATGTTATTATTTATCTTTGTCTACAGTCTCTACCCTGGACTAGCTCTATCCGCAAAACATTCAATGAAAGCAATTAAGAGAGTCACCATCTCCAACAGCTGTGTGTTTCCAAATGAGATCTCTTTTTTTAACTCATCTATTTTAAAAAAATAAGGGGGTTTCAGTCGCTGGTGTTTCCAACACTCTAAAAGTTAGTTTACCCTCTTCTCTAGTAAAGTTTTCCACCAGCCCATGACGGCAGTCAGTTTTAGCCTTCTTTGGCAAGGGATAGTGTTATTTATTTTTTATATATGGGGTTAAGAATGAATAAAATTGTTCTAAACAAGAACCAGAAACCCTTTTTTGTTGGCTTAACTGTAGGTCACTTCCTATCGATGTCCTAACGTTCTCCTGTGGAGTTGGAACACTCTCTCCTTGCTTCACATCCGCATTATCATTAACACAAATAATTGAGGCAGTGCATTCTATCAGATAACATTTCAGCCTCCTCAATCCTCCTAGATGTATCAAAGACCATTTCATTATTAAATGTAATGTGGGCTGATTGAGAACAAGATCTATCAGATAACCTACCATTCTGATGCTTAGACAGATTTAAATCTGATATGTGCAACTTAGGACCTGTCAAATCAATTAAATTTCTAGGCTGCTCTCCAACAATAATTAGCCTGAACATTTTCCTCTAACTTTCTAATTTCTTCTGAAACAGTGAATGAAGTGTATCCAAGGTTTGTTTTTTTATCATTTTTTGCCGCTGGTGAGGATGTTGCCCTAGGGTTAATTTTTTTTGTAATTTTCTTATTACCGCTTAATTCAATCTGATTAGTGTTAGGGCACAGGAATTGTGTTATTTTCCCTGCTGCAACATTCTGCTGTACACCTTCATCTACTTTTTTAACATTATTAGAAGCCTTTCGCTTGTATGTTTTCAGCCTTTTTGAAGGAACTATATTAGACATCTCTATGTTTATAAAAGTCTTTCACAGAGCTGCAGTCTAATACTAAAAAACAGATATGGAAGATCAGGTTTATCTATACTAGTGGCAAGACAGAGTAACAAAGAAAAACGAGCTAAGTTTACGTATAAAACAGCAGTATTTAGCACACAGTACAACATAATTTCACAAAGTTCAGCACTAAGGCAGAAAAACAGAGTTCCTAAGCCAAAACAGAGAAATCCAGTGAGGTAACCATCACAGCGCAGCACAGCATGCAGGATTATAGTAGCACAGCACAATAAGACCATTGACAGCTTCTGGATTCTGTTAGGGGGCTGTTGTTTGACTAGCGGATAACAAGCAAATAACAAGTAGACCACTTTATTTTTTCACATTAAACCTTTATTAAAGTTTCCAGCACACAAGCAACATGAACCAGCTATGTTATAGAGAGACATGTACACTGGGAAGTAAAATAAAACAAACAAAAAAAAAACCCTCAATCCCTCCATCCCCCCCTCTACCCCTTCCCCCATATCCCCGCTCGTCCAGACCCGGCAACTCAGTGTGGAACCATGATATGGGTGACAGAGCTTTACTATGTAGTAAAAAGAGAATGGCAAATGCTAAGAATAAAGCGCAAGGAAGGGGGCCCATATCTCGTTGAATTTGCTTAATTTGTTTCGTAAGCTGAATATCATCTTCTTGACTCTGAGACAGTATAGTAACTCCTTCAACCACTCACAATATGATAGGGCCTCATTGTCCTTCCAATGCCTTAATACTAACTTTTTAACTGTCATTGCTATAAGGGCAATGTGATATTTGTGCGCCTTTACGGAGATTTCTGAGTAGTTCCCGAGGAGGCAAGTATCAATCGAGAAAGACTCACCTAGACCTAACAGGGGGTCTGCCCGCACCCTAATCTGCTCCCAGAGGGGGGCTACTTTGGGGCAGGACCAGAAAATATGTACTAAGTTGCCATCGCCTTGTCCACATCTCAGATAGGTGACGGAGTGTCTACTATCGAACTTAGCAATCTTCTGGGGGGTATAGTATAGATT
This sequence comes from Neoceratodus forsteri, assembly GCA_016271365.2. NCBI lineage: Eukaryota > Metazoa > Chordata > Ceratodontiformes > Ceratodontidae > Neoceratodus > Neoceratodus forsteri. The sequence continues at coordinate 48,342,099 of CM028129.1, read as the reverse complement.
GTGCAGTATGCGAAACTGTATGAGTCGGAGTCTGTCCTGAGTGATATAGTGATGACAACCCCACCAGAGTGTTTTCCACCTAAAGGGTATCCCTGGTAGGAGAGTTTCCCAAAAAACCTTAGGTCCAAAGGGGCCAGGATGTAAATGGCTGTACAAGTTTTTGAATATTTTGGAGATCGCATGAGAAAGGCCAGCACTTTGTGCCATTTCAGACCAGAAGGGGGATACTCCGGCAGACGGGAGGTGGGTTCCAAAGGTTCGTATCAGGAGGTGCCGTAATTGAAATAACTTGAAAATATTGGAGTTGGGCAGGCCTGACTTTTCTAGGATGTCTACGGAGGAGGCCCATCTTTGTTCTGCCTTGGCCCAGAAATACCTAAGTTTGACATCCCGGAATTGTGGGATCCAGGTAGGGGAGAGAGTTTTCCCTTCCAATCTAATGTTCGGGTTCCCCATGAGGGGTTGCTCAAGGTCTCCACGTTGGTTATATTTGAGAATCGTACAGAGCTGAGCATGTGCCTTCACCGATATGACAATGGTAGACCCAAGCCAAGACTTAGGAAGACTTTTAGGGTGAACGAACAGGAGGGCTGACGGAGAGAGAGGTGATGCCTACGGATTTGGGATAACTCTATTTGGACCCATAGTGGTATGTACTTATCAAAGAGGCCAGGATCTGGGGGAGAGAGCCACCTTAAGTATTTGCTTAGGTGGCTGGCCCAGTAATAGAGACCAACGTGGGGGACTCTCAAGCCTCCCTTAAGCTTGGGGGTGGCAAGCTTGTGATAGGCCAGCCGGTGTCTTTTACCAGCCCAAATGAAGTTGGCAAAGATGTTATGGACCCTTTTAAACCATGAGTGGGGTAACCAGATATTGAGGAGACTGAGGGGATAGAGCAGCCGAGGGAATACGTTCATTTTGATGAGGCTGATCCTGCCCCAGATCGTGAGAGGGAGAAGGGACCATCTGTTCAAGTCTTGAACAATGGTGTTTAGTAGGGAATCGAGATTAAATTTACGCATGAGGGAAGCATTTCTTGAAAATGTGATACCTAATTACTTCACTGTTTTCCTATCCCAGGAGAGGCCCAAGGCCTCGACCTCATTCCTCATCACTCTGTGGTTAAGGGGAAAAACTACCATTTTCTCAATATTGAGTTTATAGTTTGATAATGAACTGAATTCTTTGATAGCCTCAAGTAGAAATGGGATGGACTTCTTGGGGTGTGAAGTGCAGAGGAGCAGGTCATCTGCATAAGCCAAGACTTTTAATTCTATTTCCTGTACTGGTATTCCTTGGATCTTGGGACCATCCAGTAAGCGGCGTATAAGGGGTTCGAGATAAATATTGAAAAGTAGTGAGGACAAGGGGTATCCCTGTCTTATGCCAGAGAGGATGGGGAACCTATCGGAAAAACACCCGTTGCAGAAAACCCTGGCAGTCGGGGCAGTGTAGAGGGATTGAATCCACTTCTGAAACTCTAGGGGAAAACCAAAAGTGTTCAAAGTCTGGAATAAGAAATTCCAATCAGCTCTATTGAATGCCTTCTCGGCATCCAGGGAGACCAACACTGCGGGAAATACAGCATCCCTGGACGCCGAGAAGGCATGGTCCAGTGTTCTGATGTGATCGCTGGCCAGTCTATTCACCATGAAACCGACTTGTCCTGCACCAATAAGACCTGGAATCACGGCACTCAGTCTGATTGATAACAGTTTGCTGAGAATCTTGATATCCTGATTGAGTAGCGAGATGGGCCTGTAGCTTGTTACATTTTCGGGAGCTTTACCAGGTTTCAGGATGAGAACAATTATGGCTTCAAAAAGTGAGGTATCTGTGCTGGTCCCATCCAGGATTTGTTGGAAAATGGAAAGGAGTATTGGAGCGAGGGTCTTTGCGAACACTTTATAGAGGTTTGGGGAAAACCCATCAGGCCCAGGAGATTTGTCATTGGGAAGACTGTCAATTACGCCAATAATTTCTGTTTCCCTTAAGGGAGCGCATAGTGCAGCGCACTGTTCAGCTCTAAGTGTGGGGAGGTGCAACCCCTGTAAGTAGTTGTCCATCACCTTATTAGAGGGGGGATTAGTCATCGGTGAATATAGGGATTGAAAACATTTTTGGAATTCGGAAGTGATTCCTTTAGGGTCCATCAGCAGGGAGCAGTCGTGTGCCCGAATGGTAGGAATATATCTGGTGGATTCCTGCTGCTTAAATCTGGCCGCCAGTAGATGGCCCGCTTTTTCCCCTTGGTCGACATAAGTCGCTTTCGTTCGTTTTGAGGATCATGTATTCAGCTTTCTCTCTGAGGTGTTCCATATAGGTATTTTTGAGTTTAGCCAAATCCAATAGTGTCTGTTCTGGGGTGTGTGGAGAAAGGTTTTTTTCTATGTCCCTAATCTGTCTGAGAAGTTGGATTAGTTCTTGCTCTCTTAGCTTCTTTCTTCTTGAGGCCACCCCAATGAAAAGACCCCTAAGGTAGGCCTTAAGGGCCCCCCACTCGATATCGGGTTTACCCGTGGAATTTAAATTAACGGAAGTGTATTGGGCAATGTGACTGCTAATATGTTCCACTATTTCTGGGTCTTTTAAGAGTTGGTTGTTGAGCTTCCAATGGCCATTCTTGTTTGGAGCATTCAATAGAGAGAAGTGGCATGAGACCAGTGAATGGTCGGAGGGCGGGCCGGGTGTATATCGGAGTCACCACGCTGGATCAGATGGTGCGAGATCAGTATATAAATCGATCCTGGAGGATGTCTTATGAACGGGAGATATAAAGGTGAAGCCTTTTTCAGAGGGATGTAATAATCACCAGATATCGTGTAATCCGACCTTTTCCCAAAGCTCTCGAAGAGCCCTTTGAGCTGGCGATAAGCCTTTGGGCCTACGCCCTGTACGGTCCATATTAGGATCGGAGACCACATTGAGGTCTCTGCCCAGAATCATCGGTGTGTTAGCGAAAGGGATTAATTTATTTGTGAGATCTATGAAAAACTCTGGGGAATCGGAATTTGGGCCATATATACTTCCCAGTAAGGTTTCCATATTGAAAACTCTACCCTGGACCAGAATATATCTCCCATAGGAGTCTTTTATTACCCTATTAGGGATAAAGGGAACGTTTCTACATATTAATATCATAACCCCACAGCTCTGCTTTGAGCCTTGGGTGGAGAAAACCTGGCCTACCTGCTGCTTTTTCATGTTTAATTCTTCCGAGGACAGAAGATGAGATTCTTGGATGAACGAGATAATGGACTTAAGGAGTCTAAGGTGTTTGCAGACCTGGTACTGCTTTGCTTTCTGTCTGACTCCCTTTACGTTCCATGAAAAAAAATTCAAGCTACCCATCAGTATTCAGAATTGTATATGCCAGAAAATATGGGCTGTGCTGCAAAAGGAAAAGGCAGCTGCCAACCCGTCGATATGCTTGTTTGAAGAGGGTCCAGTCCAGACGAGCCCCCCCCCACCTATCATAAGTGGAAAAGTAAAAATCATAGAGAGTATTATTGGGAATAAAACCCAACCCTCCCCACCCCAACATAACAACAGACAGTGAACAGCAAGTCCTCTAGTTATCCCTTCCTGTCCCCCAGCCCCGACCCAACCTCCCACCCCTAGACCCAAAACATTTTATAGTATACTGCGATAACTGAATATGGGAGCTGTTGCTGAAAGTACCCCCAAAGCTAGAAATGTTCAGGATAAAAGTCCCAACAACTAACAGTATTAACTATTTCGAGAACAGCACACATCAGCAAAAACTATGCAACAAACTGTCAGCTACTGGAGCCGATCTAGGAAATAATAGCTTAGTCAAGAATTAGCAGAGGAGCAGTGCTGTTGTCTTATACATAATATTTGTGAAAATGGCTGTAGCTGAGCTATTCTAACTGTAAACAAGAGCATGAACATGAGCAAGCGAATTAACGTTGTAATAGCCCCCGTGGAGACAGTAGGAGTAGCCGCAAAGAACAATGCAACGACTGATGTACAATATAGTTGTAACATGAAACAACAGATGAGAGGAGTCCAGCTGAAGAGGTGAGCAGAGACCGTTGCGCAGGAGGGCCGAGACCCCCATGAGAATAAGGTGCAGTCCCCAAGGATCCGTGTGTACTCGATGAGTTGTATCTTCAGGAGGGCTGAGGAGAATCTGCATTGGTGTCAGAGTGGTGCGCTTAGTTAGTAGAAAATGGAAGCACCCCGAGTGGAGTCGAGGATCCCTGTAAACAAGGTCTTGTACAGGAAGAGCCAGAAAGGGGAGGCAGAGCTTAACCGACCATCCTGCATCTCTGACCAGGGGTATTCTGCTATAATGTCGATCATTACTGCCATGGTCATGGGATGTCACATCAGAGTACCAGGTAATAGAAAACGGCCGCCTAGATCAGTAGAGGCGACTGAACTGGATAGCAATTGGGTCCCATGAAGCGGCCGCCTGCAGGAGGAGATAGCCATGGGGATGGAGGGGTCGGAGCAATCACTGGTAAGCCATAGCTCAGGGAAGCGACTCTTGGTATGCACATTCAAAGCCTAAGGCATCAGCTGGATGAGGACTCAAGAGGTGAGAAGGCATTGCAGATGATCAAGTAGGGCAGTCCCAAAACAAGGTCGGCTCTGGCAGCTTAGTAGTCAGTCACCAGCTGTCTCTAAGACTTCAGTGACCTTTGAATAGGTCAGGGAAGGCATTGGCGAGAGCCTTAGCAGCAGCTTCTGAGTCATCAAATGTAGCCCAGGCACCTGAAATCCACACCCCTAGCTTGGCTGGGTAAGACATTCGGAATTTTATACTGGCGGCGACAAGCTTCGAGACCAGGGGATGAAACTGGGTCCTCCACTGCCGGACCGAAGCCGGAAGATCTTGCGCCAACCTGATCTTTGTTTCTTCCCAGCGTACCTCCTTTAAATCTCTGACTTTGGCGAAAAGATGCTGACGCTCAAGGTAATTCAAAAATTTAAAGATCAGTGGATGGGGGGGGGGTCCAGGAAGGGGTTTGGGGTGAAGAGCCCGGTGCGCCCGCTCGATGGTGTAGGTGGTGCCATAGGGGGAGGGCCCAGCTATGCTCTCAATTAACTTTTGAATAAAAGAGAACACTTCAGTTCCTTCAGCACCCTCCGGGAGACCTATGAGGACCGTGTTGTTCTGATGACTGCGGCCCTCAAGGTCTTCTATCTTCAGCTCCATCTTGGCCAATTTCTGTCAGATAGATGCCATCTCGGGTTCCATTTTATCGGTCCGTCTTTCCACTGACTTAATCCTTGCATCTGCGTCTGCGGATCTTCGTTGCAGATTCTCCACAGCTCCAGTGAGTACTTTAAGTTCTGCAGTTAACTCTGCTATGCTGTCTCTGAAGGGGGAAAATTCCGAAAGAAAGCGATGCAGGGTGAGGGGTTGCAGATCCTCATTAGACGCCGGTGATGTTTGCTCCTGTTCAGACCCCGAGGCCCTGGCTTTTTTCGAGGCCTTTTCAGGTGAGACAGGCGACGTGTGTCTGGCATCGTTTTTCCTGGAATGCATCACTTGTAGAGTTTGATAGGCAGCACAGGTAGGGCTTGAGTCTCTACTGAGGGTTATTGAGCTTCTCTCTAGTCGTCAGGCATTGGGTAGATTGTGAAAATATAACTTTGAAAGGGTCGGAGAACTGGAGTTACAAGAGAAAGCAGTTATCCGGAGGACTGCATCATGTGACTCCTAGACCACTTTATTACAGTCTCTGAGAGGGCCTTGACAAAGGCGCAAGATTATAGCAAAAGGTTTTCTTGGGCCTTTCTCTGTAGGGCCTACACCCCTTATTATCCTTGTTCCAATCAGAGCACCAAATCGCTCTAAAAGGAAGGGGAGCTCAAAATAAGATTTTGAGACGGTGATGGAGCCATGGAATTTGCTGTCCAGGGGGCAGATAGAGGCTGAAACAGTGAAGGGGTTCAAAAGGGGGTGGGACAGGTACAGGGGAAGGGTTCTGGAAGCAAAAACCAGTGCAGTGAGAATATCTGGGACTAGGAAGAGAGAAGCCAGAGAGGGAGAGAGGGACAGCAAGGTCAGCTCCAAGGGTGGGGGCTGACCAAACGAGCAGACTTGAAAGATGGTTAGGCCTATTCTGCTGGCATTTTAGTATGTTAGTATACAATACGGTGGCAAAACAATTTTAAGAACAATTTTAATAACTCTAACATCTATACCTTGTAGTACATTTCATTAACCAAAAAGTTTAAAAATGTTCAAATATTTAAAATCTACCAATCCTAGACCTTCAATATAGAACTTTGTTATTTTTTCTTCGAAAAATTAAAATTTTATACTCCGAAAACAACCCAATCCTAACATAAAACACTTAGTCAGTAAGACACTTTAACAGCCTATTACCAAAAAAGAAAAATTCATTATATCTTACATAGCTATCCTGGATTTGAAAACATTGAGCCACTAAGCCTAAAGAAAACTCCTCGACTTCCTGTGGAATTTTTAACAAAAGAGTAAATGCACCTCTCCTTCACTTGGATGTTCACATGCTATTCATGCACTAGTTGGTGGCCCAAAATCATGCCCAGAATATATAGCATATGTCGAGCATTGCTTAATAATACCGTAATCCAGCAGCACAAAGTGCAAAGATACTACGGTGTCATCCCCTTCAGTGGTAAGGCAGCAAATGAGCAGATCTAACTCTCTCAGAGCTACACATGTGCTTTTAAGGGTTTAGTCATGTGAGCCTGTCCCACCAATTAGAGACCAGGAAGGCCTAGCAGTGTGAAAATACAAAATGCGCAAAAAATAAAAAGAAAAAAAATACGTATGTTAGAATGTAAAAGTATTCACTTACTAAACCTAAACCAAACATTTTAATTTGAGATTTAAGCACAAAACAACAATACTAACATAAATTGTTGCATAAATTGACTCATATACAGTGAGCAAAATGAACCCCCAAGAACAATAAAAATGTTCTTATTCTTTATTTTTCAATACACCTCCTAAGGAAGGTGTTAAACTTTTTTGACCGAAATATCAAACTTTTAGAGCTTTAGGGCTTCTCTGCCAACTACTATCAGTCCATCTATCTCCACCTGTCTTCTTTTAGTTTTGACTTTGTATGTTCTGCAGCCTTTACTCCAAGCTTTCTACTGCACTGTAAATTGGCAGAACAAGTGGCTCTACTGCCCAACACCTTTCAGTCATCCTGAGCCATGAACAAATGTCAGATGTCAGACTGGAAAACCTCACAAAACAGAGCTGTTTCACTTTGCAGTTCTATCCTACTGTTGATCTAGAAAATCTGATGGCAAACTCCAGGTTATAGGCCTTTGCGAAGGGCTCCTTCATCCCCGACAATCCTGCCTCCACCACAATGGCACTCCTCCTGTGGGGAACAAACTACAACCTGAGGGAACACGCTGAGCCAGACAAAACAGAAGAAAGACTGATAAGACCCACTAGTCAGTAAACGATGGCATACCTTTTAAAAATAAAAAACAAGCTTCTCAGATGGTCCTGCTCTAGGAGCTTCTCTACACCTACCTTAGCGTGTAGCCTCCTTTGACCACCATGTATTACAAGCAATGCCAACAAAGTCAGAATGAAGCCACCCTGTGTAATATATATGGGCCAAATAACCCAGAGACTTCTTTCTTCACAGACCTCACCCAGTCCTTCCAAGAAATGTAGAAGGGCCAACTGATAGTTGGGGGGGATGAACACTACAGAGGATGATTTATTAGAGCCAGGCCCCCAAAGGCCCACCAACCCGCTCACAGAAGCACTTAAAGCCCTTGCACAGGAACTTAATCTGGTGGACATTTGGTGGCTGGTTAGCCCCATGGGGAGGGACACTCTAGAATAGATATGTGGCTCACACCTGGGGCATGGACCCCCCACATAATAGGTGCATGCATTGGCTATATCCTAATTTCGGACCATGTGCCGGTGTCCTTTTCGTGGCTACCTCTCATAGGGTATGGGGGGAGGGACAAATGGAGACTGAATACAGCCATGCTGCAGGACCCCCTGTTCTGTGCCAAACTGAGAAGAGAGATCAAAGATTTCCTGACCAACAGCAAACCGTGTAAAACCTTAGCAGTCATATGGTGGGATGCCCTTAAGACCTTTATGTGGGGAAGGTGCATCAGCCATGCCTCACATGCACGAAAGCAAAGGGAAAATATTTTGGGAGGCTATAAGATGGATTTTGCTGCTCTAGAGAAACAACTATATAACAGCCCCAAGCCTCCTGAAAGTTTACGGGCATCAGACGTGGGCCTGAGCTACAAAATTAACACTGACTTGCATCAGAAGGTAGAATTTTCCCCTCTTCCAACTGAAACAAACATTCTGGGAAGCCAGTGAGAGGTCTGGCCGACTGCTAGTATAGCAACTCAGAAAATGGCAGGAACGTTCCAGAATAATGGTGGTAAAAAAGAAGGATGGCACCTTAACTAGAGCAGAGAATGAGATCAATACAGAGTTTCTAGCTATTTATAGCTCCCTATATTCCTCCGAAACAAAACCACCTGGAGGAGCCATTCAGGGATTTCTAGGAAGCCTCAAGCTTCCAAAGCTCAACCAGGAAAAGCTGGAATGGCTGGACAGGCATCTGAAGAGGAAGGAACTGAAGCAGGCCCTAGGTTCCACTACTCCAGGGAAGGCCCGGGGGGGGGGGAATGGCCTTTCAGCCAAATTTCTGGGGTCTTCTCAAGATGTCCTTCTATCCCCACTGATGGAGGCACTGATAGAATCTGCTGCCACAGGCATCCTCCCACCATCCATTAGAGTGGTGCAGATCTCACTCATCCCTAAGCCAGGGAAAGATCCTATCAGTTGTGGCAGCTACCTTCCTATTTCATTGATAAATGCTGACTGTAAATTGTTGGTGAAGGCTATGGCCACCAGACTGAAAGACACAATCACAGCACTGTTGGACCAGGAGCAAGTAGGGTTTGTCCTGGGACACAGATGGAAGGACAACACCAGAAGGCTAGTAAACCTACTATGGAAAACAAAAAGGGCCTCCCCTCCCATCACCCTAGTATCTCTAGATGCCAAAAAAGCATTTGACAGGGTGGAATAGGGGTTTCTTCAGAAAACACTGGAGGACTTTAATATAGGCCCTGTTTTCAGATCATGGGTACAAGTACTATATTCCGGGTTTCGGCAGAGGTCATCACTAATGGGCAAGCGTCCTCACCCTTCCCACTGCATAGGGGCATCAGACAAGGTTGCCTGCTCCACCACTTCTCTCTATACTAGCCTTAGAACCTCTGCTCCATGCCTTCAGGAAATCTAAGAACATCAAAGGAGTGGAGATGGGGGGTGGAGCACAAGGCACTGGCATATGTGGATGACATCTAGCTCACCCTCAAAGACTCAGGAAAATCCATCCCTGCCCTACTCAGACTGACCGACACCTATAGTAATCTATTGGGATATAAGCTGAACATAGCCAAATCCCAGTTTGTTGCCTCAAATGCTTCAGTTAGGAAGGTATCCAACTACTCTTGGGGTCTGTTACACATTCCACAGGAGATCATCTGCCTGTGAGGTAAATACCACTGGAACCTCCAGCAGCTGGCAAAGGACAACCTTCACCCCCTGCTGGTAGAGCTAGACAAAGACATCAAGAGGTGGGAATTGTTGCACCTCTCTCACTGTAGTAGGGCACAGGCTTTCAAAATGATGGCCGCCCCCAAACTTCAATACTTGCTTGACATCCTCCCCCTGTGCATAGAGCCAAAGATCATTAAGCAACTCCACGCAAAGATAACTTCCTTCTTCTGGGGTAAGGGCCCAAAACACATAAGGTGGGCCAAACTCATAAACCCCTTAACGAAGGGTGGGCTCAAAAGTCCTGACTTTCAGTTCCGAGTCATGGCCCACACCATACTTCAGATGGCAAGGATAGCCCCAGGTATGAAGAACTCCCCACCACCCTGTGGGCAGAATGTGAAGCCTCAGTGTTGGGCCAACCTCTGCTGCTGGCAGCACAATTCCTAGGAATCCCCAAGGATGACCCATACCCCCTACCATAGAGGGAACATAGAAACATAGAAACATAGACTTTGATGGCAGATAAGGACCGCTTGGCCCATCTAGTCTGCCCATTTCCCTACCTACAGGATAGGCTGCAGATCCTAGTTAACCAACAGCCTATTTCTTCCTACCCCCACAAGAATTGCCTTATGTCTGTCCCATGCATTCTTGAATTCTCCCACAGTTTCAGTCCCCACAACTTCCTCAGGAAGGCTGTTCCATGCATCCACTAGCCTCTCTGTGAAAAAATACTTCCTCACATTGCCCCTGAACCCCCCCCCCAATCTTTAAATTGTGTCCCCTTGTTCTTGTATGTCTCTTTTTCTGAAAGATGCTGCTCTCTTGGACTTTGTTGATTCCGCTGAGGTACTTAAAAGTTTCTATCATGTCCCCCCCTCTCCCTTCTTTCCTCAAGGGTATACATATTAAACTCCTTTAGTCTTTCATCATACGGCTTCTCTTGCAGACCCTGCACCATTTTAGTTACCCTCCTCTGGACTGCCTTTATTCTGTCTATGTCCTTGTGAAGATGGGGTCTCCAGAACTGGACGCAGTACTCCAGATGGGGTCTCACCAACTGTCTGTACAGAGGGATAACAACTTCCTGTTTTCTGCTGCTGATGCCTCTCCCTATGCATCCCAGTATACCCCCAGCCCTCCCTACTGCCTTCTCACATTGCTTGCTAACCTTAAGGTCATCTGATATGATTACCCCGGGTCCCTTTCCTTTTTATTGTTGTTACTACCTCCCCATTGTGTAATCTTCCCCTGGTTTCTTGTTTCCCAGGTGCATTATTTTGCACTTCTTTGCAATGAATCCTAGCTGCCATACTTCTGACCATTCCTCCAACCTTGCCAAGTCCCTTCTCATCCTTTCCACGCCTCCTTGTGTATCAACCCTGTTGCAGATCTTTGTGTCATCTGCAAAGAGGCATACTTTTCCTTCCAGTCCCTCTGCAGTGTCACTTATAAAGACATTAAAAAGGACTGGACCCAGTACTGAACCCTGCGGTACCCCACTAGTAACCCCTCTTTCTTCAGAGTGGACTCCATTTACAATTACCTTCTGTGTCCTGTTGTCCAGCCAATTTTTTACCCAGGCTACCACCCTTGGGACCCACTCTCAGGCTGTTTAATTTGACTATTGATCTTTTGTGTGGGACTGAGTCAAATGCCTTGCTAAAGTCTAGGTAGGTCATGTCCACAGCCCCTCCCTGGTCTACTACAGTAGACAGTGGAGATGTGGAAGGCCTTTCACTAATTAAGCCACTGGGAACCTGGCTGGACAAATACTACCCATTTTGGCAAAATCCAAACTTGACAATTGGAAACAAACCAACAGTGGACAAGGTATGGACCAGTAAGGGTTTAAATGACCTTAGAGATCTCTAACACAGGGAATTGACAGTCTTGATGAGTTTCCAACAACTGCAGTCTGAATATGGTCTACCTAAGCACCACCTATGGAGATATCTCCAAATCAGACACTCCATCACAAACACCCTAGGCCCCCAAATCTGGGAGAAGAAATGTAACAACCTAGACACACTCTTATGGCCTGACAGGAGCACCTCCGAGCAGCACTACCATATATGGGCACATCTTGAGCCTGCTTCCAGACGGACCACTTACAGTCTATGAAAAAGGGTCTAGAGAGCTGGGTCTAAATATTACCACACAAATGTGGAACTCTTGTTGGAACTCAGTAAAAAATACACAAGAGACACCCAAAACAAATTCATCCAGTTTAAAGTACTTTACAGATGGCACAGAACCCCACAACAGCTATTTGACTGGGGTTTGTCACCCTCGAGTAGATGCTGGAGATGCCAGATAGATGGTGGCACAATCTGTCATATTCTTTAGTCCTGCCCCTCACTGTGACCATTCTGGAACACCATCCAGAACATCCTAAACAGTATATTGTCAACTCAAACACCACTATCTGTGTTGCTGGTGATGTTAAACTACTACCTACCCCCAGCCATAGGGCCCGGTCTAGCTCCAGGGGAAAAAAGATGGCTAATAGGTGCTTTGACCACAACAAAAAGGATTATTCTTAGACACTGGAGAGAGACACATACCCCAGATTCTCAGGAATGTATACAGGAATTGTGGCAATTAGCCAGCTATGAAGGAGCCCACCACATAGTTCAAAACAAGTTACCCCTACACCAAGCTACCTGGGGAGGGTTCCTAACATCCCTCTTGTGTAAACTACTAGAAGCTAGTGAAGTCCCTGGACTGCCCGTGTAGGCAGAGTGGAAGCAAGACCAAGATCATACTAGTTCACAGCTTTAGCCTATAGTCTTTACTGGAGTATTACTATGACTCAAGGAGGATGACAGCCCTTACCCGGTGAACTGACAGGAAAGGGCCCCTCTACAGAAAGGGGATATAAAAGATGCAATATGTAGTTGTGTATAAGTAATATAGCAAATCCACATTGAACCTGAAGGCTATGAAGAATGTTTCATGCTTAGCCCTGATATTTGCTCATGCATATAGCAAGGAATGTTTGTTACTGTCCTAACTTGCAGGTCTTCAAACCTGTAGTCTGTAAACATATGAGTGAGTCATGAATGTGTTTTAACCTGTTCATCCATGAGTATTTATCTGGCCAGGGCATGTAAAGGTCAGTCACTGCAAAGCAGTATGTGCTATACTAGATTGCAGATAGGTACTTGTAAAGTTAAACATTTTAAAACAATAAAAAACTATTACTTGCAAAAAATAACAAGGTTATGAACCTAAGGTGAATTTTGCAAATGCAGCCTCATAACTTTGGTAATTGTCAATATTTTTACCCTAAATTTACAACATAGCCATATCTTTCCAGCACCTCATGAATGTGGCAGCTGTCATTTTTTCAGATCCTGGCTAAAATGTTTTTTTTACATCCCGAAGGGTGATTTTGCAGTACTCGTGCAAAACCTCCTTTCAGGCAGAAGCTGAAAATTTTCTCTGCCCTTGTTCATGAGGTGGGGTCATAAGAAGGCTATATTGGAAATTTGGTGTCAAAATATTAAAGCTCAACAAAGTTATGAGCCTACGTTAAATTTTGCAAATGCAGGCTCATACGTTTGGTAATATTTAATATTTTTACCTCACATTTTCAGCATAGCCATTTCTTTACAACACCTCATGAATGTGACAGCTATCATTTTTCAACTCCTGCCCAAAATGTGTTTTAATGTCCCAAAAGTTGATTTTGCAGTCTCTGTGCAAAATCACCTTTAAGCCAGGAGTTCAACATTTTCTCAGCCTGTCTTCATGAGGCAGGGTCACAAGGCTTTGTTGAAAATTTGGTGTAAAAATTTTAAGAAACATATATACAGTATTTTTAACCCAAATTCTTTAGCTGCAGCCCTATCAGCTCTGGACAGAGTTTTTTTTTTTTTTTTGGCTTAAAGGATTTTTTAGGTACAAACTGTATGTATATGGTACTATACATTCCCTGTTCCACATACTTCACGGTTTTTGTACTGAAGAGTAATTGTCTCAAGATCTATGTTGGGAGGACAATACACCCATTGAGGGAAACTATTTTAGAACATACAGGCAGCATCAGGAAGGTAACATGGACAGCCTGGTGAGCAAACATTTTATGGAATTGCATAACAACGACCTTAAGAAATTGTAGTTTTTATGCATTGAAATGGTTATCACTGGTCTATGTGGGCAAGAAAGAGGCTACATTGAAACACACTGGACTAGGAGCCCGGGATCACTTCCATGAACCCAAAGAGAGAGCAGCTCAGTCTTGGTTGAGTGCTGAGGGAAGTCTACCTTAATTTTCCTCTAGTTTGGGCTGTCAACTGAAGGGTTGGGGGTTTTTCTACTGCTTTATTTTAAAAAGGTCTGCTGCTAAGTTATAGGGGGCTGAAATACTAAATTCCTCTGTGCTAGTCCACTGGGAAAGGAAGTGAGATTACTGATTTCTTTGGGCTAGTCTGCTGGGGAAGAGGCTAAATGTACTGATTTTCATTTGCTTTTTGGAATTCATAAGGGGCCTGAAAGACTATTTCTTTGTTAGTTTCCTAGTTGATTTCCTAAATTGCCTTTGTTTTTTGGTGGCATTTTGCATCAGAATATTTTGGTTCAGCTAAGAGTTCACTAGTAACTGAGCTGCTGGGGGTTGTTTTTGTTTTCTTTCAGACTTGCTGTTCAGTGGGATGTGTTTTGTGTATTGAGCTCAGACAGGCTGCTTCTGGCTGGTTTCCACTGATTGGTTATACAACACAGGATCAGCTGGGTTACCCACCCAGTCCCAGCTCAACTACCTTTATAGGTATTAAACCAGTAGTCATGGCAACGTCCTGCTCAGAAACAGGACAGGAAGGGGAGATCCACATTGGGCATCCAGGCAGTGCTGCACAATCAATGTGGCTATCTTCCTTGAGATTGCTATCGTATCAAAGAAAAAAAAAAACTTTTGCATGGTACAGTAGGGGTTCCAGGTAAATAGTCATTGGGAAAATGTTTATGGCACTAAGGAGAAGGAAGGTTCCCTAACAGCAATCAGGGCAGACAGAAGCAGGGCAGAAAGTGATCATGTTGGTAGTGGAGTAGTGTAATGGATGTAGCTCAGCAGCCTTCAGAAGAACCTTCTGGGAACTGTGGTGCTGCCCATCTGAAGGCACCTCTCTGGTCTGAGGGCAGAGATCGCCATCCTCCAGGCTGAGTTGGCTAGGTTTCAGGGAATCTCCTCCCCACCCAGTAGCCACCAAGTCTACACCCACTACCTCAAAGGTGGACCAGCAAAAGGAGTGGGTGTACTACTGTGGACTCAGTGAGGTTGAGGTTGAGACGGGTGGATCAAAAGTTCCTCCCCCACCCGGTGCAACTGAAGAACTCCTATTCCATTTTGAAGGAGTAGGAGAATCTCACAGTGTCACCTGAAGTTGTGACCAAGGAGGATGAGTGGGTTGTTCACAAGCGAGCCCCACAGGCAGGTGGTAGAGGACTCCAAAGGAAGAGGAATCTTCTCCTAGTGGGGGACTCCATAGTAGGGAGAGTGGATTTAGGGACAAGTACAGTGGAAGAAATGGAGGTAAAGTGTTTACCAGGAAGCACAGATGGAAGGATGGGGAGAGGATCAAGAGAATCGCTATGGCAGTAGTGAGGAGTAGCAAGATTGATGTCATTACCCATCTGGGGACAAATGACCTCACTAGGGATGAGGCAGGGATAGAAAGGGTGCAGAAGGAGTTCAGAGAGTTGGGGAGGTGCCTTAGCTATGTAGTCAGCTCTTTGACCTTCTTGAAGGTGCTGCCCATCCCTGGCAAGGGGAAGGCTAGGAACCACCACATCAGGGACTTCAATGCTTGTCTGGAGAACTGGTCTAGAGAAAAGGGTTTTGGCTTCATTGGGGACTGGGAACCCATCTGGAGGAATGTGGACCTGTAAAAGGGTGACAGCCTACATCCATCCAGGGAGGGGACCATTGTCCTCAGTGAACTGTTTAAATGCTTCATTGGCAATCATTTAAATTATCTGGGGGGGTGGAAGTGTAACCCCTAGGTGACACTATCCCAAGGGCTACTACCCCTGCCTGCATGACCAGGTGAAGGTTAAAGGGCCTGGGTACTGAAAACAGGTGCCTCTGGCCAGAGGACAGGGTTAGTGGTAGCATAGCTGACCTTGGTACAGCCCTCTGGGACACTGTGACCCCACCTCTTTCCCCTCTAGTGGCCTAAACAATGCACAGTACAAAGCACACAGATACAATAACCCCCAAACAGCAGATGTACCCGCAACTTGTTGCACTTACCGCTAGGGCTGGTTCCACCAGTTTGGCCCTGGAGACTCCCTGTAAAATAAGGTTAGACACAGCAAACAATAGTATTACTGTGCTATTTGTACAGAGATGCACCACAAACAGTTTAAGTGCAAAAAGATTCAGATCTGATTTATTAAGGGGGAATGAACAGTGAAGGGGTGTAATCTGGCTGACTGGTTTAGCAACTGATTTAATCAGACTACAGTACATGCACTTGAGAGTCCCGCAACACAGTCACACACACTCTGGGTATATAGTTGTTGTGGTAGGCTAGTCCGACATGTTGCCCGGGGTAGGCCAGCATTGCAGCTGGTTGGGGCCTTAATGGTGGAAAGAAAATTCATGTACAGTAACCCACAATTTGTAATCCGAAGCCAGGTGACTCAGTTCGTGATAATCAAACAAAACAATTAAATCAGATGACACACTTTGATTGAGTTGTTGTTGCAGGGAGCTACCGTAGTGTTTACTCACTCTACCCAGTACAGGACACAGGATGGACCAAATGGAGACTGCAGGATGACTTGCTGGTTTGCCAGGAGAAGCAGAGCCCACACTATTCACCATGGTGTCATTCCTGTTTGTGATGTTGAGTAGGGGGCTGATCCCAGGCAGGTCTTTTGTAGATGTTGTTCTCTGTGGCATGAGCAGCTGGCTGGGCCAGGTTGGCAGGGCCCAGATCGGGTAAACAATTTGGATGGCAGTGGGGTAGTGCTGGATACAGCTCCCAGCAAGTGTGATGCAATTAAGCAGGGGGGAACCAAATCACTACCCACTAACAGCATTTAGCACACTTATAGTAAAGGAAAAGCAGTATCACAGTTTGGATGACAGTCTGGTCACAATCACAGTGTTCCTGCACAAACTGTGGTGGCTTCAGATTTCCTGACAGGTGAATCGCGTGGAGCAAATCTTCAGTCCTCTTCAGGTAAACGGCAGTCACAATTCGGTAATTCTGGTCATAACACCTTCAGATTCAGTCCAATTACAGTTAACTGAAGGATTCTCTCATGAGGGAAAATGAGGCAGCCAGGCCAAGCACAGCCTTTCCACCAGTTTCCTGCGCTGCTATGCAGGAGCAGCTGCTCGAATATCGCGTGCTGTTCACTCTCTCAACTCCCAACTTAGACTGATTCTCTGCTGCAGGCAGCTCAGGACTTTCCCTCTGATCCAAAAGGTTTGATTCATTGATTCATTTGTCTGTCACAGCAAGGGCTCCCTCTCCAGGTCCATTTAGGTGCCAAAAGGAGAAAACTACAATTCCTACAGAAATTTGCTCACACAAGACCCCTGGGGGCAGACTCCATTTTAGGGCCCCCAAAGGCACTGATTGGTGTATATTTTCTGTCCAGAACCAAGATGGTGGTGATTAGCAGAAAAGTCCATGATGTAAAGAAGGCAGGTTAGACAAACTATGATATTATTAATACAGCATTTAAACAGAAAACAATCACAGTTTCCAACAGAGCTCCCTCTGAGCAATTAGCGATGGCAGAATGGAGCAATTGTCTGGCAGCCCGGGTGGGACTCGAGCTTAGAAACACTCATCCCCAACCCAGATTAATTATACACTGCAATATAGGCAGCTCTTAAAGAGACAGGCATGAAGGCTAATAGGGCACTCACATGCAATAGCTTTTAAATGGTTAAGACAGGACACCAGCCTGGCAGTGTGCATTTAGGCACACCCAAGGAAGATTTTCAGGAATCCCCATTTGTAGGGTGGTTACACCCTCCCCGGCCTGGAAAAACTTGGTCTCTGCATCAAGTCTACATCACAAGAATATTGAAAAGACAACATACTATACGAGATATACGTGAAATTAGAATACTATACAAATAATAGCTGATGTATCAGTAAATGGAAACCTATCATATTACCATACATTTTCACTACACTTTAAAATACTATATCTATTATGACAATACTTATGCATGTTTCTTACATGTGATACTGATTCCATTATGATTAGCATACTATTAGCATTACAGTACTGGCTCAGTTTATAACTTATACTAGGACTCATACTAGGAAAGAAGTAGGCATATAGAAGGCCGTCACCCATTTGCGTATGTTTCCAGCCAAGCTGGTTCATTATCCCATTTTAGAGAAGGAATTGGTCAAGATTCTGTTTAAATTTTGAGTAATTGGTATTTTCCAGCATGGAACTGGGGAGTGTGTTCCATGTGGGAGTAATTCTTTGAGTGAAAAAGGATCCCCTTTTATTAGTTCTAGGAAATGTTAGTGCTAATTGATGATTATGGCTTCTAAGATTACAGTCTCTGTGACTGTAGGTTATCCCCAATTGTGTTAGTAACTCTGTATCTGTGTGGATTTTGTACATTAGTAATAGGTCTCCTGTCTTTCTTCTCTGTTCCAATGTAAACAAGCCAAGTTCACCTAGTCTTGTTTCATAATTCTTGTCCCGCATATTGGTGACCAGTTTGGTTACTCTCTTCTGGACTCCCTCCAGTTTGTTGACATTCCTCCTAAGATACGGACTCCACAAGGGTGAACAATGGTCCAAATGTGGTCTCACATATGCTCTATAAAGTGGCAAGATGCATCCTCTATCTCTTGTGGTAAAACACCTCTTAATACAACCAATAAGTTTATTAGCTCGACTGATAATATAGTTACAATGACTCTGTGATGTTAAATCGGAGTTGATTATTATACCTAAGTCATTGTGCTCCACTACTTGTGTTAATACTTGTTCATTAATTCTGTACTGATTTTGTGCATTAGTATTTCCCAGTTGCATAACTACACACTTTCCAACATTAAAGAGCAGGTACCTACTGTCTGGCACCCAGCTCTCTTCAAATATATATAATGGTAGATCTGCTCTACTGTTGAGTGCCATTACAATTTCTATGTGTTTCCTTCTGGTGAAAAACTTATAGTACCCGAAATTTGCACCCCAAATAAAAACAAAGCCTTGTCTGACACACCTCCTTTTGTGATGTCAGAAAATGAATAGAGATGGTGCATGTCATTAACCTGTATGTATGCAATGTCTGTGGTGTTTAGTACTATTTAGAGGTGCCATGTAGACAAATCAAAGCAGCTGCTGGAGTAACAGTCCCTGTTTACTGGAGGGGTCACTTTCATTGTTCCAAGTGGCAGCTCTAAATAGTACTAAACATCACTGACAAATAGCACTAATATAGATCTGTGGAGCACACACAAGCAGCCTTCATTTTCTGATGTCACAAAAGGAGGTGTATCAGACAAGGCTTTGTTTTTATGGGGGTGCAACTTTGGGGTGCTATAACTTTTTGCCCAGATGGAAGCGCATAGAAATTTTAATGCCCCTCAGCAGTACAGCAGATCTGCTGTTATATATGTTTGAGAGGAGCTGGGTGCCTGACAGTAGGTACCTGCTCTTTAAAGGTTATCTGGTTTTCGACTGCCCATTTCTCCAATTTTTCCAGATCTTTTTTGACTTTACAGATGTCTTCTTGTGTCTTTACTAGAGACACCATTTTTGTGTCATTGGCAAACTTAATTACAAAACTATCAACATTGTTGGTCAAATCTGATATAAAAATATCAAAGAGTATCGAGCCCAAGACAGATCCTTGTGGGACTCTGCTGCTTACTGGACGTGATTTTGACATAAGTCCTCTTATACATACACGCTGAGTATGGTCATTTAACCATTCCTCAATCCAGTTAGTAATGTTATTATTTATTCCTAGAAATCTCATTTTAGTAATTAAATGATCATGTGGTACTTTGTCAAAAGCTTTACTAAAATCAAAGTAGATCACATCCATAGGTATATTATTTTCTAGAGATCTACTGATGAATTCATAGAAGACCAAATTTCCAGTCAGGCAAGATCTATTCTTTCTAAAACCATGTTGTGTTTGGTCCATCAACCCTTTGGTAGTTAAGTCTTCCTCCAGTCTTGTTTTAAGCAGGGTCTCAAAAATCTTTCCTATTATACTGGTTAAACTAATTGGTCTATAATTGGATATATCCGATCGATTTCAATTTTTATAGATTGGTGTAATGGTTGCCGTTTTCCAGTCATATGGTATTTTATAGGTTGATAGGGACATATTGAAAAGTATATGGAGGGCTTCTACTAGCCAGTCATTAAGCTCTTTTAATAATCTTGGATGGAGTTTATCTGGCCCTGGTGATTTATTTGTATTGATCTTACATAGTTCTGCCATAATCTCATCTTTGGAAATTTCCCAGCCATTATTAGTTGTATTTGAAATAGGGGTACTGTTTTTTGTTCTTATTTTGGTGTTATAAATGGAACTAAAGTAATTATTGAATTCTTCAGCAGTCTCCTGGGGGGCTGTTACTACTTTAGTATTTATTGTTAAGGGTCCTATATTCCTTGGAATTTGTTTTTTGTTGTTAATGTAAGAGTAGAAACTTTTACCCCATCCTTAATGTATGCCAGCCTGTATTCAAACCTCTTTTTTTCTGTTTTTATTTTTATTTTGCATTTTTTTAGTATCATCTTATACCTCCATCTGTTAAAGTCATTACCATCTCTCTTCATATTTTTATATACCCTCTTCTTTTGCTTTATTAGTTTGGTTATTGCATGTGTCATCCATGGAGGATCCTTCCCCTTTCATTATAGATGTTCCTATTTTGCACAAATTTGGCTTCTGTTTCCAATAATTTGTGTTTTAATCTTTTCCAAAGTTCATTTGGGGACTGTGTCCCATTGTCCCAGTTCCAGTTTGACAAATCTTGTTTTATCCGGTCAAAATTGGCTTTGTTGTAATTTTTAAAGACAGTTTTCCTTGTCGTAGGTTTGACTCATATGTTTGTATCAAATGTTATAGTCATGTGATCACTATTTGAGATAGGTGCTTTAATCTGGATATTACTAATTTTATCTGGGATACCTGTTAGAAGTAAATCAAGAGTGTTGTTTCTTCTTGTAGGTTTTGTAATTATTTGGTTCAAACCATTTATGGAACATATATCCCAAAAAAAACAAATTTATTGATCGTTACTACCCTTATTTTCTTTCCAGTTTATACCTGGAAAATTAAAATCACCCATTAATATGATTTCTTGATAGTTTGATTTACTGCATATACTGTCATACATTTCTTGGGTAAGTACTGGACTGGCATTTGGAGGCCTATAACATAATCCAATTATTAATTTAGGTTGTTTTTCTCCCAGTAGTTCAACCCATGTTATTTCACAGGAAGATTTTTCTGCTAAGTCTGTAACATGTTTTGCTTTGATATTATTCCGTATAAATAGCGCCATGCCTCCCCCTACATTATCTATTCTGTTTTTATAAAAAGTTGTATAGCCAGGCATATTTATGATCCACTCAGATTTTTTATTCCACCAGGTTTCTGTGACAGCACCAATATCTATATTATCCTTATTTAAAATTAATTGAAATTCTTCAAATTTTGTGCTGTGCTTATTGCATATTGATCAGCATAGGAAGGGTCCCTTCCCTATTAGCTAACTTAGGGATAGATGGGGCAGGGGCACCATGTTCTGAGAAAAGAACAATTACAGTAACCTAGAGGTGGCAGACAAGCTCTGTCTGGGCAGCGAGCTCTGAGAAATGTAAACACCTTTGTGAACCACATTGAGAGGCAAATCCACTGACCTCCCAGGGGAGCCATAACTAAAGCATAGCACTGGCTTGACAGCTTTTCCAGATTTTCTGGGGGGAACAGACATAGGCTCTAGGCAGTCAACACTGGCACTGGATTCTTCTCCTACAGTAAGGGGTGCCTCTGCACTGGTTGAAATGTCCAGATTTGGAGCACTGTCATTTCCTTGCTCTGTAAATCCTGCTTCCACAATATTTTGCTCATTATTATCTTCAGAAAAGAGCCCAGGTTGGTCAGCCTGAAGGAACTCTTGAATCACTAAACTTTGTGGCACAAAAGGAGTGCTGTCAACACCATCATATTGTTCTGCAGGTTCTGGTAGGTCACCAGGAGATTTACTACTTTTGTCCTTGGGTAACTCAAATATTTCCACTAGACACAAGGAATTTGCTACTTTAGAAGTAATACTCTGTACCTCACTTTCAGGGGGCATCAGTACCAAGGAAATCCTGAAGGCCCAGCTTCATCTCCATAATTATGCATAGGGTTTCCTTTGGAACAATTGACTCTGTTAATAAGAATGACAATAAGCATTGTCACACTCACTTTCATCAGAGGTAGACTGACAGTCACTATCATGCTGGGCCTGCCGAGGAGAAGGCCCTGGGTCAGGAACAACCCAGGCAGGTTGACTCTGTCTCTTTTTAGCAGTAACATGAGTCACTGGCCCAGGAGAGGTGTCACTTGTTGGTTCAGCATCAATGATCACTTGGCCGATAGGCAGTAGGTGGTTCCAGTGCATGGTCTTGACAGCTTTGGAGTCATTTTCAGGGTGCACTTTGTATACCAGCAGATTGTCCAGTTTGCCAACTGCTATGCGGGGAAGATGGTGCCACCTATCAGCAATTTTATGCTTGCCATGCAATCCCAAGTTACACAACAGTACTCTATCTCCAGGTAACAACTCCAGGGCCTTTACTCGTCAGTCATATCTCTCCTTGTTAGCAATGTTTCATTTGACAGCCATTGTTTGAGCCAGTTGATACACATGGTTCAATTGAGCATTCAGTTTCTGTACATATTGCAAATAGTTCGCAGCTCAGATCCCATCCGGGATACCCCAAAGCAACATCTACAGGCAACTGAGCTTCCCTCCCGAACATGAGACAATAGGGGGAAACACAGTAGCATCACTTTTGGTGCAATTGTAAGCGTATACCAAAGTGCTAATCTGCTGACTCCATTTAGACTTGTCTTTAGGATGGAGAGTGCCCAGCATGTCCAGAAGGGTTCTGTTAAAACGTTCTGGCTGGGAGTCCCCCTGCGGGTGATAGGGAGTGGTTACAGTATGGAGTGGATCCTTTCAGTATATGTTTTGGGTTTTTACAGATTATTTTGAATCTATTTTAGATAACATAGCACTGTAATATTTATTTGATCTTTAGGATTCGTAATTTATTTTAGTGTGAATTAACACTGTTTTGTATTTATTTTGATTTCGAAGTTTATAATAAAATTCCCTCTACTATCAGAGTGGGAAGGGGGTCAATTAGAAATGTATTTTTATGTTTGGGGTTATTGTATGAATTAATACTTATTTATGTTTTATAATTTTCCTTTTTATGATTTGTATGATGTACTATTTATTTGTATATTTTTTTTATGATTTTGTTTTGCTTTCAATAAAAAAAAAAAGAAATTCCCCTACTCTTTTTTGAGAAGTGCCATGGGTTCTTTAGCATCCACATGAACTACCACCAATCTAGGTAGAAGGGACCTTGGTTTAACATCTCATCCAAAAGACGGCACCTCAGAAGTGCAGCACCCTTCACGCTGCACTACAGTGTCGGGATATTAACCCAAGTGCCAATTGTGGAAACTGAACCCACTGCCCTCTGATCTCCCAGCCTCAGAGGTGAGTGTGCTAACTATTGAGCCACTGACACTATTTACTTTATGTAATGGTTGGTGTTTTGTTCAGACTTTGTTTTGGTGCATGCCATTTTGTTTGCGGCATTAATGGGTTGTGCGATTTTGTCCATGACATATTGACCCCATGCAGAGGCAGGAAAGCAGTCAGAGCGCAAGAGTGCAAATAGAGGAAAAAATAGCAGAGAAGATAAAAAGAGACATGACTTTTATGGGTACATTAGTGAAAGGAGAAAAAACAAGGGTGGGATTGTAAGACTTAAAGGGAAAGTAGGGGATTGTGTGGAAGAGGACCTGGAAAAAGCACCAATACCGAACAAATATTTTTGTTCCTTATTCACAGAACAAGGAGAAGGTGAGGGACCACAGCCAGGCAACATGAGCAAATATGAGAGAGAGAGAGAGAGAGAGAGAGAGAGAGGTGGGCACCAATCCATTTACAGAAGAGAGAGTCCTAAAATAACTCACAGAATTGAAAATGGACAAAGCAATGGGACAAGATGAGATACATCTTTGAATAATAAGGGAACTACGGGAGGTGCTGGCAGCACTGCTTGCAGCCCTGTTCAATGAATCACGCAATACGGGTGCAGTTCTAGAGGACGGGAGGAAGGCAGATGTAGTCCCTCTTCATAAAAGTCAGAGTAGGGAGGAGGCTGGAAACCATAGACCAGTTAGCATGGAGTAACTGCTTAAAAATGGGATTGTGGAACACCTTGAATCCAGCAGAACACAAGATCCGAAATACCATGGATTTACAGCAGGAAGGTCATGTCAAACAAATCTAATTGATTTCTTTGACTGGGTGATGAGGGAAGTGGATCGGGGGGAGTGGTGGATGTGGCCTACCTGGATGTCTGTAAGGCTTTTGATACCATTCCACACAGAAGACTTGTGAACAAGCTGGGCAGCCTGTGAATGGGTCACAAGGTGGTAAACTGGGTTAGCAACTGGCTGAGTGATAGAAGACAGTTGCTGGAGGTAACTGGAGTTCAATATAAGGAAAGGAGGGTGACCAGCAGGGTACCACAGGGATCAGTTCTGGGGGCAATCCTGTTTAATGTCTTCATAAGTGACATTGTGAGAGGCTTGAAGGGAAGGTGTGCCTCTTTGCTGATGACACTAAGATCTGAAACAGAGTGGACACTCCTGTTGGGAAGGAAAATGAGGAGGACCAAGGTAAACTGGAGGAGTGGTCTAGAGTATGGCAGCTGAGATTCAATGCAAAAAAGTGCAAAATCATGTATTTGGGGTGCAAGAATGCAGGGGAGGATTACATAATGAGGGGAGATACTGATGGTCACCAAACAGAAAAGGGATTTGGGAGTAATCATATCTGATTACCTAAAGGTGGCCAAAAAATGTTCCAAAGTTGTGGGAAAGCCAGTGGGATACTGGGGTGCTTAGGGAGAGGTATCACCAGCAGAAGAAAAGAGGTGGTGATGCCACTGTACAGATCATTGATGAGGCCTCATTTGAAATACTATGTCCAGTTCTAGGGGCCACATCTCTGTAAGGACATAGACTGGGTGGAAGCAGTTCAAAATGGGCAACAAAGATGGTGCTGGACCTGCACCAAAAGTCATGTGAGGAGAGATGGGGAGATCTCAATATGTACACCCTGGAAGGGGAGGAGAGACAGGGGAGATATGATAGAAATCTACAAATATCTAAAAGGCATAAATAGGGTACTGGAGGATAACATATCCAAGAAAATGAGATGTTAAGGAATGAGGGGGTATCACATGAGGTTGGAACAGGGTAGAATACTGGGTAACATAAGGAAGTATTTCTTAACGGAAAAGGGTGGTGGATAAATGGAATAAACTCCCAGTGGAAGTGGTGGGGGCATACACAGTGGGGGAATTAAAAAAATGTATGACACAGGCTTAGGGGAACCCTAGTGATAGGAACGAGAAGATAAAGCAAGTAGGGTCTAGGCATTTGCAGTAGGAGGAAAATGGGCAGACTGGGTGGGTCTAGTGGTCCTTATCTGCCATCAAATTCTATGTTTCTATGGTCCATGGAAGGAACAGTTCCAAAAGTTACTCCAGCAGAAACATACTGAATTGTTTAGTTGAAAGCACTGAAACCCCAAGGGATTTAATGATAAATGGGATCTTAAGCCCTTCTTATAAAATTGACCTATAATGAGTGTCTGTTATCAGAAAACCATCCCTGTTCTGAATGAAATTACAAAAAAGGAACCCTTTCAAACAAAAACAACCCCCCTCCCACTTGATTTTTTGGGGGAGGCCAGCACCATTGAAAAAAATGGGAACTCTGCATTGATTTAATATTGTAAAATGGGTAGTGGAACAATGGTTTATGTTATTTTATTCTGTGCAATTCCACACCCCCCACCTCCATGATATCACCATAACTGGTAACTGCTTCTGTGTACTGTTATCCAGTTGTAGAATGGGTTCTAAAAGAGTCCTGGTCTGCCTGTCACTAGCACCCAACTATGCATCAAGCAGAAATACATTCACTGAGCAGTCTTAACATTTAAAGCAACAGTACACACATTTACAGTTACACATTTATTTACATAGCACACTTCTTTGTTTCCCACTAGGTGTGTCAGAGCCCCTACATGTGGTTTGGGATCCCAGGATTCAAAACACACAAAATAAGTGCCCTTTAGCCAACACAGGCAGAAATAGCGAGAGCTCTGTGGCTTCCCAAGCACGAACTGCGCTGTGCCACTAGATGGCAAAGCATCAATTATTTATATAACTCCTCCCACCTCAGAGCAAGCAGGCTCAACAGGCTGGCAGGGGAATCTCTGTGCACCATAAACCCACTGCTGGCAGGACCAGGAAATAGGAGGAAAAGCTAGTAAGCCCTACCTGCTGGGGTACATATACAATACAAGAGCAATGAAACAGTCACATGTAGCAGCCGCAACAAAATGCACCTTCAACTTTGAGTTAAATAAATAAGAATAAATATCATGAAAATCATTTGATAAGAAATTCCAGTCCTTTATCGACTTGAATAAAAAAATTCACTGACCTACAGTAGATTTGTAAAAGGATGTTTTAAACAACCACTCCCGCTAACCTAGTTGAATAACCCATGAGAGAAAATGTAAAGGATTTCTTAAATGTAAACTGAACTCGACCATTAAAAATCTCCAGACAGTAATTAGCCTATAAGAAGGCAGCATAGCACAGTGATTTAAGGTGCTGAGCTGCAAACCTGAGACCTGGGTTTGAATCTCGAAGCCCACACTTGCATACTGCATGACCCTGAGCATGTCATTTAACTTTTGTGTTCCCAGGTCACACCTGTAAACAAGCTTCAGCTTAGTGTGTCTCTCCTAGTAAAAAATCAATCAATAAATCAAATGGAACACCTAGCTTCAAAGGAAAACCAATTTAGTTTTGAATAAAGTTCACAATGGTGTGTATATCAATAACTTAATGTATTGACATAACATTATTATAAAGTATTTAATGTGATTACAGGGGAGTAGGTCTGACCCAGATAGAGATAAAACAGGGATGATTCTTAGCTAGAATTATTGTGGAAAGAATGTAATCAGAATAAGGAGGTATGGGTAATGTTAACCAGATCCAGATGGGTGAGTAATAGGGATGCAGACTTAACAGATAAGCATGAAAATGACCCTTCCTGTTTTGGCTACAGTGATGTAGTCTTCAGTGCTGCCCCCCAAACTTCCTTTGCCAGACTGGACACCCTCTACCACTCCTTCTGCCACTTTGCCCTTAATAGTCCTCCTCGTATTCAACACTGAATCTCTACCAGTCTCTATATTTCCTCTCCCTTGAGGGCAGATGAAGCTCTCACTGCATCTCCTTCCATTCTAAGCTTTGATTTTGTTCCCTCCCATCCTATCTTGCTTCCTGCTTATCACCTCTATCCCCCTCTGGATCTATGATTCCTACACCATTGTGATACCTCCTAGATCATCTACTGCTGGCCAGTCTGTGTTCTCTCACAGGCTCCCTTCTTTCTCAGGTAATCTGCCACACCAGCTCCTCTTCCGCCCTCTCATCCCTCCTTCACAGTTTCTTCTCCACTACTTCTAACTGTGTAACACCTGCATGCACACTGCTTTCACCTACCTGGGTGATGGTATCTGGTTACATAGAAACATAGATTTTGATGGCAGATAAGGACCACTTGGCCCACCTAGTCTGTCCATTTCCCTACCTACTGGATAAGCTGCAGATCCTGGTTAAGCAACAGCCTACTTCTTCCTACCCCCCACCAGAATTGCCTTATGTCCATCCCATGCGTTTTTGAATTCCCACACAGTTTGTGACCCTACAACCTCCTCAGGAAGGCCGTTCCATGTGTCCACCACCCTCTCTGTGAAATAATACTTCCTCACATTGCCCCTGAGTTGTCCCCCCTCTATCTTCAAATTGTGTCCCTTGTTCTTGCACATCTCTTTTCTGAAAGATGCTACCCTTTTGGGCTTTGTTGATTCCCCTTGAGGTACTTGGAAAGTTTATATCATGTCCTTCCTCTCCCTCCTTTCCTCAAGGGTATACATATTAAGCTCCTTTAGTCTCTTTTTCGTATGGCTTCTGTTGCAGACCCTGCACCATTTTAGTTGCCCTCCTCTGGACTGCCTCCATCCTGTCTATGTGCTTGCAGAGATGGGGTCTCCAGAACTGCACACAGTACTCCAGATAGGGTCTCACCAACTGTCTGTACAGAGGGATAACGTCCTGTTTTTTACTGGTGATGCCTCTCCCTATACAGCCCAGTATCCCCCCTGCCATCCTTACTGTCTTCTCACATTTCTTGCTTACCTTTAGGTCCCTTTTCATTGTTGTTGTTGTCAATATCTAACCTCCCATTGTGTATTCTTCCCCTGGGTTTTTGTTTCCCAGGTGCATTACTTTGCACTTCTATGCACTGAATCTAAGCTGCCACACTTTTAGCCATTCCTCCAACCTTGCCATGTCCCCTCTCATCCTTTCCACCCCCACCCGTGTATCAACCCTGTAGCAGATCCTTGTGTCATCTGCAAAGAGGCATACTTTTCCTTTCAGTCCCACTGCAATGTCACTTATAAAAACATTAAAAAGGACCTAACCCAGTACTGAACCCTGCTGTATCCCACTAGTACCCCCACTTTTGGAGGGACTCGCTTACTATTACCCTCCTTGTCCTGTTGTCCAGTCAGTTTTGAACCCAGGTCACCATGCTGGGCCCCACTCCCAACCTGGCTAATTTGCTTATAAGTCTTTTGTGTGGGACTGTCAAATGCCTTGCTAAAGTCTAAGTAGGCCACGTCCACAGCCCCTCCCTGGTCTACTACTTTAGTCACCCAGTCAAAGGAATCAATTAGATTCGTCTGACATGAACTTCCCACTGTGAATCCATGCTGCCTTGGGTCCTGTGCCCCACTGGCCTCTAGGTACTCAACAATTCTTTCTTTCAGAAGTGATTCCCTCATTTTCCCTAACACTGAGGTCAAGCTACCAGGTCTGTGGTTTCCTGCCTCTGCTTTGCTCCCACTTTTTGAAGGGCAATCACATCTGCCCTCCTCCAGTCCTCAGGTACCACACCATCCTCCCATGATTTGTTAAAAGTGTAGTCAGTGGTGTCACTAGTTCTTCCTTTTGTTCTTTTAGAAATCTGTGGTGAATCCCATCAAGCCCCATTGTTTTGTTCACCTTCAGTTTTTGGAGTTCTTTTAGAACACTTTCTTCTGTGAAAGGACTGGTATCAATCCCACTATCCAGAGTGCTTCTATTGATTGGATTAGGTACCTCCTCCTCTTCTTTTGTGAATACTGAGCAGAAATATTTGTTCAGTATCCCTGCTTTTTCACTGTCCTCTCTGCCACCCACTGTCCCCTTTATTAAGCCCTCATTATTCCACTCTTGGTCTTTCTTCGACCCCTAATGTACCTATAAAAGGTTTTATCCCCCTTCTTAACCAGGTTGGCTATCTTTTTCTCAGCTTGGGCCTTTGCTATTCTGACTGCCTTCCACCCTTCCTTCTGCTTTAACTAGTACAGTTCTCTGTCCTGCCCCTACTATGTTTTCTTATACTTCCTGAATGCTATCTTTTTCTCCCTAACCTTCCCTGCCACCTTTTTTGAGAACCATAGTGTTTTTTTTCTTTCATTTTGATTTGTTAAATTGCTTCACACAAAGGCTTGTTGCATCTGTGATGGCTGTTTTAATGTTTCCCCATTGTTCCTCCACCCTTCCTTTTTGCCTGTTTGCTAGTGCTTTTCAGATGCACTCTCCCATTTTGACAAAATCAGCCCTCCTAAAGTCCAGTACCCTCACTTTTGCATTTCTTGACTCTGCGGCTGTGTTTATCCTGAACCACACCATTTGGTGGTCGCTTGTTCCCTGACGGCTACCCATTTCTAAATCTGTGATCCTCTCTCTGTACCCATTTGAGAGAATCAGGTCCAAGACTGCTCCCTCCCGAGTGGGTGACAACACTACAGTACAAGTCACATTAAACTGTTTCACCAATGAGTTTGTTTAACATTGTTTTTTACAGTTGCCAATGCATTGGCTACTCACATTGTGTTGTTTTTCAACCCTTAAACAGCTCAAGAGCAACTTTTATCAAATGTTTTTGCAACTCATTTGGAATGCATCGCAGATCTGCAAAAATGCAATGCAAAACTAAGTTACAACTCTTAGGCAACAGAATCTGTAAGGCTTTGCACTAAATCCAATAACACTTATGCAGCTCACTGAGAAATGCAAGAGCAGCTCACTGCTGAAACAGTTTAATGTGACTTGTACTGTAGCTGTCTGAGGCATGCCCCCTGTAGGGTGTTGAGAATGACCCTGCTCTTGGATGTGGCTGCAGCAAAGGTGCTCCAGTTTAACATCTGGCATATTCACGTGCCCCATCAACAATATCTCCCCTTTTTCTGCCAGCCTAAGAATGCCTTCTATCATTTTCTTGTCCATTTCCTCCCCCTGAAATGGGGTCTGTATACAACCCCCATGCATATTGTGGTGCAATTTCTGGTCTCCTGGATGACCCACAGTGCCTCCTCGCCTCCCTATTTACCCTTTAGTTCCATTGCTTTGATCCTTTCCCTTACATAGAGAGCCACTCCTCCTCCTCCTCTTCTACCCTTCCTGTTCCTTCTGTAAATTGTGTACCATGGTATGTTGACATCCCATTCATGGTTCTGTGTGTACCATGTTTCTGTGATTCCCAGGATATCCAGGTGTCCTCTTCCATCAAGGCCACCAGTTCAGGGAGCTTGTTACCTAGACTATGGGCATTGGTACTCATTACCCTCCATTTTGTGATGGCCTTACCCTTTTTTGCCCCATCTCTGTCCTTACTGCCTTTGCCTTTTTCTCCATTTACCCCTGCCCTTCTCTCTATCGACTTCTCTATCTTGGTGTTTACCTCACTAACTACCCTGATGTTTTTTTGGGGTGGTTAGGATTTCCTTGCTCCTTTTCAGTGCCTCCCCCTTGGCTAGTTTAAATGCTTGCCAATGAAGCATTTAAACCTATCACCTAGGATCCTGGTTCACCTCCTGGACAGATGCACACCATCACGCCAGTATAGATCTGTATCCTTCCAGGTGGACCCACAGTCCCCAGTGAAGCCAAAACCCTGAGCTCTGTACCAGTTTTTCAACCACTGATTGAATCCCATGTTGTAGAGCACTCTAGCCTCACCCATGCCATAGACAAGCAGCCCCTCCAAGAAGGTTACCATGCATGTTGCTTGTCTAAGGCCCCTCCCCAACTCCACAATCTCCTCCTGCACCACTATGATCCCTTTTCCAGACAGATAATTTGTCCCTAGGTAGACACAATGTCCAGCTCCTCCCTGTGCAGCTTCTCCTCAGAATCCTGGAGGATCTGCCTCCTGTCTCCCCAAACCATTGTGCCATGAGGGCACCTTATGTCCCTCTCCCTCCCAGTTCTACCCTACTAACAGTAGGGTCTCCCAGAGGTTCCCAGAATCCTCCTTGGTCTCCACTGTGGGTGTCTCCATAGAGGAACCACACTGTGCCAGAACGGCATGTGAACTGTGGAGAGGTACAACTGGAGGGATGCACTTCCATTCCACCACCCTCACCCTCTCTGAGCCCACTATGGTCCAACTGCACCACTTTCTTAGCAACTTCTGAGGCAGTGGTGGCAGCCCTGGTGGTCCCTTGGTGGGGAAGGAGGTCCCGCGAATCCTGGCCAGCTCAGCCTAGAGACAAACAACCTCTTTCCTCAGCGCAGAGAGGTGTCTGCAGATGGGACAACACCGCATCCTCCAGAACATCTCCCATAAGACTTCCACTCCACAGCCACTGCACTGCACCACTCCCACCATGTCTTATTTGTGGCCTCTCAACTGTTGTTTTGTATGCTTACTCTTTCCTCTCGCTGTTCATTTTTATTTATTTATTTATTTATCTCCCAACTTTCCTACTGCCTCCAATTGTTTAACCAGGAGTGGCACACTAAGCTGAAAGCTTGTTTACAGGTGCAACCTGGGAACACAAGGAAGTTAAGTGACTTGCTCAGGATCACACAGTATGCAAGTGGGGGCTGTGGGATTCAAACCCAGGTCTCCAGATTTGCATCTCGGAGCCTTAAACCACTGTGCTATACTGCCTCCATGCCCTTAAAGCTCCTGCTCTTCCTGTTCTGGGACAGGAAGTTCCTGTATTGCTCAGTGCTTGCCTTCTTACTTGCTCAGAGTCAGACCTCCAGCAGCTGGTGGGGATGGAGAGCTACTCCTTCCTCTTCTAGGATGGTGAGTCTTTGTGCCTCTATGATCACTCCTTCCTTCTCCCAAACAGGAAGTTCCTGTTGTCAGTCAAACCCTGTGCCTATAAAAGTGGAACTAGCTAAGGGTGAGGGGGTGGTGTGGAGGAAGGGAGGGCTATATAGTCCCAGTAGAGTAGTAAAGTTATAATAGCACCTCCTTCTTCTTGCTGTTCTCTACCAAAAGCTATCTAGTGCAGTTTTAAATCTAAACATCTAGCTTCCTGCTGCCTAAGCCACTCCCCCGCAATTCACAGTTCCCTTCTTCGGCTAGCTAACTACACATATAACAGTTCCCTTCACCCAACTCAGACAAACACACTAACTCTTGGTTGCTGTTCTCTCAAGCTACCTGCAAGAAAGGTTCATTACAGGACTGGTAGACATTAATTTGGGGTTATGAAATTCTAACCATAGCAACAGTACTATAGGAATTACCACAGAGGCAGAAAACTCTTATAAATTAGAGCCAATATATTTAGCAATCTGTGAATAACTATTACTTTTTTTACTTCAGCAATGGCTCTATCAGTAACTAGAAAAATGGTTATGCAATCTAACAGTAAAATAACATTTGCACAAAATGAGTATCAGTGTTTTCTTCCCTGACAAAGAAATCTTGAATTTGTTACAACACATATTTTCACCCCACCCAAGATAGTCAGTGAAATGTCCCCAAAATCATTTCAAGTCTCTTTAGAACTCACAGTATTTGATACCTCAACCCAAATAGGTGCAGTCCATGAAGATGGTGAAGTCTTCAATGCACTGCCCTGGCCAGAGATTGACGAGACGTCCTCTGCTGATGTCCACAGATGGCTCAGTTGCTCCTTTGGTCCTCCCAGGTCCTGGTTTCTTCAGCTGCTCCTCTGGTCCTCTTCAGTCCTCCGTCAACAGGTGAATCCATATCTACAAACTTTAACCATAAAATAATAAACTCTTTGCAGGCATTGACTGTTAACTGCAAACTTGGCTTCTGCTCCTCCTTCCTTGGTTGGCCTGTCAATGCTTAAATGTTTTGGTATGAAATTATTCTAACTTTCCTATCTAGACTACTTTTTCCCTTGGCAACGACAGCCTTTCACTGACTAGCTTATCCTTTTAAACATAGTTTTCCCCTTTTTTCTTTATTGTCTCTTGTAGTAGAGGGGTGGAGATGGCTGAGCCCTGCCACTGCACTGCTTGCCAGCTCAGAGAGGAAGAGAGAGAACCAAGGGCTATGCTACACTACTACAGCACTCCAGCCCACCCTACTTGCACCTGATTGGAGCATTTGGTGCAGAGGGCACTGGCAGCCAATCAGGAGAGAGTTTGAGCCCTTTTCACTGGCAGGAACTTTTTAAACAAGATCCTTCCCACTGCCGTTGTGCCATTCCTTTATCCTCCCATGTTCTGCCTTTTTAAAGTAGAAATTGTTCACTTTTTGGGTAAGTAGATAAGGCTGGTGATTCTCCAGTTACCCCACCTTACACTTTTCCAAAATTATTTGTTATTTAACTGTCGGAGCTGCCAAAGATACCCCTCTACTCTTTTACTTTTCTTTTAACTTTTAAACTGTTCTTTGTCTGGCTGGCCCTGCCCACTGCTGATGTCTTCATCCTAGTGATGTCAGTGCATTACAACATGGCCGGCCGGGAGCTTCCCTAAATTTCTTCCAGGTAGCCATAGTCTACTATATTGTTATTTATTTTCTTTATGCCCCTTTAGGCTTTATTGTACCTGCCACTGTGTTGTAACCTGTGGGCTCCTCTTAGCCCAAATACTGTCTCTTCAGTCTCTGTTTTTTGTCCCCTTCCCCTAGTTTACATTATACTGCCTTCAGGGCTTGCTTATAGCTGTGGTGCGGCTTTTGTTATTTTCCCTCATGAAGCACTCCTCCCTTGAATGCATCCCTGCAGGCTTTAGTTTAAATTAGCCCACTGGCCATTCATTTAAGCCACAGTGCAGCTTACAATTTGTGTCACTGGCCACTGTGCTGCTCTCTCTCTCTCTCTCTCACTCCACCTCCTCACAGGCTTTGATTTAGCTGTGGGGGTGGCTTTACTTAAAATAGCAGCTCCTTGCTGTTCCTGTTGCTTTTTAACCCCCCAAGGCTTTTACATTAGTGCAGAGCAGCTTCACTTTTTGGCAGCTCCTGTAGCACTGCGCCTCACTCTCCCCACTGCTTACTGCTGCGGTGGCATCACCAAATGGCAGCTTTTTTTGCGAAACTATCCCCCAGCTGCCTCTAAGCCTTTGCGGCATAAACAATTGAAAATTCTGCCCCTGGGTGGTGGTTTGGGAAGTGGTGAGGTGCTTTCCTCCACTGCGTCCTCCAACTCCCACTAGCACTATTTCTGCTCCTCTTCTCCTACCCATATGAAGTAGGTGACAGCCTAACCAGCATGTGGGCTGGGAGTTTACAGTGCCAACAGGCACTTTCAATTAACATGGTTGAGCTAGCGGCTGGCTGTTACTGCAACCCAAACTTGCTCTCCTTTTCCTCTCAGTGCTACCACTACAAACATAATCACACTATACTGAAAGGGCTGAGGGAGCCCCCATTAGAACCCAGGGAAAGGATACTGACATTATTAAAAATGCTGCCCTAGCCTCACATGGAACTAGCCTACTAGACTGTCAGGATTCTTTACATTGTGGCCCCCAGGACATTTCCCTTGCCCACACAGGACAACCAATGCCTACTTTTAATTATACAAAAGGCTACTAGCCCCCCACTAACCTTCACTAGCCACCTGGGCTAGTAAGTAAAATATTGGCCACTACTACCACCAATAGGGGAAAAAGGTTTGTAGTTGAGTTCCTCTCCTCAAACAACACTCCCTTTACTCTGCTTATGCTTTGTTTTTACAATTTTCTTCTAACTAACCTGTTCTTTCTTTTATTTCCACAGGTCTGACAGGATGAGGGCTTCTACCTCATTAGATAAGTATACAGTTATGTCTTTCTGGTCTCTTCCCCCCATTGGACCCCCCCCTTAAGAGCTGCAGATCCTTTGTGATCCCTTTTCTATTCCTTTTTACAGGTATGTCAGATGATATCTCCTCCTTTGAACCACCCCTGGGTGCCCTGCACTCAGGTAAGTCCCTCTATTTTACATTATACTGGTTGGGTTGACTGTAATGTGATGGCCATGCACATTACAACTAGAGATGCAGCAAATTTTAATTTCACCAGCAAAGTGCCCTCAAAGTGGGAATTTTGCTTTGTCACTCCACTACGTGGAGTGGCCAATGCAAACGGCTCTCATCGCCTTGTAATTATTACTTCGTGTTGTCATTCCACCTTAACGCAAAGTAAGGTGAAGTGACAACTATATTGTCAGCCCTTCACACACACAGTCAGCAGAATTAATGTGCATCCCCAAAATGCTCATGTTTTGTGTCCAGAAAACTCCCAGTGCTGACAAAGTGAAATGACAGAGTAACAAGAAATGCAAATTCTCCCAGAATTAATGGTGCAGGAGGATTTCCTACAATCGATGTATTAAATTGTGAGCCAACAAAAAAGGTCAAAAAGGCTTTTTTAACAGCTTTTAGAAGATCTGAAACATAGAGCTCTGAGAGGAAACTGTCTCCATCTTCCACTACACACACACTACACAGAACTGAGGCTGTGCAGAACAATCTAGAGCCCATGTGATCTGCAATCCCATGAAGCACTGCACAATTCACCTTTGGAGCTCAAAAACAAGACAAAGTACTTTGATTTCAATGTACTTCACCTTAAAATTGGTGGAGAAGTGGTTTGAGGAAGGCAGAATAATGCGAAGTTATTGTTTTCAATGGACTTTGCATTTTCCATTATGACACGAAGTACTCTGCTTCGCGTTGTGGGTACTTCATGTATTCCACGTTACTCTGCGAATCACTTCGCGGAGCAAATTTCAGCCACTTCACCCACCACTAATTACAATTGCCTTTAACTCCCTTTTCCCCTCAGTCTTTTGACACCTCTTACATGTTGCACTTCCATTTGAATTCACCAGTTATGTGACCAATTTGTATATATACTGTATAATGTTAATCAGCCCCCCTTGTATCTATTTTTGTGTCCTACTCCTACTTTTTCTCCTCTCCCTGTCTCTGCTCTTAGTGCTTGCTTTAGGATATCTGTACCCTCTTACACAATACCTACCTGGTTGCTTTTCAACTATACTCTGGACGTGTTCTAAAATTACCCTACTCTTCTGTTTCTCAACTCCTCAGTTTCTGAGGTTCATGACAAGATCATTCGTTTGATCACATATACATAGTATAAAATACCTATAACTCTGTAACTCATGTAACTTATGCAGCACTTACAACGTATGATAAGTAATCCCGTACACTCTTTCAGCCTTTTGTACCATGTGATTTTTATCCTTTTGTTTTCTTCCTTATATGACGTGGAGCATTTGCGAAAGAACCCCTGGCTCAAAAGTGTTATAATTCTGAGACTTCAATAAATACAATTGAAAAATGTTGTATTTTTTCCTAATTTCCTTTATATTATTGTATTGTGTTATTGCTGTATACTGTTGTATCCCTATTCCTCTTCCCCCAGGACACACTTGGAAATGAGCAAGTTTTGCTCAGTGTGCCTTTCCTGGTGAAATTTTCAATAAATAAATAAGACTCTATGAGATCACAGTCTGACCTCAAAGGGTAGGCAGACAACAAGAAATACAGCAATTAAGGGGACTAGTCTCTCAGACATGGGACAAAATCAATGAAATCATTAAATACATACAGTATGGGGAACCTAAAAGCAGGAGGTTAGCGTATGCAATAATAAAAACACACAACCATATAGCAAACAGATGGTTGGAATATAATACAGTAAATTCCCTCACAAACAAGAATATTAAGGAATTGCAAGCAACATTAGCTTATACAGAAGAACATTCAGGTAGCTGTAAAACTGGAGCACACAACAAATAGGCAGACTGTGGAACAATATTAACAATGGTCCACAAGTAGCAGTTGTAGCCTAGCTATAAATCTGGTGTTATAAAGACAATAGCCATAGCTAGAGCAGAATACATGCAGCAAAATGCAGGAAGACAATATGTTTACCACAGTTTTATAGTAGCAATGGAATGTGATGTTGTAGATAAAGAGAGTCACACTGAGGGTGCAGTGTTCCTGTTGAGCGCCTTCCATGATGATGCCCACAGAGTGACATCCTTGTGCTCCAGCCCTTACACTGTGGGCTGCTCCAATCCATGAATGCATGCTATAAAGAGGATAAACATTTAGTAAAGAAAAGTCTAGCCATGTTCTAAAAATGTGAAACAGCCAGTTCCATGTGGGATGTGTTTTGTCTAGATGGTACCCCACCCCTAATATGCAATAGCACAAAATAATGGTAACTCTTTCCCAGTTTGTGTATCTGTCTTATTAAACCATATCTTCAGCCCTGTATATATTGAATGTTTCTGTAATGACCAATAGCCTTTCTCAGATGATGAACAATGACAAATGATTTCAGTGCTGTGGATCATATCTGTAATTACAGACTTCACAGGTATCCAGTTACATCTGATGAGAGAGTGATGAAACAGTCTTCTCCACTCATTGGCAGTGATGAGTGTATACAGGAGACGGGGCATGCAGCTGTCAGTGTGTTAATTCACTCACCAGTTTCAATTTGAGTTTGCCACAGAAGTGCAGCACCTGCCTATTAAATATGAATGCCCTGACATCTTTTCTAATGGAATTTTTTAGTAGAGGGTTCATAGCTCCAGTGAACAGCCATCTTGTTCATCCTCTTGCCAGCATTTAATTATTTATGTCCTTAGCACTATTTTGTAGCCTTCGTGTGTGACTAAAAACCTAGCAAGCAAATGCAGATGCTACATCTTAGAAACATCATGTCTGTGGTTTCAGCAAGGTTTCAACATTGTTGTCCCTGTTTTGAATTAGAGTGGGTTATGCACATTTTCTACATTACTGACCTTAAATAGCCTTTGTGCATGGAGTAAAATTGTTTAAATAATTTGCAATATAGTCAGAATATATAATTGCACAGACTTATACAGTGTCAGTTACAGTAGGTTTTCATGCCTCGATTCATTATCGATTCGTTGGTAGTATAGCCTAGAGGTTAGAGTAATGAGCTGTGAATGAGCTTGGTACATCCAGAAGTACATCCACAACCTCCACTTGCATACTGTGTGACTCTGAGCAAGTCACTTAACCACCCTCGTGTTTCTGGGTCATCCCTGAAAACA
Source organism: Neoceratodus forsteri (assembly GCA_016271365.2). NCBI lineage: Eukaryota > Metazoa > Chordata > Ceratodontiformes > Ceratodontidae > Neoceratodus > Neoceratodus forsteri. The sequence continues at coordinate 48,303,835 of CM028129.1, read as the reverse complement.
GACACTTGCGCCTATTGGGCCTTACCCGGTTACCAAAGAATGAAAAAACAATTATTGAAAAGCTGGCTTTTAACTGAGGGTCAGGTCAACTTTATTTATTTAAAAAAATAATTTACTAGGTAAACAAGCAGAGCAGTCAGCTTGTTTCTTGTTGTGATGGGTGTGTGTGTGTGTGTGTGTGTGTGTGTGCTGGTTGCAGGAGAGACTTAACAGGCAAAAAATACATGGTGAGCACAATAACAGTAAGCTACAAAATGTTTGAGGAGAACATAGGCATACACATACATACTGTAGGATATTTAAAATATCAATGAGGATATACAGCAAGAGTAACAACAAAGTTAAATTAAGGAGGTAGTATAGTGCAGTGGTTAAAGGCTCTGAGCTGAAACCATGGAGACCTGAGATTGAATCTCACAGCTCCCACTTGCATGCTATGTGACCCTGAGCAAGTCACTTAACTTCCTTGTGCTCCCAGGTCACACCTGGAAACAAGCTTTGGTTTAGTGTGTCTCTCCTGGTTAAAACACAAGTTGACACAATCAAGTTCGAAACCTGACTGATGTACTGTAGTAGTAGTAGGACAGCAGGTACTGGCCAGAGGGAGTGTGCAGTTAAGGCTAGAGATGTGTGACCTTGTAGCCTGCCTATTAGTGCAGAGGTAGAGCTACCACTTGCAATGCCTCAGACCCAAGCTCAGGGCATCAGAGTGATGGCTGAGAGGAGGAGGATCAAGCATTTAGTGGGCTGCTGTCCTCCTCCAGTGGGGAAGGTTTGCAGGACCTAGTGTCTCTCTGACTCATAGTGGAAGGTAGCAGAAAGGCACGGGACTGTCTAGGGAGGCTGGAGGGTGTGGTAGGTGCCGATGTGTGGTGCACAGTACCATGCAAGCACATCATGATGCCATTGCACACAGTGTTGCTTGGAGGAGACATGGAAATCTCACCAGATGGTACAATGATACCAATCTCCCACAGGTTCTACACCCTGCTATCAGGTACTGTCCGTGCAAATCATATCCTGGTTCTGGTGGGGATTGCTGGACCCTGCCAATCCCAACAAGGGGAGCAAGCCGTTGGGGAAAAGCCAGGTAAGGTAAGTCATGAAGTGTCGGGGTGATGTGGTGGGAGGACCTGTGGAAGGGGCCGGTCAGTGCTGGGGAGATATAAAGGTGTGTGAACTTGGCAAACTTCACTTTGCAAATTAATTAGGAATTTTGCAAAGTGTGAAGTACCAAAGTCATGAAGGTGTTGGTAGGAGAACTGACACTTTTCAGGTAAAGTCGTTCAAATTCACCAGCAAAGTTTCAATTGCGCCATAACTTTGCCTGACTTTACTTGAAAAAGTTCCTTTTCCCCAGGAAAACTCAATGCAAACTGGAAAAGTGGTGAAGTGAGCAATTCACAAAGTCGAGTTTTGCAACTAAACATGCAACGTAAAAATTTCGCAGCATCTCTAGTTATGGTAGAATAAACGGTGCTGATGACCTCCCTTAGCTTATAGGTGATGGACCAGACACAAGTTGGGCAATAAGCTAGGTATTGGTTAGGTATTCCACAGTTGTTAGAGTCAGTAGCTGTAGAACATTTGGCCTGTATTCCATTTAAAAATGGGGGTCTGGAATCTGTTGCTTGCTTTAGATCTGAGGGAGGCGGAGGTGCTGGAAGCCTGGGAAAGGATCCATTTTAGGTACTCAAGGAGTTTTTCAGCCCAGAATTCATCACCCAGCTGTGAACATCAAGAGGATGTGTTGCTCACTGTTGAAACAGGCATTAACCTACTTCAGAGCCCCTAGGAGCCTTAGTTCAAGTTCAAGTTCAAGTTTATTGCAGGAAAACTCCATTGAGCAAGCTCATTCACAAGGAGGTCCTGTGACATAAACACTTAAAGTACAAACACAAATAGATAATAACAGTATATACATGAAATGCACGTTACATGATACAGGCTGGATAAACATACAAGGGTACCACATAGGGTGACCGCAGGTGGTAAGCATTGATATGAGACAGGGAAGCGACCTACAGGTTGCATACTGATAAATGAAACATGGAGACTGGTGTGTGCAATACATATACAGTATTTTGACAGCTAGAACAAACAACAGTCTACAACTGATATAGGGGGGAGGAGTGATTTGATAGAGTAGCAGTGGAGCGTAAGCAAAGATAAAGCCAGGAGCAGAAGGGGAAGGGAAAGCAGTTAATATGACAAATCAATTATACCTTACCAGTGGATAAATATGACACATGGGGAAGGAAGAGACTTAATGACAGTTACAGGTGTCTTTTATTTGGCTGAACTTAGCGATTTGTAGAAGTTTATTGAAACTGTGCAGTTAGTTTCAGTATGGTTTGTAATTGGTTCCAAATGGAGGAAGGGCATATGCAATAGCACGCTTACCAAAGGAAGTCCATGCCTTGGTATGTCAAGCATAATAAAGTCAGATTTTTCTTAACTTATGCACTATGTGAGATACTAATAAGAGAAGAGAGATAGCTTGGCAATTTCTGCAGGAGCAGTTTAAGAGTCCATAGCCCAGCATGGACCAGGCGTCTAGTAGTAAGGGATGTCCAACCAACAGCTGCATATAAGTCACAGTGATGTGAACGGTAAGGGGAGTTGGTAATGAACCATAATGCACGGTGATAAAGGATGTCCAGTTTACTTAGATTTGCAAGAGTGGTGGAGGAATAGATTACATCGCCATAGTCGAGTAGGGGGAGAAAAGTGGCCTGTACAAGCTTGTTTCGAGTTTCAAGGGGGAAAAGGGGCCTATTTCTGTAGAAGAAACCTAACCTTGCTTTTAACCTTCTAGAGACATCTTCGACGTGGTCACTGAAAGATAATTTATTGTCGATCCAGATACCTAGATATTTAAATTTGGTTACAACTTCCAGAGGCTCGTTTAGCGTGGTGACAATGAAGTCTTGGGCAAGGGTATTGGGGGGGCCTGAGACAGCACTGTGGGAGAATATCATCGCTTTAGTCTTCTTAGCATTGAGCAGAAGCTTTGCCTTTATTAGATTATGCTCAAGTTGTGCGAAGTCCGCTTGAAGCACTCCCTTAACTTCAGATAACGATGAGCCAGAAGTATACAACACAGTATCATCTGCAAAAAAGTGCAGATTGGACATAGATATGTTAGCATCTAAGTCATTAATGTACAGAGAAAACAAGATAAGGTCTAAGATGGATCCTTGGGGGACTCCTCTTGCAACTGGCAAGGCAGCAGAAAAAAAGCATTCCACCTTTACTTTTTGGAATCTTCCAGTTAGGTAGCTAGAGAACCACTGGGTGGTATGGTATGTGGCACCCAACTTTGCAAGGCAATTTACTAATAGTTTGTGATCAACAGTATCAAAAGCTTTGCTGAGGTCCAAAAAGACTGCACCAGTTGCCTTCTTAGCATCTATAGCAGAGATCCAATCATTGGTTACTTTTGCTAGTACAGTGATTGTGCTATGATTAGCCCAGAAGCCAGATTGAGCTGGGTTAATGAGAGAGAAGGTTTCCAAGTGAGATTTTAACTGAATATGGATCAGTTTTTCTAGAACTTTAGAAAGGATAGGCAATATGGAGATAGGCCTATAGTTGTTTACATTGCATGGGTCACCAGATTTAAATAGAGGGAGGATATATGCTGATTTCCAGCAGGATGGCACAGTAGCAGATGTAATGGAAAGATTGAAGATGTGGAGAATTGGGGCAGTGAGATGGGCTTAGCCTGACCTTAGGAAAAAGGGTTCCAAGCCATCGACTCCTGTGCTGTTTTTGGTGTCTAAGTTAAGAAGAGAATCTTCTACTTCTTTATAAGTTATCTCTCGCAGTTGGAAGGGGCTGGGTGCAGGACTAGATGTGGCGGGAGGGGTATGCTGGCTCACTGCAGCACCAGCATAAGGTGACGAGTCAAAAGCTAATCCAGCTGTGGCAAAATGGGAGTTAAGTTCCTCCAGGATTAGTGACTTGTTTTCCACAATCTTGTCACTTGCAACTATCTTTGTTGGGACAGAGGGACCATGGGCGTCCTTCTATAGCTTTGATAGTCTTCCATATTTTATGAGGGTTACCTTTAGCTTGTTCGAGAGTAGAAATATAATAGCTTTAGCAGAGCGAAGTTTTCACACAGTTATTCTTGGCTGTTCTAAAGGCCTGCCAATCCAAGATTCTTTGAATGTCTAGCTTTAGCCCAGAGCTTATCTCGAGCTATAAGGGCTGCCTTGAGATCCGAGGTGAACCAGGGTTGGAATTGTTCCATACCCTAACTTTGATGAAAGGGGCATGCTTATTTATTATTGTAGTGAGTTTGTCATTAAGGATGCAAGCTGCCTTGTTGACATCTTTGGCTAGGTAAAGATCTTGCCATCTGATCATGTTCAGGTCAGATAGAAGTTTACTGCACTGAATTTGTGAAAGGATCTTTTGTTATGAAGATGGGTGGTGCGTCGGGCCTTAATTTGAGATCTTATGCAAGCAACAATTCCATGATCGCTCATGTCATTGTGAAACACTGCCAAATGAGATATTTTGTGTGGATGGGTGGTTAGTACCACATCTAGAATGGAACTGTTGGCAGTATTTAGAGTGTTGTTCCTAGTAGGTTCACTGACTAATTGCCCAAGACCTAGCTCATCACAAAGGGATTTGAGGCCGTGTGATTTAGGTGACAGCCAGTCCATATTTAGATCTCCTAGAAATATTGTTTCAGTTTTTGCATCTACGAACATGGATTTCAAAAGATTACGTTACTTCTACTGTCCAGCAATGTTCACTCCAACCCTGGCCCTGCTGTTAGCTCTAGCTCTGGCACCCACAGCCAAAGACTACTGACCATAGTCTACCTAAATATTGATAGTCTCCTACCTACATTTGCCCAGATCAAAGCCTGGGTCAGAGTTGGTGCAGCCAGACATTATTTGCCTAATTGAAACTAGGCTCAGTCTATACATACCTGATGCCGCAATCTCTTGCAAGGCTTCAATATCTTCAGAGAGGCTAGATAAGCAAGCAAGGTGGAGCTGCCTTATCCACCTCCGATCAGACCTGCAAGCCTCTAAAATCACAATCAAAGACCTAACCAGGGACTGTGAGTGCCTAGCAATAAAACTTTTGATAGGGTGAGGCACATATCTCTTGTCATCCTGTCTGTGTAAATCCCACCACCATGTTAACAGAATCTGGGCATAGAGTCACTTACTCTTTATGTCATGAAACTTGTCAGAATTGGGAATACATTACTACTGGTGACTTCAGCATCAACTGGAATACAAAGTCCAGTGCAGGTCATAGAGATGGGATGTCCAGCCTATTTCTCACTCAACTGGTCACTGAGCACACCAGGACCAATTATTAAACAGGCACCATGCCACTACTCAGCAAGAGGAGGCAGAAAAGCGGGGGCCAGTGGACTAAGGTAAGGCACCTCTTAGCTCCTGTTGTCACATTCACTGCTATGAAGGGTGTGAGCTAAACGCAGGACTAAGCTGGGAAGAGGGGTAACACCCTATCTGGGGTAGGTGTACAAGGCGATTAACAAACAACAAAAGGGGTAAAATTAATTTATTTGTTTATTTATTAAAACATATCTGAATGAATACCTTTGAATCAGAGACTCCTTTACAAAGGCACCACATCATGGAATACAATAGTAAGACATTTTTAGACATTACAAGGTATAAACAATGGCGCAAGAAAATAACACATCATACAATAGATATAAAGTCCTACAGTCCTATAGTTAAAATAAGGGAAGGCAAAAAATTGCAATAGAAGCAATCTTTATCTAGTGTAGGTTTACAAAGGGATACAACAAACAGCATATTTTTTTATTTATTTTATTTATTTGAATTTGAGTAACCTGGTAAAGGGAAGAGACTTCAAGGAATATGATGAGGGTAGGAATTGGAAAGCTGGTACTGGTACTGGGAGTTGAAGTGCAGTGGAAGTGGGGCGGCATCCTCAGAGAGACCTTCTGAGACTGTGGTACTGCCCCATCTGCATGCAACTCTCTGGGTCAAGGGAGGGGGTCACTGGTCTTCAGGCTGAGTTGGCTAAGATTCAGGAACCTTCTGTCCATTCAAGGACCACCAGGTCTGACACTGTTACCTCAGAGAATGCCAGGAGCATGAGCACCTGGATTATGGAGGGCTTGGAGAAGTGTGGGGTGGCGAGTCAGGGACACATTCCTCAACCACTACCACTTACAATCTCTTACGCCACTCTGGCAGAGCACAACTGCTGGGATGAGGTACCTGGGGCAGTGCCTGGGAGAATATGGAGGCCCCTCCATATTGGAGGCCCCAAGGAGGAGTGAGAGAACTCAGGCGAGGAAGACGAAACTTTTGGTGTGGGGACTCGATGGATAGAGTGATAGATTTGGGAACAGGAAGGGGGTCAGAGTGGGATGTCAGGTACCTACATGGCACCATGGTCAGAAGGCATATGAAACTTATACTAGGGATTGCTATGGCAGCAGGAAGGAAGAGGGAGCTGGATGTTACTGTCCACCTGGGGATAAATGACCTGGCTAGGGATGGGACTGGTATAGTTCAGGGGCAGCTTAGGGAACTCTGGAGTGATCTTATGCAGGTGGCATGCCCAGTAGCTTTCACTGAGATGCTGCCTGTCAATGACAGGGCAGAGGACAGGTTTTCTGCACCAGGACCTTCAACTCATGGCTGAGGAAATGGTGCAGAGAGGAGGGCTTTGGTGACACTGGGGACTGGGAAACCATCTGACAGGATGAGGATCTATACAGGGATGATGACTTGCATCCATTCAGGAGAGGAACCACTGTCCTCAGTGAATAGTTTAAAATATTATTCTGATGAGCATTTAAACTAGTCGAGGATGGTGGTGGAAGGAATCAGGGAGGCAGAAACTGCCCCCCTCAACAGGTTGAAGTAGACAGAAGGGAGATCCCAAGGGGAGAAGACCTGGCTGGGAAAGAGATCAGAGTAGTGCAGGAGGAGTTTGTGGAGTTGGGGAGCGGCCTTAGACAAGAAGCATGCACCGTAACCTTCTCTGAGGTGCTGCCTGTCTATGGCATGGGTGAGACTATAGTGCTTCGCAACATGGGATTCAATCAATGGTTGAAAAGTTGGTGCAGAGCTCAGAATTTTGGCTTCACTGGGGACTGGGGGCACACCTGGAGGGATACAGGCCTATACTGGCATGATGGTCTGCATCTGTTCAGGAGGGGAATCAGGATCCTAGATGAAAGATTTAAATGCTTTATTGGCAAGCATTAAACTAGCCAAGGGGGAGCCACTGAAAAGGAGCAGGAAATATTAGCTCTCTCAAAAATCTTGGTAGTTAGTGAGGTAAACACCAAGATAGAGGTCAATCAGAGAAGAGCAGGGTAAATGGAGAAAACGTCAAATGCATTAAGGACAGGGATGGGGAAAAAAGGGTAAGGCCATCAAAAATGGAGGGTAATGAGTACCAATGCCCATAGTCTAGGTAACAAGATCCCTGAACTGGTGGCCTTGATGGAAGAGGGACACCTGGATATTGTGGCAGTCACTGAAATATGGTAGCACAGAGAACTATGACTGGGATGCTGGCATACCATGGTACACAATCTACAGGAGGGACAGGAAGGTAGGAGAAGAGGAGGAGGAGTAGCTCTCTATGTAAAGGAAAGGATCAAAGCAACAGAACTAAAGGGTAAACAGGGAGGAGAGGAGGCACTGTGGGTTACCCTGGAGACTGGAAATGGCACCACAATCCACACGGGGGTTGTATACAAACCCCGGTCTCAGGGGGAGGAAATGGACAAGGAAATGATAGAAGGCATTCTTAGGATGGCAGAGAAAGAAGGGGAGATATTGTTGATGGGGGACGTGACTATGCCAGACGCTAACTGGAGCACCTTTGCTGCAGCCACATCCAAGAGCAGGGCCATTCTCGATGCCCTACAGGGAGCATGCCTCAGATAGGTAGTGTTGGAACCCACTTGGGAGTGAGCAGTCTTAGACCTGGTACTCTCAAATGGGGATGGAGAGAAGATCTCAGATGTAGAAGTGGGTAGCCATCTGGGAATAAGTGTCACCAAACAGTGTGGTTAATGATTAACACAGCCAGAGAGTCAAGCAATACAAAAGTGAGGGTACTGGACGTTAGGAGATTTGACTTTGTCAAAATGGCAGAGTGCATCAGAAAAGCACTAGCAAACAGGCAAGAAAGAGGAGTGGAGGAACAATGGGGAAATATTAAAACTGTCATCACAGAGGCAACAAGCCTTGTGTGAAACAAATAAACAAATCTAAATGAAAAAAGAAACACTATGGTTCTCAAAAGAGGTGGTGGGGAAGGTTAGGGAGACAAAGATAGCATTCAGGAAGAATAAGGAAACTCAGGAGAAGCAGGACAGAGAACTGTACCAGTTAAAGCAGAAGGAAGCAGGGAACGAGTCAGAATAGCAAAAGGCCCAAACTGAGGAAAAAGATGGCCAACTAGGTTAAGAAGGGGATAAAAACCTTTATAGGTACATTAGGAGAAGAAAGACAAGGAGGATACTGAGGCTTAATAAAGGAGAAGGGTGGTGGGCAGAGAGGGTCAGTGAAAAAGCAGGGCTACCAATGAATACTTCTACTCAGAATTCAACAAAAGAAGAGGAGGGGAGGTATCTAATCCAATCAATAAATGAACACTGGATAGGGGGGTCGATACTAGTCCTTTCACAGAAGAAAGGTTTATGAAAGAACTCCTAAAACTGAAGGTGGACAAAGCAATGGGGCATGACGGGATTCACCCCAGAATTCTAAAAGAACTAAGGGGAGAACTTGTGACACCACTGACTACCCTTTTTAATAAATCATGGGAAGATGGTGTGGTACCTAAAGACAGGAGGAGGGCAGATGTTATTCCCCTTCACAAAAGTGGGAGAAAAGCAGAGGCAAGAAGCTACAGACCTGTTTACTTGGCCTCAGTGGTAGGGAAAATGATGAAATAATTTCTGAAAAAAAGAACTGTTAAGTACCTAGAGGCCAATGGGGCACAGGACCCAAGGCAGCATGGCTTCACAGTGGGAAAGTCATGTCAGATGTATCTAATAGATTTTTTTGACTGGGTGACCAAAGTAGTAGACCAGGGGGAGGCTGTGGACATGGCCTACCCAGACTTTAGCAAGGCATCTGACACAGTCTCACACAAAGATTAATAAACAAATTAGCCAGCCTGGGAGTGGGTTCTCAGTGTGGTATTCTGGGTAAAAATTGGCTGGACAACAGGACACAGAGGGTAATAATAAATGGAGTCCACGCCAAAGAAAGAGGGGTTACTATTGGGGTACTGCAGGGTTCAGTACTGGTCCGTCCTTTTAATGTCTTTATAAGTGACACTGCAGAGGGACTGGAAGTAAAAGTATGCCTCTTGCAGATGACACAAAGATCTGCAACAGGGTTGATACACAGGGAGGTGGAAAGGATGAGAAGAGACTTGGCAAGGTTGGAGGAATGGTCAGAAGTGTGGCAGCTTAGATTCAATACAAAGAAGAAAGTAATGCACCAGGGAAACAAAAACTCAGGGGAAGAGTACACAATGGGAGGGGGAGGTGTTAACAACAACAACAACAACAAATGGAAAAGGACCTGGGGGTAGTCTTATCAGTAGGGCTGCGTGAACCTCAAAAGTTCTACCCTCGTGACTTTCTGAGTACAGCCCAAAAAGTTCTCTACCTGGTTCTGTCTGAGTTCTACCAGGTAGAACCCAGTAGAACTGTTCTCAGTAACTCATTTATAACCAAGTTCTACTCAAGTAAAACCAGGGTTCTACCAAGTAGAACCAAGTTCTACCAAATAAAATTAGGTTCTACTAAGTAACAAACATTTGTCAATGCTGAATCTTTGCTTGCTGGTATTAGCACTGGAAATGTGAGGTAGACAGATGCAGAATAGGAATGGCAGTGAAGTATTGAACTTCACGCCAACCCCACTTCCATCCTGTAGAGCTGGACAGGCATTGGGGTAAGTGTTTGGGCGTCACCCATGACATTCATGCTGTGTCATCTCACCCTGTTCTGCAGACACCGACATGTGTTGAGGTGTGCCTTGGGGTGTTTGCTTTACAGTCACCCCATTCCATAAGGACATATGCTGAAATGGGCACGCATAGGAGAATGGGGTGAACTCTGGGGCCGAAGAATCCAAGGTACACATCAATGCCTGTCACTGGCTGGGGGGTGGGGGTGGGGGAGGAATGGCATGAGTAGTTCAGTCGGCAATCCAAAGGCACACCCCGATGCCTGTCAGTCTGTACAGGGTGGGACATTATGGTTAGAAAACCTAACGCCCTAGATGTTTGTTGGTATTTGCACTAAAGATTTTCAACATGGCCTTTTTGTGACCCCATCTCATGAAAGCATTTGGGACCTCTTCTCATGAAGAGTGGCAGTGTGATTTTGTCAATGTGTCCCGAACTTTGAGTTCCGACAGTGACCATGCCATTCTGCCACATGTACAAAAACACAGATTGGGCAGAATGAAGAATGACAGCTGTACCATACATAGGAGGTGTGAAGAGATGGCAATGTTGAAAATCTGTAGTGGGAATATTAAAAATGCTCGCATTTGAGCATATAGAAACTGTGCAACGATGCGTGTAACACAGTCATTGAAGAAGAAGCCAGAAGGGGAAGGAAACATATTCAATTCAGTGCTTTACAGTAACTGGTAATTGCTATTTTTCTTTTAAACTTAGATTGTGGGCTTTTAGTGACACTGTAATTTCTTTGCTGTCTTTACTTAGAATTGTTTTGGGCTGTTGAAAATTTAAAACGTAGTGGTGGTGTATTTCTTTGCTGTCTTTAATTGCTGCAATTTCACATCTCTCCTCCCCTTCTCCCAACTCTTAATTATATGCCCTGTTAAATCTGATTGACAGGAGCTAAACACAGAGGATAGTAAGGGTGTGGAGTAGGAGGCATATGGGGAAGAAGCCCACCCTCAGCACGACAAGTGTTTTGACTCATTTATTTATTGGTTTATTTTTCTTTTAAAAAGAAAAGTATCTGAGGATCAGTGGCAGGATTTTTAGGATAGTAAATTAATAAAAAGGGAACTAGGAGAGCTTCAGTGCAGACAAGTAGTGTAATAGCAGTGTAATTGCAGTATAATGTGGGAGTGGGCAATGCAGTAGCTGTGGGGCAGCCATATTCAGGCAGACCTTCTGGACACTGAGGTGCTGCCCTATCTGCATGCATCTCTCTGGACTGTGGGATGAGGTAGCCAGACTCAGAGTGGAGGTAAACTGGGTCAGGAGTACCATCACCCCAATCCAGAGACCACCCAGTCCAATGCAACTGCCTCAAAGGATGCCGAGAACGAGGAGCACTTGGATGACAGTGGGCTCAGGGAGGGTTAGACTGGTCAGGCAGAGGCACATCCCAGATCCTATTCCACTCAAGAACTCATATGCCACACTGGCAAATGGGGACAACCAAATAGAGGTACCCAGAGAAGTGGAAGGAAAGGATGTGGAGGTTAGCCAAGGAGGTGACCTCAACGGGGAGAGCAGTGGACCCCAGAGGAGGAGGAGGAAGCGAATCCTGGTGGGGGACTCCATCATAAGAGGGATCCAGTTAGGAACACAGGAGGGGGAGGACAGGGAGGTGAGATGCCTACCAGGTGCCATGGCATGAAGGGATGGAAGGAAGATCCTGGGGATCACTGGGAAGGCAAGATGGGAGGGTGAGCTGGATGTCATTATCCACCTAGGTACTAATGACCTGGCAAATTGGGAGCCAAAGGAAGTTCAGGAAGAGTTTAGGAAATTGGGAAGGGGTCTCAAGCAAATAACTTCTGTCACTTTCTCAGAAGTACTACCTGCAGAGAGGCAAGGGAGAGCATAGGGTGCATGCACCAGGAACTTTAACTCATGGTTGAAAACCTGGTGCTGTGAGGAAAGGTTTGGATTCATTGGTGATTGGGGATCCACCTGGAGGGATGGAGGTTTGTTCAAGCCTGATGGCCTGCATCCATCCTGGAGGGGAATCCAAGCACTCAATGATAAGTTTAAATGCTACATTGACAAGCATTTAAACTAGCAAAGGTGGGTGGCAGGCCAGCAAGGAGGATACCTACTTGCTTATCCCCCACAGCTAGCGGTGGAATCAGTGAACCGGAGGAGTTGCTATCTCTTCAAAGCAGTGTGCAAAAGATGGAGATTAGCGCCCAACAGGTGGATAGGCAGAAAAGGGGCAAAATTCAGCAGAAGGGCAGACAGCAAGGAGAACCAGGGATAAAGGACAACCAAGGAAGGGCTGGAGTAGAACAGCGAAACAGTCTAGGAGGTCAAATCATGGAAAGCCATGTGTGCCAATGCCAGGAGCCTTAGCAACAAGATGGAAGATCTGAGGCTGTCATGGTGCAGTCAGACCTGGACATTGTGGCCATCACTGAAACCCTAATGTAATGATAACCATGACAGGGAGATGGCCATACCTGGCTACAACATATTCAGAAGAGACAGGGGGGTAGGAAGGGAGGAGGAATGGCACTGTATGTGAAAAATGACATAAGGGCCACAGAGATGCAGGAGGAACAAAATGGGGGAGAGATACTGTGGGTTAAGCTGGAAAGGAAAATGGGGCCAGCCATCTGCACAGGTGTGGTCTATAGACCACCAGCCCAGGAGGAAGAAACAGATAGGGAGCTGATGCTAGCCATCCAAAGGATGGCAGACAAGGGTGAGGTAGTACTGGTTGGAGACTTCAATATTCCAGTCGTGGACTGGAGCATCCCAGCAGCAGCATCAACTAGGAGCAGATTTATTCTGGACTCCCTTCAGGGTGCCTTCCCCAAGCAGCTGGTCATGGAACCAACTCAGCAGAAGGCAATACTGGACCTTGTGCTCACAAACAGGGACAGTGTGATGGGGGCTAACAGTGGGGGAGCACCTGGGGAACAGTGACCACCAGTCATTATGGTTTGAAATAGGGTTGTCAGAACTAGTTCATCAAAGATTCAAACCCTCCTCGAACCCTGGTGTTCGAGTTCTAACTTAGAACTCGAACACTAAAAGGTTCGCAAAAGGGTTCGAATCTGAGGAGTCCCAGTGTGTGTGTGGAGAGGAGGGCGGAGGAGGCACATCCCAGCAGGCAGCCCCGGTATGTGTGGGGACCGGAGGAGGCATGTCCCGTCCTGACTCCCAGCAGCAGCAGGCAAGTGGCAGCCCCGGGGGGGTGCAGCAGCAGCAGTTGCAGCAGTATTGTTGGGGGGGGTTGAACTTCCCATCCACCGCGAGACATTTTCTGTTTGTGCTTGCGTAAGTTGCATACTTCCATACGTAAGCTAAAGTGAAGTCATCTTCCTCACCACCTGAGCAATACTATGTGGTCAGGTGGGGATCGAGTAAGCTGCGCGAGCTACGGATCTGTGGGGGTATTTAGGCAGATGCAAGCTGAGAGGAGACAGAGCACCATTTGCTGAGGATTCGAGGCAGCAGCAGCCTCACTTAACTGTACTCAGTTAGCTGTTAGCGCACTTACTCCACTACCGCCGCCAGGCATCTCTCTTGTCCAATACTGGCCACTAAAATGCCATCATCCATTTTCCTGTGAGACCGAGAATGAGAGAAAGGCTGAAAAAAAGGCTAAAAATCGGGTGGGAGTGGGACTAGGGGGAGGTTCAGGACAGGTGGAGGGATTAATCAAGAATTGGGAAGGGACCGGAGAATAGGGAGGGATCGAGACTGAGATCAATCAATATCAGGAGGAGGACTCAGGAGGACTTGGAGAGAGAATAATAAAAATAAGAAGAAGTGAATGAAGAACCTTTGTGAAATGTGATTATTTGAAACTGCAGCACTGCACAGTGGTGCACACTGCACACTCAGCAGCTGCCAGCAACAAGCATACAAGGGGGGCAAAAAAAAGGCCAACAAATCTGTACCCCATCCCTAACCCTACCCAGTGTAGTGTGTGTTACAGAGAGAAGCCCAGTGTGTGCCCCTTGACTGCACTGTACCCTACCCAATGTGTGTTACAGAGAGAAGCCCAGTGGCCAGTTGTGTGGTGGCATTAACCTTACATGACAGAAACGTAGAAATATAATTCTCATTCCATGAGTTGTTGGTTATGTATATGACTCCGTCTCCTGTGGTCAGCCCATCACCCTGCTGCTGTGTGCCTCTTGACTGCACTGTACCCTACCCAGTGTGTGTGTTCTGAGAGAAGCCCAGTGGCTAGTTGTGTGGTGGCATTAACCTTACATGACAGAAACGTAGAAATATAATTCTCATTCCCTAGGTTGCGTGATGTGACCTGCTCCTGTGGTCTGCCCATCACCCTTGCTGCTGTGTGCCCTTGACTGCACTGTACCCCACCCAGTGTGTGTGTGTGTTGCAGAGAGAAGCCCAGTGGCTAGTTGTATGCAGCATTAGCCTTTACATGACAGAAACATAGAAATATAATTCTCATTCCCCGAAGTTGTTGGTTATGTATGTGACTGCCTCCTGTGGTCAACCCATCACCCTGCTGCTGTGTGCCCTTGACTGCACTGTACCCATCCAGTGTGTGTGTTAAGAGAGAAGCCCAGTGGCTAGTTGTGTGTGGCATTAACCTTACATGACAGAAATATAGAAATATAATTCTCATTCCTGGGTTGCATATGTACTCCATCTCCTGTGGTCAGCCCATCACCCTGCTGCTGTGCAACCCTTGATTGCTATGTGTATGCCTATGCCCAGCAGCCCAATCATTCTGTAAGCCTTGAACCTGGGATCCTTTAGTTGCAAACCGTCATATTCTTCAATTACTTTCAGTCCACGGTATCACAGTGTCCACACAACCAAAAATAAAATTTGGAGTTGTAGCCAGCCATCACAGATCACATTACTTTGTTACACAGGAATTGTTTGGGTGTGGGTGTGTTCACCGTCAGTGTACTGGTAGTACTGGTACTGTCTGTTATGGCTGACACCAACATAGATGAAGCATCTAGTGCTGGTGTTGGAGCAGGTGTTGGTGGTAGTGGTAATCCTGATGCTAGCAGAAATAACCAAAATGTTTCATGTGATAAAAATTCAACAAACAGCAAAAGAACAACAGTGAAGTGCGGTAAAGGGGGACCTTTTAAGAAAACCTGTACAGCTGCTGGGGTCCCACGGAGAGACACCATAAGGTATGCCATTCATGCTGTTAAGATCCCTGTGACTAGCAGCAATAATGCAAGTGACTTTGAGTCCCTCTCAGCTCAGACAGTAGCTCTTTGTCTCAGTCCGACACTGTTGTGTCTCACGACAAATCATTACTTCCTCAACAAAGTGAAATGAGCAAGTCTGCTGACAATGAATTAGGTAGTGCACTTGCAAATACATCCAGCACTGTTAGCAATGAAAAGGACATATAATTGAATCCACCACTTCTGTGTTGGCCAGCAATGAAAATCCATCAGAGTCTTCTGCCCACTCTTCTAGCACCAAGGAGCATGTCCCAGGTTCTGTTAGGACAGTGAAAAGACACAAACAGTCTTTAGCTATCTTCCTAGCACTCGAACAAAATCTGTCACATCTGAGGTGTGGAATCATTTCTCTGTCAGTAAAACTGATCCATGCAGAGCAATTTATTCCTGTGTAAACAGAGTGTAAAACCGTGGTAAAGTTGTGTCATGCCTTGGCACTCACAGCTCTAAACGCATCTGAAAAAGCATTCGATTTTGCTTGATCATCAAAACCCATGTCCTCCATCTTCCAGACCACACGTGAGAAGGGTCAGGAATCTGAAATGGATACTGAATTGTCTGAACTTGATGCAGGCAGAACCACTGCCAGCCCTAGGATCACTGTTACCACCAATGCCAGCACCATTAGTACCAGTTGCACATCCAGTGATCGCACTGAATGTATAAGTCCTAGTCCACCATCTCTCGTCCATCTTCCCATCGAAGCACGGTGTATAATAAACCAGCAGGGACATGTTGCAAACAGCTAACACTGTCTCAGGCATTTGAAAGGAAGAATACCTTTACTAGAAATCATCCAAAGACCCTTCATCTTAATCACCGAATTGGTGAACTGTTAGCCGGAGCCCTTCTCTCATACTCTTTGGTAGATCATGAGGATTTTAGGGAGCTCATGACATTAGCAGAGCCTTGTTACAATGTTCCTCATCGAAAGTACTTTTTCTAGTTGAAATACCGAACATTTATCAGGCTTTAAAAGCGGCAGTGATGCTTGCACTTAAAACTGCAGGAGGTGGG
The DNA here is from genome assembly GCA_016271365.2 of Neoceratodus forsteri. Taxonomy (NCBI): domain Eukaryota; kingdom Metazoa; phylum Chordata; order Ceratodontiformes; family Ceratodontidae; genus Neoceratodus; species Neoceratodus forsteri. The sequence goes on along the minus strand of CM028129.1, from coordinate 48,287,636 downwards.
GTTATTCATGTCACAACAGATATATGGACCAGCACTCAAAACATAGATTAACATGTCCCTTACCGCTCATTGGGTCACATTTTCTTGTGCTTCTTCAAAACAAAGACACCCCAAGGAATTGCGCTGCTGCATATAAAGAAGTTTGGGCAAAGTCATACTGCTGCAAACATCTTTGGGAACTTAAATGACGTTCTTGACGAATGGGTTTATTCTCACAGTCTAAAATGTGGCTTCATAGTAAGTGACAATGGAGCCAACATCTTGAAAGCAGTACAGGATGCAGGATTTCTGCATGCTTGCTTTTGCACATTGCTTACACTTAATTGTCATGGACTTCTCAACGAAACACAAGTGGATGATGTTGATTGCTGTTCATAAAAATTGTAACTCACTTTTCACATTCAACCAAGGCTATACTGGACATTGTCCGAACTAAAAAACACATGCTGCCGCAGCAAAAGCTGATTCAAAATGTTTCCACTCGTTGGAACTCAATGCTTTATATGCTGCAGCGCCTCTTGGAGCAAAAGCAAGCTGTACATGAGTATTGCTCCAGTTACATTATTGGAGATGGCATTATGCTGTCTGTGCTGCAGTGGAAATTAATGGAGACAGTGTGCTGTATCCTAGCTCCTTTTGAGACAGCTACAAGGGACATGTCTTCTGAAGGCACATCTGTGAGTCAGGTTATCTCACTCATAATGCTCATTTCACATCATCTTAGTGTTCTAAATCTACAAATAGAAAAAGACAGATCTAGAAGAGACAACATGTCACTGTATCATGGGAATCTCATAAAGAGAATGAGCCAGCTTCAAAACCAATGACAAATTAGTTGCAATGACGAAATCAAAACACCACATCCTTGCAACTCTCTTAGATTCAGGTTCAAGGCTATACATCTTTCAAAACAGATGATATAGAGCAGTACAAATGTATGTTGCTAGATGAGCTGCAGCACTCACAGGAGTCAAAACACACAGACATGCACAGTACCCTCAGGTTGTCATCACCACAACATGCAGGTTCATCTTCACAAAGGGATACAGAACTGGAAAAGTCACCAAACATTAACAGTAGTTGTTCCACAACTGCCACTTCTTCAACCATGGTAACGCAAGCTAAATCTGTGGCAAAACCTTTCCCAAATTGCTGCCATACCAAGCTTGCTGATTCCTCTTCTGAAAGCGGTCTCTGTCCATCATGGTAGACAGTTACCGCAAGAACTGCCTATTCCTATTGATGCATGCCCTTTGAATACTGGAGATCAAAAAGTCAATTCGACAGAGCTGTATGATGAAGCCTGTAAATATCTTGGTTGTCCTGCAACAAGTGTCTTCAGAACAGCATGTTTAATACAGCTGGCAATATTGTGACAGACACCAGAAATAGGTTGCTGCCAGAAAATGTACACACGTTAACTTTTATTAAAGTTAATAAGTCAAGATTCTCATATCCCTACAAGAGTATACAAACTGATCCTGAAGTGACTTATGTTGTGGATGTTGATGGTGATGACAACTCAGATGGTGGTGGTGGCTGGTAAATATTGTGTGGGACAGAGTCTCTCTGCACCAAAAAGGAAACTTTTACAGACTGTGATGACTTTGGTTGTCTCTCTCCTTTCGATCTACTACCTTGGACTATATACCCCCTAAAACTTTCACCATTTCATGGCAAACTGCTTTGTAGCTAGGGTCTAAACTAAAGTCAACAAGTTTTATATACAGGGCAATTTAACATCAGTGGGAACAAGCCCAAATTTGGCATAAAAGGTACACTGTCACGTCAATCCTTTCTGTATCATATTATTTATAGTTAAAGTGCAAACATATATTTTGGATTTACCTTCTGTGACTTTGTGGGCATCAGTATGGGCTGGGACAGGAGACGGTCTATTTTTCAATTTTAAAGAGGACAAAACAATGAGTTCTAATTGGTAGCTGTTTATTATTTTTCAATTACAGAAATGTTAGCCATAAACGAAAAATGGATGCTAGTACATGGGTGAAGGTTGTGGGTTGGTTTTAACATGGGTGTAAGTGGCATGGGTGCTACTGCACAGATGAGGGTGGTGGAAGAAAAGTGGAATGGGTGATGGGGTGAAAGGTGGGTGTTGTTTTAGTTCTTTCATTTACAGATTCGTGATCAGCTGTGGATGGTGAGGAAAAAATTATGACAGACCGAACCTACTGTACACATAATATATATTCTTATTAAATACATTGCAAACTGCTGCCACCTAGCACAATTGTCCTGTCCCCTTTAAAAAAAGAATAAAAGAATCAGAAATAAAAGAAAATCTGCATCAGCAGTTTCACAGAATGTGACGTATCATAAAGTGGTTTTGCTTTACAAGTAGTGATAAATTGATACATAATAGGGTTTGACTGACGCTGTCCTTAAACATCACATACAACTGCTGCAGCTACATTAAATGTTCCTTAGTATATGGTGAGGAAACCACTTTTTTATTTATGTGACTGAAATACAGATTTTATTGAAGTATCAACTGCAAAATGCATCATCTTAGAAAGTTGTATGTTATTCAATTTGCCAACAAAATGTTGGTATATGTATGCATTACCTTAGAAAATTGCATGCATTTTTGCAGCAACAATGACTGGCATATTTTTTTTTATTCAAATGTCTTGACTGACTACGTTATGACATAATATGTTTGCAACAGTTCCACATGCTGCTGCTGTAGTACTTGGCTTGACTTTGTTATAAAAGCTTTCTTTTAAATATAGCAACTTTTGATTTACTCATTTAGAACAGAAAGCAGTAAATAGCTGAAATTAGGCAATATCAGTAATTTTTTCTCATAATTCATGACGATGAGTATATATAACTGAGTAAATAAATGGCTAATGTGCCTCTTTCTTTCATTAAGGAACTATGATGCAGCTGCAGCAGGAAAACTTTTAACATATGGGTGGCTGGGTGGGCCTATTATGTATTAAGTTACTGGCTTTAGCAAACAGAAGAAACCATAGATAAACCTAGTTGTATTCCTATCAATGTCACACATGATAATTTCTCTCCCCCTTATATTGAACAGTTTTTCCTTTACATGTATTTTATTACTATCTTCGTTACTGGCAGCACAATAAAAAAATAGGGTTCGAGTTCTAAAAAGTTCTAAAAAAGATTAGAACCCTAGAACTTTTTCAAAAGTTATAGACTAGAACTAGAACCCAGAACTTCAGAGGGTTCTGACAACCCTAGTTTGAAATCACAGAAAGAGCAGAACCAAACCACACAAAAACACGTATCCTGGATTTTAGGGGGGCAGATATTGGGAAAATGGGGAGAAACTTGAAAGAGGCATTAAGGGGAATGGGGCAGGAATCAGGGGTTGAGGAATAGTGGGCAGTATTTAAAATAGGGATTACAAGAGCAACAGAATTATGCATTAAGCAGGTTAGGAAGAAGAAAAGGAAGAGGAGACCATTATGGTTTTCCAAAGAGGCAGCAAAGAAAGTGAAAGCCAAAAAGATTGCATTCAGGCAATACAAAAAGACACAGGCATAAGGGGATAGGGAGAAGTACCAGGAGAAGCAAAGGGAGGCAGGGAGGTCAGTAAGGGAAGCCACAGCTCAGGCAGAAGAACACATTGCAAAATCAGTGGGTAGAGGGGACAAAACCTTTTACAGGTACATAAGTGATAAAAGAAAGGCAAAGGAAGGGATAGTGAGACTGAAGGGGAAGGATGGGGGCCACGTGGAGGATGACAACAGTAAAGCTGACATATTGAACAGATATTTCTGCTCAGTCTTTACTGAGGAAGAGGAGGGTAATGGGTCTGAAGGGAGTACAAGGGGTGAGAATGGTGCAGAAATGGACACAAGTCCCTTTACATGAGAAAGGGTCCTGAAGGAACAGGAAGTAATAAGAGTTGATAAAGCAATGGGGCCAGATGGGGTGCACCCCAGGTCCTTAAAGAACTAAGAGAGGTGGTGGCTGAACCTCTGGCTATCCTGTTAGCTGATCACTGGAAACAGGGAGGTACTCAAAGACTGGAGGACAGCAGATGTAGTCCCCTTATACAAAAGTGGGAACAAAGAGGAAGCGGGAACTACAGACCAGTCAACCTCACCTCGGTAGTGGGGAAGATCATGGAAGCATTACTGAAGGAGAGATTGGTGGAACACCTGGTTGTCAATGGACTACAGGACCCAAGGCAGCATGGTTTCACCATAGGGAGGTCATGTCAGACCAACCTCATTGAATTTTTTGACTGGATGACTAGGGAGGTGGATCGGGGAGGGCAGTGGACATGGCCTATCTGGACTTCAGCAAGGCCTTGACACTGTACCACATGAAGACTATTACAAAACTGGGGAATATGGGTGTGGGCAGGACAGTAGTGTGTGGGTAGGTAACTGGCTGGGTGGCAGGACACAGAGGGTGGTGGTAAATGGCTGTCACTCCACAGAGGGAAGAGTGACCAGTGGGGCACCGCAGGGATCAGTGCTGGGACCGGGTCCTATCTCAGACATCTTCATCAGTGACATTGCGCAGGACCTAGAAGGCAGAATTTCACTGTTCACTGATGACAAAAAGCTCTGTAACAGAGTAGACACACCAGAGGGTGTGGACAGAATGAAAAGGGCCTGCAGAAACTTGAAGAATGGTCGAGGGTTTGGCAGTTGAAATCCAATGCAAAGAAGTGCAAGATAATGCATATGGGGCACAAAAACCCTGTCACAATATATCAGTTGGGGGGTGAGGATATAGCATGCACCAAGCAGGAGAAGGGATCTTGGGGTTATCATCTCTGATGACCTCAAGGTAGGGAAACAGTGTGACAAGACAGCAGGTAAAGCAAATAGGATGTTGGGATGCATAGGCAGGGGCATCACCAGCAGGAAAAGGGAGGTCATAATTCCATTATACATGACACTAGTGAGTCCCCACCTGGAGTACAGTGTACAGTTCTGGAGACCATACCTATGTAAGGACATAGACAGGGTAGAGTAGGTTCAGAGGAGGGCAACAAAGATGGTACATGGATTGCATCACCAGTCCTATGAGGACAGGTTGAAGGAACTGAACTTGTACTCCCTGGAGGAGAGGAGGGAGAGAGGGGATATGATAGAGACATACAAGTATCTTACAGGGAGGAACAAGGTGCAGGAATACACTATTTTTAAGTGAAAAAGATGTTCCAGGACTAGAGGGCATGGGATGAAGCTGGAGGGAGGATGATTCAGAGGAAACGTGAGGAAGAATTTCTTCACAGAACGGGTGGTGGACAAGTGGAACACCCTGCCAGGGGAAGTGGTGGGGGCTGAAACAATCACGGGATTTAAGAATGCATGGGATAGACATAAAGGAATTCTGGAGGTCAGGGGTAAGGGGCAACTGACTTCTAGAAAAACATAAACTGAACGTTCAAGCTCAAATGGGCTGACTGGGTGGGCCATAGGTCCTTATCTGCCTATACTGTCTATGTATATATCTATGTATTTTTTGGACTTACCCCTCCAAATTTTCAACATAGGCATATTAGGACCTCTGCTCATGAACAGTGTCACTGTGATTTTCTTAATGTGTCCCGAACACTGATTTCCCACAGCAACCATGCTATTCTGCGCCAGAAGTACAAAAACACATTTCAGCCAGGATGTGAAAAATGACTGCTATACCGTTCATAAGGAGATGTGGAAAAATGGCAGTGTTGAAAATCTGGAGTGAAAATATTGCAAATTCACGAAGTTATGAGCGTGAGTAGCAACTCGCTCCAACACATGCTCGTAGAAACAGTCATTTTTTGGATTTTGCCACCAAATTTGCAACATGGACTTTTGAGAGCCCACCTCATGAACACTGGCACTGTCATTTCATTAATCGTCTCAAAAGGTGATTCCACACAATGACTGTGAAATCACCTTTCAGGGACTGAATAATGCCATGACAGTGGCTGATCTCATGAGGAGGCGTCCCAGTAACCCCATGTTGAAAATTTGGTGCCAAGAGTCCCAAAATGCCTGAGATATGCACCAAAGTTGAAAAACCCTATTTATGCCATTATAAAGCTTACCAGCATTTCTTCAGTTCACGAGTCGGCTTTGAAGAGTGCAGGCGTGTTCAGGTCCACTGAACACCATCTCGCCCAGGCTCCGGAGGTGTGGATGGTGGGGGTAGAGTGCTAGAGGGTGGGGGGCAGGTTGGGCAGGGGTCACCGGACTTTGACGAGGTACTGCTTTCTGTTTTACAGGTTAAACAAAAAAACACATTGCGGGACTGTTTTTTTATTAACAGGGACATTTTGGCATGCTGGGGTGGGTTACCAGCACGTCGTCCTAATGTTTCTCTTTGGGAGGGCAGTAGCCGATGGGGGATTGGGCACCCTCGTCAGCACATACTGAGATTGGGGGCAAGAACTGAGGGGGATTGGACACCCCCCTCAGAACAAAACAATGTGTTTTTGGGTGGGGAACATAGTGCTGATGGGGAGTGGGCTTTCCCATAGGCAAACTAACCTGGTAAGGTGGGGACTGAAGCTGATGGGGATTGGGGCCCCCATTGGCAAGCAAAGGATTTTTGGGGGGGCATATGATGCTGAGGGGGACTGAACATCCCCATGGCACTGGGGGCTGGTAATATTGTTTGTTAACGTGGCGGTGGCTTGCCACCACATTCACAAACGATATTACTCTAGGCAAGGTACCGCCCTGCAATGACAGGTCACTCCCTCATTGCAGCGGAATGTCTGATGCTGCAATGACAAAGCAGCCCCTGATTGCTGCAATGAAAACCTTACAAGTTGGTGGCACTTTTGAAGCCAGTGTCATCAGCACAATGTGCCTCCATTGGTCCACCAGTGCCAAGCCCCAAATGCAATGCCTCTGTTGGCTCACATAGTGCCATGCCTCCACAACCCGCTTCTCTCCTAAGCTGCCACATAATGTTTCTTAGCATGTACACAAGCAAACATAAAAAAACAGGTTCTACTAAGTTAAACCAGGTTCTACATGGTATAACAAGGTTCTATAATATATACACAAAATAAAAACATTTTCCCGGGTTCTATTTAATTTAGAAAAAAATCCACAGAAGTATTGTTTTTTGTTTGGGAAAGTACATGTAGTACTAAGAATGTTATGTACAGTTAAATATTGCAAAGCTCTGGTGCATAGGATTCTGTCTCAGTGCTCAAAAGCTTTGCAAAACTTACCATTCTTAAAGTGAGAATCTTAGTGCTACATGTATATTCCCAAACATGCAAAATAAAATATGTGGATTTTTCATAGTTAAGTAGAATCAGGTAGAATGAGGTTATATATTGTAGAACCATCTGGCTACCCTGTAAAATAGTGTTGAAACAAATTAAGCAAGTGATAAAGGTCAGGGATGATATATGCCTCAAATATCCCTGACAACTTTAACTTTTTAAATCTGGTTGCAGCCCAAAGGGTTAACCCCCTGAGCTGCACCCTGTTACAATAATTTTAAATTTTCCCCCACTGTTAGATCTAGGTACTAACAGAGCTCACTTCAAAATGACTGGCACTCCTGGTACCCATAGCCTCAGCTGCTATAGTACCAAATAAGTACATGGACAAAAGTTTAAAATAGAAAATTAATTTAATCTACACAATGTAGTAAAGCAAAATGCCACACTGCCCCAGCCTTCTGCACCTTACTTTCCTCTGCTGTGCTCCTCCTCTACCCCCCGAGAAAGGCAAGGTGCTGAAGTGCTGGGGCAGTGTGGCATTTTTGCTTTACTACTTTGTGGATTAAATTATTTTTCTACTTTAAACTTTTGTCCATGTAGTTATTATTTAGTAATATAGCAGTTGAGGCTACAGATACCAGGTGTGCCAGTCATGTTGAACTTTTCAGAATCCAAGGGTGGTCCCCTTTCTGACTGAGCAGCTCCTGCTTAAAGCTTGTCACATGTAGTAACCCCCTACTGAACTACTAATTGAGCCCAATGGCTGTGTCCATGGGCCATAAAGAAATGCAGGGGTGTTAGGCATTTAGTATCAGTTTGGGGTGTTGTTTTATTCCGAGTAACTGTCAATATTAGTAATACATTACCCACCCTCGTTTTCTACTTTCCCTCTAGTGCACACTCCTGCCCTGATCCCTATACCTTCCATAGGTAACTATGTCAATATTACTTCATTTGTCCCACCCTCCCAAACACCTGCCCCTTCCTCATCTTTACTCAGAATAACTGAAAAACTCACAACAGTAAACCATCTGCAAATTGTCTTTATGATGCTAGGTGCATGGTTTGGGGTTTAACAATGGAGGGTAAATTGTATTTGTAAGAGGGAATGTCTCAGGGGTTTGGACTTGGAGTTAGGAAGGGGCTAGAGTAAGATCAAGGATTTTTTTATTGTCATGATGGTCAGTTAGTACAGTATGTGGGAACAGCATTTTATAAAATCTATTCTTTTATTTTCATTTTTCAGGTTATGATGAAAACAATTTCTATCTGGTAGATGGTGCCTTCAGATCAAAATATTGGATGTCATTGGGTGCAGCATTGAAATTGGGAATGTATTGTAAAGTTGACATTTTACAACAAAAAAAATATTAAAATAAAAGCCCTATCTGGAGTTGAACCAGAAGAGTAGTTATTTATTATTTATTTTATTAATGCTTTTGTTTAACAGCCTAATAAGTATTTATTGAGTGTGTATTTTGTTATAAAAATCCAATAAAGACAAATGGATGAAGAGCTGTGTGACAATGTGTAGTCACTTCTGATTGTTTTAGATAAACCGCAGTATGTAATAGTCCTTCAGTTTCAAGTGCTAGCCACATTGGGCCTCAGCGGCACATGAGAACCAGCAGTGGATGTTTGTTTTGGAAATTAATGGAAGTCAAGGAACAGAATGAGGACAAGACAGGAGGACCCACCAGTGGAGGACAGACAGGTGGAAAGGCTAGTGGCTTCTAATGGCAACAGAATCCCTCACCATCATCATCATCAGTGTAGCATGGCATCCGGGTGTTGTCAACCTGCATAAATTTTGGACAGTATATGTTTTTTAACTGTGGCAGGTTCATTTTAAGAAAAGTGAGCCTTTCTACATTCTTTGTGGAAAGACATGTTCTTTTGTCATCCACTATTACCCCAGCAGCACTGAAAATTCTCTCAGAATATGTGCTTGCAGGTGGGCAACTGAGGTATTCAGTTGCAATCTCAGTTAAAGAAGGCCTCATAGATTTTTTTCTGTTGCCAATACAGCAGTGATTTGTCACCTGTTGTGAGATGTACAGTCTCCTCCAAATAATCTTTCACCATTTTTGCAGCAGGGACTTCTGGTACCACAGTAGCCAACTGAGCCTTTCCAGCTGGCTTTATCAGACCAAAGTCTGACAGCATGATTCACAGTGGTTTTTCCTCTTGTGGTGTAGCAGGAGTTCTGGTTGGTGTTTGACAACAAAAAACATCAGTAGTGGTAGTACCTGCAGCAGCAGCAGCAACTCAGCTTGTGCTCCCTCCCTCTCCACCAGATCTTGTTCAGAATTTGAATGTTGCCACATGAGCACTGATGATGTACTGCTTTTCTCAACTATATGTGCTGACACTTTCTCAATTAACAGTTAACGATAGTGTTCCAGGTCTTTAAAATTGGGTGGTTTGAAGAATGTCTCAATTGTATCCTTAAACTGAGGATCGAGAAGTGTGGCCAACATGTAATGTTCTGCTCTGCACATATTTACAATGTGCTCATCAGACAGGAAGGTTTTCAACATTTTTCCCACAAGGGATGCAGCATTGATGTCATCAGTGTCAAGGAACTGTGACTTGAGATGATCCAGTCTCATTCTGATGAGTGCGATTAAGGGTAATATCTGGCTTAGCCCAGCACCATCGGAGCTCACAACTTGTGTAGCCTCCTCAAAGGGTTTAAGAATACAATTCAGATTCTCCATCAGATGCCACTGACTGGAGTTAATATTCACATCTCCTTCCCCAATGCCATGTTGGACTGCATATTGATGGATGGCTTTCTGTTGTTCAGGCATTCTCTGCATCATATAGTAGGTGGGATCCCACCTGGTTGGAACTTCCTGTATCATCTGGTGGAGAGGGAGGCTGGTTTCTATTTGAAATCTGCCACAACAACTTTCAGGCTTTCACAGAATGGCTAAAGTGGGTGCACACAGTGCGGGCAGTTGCAAACAAGTTCAGATCATTTTGGTCCTCACTGATAAAGTCTTTCACCTCCAAGTTAACAGTGTGTGCAAAACATGGTACGTGTGTAAAATTACCAAGCCTTACTGCTTTTACAATATTCAAGCATTGCCAGACACTATAAACCCTGGTTGCAAGGACTTTGGAGTTAGTCACTTGGCAAACTTTTCTTCAAGGCCCTCCAAAAGAAGTTTAGCTTCGTGAACTTTTTCAGAACCATAAATACATAATGCTGCTTTGCCTGCAAACAGAGAAAGACCCTTGCTTTTTGCTGCTGCTACTATTGCTAATGCTACCAGTGCTATGACAAGATAATGAGGAGGGGGGAGAAAAGTTTACCCAATGGCCAGTCACAGCCACATAGTCAGTCATCTGGCAACTGGTCTAAATATCTGTTGTGACGTGAACCTTTTTGCCCACTGAACCTTTAAGAGCCTCAGACACGCTGTTATGAACAGCGTCATACAACTTTGGGATGGCAACAGTTGAGAAATAAGTCTGGCTGGGGACTTGATATTTGGGCACAGCGATTTCCATTAGGGATTTAAAACCTTGATTAGATACAAAGGAAAATGGTAGCAAGTCGGTGGCTATCATTTTTTTTATTATTATTTATTTATTTAAATTCTAGGATTACAATTACCTTTGAGCCCAGGGCTCTTTTACAAAGGTTCCACGTCAAGACATTGCTATCACATAACAATAGACAAAATTGTTAACACAAATAAGGGTAAAGGATATCAAATTAATTTCGAACAGACAGGGAGAGGGTAAGGTGGAGACGAAGAGCACAAGAGGGGGAGGGGTGGTAGAAAGAAATGGGAGGGGCAAAGGTGGGAGGTAAGAAAATGAGAAGAGAGGAGAGGTGGGGGGAGGAGTGAAGTAGCCAGGAAGGTGGCATTGTCAGGTGCTGGAGAGCGGATGGGGTAGAGGCCAAATTAGGGCAAGTGCGTTATGTAAGGAGCTAGATATGGGAGAGCAGTAGTGGAGCAGTGTTGCATAGATATTATCCATGACAGTCACAGATGCTGGAAGCGACCAGAGTGTTTCGGAGCCTGTATTTGAAGGCCCCTAGCTCAGTGGTATTGATAGTATCATTGGCAAGACTGTTAAACCAAGTGGGTGCCCTGTAGGTGAAAGAACACTGGCCAATGGCTGTGCGGCAGCGAGGAATACAGAAAAGTTGTGGCTTTGATCCCCTAGTAGTTCTGGAGCTGGTTTTTGTTTGAAGGGAGAACAGACCCAGGAGGGTAGTTCCCAACTGTATTTTTCTTAGCAATCACGCAGATTTGGTACTGAATTCTATTATCAAGTTGAAGCCAGTTAGCTTGTGGTGGAGAGTCACAGGTGTGTGTGAGCCATTTGCCCAGTGATGAGTCGACAGGCCTTGTTTAGGGTGGTAGTTATCCTTCTGAGTGCAGTGGTAGTGGCAGTGCCATAGATGACAAGACCATAGTCAATCTGGGAGATGATGGAGCTTTGAACTGTGGCAAAGAGGACCTCTTTAGTCAGGTGCCGACGAAGCCGGTAGAGTAAGCCTAGTCTTGTATTCACAGTTTTAGCGGCATGGGTTATATGGGTTCCAAAGGACAGGTATGGGTCTAAGGTGATTCCAAGGTATCTGAAGGAGTCAACCTGCTCCAGGGAGTCCCCAAGGCAGGTGTTTAAGGAGAGTTGGTGGTGTTTGTGCTTGTTTGGTTGCTGGTGAAAATCATGGCCTTTGTTTTTTCTGGTTAAGGATTAACTTATGTTCTTTGAACCAGCTTTCAACAGAGGTGAAGCCGTGTTGAAGGGCTTGTTGCAGGTGACTTGGGTCATGATGAGAGGCAAGAATCACCACATCATCTGCATAGAGTATGACTTGCTGAGAGGTGGAGTCAGGGAGGGAGTTGAGGAACAGGCTGAACAGCAATGGGCCCAGGATGGAGCTTTGGAGGACACAGGAGTGAACCTGTTTAGTGTCGGAGACCACGCCTGAGATTTTTACACATTGGGACCTGTTGTCAAGATAGCTATTGAACCATTTCACTGATCCTGCAGAGAGGCCAATGTTCAGTAGCTGATGAAGCATGAGGCGGTGGTGGACAGTGTCAAAAGCCTTTGACAGGTCAATGAATGTAGCTCTGGTTAGGTGACCCTTATTAAGGGAGTTGTGTATGGCTCCAGTAAACTCAAGAAGTGCTGTGGCAGTGCTGCGTCCTTTTCTAAATCCATGTTGCTGCTGGTAAAGGATGTTGTACTTGTCCAGATGATCAGTGAGCTGGTCTGCTACTATCCGTTCCAGGGCCTTAGAGAGGGGTGGCAGGATAGAGATAGGTCAGTAGTTCACATGGGAGGTCCGGTCACCACCTTTATGGATAGGTGTGACAGTTGCTGTCTTCCATTTGTCAGGGAATTGGCTGAGAGAGAGGGAGGGAGAGTTAAAGATCCTGGTGAGAGGCCTCTGAACCTCGTCTAGAGTGAGGGACAGAAGTTTGAGGTCCAGTATGTCAGCACTTGCTCTAGTGTTTTTGATGGCTTTGGAAATGTATTCCTGACGGTATTTTTGTTTACTGCTCTGAAGTAGAATGGGGGACAATTTTTAGGTGATGACTGATGGGTGGGAAGAGGGGGGTCACTGTCGTTGAAAAAATCAGGGGTGAGGATGCTGCTGAGGTCAGTGATGGCACTATTAAAGGTGTTGGCTATGACTTTTAGGTCCAGGATAGTATTCTGCTTTATTGCTAATCGCTTTGCCTCAGGCCTATTGGGCTTATATTTCTGTGACCACTCAAAACAGTCCTCAGTGAAATTTGATGATTGCTACACTTGCTGATATCAGCAGATTTTCTGGGTAGCTTCCTTTGGCTTTTACCACCACAAGGGGTAGATGTCAAGGACATGGATGGTGTATGACTCCTGGCAGGCTGTGGTGGTGGGCTCAGTAGGAGGAAGAAATGCGAAACTGAAGATGTTGTGCTTTGACTGGAAGTCAGACTTTCATCATCCTCCAACTTCGCATCAATTACATCATCGCCGTGACCTCGGTAAACATCCATATCAACACCCTCCTCAGCACAGTGCAACAGTGTAACAACTTGTGTGTGTTCCTTTTGTGCTTTTTGATGCTGATAAATGTGAGACTTGTTCGTATGTCTTATCATTGTTGTTTTCCCATCCTGGTACCCACTTTACCACGACTTACTCTGGCTTTGCATAATTTGCAAACCACATGACTGCAGGATGATATATTTTATATAAAATCAATCCCACATTATGGATTTCACAGATTTTGTTGCACTGCTGCTTAAAGGGGAATATGTTCTCCACTGCTCCTGCCATCGCCATAGCCACTACTGCTGCCAGTATCTATCTCCATGCCAATCAACAAATGTTGATGCACAGCAACTCTTCCTGCCTCAACTGCTTCTGTTTCTATTCCTCTAGAATCCTGTACGTCTTCTATTCTGTTTCTCCACTGCAGGTGTAGTTGTCTCATTATGCCCCACTATTTTTTTCTTATCACCACCACCCTTCCTAGAACTCTTTTTTGCTCTTTTTCTGGCCTTGTAGTCCTCCTCATCATCCCTCCCCAGAACTGCTGCTAGTTGACAGACTGACTGCTACTTTATCTACTGCAAACTCAGGATCTGTTTCACTGATTTCTCCTTCAGGTTCCTCTGTCTTCTCCTCCTCATCATTATCCATCACTCTGCTTCCTAAGACTGGCTGCAGCACTGTGATGGCCCTTGTGCTCATCCTCTGAGCACCACTACAGGTTATTCCTGCAATGTCCTGAATTTTCTGCACTGTTGTCACTGTTTCCTGGATTGCCTGAGAAGTGCTGCTGTTTTTTTATCACTCATGGCTGCGTGAAGTACTTAAGTAGTAAAACACAAAGCTGGCCTGGTGGTACTGAGGGTTGGCGGACTGGATACCACACCTCACGCCACACTGGTGACCCGAGTTTGAGAACAGACTTGGGAAGCTGGGGCTTGGCAGGGGACGGAGAAGATGGAGCACTCGGAGGACAGCTTTCCTCTCCCAGGGAGGGATCCATGGGTTGCTCGGTGTCCTGGCAGCCCCCGATGGAGATCTGGGGCATAGCAGGAACACCAGCCAGAAATCAGGGGCAGAGCACGGCAGACACCATCAAGGCAGCCATGTGCAGGCATCATTGCATGCCGCACTCCAAGGAGGCAACATAAAAAGTGAAAAAACCCCAATGATGAGGATAGGCAATGGCACCCTTCCCCGAAGTGCTGCACTCCAGAAATAAGCTTCTCCTCCATCTGGGCCTGGCACTTTAAATTGGCAGATAGATCACCCTGGGAAGATAGGGCGGCCCCACCTCAGGGGGTGTAGAGCCAGGGGGGTCTTCCTGGCCATAACGGATGGAAGGAGGGCTTCAGGAAGGAGGTAGAGCACTCAGATAGCAGGGTTGCCTGAGAGAGTTCCTCGGGCAGTGGCAAAAATGAGTCTATAAAAAATAAGTAGTAAAACACAGGGAAATTATTTCCCAAACAGGTAAAGACAGCATTGTTGGCTGCATTGAGTCAGGTACTTTAAGTAGTGAAACACAGGGAGATTATTTCCCAGACAGATAAAGACTCACTGCTGGCTGCGTCAAGTTAAATACTTTAAGTAGTAAGACACAGGGATATTTTCTCCCAAAGGGAAACTACAGCAGTGATGGCTGCATCCAGTCAAATACTTTAAGTAGTAACACGCAGGAATATTTCTTCCCTAACAGGTAACTACAGCACTGCTGGCTCGCATAAGTCAAGTAAAGACACATGGATATTTCTCCCAAACAGGAAAATACAGCACTGCTGACTGCGTCGAGTCAAATACTATAAGTAGTAAGACACAGAGATATTTTCTCCCAAATAGGTAAATACTCCACTGCTGACTACGTCAAGTACTTTAAGTACTAAAACACAGGGATATTTTTTCCCAAACAGGAAACCACAGCACTGCTGGCTGCATCGAGTCAAGTACTTTAAGTAGTAAGACACAGCAACATGTTCTCCCAAATAGATAAATACAGCACTGCTGGCTTCGTCGAGTCAAGTACTTTAAGTAGTGAGACACAGGGATATTTTCTCCCAAAACAGGAAACTAGAGCACTGCTGGCTGCATCGAGTCAAGTACTTTAAGTAGTAAAACACAAGGATTTTTTCTCCCAAACAGGAAAACACAGCACTGCTGGCTGCGTCAAGTCAAGTACTTTAAGTAATAAAACACAGGGATATTTTCTCCCAGGCAGTTAAATACAGCACTGTTGGATGCATCGAGTCAAGTTAGTATTTTAATTAGTAAAACAAAAACAGAGGGAGGTTTTTAAACACAGGTCAGTAAGTAATAGTGGCAGGTGCCAGGCCCAACACATTGTTCACCGTTACGCTCATTTTTATTTTTTTTATCAAAAACAAAGTTTAACTTTTTCTTTCCATCCCAACACAAAAAGTTGCCTAAGCCAGAGCCTCCACCTTGTTACCTATCACAAAGAGAATGAGGGAGAGACAGGAAACATATAATTATTTTTTTAACTGATCCACCACCAAAAATGCCCAAGAGAACAGACAACAAACAACTGCTCTCTCAATGATCTACAAAATGTGAAGCAAGCAGCTTCAAAAGTATGACCCATGTGGGTCTCTCTGTGACACCTTCCAGTAGCTGACCGACTTACTGTAGGGTCACGTAGGGCCATCCTCTAAAACCATAGATACATAGATACATAGACAGTGTCGGCAGATAAGGGCCTATGGCCCACCCAGTCTGCCCATTTGAGCTTGTAAGTTCAGTTTGTTTTCCTAGAAGTCTGTTTCCCCTTATCACTGACCTCTAGAATTCCTTTATGTCTATCCCATGCATTCTTAAATCCCGTGATTGTTTCAGCCCCCACCACTTCCTCTGGCAGGGTGTTCCACTTGTCCACCACCCATTCTGTGAAGAAATTCTTTCTCATGTTTCCTCTGAATCGTCCTCCCTCCAACTTCATCCCATGCCCTCTAGTCCTGGAACATCTTTTTCACTTAAAAATAGTGTTTTCCTGCACTCTGTTTCTCCCTGTAAGATACTTGTATGCCTCTATCATATCCCCTCTCTCCCTCCTCTCCTCCAGGGAGTACATGTTCAGTTCCTTCAACCTGTCTTCATAGGACTTGTGATGCAATCCATGCAGCATCTTTGTTGCCCTCCTCTGAACCTTCTCTACCCTGTCTATGTCCTTACGTAGGTATGGTCTCCAGAACTGTACACTGTACTCCAGGTGGGGCCTCACTAGTGTCTTGTATAGTGGAACCAGTCCCCCTTTCCCATGTAGCAGGCATACCCTCCCTTTCTCCGCATTTTCTCCATGTCTACCAAAAAGGACTGGTGCCTGTGTGCTTGTCAGTGCTGTGTGAGGTGCATCAAGTGTGCTACACTGGAGAGAAACTGAAGGAGCATGTGCGGCACTGCAACCCAGCATCTGGTATATGTTTTTTTCACTTTTTGGGGTAAACCAAAGTTCTCAAAGTTCGCATTTCTTATATACAAGTTCTACCACTGGTGGACTATGGAGAATCATGGGGGTTCAACCTTTTTTTTTTTTAACTTTGGCCAAACCAAACTTGCAGCCCTACTTATCAGATGACCTAAAGGTAAGCAAGCAATGTGAGAAGGCAGTAAGGATAGCTGAGGGGATAGTGGGATATATAGGGAGAGGCATCACTAGCAGAAAACAGAAAGTTTGTATCCCACTGTACAGACAGTTGATGCAACCCCATCTGGAGTACTGTGTGGAGTTCTGGAGACCCAATCTCCATAAGGACACAGACAGAATGGAGGCAGTCCAGAGGAGGGCAACTAAAATGGTGCAGGGTCTGCTACAGAAGCCATACGAAGAGAGACTAAGGGAGCTTAATATCTATACCCTTGAGGAATGTAGGAGAGGAGGGACATAATAGAAACTTTCAAGTATCTCAAGGAGTCAACAAAGTCCAAGAGGGTAGTATCTTTCAGAAAAGGAGATGTGTAAGAACAAGGGGACACAATTTTAAGACAGAGAGGGACGGCTCAAAGGGCAATGTGAGGAAGTATTTTTTTCTCAGGGGTGATGGGCAGCTTGGAGCGACCTTCCTGAAAGGAGGTCATGGGGTCCAAAACGTGGGGGATTCAGGAATGCATGGGACAGACATAAGGCAATTCTGGTGGGGGCAGGAAGAAGTAGGGCTGTTGGTTAACTAGAATCTGCAGCATATCCATTAAGTAGGGAAATGGGCAGACTAGGTGGGCCAAGTGGTCCTTATCTGCCATCAAAGTCTATGTTTGTATGGATGCAAAGTAATAAAGGAAGTAGGGTGAAAGTAACAGAGAGGGAGGGAGGGAAACAGTATCATTAAAAAGAGAAGGGGAAGGAGGAGGCAGAAAGAAAAAGGGGGGGCAACAATCAGAGGGTTAACAAAATCTAGAGGGCCATGTGTGCCGATGCTAGTAGTCTACTAAATAAGATTCCAGATCTAGGGACCATCATGGCAGTGGCTGGCCTAGCTATAGTGGCCATTAGCAAGTCATGATGCACTGAAAACCATGACAGGACATGGCCATGCCAGGCTGCACTCTGTTCAGGAAGGACAGGATGGGAAGAAAAGGAGGGTGTGGTGCTTTATGTGAAGGATAGCATAAATGCAATGGAGATAGAGGAAATTCAGGGTGAGGCAGAGGTACTGCAAGTCACCCTGGAATTAGGGAACAGAGCCATTATTCACACCGGCGTGATTTACAGACCTCCAGCACAGGGCGAGAAGTTAGATAAGGTACTTCTGGAAGCCATTGGCAGAATGACAGAAAAGGGGGAGGTGCTGGTTGGTGTGACTTCAGTCTACTGGATGTAGATTGGAGCCTCCCAGATGTGGCTTCAGCTAGAAGCAGGGACATCTTGAGCTTCCTGTGAGGGGCATTTCCCAGGCAACTAGTCAGCGAGTCCACTTCTGATGGGGAAATACTGGACCTGGTACTCACTAACAGAGACACTGTTTTTTTTATTTTTTTTTTATTATTTCTATTTTAGTCTCCTCCCCATATGGCCCCCATCTGACTGGGACCCCCAGCTCCATCCCCCAGAATTACCGGGGTTTACCTTACACCCGGTCCAGGAGCTGTGCCTGTGGAGAGTTGGTCACCATCCTGCAGCTGTTTTTTTTTTCTCGCTTTTCTCCCCATTTTTCCCGAGGGCCCCAGGAGTAGGTTGCATGTGTGTGGGGGCATGCATGCACCTTACAGCCCCATGTAATGACCTCATCCGCCCACCCCAATGGCCTATCACCAGCACCCTGCTTGCACAGCCCCTGGCCTCCACCAGGGGTAGTCATAAACAAGGGATGCCATCCCATCTCCATGGAGAGAGAGCTGCCTGGTGGCTGCTCCATCCAACTCCCCCTCCCCTGCGTCGACCTCCAATGACCCAGGCTCACTCCCCGGCGGGTCACCAGCATGCCACGAGGTAAGACATCCAGCACCTCAGCCCCTCTGCGCCACCAGGCTCGGTAACAATGATACTGTTGAAGATGTCAATGTGGGAGGCCACCTGGGGACCAGTGATCACCGTATGGTGTGGTTCAGTATAAGGATGGCCACGGAATTGAGCCACACATGGGCAAGGGTCCTGGAGTTCAGAAGATTAGACTTTCTAAAGATAGGAGAATGCCTCAGGCCTGAGCTGGTAGTGGGGGGATGACCTGGGGATTGGAGGAACTGTTGGCCAAACTAAAAGGAGGCATAGTGAAGGCAACAAATCTCTGCATTAAGCAAATGAGCAAAAGCAAGAGGAAAAGAGATTGCTATGGTTCTCGAAAGAGATGGCAAAGAAAAGGCTATAAGGTTTGCATTCAGGAGGTATATGGAGATACAAAGGGAGGAGAATAGGGAGGTGTAGCAGGGGAACAGAGAGGGAAGCAGGGGAAGTAGTAAGAGCACAAAGGTTCAGACCAAAGCGAGAAAAGCCCAGTCAGTATCAAAAGGGGGCAAGACATTTTTCATGTATATACGTGACAAGAGGAAGACCAAATGCGGTACTGTAAGAGTAAAAAGGGAAGGGGGGAGGACTGTATGGAGGGGGAACAGGAAAAGGCAGATGGACTGCATAAAAGTAAAAGGAGCCTTGAAGGGCAGGAGGTGGGCACTAGTTCTTTTCAGATGAAAGAGTCCAGAAGGTACTCTCTCAAAGTGGACAAAGCAGTGGTGTCAGATCTGGTGCATTCACGAGTAAGGAGGAAGCTCAGGGGGGTACTGGCTACACCTCTGACAGTTTTATTTAACAGCTCACTGGAAACAGGAGTGGTTCTGGAGGAGGGAAGATAAAGTCATACTCATAAAAGTTGTAGCAAGGAAGAGATTGAAATTATACGTGAGTCAGCTTGACATCGGTGGTAGGAAAGTTAATGGAAACACTGCTGAAGGAAAGAATTGTGGATTATGTAGAATCCAGTGGGTTACAGGACCCAAGGCAGCATGGATTCATAGGGGGAAGTCATGTCAAAAATTATAATAGATAGGTTTGACTAGGTGACCAAGGAATTAGATCATGGAGGAGAGGTGAACATAGCCTACCTACATTTCAGTAAGGCATTTAACACTGTTCCATATAGGAGACTAGTGAGCAAGCTGGGGAGCTTAGAGGTGGATAACAAGGTGACAAACTGGGTAAGAAGTTGGTTAGGGGATTGGAGACAGAGGGCGGTGGTAAATAAAGTTCACTCCAAGGAAGGGAAAGTGACAAGAGGGGCACCTCAGGGATCAGTACAGGTTCCAGTCATCTTTAATGTCTTTATAAACATCATTACAGAGGAGTTGGGAGGGAAGGTCTGCCTCTTTGCGGATGACACCAAGATCTATAACAAGGTGGACACTCCTGGGGGGGGGAGGTTGGAAAGGATAAGCAGAGATCTGAAAAAGCTTGATGAGTGATGAAGGGTATGGTTGTTGGGTTTCAATGTGAAAAAGTACAAAATAATGCACTTAAGGCATAGAAACCCAGGAATAGAGTGCAAAATGGGTGGAGTGGTATTGACTACAACCAAGCAGGAAAGAAACCTGTGGTAATCATATCAGAAACAACCACGCAACATGGATTCAAGGCAGGAAGATTATGCCTGATGAATCTCATACTATTCTTCAATTGGGTAACTGTCAAAATATCCACAAGTCACCCAGAGAACATGCTTTTATTTCAGCTTCCAGTGAAGCCTTCAACTCCATTCTACAAAGCATCTTCTAGCTAACCGTAAAGACACTGGTAATTCAGACCAGTTTATCAACTGGATAAAAGCCTAGCTCCAAGGTAGAAACCAAATGATGGAAATCAATGGAGTAGGTTCAAGGAAGGGAGATGTTAGAAGTCAGGTTCCTGAGGGTTCTGTCCTCCATCCTGTGCTTTTCAACATCTTCATTAGTGACATAGGTAAGGACATACATAGATTAGCGATGTTTGCTGATGACACTAAATTGGGAGGAAAGGTGGGTACCACAGAATCCATCAACAAACTTTAAGCAGATTTAGGAAAACTTGAGGCATGGTACAACCAATGGCAACTCGACTTTAATGCAAAGAAATGTAAAGTGATGCATTTGGGCAAAAACAACCCTAGAATGGAATGTTGGTTGAATGGGGTGCAACTTAATACCATATCAGAGGAAGGGACCTAGGAGAATTAATTGATGAGTCCTTAAGGCAACCAATCAGTGTAACTCTGCATTTAGTAAGGCCAACAGAATGTTGAGGTGCATCAGCAGAAACTTTGACAGCAGGAGCAGAACGCTATACTGCTTCTTTACAGATCCCTGGTGAGACCTCAGCTGGAGTACTGAATCCAGTTTTGAGTCCGAACCTAAAGAAGGACATCAACTAACTGGAGACGGTACAGTGAAGAACAATAAAGATGATAACAGGACTACATGGGCCCTGGTGAGACCTCAGCTGGAGTACTGAATCCAGTTTTGGAGTCCGAACCTAAAGAAGGACATCAACTAACTGGAGACGGTACAGTGAAGAACAATAAAGATGATAACAGGACTACATGGGCCCGGTGGTGCTGAGGTCTGAGGCGCTGGATGCTACACCTCATGTCATGCCAGTGACCCAGGTTCAAGAAGGGACTCAGGTTGCTCAGGGGTCAGTGGGGTGAGGAAGGATTGTGCATTCTGGACAGCTCTCCTTCCTCGTGGAGGGGGGGATCAGTGCAGCGTGCTGTAGAGTGACACTCAACTGCAGCTGGGTGTTGGCACGGGTGTGCTGCCAGAATGATGTGGGGCCCATGTTCGGGTGATACTGCCTCCATGGAGGTGGAGCCCAGCCATTCACCCACTGCACATTCATGGGCCCCAACAGTTAAAATGGATCTGGCAGGCTCCATGATGGCCTGCCTGTGCCCACACCGACCCCTTGAATCTGGATGCTGGCTTTCCAATTGGGGGAGTCAGTCAACCCTCCCTCACCCTGGGCCTGCCATGGGGTGGACAACCTGTGGAAGATCTATCAGGAGGGATGGGTGCAGGGATGCCAGAGCTGGAGAGATGAGCCCCTCCAAGGGAGGAGCCACCTGCAAACTTCTAGAGAGGAGGAGGATAAATTACAAATTAAAAAAAAATTAAAAAGAATACATGACCTGCCATTTGAGGAACGCCTAAAAGAGCTGAAGTTATTCTTGCTGGAGACCAGATTGGGGGGGGACATGACTGAGACATTTAAGTTCCTGAAAGGCATCAAAAAAGTGCTATACTCAGAACTGTTTACTAGATCCCACAACTCTGACACTAGAGGGCACAATTGGAAACTCAAAGGGGGGGAGGTTCAGATGTGATTTCAGGAAGTTCTTTTTCTCTGAGAGGGTGGTGGCACCTTGGAATAGTTTACCCACTGAGGTGGTAGAGGCCGAAACAATCACCTCCTTCAAACATGGTTGGAACAGGACATACATGCAACATATGGTCAAAGGTGGGGACTCATCTTGAGTAAGAGTTCAGTGCTAGCAGGCATGGCCCAACAGAGGTCCATGCAAACAAATGGGCTGACAAAATGGACCTTTGGTCTCCTTTTGCCATCACTTGTCTATGTTCTAAGGCAGTTGGGAAGGCTAGTGGGATGCTGGGGTGCATGTATGGCCAGTAGAAAGAGGGAAGTGGTGTTGTCCCTGAAAGGATCACTGGTAAGACCTCACCTAGACTACTGTGTCCAGTTCTGGAGATCACATCTCTGGATGGACATAGACAGAGTGGAGGTGGTTCAGAGGAGGGAAACAAAAATAGGGCTGGGGCTGTATCAAAAGCCCTATGATGGCCAGTCTGTCAGTGCTACGGTTGGATTTTCATCTGCGACCTCGGCAACCTGGGTTCGGGAATGGACCCGGGTCACTGGAGGGCTGGCCAGGGGAGTAGGATGGTGCATCCAGTGACAGCTCACCTTCTCCGGGGGTGGGGAGGGTGGGATGTGGCCTGGTGCCTGCTGGCCTCTGGTAGAGGCTGGGAGCACAGCAGGATGTCAGGTCACAGATGACTGGGAGTGACAGACATCAGCATACATGTCTAGATGTCTGTGGCATGTCACTCTTCAGAGAGAAAAGTGAAAATGGTGCCCTGGCTGAATGGGTGATGGCCTCCCCAGACCCTCACTGCAGAGTTCCTGGACCTCCATATGCCACCTCAGCAGCACTCAGGATCATTGGTATGGTTGCAAGGCTCATCCCCACGAAGGAAGGACCCTCCCAATGAAGGGATGCATTAGGGTTACCTGGGCTGGCTGCGATGTAGGGTGGTGGGTTGGAGGCGGCTGGGGTGAGTGGGTTCATGAGAGACCTGAAGAGGGATCAGCCAGAGTGCGGGGGGCAGAAAAATAAAAGTCCTATGAGGAGAAACTAAAGGACCTCAATATGTACCCCCTAGAAGAGAGAAGGGAGAGAGGAGATTTGAAAGACACAATTTAACAGCTCACAGATAAGGCACAGAAGGGGTGTATCATTAAGAAAAAAAGTGCACAACAAAAAGGGAATATGATATGAAGCTGGAAGGGCAGATTCAGAAGAGAAGTGAGGAAGTACTTCTTCAAAGAAAGAATGGTAGATTTCTGGAACAGCCTTCTAGTGGAGGAGGTGAAGGAAAAAACAGTTGTGGGTTTCAAGAATGCATGATATTGGCACAAGGGAATCATAGTGGAAAGGAAAGGGGAGAGAAGGAGTTGTAGATCAAGTAGAGTCTGCAGTGGGAATATAGGTAGGGAAAATGTGCAGACTGGATGGGCCAAGAGGCCCTTATTTGCCATCAGTTTCTAAGTTTCTGCTTAGCTGTGTAGTAGTTACACATCCTGATAGGTTAAATTTGTCAAAGTTCTGCCAGACACCCATAAGTGACCACAACCTGGTGCAATGTGTATGGGCAATAAAAGAGACCAGGCTATCTCCTCGGATTACAGTCAGCCAAGTCCTAAACAAAATGAAGGTGCCTGAATTCAAATCTTACTTGGCCAAAATTTATTGGAGCTTCTTAGAAGCCATTCCCGACATTGACTTGGCTCCAGAGTTCATCTCTGAGCTCACACATGCCTGTGATATATTTGCACACTTTAAAAAATGCAAGGCTAGAGAAACACCGTCCAGATGGTTCCCTCCCAAACTCCTTGCCTGCATGAGTGCGAGGACAATCTATGGGCACTAACCAGGAAACAGGGTCCCTCTCCACATGCAAAAGTGCAAGGAAGCCCACAATCAGTTCACCAGTATGATTAGAAATGCCAAATCTGACTTCTATAAAGACCAGCAGTCACAGAACTGGAGCAAAGGGAAAAGGTTCTAGGACAGCATCTCGGAGGTATAGGCAAGTGAGTTAAGACTTCTCCTTAGATCCTCATCAGTGAAGGTTCAAGAGGTCCTAAATCCTACCAAAATTGTCAATTACTTCAACACAGCTTTACTGACCTCAGTTTTGTCATCCCACTTAGCCTGCCCAGACTCCCTGCAGGAACCAAGTCCTGAAGCCTCCCAGATGGTGAGCTCTGAACCAGGGTAACCTAAATTCGACTTTAAGGTTGTTTTAGTCAACGGCACCTCAAAATACATCGAGAGTACTTGGCAAAATTGCATGTGGGAGTAATTTTGTTGATATTAAACTTCTTGCCCGGTCAGTAGAGGAACTTTCCTACTCCATCTCTAGAACTTTTAACTTCCTGTGCTACTCGCAGTTCCTGTGAAGTGGAACTTGTACTAGTTATATCACTTTTCAAAAGCAGAGACTACAGTATCCTTGCCAATTCTAAACCTATTTCTATTCTCTACCTCCTATCAAGGCCCTAGAAGAACAGTCTTTGACCAATTTGTCACATACCTCTAAAAATAGTGACCAGTGTGTACAGCAGCATGGATTCCCAAAGCTCCACAGCACCAACGGGCATTGTTGGAATACACCAGTCATGTCCATGAAGCCCTTGACAATGTTGACCTCATAGGAGCTATTTTTATTGACCTCACTAACACCTTCCACCTGGCCAACCATAAGCTCCTACTTAAAAAATCCTTGGCCTGGGTTTGTCACCACTGGTATCTCAGCAATATTTCTCAGCATGTGAAGATCGATAAATCCTTGTCTGACACTAGGGGAGTACCTATTGGTGTCCCCCAGGGTTCCTTCTTGGGCCCACTCCTATTTGGCCTCTTCATAAATCAGCTACCCGATGCCTGTTAGAGAACCAGCGTACTCCACTATGTTGATGATGCTGTAGTCTATTCTAAAAACCCTGGCCTTGATAGCCTCACCATCACTCCCCAAAGTAACTTCATGACTCTAGAAAGCTGGCTCACCATCAACAAACTGGTCCTCAATTGCAAAAAAGCAAAGACAATGCTCTTCCCTAGCCCATCACAGATGAGGAAAGTTCCATGATATGTCATCCAGAATGGCCAGGGACAAAACCTTGAACAGGTGGAGACCTACAAATACATTGGAGTAACTGTAGATGACACCTTATCTTTTGCTCCACGTTAATAATCTGGTGGCCATAGTTAACAAAAACTGGGTTCCCTGTACCGTAACTGGAACAATGTCACTGGGTATGCTAGATGCCTTATAATGGCCAGCTCCATTTTGGCTTACTTACAGATTATGGCCTCCCTGTCTACACAGCTGCCTGTGACATAGTGCAAAAAGAGTAAAGCTGATCTGTAGTAAGATGTGTTACTTTTGTACTTGGTGCAAATAACTGTACTCAGAGTTTTACCCTTTACTGCACACTAAGTGACTTTCTTTACCCAGCAGAATAAAGCTCCAGACTTACTTGCTAGCCAAAAAGATGCTTAGACCCAACATCTCCTGCTTTTACAAATTGCTTCTGCACCATCACCAACCAATGCCTGAAACATAACCAGGAATGCCCTTAAGCCTCCTTTCTGTTAACTCTGGTAACTCAGCTAGGCAAGTGATCATTTGCTGTCAGGGCCACTAAAAATGAACTGTTTGATACACTGTTGAATCTTCCCAAGATTAATCTGTTTAGGAGATATCTGCAATCTACCCCTGCAGTCCAATGCAGTTGTAACCATTAAACTGTTTCATTTGGTTTGTCTCTGTACATGCATAACGTCGCCTTTTATAAAATGATCTACAGGAATTTTTTTTCAAAACTGTATGTAATTGTTAAGTCTTAAGTGTTTTGAGCATGACTAGGCCGCATATGCTCTGGAACTGCTTATTGCTCACAGGATGGACACTTCAGGGGGGTGGAAAGAATGGGCAGAGATCTGAAGAAAACTGGAGGAGTAGTCAAGAGTATGACAGTTGGGATTTAATGCAACAAAGTGCAAAATAACTCATTTAGGCCATAGAAACCTGGGGGTAGAGTACAAAATGGGTGGAGTAATATTGACAACAATCAAGCAGGAAAGAGACTTGGGGTAACTATATTGGATGACCTAAAGGTGGCCAGGCAGTGTGACAAGGGAGTCGGGAAAGCTTGTGCGATGCTGAGGTGAGTAGGAAGGGGTATCACCAGCAGAGAAAGGGAGGTGGCGTTGCCACTATATAGATCACGAGTAAGAGCCCACCTGGAGTGCCATATCCAGTTCTGGAGACTGCATCTCATGAAGGATATAAACAGAGTGGTGAGGTCAAGAGGAGGGCTATCAAAATGGTGCAGGGTCTGCATCAAACACCCTTTGAGGAGAGGCTAATGGAGTGCAATATATACATTACACCCTGGAATAAAGAGAGAGAGAGAAGGGATGTGACAGAGACCTTTAAAACCCATTCTTACCAATAGGGCCATATAGCGTGGAACAATCCATTGCTTAACTTGACCAAAATGGCTGCATAAGATAGAATGAGTTAAATACCTCACGGGGATAATAAGATAGAGGAGGGAGTATTTTTCAAAAACAAAGGTGCTCTAGAACAAGGGAACATACTATGAAGTTGGAATGGGGTAGGTTCAGAAGAGATGTGATGAATTATTTCTTCACAGAAAGAGTGATAGATTCCCAGAACAGCCTTCCAGCTGAGGTAGTGTGGGTGAAAACAGTGGTGAGGTTAAAAAATGCCTGAAACAGATACATAGATCCAATTTTACAGACAGTCGGCAGGGGTCGAGAGGACCAACCCCCCCCCCCAGTCGCCGGAGCCCGCTGTAGGATCCAATTTCAAACGCGGCTGAGTTCAGCATCGCGCTACGAATCTAAACCACGTGTGTGGAACAATGGACATAGGGTAATGGCGCCAAGTTCAAATCAGACTAGCTGTTTTACAGTCGGTGCAGCAATGCTGATAGTTTTCTGGCTCTAGTAATTGTAATGAATTTCTACTGAGCTTGTGCATGTCTACATATGGCCCTTTAATATTAACTCTGCCTATTTTTTAAGCAATTTTGTTAGTATCTGCCAGGACTTTAACTGTGGGCTTGAACAATGCTGTAATTAAGGAAACAAATTTCTCTTGCCAGTATTAAGCTTGTTAAAATGTTGTTGTGGAGGCAGTATAGCGCAGTGGTTTAAGGCTCTGAGCTACAAATCTGGTGACATCCAGCAGAGCAGACCTGGGTTTGAATCCCACAGCTTCCACTTGCATAGTGTGTGACCCTCAGCAAGTCACTTAACCTCCTTGTGCTCCCAGGTCACTCCTGTAAAAAAGCTTCCAGCTTAGTGTGCTATACCTGGTTAAACAACTAAATAAATAAAAAATGACATGCTAAGCTTGTTCGTTTAACAAGAAGCCTCCAATTTAAGCCACAATTCAGCAGCAGGATCCAATTTGTGTACTCACATGTTATCAATCAATTCGAATTGATCTCACGCTGTTTAGAGCCTTCAAATAACCAAGCCACCTTTCTTTCCTCCTCAGACAGTCAGCAGGGGTTGAGAGGACCAACACCCCCCCCCACGGGCTGCCGGAGCCCCGCTGTAGGATCCAATTTTACAGGTATGGCTGAGTTCAGCATCGTGCTATGAATCTGAACCGTGTGTGTGGCCCTGCTGGCACTGCACGCTGGCTACCCCACAACCTCCACCACCACCCTTGGCAAACTAAGACTTATACAGGGTTTGTCACCCCACTCTCCCATTAGCAGTTTATAGCATTGCCTCACTAGCAGCTGCTACACTCAGATCCCACTGCCTAACCCCTGCAAACAACATGCTGCTTCTGTTCTTCATCATACTGTGCCTGCTCTCACCCCTAACCTCCCTCCTACCTACCTCCCACCCTCAAATGCAGAAAACCCCCTCCTCATTAATTACTGACACTACTCCCCCTCCCCTTCATGTAACCTCCACCCTTGTGCTGCAGCAACTTCACTACTGTCAGAGCTACTGGATCCCTAGTGCGTCCATCCTGCCTCCCTCGTTTCACGCAGGTCTAATAGTACTAATCATGTCCACACTAAATAGCTCTCTGCAATCATCACAAGTTCCTACCCCCTGCAAGCCCAAAGGGGGCATGCGCCTTCCTAAACAATTGGTAGTGATGCTGCTCCTCCTCCTGTCTGGAGACATAGAACTAAACACTGGTCCCAGCCTCCCCAGCACCTACCTGCCCCTCACACTACCAAGGAACTTCAAATTGTACACCTCAACATCTGTAGCATATTGAACAAAATCACTGCTCTGCAACCCATAGTACTATCACTTCGCCCAGATGTTATGATTATCTCTGAGACCTGGCTAAAGCCCCAAAATTTGGACACAGAAGTTTCTATACCTGGCTACTCACTCTTTCGGCAAGACCGCCTGGGCAAAAAAAGGGGGTAGGGGTTGCCATGTACATCTCCTCTATGCTCCAGTTTACCCCTGTTCGGCTCCCAATTCCCTCAGTCCATCAACACCCTACTAAGCAAATCTCCCTCCCTACTCTATTCCACTATATATTGCAGGGTCTACTGTGCCCTGACACCACCCTGCCCGACATTCTGGACCACCTGGACACCTAAAGTCTGCCACCTTGGGGGCAAGTTACATATTCTAGGGGATTTGAACTTCAACTGGCTCGCATATTGCAGAAACTCTAAACTCTGCAGCCAAGTCTCCCTTAAACCTCACCCAACAAATTTTGGAACCCACTGACAAAATCACACATCTCAGAACCATTCACTCTTGGATTCGCACTTACCTCCCACCCCTATTGGATCATCGGGCTGGACTCTCCCAGACCCCTAAGTGATCACCACATGATCTATGTAGCCAGAAAAATATTCAGACCCAAATCACCACCACCACAGATGTTGCTCACTAGGTCATACAGAGCCCTCAACCTAGATGAGCTGCTAAGTGACTTGTCACAAGTTGATTGGTCCTTCATACTCCAGGCATATTCCTCAACTTAGCCCTAGAATTCTTTAAGGATACTTTCCTCATGATTTGGAACACCATGCTCCCCTGAGAAGGATGCAGGTAAGGGGTTCCCACCTGCCCTGGATCTCTGCTAATCTCATCAACCAATTCCATGCTAGGGACCATGCCTGGAAAGCATACAAGGCAACAGGCACTCAGTGGCACTCCAGTTATACCGGACACTTTGTAATTCCTGCACAAGGTGAATCCCTTAGGCCAAAGCCAACTACTTCAAGACTTCCTTCCACACAAACCTAAATCACCCTCAAAATTCTAGAAAACAATCAAGTCACTTTTTTCTCCCCCTGCTCAACCTCCACCCCACCCCACCCTAAAAGTGGAAGGCTCCTTTGTCTCTGAACCAGCCGAAGTGGCCTCTGTTTTCAATACCTTCTTCACTAGCTGGCATCCTCTCTCCTAGCGTCCCTACCATTATCCCCAGAGGATGCTCCTCTCCACTGCCAACATCCTCCCAGGCTACTGGCTTCTCTTTGCTAGGGTCACCCTGTCCGATGTGCTAAAAGCCCTGTGGTCCTCAACCCGTCAAGCAAAATGCCCTCAGGACTAGATTCCAAAATGCTTCACCTCTCGCCCCGCCATCGCCACTCCACTGGCCACCCTGTTCCGACTCTCATTTTCAGTTGCAGACATACCTTCTGACTGGAAACATGTCACTGTCATCCCCCTCCTGAGAGGGGGGACGACCCCACGGTACCAGGAAACTACCGCCCGATCTCCCTACTCCCTATTCTAGCCAAACTACAGGAGCACCTTGTCCTAGCCCAACTCTCCTCCTTCCTTGACTCCTCCTCCTTCTTCACACCCTACCAATCAGGTTTTAGAAAATCACACTCCACCATTACGTCCCTGCTATGGCTCACCAACGCCAACCTCACTGGCATGGACAAAGGGCACACTACCTCATCCATCTTCATCGACCTCGCAAAAGCTTTTGACACAGTCTCCCATGTCTTACTGCTCTCCCAAATCTCTAGTGCCGGACTCTCAGGTGCTACCACCAGTTGGTTTCACTCATACATGGTTGGTAGATCTCAATCTGTAAGAACTGGACCTCACACCTCCACCATCTCCCTATCACCACTTGGGTTCCAAAAGGCTCAGTCCTTGGCCCGATACTCTTCTCTATTTCTCTAAATGAACTTCCCTCAGTCTGCCCACATACATCCATTCACCTGTATGCTGATGACACCATACTTTATGCATCAGACCCTTCCCCCACAGATGTGGCCTACTTACTCCAGCAGGATTTCAATGCAGTACAGAAACCAGCTTGTTCTTAACCCCAGGAAAACAGTCTCCCTAACTTTTGGGATAAGGCAAAGGCTCTCCCAGCTCCACAATACCCCTACTTTCTTCACCTCAGAGGGGACTCCTTTAGAGTCTTGCACCTCCTTCAAATACCTCGGGGTCTGGCTTGACCAGCACCTTGACTTTTCTGCTCACATTGACTCAATCCACAAGAAACTGCGCCCAAAACTCAGTGCATTATACCAGAACAAGGGCAGCATCCCTCTGGCAATCCGTAAAGAAATTGTTCAGAAGATGATCCTCCCAATACTTGACTACAGGGATATAGTCTACATTGCTGCTCCCAAGTCTGCCCTAGAAAGCCTTGATCCTCTTTTCCACTCCTTCTGTCGCTTTGCCCTTGACTGCCCCATTTGAACTCATCACTGCAACCTCTATAGATCCCTTGATCTACTGCTGCTCCACAATCGTAGACACATCCACAGTATCAGGTTCACAGCAAAATTTGGGTACTGTCCTTCCTCCCTTCCTTGTATCTGTCCTCTCAGCCCCATCACAGCCTGCCTATTCCCTAAGGAGTGGAAACTCCAGACTTCTCCATGTTCCTCGTATTTCCACATCCAAGGGCCACTCGGCGTTCAAATACCTCTCACCAAAACTCTGGAATGCACTGCCAGCTGACATAGGTGACTTTACCAGCACCTTACATCTAAATCATCTCCTCAAGGTTCATTGCTCCCCATTATGCGCTCTCACATTGGGCCACCAAAGGGCAGGTGCCCCAGACCCCTTTTGTACTTTGGGCCTCTAGCTGTGATGCACCCCGTTCCCCTTGACTGGTGCTCTCTGCACTCTGCCGCAGCCATACAAATGACCATTTAGTTGAACACAAACTGTGCACACATTTTGCTTCCAGACTGTTTTTTCTGCATATGTATATATTGGTTTTGTTCCTCACTGCCTTACACACTTTTATATGCTTATTTGAACTTTTCTAATATATATATGTATTTAATTTACAACTGCCTTGTATATGATTTACAACTGTCTTGTGTCTACTAATTGTTTTAATTGTATACTGAACTGTACGCTCAATCTAATTGTATTACTGTATGCTCCACTGTCCCCTTCCCCCAGAACGCATCTGGAATCGAGCAGTACCCCGCTCAGTATTCCTTCCTGGTAAAACTCTTAAATAAATAAATAAATAAATAAATAGGGGTTAGGAAGGTGGGGTGAAGAGACGATACTATAAATCAAGTGGGTCTACATCAAAAATGAAGGTAGCAAATGCATGAATTAGGTGGACTGGGTGGGCTAATCAGCCCTTATCTGCTGTCAGATTCTACTGTATGTTTCTGTGTTTCTGTTGTACTTGTTATGTATTTTGTGTCTTTATATTGGATGTGGAACCTTTGCAAAAGAGCATTCACTCAAAGATAATCTCCAGAGTTTTTTATAAAATTTAAAAAAATCCTCCAGCATATCTGTTCTTGAATTGACAGCCCTTTTTTTCAAATAATACAGTAAATTACAAAAAAAAGTTGATTAAAATTACATTCTGGAATATGCAGTTTAAAAGGCAACAATTTATACTGATAATTTCAAAATTATTGATACATACAGTACATGCACCCTCTTACCCTGCTTCCAAATCTTTGTGCTCTCTCAGATCTAAAGCAGGTAACACAGTACAGACCCTCCCTTCTAAAAA
Source organism: Neoceratodus forsteri (assembly GCA_016271365.2). Lineage (NCBI taxonomy): Eukaryota > Metazoa > Chordata > Ceratodontiformes > Ceratodontidae > Neoceratodus > Neoceratodus forsteri. Next base: position 48,255,664 of record CM028129.1, on the reverse strand, counting down.
GAACACTGGACAATGGTGCTTTAGATACAGACATCCACTAAGCTGAGAAACAGCCTGCCAGTACCCTAACCCCTTTGCCCAGTTTCCCTACCACCAAGTCCAAACCTAAGGAATTCTACTGGGCCCCTCTGTTCTGCTATAACTCTTCCCTCCAGCCTACATATTTCTACAACTATGAAAGAGAGGTTGCTAATATGATTGTGTTTCATGTGTTGTGAAATCATTGTATATCCCCATTTATTGCTTAAATACTGCTACGTACATGTATATCTCTGTTAATGCAATTTGTTGCTTTTTGATATTGTGCATTACCCTGAATTATTTATTACCTGTGTTTTCCTTTGTACCCCCAATCACAACTAGAAAAGAGCTTCCAGGGCTCTATTTACCTAGTAAAATATGCTTTAAATAAACTTAAATTGCATACTGTGGTTGTTCAAGTTAAGGTTCATACTAAGTTCTATGGGGGTAGAAGGCAGTCATATGACAATACAATCCAAAAAGCTGAGCTAAGAAAGGGTGTCAAGACTTCAAGTGGTTTAGATAACGATAAAACGTTATTTTAAAAAATAAAAATGACAGTAGCACCCCTGCCGCCACTGACGTTTCATTCCAAGCACTAACATGTTTTTCAAGGTCTTGAAAAAGCCTTAGTGTTTGGAGTGAAACGTCAGTTGTGGCAGCGGTGCTACTGTCATTTTTATTTGTTTAAAATAGCATTTTATCTTTATCCAAATCACTTGGAGTCTCGATGCCCTTTCTTAGTTAGTCAGCTGTTTGGATTGTATGTGGTACTGTCGGATACACTGGAGCTCCAGAGGTTCATTTCAGTGCTATCTATTGGAACACTGAGCCATATGAGAGATCAGGACCCCTGAACCCTCCCCACTGCTTAGTGGTAACACTTTTTAATTCTATCGCACATCAGATAATTATCTAACATAGCCTTAAAAAGTGTCCTATTTTTTGCTTTGAGCAACTTCTGCTGGTAGTGCATTCCATATACTAAGTACACACTGGGCAAAGAAGTTTCTCCTTCTGGTTCTAAATACTCTCCTTTTAAGTTGTTTTTATGTCTCTTTACGATTTATATAGTTTAAATTCTAGATTCATGCCAGTCTTGTAGTCATTATCCCTAATTACATTAAGTTTAAATCTCATCTCATTCATCTCCTATTTAGAGTCAGCATATTCAGGCTATACTGTCTTTTGTTTTTGATTAATTTATTTATTTTACAATTTTTGACCAGGAAAGACATACTAAGCCCAGGCTTGTTTCCTGGTGGGCCCTGGGATCAGAGGCAAGTTATGTGACTTGCTCGTGGTCACGCAGTATGCAAGGGGTGGCTGGTGGATTCAAACCCAGTTATCCATGCTTGCAGCTTACTGCTCTATGTCAAATTCTTCCGTGTCCTCAATTTTATAGCCATAGCCTTTGATCTTACAAGTTGATCTCTCCAACAGACACACTCCCGTGAAAATGAGTCTTCCTGTTTGTAAGAGATGCAAATTGACTGCAATGCTTTGATCTGTAAACTGCTAGTCTAGGTTTTGAATCCACATCCAACCTTTATATCTGTCACACTGCCCAGCTGTTTTCACTTTGATCTGAGGAAGAGAGTTTTATCCCTTGAAAGCTAGTCTTAAAAATAATTTTGTTAGTCCAATAAAAGGTATCACCTGCAACATATTTGTTGTTTTTTTTAATCTACATAGCCATAGTCAGCAACTCTTCCACTCAGTCAGTGTCCCCTTCTCAAAACTCATTGCCCAGGACTGGGATGCATAAAGCAAGGGAGTTCTTACATGCGGTTATATGGCTGAGAGAAATTAGTGGATTACTTATTCATGAGATCCCAGAGTTTTCTGCCACTAGTGGTTTTCCTCACATTTACAGGTAGCATTTCTCTCAATAACTGCTAGTCATTTCTGATATAACACAGAATGCAGCAATTTCCAGGATGGCAGGAGGTGAGCACCATCACGATCGACTCTTCGTCTTTTCTTTTTTATTCATACATTTTGCTCCCCCTACCCCTGCACGGTTGATGTGCTGCCTTCTTGATGGATATATCAGCCTTCATGTGGCTAGGAGGAGGAGGAGGGGGATTTTTCTGTATTTGTTTCCCCCATTCTTTTGCGAGTGTGTTCCTTGTACCCCTTTTAAAGAAATCCTCGATCCAGACTGTCTTGTGAACTGCAGACCTATTTCTAACCTGCTCTTTGTGGTTAAGGTTATTGAGGAGGTAGCTGCGTTGCAGCTGGAGGACTATCTTACCACCCACAAGGTCTATGATCCTCTCCAGTCTGGTTTCAGGAAGAGGCACGGTACCAAGACTGCCCTTGTTCAGGTACTAAATGATCTCCTGATGGTGAGAGATTGGAAGAGCCATTTGATCTTGGTTCTCCTTGATCTCTCCTTAGAATTTGACACCGTGTACCATGGAGTATTACTGGAGCACCTGCAGCTGATCTGTGGACTGTCGGGTACAGTCCTCAGATGGTTCCATTCATTCTTCATGGGCAGATCTCAGAGAGTGGTGTCACGGATCTTTTCCTTGACCCCTCTCCCTCTGTCATTTGGGGTGCCGCTGGGCTCTGTGTTGTCTCACATGTTGTTCTCAGTGTATATGCTTCCATTGGAAGACATTATAAGGAAGTACAGACTGAGTTTTCTCTGCTATGCAGATGATACCCAGCTGCACATGTCCTTTGTGCTGGAACAGGGTGATTCTGTCTCAGTCTTTAACAACTGCCTTGTTGAGATTCAGGACAGGATGAGTGCCAGCTGGTTGAGATTGAACCCTGATAAGGCTGAGGTGTTGGTGGTGGACCCAGGTCATCGGGCAGAGAGATCACCTCCTGGTCAGCCATCCATGCTTATACTGGGGGGCATCCAGTTGAGGACCTGAGAATGGGTGTGCAATCTAGGCATCGTACTTGACGGTGAACTGACACTTAAGTCTCAGGTGTCAGCCATCATCAAGACCTAGTTTTACCTTCTGAGGAACATCGCTTGGATGAAGCGCCTTGTTCTGCCCAAGGATCTTCCAATGTTACTCCATGCCTTTGTGACTACCAGCCTTGATTATTGCAATGCTGTATACCTAGGGCTTCCGCGGGTGGACGTCCATTGCCTGCAGCTGGTGCAGAATGCGGCAGCCAGGTTGTTGACTGGGTTGTCAAGATCTAACCATGTCACACCTGTGCTCCACAAACTGCACTGGCTGCCAATGTGGTGGCGGATCACCTTCAAGGTCGCTTTGCTGACCTACACAGCCCTTCACGAAGAGGGACAATTTTATTTACAAGACCGCCTTTGTCCCTACTGCCCCTCCTGCCCACTCTGTTCCACCAATGAGGGATTGCTGGAGGTTCTCTGGGTCTGTCTGAAAAACTCAGGGGCCAGAAACTTTGTTTTTGTGGCCCCGACCCTGTGGAATTCTTTACCTCATCTCATGGGAGGGTGCCTGTCCACTGAGTCATTTAAGTCTGAGTTGAAGATCCATTTGTTTGAGTTGGTGTTTCCTGATGCTGCTTAAATTGTTTTAATTATGTCATGGTGTGGGATTTGAATGGCTTGAAATTGTTTTTATGATTGTTGGTTGTACAGGTGCTTTGATATTTGAAAAGCACCTTCTTACACATAAAGAATGAGTTGACTTGTCCCCATTTGGATACCAATGTGTAGGACCAAGATCCCCAATGTGAGATTGCTAACAGATGCCCCACTGATACACAGCACAGTGTTCCTTCCTTCCTCCCTGTGCCCCAAACTTCTGTGCCTCTCTTACATCTACTGGTGGCAGTACTGCTGTGGGATGCAGCTCCTTCCACCCAGAGGAGAGTGCCCACTGGGATGCTCAGTCCTCCTGCTGGCCCCCAATGACTCACGCTTGTTCCTGAACCAGGTCGCTAGTGTCACAAGTGGCAGTCCTACCTCCATATCAATGAACCAGCACCCTTGGTCTTTTTACAGCCACATGGGCAGAGCCATGTTGACATACTGCTATGAATAGGAGAGAGAAAGGACTGTGGAAGCATGTGACCACTGGCCAGATACCTAGACTCCTTCCATGAAGTGCTTCGACTGGAACTATACCACATCTCTCCAGCTCCTCTACATTCACTACAGTGCTTTTCCTTTGTCTTTACCCGACCACCCCTGCCAGCACTACTTCACACTATTTCCTTGCTTTGTGTACCTCCGGAATGTATATTGTACTCTGGACCACATTTTGTGCCTCAGTGCTGTTTACTGTACCTTTGTACTGTATTTTGTGTAACTGTACTATATACTGTACCTTGGCATAAACTGGATGATCTTCCAGCAAACTTCTTTCCTGGTTCATAGTTTGTGATTTGCATCCTTGTAAGGTTATGTTCTTTGTTTATCTGTTAAATTTGTCATCACCTGGCAAATTAAGTTTCAGTTCAGAGAGCACAAGGGATTGAAAGTGGTAGCATATTGAAACATATAGACGAGGGGTGGATTCAAACCCTGTCACCCATTGCCATCATCCAAGAAATGTTGTGTGCCACTTTCTAGGAGGTGTGAAATGCAGTCGTTTAACTAATTAAGTATAGCAAATCTGTTTCTTGTTAACACTGTGTCAAGTAATGGTAGTGCAGTATTTCCCCTTCCTTTTCTACTACGTGGTTGAACCATGCTCCACACATTATCCAAGAGTTCCTCTTCCTCAGAACGCTTTCTCTTTCCACCCTTATTTGTCAAGTGTTCACTATCATTTTGTCGCTCATTTGTTATGATTGTACTCTTACTCTTCAGCCTCGTAGCCATTTCCTCCTTTGATTGGTCTAGCATATTAAACCTTAGCCCTAGCTGTTTTAATTCTTTTAAGAGTTTTTTTATTTGTATTGCATTTTTCATACACAAATCATTCTTTAATAACTTGAATTTTTTATTATAGTATACCTCATACACTCAATACACGTAAATCCTACTTCACTATCCAGAGTAATAATAGTGTCAGCCATGTTAGAAAATATAATTTAGAGAAAAAAAAAGAATGTAGGTTTTGGTATAGGAGTTTATGTAAAATTAGACCAGAACACAACCCAGTAATGGTGACTTTAGCTGCCAAAATCCTGCAGCACTGTTTATAATCTACTGCAAACTCCATTTCCTTGATTTGTGACCTATTGTTTTGATACCTTTTTGCATACACTTTCACATTTTTATTGTGGTTCACACCTATTTTGAATGATAAATGTATAATCTTTGGTGCTCGTACCTTTAAGTGTGGCATTTAAAAATGAAGTATCACAAAGGGTGGTACACTCCCGGAAGACGCTTGTGCGAATGGTAGCCGTTGGTGGGGCTCTGCTGGCATTACACCAGTTTCATCATGCATTTATACATGTTTGAGGTCAGGACACAGTTGGCTTGAATTAAACACTTTACATTTTTGCATACTATTACCTCTTAGTGGTTTTTCATCAGTGGGTAGTGCTGGAGTGCTGTTTTTGTTAGCACTATTTATAATGCAATAAAAACTTTAAAATGCCCCAAGGTAAATAATTTGTTATGTGGCTATAGACACAAAGGGTACTACACTTTTCAGATGCCCTCAGGACCATTGTAAGAACAGATCCAACAGTACTCACACACAAAAGTCAGCCACTCTGGGTTTTTTTTCTGATGAAGAGCCTGGGAGACTTGAAACACTAGGTAGCAAGTTGAGCAAGTTCTGCTCTTCTACCATCAATAAGCACTCAACAGGATGGGCAGTATTGGATTATAACTACTGGATCTAATTTTTCCCATAGGGGAAACCGGGTTGTAATTATGTCATTATAACCAGCTGGTTATAACGATGAACACACGCCCAGTTTTCCTAGATCTGCATGCGCCAACTGTGATCTTCCTCTTCTCTGTGCAGTTTCCCGCCATCCCCACTTCTAAGCATTGCAAAATTCCCCAACAAAAGAAGTCATCAGTAAGTTCTTTTTTAAACAAAAATATCACTTGCCACAGCAAATCTTGATTTTCAAAGTGAAAAAAACAAACAAACTAAACACTTCTTCAGTTTAGGAACCACTAGGGATCATGCAGAAACCACAATGATCAGCAGCTCAACTCCGTGGACAAATCAATTTATTTTGTATAATTGCTGTACTAAAAAAATGATCCCCAGCAATTATACAAAATAAAGGATGGGTAGATGTGTAAAACTCAGATGTTGCACCCTTCTTCAGGGATTGATGTATTATAAACCCCTAGAGCTTCGCTCTCGTGGTTTATGTGACATTGAACCCCTCTGGGGGTGTAAAATCTTCATTATAATCACCTACGCATCCATTATTCTCTATGTACCGGACTGCCCAGGAGCATAATGAGGCCCACTGCTGCAGGAGAAGGGCTTGTATAGTCCATATCACTCACCCTGAAGGGTATTATTGGACTTAGAAAATAGCATCTGATTCACAATGTAAGGAAGAAGTGAATAAAATGCTTAATAAAATAAAAAAGTGTAAATATTTAAAAAAAAGCAGCTTGTAGGGTAAGTAGTCCCTCTACTTCTGCATTGCCAGTAGATGGCACTGTACTGTTTTGAGGGTGCTGCTTTCTTAAGAGTATCTTTTTTTTTTCCACAGGGTATCTCTGCCCCCCACCACACTCACACCTATTACTATGTAGGGGTCAATGTAGAATTATCCACAGAAACAGAAAATACTTTCTTCTATGACAACTTTTTTTTTCCATCTGATGGTCAATCTGCAGAAGGATTTTTGTGGTCCGTGGGCAGTGGGGATTATTTGCACAAGCTGTGATCGAGAGCAGAACAGGAGAGGTCTGTTGGCACCAGTGATTGCTGAATATGACAGTACGTGGGGAATATGAACAGAATTCAAACTGTTGTGTTATGAAACACATGCATGGAGTGGAGAGTAAGTGATGAGAACTGGCTGTTACAAGCTGCTAGTGAGTGTGGAGACAGAGTGTGTAGCAGGTTTGTTAAAACGGAATAGAGCCACAGAAAAAAAGACTGCCTGGCTGGTTTGTGGGAAGAGGTATGCAACTGTCTCTCACCAGGTTGAGTGCATTTTCTTAAACGAGTTAGGCAAAATTAACAATAGGAAGGGTAAGGTGCATTCTTGGAATGCCACCAGTACTGTGAAATTGCCAGTATCATGAAAGCAGAGCACATGACTTGAGTGGTGGCAGACAGTAGTATTAAAATGTCTTGGCATGAAAAAACTGAACAAAAAAAGTATTTCTGACTTTATGTGCCAATCAGGACCCAAGTTGGATTCAGAGGTTGTGTTTTCTTCAACGGTGTGTGTATGGTGGGGTCAGTGCTTGCTAACGCAGGGAAAATGGGTGCCAATAGATTTTTTTGAATTGTGAGGGCAGAGTGATTTGTTTTGTGATGCGATGCACTGGGCTGGTAATTGTTATTTACTGGCCTCTGTTGGCACGTAAATGTGCCCCTTACAAGGGGTCTCATTCAATCACAGGATGGGACATTTTGAACCTGTTTTCTAAAGTAAATAAAACAAATGAAGGCTGTTCCAGGAAATTCTGGTGTAACCTCCCCCGCCGCCCCACTACTTTAAACATTTAGCTATCCCTGGAACCAATAAAAATGGGCACAGACTTCAGAAACATTTAGACAGTTGGTACCACCCCTAGCATTGGGTTTCAATGTGAAAAAGTACAAAATAATGCACTTAAGGCATAGAAACCCAGGAATAGAGTACAAAATGGGTGGAGTGGTATTGACGACAACCAAGCAGGAAAGAAACCTGGTGGTAATCATATCAGAAACAACAAAGCAACATGGATTCAAGGCAGGAAGATTATGCCTGATGAATCTCATATTATTCTTCGATTGGGTAACTGTCAAAATATCCACAAGTCACCCAGAGAACATGCTTTATTTCAGCTTCAGTGAAGCCTTCAACTCCATTCCACAAAAGCATCTTCTAGCTAACCATAAAGACACTGGTAATTCAGACCAGTTTGTCAACTGGATAAAAGCCTAGCTCCAAGGTAGAAACCAAAGGGTGGAAATCAATGGAGTAGATTCAAGGAAGGGAGATGTTAGAAGCCAGGTTCCCCAGGGTTCTGTCCTCCATCCTGTGCTTTTCAACATCTTCATTAGTGACATAGGTAAGGACATAAATAGATTAGTATGTTTGCTGATGACACTAAATTGGGAGGAAGGGTGGGTACCACAGAATCCATCAACAAATTTTAAGCAGATCTAGGAAAACTTGAGGCATGGTCCAACCAATGGCAACTCGACTTTAATGCAAAGAAATGTAAAGTGATGCATTTGGGCAAAAACAACCCTAGAATGGAATGTTGGTTGAATGGGGTTCAACTTAATACCATATCAGAGGAAGGGACCTAGGAGAATTAATTGATGAGTTCCTTAAGGCAACCAATCAGTGTAACTCTGCATTTAGCAAGGCCAACAGAATGTTGAGGAGCATCAGCAGAAACTTTGACAGCAGGAGTAGAAACGTTATACTGCTTCTTTACAGATCCCTGGTGAGACCTCAGCTGGAGTACTGAATCCAGTTTTGGAGTCCGGACCTAAAGAAGGACATCAACTAACTGGAGATGGTACAGCGAAGGACAATAAAGATGATAACAGGACTACATGGGCCCGGTGGTGCTGAGGTTTGAGGCGCTGGATGCTACACCTCATATCATGCCAGTGACCCAGGTTCAAGAAGGGACTCAGGTTGCTCAGGGGTCAGTGGGGTGAGGAAGGATTGTGCATTCTGGACAGCTCTCCTTCCTCGTGGAGGGGGGATCAGTGCAGCGTGCTGTAGAGTGACACTCAACTGCAGCTGGGTGTTGGCACGGGTGTGCTGCCAGAATGGTGTGGGGCCCATGTTCGGGTGATACTGCCTCCATGGAGGTGGAGCCCAGCCATTCACCCACTGCACATTCATGGGCCCCAACAGTTAAAATGGATCTGGCAAGCTCCATGATGGCCTGCCAGTGCCCGCACCGACCCCTTGAATCTGGATGCTGACTTTCCAACTGGGGGGAGTCAGTCAACCCTCCCTCTCCCTGGTCCTGCCATGGGGTGGACAACCTGTGGAAGATCTACCAGGAGGGATGGGTGCAGGGATGCCAGAGCTGAGAGATGAGCCCCTCCAAGGGAGGAGCCACCTGCCAACTTCTAGAGAGGAGGAGGATAAAGTACAAATTAAAAAAAAATTAAAAGAATACATGACCTGCCATTTGAGGAACGCCTAAAAGAGCTGAAGTTATTCTTGCTGGAGACCAGATTGGGGGGACATGACTGAGACATTTAAGTTCCTGAAAGGCATCAAAAAGTGCTATACTCAGAACTGTTTACTAGATCCCACAACTCTGACACTAGAGGGCACAATTGGAAACTCAAAGGGGAGGTTCAGATGTGATTTCAGGAAGTTCTTTTCTCTGAGAGGGTGGTGGCACCTTGGAATAGTTTACCCACTGAGGTGGTAGAGGCCGAAACAATCACCTCCTTCAAACATGGTTGGAACAGGACATACATGCAACATATAGGTCGAAGGTGGGGACTCATCTTGAGTAAGAGTTCAGTGCCAGCAGGCATGGCCCAACAGAGGTCCATGCAAACAAATGGGCTGACAAAATGGACTTGGTCTCCTTTTCCATCACTTGTCTGTGTTCTAAGGCAGTTGGGAGGGCTAGTGGGATGCTGGGGTGCATGTATGGCCAGTAGAAAGAGGGAAGTGGTGTTGTCCCTGAATGGATCACTGGTAAGACCTCACCTAGACTACTGTGTCCAGTTCTGGAGATCACATCTCTGGATGGACATAGATAGAGTGGAGGTGGTTCAGAGGAGGGAAACAAAAATGGGGCTGGGGCTGCATCAAAAGCCCTATGATGGCCAGTCTGTCAGTGCTGCATTTGGATTTTCATCTGCAACCTCGGCAACCTGGGTTCGGGAATGGACCCGGGTCACTGGAGGCTGGCAGGGGAGTAGGATGGTGCGTCCAGTGACAGCTCACCTTCTCGGGGGGAGGGTGGGATGTGGCCTGGTGCCTGCTGGCCTCTGGTAGAGGCTGGGAGCACAGCAGGATGTCAGGTCACAGATGACTGGGAGTGGCAGACATCAGCGTACATGTCTAGATGTCTGTGGCATGTCACTCTTCAGGGAGAAAAGTGAAAATGGTGCCCTGGCTGAATCGGTGATGGCCTCCCCAGACCCTCACTGCAGAGTTCCTGGACCTCCATATGCCACCTCAGCAGCACTCAGGATCATTGGTATGGTCGCATGGTTCGTTCCCTACCAAGGAAAAGGACCCTCCCAATGAAGGGATGCATTAGGGTTACCTGGGCTGGCTGCGATGTAGGGTGGTGGGTTGGGGGCGGCTGGGGTGAGTGGGTTCATGAGAGAGCCTGAAAGAGGGATCAGCCAGAGTGCGGGCGCAAAAAAAAAAAGTCCTATGAGGAGAAACTAAAGGACCTCAATATGTACCCCTAGAAGAGAGAAGGGAGAGAGGGTTGAAAGAGACCATATAACAGCTCACAGATAAGGCACAGAAGGGATGTATCATTAAGAAAAAAGTGCACAACAAAAGGGAATATGATATAAAGCTGGAAGAGGGCAGATTCAGAAGAGAAGTGAGGAAGTACTCTTCAAAGAAAGAATGGTAGATTTCTGGAACAGCTTTCTAGTGGAGGAGGTGAAGGAAAAAACAGTTGTGGGTTTCAAGAATGCATAATATAGGCACAAGGGAATCATGGTGGAAAGGAAAGGGGAGAGAAGGAGTTGTAGATCAAGTAGAGTCTGCAGTGGGAATATAGGTAGGGATTATGTGCAGACTGGATGGGCTAAGAGGCCCTTATTTGCCATCAGTTTCTAAGTTTCTGCTTAGCTGGGTAGTAGTTACACACCCTGATAGGTTAAATTTGTCAGAGTTCTGCCAGACACCCATAAGTGACCACTAACTGGTGCAATGTGTATGGGCAGTAAAAGAGACCAGGCTATCTCCTCGGATTACAGTCAGCCAAGTCCTAAACAAAATGAAGGTGCCTGAATTCAAATCTTACTTGGCCAAAATTTATTGGAGCTTCTTAGAAGCCATTCCCGACATTGACTTGGCTCCAGAGTTCATCTCTGAGTTCACACATGCCTGTGATATATTTGCACACTTTAAAAAATGCAAGGCTAGAGAAACACCGTCCAGATGGTTCCCTCCCGAACTCCTTGCCTGCATGAGTGCGAGGGACAATCTATGGGCACTAACCAGGGAAACAGGGTCCCCTGTCCACATGCAAAAGTGCAAGGAAGCCCACAATAAGTTCACCAGTATGATTAGAAATGCCAAATCTGACTTCTATAAAGACCAGCAGTCACAGAACTGGAGCAAAGGGAAAAAGTTCTAGGACAGCATCTCGGAGGTATAGGCAAGGGAGTTAAGACTTCTCCTTAGATGCTCATCATGGAGGTTCAAGAGGTCCTTAATCCTACCAAAATTGTCAATTACTTCAACACAGCTTTTACTGACCTCAGTTTTGTCATCCCCACTTAGCCTGCCCAGACTTCCTGCAGGGAACCAAGTCCTGATGCCTCCCAGATGGTGAGCTCTGAACCAGGGTAACCTAAGTTTGACTTTAAGGTTGTTTTAGTCAACGACACCTCAAAATACATCAGGAGAGTACTTGGCAAAACTGCATGTGGGAGTAATTTTCTTGATATTAAATTTCTTCCCTGGTCAGTAGAGGAACTTTCCCGCTCCCATCTCTTGAACTTTTAACTTGTCCCTGTGCTACTCACAGTTCCCTGTGAAGTGGAACTCTGTACTGGTTATATCACTTTTCAAAAGCAGAGACTACAGTATCCTTGCCAATTCTAAACCTATTTCTATTCTCTACCTCCTATCCAAGGCCCTAGAGAGAACAGTCTTTGACCAATTTGTCACATACCTCTAAAAATAGTGACCAGTGTGTACAGCAGCATGGATTCCCAAAGCTCCACAGCACCAACGGGCATTGTTGGAATACACCAGCCATGTCCATGAAGCCCTTGACAATGGTGACCTCATAGGAGCTATTTATATTGACCTCACTAACAGCTTCCACCTGGCCAACCATAAGCTCCTACTTAAAAAATCCTTGGCCTGGGTTTGTCACCACTGGTATCTCACCAATATTTCTCAGCATGTGAAGATCGATAAATCCTTGTCTGACACTAGGGGAGTACCTATTGGTGTCCCCCAGGGTTCCTTCTTGGGCCCACTCCTATTTGGCCTCTTCATAAAATCAGCTACCCGATGCCTGTTAGAGAACCAGCGTACTCACTATGTTGATGATGCTGTAGTCTATTCTAAAACCCTGGCCTTGATAGCCTCACCATCACTCCCCAAAGTAACTTCATGAATCTAGAAAGCTGGCTCACCATCAACAAACTGGTCCTCAATTGCAAAAAAGCAAAGACAATGCTCTTCCCTAGCCCATCACAGATGAGGAAAGTTCCATGATATGTCATCCAGAATGGCCAGGGACAAAACCTTGAACAGGTGGAGACCTACAAATACATTGGAGTAACTGTAGATGACACCTTATCTTTTGCCCCCATGTTGATAATCTGGTGGCCATAGTTAACAAAAAACTGGGTTCCCTGTACCGTAACTGGAACAATGTCACTGGGGATGCTAGATGCCTTATAATGGCCAGCTCCATTTGGCTTACTTACAGAGTATGACCTCCCTGTCTACACAGCTGCCTGTGACATAGTGCAAAGCAGAGTAAAGCTGATCTGTAGTAAGATGTGTTACTTTTGTACTTGGTGCAAATAACTGTACTCAGAGTGTTACCCTTGACTGCACACTAACTGACTTTCTTTACCCAGCAGAATAAAGCTCCAGACTTACTTGCTAGCCAAAAAGGTGCTTAGACCTAACATCTCCTGCTTTTACAAATTGCTTCTGCACCATCACCAACCAACCCCAGAAACATAACCAGGAATGCCCTTAAGCCTCCTTTCTGTTAACTCTGGTAACTCAGCTAGGCAAGTGATCATTTGCTGTCAGGGCCACTAAAAATGAACTGTTTGATACACTGTTGAATCTTCCCAAGATTAATCTGTTTAGGAGATATCTGCAGTCTACCCCTGCAGTCCAATGCAGTTGTAACCATTAAACTGTTTCATTTGGTTTGTCTCTGTACATGCATAACGTGCGCCTTTTTATAAAATGATCTGCAGGGATTTTTTTTCAAAACTGTATGTAATTGTTAAGTCTTAAGTGTTTTGAGCATGACTAGGCCGCATATGCTCTGGAACTGCTTATTGCTCACAGGATGGACACTTCAGGGGGGTGGAAAGAATGGGCAGAGATCTGAAGAAAACTGGAGGAGTAGTCAAGAGTATGACAGTTGGGTTTTAATGCAAAAAAGTGCAAAATAACTCATTTAGGCCATAAAAACCTGGGGTAGAGTACAAAATGTGTGGAGTAATAGTGACAACAATCAAGCAGGAAAGAGACTTGGGGTAACTATATTGGATGACCTAAAGGTGGCCAGGCAGTGTGACAAGGAGTCGGAAAGCTTGTGCGATGCTGAGGTGTGTAGGAAGGGTATCACCAGCAGAGAAAGGGAGGTGGTGTTGCCACTATATAGATCACGAGTAAGAGCCCACCTGGAGTACCATATCTAGTTCTGGAGACTGCATCTCATGAAGGATATAAACAGAGTGGTGGGGTCAAGAGGAGGGCTATCAAAATGGTGCAGGGTCTGCATCAAACACCCTTTGAGGAGAGGCTAATCGGGTGCAATATATACATTACACCCTGGAGTAAAGAGAGAGAGAAGGGATGTGACAGAGACCTTTAAAAGCCATTCTTACCAATAGGGCCATATGACGTCGGAACAATCCATTGCTTAACTTGACCCAAAATGGCTGCATAAGATAGAATGAGTTAAATACCTCACAGGGGATAATAAGATAGAGGAAGGGAGTATTTTTCAAAAACAAAGGTGCTCTAGAACAAGGGAACATACTATGAAGTTGGAATGGGGTAGGTTCAGAAGAGATGTGATGCATTATTTCTTCACAGAAAGAGTGATAGATTCCCAGAACAGCCTTCCAGCTGAGGTAGTGTGGGTGAAAACAGTGGTGAGGTTAAAAAATGCCTGAAACAGATACATAGATCCAATTTTACAGACAGTCGGCAGGTGAGAGGACCAACCCCAGTCGTCGGAGCCCGCTGTAGGATCCAATTTTAAGGCACCTGAGTTCAGCATCGCGCTACTGAATCTAAACCACGGTGTGGAACAATGGACATAGGGTAATGGCAAGTTCAAATCAGACTAGCTGTTTTACAGTCGGTGCAGCAATGCTGATAGTTTTCTGCTCTAGTAATTGTAATGAATTTCTACTGAGCTTGTGCATGTCTACATATGGCCCTTTAATATTAACTCTGCCTATTTTTTAAGCAATTTTGTTAGTATCTGCCAGGACTTTAACTGGTGAGCTTTGAATAATGCTGTAATTAAGAGACAAATTTCTCTTGCCAGTATTAAGTTTGCTATAATGACATGCTAAGCTTGTTTGCTTAACAAGAAGCTCTCCAATTTAGCCACAATTCAGCAGCAGCAGGATCCAATTGTGTACTTCACATGTTATCAATCAATTCGAATTGATCTCACGCTGTTTAGAGCCTACACCTAGGGGTGAGATTTACCTGTTATTTATTTATTCATTTTTAAGGTACAGCACAGTAGAAAACTCATGGGCAGGGGCTGTTCCAAAATGCTTTTCAGGACATTTTTTTGATTCTGTGGCTTTCTGAAAAACATTGTGTGGAATTTAATGTAAACCAGAGAATAGTTTTCCATGGTTTATATGATCCATTGAATAATCGTCCTTGGTTTACTTTGAAGAAACAATGTAAACGGTAGATTTATTCTTTCACAGTTTATATTTACTCTTCAATGTAAACTGCAGAAAACTATCCCACAGTTCATATGAAACTGTGGAAAACAATTCTGCCATTTACATTATGTTTCACAGTAATCCCCATGCCTGCAAAATCATAGAAAATCGTGGCCTTGGGTACAATAGTTTGATTGCACATTCTGAGTTTGTTGTCCCACACTGCTGTACCTATGACATGAAATGTTGTATTGGTCTCTTTGGCATTATTAAATGAGGTGTACTGCAGAATGTTGTGTAATTCTTTTGGACCAGCTTTATGTAATGTGGCAGATTGGTTGGATCATGGGAAGACTTTCTGAACACTTATGTACTATTTATGTGATTTACAGTAGGGTGCTGGCCTGCATGTTACAGATCAGAGTTCCTTGCTTCTGCTCAGTCATTTTAGCATTGTGCATTTATTTATTTATCTAGTTTTGTTGACGGTTAAGTGCACTAGACAATTTCTTGCCTATTTTCAGGCATGACTCGGAGGAGGAGGATACAGATGAATGCCAACTGACCTTGATCCAGATTAAGCTGTTGGTGGTATTTTAGTGAATGGGAAATTTGGCCAGGGCACTGGGAAATTCCCTACTCTGACAATGAGGGGACCACTGGTCAGTTTGTTGCTCGAGCAAGATGGCCACCTCCCGGCTGGAATGGAGCAACAAATGGTCTTAGAGAAGAAGGTATCTATCTTAATTTCACCACAAGATGTGTCAGATTCAAGTATGGTGGATCCTGCGATAGGAGATATCCCAAATGCTACTGACCCAATGGTGGTGGAGATGGAGAACCTAGTGGCACCTATATCGGGAAATAATGATGTGGAACGGCTTTTAAATATGGAGGACAAAAAGGTGGAACAATCTCCTGAGTGCGATGTATCCGCAGTTTCTTGTCCTGAAGTGAAAGCCTTATCAGAGCAGCTGATGGCTGCTGAGCAGCAGTATTTCCTTACTAAGTCCTGGCTTCAGAAACATATTAGGGTCTGTCAAACTGATGCACAGAACTCTGCTGTCAACAAGGCCCAGATGGAAACCTCTGACACAGCAGCATCAAAGGAGGCAGAAATCAGCTGGGCAGAACGAGTGGAACTGAGTGATAAACAAGCTACGAGTAACTCTGTAATTGCTGCTGTAACCGGGTCTGGGGAAGGTCAGGTCTAGAAGCAGCTTGTACTGCTGTAGGCAGTCTCAGAGGTCCTGACTCAGGGGGTGTTCAACAGACAAAGGACTGGTCAGTGTATAAAGTACTGCAAGAAGCAGGATGGGTGTTTAACTTGGAATTGGGGCAGTGGGACTCAGGACCCTCTCCTATCTCATTTGGTCCTGCTGTTTCTTTGCATAGTCAGGCTTTACCCCCTAGGTCTGAACTTAACCTTGATGTTCCCTCACAACTAGAACTGATGCAAAACCCCATTTTGAATTTGAAAATTGAACCTTACCATTAAACAGCATTGTGACTACTGAAACAGTGGACACTGTCAACAGGCCTTTGAATATTATAAACCACACTGCTGCAAGGCTGTATGCTTCTCTTTTCAAAACACCCATCTTACCTGCTAAATGGCACATGTGGTGAGACTATTATATACTGGGGTTTAAAAGATGTACGGATAGACTTTTTGTTGCACGGCAACTTTTGAAAACTTCCATGAAGTTCTTTGCAGACAAACTGCATGCCCTGATTCATGTTTCAGGTGAATCAACTTTTGATATCAGCTTTAAAACAGCTGGAGTATTACAATGTTTTTGGTCACAATACCATTCTCTTAAGAAAATGCCTTTGTGGTCATCTTTTATGGCAACACCCCTTTCTAAACCTGAGCATAAGATTATCACAGTGCTATTTCGTAATGAGGGTGTGTGAGTCCATGATTTAACACACTGGCTGAAACAAAAATTTATTGTTTTGGAAGATCCCTAAGCAATCTTTGACACTGAAAATATTTGGACTGGAGGGTGGAGGGTGAAAGTCTTGTTAAACAGGAATGATCTTGTTAAACAGGAATGATCAGGGAGTGATGCATCTACCTAACTCCTTTTTTAGGTCATGACAGAGGGTCCTTTTTATCCTGGACAACCCAAGACATGCTATAAATGTGACTTGGAAGGGCATTTAAGCAGTGTATGTGACCATATAAGGTGTACTGTTTGTGGGGAACTGGGGCATGTGGTGTCTTGGTGTTTAAATGAATGCATTAGCAATCTTTGTGTGACAATGGCCATACCTTCCAAAATTGTAAGTGGGCAGTCCATAATGTTTCAGACCAAGCAGATGGGGAAGAACAAAGACTTCTTATTACCTTGGCTTAAAAGAGTAGACTAAGTAGTTTTAACCTTCACAACTCTAAGAATCAACCAAAATTAGATCACCCCTGGATACCCTTCCCCTGCAAAAGCCTATGTCTTTACCCCAGGTTTCTAAACCAATAATACCTCCTAGTGAGATTGAAGCACAAAGAGAGGAAGATATGGAGGTAGTTATTCCCAAAATAATAGATGCACCAGTGACATTAGTAACCACTATGCCCCCCCCAGTTTTAGTAGATTCCAGGATACAGCAAAGAGTGACAAGGCAGAGACCACCAGGAACACCTTTAAAATCTCCAATGGATCCACAACCAATTCCCTTGGATAATAAGTATGAAGCACTTCACTCTGACCATTCTGAGGAGGAGTCTGATACCTCTTCCTTGGAGTCTTCTCTCCCTGAGACTTCCTCACATCACAGCACTTTGAACCAGCCTTCAAAACAACAAAAAGAAAAGTCACACAGAAAACTAAGGATAGGGGTACTTTGAGAAAGGAAGGTTCAAATGATTCCTATTTTGGCTAATACATAATGGATTTAACCTTTATACTAATAATACTAATAATATTAAGAGAGCAGCCAAAAGGAATACAGTGTTCTCCTATTTAGCTGATTTACACATGGGTGTTAACTTTCTGCAGGATGTACGCTTCCACACATCTCTTGAAATAAAAGCTTCACAGAACTCCTGGCTGTATGGCCCTTATTTCTGGTCCATTGGTCAAGATACGGCATCTGGGTTGGGAATTCTGTTCAAGGTACTTATAATAAAATGGATTAAACTGATGGATCTTGTACCAGGACGAGTTTTACTCCTCGATGTTTGTGTACTACATACAACTTATAGGTTAATTAACCTGTATGCTCCACAAACAAAAGCTGACCGAATTGACATTTTTTAATTATACAGCCCTTTTGTATACTTCAGCTAGCGTCATTTTGCTGGAGATTTTAACTGCAGTATAACTTCTGAATTACAGTATAAACCCCCAGAGCAAAATATATTGTGACACAAATTTTTATGGGATACTGTAACCAAAGCAAGACTTACTGATGCATATTTTGACAAAACTAACTTACATACTCCTACTTTTCATAAAGGGTGTCTAGCTACTAGCTTAGATTATTTCTTAATCTCTAGATAAATTTCAGTGGAATTGGCTGCCACTCAGCTGGCAGAATTACAGATCATGATCTGGTTTATTTTTCCTTAGATCAACAGTTAAAGACAATTTATGGCCGTAATATGGAAATGAATGCCTCATTGTTGCAAAAAGATTTATGGTGCAGGCTACTCAAGACTTTATTACAGCTAGGAAAATGATTTTCTTTCTTTTGACAACCCTTCTCAGTGGTGGGAAACTACGAAATTTGATTCTGAAGCTGTATAAACAGTTAAGCAAGGCTCTTAGTCATAATCAGTACTTATCCAATCTGCATAATAGATCCACATTTCAAAATTTATTGACACTAGCATACGAAACCAAACAAGACTTGTCTTCCCAAATCTCTCAGATCAAGACTGAATTACTGAACTATCATGAACACAAATCTAAGGTTTTACACTATCAACAAAAATATGGAATTCAGGGGTCTTCTGCGATGGTTTGTCCTTAAGATAGCTGTTGTCAAAAATTAGCTAAGACACAGATGTCCAGCTTACATGCTCTAGATGGGTCTTTGTACACATCCCATACAGATATAATGAATTTGGTCACTCATTATACAACAAAGATGCATAGACCTTTGACTTCTAACTCAGATTTTGCACATGATTTTTTTGACAGGTCTTGATATTCCGGTGGTAGATGCCATGCTGCTTGAGGAAATATCTAGCCTGATAACAGTGCAGGACTTTTTAGGTGCACTCTCTTCTCTTTCTACAGGGAAAATGCCAGGGCCTGATGGGCTTTCAAATGAGTTGTACAAACTTATAGGACCTGATATTAGTGAAGAGTTAACTTTGATGTATAATACAATTTTAGGTTCAGCTTGTATTCCTCTAAGTATGAATATGGGAGTTTTAATATGTATCTACAAAAAGGAGGACAAGGTGGACATACAAAATTGGAGACCAATTAGTCTTTTGAATTCCGATTTCAAAATCTTGACAAAAATCTTAATGAAACATCTGTTATTACTGGCAACAAAAGTCATCTGTCATTCTCAATATTGCTCATTACCAGGGAGGAGAATTGAAGATCTATTATTATTAATCAGAGAAGTAGTAGAATACGGCAAGAGAGGGATGGTTGATGGGTATTTAGTCTCTTTGGTTCAGAAAAAAGCTTTCGATCTTGTATCCCATGATTTTCTATGGCAAGTTTTGACTTATTATAGGGTTCCCTATAATGTAATACAATGGATCAGAGTGATTTCTATGATAGCTGCTGCCATTCCTTTAGTTCATGGAAAAAAGGCCCAATGATTCATATACAGCAAGGGGTGAAACAGGGCTGCCCACTCAGCCCTATACTCTACATTTTGGTTTTTTTTGGACCCGCTTCTTATAAAAATTATGGCTCATACTGATATTTGGCCTTTAAATATTAATAATTTAAGATTACAACACATCATAGTAGCTTATGCTGATGATATGAATCTATTGGTTGCAGATGAAGAATTGGTTCAGACAGCGGTGTCCATATGCAGTGATTTTAGACACTGCTCTGGGGCATCTCTGAATATACTAAATTGTTCTGGATATAGGTTGGGTTCTACTCTCAAATCTACAACCTGTCTATCTGGTATTACTATTAATACAGATTTTATACATATTTTGGGTATATTCTTTGGACTGGGGAATCTGCACAAGTTAAATTGTGAGCCAAAACTGGAGTTGGGTAAACAAAAAGTTGCTCACTGGAATAAATGGAAGCCTAATAAGAGAAAGCGAGTGTATTTAATAAAAACTTACCTGAAACTTACCTGATTCCAATTTTTCTGTATATCAGTTATATTTTCCCCCTTCCCAAGAAATATGAAACTACTTTATGGAGCATTTTTTTCAGGCTCTATGGGGCAGTCGTCTCAACCTGATAAAAAGGAATGTCACTTACTTACCAATAAATCAGGGAGGCTTGAACATGGTCAATCCAATTCTGTTTTTCAATAGTATTTTCTTTCACTGTAATGTTAAACCAGTATTACTATTTGAAACTGCTGGTTGGGAACCTTTGCTATATAACAGATGCCAGATCTGGTTTGATCAGTGGACTGCAGAAAGGCTGGGAGTACTTAAGAAATCTGAAGCCATACCAAATTATCTTAGGGGAATGTTCCTCAGACTAAAACAATGGTATTTGACTGTGGATCAGATCAAGACTTTTCACAGAAAACAACTCTATATCAATCTTTTACATTCACTTTGTCATATGGATCAAGTTTTTGAAAAATGGCCAGTTAATAGATTATCTGCTTGCCGAGTAATAGGATTCGGAGTTATGTGGGATTTGCATTGGTTGGCATGCCATGATTGAATTAATGTTGGTACAACCATAACATAAGCAACAGATGGAAAGATTATGTCATAGATTGCAGTGTATGAATCAAGAAGAAACTATTGCACATTTGCTTTTTATACTGTTTATTTATAGATTTTATGAGTATACAGTACAAACTGTAGTTATACATACTAAAAGTATGAGGCATGAACCCCTACACAGCATGTAATGAAGATTAGTAACAAAATTCAGTACCAAGGATTACACTTATTCATGCAGCATAAGCGAGCTTCATGTTTTAACTAAAGGAGTAATGTTAGAGTGGATTAATATGTAGATTAATGTTACTCTCACCTCTTCATTTCACTTTATATAACTGTATCACCATATTATCCTCCCCCAGCAGAAATAAATTCTTAGTGGGGTGGCTATAACGTCTAGGAAATGGTGGACAATTATTATATAGAAGACCTGGTCTCAATTAAGCTACATTGTCAAACCTGAACTAACAGGTGCTGTACTAGACTCACCCTACAGGTTTTCAGGTTTTAAAATAACAGGCTATCTTTAAGCTTACAAACTGAGAGGTGCAAAATGCCCAACTATTCCCCACATCTCATAAACTATTACATCTATAAACAACATCAATATGCTCAAGCAGCAGTCGGATAAACATATTAAACATTCACATGTTTAAAATAGAGAGATGTAATTTATCTCCCAACATTTAAATTCTCTATTTCTTTTTAAATAGTAAACTACCCTATTAAATAGACATATAAAGGGCCTTGACTATTGAGACCCCCACCTTGGTGGAGCCATGAGGTGCTATAAATGTTACTTGAAGTCCCAATTAAGGTCCCTTTCAGCCTTCCTCATCTTCGTCTGAGGTCGCTGGAGCTGGATTCATCATCTGAATTAATTTCTCAGCAAATTCTTTCACTTTGCAGGGATCCACAAAGATATACATCTTGGATTCATGGTGCACCCACAGCGTCACAGGGTATATCACTGGGCCTGGATTCCATTCCGAGAAGGTCCTTCTTTATGAGTTGCAGTTCCTTTTTTCGGTTCTGAGTTTGTGCTGATAAGTCTGGAAAAAGAGCCAGATGACTGTCCTCCCAGACTATTTCACCCCTGGCCCTAGCTGCTTGTAGAAGAGGGATTCTTGCCTCTGTGGACAACAGCATGGCGATCACAGTTACAGGTCTTTGAGATGCTTCTCCCTGAGGTCGCGGTCTCTGCGGGATGGTAAAGGCTTTGGTAATGGAGATCCCTGAGTCCGATGGCAGCAGTTTTAAATCCTCAAAGATCTTTTTTTTTTAGATTATTTAGAAGGTCGGCTCGTCCCGCGAGCCATAGTGGGAAGTCTACCACCCGCACATTGGCCATTCGCTGGGAGTTCTCAAGAATTTCCAGTTTGCTCTTTAAGAAATGAAAGTCTCAGACAAAGGAAGCATTGCATTCTGTTTGCCTTGTTTTTGCTTCTGATAGGTCAATGATCACTGTCGAGTGCTCCTTTATTGTGTTGTCATTTTCATTGAGCTTAGCCTCCACCGCTGTCAGTCGCTTTAAAGTTTCCTCCCCATTTGCTTGTATTTTTGTGAGAAGGGCCATTACTTGCACCGCTGGTAGCTCCATGTTCTTAGAACCACTCGATGGACCAGGCCCTGAGCTAGTCATAGAGTCTGCTGAAGAAAGAAATGAATCCAGACCTCGGAACCCATGTTTCCCATCTTTCTTAGGTCTCATTTCATGCTGCCTTGTTTCCGATAGATATTTAAATCAAATTGGGGCAGTTAATCCAAATATTTTTACTTTAAATCCGGATTTTTGTAAGTCTATGTCTGGAGATAAGTAGAGAGATGTCCATCCCTGTGCTGTTCCACAGCGCCCCCCTCGCACCTTTGCTTTTTGATTACACTTTTATTCATGATTTTTGGAAATTTGTAGCTCAGGAATGGAGAGACAATCTGTTTTCAACAATAACTTATGACAACCTTGTATATGGAGCATTTTCGCCTGCTTGGCGAAAATGGCATATAAGTACCTTATGGGTACTGATGACATGTTTTAATGGCAGATTTGGTTAGCTAGATGTGGCTTTACATTGCAGCAAAAGGTGGGAACTCATGCTGGAATTTTAAAGAAAGTAGAACTTGATTTGAAACAGTTATACCTTAAAGAAACAATCCAATTTTCTAAAGACAAACTGTTGGCATTATGCAAAGGCCTTCCCTGGATTACAACCTTGGATGCACCAACAACCTGATGGTTGGCAACCAGCATAAGCTCATTGTTTAGTTATCTCATGCAATATTAGACTATTTTGGCTTACTTTTCTGTTCTTTTCGGGGTTTGTGGAAAGGGACTTTCTCAATTATTGCTTTGTATTCTTTGGTTTCAGTATGTTTTGCTTTTCTTTGGTTTCCTTTTTTTTGATGTCCGTTATATTACCCAATCAATTATTTCACTACTCCTTTCTTTAAAAAGAGAGGGGGTGGTTCTTACTGTTTTCAGTTTTGGGGTGCTCTACGTACTATTTCTGTTTAGAGTTTGCAGTTCAATATTCTTTTAGGTTTCTTCTCCCTATGTTTTAGCTGGGTTCAAGCTTTCCTTATTTATTGTTTCTGTTGAAATGATGTATTACTTGCTTCTGTTTTTTTCTCCTTGTTTCCCTGTTTTTTATGATTTGTAAGATGTAATACTGTTTGATTGTATTTCATTTATGTTTCTCAATAAAAATCCCTTACTCTGCTGTCACTTCCAGTGGATGGGATGGAGGAACCAGATTGCAGCTGGACACAGGAGAAGGAGGAAGTGATGATGTGGCAGGAGGGATGGCCTCCCTACTGACTCCATGCTGTTAGAGGCTGAAGAAACTGAATTGAGAAAGCAAGTTAAAAATATGGATACTACAGAATCTCTGGAGGATGCATAGCCTACTTTGTTGGAGGATATGGAAATAAGTTCTGGATCACAGCTACAAAGCAACAAGAATGAATAGGTTGGGCCTGGTATTTTGTATCTACACGGACAAGAATAGTCTGTTATAATACGAGATAGACTTACGTTTTTAAGAGAGAAAGAAAATCAGTTAAAGTGACTGAGGGAGCTTGACACAGCTCTTTCTTCAATTCAGCAACCGCAGGCAGCTGCCAGTATACCTGGTGCTTCTGTCAAAAGCAAACTGCCTCAGTCAACAGTGATGACTCCTCCTCTGAATATCTCTGAGACTGTTCAAATGGAAGGTTTGGATCTGGAAAGGTTACAAGATGACAACATAGAGGCTGGCAGAAAGAACAGGACTTCTCCTGTGTGCCTACAACCTCATAGTAGTGTGATGCCTGAGAAATCTGCAAAGCCACAGAGACAACGTTTAGGGCTTGGGTCAGCTGCAAGGGCCCAGGCCAGTATTAAGATACCATTGTAAACTTTGAAGGCCCCTGTTCCAAATACGGAGTGTACATACTCCGTTAAAGACAGACCGAAGGAAAGAGACTGGGGTGAAATAGTAGAAACAGAGTACGATGCCATAGACTGGTCCCCCAAAACAGCATTGGAAGGAGTAGGGTGGATGCAGGTCTTTACTGGGAAGTGGTCACCAGACCCTAACAACCCTTCCTTTTAGGAGCTTCTACAGAAGTCAGTTCCTCAAGTGGCTACCAATGAAGTGCTCCAAATACCCTGGGGTAACTCATAAGCTACTGTAACAAATGATTTAAATATTGAGAAAGTTACTATAGTTTCTGGACAAGTAGTTACAAATGACGTTGATGTTACTGAATCCCCAGAACAGCAGATTCTGATGGGATTAGGCAGGAGGAAGAGGTGAGGCAAAATGTTGATGATAATTTAAACCCTATATTTAAAATGTCAGACCTGTTTGCTATGGAGGGTGAGCCAACCCCTCAGCACAATGCAGTACATTTGTTGTATAAAGGATGCCTTGAGGAACCTCCAAACAGGGTGCACATTGCAAAGAATTTGCTGAAAACATCTATGCGATATTTTTCTTCTGAAATATTTGCACTTATTAGCTTTGGGAATAGGAATTATGACATAAGTTTTAAGAGTGCTAACTTGAGCTTTTAGTAGCAATATCAGAGTCTGAAGAACACCCCTGTCTGGATCCCTTCCATGCCATTGCCTTCACCAAACCACTGATTAAAACCATCACAGTGATGTTTAAGAATGAGGGGTACATGTTGAAGATATTCTATTCTGGCTACATCAGAGATGTGAAATTTTGGGGAAGCCTATGTCCACTCTAGATAGTGAACAAATATGGGATGGGAGGTGGTGAATAAAAGCTAAATTGCATTCTACGGACTTTGGGCCTGCACATCTCCCTAGCTCATTTTTTCTGGGTAGAGACTGGGGTTTCATTTTTTTATAATGGACAGCCAAGATTTTGTTTTAAATGCAGCTCAAGAGCTCACCTCAGCTCAGCCTGTGACTCACCACGCTGCAGTCATTGTTTAGGATGTGGACATGCTTCCTCAGCTTGTCTGAATCTATTTAAATGTAATTTGTGCAAACAAACAGGACAGTTTTACTGGCGATGTCCATGGGTGTCACATAACAGGGAAGACTGCTCATCACAGGAAGGCTTGATTAATGTAGCATAACACCAGCAAGCTAAAAAGGTAGCAGTACAGGATTTGCAAACACCTTCAGTAGCATCTCCCCAGACCCTCCCTCAACAGGCAGAACCAGCACAGGCAGGGCAAATGGAGATAGTAGGGGATGCACAAGAACCTATACCATTACAGACAAGTGTAAATCACACTTTTCCTACTAAAGAAACTCCTCAGGAGGTAGCCAGTGCAGAGCAGATGGCAATGCCTCCTTCCCCCAGGGATACTGATAGTTCTTTCATGGTAGTCTCACAGAAAAAAGGCCTAGGCAGGGAAGAACAGGGGCTGAGAGAGCTAAGCAAAACCTAACAAGAGCTAGTAATAGCTCAAGCTCCTGGAAAAATGGGAACAAATATGCTGCTCTTCCTATGGAGAGTACAGATAGGGACTCAGAAGGTGAGGAGTTGGACTCTTCTTCCATTGCCTCAAACAAGAATAAGGAAGGTGGTGGGGAGGGATCCATAGTGAAAAGAACACGGCAGCAGAGAGTATCCAAGACCCCTTGAAATTATTCTCCCTTGACTAGAGGAATGTTCCCTTTCCTTTTCCTTAAAGCGTTTACAATCAGTACTATTAACATTAATTTGTATAAAAAATGAAAACACACAGGGGCAATGTTGTACTTACAGAATTTACAAAGTGATATAGTCTGTGTGTTAGATACATGCCTAAAAACAAATTATAAACTGCAGCAGACCTCTAGAGCGTGGCTCTTAGGTCCCTCATTTTGGTCCTCTGGTATAGAGGCTTGTGATGGGGTGGGCATATTATTTACTAATCCTCAGTTAAAGATATCACGATTAGTGGATATTCATCCAGGGAGGGTCCTTTTATTAGATGTTTCTTATTGTATTTATAGAATTAGGATCATAGCAATTTATGCCCCATAAACAAAAGCCCAGAGGATCTCTTTGTTCAAGGAGGTACAACCTTTCCTACATATCTCCAGATTAGTGTACTGGTTGGGAAATTTCTATTGTGATTTGACCAAAACAGATTGGGTTTTACAGACTGGAAAATTATTCTCAGACACTATAGCTTTACAAAATGTTATACAAAAATGCAGGACTAATAGACACATATAGGAAAAAGCATGCCAAAGGTGGATATACATATCATAGGGCCCCTTAAGTACCAGCATTGACTTCATTTTTGTGTCTTTTACATAGAAACATAGAAGTTGACGGCAGATAAGGACCGCAAGGCCCATCCAGTCTGCCCATTTCTTTTTCTACCTTATAAATGTGCCATCGGCCTTTGCTCTGTCAGTGACCTATCTATTCATAATCATTTGTATTGCTCCCTTATGCCTATCCCATGCCTGTTTGAAGCCCTGCACTGTATTCATAGCCACCACTTCTTGTGGTAAGCCATTCCATGCATCTACCACCCTTTCTGTGAAAAAGAATTTCCTCACATTCCCCCTTAATCGGCCTCCCTCTAATCTCATGCTGTGTCCTCTTGTCCTGCTATTTTTCTTATATTTAAACATGTTAGACTCTTTCACCTTGTTTATGCCCTTAAGGTGTTTAAATGTCTCGATCATATCACCTCTCTCCCTCCTTTGCTCAAGGGTATACATATTGAGCTCCGTTAATCTGTCCTCATATGTCTTCTGATGCAGTCCCTGCACCATTTTGGTTGCCCTTCTCTGGACTGCCTCAATTTGGTTAATGTCCTTGTGAAGGTGTGGCCTCCAATACTGCACGCAGTACTCCAGATGGGGCCTAACCAATGTCTTGTACAGAGGGATTATTACCTCCCTCTTACGACTTGTGATACCCCTACTAATACACCCTAACACCCCTTAGCCTTACCTACTGCTTTAGAGGTCTGCTTGGATGATTTTAGGTCATCAGTGATGATGATGCCCAAGTCTCTTTCTTCCTTTGTGACTGCTAGCAACTCCCCTCCCAGCCTATAAGTGGCTTCAGGGTTTCTCTTCCCTATGTGCATGATTTTGCACTTCTTTGCATTAAATCCCAGTTGCCACTCTTCTGACCATTTTGCTAGTTTATCCAGATCTCTTCTCATTCTGTTCACCCCATCTGGATCATCTACTCTGTTGCAGATCTTGGTGTCATCTGCAAACAGACAAGCCTTACCCTCTAAGTTCCATCTTGCAAGGTCACTAATGAAGATGTTGAATAGGACTGGCCCCAGGACTGATCCCTGAGGTACCCACTTGTGACTTGCATCTCTTCTGACTGTATACCATTTACCACCACTCTCTGTTTTCTGCCAGTCAACCAGTTTGCCACCCAGTTGACCAACTTCTGACCCACCCGAGCCTACCTAGCTTATTTATCAATCTTCTATGTGGAACAGTGTCAAAAGCTTTGCTGAAGTCAAGGTAGGCAACATCAACTGCTCCCCTTGGTCCACCACTCTGGTTACCCAGTCAAAGAAATCTATGAGATTAGTTTGACAGGACCTTCCTTTGTAAACCCATGCTGTCTTGGATCCTGTGCCCTATGGATTCCAGGTGTTGCACTATCCTTTCCTTAAGGAGTGCCTCCATAATCTTGCCCACTACTGAGGTAAGACTGACTGGTCTGTAGTTCCGCCTCCTCCCTGCTACCACTCTTGTGGAGCGGGATCACATGAGCCCTTCTCCAGTCTTCTGGGACCTCTCCTGTGCTCAGAGACTCACTAAACAATTCTGCTAATGGCTCTGCTAGTTCCTCCTTTAGCTCCTTAAGTACCCTGGGATGTATGCCATCAGGTCCCATTGCCTTATCCACCCTGAGCTTAGCAAGCTCTTGTAGGACCCTTTCTTTTGTGAAGGGAGTAGTGCTCACCTCCCTCCCCCCTGTGTCCATGATGCTGAGCTGTGGGCCCTGCCCTACCTTCTCTTCAGTAAATACTGAGCAAAGTATCTATTTAGGATAGATGCCTTTACAGGGTCCTCCTCCTCCACATGCTCCCTTTCTCCATTAAGCTTAGCAATACCCCCTCTGGACTTTCTCCTTTCACTAATGTATCTATAGAAAGTCTTGTCACCGTCTTTTACTGTTCGTGCTAGTGTTTCTTCAGTTTGGGACTTTGCCTGCCTTACTGCCTTACCTGCTTCCCTTAGGGCAGTTTGGTATGCCTCCCTATCTTCATCCCGCTGTGTTCCCTTATATTTCCTGAAGGCCAGCCTTTTGGCTCTGACCTTTTCTGCTACTGTATTTGAGAACCAAAGTGGTTTCCTTCTTCTTTTGCACTTCCTTTTCTGTCTAACACAATGGGATGTTGCTTCAAGTATTGTATCCTTAATGCTTGCCCACTTTGCCTGTACCTCCTCACCTGTGTTTCTTTGCCAGGGCTAGCTTAACTCTGTTGGCCATCTTATCAAAGTCAGCTCCTCTGAAGTCCCATATTTTGCCTTGGAATGGGATGATTTAGATGTAGTAGCCAAATTGAACCATACCATGTGATGGTCACTGGCCCAGGTGACCTTTCTACCGGAGATCTGTGATCCTTCTTTGTTAGTCAGTACTAGATCTAGGATAGCCCTGTCTCTTGTGGGTTGCTGTACCAGTTGTTTGAGGCCCTCCCCTGCAGGGAATCCACTATGAGTCTAGTTCTGGCAGATGTTCCTGCTGGTATTGACCAATCTGTATCTGGCATGTTGAAGTCTCCCATTATCAGAACCTCCCTTTAGCTGTCATGTTTTGTATATCTTCTAACAGTAATGTGTCTATGTCCTCCCTCTGGTCTGGGGCCTGTAGACAACTCCAGTTCTTATGGCTGTCCCATTTCCTGTTTCCAGGGTGACCACAGTTCTTCTGGCTCCTTATGTGTATTCTGAATTTCTGTAGCTTTGATATTTTCATTAACATACAGGGCCACTCCACATTAACCATGCAAGATCCTAGTATTCCCCCTGTGAATTTACAGCCCATATGGTTCTTCAGGTTAAGACTGTATGTGATCCAGTACACAATGTAAAAAAACATACTGGAAGCTGAATGAGTCTGTCCTTAGTGACTCCTCACTGCAAAAGGCATGGTGGAGGGAGGACGGCTAGACTCTCAATAGCGGACTGTTATACTTACATTTTGAATGGTGGGAAGACACAAAACAGTCTTGCAGCAGTTTTTCAGAAATGGGCACACTTCAGATCCACTACAGATTATTTAAAATATCTGTAGTTTCATCATCAATTACAGAGGGTTATTTCCAGATGAAAAGCACAGGTTAGGATCTTAGTGCACAAGTGATTAACCTGAAGAAACACATGGTGTCCTTATAATATGATAGGGCTAGAACCCTTCAGCAGGAACTCAGGTTTGGGACACAAATCTCAAAAGGTTCCATGGACCCATATAAAGAAAACAGACACAGAACTGAGAAAAGGGTAATAACAGAACTAAATTCCCCATCAGGGAAACTAGTTAATACTCCACAAGACTTACTGAGTGTGGTAGAGGACCAAGTTATGCAAACTTTTGGATCTCCTTCCCTAGAACCTGACATACAAGATATCTTGGACTCCTTAGAATTGCCCCAGGTGTCCAAGATGGATGCCCAGATGCTTATGTATGAAGTATCACTGGGTGAGGTGAAAGCTGCTGTACTGCAGTTATCTTCAAACAGTGCTCCTGTATCTGATGGAATTAGTCTGGGATTTTATAAAACGTTTACTGAGGATCTATCCCCTGCTTTGGTAATTTTATATTCCCACATATTAGGTACTTTCAAATACTCTGGATCAATGAGGGATGCAGTGTTAGTGTTGATCCATAAGAAAGGGTCCCTTCAAGAAATTGGAAACTGGAGACCGCTGAGTTTGTTAAAATCAGATGTGAAAATTTTGAGCAAAATTGTGTTAACAAGAATTTCTAAAGTGGCCCAATCTCTCATGAGTCCTTTTCAAACATGTGCAGTTCAGGGTAGAAGACAGCACAATAACTTAATTACACTACAAGAAACATTTTATAAAGGGAAGGTGGAAAACAGGACAGGATATGTCCTTAGTTTGGATCAGAAGAAGGCCTTTAATACGCTTTCACATAATTTTCTATACTCCACTTTGAGAGGGTTTGGTATTCCAGACACCTTTGTTAATTGGATTCAGGCTATGTAAAAGCCTCCTTTTAAGTCCTAATGCTAGTGGCCTTCTTCTTTAGTTTGTTCTTTGCATACAACATTTGCCCTGCCCTTTGCCCTAATACAAAAAAGTGGGTGCCATGAGTTCAAGAAAGGCTATCTCCTTGTTTGGTAGCTTGGGAAAGTAAGAAAGTGAGGTCATTTCCCCTAACAATCCCAGGCTATGAGAAAGACTGCATAAGAAATATGATAAAATGGGGAATTACATCTGCACACAATTCTACCATGGATAGAAAAGCTATATATGCAACAATTTTAGTAGTTGAACATACTGCAGAGATTGAGTTCCCAGGATGCCAGAGATCTAAAATGCCTTATGTCTTAAAAGAGTTGAACAATAATAGAATTCCAGCCTTTGCCTGGGATTGCACCTGGCTGGGGAATTATGGTAGGCTTGGAGTAAATGGGAATAGTAAACACAAGAAGTTATTCATGGATACTGCCTTAGTCAACTTGTACTAGGTGGTAGAGACACAGCAGCACCTTTTCTAGAACGTCCTTTCCTTTTGGTTATACTTATCTCAGTCTTGGGAGGAACCTGGTTTAAAAATACTGCCATATCATACCATTATGTATTGACCAGAGGAAAATAACTTAAGTAGGTATCATAAAGATACAATGGCCCGGATATTCAAAAGGGTTGCACCATGCAAGAATAGGGTTGCGCCAGCGCAAGTCCTAAAATGCACCATTTCCACGATATTCAGTGGGAGGCAG
Organism: Neoceratodus forsteri; assembly: GCA_016271365.2. Lineage (NCBI taxonomy): Eukaryota > Metazoa > Chordata > Ceratodontiformes > Ceratodontidae > Neoceratodus > Neoceratodus forsteri. Next base: position 48,224,536 of record CM028129.1, on the reverse strand, counting down.
TTACGCTTACTGAAAACTTGCTGAGCAACAGTGCAATGCAAATGAAGGCATGTGCAACCAAAGGTGGATCCATGCATAAAGAACACAATGCAATATTCAAAGGCTTGCGCAATGCGCAACAGTGGATTAGCCAGAAGTTGCGCCATGGCGGAAATGAGCCAAATTAAAAAGGCTCAAGGATGAGGCGCAAGAACCCGACAAGGAATGCTCATGAGGCAGCAACAGAGAGCAGGCCACAGCAGCAACCGGTGCAGGCCAGGGAGTAGGCAGGACAGAATAGTGGCAGCCGAAGGTGTGTGGGGCCACAGAGTTCGGATCCCAGTAGGTGTACCCGGTGCAGTGGAGGTAGCAGTCAGGACAGTGGGGGGAACAGAACAACAGCTGGGGGGCACAAGCCAGGAAGATGGACAGTGCCACCTTCCACATGGAAGCTGCAGTGAGGGGTGAGAAGGCATGCTGCAGGGGCGTGGCCATGGAAGGGCCCGTTGGTGAGTACGCCCCAACAGGCAGTACCATGCCGCATCAGCTTTGAGCTGTATTCGGATGGTGAGATTGTGGGCCAGTACCACCTGAACAGGGCAATACTGAGGTGGCTCTGTGAGCTGTGCAGTGATGTGATGCAGGCACCCTCACGATGGAGTCATGCTCTGTCAGTGGAGACGAAGGTAACAGCCTGCATGTGCTTGCTCTTGCGGGTACCTTCCAGAGGCCAACAGGGGACACCACAGGCATAACACAGTCGGCCACGTCCGCATCCTCACCCAATTCCTCAGCACATTGCTACCACATGCTGCGGGTACATCCATTTCCCCAGCACCGTGGCAGAGCATACAGCAAACATACAGGAGTTCCACAGGGTAGCACGTATGCCTGGCATGCTAGGAGCAATAGAGTGCACCCATGTGGCTATTCTCATGCCACCTGGCCTGATGGGGCTGCACATCACAGCCGGAAGGGTACTTCAGTGTCAACTGCCAGGTGGCATGTGATGCCAGTGGGCGCATCATCAATATCTGTGCCACGCACCCTGGCGGAGCACATGATTCATTCATATGGTACCAGTCTGCACTGTGCCATCGATTTGAGAGTGGGGACATCCCCACAGGACACCTAGTGGGTGAGTATGCATGTAGGAGCGGCAAAGTTGGGGGACAGGTGGGCAAGCCACAGGTGCCATGGGAGTGGCACATAGGGCTAGGGACAATATGGACCTGAACATGACACTAACCTCCACTATCTCCACACAGGTGACAGTGGATACCCACTCCATCCCTGGCTGCTCACACCCTACTGGCGCCCCATGACCCCATCGTAGCAACTCTTCAATGAGGCACATGCCGCCACACGCAACATCATCGAGTGGGTGTTTGGGATGTTGAAGGCATGCTTCCGATGCCTAGACACCTCCAGCGGTGCCCTACAGTACAGCCCCTCAAAGGCCTGTGGGATATTCCTGGCCTGTTGTATCCTGCACAACATGGCCAAAGACTGTGGGATAGCTGTACAGGTCGAGGAAGGGGGCAGCGATGGTGGCGCGATGATGATGGGATGAGCAGCCCCTCTTGGATGGCGTGACCCCGACTGATCCGGCTGGCCCAGCTGCACTGGGACAGCATCACAGAAGAGCACCGACAACATAGGTAAGTCATGGGGCCATGTGCAACCAACACTGTCCAGGCACAACCCACATACACACAAGGTAACACACCAGGGGTGCATGACGGCAAGGGGAGTGGAAGGGTACAGGCGCATAAACACACCACCAGGGAGGGGTGAATAGTTACATGCTACATGGACACACACACACAGACACACACACACACACACACCAGGCACACAGTACACAGGGGCAGTTGCACAGCAGAGCACGAACAGACATGTCAAACACACAGATCCACAGACCACCCCCACCACCTGTACTGTCCATGCACGTGTGTCAGATGCTGGGCACCCTTGCACCTTGGTGTACAGTACAATGCAGGCATCATCATGCACATGCACCTGTGGACAGCAGTCAGGTGGGTGTGCAGGTGGTCCGTGTTGTTGGTGTTGGGAGGCACCCACCCATGCACTGTCCACCAGACACACATTGCACACAGGGCAGCACCAGACAGGGCCGCACTGGGAGACAGGTCAGTCCGGTGGCACTGAGCCACAGCCACCACGGATGTGGGCGGCCCACGAGACCAGCCACACTGGCAGGCTGAGCATGGACCGCTTGGGTGGCACCAATGGACCATCAGGGGTCCCACTGTGTGAGCGCCGACCTTGTCTGCACACGGGTCTGCAGCATGCCAAATATACCTGCACCAGGGGTGCTCAGGATGCCCACAGCAGAACCCGGCATCGACAGGCTTGGTGTCGCACCACACTGGGAACGTGGAGTGGAGAGCATACTGCGTGGGTGCACGGCACAGGGGCAGCTGACTGTGTGTCCAATGTGGCCATGACAGCAACCAATGCCTGGTCAGCCTGCCAATGGCTGCGTCACATCCATCTGCATTTGGACCATCTCTGCCAGGATCATTGCATTGTCCCTGCTGTGCCACTCCACAGCCACACACAGTGCCTCCACTGACATTGCAACCTGCATCTGTTGCTGTACTGATGCCCGCGGCAGGTAGTGTGCTTTCGTCAAATGGGTCATCTGCCAACTGGCAACCTGCCCCAGAGTATGGAAGGGCCTGATGTTCAGCACCCCTTGAGGGTGGGCACTGTTCACCAGGACCAGGTATGGGCAAGTCAACAGGCGGTGTGCATACGCCACCGCTGAACTCTGTACCCCCAGACCTGGTGGGTGACTGCCACTGCTGTCCCTCTGCCTGCTGTGCCCAAGGGACCAGTCGTTCCAATGCTGTGTCTGCAACAGTGCCAGGGACCTGCACAGCCACCGGTGCTGCCCCACCGGTGCTGACGGCACAGCCTGGGACAGTGCTGACATGCTGGCACACGTTGGAACCATCTGGGTCCATGGGCACGGGCTATCCTGCTGTGTGTCCATTATGTGACACACACAGTGTCACTGCCCATAGCTGCCATTGCATCATCAATGGTGCAAGTTCATGCACAGCCTCAGCCACAGCGGGTGGCATGCTTGCATGCCAGACTGCTGGGACACAGGAAGGGCACCCCCACACCTGACTCACCAACATCGGAGATGGCGCCAGGCATGCACACTGGTGCAATGCACGCCGGCTACCAGCAGAGGTGGATGGACCTCCTCCAACTCTGACTGCATGTCCACAGTGCACGGGCCCACCACCACTGTCCCTGCAGGTGCACAGGATCTGTAACAGAAAGTGAGAACATGTTAGTGCATGAGATCAACCTTCCCCCGCCCCACCATGTCATACCATGCAGTGATGGGCTTCCACCTGTCTGGAAGCCACCTCCTGGAACACCCTCAATGGCACCTGCACTGCATGGATGCAGCAAGACAGTCCTCCCCAGGGTCAGCTGCGCCACCTCTGACTGGCCCCCGCCTGTGGCAGCACGTGCCACCCTTAGGGCTGCCACCTTCTCCTTAACCCGCTCTCCTGTCGGTCCCCACCTTCTTCTTCTTACATTCCTGCACGGAGTGTTGGTGGCTTCGTGCAGGTTTAAGGCACGAGCTACCCCTTCCCATGCAGCAGCACGGGCCTGAGGGGTGCCCCGCCGTCCACTGAGTAGTGGCTCCTCATCCAGGTAGGCCTCTAAGAGTGCCTCTGTTTCAGCCTTTGTGAAGTTGGGCCTCCTCTTCCACCCACCATCATCCTCCTCACCCAGTCCTTGCTCGGCCATGTCACGGTCTGTATGGGTGGAAGTGGACACCTGTGACTGTGCAGTTTACAGCATTATCCCATGACCATAGTCCATAACATCACACAGCATGCAACCCACCTATCACCTGCAGTAACCGAATATGGCCACTGCAGATCACTGTCGCACATTTATAGCGCAATGCATGCAAATTAGGAGTGGAGCAACTTTAATGGGATGCAAATCGCGCCGCTGCACCTTTGAATGGCTGATCAGCTGATTTGCATATGATGGCTGAATATCGCACTGTTGCGCTTTGCGCAATACAGTTGAGCCGGCTGAGCCTATGGTGCAGTTCTGTGACTACGTAGTACACCACACCATGCATGCCCAGGTAGCTTATGCAGGCATCTGCCATGCTGATTATGTGCTGTGCGCAGTCAGCTATTCAGGACATGGCCACCATTGTGCCAGTGGCACCACAGCGCTGGTCACCACATGGAGCTATGGCACAACTGCACAATAGTCCACTGTGGCACTGGCACGCAGGCGACTGCTCACGCTGGACATGTAGACGTCCAATGGTGCTGTGCGTGGGCTTGCACCAGAGACATGACCTTGTGCCCGACCTTTGCCCCCTTGGCGCTGTACATCCGGCATGTGTGCAGCTCTATCACATTGTTCAGTAACAGCGTGATAGGGACCGACGGTGCTGCCTGAACAGTGCAATAGGGACAGACGGGGTTGTATTGTGCAACATTTCCATGTGGGGTTGCCGCGCTGTGTAGCACCATATTGCCTACTATCAAGTTGTTGACATGGCACGCAGGAAAGCTCCCCAGTGGAGTGGCTTGGAGGTGGCCAACCTAGTGGCCGTGGTGGAGCCTCACTTTGGGCCACTGTTTGGGGGGGGAACCCCTAGACGTGGCCTGCACCCAAGTGTGGCAGCAGGTGGCCACTGCGCTGGAGCAGGTCACAGGGCGGTGCAGAACAGTGGAGCAGTGCAGGCACCGCTACAGTGACCTGTGCAGGAGGGAGCAGGCACTGCTGGCATGCCTCAGGTCCCGTGCCAGGTGGGGCATTGTGCCTAGGCCAGGTGGATGAGCCTGTATTGTCCGCAGGGGTATAACTGTGTATTGGGGCCAGAGCATGGGGGAGGGTTGTTCCATGGTTGGCTGTGTCAGTGTTTGCAGGTGTGTGATGCATGGGTCTGGCTGTGTGGGCAGGCACACTCATTGGGGCAGGGGGCTGTCTGCATTTGGATCTCACTAATGTGTTTCTCAACATTTGTTTCTCACAGGCGTGGAGGAGTGGAGGAGGGTCCGGGCTGAGGCACACAGGGGTGGCAGAGGTGGCTGGCAGAGGAGGTGGTGGTATGGGCCCACAACAGCAGCAGTATCAGCAGCAGTCACCGCAGCAGCAGCAGCGGCTGGATGAGGGTGAGTGTCATTACATCATGGATGCTACTGCGTTCAATGGGGGGGATTGGGCATGGCCACCATCCATGGACAACACTGCCATGCACGTGACGTGTGACAGTCAGCACTGTCCAGTGGCACTGCATGTCTGTGAGTGCGTCACTGGTGGTTCATGCATGCACTGGGCACATGACTATGGCACTACCTTCCCACCATGTAGCCATGTCACTGTACTGCCTTGGTTGTGCTGTGCTGGGCATGGGTGGGGTATGTGTGTGGTGGCACACATGGCTGTTGCTGCCTGGTTGGGCTTGGCTCATGCACAGTCACTGTGAGTGTGTGCAGTCCATCACAGGGGTGGGGCACTTGGCTGTATGCCATGCATACTGGATGGGCTTCAGGGTTGTGTACAGTCCTAGCCATTGATTCTGTTCCCTTGCCCTAGTTGTCTGGGTCCTGCGCAGGATAGAGTAGGACATCCACCGCCTGATGGAGATGTTGCAGGAATTGCTCAGCATCCTCAGGGAGATAAACCAGAGGGGTGTGCGATGCCGGAGGGGCACAGGGTCCGAGGCGGCCTGCAGATCTACAGCCTGGGGGGCAGTAGCTGCCCCACAACTACACCATTTACCCTTCCCTCACACCCTGCCTTCCCTCACCAAGTTCTTCACCCCATCCCACACCCACCCCTACCTTGTACCTGTACCCCCACCCCTGTATTGTATATATTTGTAAATAGTGTTATTGTTGTTCCTGTTGTTGTTGTTGTTATCTTATTCATTGAATATATATCTGTTTTGTTATGAATACTGTGGTGATCTCTGATTTGCATCTGGCTATAGGTGCTCAGTTGCAGTGGTGTGCATGGCATCTGGTGTGGTGTGGTCCTGGGATTGTGTGTGTGTCTGCGTGGGGGGGTGTCCCTGGTGTGGTGGTGGCTGTCAGCTGGTCTGGCTGTGTGCTGCCATACACCACTGTGGGCTCCTGGTGGGTCTGGCTTGTATGGTTCTGTGGTACACACGGTTGCATTGTGCCAGGTGGAGGGAGTATGGTGGTTCCGGCAGTGCCAGTCACAGTCATTGCTCATGGGTGGTGTCTTGGGGTTCCAGAGCAAGGTGTGCTGTGCACAATGGGGGCTGTGGTACACCTCTGTTGTCCAGCCCCTTGTGTGGCAGTATTTGCTTGACAGTGTGTGCTGGGGTGTCATGGCCAAGCTGTGCTTTGTAGGCTTGTCCCCATGGGCCAGTGGATATTCTGTCCCTCCACCAGTGATGCTGTGCTTCAGGTGTGGGGGTGTGTTGTTAGTTCTACAGTGTGTTCCTGTGCCCATCTGTGGCATGGGTGGTGGGCCTCTGCCTACCTCCCTGGTTGTGCAGTTCCATTGCTCTGCTGCTGGGGGCTCCCTGCTTGCGCTATGGCACATCTCAACTGCTCAGCTGGGCTGGCCTTGTTGTGCTATGGCGTGACATATGTGCTCAGCTTCCCCTACCTGGTTGCGCTATGGCGCAGGTTGTGCGATATTCAGACATTGGCTGGTTGCGCAATTTGACTTGCTCCACATTTGAATATCGCGTCTGTTGCGCATGTGCGCAATTGACTTGTGCTTGCTCCTGCTATTAGCACATTTTGGGCACAGTTTGAATATCTGGGCCAATGTACATAACCTTGGTATTAATCAGGTACTTCTTGTGGCAGTCAAGGTGTATGTTAGTTCTATAGCAGAAAACTGTCTCGTACTCAGGAAATTTTGAGTAATGTATGTTTTACATTGTAGAGCATACAAAATGCAAATATGAAAAGATACCCTTTGGTGAAATTCTGGCATTTTGGATAAATTGTACAGAATGGTAAAATTAGAAGGAATTAAAATATTAGGTTGGAAGTTGAACATACCATGTATTAACTTTATTGGAATTATTGTGTAGATGTATGTACTGGACTCTTCACTTGTATTTTTGATTGTATCTTAATTGATTGTGTAGTAATGAAGTCCACCTATAAGAAAAATTGCCCTACTTTTTGGTAGGGGGTGCTGTGACTGGTGTTGAGATGGCCAGTATACCTGGAGAGCGGCAGAGGAAGGACATGTCTGGGAGCGGGCCTCCACCCTGGTCTCTGAATCTCAAGAGATCATGATGGAGACAGAAAATCCAGTGGTGGAGTTATTTATTTTATTTTAGCAGAAACAAATGTTGCAAACCTGGAGAGAGAAAAGGAGAATCTGAAGGCAGCAGTGAGTAACTGGAAAGTGGGTGAGATCCGCAAACATATGGCTGAAGAAGAGAGGAGATTCCTTACTCAGAGGCAGGAACTGGAGAAAGTGCTGCAAGAATAGGGGATGAGCAGCAAGTTGGACCACGTGGAACAGCAGGATTTTGACGGTGGACCCACAGACAAGGTACATTGTTTATAAGGCCATGAAATTGATGTAGTAAATGGAGGAAATAGTCAGAACTCCCAGGCCAGCTCTACGATGATGCAGGTAACTACAGTTGCTTTGGCAAATGACTCAGATGGGAGTGGGGGACAAGGAAATAAAGGTGATGCGGTTACAGAACGTATTTGTAATATCATGAGTGGAGCTAATGAGCAGACGGGGCAGCAGGAAAATGTGAGTGAGGGGATGACAGGAGAAAGTACAATTCTCCAGAGCAAACAGATTCATTTCACTATTGGAATCACGACAGTGGGGTCGGGAAGGAAAATGTTTTGTAAGGACATATTGAGTAAAGGGAAAAAGGGCAAGGGAGGCAGTACAGATGTGGCCCTGCTACCACTACTACCAACCGGTACAAAGACTTCTAAGATATTTGCAGGTCCTTCTGTAGCACCTGCAGAATGTGTTTCTAAATTGTTGGAAGTGGCAGGATGGGTCAAGAAATCTGATGGGACTGGTTGGGATGCAAATATCCCTATGTTGCTGAATAGAAATGCTGGACATTTAAGCCAGATGGAGCATTCTGGTCAGAACAGTAATCCCCAAACCTCACAACTAACCCCTGGTCAGGCTACTGTGGGCAGTGAGAAAGAGAAACAAGCAAAGGAAGTGCAAAGAACAATTCTGTCTGTCATTATAGAATTGGAAGGAGACAAGCAGCAGCAGGTGGTGGAACTTGCCCCTCCACCCCTACCCCCTCTTCAAATATTGTTGTATCAGATGCCCTTATAAGTAAAGGAGATTTGGTGTCTCATAACACTACAGAAAATGACCCCTCTGAAGAGACTACAGGGGTTCATGCTGTAGATACAAATATACGGAGCACAAATACCAGGGAAAAGCTTTTTCCTGATACTATTAGAACTGCTTCTGAGCCTGCCACAAGGAGAAATGCAGTTAGACTTAAATTTAGAGGTGATTTAAATGACATTCCGAATATACTGCTTGTAGGAGGGCATTATTGAAAAATAATATAAAGTACTATGCTTACGAAATATATACCCTGATTCATATGCCAGGAGACACCATATATAATGTCAGTTTTAAACATCCTGCTGGCTTAGAACGCTTCTGGAAACAATACCAGTTGCTCAAAAATACCCCCATTTGGAAACCCTTTCTAGCTATCCCATTGACTAAGCCTATGTATAAAAGAATACCGGTACTCTTTCGAAATGAAGGAGTGAATGTTGTTGATATCACGTTCTGGCTTAAGCAGCACTGTGTGATAAATGGGTATCCAGAGCCCATTTTGGATGAAGAACATTTATGGACAGGGGGATGGACATATAAGGTCACCCTAAAACAAGAGCATGGAGGACAAAGCATCTTCCCTAATTGTTTTGTCTTAGGGAGGGATGGGGGTATTATATTTTATGCAGCCAACCCCAAAGCTTGCTACAAGGATGGGGAAATGGGTCATTTAAGCAATGTTTGTGAGAAACAGAAATGTGGCCTCTGTGGAAAGGTGGAACATTTTGGGGCACAATGTCAGCAACCTCTCAAATGTAACCTCTATGAGACCATGGGCACATGTTCAGAAATTGTGTCTGGGCATCCCATAATAGCATGGACCAGACACTAAGAGCAGAACAAGATGTCTATGTGGCTACAGTGCAAAAAGAAAAGTTTCAAGCTTATGAGTTACTGATGCAGCAGAATACCTCTGATCCAAAGCCTCAGAGGGAAGCTCATCCTGGAAAATCCATCCCTGAAACTGCTGGGATAAATGTGCAGGAAAAAAACAGGTACCCCCCCCCCCACACACACACACACACCTTATTAGTACATGGAAGTGCAAAGAACTGAAGACAGTTCACAGGAACACAGAATGAACTTGGTTCTTACTAATGTAGAGAAAGAAGTCTTGCTCTTGAATACAGTCCTTCCTGGGCAAGGTGCCCTGGAGGAGGAAGAGAGGGTAGCAACAGAGATGCCACCACCGGGGTCTGTTGCAGGACCCCCATTTCAGAGAGTCACAAGATCTAAATCTCACAAAAAACAGCACCTGGATTGGATGAAACACCAACCCACAACACCTATGAGGCATTAATGGATTTAGAGGAAGGCGGTAGGGGATGACTCAGATGCATCATCGGTGGCATCAACTCAAATGGAGTTTTACACAGGGACAGTGAAGGGAAAAACCTAAACCCAAGAAAAGAAAGAAACGTAAATAGGAATGATTGTGTGCATTCTCTGGTTTCTTCTAACTATGCATTTCTTTAACAACTGCAAATGTTAATAGTATTAAATCTGTTGAAGAGCAGAAAGTGACTTTTGCTAGCTTGGCTTCTGGGGCCACTGAGCTTTGTTCAGGATACCAGATTGCATACTGTTATGGAGGCTGCACACGCCCAGAGAGATTTGAGGTGGGGTCTTCCTTGTGGTCTGCTGGGAAGAACCTTGCTCAGGTGTAGGTATTTTATTTTCTGACTTACAAATAACAATTTTAAAGTCCTGGACATTTGCCCAGGTAGAGTTTCTGACGTAGATGTGGTTATACATAATATAGCTTATAGGTTAATTAACATTTATGCCCCTCAGATGAAGGCAGCAAGAACATCCTATTTAAAAAAATAGATCCCTTTGGTTTACTTCTAAACTAATATTGTGGGGTGGGGTTAATTGTGGATTGGCACCTAGAGATTGGGGTAGGAAAACAGGGAAGATTTATAGTGATACCCATTTGTTAAATGATATGTTAGATAGAGGTTTCTTAAAGGATATTTATGATATTGCTGATGTTCTTCCAGAGCACACTTTTTAAAAAGGTAGACTTTCTACCAGGATAGATTACTGGTTTGTTTCAGATAGGACAGCAGGGATTAAAATACAGGTTATGCCTTTGGAAATATCAGACCACGTGATACTACATGCCCAGATTGGTAAAATCCATAAAATTACAATTGGGAGGAATTATTGGAAACTGAATACATCAATATTGCAGGAAGAATGTATGAGACAGGAGATCAGAGACTTTTTAGAGATCCGAAGTGACATCAGTTTATTATATGATAGTCCTACTGAGTGGTGGGAGGATACTAAAAGGGACTTGAGAGTCTTATTAAGACAAATTACTAAAATAAGAGCTAGTAATAAGTATATGCATTATCTTGGCTTGCCGGCACAATACTTTAAAATCCTGATGCAAGCATGGACTGCCGGAGGGGATAGGATGGCCCAATTACAAGCAATAAAGGCTGAGATGTACGACACTATCATAAGGTAAGAGGTGAGATGGTTAGATGTCAGCACCACAATGCAAGGCTAGAAGGAAATAGTTAATCCTTATGGGGTAGAATTACAAGGGGTGAAAAAAATTATTTTTACATCACTGAAAACACAGGATGGTATAGTTAAGGATACTCAGCATGCTATACAGCACATCATTCAAATACATTTATGTGAGACATTCCAGAAAGGTGACTCCTTTCAGAAACCTTCATTATTGGACAATATATTAGTTGCAGAGTTAACTGATTTGGAAAAATAGGAATTAACAGCACTCATTACAGTAGAAGAAGTTAGGTTAGCTGTTAAAAAAATTATCGATAGGTACAACTTCAGGTTTGATGGAATATCAAATGAATTCTATAAGGAGTTCAGCGAAGAATTGATACCTTGGTTACAGGCAGTATACCATGAGATACAAAGTGGGGGAAGTTGACTCTAGCATGAATGAGGGATTATGACTTTTCTTTATAAAAAAAGGGGATCCACAAGAAATAAAAACTGGAGACCTTTGAGTTTGCTGACTATAAGATTTTGACCAGAATTTTGACAGTCAGATTGGTGAAAGTAGCAAAGAAATTGATCATACCAAAACAAACATGTGCTGTACCAGAGAAATATTCAGCAACATTTGATATTTATATAGAGATAGTGGAACAAGAGCTGGAGATAGAATTGGAAGGTACATCTTGACCCTAGATAAAGAAACTGTGTTTGATGCAGTAAAACATGATTATTTATAGGCTGTGTTACAGCGGTATGGTGTATCTGAACAGTTTGTTGACTTGCTTAGACTCATATGGACATTCCCAGATGACACCCTTAGTAAATGGACATTTGGGAATCCCTATTATTTAAAAAAAAATTAGTTTGGCAAGGTTGCCTGCTGAGTCCTTTATTATGTGTTTTTGCTATTGACCCAATTTTCAGGGTAATAGAATTATCTGATGATATTAAACCAGTGCGTAACAATGCAGGACAGATTTCTCAGAAAGCGTCAGCTTATGCTGATGATTGCATTAATGCAGTAAGAAACCTAGAGCCTGGCAGATGTGCACTTAAAATATTGGATGAGTTGAATGGTAGAACAGGAATAAAAATCAATATAGATAAGAGTAAAGTATTGGCATTAGGTATGGCACCTTTATAGGATGACTTTCACCTTAAAGTCACTAAGGGAGAAGTAAAGATTTGAGGCCTTTTATTTGTTACAAGAAATGCAGAGCAGGCAAAGTGGGACCAGGTATATGAAGATGCACATAGAAAAGTGCAAACATGGAAGTCATGGAAAATGACTAGGAAAAAAAGTGCATTTATTGAAGGCATATATAACATCTATTTTTTAATATGTTTTGTATATATATCCTCTGCAGTTTAGCATGCATACCAGGATAATGGGACTTTTTTCTATTTTTATGGGGGAACAGGCTGAATCTGGTAAAAAAGTGTATACATATAGAACTGGAAAAGAAGGTGGTTTGGGTATGATGCAGCCATTGGTTTTCCTATTCGGGAATTTTTTTTTAGTAATATAAGACCACTAGTATTGGAGAAGGCAGGATTAGGTACAGCATATGAAACGATTGGAAGCACAGTTGCTTACAGCATGGAGGACAGGAAAGTGGCATGTGTTGGACAAATCTTTGCCTTCATATGTACAAACAATGCTAAAATATATAAGAATGTGGAAGATTGAATTACGCTGGTTTGTGGACGCAGATAAAAATAAATGTTATAGGATCCTGGTTGAAAAATGTTATCTGGAAGAGCCTATATTTAAAATTAACCCTCATATAGATAAAAATCTATTATTAGAAAGTATACAGAGCCTAGAATACCTTTAAAGATGCAGGATGTCATATGGTTGTGTGGCCACCAGAAGTTAAATGTAAAGGACAACCACATGTACACAATGCTAGAGGAAAGTGAATGGCAGGGAGCCTTGTGGGGCAAATAGAATCTATACAGCATTTATTTTTGACTGTTCATGCATACAAAGTTTTTGGGAGTCCTTATCAGCACACTGAGGTGAGAAGTTGTTTGCCCAGATTCATTATGAAGTCTTGATTTTAGGACAGGTGTCATGGGAATGGAAGAAATGGAACAGAAGTACTTTGTTTCTGGTTTTTGCATTTATAAAATGGTCCATCTGGCAGACTACATGCCTTAGAGTTTTGCAGCAAAAGAAGGCAGATATATACAATATATTGTTTAAAGTTCAGCTGGAAATAGATACAGTCTATAATTATAAGCATACATTGGGAGAGGAAAAAATTCTTCATTTATGGAAAGGAATGGACTGGGTAGAATAGCTAACATACAGGGTTTAGAATGAAATGGAGAAGACAATAATATTGACATGACAAATGATTTATAGTAGATCATGATAATTGACACAGAAGGATGTAGGCATGGAATGTATGGACAAGTAATTATTAAATATAGTGATACAGGAAGATGTGGAGAACATAGAAACAATATGTGTCTAGGAATAAGACCAAAAGAATCAGAAAAAAGACAGATAATGTAGAGACCATAACTTTTATTGTTCTCCCTTTTCTTTAGGGATAAAGAATTCATGAATACAGAGATAACTGGATTCTGTGTTAAGTAATTTTCTATTTCAGATGATAAGGTTTGTGCTTAGAATGTATGATCTTAATACAGAAGTGTGTGTTTATTTTGAATATCATGTTATTGTATTGAGTTGGTATATTGTATGATTTCTCACAGATGTTTATTTATTAATACAAATTTCCCTACTCTTTCAAGAAGTGTCATGGGATCTTTAACATCCACTTGAACTACACCAGAACAGGCAGATGGGACCTCAGTTTTAACATCTCATCTGAAAGATAGCACTCTAGGAGTACAGCACCCCCCTCATGCTGTACTGCAGTGTCAGTATTGGGATATTAATGCAAGTGCCTGTTGGGGTGATATAACCTACAGCCTTCTGATCTCCCAGCCTTAGAGGTGAGTGTGCTACTTGCTGAGCCACTGACACTGACTTACCATAGGCATTGACATTGTTGGCCCATACTCAGCCATTTCTCTTTTTCTGTGTGTGTCTGTAACAAGTGCACATGTATGCATGAAGCCCATAGGTCCATGTATGCACCCATTTTGTGCATGTGGCATCTGTGCTTTCTATTGGCTTTTAGCACTTAGCTGCTTACACATGGTTTACGTGACACATAACATGCTCCTCTCCTTTGTGCATAGTGCCCATTTATTGGGGATGGGTAAGGTTTGCCTTAATAAAGATAGATGTTTCATGCATGTTGTATCAGACTACATTCTACCCAGCTGGTTTGTGAACCAACCAGTGGATGGAACTTTCTAGATGTAATACTAACAGTCATACAGCCTGATCATGTCGTGTTTTATTAGAGAGCTTTTAGAATCAAATGACCATTATATTACGGATATAACAAAACTTATATGTACTACAATTGGCCTCATTGACAGCAAGGATGGTTTTGTTAGTAAAGGATTAAAGAGTTTTAACTGTGGTTTGGAACAAAAGGATTAAAGATGTGGGAGAAGAATGGCATACAGTAAATACAGAACTAAGCTTATATCAATCCAGGGCAAATACATACAACTAATAAAACACACAATTCTAAGGAAGCCACCATGGCTTACAACAGCAAGAGTTGGCTAGAGCCAACAACAGTTGTGTTTGCTTGATATTAGCTTAATGTTTAAGGTTGTATTCCATTTGTAGTTTACTGTCATATGATACAACCTTATACATGAGCAAATAAAGAAGAAATATTGTCATCTCTGGTAGACTACAGCAGTGTCCATAGTCCTGCATGTTGTTTGTCACTCCCAAGATACACACTTACACACAAGCACACAAAAAGCCTGTGACCCTTATTTTACTACTGTCAACTGGTGATGGTAAATAATGTAGTTGACCAGGCCAAGCGTTTGCTGCTATCATAAAAAGCCCTCCCTCCCTCCCTGGTGGTGGCTCCTACAGGGACTGTTATTGGGTATGCCAGTCCTTGGTTCTATGATGTGGTCTGTGTGTTTGTTTTGCGGGAAAGGTGTGTGTGTGTGTGTGTGTGTGTGTGTGTGTGCTGTACACGTGCGTGCATGGAGAGGGTAATCCCTTCCTGTGTTCCTATGTTTTTCCCCTCTCCCATGTCTTGGTCCAACTGACAGGGACCACAAAACTACTACAATCAGCCTGGCCTAGCTGGCTCTGCTTGCACACAAACCCTTGTCTTCACAGTGGTGACCTCTATGGTAACTGGCAGCAGAGCTGCCGATAGGTGATCTGTTCATAAGAGTGTGGGGCGAGGTGGGTTGCTTTATGTCTGTGAAGGAGTGAGGCAGGTTAGTCTGTCTGTGTGTGTGTATGTGTGTCTGTGTGCATGTGTAAGCAGGTGTCATCCCTTCCTGTGCTGGGCCCTTCGCCATTATTTGCCTCATCAGCCAAGGCCCAACCTACAAACCACACATTACAACAGTGCTGGTCTGTAGTGGCATTTGTGGAAAACAACAGTATGTCTGTCAGTGACTGCTGCTCTGCTGGGATCCATGTGTGTGTGTGTGTGTGTGAGTGTGTGTGTGGTGGGTGGGAATTACAGTATCTATTAATTTGTCAGTCCCTACGCTTCTATCTGTGTTGCTTCCACACAGCAACCAAACATACCCAGGCTCTGTATTTGGGGCAAGCACAAGCAATGGGAGTAACTTATGATAACTCATATATAATGTACCAAGGAAGCACAAATTCTAATGAGAAAGACATAATGTGATCTATATATGGATTGATCAATGGCCTTCAGAATACTGTCCCAGAACAGTCATCCAGGGCTTGGGTTCCATTCCCAGTTTGGTCACAGCAACTATCATTACAATTTGCACTTCAAGTGAGTAGCAGTTTGCTATTACTGCACCAGAAACCTTCACTTTGTTTTGTTGCAAAAAAGGTTCCCTTTCACCAACATCTTGAAGCACCACATACCACCCCCCATCCAGAACTACCCAGTTCAAACAGGCATAACACCCTTTCCCACACCCACTGGCAATGTCCTGACAAACATAGAAGCAGAAAAATATAGAATTTGATGGAAGATACAGATCACTTGGTTCACTTTGTCTTCCCATGTTTCCTCACCTACAATATCACCACAGAACCTGCTTGATCTCTGGCCCACTCCCTTCCCCCTTTGTTTCCCCTAAGATTTCTTCATGCCTATTCCATGCATTCTTGAACCACATTACTGTTTTTGCCCCTATCACTTCCACTGCAAGAATGTTCCAGGAATTCCATCCTCCTCCCCCTAGCCCCAGCAAGAAAGAACCCTTCATCCCACCTGCTTGGAATATCAAATTCCAAAGTTCCCTTCCCCAGTCAACATGACCAAATTAGATGCCCCTCCCACCCATCCACTGCAGCACCTATCCACCCCAAAAATAGATATTACTGAAGAAGAGGGACAACAACTGACACAGATCCTCCTCTCACCATCTCAGTCATCTGTTGTCTGAATTAATGAGAGATGGTGCATAGTTTGTAGTAAAAACAGTTGATTACTATGAGTGGGTACTACTCCCATTCATTCAGATAGTGGCCAGCTAAGGTGGTGAGTGGAGCATGTGTGCCAGTCACTGTCCCTTTTCTTCAGCAATATCCTTTTTTATGTTTGCTTGCACTCATGCACAAGAAACATTTCACCACAGCTTAGGAGAGAAGTAGAGTTTTGGAGGTGTGGCACTGTAGTGACCAATGCCCCCAGTGCCTTTTGAGGCTTGGCCTGCTTTCCCCAATGTGGTGGCATGCTGCTGCTGACACTAGTTCAGCCAGCATGCCACCACCTTGAAAGGAATCTGCCACTGCAATGAAGGAGTGACCTGTCATTGCAGGGTGGTCCCTGGCCTGATGTAAAATTTCTTATAACATGGCGGTGCCAGCCTCAGAGTCCCAATGAAAGCTGACTTGGGGGTTCCCAATCCCCCTGTTGGCATGTCCCTATCCCCAGTTTATTTGTCAATGGGGTAGCCCAATCCCTGTCGGCATGATGCCCCCCCATTTATTATGTGCCGAGGGGTGCCCAATCCCCTCATTTCATGCGCCCCACTCCCCATCACACTGTATGGCTAACAAGCATTTGGCCTGGTAACATGCCAAAAGTGTCCTGCGATACCTTTGTTTAATTTTAAATCCTGTAAAAAGAAAATGGTCCCTCATTAAGCCCCATGCCCCTTCCCGAACCCACACCCACCCACTGTGTACTCTAACACCCCCACCCCCACCCCATACTTACCTCAGAGCCTGGCACTATGATTCTCGGTGGACTGGGAACATCGCCTGCACTCTTCAAAAGCCGACTGCAAACTGGAAGAAATGCTGGTAAGCTGTGTATAACGGCATAAATGGTTTTATTTTCAACTTTGGCATATCTCAGCCATTTTTTGAATTTTGGCACTACATTTTCAACATGGGGTTCTTGAGACCCCACCTCTTGAATTCAGTCACTGTCATCTCATTATTTGGTCCCAAAAGGTGATTTTGCAGTCACTGCGTGGAATCACCTTTCTGGACCAATTAACAAAATGACAGTGTCACTGTTCATAAAGTGGGCTCTCAAAAAGCCTATGTTGCAAATTTGGTGAAAACATTTTAAAAGCAAGGACTACGTTATGAGCGAGCATTGCACAGTTTCTATGCATGCTCATAACTTTGCGAATTTATAATATTTTCACTCCAGGTTTTCAACATTGGCATTTTGCCACACCTCCTTATGAACAGTACAGCTGTCATTTTTCACATTCTGGCAGAAATGTGTTTTCACACTCCCAGCACAGAATAGCGCAATTGTTTGTAGGAAATCAAGTGCTCGGGACAGATTAAGAAAATCACAGTGACACTGTTCATGAGCAAAGGTCCTAAAATGCCTTTGTTGAAAATTTGGTGACAAAAGTCCATAAAATGACTGTGTTACAAGTGTGTATTATGCAATTTCCACACACCCTCATAACTTTGCAAATTTGTAATATTTTCACTCCAGATTTTCAACATTGCCATTTTGCCACATCTCCTATGAACAGTACAGCTATCATTCTTCACATCCTGCTTGATCTGTGTTTTCTCACATCTGGCGCAGAATGGTATGCGTTGCTGTGGGACTCGAACTGTGGGACACATTAACAAAATCATGGTGTCCCTGTTCATGAGAAATGCTTTCATGAGGTGGGGGTCATAAAAAGGCCATGTTAAAAATTTGTACTGCAAATACCAACACACGCTTGGTGAATTATTTTCTAATCATAACATCCCACCCTGTACAGACTGACAGGCATCAGAGGTGTGACTTTGGATCACCGGCTGTAATGCTCACACCATTCCACCCCCACCCCCACACTGAAGCCACTGACAGGCATCGAGGTATGCCCTGCACTCTTCAGCCCCAGACTTCACCCCATTTTCCTGTACTTCACCCATTTCAGTGTATGTCCTTATGAAATGGGGTGACTGTGAAGTCGAACACCCCAAGGCACACCTCAACACTTGTCAGTGTCTACTGGATAGGGTGAGGTGAAATGCCATGAGCATTATGGGAATTGACCCACAGGCACACCCCATCTTTGCAGGGTGGAGGTGGGATTGGCGTGATTTCAGTACTTCACTGCCGCTCCTATTCTGCATCTGTCTAACTCTACACATCCAATGCTAATATCAGCAAGCTAACATTCGGCATTGACAACTGCTTGTATATATTGGACCTGTGAAAGATTGTAGGGTGGCAAATGAAATTTGCAGCTGGCACAAACATAGGTAACACTGTATCAATGAGGAACAAAGAAAATCAATGTAAAATGATTTGGACTAACTTTCAATATGGTTGATAAAATAAAATGTATTTTAGTGCAGGTAATGTATGTGCAAATATTAATTCTGTTAAAACAACTGTAAGCAGTATCACCACATGAATAACATTAAAATAATTGTTTCTGAATCAAAAGAGACTTGGGAATAACAACTGCTGAAAAGTAAAATCATAAAATGCAATGCAAGGAAGCAGCAAAGAAATGCAAAAACTCTGGGTATTAGGATAACATTTATCAGTAGATAGGTCTGTGCTGTTGCCACTGTATCAGGCTCTGGTTAGTTTGCAGTTGAAGTTCTGTGGTATGTTCTGTGCTCTGCATTTTAGAGGTGATTAGGAGTAACTGGAGAGAGAGTACAACACAGCCACAAGAGTGGTAAATGAATTAAATGGATCTATCACGTGAGGGCAGACTTAAAGAATTACATCTCTTCACACTGGACAAGAGACAATGGAGAGGAAGGACATGATACAGATCTGTAGGGCTGTCTCTGAAAGAACATTACTTACATCCATTAACTTGACAATGAAATATAAAACAACAGCTATTAGGGGACACAATTTAAAGCTGATAGGAGGCCATTTCAGAACTGAATAATGGAGATGAATTTTTACAGAGTGTGTGGCTGAAACCAGGAATAGAAGCACAGCAAGAAGGCACTCTGTTTGAATAGCTACAAAAAATTCAAAGGAAGGTTCAGTGCATGTCTCCCATTTAAGTGTAGCAAGGAGTGTTGGCACTTCAGGTCTAGCGTGACCCTTCCTCAGGGGGCATCTGGCAAAGGGTCAAATTCATGCTAGCCCCAAAGCACCAGGGCTCCTTCCTACACTTTTATCTACATTATCATCTTTTGAAGTGCACTGACTGCAGGACTCAGAGTGCAGGTGCCCTTTTGTTTCTTCTGATATCTTGAATGGTCTACCAATAAATGTGTTAGTAAAAATATGCATTCTTTCAAACACACATTGAATGATTACATATGCATTGCAATGGCTATAACCATGGAGAAACAGAGGATTGTCACTATGAGCCTCTAGCCTCCTACCATCTAAATTTCGTATGTGCTTGTGTTCTGCTGCTAATGTGGAGGAGTTCAGTGTGTTTGGGGGAGCAATGATAATATCAAGTGATGCTTTGTATGGGGGACGGTGGCACTATACATCATTGAGAGCATTAGAGCCACTAGAGCGGAGATGGGGGAAGGAACAGTAGAGATGCTATGGTATAGATCCAAAAGTCAGCAGGAAGGAAATTGAGACTGAATTTAGTTTACAGGCCACCTAATAAGGTCAAGGACAATGATAGAGAGTTGAGTAACATAATCAGGATGGCAGCAGAAAGGGGTGAAGTGGTAGTAATGGGGGACTTACTTCAATTTGTCAAAGGTGGATTGGAGATTCCTGTCCACCACATATGCAGAAGGCAATTGATCCTGGGCACAGTCCTGGATGGGTTCCCAGTTCAGGGGTCAGTGCACTGACATGAGGGGTGACATCCTGGACCTGGTATTATTTATTTATTTTTATTTAAGATTTTATTAACAAGGTAAACATCATTGGGCCACATGACTCTTTTACAGGCTCAACCTGGATCTAAATGCATCCTATAAAATTATTATACAACTAACACATATAACTGTTCAATTACTCATATACCTTGCACATATTTATCAGTGTCAGTGGCTCAGGCGGCAGCACACTCTTCTGAGGCTGGGAGAGCAGAAGGCTGTGGGTTCTATCCCCACACCAGGCACTTGGGTTAAATCCCAATACTGACACTGCAGTGCAGCATGAGGGGGTGCTGCACTCCTGAGGTGCTGTCTTCAGATGAGACATTAAACTGAGGTCCCGTCTGCCTGTTCTGGTGGTAGTGCAGGTAAATGTTAAAGATCTCATGGCACTTCTTGAAAAGAGTTGGGAGTTTCCTGGAGCTCTGGCCAACTTCGCCCCCATTCACTAAAAAATACCACCAACAGCTTAATCTTTCTCAGGTCAGTTGGCATTCATCTGTATCTCCCTCCCTGGGTTTGTCCCTGAAAATAGGCAGAATTTGTCTAGCGACGTACCCAGTCAACAAAAAGCTAAATAAACCCAAAAAAAAATATTCACAATCATGGAGGCAGGCTGGAGACATATATATATATATATATATATATACACACACACACACACACACACACACACACACGTGTACACAAAACAGTATATTCACCACTCATCTCAACAGCTAAGCACTGTTCTTTCCTCCAGTCACCTCCTTGCCCTACTTTTAGTATATCTAGTCCTCATCCCTTACCTTGCCTTATTTTTCCTATCCTATCCTCCTCCCCTTTATTGTATTCCCACCCTGTTCAATTCCTGACTCTCCTATATCCATCTAATACGACTTTTATAATGGTATTTGTTCTTATAATATCTCACCCCATTTTCACTTCCTGAATTGCTGCCAAAATACTTTATTTATTGTATTTGCTCTCATCGTTCTATGTTATACATTATTGTTGAATCAATTTGTACTTATTGTTTTTCCTGCCTACACTGTATTATAACTGTCTAAGCTTTTACTGTTTAGTGTTTTTCTGCCTTTGTTAATCAAATGTTTTGTCTCTGTAAACTCCCAGGTCATGCCTGAAAATAGTCATTGCTATGGCTAGCGTACCTTACCCGGTCAACAAAAACTAAATAAATAAAATAAATAAATAATTAATGGCTTTTCCTTTTTCCCATAGGGAAACTGTGGCATACTTTGCCGTTATAAAGAAGTGTTTATAACGGTAAACACATGCACAGTTTCCCTCACTCTACGCATGCCCCACTGCACCTTTTCCCTTTAGAACGCTGGCCACATGTTTTCCCCCGGAAGACTGAACTGCCATTCAGAATTGGACTCGGCAGTAAGCTTCATTTTTAAACAAAACCTGCAAGGGGAGAAAAACCTGTTTGTACTGCTCACTGAAACAAAAAAAAGATTTAAATGAATAGAAAATGGCACTGCAAGGTGAAAGTCACAGACCGGATGCTGAAAACGAACCGGGTGGGCTGCGCAGCAACCTCCATTCATTTTATATAATTGCTGAGGCGAAAAAGGCAAACCCAGCAATTATAGAAAATAATATATGGGTCGGTGTGTGTAAACTCGAAGTTTACACACACCCTCGGGGTTAGATGCTTTTAATAAACACCTTGAGCTTCGCTCTTGGGGTTTATGTAGCATCTAACCCCTCAGGTGTGTGTAAACTTCTCATTACACACACTGACCCATACTTTATTCTATATGTAATGTACATACATATATTAACAATACAATGTTAGTATTGTAAGTGAGATCTGGAGACAAACCAAGGATCATGTCAGGGACATCAAAGTGGAGGAAACCCTGGGGAGTTGTGACCACAGAACAGTGTGGTTCTGAGTCAATATGGGGAAGGAAACATCAATCACAAAAACAAGATTACTGCATTTCAGGAAGGCCAACGATGGCAAGATGTGTAGGATACTGAGGGAACACCTAGCTAGCCTTAAGGAAGGTATGGCAGTGGATCAAAGGTTGACAGGGATCAGGGAAGAAATTGTAGCAACCAGTAACATGTGCCTGAAGCAGAAGTGGAAAAACTCCAAAGCCAGGAGACCAAGATAGTTCAATAGAGAGGTGTGTCAGGCAGTGAGGGACAAGAGGAAATACAGGAGGTGTAGGAAGTCCCAAAAGAATGAAAGGGCCTACTTGGAGAAAGCTAAGGATGCTATTAGGGTAGTCAGCAGTTCAAGGCTAGGAAGGAGCTGTCAATTGTTGAAGGGATTGAGGAGGAGAAGGCCTTCAGATACATTAGCAATAAGAGGGCTACAAAGGCAGGCACAGTGAAGTTAAAAAGGAGGAGGAGTGGGTGGAAGGCAGTAAAGAGAAGGTGGAGGTGTTGAATGAACACTTCTGCTCTGCCTTAATAAAGGAAAAAGATGGATTAATGCCACACAAGATGATGAGGGGGAGGAAGAGGAAGAGGAAGAAGGGGAACATGGCTGTCGACAAGATAACAGAAGATAGGGTTAGGAAGGGGCTCATGTTCCTAAAGCTGAACAAGTTCTTGGGTTCAGATGGCAGGTATTCATTGTGCTGAGGGGACTGAGGGCAGAACTGGTGAGTCTGCTGGCAGATTTATTCAATGGCTCATTAGTTATGTGGGGTGGTACAACAGAAGTGGATAACTGTACATGTGGTACATCTGCACAAGAGTGGGTCTAAAGATGACCATGGGATCTACAGGCTGGTCAGTCTGACCTCCATTGGGGGAAAACATGATGGAGACCATTCTGAAGGAAAAGCTATTTGGGTTCCTTTAAGCAAGCTGGCTCCAGAACAAGAAACAGCATGGATTTGCATCAGGGAGGTCCTGTCAAACCAACCTGATCAGCTTTTTTGACTGGGTAATGAAGGCATAGACAAGGGCTAGGCAGCTAATATTCTACACTTGGATTTCAGCAAGAACTTTGACTAGGTGCTCCACAAGAGGTTGCTCAGGAAGCTGGAGGGCCTAGGGGCAGGTAGCAAATTAACCAGGTGGGTGGCAAATTGGCTTAATGGTAAGACCCAATGGGGTTGTGGGGGGAGCTCTCAGGTATAAGGGAAGTTAGCAGTGGAGTCAAGCAGGGGTTGGTGCTCAGCCCAGTGTTGTTCAATGTGTTACTTAATGACATTGAGGATGACATTAAAGGCAATATCTGCCTCTTTGCAGATGACACCAATCTCTGTGGGAATGTTGACACAGATGAAGGGGTACAGGACTTACAGGAAGACCTAGTGAATCTGGAGAGGTGGTCTGGCATCTGGCAGCTGGTGTTCAACGCTAAGAAGTACAAGGTCATGCACATAAGAGGAAAGAACCCAAGGGTTGAGCACAGGCTGGGGGGTCAGTGTCCCTATAGTGGAGGAGGAAAAGGACTTGGGGATAACCATTACCAGCAACTTAAAGCAGGCTTTGTAGTGTAGACAAGCAGTAGCCAAGGCTAACAGAATGCTGACCTATATTGCTAGAGGGTTGATGGGCAGAAGGGAGGAGGTTATCCTGCTGCTGTACAGATCCTCGGTAGAGCTGCACCTGGAGTACAGTGTGCAATAGTGAAGTCCCTACCTATGGGAGGATACCAAACAGCTTCAGGCAGTACAGATGCCGGTGACAAAGGTGGTTCAGGGACAGCAAGATAGGGTGTATGAGGACAGGCTGAGAGAACTCAATATGTGCTTACTCGAGGAGGGGAGGGAGAGTGGGAACCTTCAAGCATGTGAAAGGTATAAACAAGGTAGCTATTGGGGACCTGTTTCATCTTAGTGAAAACAAGACCACAATGGGGCACTGTTACAGGGCTAAAGTTCAAGAAGGAGGTCAGGAGACACTTCTTTACAGAGCATATGGTGTCAGGATGGAATGAACTCCCATCTACGATCATCAATCAGAAAACGGTGAGGGGGGGGTTCAACAGAGGGTAGGACAGAATGAAGGGAAAGGTCAGGGTTCACTGGGTGCAAGGCCAATGGTAATTTCTGGATCGGGGCTTTGTAACTGAGCAGACTCAGTAGACCAAATAGCCTTGTTCTGCTGGTTAATTTGTATGTTCATAGGTAGTGCCAAGTGTTACTTTTAAATGTGTATGTAGTCAGCTGTGTTGACAGGTGGCCTTTGCCTTTCTCACTTCATTCACCACAGCTTTCAAAATTGATATTTGGCAGAACTAGTATGGTGGCACCTTTCCCTGCCTCCTTTCATTCCCTACTTCCATTTCTCCTCCAGTTCTTCTCTTCATGGATTTTATACACCAGCACAGCAGCAAACACTCACACATAAGCCCGTTGCCCACTCTGAGACACCCCTGAGCCCTTCTTCTCAACCACACTGAGAGACTTAGTGCCTCACTGCAGCAGCCTAGTTCTTTCAGTTTTTGCTTACAGGAAAAAAAATGTAAGAAAATTAAGATGGATGTCTGTGCCCAGTACACACCACCAGAAGTCATATTATTTTTCAAATAAATCCTCCAAACTCCCACTGCACCTTTTCCAGTCTACTGAATTCACTCTGCCTTGCTAACCAATCAACTACTATGTTGTGAGGGTTGGTGACAAGTTTACAGCAAGTTCCATGCTGGAGCACAAGATGGACTGCTACAGGAGGAGCAGTAAGTACTAGCAGTTTACATAGTCAAAAGCTGTTTCAAACACAGGCATCATTTTTATGTTTGCTTGCACAAGAAACGTTATGACAGCTTAGGAGAGAAGCGGGGTTTTGGAGGTGCGGTACTGTGGCGGCCAATGCCCCCACTGCATTTAGAGGCTTGGCCCCCTTTCCTCAATGCAGTGGCAAACTGCTGCTGACACTAGTTCAGCAAGCGTGCCACCAACTTGAAACAAAATTGCTGCTGCAATGAGGAAGCGACCATCATTGCAGGGCGGTACCTTGTCTGGTGTAACATTTCCAGTAACATGGCAGCAGCTGTCGCTGTCCACCTCAGAGTCCCCATGAAAGCTGACGGGGTGCCTAATCTCCCTGTTGGCATGCCCTCCCAGTTCATTTGCCGATGGGGAGCCCACTCCCAATTGGCATAATGTCCCTGTGGATCTTGTTTGCTGAGGGGGTGCCGAATCCCACTCGGCATAATGTCCCCCCAACACAGATCTTATTTTTTGCCAATGGGGGGGTCCAATCCCCATCAACTCCAGTCCCCTCCCAAAAGAAATATGCAGGAGGCACACTGGTAGCCCACCCCAGTGTACCAAATCTACTGTACCTGCAAAAAAAGAAAACCTTCCCGCAATGTTTTTTTTTTACTTGAAAAGCAGAAAACAGTCTCTCATTGTGTCCCATGTCCCCTCCTCTATCCCACACCCCCCCCCTTACCCCATACTTACCTCCAGAGCCTGGCGCAATGATCTTCAGTGGACCGGGAACACGTCTGCACTCTTCAAAGCTGATCGCGAACTGAAGAAATGCCGGCAAGCTGTATAATGGCATAATTTTTTTTTTTTTTAACTTAGGTGGATATCGTGGCCATTTCTGCAAATTTTGGCACCAAATTTTCAAGATGGGGTTCTTGGGACCCTACCTCATGAGTTCAGTCACTGTCTTGACATTATTCGGTCCCAAAAGGTGCTTTCGCAGTCACTGCACAGAATCACCTTATGGGACTGAGTAACGAAATGAGGTGGGCTCCCAAAAGGCCTATGTTGCAAATTCGGTGGCAAAATTCCAAAAAAACAACTGTGTTATGAGCTTGCATTTTGCAGTTTCTATGCACGCTTGTAACTCTGAGAATTTTTTGTATTTTCACTCCAGATTTTCAACATTGCCATTTTTGCACACCTCCTTATGAACAGGATAGCTGTCATTTTTCATATCTGCCCGAATTGTGTTTTTGCACATGTGGCACAGAATGGCACGGTCTCTAAGGCAAATCAACATTCGAGACAGATCAACAAAATCACAGTGCCACTGTTCATGAGCAGAGGTACCAAATGATTTCATAAGGTGTGGGTCACAAAAAAGTCGTGTTGAAAATTTGTAGTGCAAATACCAACAAACACCCAACAAACAGAAGCACTCTGTGCAGGGGGGTTGACACTAGTCCATTTACAGAAGAAAAGGTCCTGAAAGAACTCCTAAAACTCAACGCGGACAAAGCAATGGGGCCATATTGGATTCACCCCAGAATCCTAACAGAATTAAGGGGGGACTTAGGGACACCACTGACCACCCTTTTTAACAAATCATGGGAGGATGGAGTGGTACCTGAGGACTGGAGGAGGGAGGATGTGATCCCCCTTCACAAAAGTGGGAGCAAAGCAGAAGTAGGAAATTATAGATCTGTTAGTTTGACCTCAGTGGTAGGGAAAATGATGAAATTACTTCTGAAAGAAAGATTGTTGAGTACCTAGAGGCCAGCGGGGCATAGGACCCAAGGCAGCATGGATTCACAGCAGGAAGGTCATGTCAGACAAATCTAATCGATTTCTTTGGGTGACCAAAGTAATAGACCAGGGAGGGGCTATAGATATGGCCTACGTAGACTTTAGCAAAGCATTTGACACAGTTCCACACAAAATATTTTTTTTCAAATTTAATATACTTCATTGCATTTTTTATAACATATTTGTGAGCACACAACAATATGTAGTGAGAAAAGGAGCCACAAAACAGCAGAACGAATCATATACGTTTAAAGCTCCTATATAGTAGTAACAATAGTTGGAATAAACATCATACATGACACCTATACATTTTGATTGTTTTTGGTAACATACAGTAAATATCAGGTAGTAACTGAGAACAATTAACAGCAGTGCAACAAAGAGAAAAGCAAACCCTTCCCCCCCTCCTTCTCCCACCACTAGGTAGTTTATAATAACAAAAACCACAGCTTGCGTCACATAGGACTGGAGATAATAAATAATGAAAATAATCAAATAGGTAAATCTTATTAAGGTCTGCAGGGCTCAGTTTGATACTCAGCAGCACAATCGTTGAAGATTGCTTAAATAAAATTAAGTAGACAATAAGGTATGCAAAGAAGACCAGGTCTTCTGGTATTTATTACTACATTTCGAAATGCTTGTCAAAAGGTATTCTGCTTGCAAGGCAAAAAGGATCTCTTGGTGCCATTCTGTGTATGTAAGGATTCGCTGATCCAGACAATGACGTAATATAACTTTCTTAGCACAGAGAGAGATCAGGGTTCTGTGTTTCCATTGGTTCCCTATTAGGCTATCCCCTGAATCCCTGAGGATACAAATTTCTGGATGAAAGACAACTTGCACCCTAATAGGGGGTCAAGTCTTGAGCGGATGTTTTCTCAAAAAGGGAATACCTTGACACATTCCCAAAGAATATGAAATAGCGTGCCCCATTGAAGCCCACATTTAGTGCACATATCAGACTGGAGTTTTCCCATTTTACAAAGTTTTGTGGGAGTATAATATAAATCTTGTAGGATCTGGAACTGGAGTAACTGATAGCAGTCCCAACTGATACCCTTGTACAGTCTACTCCAAATTTGTGGCCATTGGCAGGGGGCCGTAGGGGTTGGGGGAAGGACTCTGTCCCATACATAGGGAGGCATGCCTTTTAATTCTCCCATCTAAGTGTGAAGCTCTATATAGAAAAAAGAGACATAATGAGAAATGGGCCTCATTGAAATTGTGCTGAGGATAGGACCTGCCATGTATTGGTCCCAAAGGCCATTACCGAGGCGTTGTATGACAGCGTGGGAAAATTGAAGGTATTTGAAGCAGAAAGAAACAGGTAAACTATATTTTTATCTTATATCAGAGAAGGCTAGCAACTTATAATTTTCAGACAGATCTATCACTCTTTTCCCAACCCCATAAGGCCAGAAGGAAGAAGTAATAACTTGACCTCCATTTTTTAAATTGGGATTGCCCAGAATGGGTTGGGAAGTATCCTACTCCAAGGAATAACCTGCAGTCTTATTGAGTTGCACTTGTGTCTGAAGAGATGCCATAATGGGCGTAGATTTAAGCTGACGAGGAACTTTGATAAGGGAAAGATAAGGTAACGCCATAATATCTGCACCAGATAGAGTACAGAGAGACTTTTCTATTTGTAACCTCAGTGGGGAGTAGTGGTTTGAGCATGGGTCGGGGGTAGATCTCATCCACTGTGAAACGACCGAACAATTAATCAAGAGATAATAAAGGTAGATGTTGGGGACCTGGAGCCCTCCTAACCCTTTTGACCTCTGTAATTTGGAAAGTGCCCTTTGAGGAGGTTTATTTCTCCAAATAAATTTAGAAATAATGCAGTGGACTTGGTTAAACCAGGATTTAGGGAGAAAATGATTAAGCATTTGAAGGGGATATAACAGATGAGGCAGAACATTCATTTTAACTACATTTATACGACTCCAGGGGGAAATAGGGAGTCAAGTCCAATGGTTCAAATCTGTCCTAATATGTGTTATTACCTGATCTAAGTTATATTGCTTCATTTTAGAATTAGTCTGAGATAAATATATACCAAGAAATTTTATCTTGTTTCTTATCCAAGAAAGCCCAAGATGTTGGATGTCTGATTTTAGAGTCTGGTTATTTAAGGGCATTACTTCTGTCTTTTACAGGTTCAGTTTGTAATTGGACAGTTGCCCAAAATCCTGAATAATACCCAGAGTGGCAGGTATAGAATTAGATGGGTGGGTGATATGAAGCATAATGTCATCGGCATACACCGACAATTTGCATTGGAGATGACTGACCGGGATACCAGAGATTAGTGGAGAGATCTTAATTTTCCGATAAGAGGTTCTAAAAATAAATTAGACAGATAAGGAGAAAGGGGACATCCTTATCAAGTTCCCTGTTGTAGTGTGAAAAAGAACTCCGTTACATAATGTATGGGCTAAAGGTTGAGTGTAGAGTATTTTTATCCGCTGAATAAATTGTACGGGGATATGATATCTTGGAAGTAGATTAAACAGGTAATCCCAGGACACCTGATCGAAACCTTTTTCTGTATCCAGGGACACCAAAACCAATGGAATATGGGAGTCCCTAGACACAGAAATGAGATGAGAGAGTTTGCGCAGGTGATCCGCCGATAGGTGTCCAGCCACAAAACCAACCTGTACAGGGCTCAATAGAGTCTGCCAGACCTGAGCCAGCCCAATGGCAAGAATTTTTGCTAAAATCTTCAGGTCAACATTTATGAGCGAAATGGGATGGTAATTTGACACCAGTGTGGGGGTCTTTGCCAGGCTTTGAGAGCACCACAATGGTGGCTACAGTGAATCCGTGGTCCAAGAGACCTTGTTTATAAATGTAGTTGTAAGTATTTAGGAGAGTTATACCTAATTGAGATTTAAAAGTTTTGTAAGAATTTGATGTGTAGCTATCAGGCCTGGGGTTTTATCAAGTGGAAGTGCATCAATAGCCTCGTGTACTTCTTTTAAAGTCCAGGGGGCTTGAAGAAGGGCTGTCTGATGCTGTGACAAGCAGGGAAGGTCTTTGTCATGGAGAAAATGATCTAAGTCAGTGCTACTAAAAGGTAAGGGGGAGTGTGAGTAGAGAGATCGATAATATGTTTGGAAACAGGAGACAATGTCTCTGGGGGAAGTATGTAAATTGCCAGTAGCGTCCCGGAGAGATGACACAATTCTGTCTGCTACTTACACCCTGAGCCGTAGAGCTAATAATTTTCCAGCCTTGTCTCCCTGATCGAAGTAGGTGATTTTCAATCTAAAAATAAGGTGTTTGGCTTTATCACTAAGAAGAATATTATACTGGAAACAAAGGCTTTCTAACTTTTCAAATTCAGTTGTAGTGGAGTAGGAGGAAAGGGATTGTTCTAAGGAACTAATTTGCTGCAACAATAAAGAAGATTCTTGGGAGATCTTTCTTTTTCTAATAGAAACCAGACAAATAATTTCTCCTTTCAGGGAGCACTTCAAAGCACCCCGTAATACATCAAGTTTTGACACGGAGGGAGAATTAAACTCATAAAAATTATCTATAAACCTTTGAAGATGATCTACCAAAGATATAGATTTTATTAATTGAGGGTTAAGCCTCCAAACTTTGTCATAATCCACTGAGGCAGGCAGGGACCAGTGTAAAAGGGTTGGATGATGATCGGATATCACTTTAGATAAGTAATTACAAGTTTGAACCCTTGATAGGTGCTCAGTCCCCAACAAGAAATAGTCAATCCTGGAGAGCATGTTATGGGGCAGAGAATGAAATGAGTAGTCTCTCTTTGAGGGGGAAAGGGCCCTCCAGGATCAGCAAGGCCCATAGTGTCCATCAAATCTCTCAAGGCCAGTTGTGCAGGAGTGAGGGGAGAGCACAGGGGGTTGGACCTATCCAAAGAACTAAATTCCAATCCCCACCAAGTAGTATAGGAAGAGTGGACCAGGGAGCTAAATTGGTCATAAGATTGGTAAAAATTGTGGGTCATCACAAACAGGACCATAGACAGATCCCAGTATCATCTCCGTATGACCCAAAATAGCTCTTAACAATATGTATCTGCCCTAGGGATCGACTACCAAGTGAAGCAGCCTAAAGGGTATAAGTCGTGGTACCAACACTGTGACTCCACATTTTTGGGTGTCCAGGCCAGCCCCCAGTATTTGTCCCACCCATGTTTGTCTTAAGCAGAGAATGTGTGAGGTAGGCAGATGGGTCTCCTGAAGAAAAGCCACATCAATATTAAGTTTATGCAGGTGTAGCAGTATCTTAGCTCTTTTAGTAGGGGAATGAGCATCTTTAACATTCCAAGAAAAGAATTTCAGTGTTAATGCCATAACCAAGCAATATATCCATATTTGCACTGCAAAAATAAAATGTTCTCATAGCAAAGAATACCAGGTCCCCAGTAAGCTATTTTAAAAGTACCCAGTGGTGTCAAGTATGAATCCCTCCCCAGTCCCCCCTCATTATGATTAGTTCCCTTTCCCAAATATACATATCCACCCAGAACCAATGCCCTTCAAAATCTTAAGCTTTAAAAATGGAATTTCAAAATGTCAGAGAAACCATATGGGAAAAATTGGATAATAAAATAACCCAAACGTCCCAACCCCCTTTTCCCATTTCCATATGTCCCCATTCCACAACAAAGTGAATAGCACCCCTAATGGGTTGACATAGTGCTGAGACTGCTACCTTTCACAGCCCCTGGAACATAATCATTGAAAACAATAACATCCAAACACATGCACATGGGACTGTTGTGGAGACCCTCCCCTCCCTAATCCAGTACGTACTGCTCTGTTTGGACAGCAGATTAAAACCCCACCACCCCTGCTTCCTGCCCCAACCCCCAACGTGATGAGAATGCCAGTAAGTAATTAATTACAGCCTCTACTTCAGAAGCAACAGAAACAAGAATACAAAAGCCAAGAGTCATAAGTAGGGCATATAAAACAAGGAAAAAAAAGAAAGTCTGTTTCGTCAGTCTGACAGTTCAACAGGCAAACAGAATATCCTTAATGGGAGCGAGTCAAAATAAAACCAAGCCACTAAAACCCTTGTAGAATAAAAATTCTGGCTTGTTGTACAGGAAAGTTTGTTACTGCACCTGTTCTGTACTGTAGGCATTTGCCGCCCTCTTGTAGCCATTCGTGGAAAGTGCAAGCAGTCGTCCAGGCAACCATTCAGACGTTTGTGGTGAGCTGAATGGGAGGAAAGAAAAACATCCATGGAGGTTCTCGACCACAGAAAACAAACTTTCGTCAGTCTGACAGATCAACAAGCCAACAGCATCATGTACCAATGTCGCATCTTTGATAGGATCGTGTAAAAAATAAAGAACCAGACGCCAAAACCACAATAAAATAAAAATCTGCTTGTAGTACAGAAAGGTCTAATACTGCACACGTTCTGTACTATAGGTATCTGCCACCCTCTTGTGGTCAATGGATGGAATTAACAGGAGTCACCCAGTCAAACCTGCACACGATCATAGTTAATTGGGAAACCCCCAAGGAGATCCTCCATCGCAGAGCATCAACAAATGCTGAATAGGTCCGGGAGCAGAGACTGTAGTGCTGGAGTAGCTTGTTGTGCGGTGTCAAAGGTGTGCCAAGTACCAGCTTGTTGGACAGCCAGGCGAGATGGATATTGCACTCGATACCTGATCCCTGCTGCTGTTAGCTTGGAGACTAGGGGAAGCTACTCCTATCTTCTCTATCTGACTGAAGCTGGTAAGTCTTGCACAAATCTTAATTGCTGGCCTCCCATAAAACTTGTTGCAGACCTCTAACTTGATCAAGGACGTGTGATTTGACAAGACAATTAAGAAATTTTAAAATGAGTGGTCTTGAGGGCTTTCCAGCTGCTGGTTTAGGATGAAGCGAGTGATGGGCCCTCTCTATAATATAAGTGGTGTTGTTAGGAGAGGGCCCAGCAATTTTCATGAGCATCTTCTGTAGAAAGATTATAGGTGTAGATCCCTCAGCTTCTTCTGGAAGGCCGGAGATTATAATGTTGTTCCTGCGACTTCGACCTTCCAGATCTTCTAACTTGGATTCCATTTTGTGAAGTTGTTGTCTCAGATTAACCATGTTGGGCTAGATTTTGTCCTTCCAGTTCTCCAGGGATGTAGTTCAGGCTGCAACATCGGAGATAGCACGGTTTGTGTCTGATAGCTCCACTCTAAGCGTTTTAAGTTCCACAGTGATATCTTGTAAGGCTGCTTTAAAAGTTTGTGTCTGGTAGCTCCACTCTAAGCGTTTTAAGTTCCACAGTGATATCTTGTAAGGCTGCTTTAAATGGTTGGAGTTCCTCCATAAACTTTTGTTCAGACAAAGGAGTCAGCATTTGCTGGGTCGTTGCAGATGCAGCAGATTTCGAGGAGGCACCGGGTTGGCATTGGGGTCATTTCGGCCCCTTCTCGGGAGTCTGTGGGGGACTATGCTTGGGTGGGGCCTGGCGCATTTCGGCCTCCATGATAGTGTTCAGCCCCAAATTGAACAATGAATACTTTAATGCTGTGCTCTGTATCCAGCCACGTAAACTTCATCTTGAACTAGTCGGGAGGTTCTTAGAAGTAAAGACTGCACTAGTTGAAGTAGAAAGATGAGGTTAGTCTGCTGTAATTAGCTGTAAGTTGAGAGTTGGAGCAGGAGCCGGATCGTGGAGATGCAAGTCTCACAAGAGGCATCACGTGATCTCCCTGCACAAAAGATTAATAATCAAGTTAGCCAGCCGGGGAGTGGGTCCCAAGGTGGTAGCCTGGGTAGCAAACTGGCTGCATAACAGGACTCAAAAGGTAATAGTAAATGGAACTCACTCCAAAGAAAGGGGGGTTACTAGTGGAGTACATCAGGGTTCAGTGCTGGATCCATTCCTCTTTAATATCTTTATAGGTGACATTGTAGAGGGTCTGGAAGGAAAAGTATGCCTCTTTGCAGATGGCACAAAGATCTGTAACACAGCTGATACACAAGAGGAGTGGAAAGGATGAGAAGGGACTTGACAAGGTTGGAGGAATGGTCAGACGTATGGCAACTTAGATTCAATGCAAAGAACTGCAAAGTAATTCACCTAGGAAACAAAAACCCAGGAGAAAAGTACACAATGGTGGGGGAAGTACTAACAACAACAAAAATGAAAAGGGTCCTAGGGGTAGTCATATCATATGACCCAAAGGCGGGCAAGCAATGTGAGAAGGCATTAAGAAGAGTTTGGGGCTACTGGAATGTATGGGGAGAGGCATCACAAGTAGAACAAGCATTTGTCAATGCCGAATATTGGCTTGCTGCCATTGGCAGTGCAGGAGTTAGGAGATGCATCATAGGAATGGCAGTCAAGTATTGAACTGATGCCAACTCATCCCCACCCTGCAGACAGTGACAGGCATTAGGGTGTCCCTTTGGGTGTTTGGTAGTGCAATGCGGGAAAACATGTTGGGCAGGATGTGAAAAATGACAGCTGCACAGCTCATAAGGAGGTGTAAAAAAATGCCAGTGTTGAAAATGTGGCATGTAAATATACCAAATTTGCGAAGTCACAAGGGTGCGTGGAAAATATGCAACGCATGCTTGCAACACTGCCATTTTATGGGCGTTCAGCACCAAATTTTCAACATAGGCATTTTAGCACCTCTGCTCATGTACAGTGTCACTGTTATTTCCTCAAAGTGTCCCAAGAAGTGATTTTGCATAGCGACCATGCTATTCTGCGCCGGAAGCGCGAAAACACATTTTGGGCAGGATATGTGAAATGATGGCTGTACTGTTCATCAAGAGGTGTGGAAAAATGGCAATGGTGAAAATCCAGAGTGAAAATATCACAAATGCATGACAGTACGAAGCAGCATGCAATCTGCCACCTACCGCCAGAATACAGTCATTTCATGGAGTATCATCACCAAATTTTCAACATAGGCATTTTAGGACCTCTGCTCATGAACTGTGTCACTGTCATTTTCATAATCTGGCCCAAACACTGATTTCCACAGCGATCGGTATTGTGCGCCAGACGCAGAAACACATTTTGGGCAGGATGTGGAAAATGACAGCTGTACTGTTCACAAGGAGGTGTACAAAATGACAGTGCTGAAAATCTGGCATTAAAATATTGCACGCAGTTATGAACTCAGTGAGCAACTGATCAATGCACGCCAGAAACAGGCATTTGCTGGATTTTTCCCATCAAATTTGGAATATAGGCTTTTGAGAGGCCACCTTATGAACACTGGCACTGTCATTTCGTAATTGGGTCCCAAAAGGTGATTTTGAGCAGTGACTGCGAAATCACCTTTCGAGGCCGATTAACACCATGACAGTGATAGAACTCATGAGGAGGGGCCCCAAAAACCGCGTGTTGAAAATTTGGTGCCAAAATTCCAAGAAATGCCCGAGATAAGCAGCAAAGTTGAAAAAACCCAGTTCATTCCATTATGCAGCTTACCGGCATTTCCTCAGTTCGTGGTTGGCTTTGAAGAGTGCAGACGTGTTCCCGGTCCACCAAGATCGCTGCACCAGACCCGGAGGTAAGCATGGGTGGGGGGTGAGGGAGGCAGGATGCACAGTGGGTGGGTGCAGGTGGAGAGGGGGCATCGAGACCACGAGGGACGGTTTTCGCTTTGCAGGGTGAAAAACAGGGAAAACCATTAAGTAGACAGTTTTCATTTTCCAGGGCATTTGGCATGCTGGGGTGGGCTCCCAGTGTGCCACCTGTTTTGGGGGTGTCAGCAGCCAATGGGGATTGGGCACCTCATCAGCACACAACATGGATAATGCCGATGGGGATTGGTCACCCCATCGGCAAACAAAGAAAGTGGGGGGCATGAGCAGACAGGGATTGAGCACCCCCTCAGAATTCTACATTTGGGGGTTATGCCGACGGGGAGGGCCCCCTTCAGCACACACAAAGACAGAGGGGTTACCAACAGGGGATTGACACCCCCGATATTGGCAGATATGAGGCGTGCCGCTGGCCGACCATACCATAATGGCAGCGAAGCACGGCAAGCAAAGAACCGCTGTATGACGAGCTTTGCTTGGATTGCAGCAGACCTTTGCTTAGATGTGCTTGCCCCATTATGTATGCATGGTGTGGTGCCGGGATGCAGGCTGATTTGGGAATGAGGGATGCACCTACTGATGCGTGCCCTGCATTCGCCCAACAGCGGCCACACTGCCAAATCTGCATTACCACAAGATGTTGCTTGCACACGCGCAAGCCAACATAAAAAGGGAAGAGGCTATCCCTCTGTACAGGCAGTTGGTGAGACCCCATCTGGAGTACTATGTCCAGTTTTGGATACCCCATCTCTGCAAGGAGATAGACAGGATGGAGGCAGTCCAGAGGAGGGCAACTGAAATGGTGCAAGGTCTGCAACAGAAACCATATGAAGACAGACTGAGAGAGATAAATATGTATACCCTTGGCAAAAGGAGTGTCTTTCAAGGAGCAAGTGTTTGATTTATGAAAAGACACTAACCTGCAATTGTTTTTAGAGAATTGGAATGCACAGACTCTAACCAGATGATCAAATGCCATCATAAACTAGACAGTGCCCCTCTGGGGGAGGACTCACTAAAGCTGAAGTGAATTGTAGCTTTGAATTTTACAGTGGGAGACCTCACAATTTTCCAATGTGTATACATAGTGCAAGGAATGGAAAAACCCTTATACTGTGATTTGGTGCTGACTTTTTGTTAAGGTTTGCCACCAGTGTCCACTGGACTTCTAACCAACCTTGACTGTGAACCAGTCTCAAGGGAGTACCTCAGCCATCAGCATGAGGTACCAGGTCAGAAATCAGATCAGGCCAGGCTGTACCACAAGTGTATCAAGTTGTAAGTGAACAGAGTGTTATCATACCAGGCAGGATAGGGGGTTTCTGCTTTGAAACTGAATGTTAACAAGCATTTGTCAATGCCGAATGTTTGCTTGCTGGTATTAGCATTGGAAGTGTAAGAGTTAGACAGGTGCAGAATAGGAATGGCAGTGAAGTATTGAACTTCATGCGAACCCCACCTCCACCCTGCAGAGATGGACAGGCAATGGGGCATGCCTTTGGGTTGTTGTGCATAATGCTCATGCCATTTCACCTCACTCTATCCTGCAGATACCGACAAGTGCTTGAGGTGTGCCTTGGGGTGTTCGGTTTCACAGTCACCCCATTCCATGTGGACAAACGCTGAAATGGGTGCAGTATAGGAGAAATGGTGAAGCCTGGGTCCGAAGAGTCTAAGGCACACCTCGATACCTGTCACTGGCTGCAGAGGCACACTGGGATTTGTCATTGTTGGATACTGTGACTGTTTACATTGCTACTTTAAAACCTGGGCAGCCCCCAGGCAGTAACTGCTGGAGTTGATTCAACACAGGTCAAGAAGCTAATAAGATATCAGCTCCTGTGTCTATCAGAGCATACAAAGGCAAAGCATCTTCCACAACCACTTTCACACACAGTCTGCTTCCCACCCCCGATAGACAAATCTTCCTAAAAGCAAGGGATCAGGGTTTGATGTGCAGTCTCCAGGAAGACCAGACCTACCGGAATATTTTATGCCTGACCTTCTCCTTACAGGTGAGTGTGAGGGGGTTTGCGGCATCATCCGTACTCCCTCTGCATGGCTGTGCACATGTTCTTGAAAGTGTCTTTGCTCTCACTGCACATATGAGTGAGTTATTGCTTGCCCCACCCCTCAGCATGGTAAACCTTTTGGTTCACTGGTGTGTCTCGGGGTAACTGCCAGTCTGACAGCAGGGTGGCTGATGAGGGAGAAGGGGTGCCCGGTATACCGTGAGTATAGTGACCAAATATGGGCGCCATGTCAAATCGGCGACTCATATTAGGAGCTATACTCATGGGCTACCCTGCAAGAGTAGCTACAGCACACGACTGCTACAGTACTGGATGACAACAGGAAGGGGGGAATAGCAAGGGGAAGGGAAGGGATAAGGAACAGGTTTTGAGGGACGGGTGTAGCTGCTCCCACTGAGCTAGCCATGTGGTGTGGTGGTGTGAGTGGCTAGCTGTAGTTCAGCAGGTACAGGGTTCATGACCAGGACTGGGTGCATAAAACTTTTGCCACTGCCTGCAGCTCCAACACTTAATTTTTCACACAATGCAGGATTTTTCCCCTCCCTGACATGCACCCCCCTGGAGTTGATAATTGTTATTTAAGGCCGTGCGGCCCCCCCGCAAAAGAACTTTTTTCTATTCCAGATGTCAGGTCACCTGAAAGTGTATATCACCAGTGCTTTTCGGCGATATACACTAACCATAATAGCAATTGCTATCATGACATGGATCCAGGGATGCCCTCAACAGTCTGCTCCCAGTTTGGTTGGGCAAATTTTACTTATTCCTTCCTAGGGGTCTCACTCCTAGTTTCATACCTTAAACTTTAAGGAGACAGTCTGAATAGGTTCATTCCTTTTGGGAGTGAAGAGGTCTGATCTCTGATTCAGCTGAGACATACAGCATTCTCTGCTTCAGGATATCTTCTTTTCCCTTACTCTTTAACTGCAGGCCTAGTCTACGGATCTGATATTGGGCAATTCCCAATTCTCCTGTCTCGGTAGGGCTGAGTAAAATTTACCTTCCACCAGTGGAATCTTGGCAAAACTATAATTTCATTTCCTTTAAATTTCATGAAATTTCTGCAAAAATGTTGGTAAATTTCACCACAACTTGTCCAAATTGCACCACATGCGGTATGACAACTGTCATAAGATCCATATAGAAGTGTACCATATTTGTGATCTCTGTGTTTAAAGGTGTCTAAATTATAAGCCTCCAAACCTTTGGAAATTTTAAAATTACATTTCACAAGTATGCAAACTGCAGGATTCTAAGCCTCATAACTTCAAAACTAGAGAATGGAACATCACCAGTTTTGTTAGGTTCATTGACTCTAAATATTAGGCTTTGAGGCCACCCCCATGTCCCAGCAGCAGCAGAGAATTGTGCTGCCATGCTGACGAGTCAGGTTCAGAAGCAAGCCCAGGAAGTCACGTCAAGAGGCAAGCCACGCCCCCAAAACCTGCCACTCGGCAGTGCATCTCAGTGAAAGATGGTTGGTGGCAGGTTCCACCAACAAAGAGACCTCTGCAGCTGGGCCCGGGAGCTTGCTCCGGTTGCAGGGGAAGCTGTGGCTGTGCGTGGCTGGCAGAGGCACCAAACTTACCAATGGGAGATGGGAGGGAAAAAAATGTAGGACACAAACACGGTAGCCAGCTGAATGACAGCTGGGTTCAGTCTGATCAGGGTCTATCCCTGTGAACAGGCTATGTCCCTGAGAGATGAGCTGCCGGCTGGGAGTAAAAAGCAATGTGGAAAAAAAAGGCTGTGTGTGTTAACTGTCTAGCTCCTGCTGAAAGGCTGGCCAAGTTATAAGCAGCCAAAGATTCCAAAATAACATCAGTAAATAAAGTTGAATTTCATGAACTTTTGTGAAATTGGGAAATGTTGTGATACTTTTTAATTTTTAATTAATTTATTTATTAAATCGGAATTACAACCCTTTGAGTCAAAGACTCATTTATAAAGGTTCCTCATCATACAGAAATACAGGACGGGGCAGGTAATACATACAGTGGGTGGAATGACAGCCAACAGTGCATGAAACAAAACAGAAATTTACACAATATACAGAAGGTGTAGGCAATCGTAATGAGACAAAGCTAATTTTTTTTGCAGGAGACTGGCCTATACATGGTGGTAGCTAAGCAGGAAGGAGAAACCAGTGATACGTATATATTACATTATACACAGAAAAAATGCAAACAATAGCAGAGAGAAGAAATGCTCAATTAGCAGGTACTGGCCTATACATGATTGTAGCTAAGCAAGAGAGAGAAGCACACAGATACATATACAGTGAGGGCAGTAGAGGTCACTTGGTTGGGGCAGGACCAGCAGGAGGCTATGTTATTTGTAATTGCAGCTACGGAGTTCAAAAGGTGGTTATAGAGGGCTGAATTAAAAGACCTGATTCTGTGTTCTGATGTGATGCTAGAAGGGAGGGTGTTAAACCAAGTGGGGGCTCTGTACCAGAAGGACCTCTGAGCAAGGGACGTCCTGACCGTAGGGACTAATAGTGTAGTTTTTGTAGCACTACAGGTGGAGACAGTAGGTGAGGAGGTGCTGACCAATTTAGACAGACCGGGGGGTCAGGCCGCAGTGGATTATTTGGGTGAGCAAAATGGTCTGGTAGAGTAGTCACTCATCAAAGGAGAGAAGGTTGGACAAGGAATAAAGGGTACAAGTGTGGGTGGGCCTGTCAGCCCCTGTGAGTAGCCGACAGGCCTTGTTGATTGAGAACTTGATATTACCCAGTGTGGTGTTGTCTGCTGCACTCTATATCAAAAGTCTATAGTCCACTAGGGATAGGACTGATGAGTCGATGGCGAGTCTTAGCACTTCTGGGGGGAAGACAGGCTCTGTGCTGGTAAAGTAAGCCTATGCATGTATTTATGACAGTGCAGAGGGTATGGATGTAATCATGAAAGGTGAGGGCAGAGTCAAAGAAAATGCCTAGGTATTTGTATGAGGTAGCCTGCTCAAGAGGGTGGTGGGAGAATGACTGAACTGACAGTGCCACACCCTTGAATTTGTTATGGTTGTGGGTGATGAGCAGGGATTTTGTTTTTTTAAGGTTAATTATGAGACTGTGGTCAATGAACCACTGTTTTGTCTGCACAAAAGAGGTTTGTAGAGCAAGCTGGAGTTGGGCAGGGTCGGAGTGGGATGCGAAGAGGACTGCATCATCTGTGTAAAGGAGTATGTTTTCAGAGGAGGCATTGGGCAATGTGTTTAGGTATAAGCTAAAAATTAGTGGTCCAAGAATAGAGCCTTGGGGGACTCCAGAGCAGACCTGACAGGGGCTAGAGAGGATATTGTTGATTTTTATACATTGGGTTCAGGCAATGAGGTAGTTGGTGACCCAGCTTACAGGGCCTGGAGTGAAACCAAATTGTGTGAGGGTGCTAATGAGAAGAGGGTGGCAGACCGTGTCAAAGACCTTCGACAAATCAATGAAAACTGCACCAGTGAGGTACCCTTTGTCCAGGACTGAGTGAAGGAATGTGAAGAACTCTATGAGGGCAGTTGTGGTGCTGAAACCATGGTGAAAGCCATGCTGCTCCATGCAGAGGAGGTTGTGAATGGTGAGGTAGTCCATTATTTGGTCAGCAACGATCTTTTCCAGGGCTTTGGAAAGGGGGATGAGATTGGCCTGTAATTTCCAGGGAGGATCGGTCACCGCCCTTGTGTATGGGGTGATGAGTGCCTTTTTCCAAGCTTGGGGAAACTGGCTAAGGCAGAGGGAGAGGTTGAGAAGGTTGGTGGTGGGGGGGTGGGGCGAGAACAACATCTAGAGTAGAGCGGAGGAGATTGAGATCAAGAGAGTCGCTGCTGTGTCTGGCACCATTTAGATCTTTAAGTAGATAGGGTTTTGCACCAGATGGGGAGAGAATTCAGAAGTAGAAAGATGGGTGTTGGAGAGTGGTGAAGGGGGTCAGGAGTGGGGTCAAAAAAATTGGCAGGTAGGGTAGAAGAGAGATCTGAAAAAGCATAATTTAGACCATTTGCAATATTTTGTGGTCAGTGGTGATTGCATCACCAGTATCGAGCTGGGAGGGAGGCAGAGACTGGGTTTTACCATTAAGTTCCTTTTGGTCGTCCCAGACCTTACTTGCAGAGTCCCAGGTAGAGGCAAGTGTAATCCTATAGTATGCAGCTTTTGCACTATGGATAGCCTAGGTGCACTTGTTGCGGACAGCTCTGTAGGCTTGTCTATCAGCATGTTTCCCAGACTCCATGACTGTGTGCCAGAGGTTGTTCCTGAAATGCATTTGCTCAATGACAGCATGGGAGATCCAGGGGGAGTTGTGTTTCTTAACTAGGAATCTGGAGAGAGGTGCACAGGCATTGCAAGTTCTGTTAAATGAGTGAATGAAATAGTTAAGGGTGGTGTTAATATTGGGGGCAAGCTTTATTGGGGACCAATCCCAGTTTGCAAGGTGCTCACAGAGTAAAGCAAGGTTACCAGGGGGCAGCCTTCTCTGGGAAAAGAAGACAGGCTTAGGCATCACCAGGTTACATGACCAGGAAAAAATGACTGGGCAGTGATGACTAAGGGCATTCAGCAGTACTACCATGTTAGTGATCTTATGGGGCCTGTTTGAGAGTACCTGGTCCAGTAGGGTGGCACTGCCAGTAGCTGGGTGAGGGCGGGTGAGGGACGATACAAGCTGGATGAGATAGAGCACAGCAAAGGCATCTTTGGCATTGGTCACAGAGCTGGCGAGCCAGTTTATGTTTAAGTCACCCATTATAATTTGCTCCATTTTGCTAGGCTGATGGGAGATGTAGTCTAGGAGAGATTGCAAGGCATGATTCTGGTGGTGTGGGGGAATCTAGGCAGTGGTGGTGATAAGGGGCTCTTGAGGAGCCCGGGGTGACCTTTATTGAGATAGCCTGGGCACCATGTTCTAGCTGGGATTTTGGGAGGAGGAGGAGGCCTAGGAGGGAGTTCCATAGGTAAATGGCACAATCCCCCTCATGTTTCCCAACTCTGTCCTCTATAAAGAGCGAGTATCCCAGTAAGGAGATGAATGAGTCAAGAGTCGATTTGGACAGCCATGTTTTGACTAGCGCCAGCACATCTGGTTGGCGCTGAGCAACCCAGACTTATAGGTCAGCAAACTTTTTTAGCAGACTGCAGACATTAATAGAGGCAAGTTTGAGTCCCATAGTTATGGGGAGATGGGTGTGGTTGTTTGGAAGAGGGCCTGGGTTAGGGTGGACATTACTGGAGAGAAGGAGAAGTAGGGCCATGAGCCTGAAAAGTGCCACTGTATGCTTATGAAGTCTGGTGACAGTACCCTTGGTGGAGGTCATGGAGTGAGAGACAAGAATGGGAAGGGACCGGAGGGTGAGGATGGCAAGGAACAAGGGTGGCCATGGAAACCGGGAGCAGGTAGTGTTGAACAAGTTGGAGGGGATAAGGTGGTCTGGGGGTAGTCCGAGTGGGGGCACGGTGGCTGGAGTCCATGAGGTAAGGGCAGGTTGGGTGTTGGGCAGGGATGGATCAGGTGTAGTACTGGTATGGACATTAAATAGGGTGTTATGTAGAAGCATTATTGTGAGAAAGGTAATGAGTGTAAAATGAGGGTAGGAAATATGGGGTTTTAAGTGATGTAACATAATGGTGAGAGATGGATGTTTAGTTATGTTGGTGCAGTGGTAGGGCCATGGACTCTGCTGCAGCAAGTACAAGGTTTGAAACCCTTGTGAGGTGACCTTGTGGGGATATAGAAAGTGGAAGGGTTGGGCTAGGCCCCTAGAAAAAAAAAATGGGGTGAGGAGATGAAAAAGGGGGGGGCAATAGTGACTGCTAGAGGTGGTTGCTGGTAGTGTGCTCTGAGGGTGGGTGGTTGTGGTGTCAATAGGAGGGGGCACATGATTGAAACCTTTAAGTACATGAAAGGAATAAACAAGACAGGTACAGAGGGGCTGTTCAAAGTAGAGAGGGGAGGGAAGTGTCAGGTCACTACCTTAATGACAAACCATGAAGAACAGGCATGGACATCACTGTGCACTAGCCTGAATTCTAGCTATATGCCACATAGCAAGTAGAGCTCACTGACTTAATGACTTGTGGAAGCACATGCACATGTAGCATTCTTTCTGCACAGTGCCACCTGCTGACTCTTTTACAAAACTGTAGATAACAATGTATTTTTTAACTTTCTGAAAACAGTGGCGCCCAGCGATACCAGGTCTTTCCATTAGTTGTGACTTAGACCATAGTGATAGAAGTATCTGGCTGTCTTTAGTCATGATGGAGTCTGATGCTGGGCATCACTGTCACAGGAATGTTGGAGGGGTATTGCAGGGTCATGATGCTAGTGCAGGTAACGTGATTCAACAGTAAAAAGTACTTTGCGAAAGTTAGATTCTGCAAGTGGAAACTTAGTGGCATTACCTATTACATGTCCATGAATTTTTGAGACAATGTTTGCAGTTAGTATCCACAATACATTTTAACTTACTAAACCACATACAGAAACATAGAAATTTGCTGGCAGAAAAGGACTCATTGGCCCATCCAGATTCAAGGATATTTTTACTTTGGTGTGCATGCCAAATTTTGAGTGATTACCTGTAATAGCAGTGCAACTAGAAACATTAAAATATTTTGCAAATTGTTACACAATTTATCAAATAATTAAATTGTGAAATTTTTGAATTCCTGTAACTTACAATAACTTGCAGTTTATACAACCATTTGCCTCTGTTTAGCAGTTTCAATGGCTCTTACAAGAAAGTATATCCCTTCCCCAAAATTGCTCCCCCTTCCTGGCCTCCCTTGATCTCTCACAGAGTGTAAAGGATGCTGAATGCTGTCCATGGGTCCCTCTCCTATGCCCCCAAGGGGCTTGTATCTCTGATCTACTCCCTTCCCCACCATCCTAAAGGGGTATCTCTGGGACACTACTTCATCCCCTTCTCCCTGGTCCTACCAGTCCCCGTGCATGGTTCCTCGCATCCTGAGGGGGTTTCCAGAGACATGACTCTTTCCCCTCCTCCACCTCACCCCTCCCTCCCTTTTTCCCTTTTCTTTCACATAAGCACTTGTTTACTTATTAACCTGGCACTTATTATTGTTCACCATTTCTACATGTTATGTGCAATACTGTTATAATGCTGTTTGTAACACTTGCCTTACAACTGTATGTTAATGTTGATCTTGTAACTTGAATGTTTAATGTCTCATTTTTATTGTACCCCTTCCCCCCAGGTCGCACTGGGAGATGAGTGACTTGTTGCTCAGTATGCCTTCCTGGTGAAACATTTCAATAAATAAATAAATATATACTGGCCCAGATATTCAAAGGTTTATGCTAACGGAAAGGGTTGCGCCATAACTCCAAAAATGCCATTCTGGCGATATTCAGAAGGGGCCAGTTGTGCCACCGAAAACATGCTGAGCAACAGCGTTAATGGAAATGAAGGCATGCGCAACCGAAGGGGGCGGGTCCATGCATAAAGTGCTCAATGCGATATCCGAACACTTGCTCAATGCGCAAGAGTGGCTCAGCCGGAAGTTGCGCAGTACCGGATTTGAGCCAAAATAAAA
Organism: Neoceratodus forsteri; assembly: GCA_016271365.2. Taxonomy (NCBI): domain Eukaryota; kingdom Metazoa; phylum Chordata; order Ceratodontiformes; family Ceratodontidae; genus Neoceratodus; species Neoceratodus forsteri. Next base: position 48,179,759 of record CM028129.1, on the reverse strand, counting down.
AGGCTCAAGGAAGCGGCGCAAGAACCCTAGCAGGCCGCAAACTGGGGGAGAGAGACAGAAGAGAGAGAGAGAGACAGGAGCTGGAAGGGCAGAGAGGGACAGTGGGTCCAGGAGGACAGAGAGGCCAGTGGGGGGTGCCCGGTGCAGTGGAAGCAGCAGTGGGGCAGAGGGTAACACAGGAACAGCAGCTGGGGGCAGAAGCCAGGGAGATGGACAGTGTCAGCTTCCACATGGAAGCTGTAATGAGGGAGGTGAGACACCATGCTGCAGGGGAGGTGGTCATGAGGGGCCCGTCGGCGGTATGCCCCCGACAGGCGGTATCTTGCCCACATCAGCTTCGAGCTGTACACAGACATCGAGATTGTGGCCCGGTACCGCCTGAACAGGGCAATACTGAGACGGCTCTGCGAGCTGTGCAGTGATGTGATGCAGGCACCCTCACGACGGAGTCATGCTCTGTCCCTGGAGACCAAGGTGACAGCCTGCATGTGCCTGCTCGCCACGGGCACCTTCCAGAGGCCGACAAGGGACACCACAGGTATTACACAGTCGGCTGTCGTCACGCATCCTCACCCACCTCATCAGCACTGCTGCCTCATGCTGCGGAGTACATCCATTTCCCCAGCACCGCTGGCAGAGCCGTGCACAGCAAACATGCAGGAGTTCCACAGGAGCACGTGATCGCTGCTGGCGGTTAGGGGGCCAGACTGCACCCATGTGGCTATTCACACGCCCACCCGCCCCGACGGCCAGGCTTATCGGAACCGAAGGGGTTTTCCAGCACAACTGCCAGGTGGTGTGGGCATGCCACTGGGCCATTATCAATGTCTGTGCCACACCCTGGCGGAGCACATGATGCCTTCATATGGCACCAGTCTGCACCAGCCATTGATTCGAGAGTGGGAACATCCCACGTGGTCATCTAGTGGTGGGTACACATGTATGGAATGCAAACCCTGGGCAAGGTTAATGACACAGGTGCCATGGTAGTGGCACACAAGGATATGGGCAATATGGACCTGACATGACACTGATCTCCACTATCTCCACACAGGTGACTGCGGATACCCACTCCATCCCTGGCTGCTCACACTGCACCGGGCGCCCACCACCCAGCGCAGCTATGTTTCAATGAGGCACATGCCGCAACACGTAACATCATAGAGCCGGGTGTTTGGGATGCTCAAGGCACTTCCGATGCCTGGACACTCTTCCGGCGGAGCCTACAGTACAGCCCCAAAAGGCCTGTGGGATATTCCTGGCCTGTTGCATCCTGCACAACATGGCCAAAGACCATGGGATAGCCGACAGGTCCAAGAGGGGAGACAGCGATGGGGACGCCAGTGGCGCTGGTGATGTGGGTGATGAGCAGCCCCTAGGACGGAGGGACTCCTCGACTGACCCGCAGGCCCAGCTGCACCGGGACACCATTTCAGAAGAGCACTACACCCAACACAGGTAAGGCAAGGGACATGTGCAGGCAACACTGTCCATGCGCAAACCACAGGCACAGGGGAACACACGTGCATGAAGATCAGGGAGGTGAAGGTTCCAGGCATACCAACACACCAGCAGAGAGGGGTGAGCACACATATGAGACACACACACACACCAGGCAGCATACATGGGCAGCAGCACAGCACTGCGGAAATGACATTGCCAACACACAGCACCACCTACCACCCCACCACCTGGACTGTCCACGACGTGTGTCAGGACCTGGGCACCCTTGCACCTTGGTGTACAGTGCAATGCAGGCATCATCATGCACACGCACCTATGGACAGCAGTTGGGAGAGTGTGGTGGTCCGTGTCAGCTTGGTGAGCAGAGCACCCAGCAGTGCACTGCCCACCATGACACACATTGCACACAGGGCAGCACCAGACAGGCCCTGCACTGGGAGACAGCTCAGTCAGGTAGCACTGTCCCACGGCCACCACAGATGCGGGGTGGCCCCGCCGCGGGCCCAGCAGCACTGGCAGGCTGAGCAGGGTACATCGGGTGGTGCTGGTGCACCACCAGGGGTCCCACTGCGCTAACGCCACCTGCCCGCACAGGGTCTGCATCCTGCCAAACAAACTTGCACCAGGGTGCTCGGGATGCCCACAGCAGAACCCGCCGACAGACCTGGTGTCGGCACGATGCCGGAACGGGAGTGGAGAGTGCACTGTGGGTGTGTGGTACAGGGCACCTGACAGTGTGGCCAATGCATCCGCGACAGAGACCACTGCCTGGGTCAGCCTGTCAATGGCAGCGGTCACATCCGTCCGCATAAGGACCAGCTCGGCTCGGTCCTGAGCACACTCCCTGCTATGCCACTCCACGGACACAGACAGTGCCTCCACGGACCTTGCAACCCACCCCTGCAGCTGTACCGACTCCTGCAGCAGGCGGGTGTGCGCATCCAATGGGTACTGTGCCCCAATGGCATCGTGACCCTCAGGGTGTGGACGGTCCTGCTGCACAGCACCCCTGAGGGTGGGCGCTGTTCGCCAGACCAGGTATGGGCAGATCAGCGCGGTGGACATGTGCCACTGCTTGACACTGTACCTCCAGACCTGGTGTGCGCACTGCTGCCGCCTCCAACTGCTGAGCCCCAGGTCCACCTGTTCCACCTCCATGCTGACAACAGTTCCAGACACCTGCACAGCCACTGGTGCTGCCCCACTGGTGCTGACAGGCACAGCCTGGGACTGTGCCAGCATGCTGGTACACAGTGTGAACCAGAAGGCCCAGGGCACGTGTTGGCCTGCCATGTGTCCGCTATGGGACACACACCTATCACTGCCCATTGCAGGCCTGCTATCATCAATGGTGCAGGTGCGTGCCACTGCCATAGGCACAGCATGCTGGCATACCTGCATGCCAGACTGCTGTGACACAGGCTGTGCACCCCTGCACCTGTATCACTGACACCAGAGTTGTCGGCCCAGCCTGCATGCTGCTGCAGTGCCTGCAGGCTGGTGGCGGAGGTGGATGGTCCCTCCTCCACATCCAGCAGGTCTGCCTTACTGTCTGGACCCACCACCACCACCGTCTCCTGCAGATGAACAGGATCTGTAACAGAAAGAGAGTACATGTGAGTGCATGTGAACAACAGCCCCCAACAACACCACCATGTCATACCGTGCAGTGATGGGCTTCCACCTGTCTGGAATCCTCCGCCAGGTACGCCCGCAATGGCACTCGGCTGCATGGCCGCGACCAGTGTCTCCTCTGTAGGGGTCAGCTGCAACACCACTGGTGGGCCCCCACCAGTGCCAGCACGTGCCGCCCTGAAGGCTGCCACCTTCTCCTTCAGCCTCCTGCGGTCAGTCCCCATCTTCTTCCTGCATTCCTGCACGGAGCGCTGGTGGCTTCCGTGCAGGTTGACGGCCCGAGCTACCCCCTCCCATGCAGCTGCACGCTCCTGAGGGGTGCCCCTCCATCCACTCAATAGTGGCTCATCCTCCAGGTAGGCCTGGAAGAGGGCCTCTGTCTCTGCCGCGGTGAAGTTCGGCCTCCTCCTACGCCCGCCGTCCACACCTCAGCTTGGTTCTGGTCAGTCATGGTGATCTGTAGGGTGGAAGTGGACACCTGTCACTGTGCAGTCGACAGCATTACCCCATGAGCATAGCTGCGGCCGGGGTGCGGGAGCCCCCGTTTCCTCTCTCCGCATGGCAGATACTGATAGAAAGGTGCCTTGTCCTTTCTATGCCCTTTTCATGCTCAGCTCTCAGCCTTTATCATCCTCCGCCCATGAGCATTGTCCTGAGCATCACACAGCATGTAACTCACCTCTCACCTGCAGTAACCAAATCTGGCCAGCACAACCCACTGTCGCATTTTTATAGCGCAACACATGCAAATGAGGTGTGGCTCAACTTTAATGACATGCTAATCGCGCCACTGCGCGCTTTGAATGGTTGATCGGATGATTTGCATATGTCGGTTGAATATCGCGTATTGCGCTTTGCATACGGAAGGAATCGGCTGAGCCAATGGCGCAGGTTTGTAGCTGCGTGCCACACTGCATTGCGCATGCCCAGACAGCTTACGCATGCGTCTATCGCGCTGCAGACCTGCTGAGCACGATAGGCGATTCAGGCCATGGCCACCATTGTGCCAGTGGCGCTACAGCACTGGGCACTATATGGCGCTGTGGCACTACTGTGCGATAGTCCACTGTGGCTGGTGCGTATCTCTGCAGTCACGCAGGATGCCTATACGTCCGGTGGCGCTGTGCATAGCCTTGTGTCATTGCCGTGACCTTGTGTATGGCCTCTGACCCCTGGCGCTGTTTGCATGCCATGTGTACGTCCCTTATTGCGCTGTCCGGTGACAGCCAGGTACAGTGACGGCGCTGCTCGAACAGCATGATTGGAGCCTGTGGTGGTCTATTGCGCAACAACTCATCGCGGGTTACGTAAGAAGCGGGCGATATTGCCTGTTGTAAAGTTGGTGCTATGGCACGGAGAAGGGCAGTGTCCTGGATCCAGCTGGAGGTGGCCAACCCAGGCCCTGGTGGAGCCCCCACTGTGAGGCATCGTATGGTGAGGCCCCTCACCATGCCTGGGACACACGTGGTGGCAGCAAGTGGCCTCTGACCTGGTGGAGGTCACTGGCCGGGCCGGTCAGCTGAGCAGTGCCGCACCGGTACAGTGACCTCCACCGGAGGGAGCCGAACTTTGACGCGCGCGGTCGTGGTGCCAGGTGGGCATAGTCCCTAGGCCAGGTGAGTGTACCATCTATGCAGCTATATTCTCTGTAGGGTGTGTGTGTGCTTGGGTGGCTGTGCATAGGTGCCGCTCGGACACGGTTGGCTGTGTCAGTGTGTACAGCTGTGCGATGGATGGTTATGGCTGTGTGAGCAGGCACTCTCACTGGGGCAGGGGGCACTCTGCTTTTGAGTCACACTGATGTTTGTCTCAACATATGTCTCCCACAGGGTGGATTTTGAGGACGCCGGGCGAGGGTGAGGTGGGCCGTGCCAGGGCCCCGGTGCCAGGGGGTGTTGTGCCCCAACCACAGCAGCAGCAGCAGCAGCAGCAGCGGCAGACCCAGCTGCTGGAGCAGTGTGAGTATCATTACTTCATGGATGCTATTGCATGCTGGGGGGGGCAAGACCACCAGCCATGCACAACACAACCAAAGGGGAGGTCATAATTCCACTATACAAGACACTAGTGAGGCCCCACACTGGAGTACAGTGTATACAGTTCAGGAGACCATACCTACGTATGGACATGGACTGGGTGAGAGGGTTCAGAGGAGGGCAACACGGATGGTGCATGGATTGCAGCACAAGTCCGATGAAGACAGGTTGAAGGAACTGAACATGTACTCCCTGGAGGAGGGAGGGAGAGGGGATATGATGGGGACATACAAGTATCTTACAGGGGAACAGAGTGCATGACAACACTATTTTTCAGCGTAAAAGATGTTCCAGGACTAGAGAGCATGGGATGATGTTGGAGGGGACGATTCGAGGAAACATGAGAATGAATTTCTTCACAGACCGGTGGTGGACAAGTGGAACACCCTGCCAGAGGAAGTGGTGGGGCTGACTTGGTCACGGGATTTAAGAATGCATGGGATAGCCATACAGGAATTCTGGAGGTCAGGGGTAAGGTGCAACAGACTTATAGGAAAACAGAGTGAACTTACAAGGTCAAATGGGCAGACTGGGTGGCCCATAGGCCCTTATCTGCCGACACTGTCTATGTATTTATGTATGCAGGCATGACACAGGTGACATGCATCACTGTGCAGTATCACAGCACGTCTGTGTATGCATCACTGGTGGTCCAGGCATGCACTGGGCAATAGCTGTGTAACTGGCATCACACCACGTTGCCACATCACTTGCAGCCTTGTTTGTGCTGTGATGGGCATGGGCAGTGTGTGTGTGCAGTGGTGCGATAGCTGGTGCTGCCTGTTTGTGATGGCCATATGCATGTTCACTGTGGGTGGGTGCATGCCATCACAGGTGCAGGACATTGGGCTATATGGCTTGCAGGTTGGGTGGTGTTCAGGGTTGTGGTCAGTCTCAGCCATTGACTGTGTTCCCATTTTCCTGGCCTCGAGGTACTCAGGAGGATTTCGAGGATATTCAGCACTCACCCAGATTTCAGTGGAGAACCAGGCGATACTGCAGGCCACACAGTGCCATGGTTCCAGGAGGCGGAGGCACAGGACGGGACACCAGCAGGGGAAGACCGGCAGCCAGCTGAGCCATAGGCCACATTCCCTTCCCACTTCTCCCATCCCTATCACCCTGCCTTCCCTCTCCAGGTTTTTATTCTCTCCCTTGAACACTCCTGCCTTTTACCCGTCCCCCACTTGTACATAGTTTCACCTGTTTATATGTTAATCTTTAAATATACATTTCTATTTTGATACGACTGCTGTGTTGGTCTGTGATTTGCAACTGGCTATGGGTGTCGTCGAGGTGTACATGCCATCTGGGCTGGTATGGTCCTGGGTATATATGTGTGTGTGTGTGTGTGTGTGTCCATGGGGAGGTATCACCGGCATGGCATTGACTTTCTGTTGGTCTTGTTGCCTGCTGCCACCCACTGCTGGGTGCACAGGGTGGTCTGGCTGGTATGCTTCTCTGCAACATGGGGTTGACGTGGCAGGGGGATGCATGGTGTTTCTGCAGTGCCAGTCACTGCACATGAGCGTGTCTTGGGGTCACGGCAGGGTGTGCTGTGCGACGGGGGCTGATGTGCACTGTGGTTGTCAACCCCTGTGTGTGTGGCACTCCGCCTGCCAGTGGTTGTGCTGGGGTGTCATGGCTCTGCTATGCTTTGTTGGCTTGTCCCCATGGGCACGGCGGATCATCCGCCCCACCCCCAGTGATGTGCTTGGGGTGTGCCGTGTGGTGTGGGTTCTGCAGTGTGTTCCTGTGCCCATGTGTGGCATGGCTGGCGGTGGGCCCCAGCCTGCCTCCCTGGATGTGCAGTTCCATTGCTCTGGGGGCTGTGCTTTGCGCTTATGGCAGTTCTGGACTGCTCAGCTGAGCTTCCTGGTTGCGCCATAGCGCAACATTTTGGCTCAGCTTCTCCTTCCTGGTTGCGCGATGGCGCAGTATGTGCGATATTGAGACGTTGGTTGCTTGCGCAATTTGCTCTGCTCCATGTTTGAATATCGCACCTGTTGCGCATTTGCGCAACTGGTTTGCACTTGCTCCTGCTGTTGCACCAGTTTTGAGCGCAGTTTGAATATCCAGGCCACTGTATATAAATTTTCTAGTATCTTGCTCCAAAGGTGGCAAGCATAAACATATTTCAGACATTTTCACAGGAATAATACATTGTCAGAGTCTGAGCCCCTATAACTTCCCTGGCCCTCATCCAAATGTCATGCAATGTGGAATCATTTTAGGGTCTTCTCCAAGCAATATGCATGCCACATTTCTGGCCTCTAGCTATAACACTGACTGATTTATGAACAAATTATTTTAGAAAATTCTAAAACAATTCATGAAATTTAGCAGTTTCACAAAACTTCTGTGAAACAGGAATTTGCAAATTTCACCCCATCTTATGTCTCAGTCAACCCTTATGTCAATTTTTCTAGCTCCTGGTCCTTCTGCGCCAACAGCTTCTTTAGATGTCTTTTACTAAATCCGTATTTTCTTTATCTAATTGGAGGACGGTTACCTGTTCCAGAAAATTCTGTCTATGTCTGTGTAACAGCTCATGTGGCTCATTTTGGACAATCAGCTAATAGCTAAGCGCCTGATCTTTCCTCACTAGCAATTGGTGATTTTTCTCTAGCTCTTATGGTTTCTGTTCTGTAGCCTCCTGCTGAACTCCATCTGCCTTTGCACTGGCAATCTCCTTGTTATATTTCACCAGAAACACAGGGAGGCAGTATAGTGCAGTGGTTTAAGGCTCTGAGGTGCAAATCTGATATACATCCAGCAGACCAGACCTGGGTTTGAATCCCACAGCTTCTACTTGCACACTGTGTGACCCTGAACAAAGCATTTAACTTCCCTGTGCTCCCAGGTTGCTCCTGTAAAAAAGCTTTCAGCTTAGTGTGCTACTCCTGGTTAAATAACTGAATTAAAAAAAGAGTCAGAACTTGTGACCTACATCTTTCTTTGTTTGGGAATGATATTTCTCTATTACTGTTTTTTTTTCTAAATCTGCTATCCTTGTATCCTGTACTTCAAACAGCTGTGTTATGACTGGGTGGGCAAGGACAGTCCCTCTCTCTTTCAGTTCTTCTAACTGGAGGCCTACATTCATGGCTTCTTGACACATTCCTTCAAAATGCAAGGTTAACTATACTTATATTATCTCAAAGGCATTGCATTTTTCTTCAGCTCATGTACTTTTTCCTTGAGTAATGCCTTTTCAGCTTTCCATTCTGCATGGCAGGCTTGGAAGTCTGTCTATATTTGTATCTCATTTCTCAATTGTTGACACTCAGTATGTATACCATCCAACATTTCTTGTAACATGAGCTGTTTCTCTGACATCTTGTTCCTTTTCTCTTAATAATTCTGCTGTAACAGTTTGCAATTCTCTGTGTTTTTGTTCCAAAGTAGCAGATTTCCTGCGATTCTCTTAACTGCCTCTCAAGGGCAGTTGCCTTTTGTCTACTGCTGTTGTGGTATGTGAACTGACTTTCCCATACTGCCTGTTGTTATTTTAATAACTCCTTTTGTAAATACTGTATGTGACCCTGTTGCTTGTTTCAGCTAGATTTTGCAACAGCTTCTGTGCTCGTTCCCCCAAAGTCTGTTTCTTAATCCTGTATTTGTGAGTCTGGGCATTTAGTAAACAGGTATTGGAATAAAACGCTGCTGAGCAAGTGCCTAATGTCTCTAGGGTCTTTGCTTTAGCTTTGATACACCACTGTGTATTAAAGGAAACCCTCAAGGTCTTATCCAGTTCCTCTGCTCAGTAAACTTTATACTCAGCAACACATTTTCTTTGTCCAAATCCACTCAGTCCATATTTTGATAAATAATGGTTAGAATTTCCGTTGTAAATCATCAGCTCCTGGAATTTATACAGTTGAGATAACTGCTTATGCAAATGTTACTCTGGCTTCAAAAATCTCATTTTCCCAGTCACACAAGAACACCAAACAAACCTTGTTACAATTTCTTGCAGGGAGTCAAATCTGGTTGACCTAAGGATGCTGTCCAGGAGATGATGTGTGGTGGCTGAACCCACGAGTCTAGCTTTCCCGCACACTTTTCCAGATATTTGTCTCTTGGTGGTGGTGATAGAGCTGATGAGAGAACCTTTCATTATAGAAATGATTTGGGGGTCACGTGATGTGCTGAGTCGAGTCAGACATCCTCTGTGCTGCTCCTAGGCCCGAGCTAAAAATCTGGTGTTAAAACGTCAAGGGTCTGCCTAATTCGATCGCTTTATTATTATAAGTGTGAGTTAACCTACGTCGGGAGCTCGGGCTGTAAATTGTCTTAAAATAACTCGAGTACACTTGTTTTAAGGCCTTGCTTGGTGCACTGCAATCGGGAGTAGCAGGTCAGGTTGGTAGTCGAGATGGAGCCCGGCCACTGAGCCCTCGCTGTGAGATCCACCACGACCAAAAGGCCTAAACCACAATCCCTATCCTCACGGAACCGGAGGAAGAGTTAGACAGAGGAGGGTGTGGTCAGTCTAATGAGGACCTGCAGGAAATTAAAAGCTACTCCAAGGATTAGTGGTGGATTTTGCTGCTGTGAAACCAGCACTACAATCTCGCGACAGCGTATGGGGGATGCTGAAGCCAGGATTGCTTCTCAGGAGAGAAAAGTGTTGATGATGGAACAGGAATTGATTTTGGCTAAAAAACAAATTAAGAAACTTGAGGATCGTATGGATGACCAGGAGTCAAGAAGTTGGAGAAATAACCTGATATTGGCTGGGTTGCCGGAAAGAGCTGAAGGGGCGGACTGTGTTTCTTTTATTCAAGACCTGCTCGAAGTTGCTGGGCCAGACACCATTTGGGAAGCCTATAACCTTGAGAGGGCCCATAGAGCACTATGGAAATACCCCGGAACGAGACCCAGGGTGATTATCATGAGATTCCTCAATTTTAAAGAGAAGATGCATGTGCTGTGGAAGGCCAGACAACTTAAATCTCTTCAATGGAATGGCGCGACGCTTTGGATGTTTCAGGATCAAACCCTTCAATCAGAGAGAAGCAGAAGGAATATAGGAGATTAAGAAAAAGCTTTATTTAGCTGGTATTAAATTTTGTCTGCAGTACCCAGCAATGCTGTTGGTGAGACTACAATCTGGAGAAAGCGATACCTGACCGAGAGGATGCGCTGGAAAGTTTGGCGATTGAACTCCCTAATTTATTTAAGCCTCATACTTGAGGTGGACTACCCAGATAAAGTGGTGGTGTACGGACTTGATCACAGTTTGACAAGGAGATCATGAAGTTTTCCAGGACGTTAAGCTTAGTTTAGCTACGGCTGTATTCTTTTCTTTTTTTTGCTATCTTTATATTAGGTAGTAACTCGGGGGGCTATATCAAGTCTGATTGGCCCGTGTGGGTCATCTCAGGGGGTTTGGAGTAGGGGTTCAAGGGGGAGTTATTTGGTTTCAGGGGGCAAAGCCCAAGGGGTCTGTGATGATCATGTTCTACTAAAGGGAACATACAAAGATGGCAGTATTCGATTCCTCCTACATTTGATGGAAACAGTTTTATGCAGGATTAGTTTCCAGTGAGAACTGACCCACTTGTGATTGTCAGTATGTTATTGCCCTGGAGTTTCTTTGGAATGAGAGGGGAAGTCTGAGGGAACTGGGACGGAATAGCAGGAGGGGAGAATGATAGTGGGAGAGTAAGTGATGGGCAGACTCTTGCTGTGATAGGGCTAGGGAATGAGGGCGGGAGGAATCCAGAGGGAGGCTCATCCATGACTGGCGAATTGCTAGGAGGTCGATCGAAGGATCGGGGGGGGGGAGGGTGGGATTGGGGGTTGGGAAAGAGAGAGAGAGAGAGAGTTCATAGAATGAGTAGTGAGGGAAGGCGGAACGGAAAGGTTTTGGTGAAATGGATCACATGCTATGACTTATCTGGTGGATAATGACTCGCTTTAACATAATTTCTTGGAATGTTAAAGGTCTTAGGGGTAGACGTAAAAGAATGGTTATTCTGAGGCATATCAATTACTTGGGAGCTCATATAGTTGCTTTGCAGGAGACCCACTTGTTAACGGAGGAATTAAGCTGTCTTAAAAAACTATGGGTGGGCCAGGTGTATGGGCAGGGTAAGGAAAAGGCATCGGGGGTGGCGATCCTAATAAGAAATAATTGTCCTTTTAGGGTTGAACAGGTGCTGTCAAGGGAGGATGGTAGGGGGCTATATCTGTCGGGGGTTTTAGCTGGCAAAGCAATTTCCTTGACTTCTATTTATGGCCCCACCCCTTCTTCCGCAGATTTTTTGCCTCCATAGAAAGGGATATCGCAGCCATACCTACAGATCTACTTATTTTGGCTGGGGACTGGAATGTATGCCAGTAATTTGGAGGATAGGATACCTTTATCTGGTAGGCCCCTAAGCAAGGCACAGGTCGCGCAAAAAGATGGTGGAGGCGATTGCCCTGGCGGATCCGGTAGGACCCACTCCAAGAAGGGTAACATTATGACCTTTTACTCTGCGGCCCATAAGTCTCAGTCACGTATTGATTTTTTTTTGGTTAGCAGTGCGGTTCTTAGGGAAGTGAAGGACATGACGACCGAGGCTAGGGTCCTTTCAGATCATTCCCCTATCTCTTTGTCGTGGAACCAAGTCCTGCTCCTCCCAAACCAGTTAGGTGGAGACTGAATGATTTGTTGCTCTCAGAAACTACAGTGCAGGAGGAGTTAGACGAATCCTGAGAGGATTCATCCAGTTTCAATTACCATCCCTACAAAATCAAAAGCTGGCATGGCCGACATATGTAAAGTGCTATACATAGGGCAGTTCAGGCTCTGGCAGCCAGGAGGAATAAATTGAGGAAGGCAAAGGAGGAATTCATTCTGGGGGTGATAGATTCGCTATCTCCTCTGGAGGGATCCTCAGGAGAAATTGATCTGGAACTTAAAACCTTGTGGGGGGAATGGGCGGATATCTGGTATGGTAAGGTGGAATACTGGTTGGATAGGATTCAGGCTAAATATCTACTCCAGGGGGATGTCCCAGGTCGTTTGCTAGCGACCAGGGTTAGGGAATGGGAAGCTAGCAGAACTATTACCTCTATTTGGCATGGGGAAATTGATAACGGACCCTCAAAAATGGCAGATGCATTGCGTCCCATTTACTGACCTATCTGAGGCTAGGAAACATAGCTGGAGAGGAGGAAATCAATGCCTTTCTTGAGGGAATACCCTCCCGGTGTTGGACGAGTGCAGGCTAGAAAGTTAGTGGCTCCTATTACGGATTTGGAGATATTGGGGGTGGTGCAATCCTACCGACTGGTAGAACTCTGGACCAGATGGTCTTATGGCTAAGTTCTATCAAGCACATATTCAGACTTTACTTCCATTTGTTAGAGTTTTTAATACTATTATGCAAGAGGGGTTGTCCCATCCGCTGTTGTACCAGGCATTTATATTATTGATCCTAAACCAGACAAACCCAGGATCGGGTGGATAGCTATAGGCCTATAGCTTTAATGAACCAGGATATCAAGATTTTAACGCAGAATTTTGGCTAACAGAATATTGAGCATTGCTCCAAGCTTAATCAGTGAGGAGCAGGTGGGATTTATGCCAGGGAGGGGCTCAGGACACTCATAGGAAGCTTCATCATATACTTAGCTATGCCCAGATTCTCAATTACCTTTAGCTTTAATATCATTAGACGCTGAAAAGGGTTCGATAGGGTTTCCATTGTTTTTGTTCGCCACAATGCGGAAGATGGGTTTTCGGAGGGTCTGCTTAAAGGTATTAAACATCTTTATGCCGCTCAACGGCTAGGATATTGTGCAATGGGTATAGTTCACAAGAAATATTGCTAAAAAATGGGCTAGACAGGGATGTCCTCTATCACCAATATTATTCAACATTTATTTCGAACCCTTGCTAAGAGCTCTCAAGGAGGACAAACTTATAAAAGGGGTAAGGGTAGGGGGGAGGGAACTTAAATTTTCAGTTTTTGATGATGATATTCTGTTGCATCTAGAGGACCCAGTTTTAAGTTTTGAGACAGTAAGGGTTTTAATTGGGCGTTTTTTGGCGGTATCAAATTATAAATTGAACTTAATTAAAACCCAGGTTCTCCCCCTGACCCCGCATGTATATAGGGCGGATTTCGCTCTATTAAGTCTCCAGTGGAGGACGGATGAGATTAAATACTTGGGCATTCGGATCACGGCAAACAGAGAAAGAGGGGCCGAGGCAAACATGGAAGGGGTGGTATCTGTAATAAGAGGAGATATATTGAGATGGAATAAGCTCCCCTTGAACTTTATAGCTAGACTTGGCCTCATCAAAATGAACATATTGCCCAGGTTATTATACCCACTATATATTGCCCCTTATGATATCCATACCACTTGGTTTAGGGTCATCAGGAAGCTTCTTTCTGATTTTTTATGGAACTCTAAACCACCCAGGAAGAAATATGAATTACTACGGTTGCCTCAGGTAATGGGTGGGATTAAACTTCCTGATCTCCAAGTATATTACGTGGCAGGACAATTGGGTTTTATGCTTCGCTGGGTCAGGGAGACTGATGGGGAAACATATACCCCAACATGGCTACAAATGGAGAGGCAAATGTTGAAGGAGCGGGGTTTCTAGCCGGAGGCATTATTGTATGCTAATTTTGTAAAAGAGTTCATTAAAGGGGTTGGGAACCCGATTGGGAAGTCAATGAGTGCGTGGTGGTCCTTCCTTACCCCTGCGCAGAGAAAAGCACAGTTGAAAGCCTGGGACCAACCGTTGCTGGGTAATCCCACATTCAAAATTGGGGGGCAGGTGGTGAGCGTGCGATGGGCCAACCAGGTGAGGGGTCTAAAGGTGAGGGACCTTATCCAAGGTGAAAGGATTGTTATATCAGCTTCAATGGAGGGTCTGCCCTTCTTTAAAAGACTGCAACTAATTCGATTGTTGGAGGGAGTGGTGAAAAGGATTGGAGGGTTCTCAGACGGCTCATTCACTTGGGATTTCTTGAAGGGAGTGGATCCGAAGGCAAACGCTCTTTCCCAGGTCTATAGAAAGCTGGTGGAGTTTTTTAGTCCATCCTCATCCGTACAAGTGGCGTACTGGGATAAAGTAATGGCCCCCAGTAATCTTGCTTGGGATTCGATTTGGAAAAACCATAGGTATATATCAATACCTAAGTTTAGGACCATGCAGTATTTTATTGTTTCCAATCTGTATTTTACCCAGCAAAACTATTTGATAGGAAGCTTAGGCAGACGGACTGTTGTTTTAGATGTGGGACGGAATAGAGATTTGCTGCATGTGATGTGGGAATGCTGTAAAATCTCTCCTCTGTGGTCTGAAATTAGGCAGCGTATGGATCCATTGTTGAACTATTCAGAATATATAACCCAGGTGTGTGTTCTGGGTGATTTCTCAAAAATACCGAGTCTTCCAAATTCCATTTGGCTTTTGATGACTGCACTAGTGAAATCTTTTTGGTTCAGCATTGGAAAGACGATCAAGAGTATACTTATGGACAGTGGGTAAGGATTTGGTGGTTACTCTGGGTAGAGTAAGGAGACAGTTCTGGGGTGAGGGGAATAAAAGGTTATACGCTAAGAGATGGTCATCTTTAGATACAATTTATTCACCACAGAGGTCTTTGCAGGTCCGTCTGTCATGTTCTGAGTAGTAGGAGCTTAGTTTTTCAGAAAGAGAATTGGTCGAATTGTACCTTTTTTGACTTGATCGAGTAAGGTGGCCAGTGTACAGACAAATTGTGATTCAAGTAAGGGTTAAATGAGTTTGGAATGTAAGCCTTCCAGGCTTTAGGTGGGGATGGGGACTCTCTCTCTCTCTCTTTCCAGGGGACGCGGCAGGACTTCACCTCTGATTTAACTCAATAGTTGTATTGACCTTCACCATTGGATTAACACTGTGAAATTTTATATGTGTTGGCACGGTGGAGTTTACTCCTGTTTTGTTTTCTTTCTTCCTTTTTTTCTTATGCTGACTGTTGACCTGCCTCCTGTTTACCTGTCTAGATTATACCTTCTGGTAGTATCTGACTAATATGGAATGTGGGTTGTAACTTTTATACAGGAGTTGCTAATTGATTTGTGTACTGCTATGAGATGGATTCCTGCTGTGTATGTAAATATTGGATTGTACATAGTTCATACAGTCAGTTTTTGGGCTGTATACCCTGGTTTGTCCAGGTCTTTACTTATAGTTGTGGTAGATGTTGATTTTAAATCAAAAGGTCAATAAAGATTTGCTGAGCAAAAAAAAAAAATTATAGAAATGATTTGTTTGTTTTTTTCCCTCTGGAGACAGCAGAGACTTTTCAAATACTTTCACTGAAGTATAAAAATACTGGGGCATTGGACTTGTTTACTTCAGTCAACTTTCGTTTTGCCCCCTGAGCTGGACGTACTACTGGAGGATTCTCCTGCTGTATTACATATTGTTAATTCATTTGTGTTTAAGTTTTATAGTGGCAGTGTGGTTTATATCTGTGGCTATAGTAGGGGTGGATGGTGGTGTAAGTGGTTTTTATAGCATTTTGTATTATTGGTAAGCTTGTATTGGATGGTTTTTTGTGGGATGGGTAGTTAGAGTTGTGTGCATGGCAAACTGTATTGGGTTTTATAGTTTCATTTTGTGTGGGAGGGTTTTAAATTGTGTGGCATCATGTGTTTAAGGTTTGGGGTCCCCAGGCTTAGCTACTCCTTGACCCAGCCGCTAGACCTTTGCCCCTTTGATGATGCCCCCTATCATCAGTGGTATACAGGTGCTGCAGAGAAGTAGAAATCATAAGGAGGAAGGTTGGTAGGTAGTGAGGATTGGAGAATGCTAGAGAGAGGTTAGACATGGTTAGTTCCCATATTCAGAGCTCTCACCAGACCGAGTGGGCGGGCAGGTAATGGGACAACAGCCTCCATTCGTCCCCTGCAGTCAATGCTGTGCAATGTGAAATCAATGAGGAACAAGACAGCCATCATGGCAGATTTAATGCCTTGTTCTGCACTTGAGCTGACTTGTATTACAGAGACCTGGCTGGGTGATGATGCCAGTCTTGTTGGAGGCAATGATCCCAGATGGCTTCTTGGTGGTTCACTGCCTGCGGAGGGATCATGGGAGGAGAGGGGGGTAGCCACTTTTTTTATGCCCAAGTTGAATTTTATTGTACATCCAGTAGGGGAAACTTCATTGTTTGAATGTGTGGCCATGTGTAGGGGTCCAGATGCAGGTTGCAGCATCCTTGTAGCCTAAAGGTATTCGATAAAAATGGTGACATTTGCCAGTATCTGACCCAGTAGTTACTATCTGAGCACCATTAAGAAGAGTTATTTAAAAGGCAGTGTAGTCTAATGGATAGAAAACAACTGTGAAACTGGAGACCCATGATTGAATCCCACCACTACCACTAATACAGTACATTCTGTGCCTAATCAATCACCTATCTCACTTCTAGCACCCCCCTTATAACTCTTCCCTTAAAGGAAATGTAAGACTTTACTTTTTTCAGTGTACAGTAGTTAGAAATAAGTGTATATCTTTATTAATCTCACTGCTGTACTTTTTTGCTTTGAAATACATTTGTATTTTTTATCTGCTTAGCGTTCCTTGGTAATGTTGCCTTTTCCCTGCAAATACTCACTTTTCTAATTACTGGTCTGTTTTGGAACTTATGGCATCAGTTGAAAAGAGTCCCTCAGTATAGCTGAACTGTAAGAGTCCTCTCAACTGATGTCTCTGGATTGTCAGCTGACCAATAAATAAAAAATTAATATGGGGGTGGGAGGCACCGAGGCATCGCTAATAATGGACCCTAAAATGGGAAGAAAACAAGACTGTTTCAAAGCAAACAAAAGAAAAATGATACAGAGGTTAAGAAGGCAGACCAAAAGTCTAAATGTTTGAAGAGCTGTGCCTGTAGTTCAATGGGCAGAGCAACCAGCCACTCCCCCTCCTGAGCTATATAAGTCAGCTCTTTCCAGCCTCACTCAGAAGCACTTTTTCTTTGCCACACCTTCCTTCCCTCTTCCTCGAGTGGCACACCTCCTTCTGTGGGGCTCCTTCCTAAGATGCCTTTAGCCTAAGGGAGTCTTTCCTCTGGCACTTCAAGGGGTGGAACCCTCCTTGAGGGCTCCTTGTCTTAATAGTATCCAGACAGGGTGGCAGTTCCCTGTGGAACAGAGAGGGTGAACAGCCAAAGTCTATCAACAGTTGTAAAGGCATAACTCCACTGTAGGTTTGTTTTTTCCTTTTTTCAATTGTTTAACCAGGAGTGGCACACTAAGCTGAAAGCGTGTTTACAGGTGTGACCTGGGAGCACAGGGAAGTTAAGTAACTTGCTCAGGGTCACACAGTATGCAAGTGGGAGCTGTGAGATTCAAACCCAGGTCTCCAGATTTCTGCGTAAGCCCATTGAACCAATTATATTTAAAAAAAGGTTAAGCCAGTGTTTATGTGCCTTTAAAAATAATTTTCTGGTTTCCAACAAACAGTTCTCAGTAGGCATCAGAACTCTGTTACACAAAATCCCCCTCCCCCAAAATGTAACTGTAAAGACTTTCTATTTTATATTACTGAAGAAGTCTTCATTAAAGCAGCTGTATCTTTTCCTTTGTTGGCATTTCTTAAGTCTGTAGTGATGTCATAATCCTTTGTTTATGACATTATGGTCTGTTGCAACAAAATTATGTTGATGTCACAAGCAGAGGTTATGACTTCAAGATGGGAAAC
This sequence comes from Neoceratodus forsteri, assembly GCA_016271365.2. Taxonomy (NCBI): domain Eukaryota; kingdom Metazoa; phylum Chordata; order Ceratodontiformes; family Ceratodontidae; genus Neoceratodus; species Neoceratodus forsteri. The sequence continues at coordinate 48,161,912 of CM028129.1, read as the reverse complement.
ATAGAAACATACACCATGATAGCAGAAAAAGACCAGGGGTCCATCCAGTCTGCCTATATTCCTTATATTCTCTGGAACCTTCCCTGGAACCTATTGTTCCTCCTGGGTACTAACCCTCCCCCTCCTATCCCCATTCTCCTCCTGGCTGCCCCGAATCATTTTTGTTACTCTGCACTGCACCATCTCCAACCTATCCTTATCCTTTCTAGTAACTGAACCCACAAGAATCAATGCTTCTAACTCTTCCAACAGCTCACTCTTAGATGTCATCTTAACTTCACATCCCCATAAAATCTCACATTCAGCAGTTTTCCATAACAACATGAGCGACCACAGTATCGTTGTATGTACAAGATTCCAATCTAAAACTCAGCAGCACCCTAAATTCAGACTCAAACACTCGTTCCGTAAATTCAACTCAGTAAACTTCCTAACCGATCTAGCTACGATCAGGTGGCAAGACCTATATCTTGCCAAATCTGCTGATGCCGCCGTCTCTGTCCTAAATGACAACCTCACCACCCTAATTAACAAGCATGCTCCTCTTATTAAAATGAGGATGCAGAAAATCTCGCATCCGAGGTTCACCCAAGAGCTCAAATCTGCACTTACCAATAGAGACAAGCTATGGGCTAGGGACAGGCACACAAAGAACCCGGCAGACTGGCAGGCATTTAGAACTGCCAGAAATGCCTGTGTTAAAAGTGTACATGCTACTAAAGCAAACTTCTACATCTCCACTCTGGAGCAGGCCAAAGGGAACTCCCAAAAACTCTGGAAGACACTAGATCCATTGAAGGCCATCCTGCTGCTTTCTTCCTTCCCACCAAGATTCTGGCCAAGGACGGGGTGGTTGAAAATAAACTGCGAATCCTTGAAGAACTTAACCTTCACTTTGCCACTGCCGGGTTGGCATTCAACTCCTCCCCATACGCTAGCCGAGTGAATAGCAACACTAGCCCAGATTCTACACATGCTACTCCACCTCATCCCTTCCAGTTGTGCCTGTTTAGCTACAAAGAAGTCGAAGACATAATTCTTAGCCTTGACACCAAGAAAAGTGCAGGGGATGATGGCCTTGAATCATTTTTCTTGCGGTTAGGCTATACCCAGCTCACAGCCCCCATTCTTCACATCTTCAACCTCTCTATTACCACAGCCACTGTTCCATCCTGCTGGAAATCTGCCCATGTTCTTCCTCTCTTCAAATCAGGAGATCCTTGTGACTTAAACAACTACCATCCTACCTCTGTCTTGCCCGCTGTCTCCAAAGTGCTGGAAATACTTATATACAACCAACTAAAAAATCACCTTGAAGTGCACTCACGCCTAAACCCGGCCCAATCTGGCTTCAGGTCGAAGCACAGTACCATCTCAGCCTTGGCTAAAGTCTCTAATGACTGGATCCATGCTGTGGACACCAAGAAGGTTACTGGTGCAGTCTTTCTAAACCTTAGTAAGGCCTTCGGCACTGTAGACCATCACCTCCTCCTCCTCTGTCTTGCCTACATAGGTGCCACTCCACTTACCTTACAGTGGTTTAAGAGTTATCTCATGGGAAGGATACAAAAAGTCAAAGCTGATGGCCTACTATCTGCCCCCCTTCCAATTGCCAGAGGAGTCCCTCAAGGCTCCATCCTAGGACCAATCCTTTTTTCCCTGTACATCAACAACCTTGTCTCCCACATAAAGAACTCTAGCACACATTTCTTTGCGGACGATACGGTTTTGTACGCATCAGGCTCGTCCTTAACTGAAGTCAGGGAAGCACTCCAAGCTGACTTTATCCAGTTAGAAAGCAACCTTATCAATGCCAAGCTTCTCTTAAATGCCAAAAAAAACCAAGACAATGATTTTCTCGAGACTTGCCTTGTCTGGTACCCTACCTGCTCCACCTAAAAACTTCATTGTTACCTCCCTAGGTGAACCCTTGGAAGTCGTACCTATATTTAAATATCTAGGTATGTGGATAGACAACAAGCTTTCCTTCAGTGACCACACTGAGGATCTATCAAAGAGGTTTAAAGCACGCTTGGGTTTCTTCTTTAGAAATAGGACCCTCTTTTCTCTCGCGATCCGCAAAAGACTTGTCCAAGCAACATTCCTTCCCTTGCTTGACTACAGAGACATTATCTTTATCTCCTCCCCAACCTTGAGCCTATCTAAACTGGACACACTCTATCACCGTGCTCTTCGCTTCATTACTAACTCTGCGTACAGGACCCACCACTGTGATCTTTATGCAGCAGTTGGGTGGACCTCTCTTGCCACCAGACACCTCCTGCATGCTGGCATTTGGACCCTCAAATTACTACTCCACAAACTGCCTGTCTATTTAACATCTCTCATACACATCTTGCATAGCGCCTACTCCCTAAGGAAATCTGACCTTATCCTACTAGATGTTCCCAGGACACATACCACAGCTGGCCAAAGAGCTGTCTCATACACCCTTCCAAACATTTGGAACCAACTACAAGCCATGCTGAAGCTAACCAGCATCGTATCAATTAACTCCTACAAAACATTAGCTATCTCTAAATTAAAAGACATATGTAGGTGCTACTAGGCCCCCAACACCAAGTCAACTTCCTAGGTACCAACTGGCCCTCTACTTATTAAGCTGAAATGTGTTGCATAATTTAGGGCAAGATTAAAGCTGGAATGTACTGCATATATAGCATAAGGACTTCTATTGTGTATACCTCTTGTATTATATATTTTTTCTTTGTTGTTCTACATTTTATATCTCCTGTCTATGTAATTGCGAACTGTATGTGTATGTGCCTCAGGACCTTCTTGTGAATGAACTTGCTCAACAGAGTCTTTCCTGCAATAAACTTGAACTTGAAGTTGGTCTTGTTGCCTGGGGCGATCACTATTCCCTTCATTCTATCCCATGTCTGTCTGAATTCCCTGACTACGTTTGCACCCACCACCTCAGCCGACAGACTATTCCAAGGTTCTACCACCATTTCCATAAAGAAGTACTTCCTTATGGCCCTCCTGAACCTCCCTCCTGTTAATTTCCACTCATGAGCATGTGACCTCAAGTTGATATTCAGGGTAAATAATTCCCACAATTTATCTTGTTTATTACTTTAAGGAACTTAAAGGTCTGTATCATATCTCCCCTCTCCTTTCTGGTCTCCAGTGAGTACATATTTAGTGCCTGGAGGCACTCCTCATAGGATCTACCTGGCTGCCCCTGAATCATTTTTGTTACTCTGCACTGCACCGTCTCCAACCTATCCTTATCCTTTCTGAGGTGACTGTCTCCAAAAGTGGAGACAATACTCAGGTGAGGCTTCACAGGGATCTGTATAGGGAAGTGTTACCTCTTTTCTTCTGCTATCACCCCCCGATACATCTCAGCATCCTATTAGCCTTGCTATAGGCCTTGCTGTACTGGCTCATCAGTTTAAGGAAGTTACTGATGATAACTTCTAGATCCCATTTCTCTTTTGCAGTGTTGAGTCTCACCCCACCCATCCAGTACTTTGCCTTGGGGTTCCTTTTCTCTAGGTGCATTACCTTGCATTTTTTGGCATTGAATTTTAACTGCAAGACCTTTATTCCCTCATCACTATCCACCCTCCCACATAATTTTGTGACCAATGTCACTAATGAACATGTCAAAGAGGACCAGACTCAGGACCGATCCCTGGGGAACCCACTTGTTACCATCCTTTCCTCCGATTTAAACCTGTTGACCACCACTCTCTGCTGCCTCATTCCTAGCCAACTACCTACCCAGTTCACTGTGGTTTTAGTCACACCCAGGTCTTCCATCTTTTTGAGCAACCTTTTGTATGGTACCGAATCAAAAGCCTTGCTGAAGCTAAAATACAGCAGATCCACAGCATGGCCCTTGTCTACTTCCTTGGTCACCCTGTCAAAGAAAAAACTCAGGTTATTCTGAAAAGACCTTCCCACCATGAAACCATGTTGTTTACTGTCCTGGAGCCTGTTGCTCTCTAAGTAGTCCATGCGATCCCCTTTGATTAGTGAGTCCATCAGCTTCCCCACAATGGAGGTCAGACTGACAGACTTGCTCCCTATCCCCCCCCCACCCCATGAAGTGGAATCACATCAGCCATTCTTCAATCTCTTGAAACTTTCCTGGACCTTAGTGAGCAGTTGAAAAGCCTAGTCAGTGGTTCAGCAAGTTCTGCTGCTAATTCTGTACATATCCTTGGATGCAACCCATCTGGTCCTGAGGCCTTATCTATATTAAGGGCTGCCAGCCCTTTCAGGACCCTCTCACTAGTAAATCTAGGCTGCCTCATTTCTGGGACTCTCTTAGCAGCTGCTTTGATGCCACTTTCAGGCATGGAACCGCAGTCCTCCTTAGTGAACACTGAGCAGAAGTAGTCATTCAGGATGGTCGCCTTTTGATCATCTTCCTCTATCACTCTACCCTCTGAACTAGTCGTGCAATGCCCCTCCCACCATTTTTTCCTTTTTTCGCTGATATATCTAAAAAAAAACTGTTTTTCTCTGTTCTCGACCCCTTCCACAATATGCAGCTTTGTGTCTGTTTTCCCTTCCCTGACAACCCCCTTTTACCTCCTATTCTGTAGATAATCCTCCTTTCAGCCTCCCCCTGCTTTTCCTTGCATTTATAGAAGGCTTTCTTTTTGGCCCTAACTGCTTCCCTGACCCTAACTGAGAACCACAATGGTCTCTTAAACCTGTTTTTTTTTAGATACTGTTCTTATGCTTGCCTTTGATGCCTCAAAGATGGTTCCTTTTATTGCTCCATCTCTCCTCTACCCTGCTTATGTGCTTCACCACTGTTAACTCGTCCCTGGCCAGTTCCCTCAACATATCAAAGTTTGCCCTTCTAAAGCCAAGGACTTTGGTTCTTGACTGTGGGTTGCTGGCTCCCAGGGCCAATTCAAATCACATGGAGTTGTGGTCGCTGTTCTCCCTTAGTGGCTCTCCTACTCCCACAGCAACCACTGTCTCTGAGTTGGTGAGCATCACATCAAGGATTGCGTTCAGTCTAGTAGGTTCCTTAACCAGCTGAATTGATAGACGGTCTTGGAAGGTGTCCAGTAATGTCTGACTCTTTTCACTCTTGGCCACCGGGACCTCCCAATCGACGTCAGGCAGGTTCAGATCACCCACCACCACCACTACTTCCCCCTTTTCTGCCCCTCTTTTAAGTTCCTCCTTAAGTTCTCTGTCCCTTTCCTCCCCTTTGCCCCAGAGGCCTACAGACAGGACCATTGAGTTAGCGGTGATTAAAATAATTAAATTCGGTTTTCATGACTTGAAATTCTGTGAATTGCACTGGTGATTGTAAGTCTAATTTCTGGATTTCACTGGGATTTTACTGTCATTCTTTTAATATGTGTATAAATAATCAGAGTAAAATAAGACTTCATATATAGAGCATTAAATGAAGCAAACTGAAAACAGCACAGAAGCAATTATAAGACAAGCATTTGTCAATGCCAAATGTTCATTGCGTTGGTCTGTTGAGCTCGCTCACTGCCCCTCTATCACTCACTCAGTCTGTTTCTCCTAGTGCTGCAGGCTGCTCTTTTGTACTGGGCTCCTGCTTACGTTGGCAGCTTTTTCTGCCCACTAAGAAATCTGCAGCTGTTCCGATAGAGCTCCGTTCAGGTGGCTCACTCCCCCTCTCTCACCCGCTCATTCTGTTTCTCCTGGCACTGCAAGCTGCCCTTTTGTACTACACTCCTGCCTCTGTTGGTGGCTTTTTCTGCCCACAAAGAAATCTGCAGTAGTCCCGACACAGGTCTGTTGAGCCTGCTCACTCTCCCTCTCTCACTCACTCATTCCGTTTCTGCCGGCGCTGCAGGCTGTCCTTTTGTACTGGGCTCCTGCCTGCATTAGCCCCTTTTTCTGCCTACAAAGAAATCTGCAGCAGTCACGATAGAGCTCCATTGAGCTTGCTTACTCCCACTGTCTCACTCACTCTTTGTGTTTCTCCCAGCGCTGCAGGCTGACCTTTTGTCCTGGGCTCCTGCCTGCATTGGCACCTTTTTCTGCCCACAAAGAAATCCGCAGCTGTCCCGACAGAGCTCCATTGAGGTTGCTCACTCCCCATGTCTCACCCACACATTCTGTTTCTCCAGGGGCTCCAGGCTGCCGTTTTGTACTAGGATCCTTCCTCTGTTGGTGCCTTTTTCTGCCCACAAGGAAATCTGCAGCAGTCCAGACAAAGTTCCGTTGAGCTTGCTCACTCCCCTTCTCTCACGCGCTCATTCCATTTCTGCCAGTGCTGGAGGCTGCCCTTTTCTACTGGGCTCCTGCCTGCATTGCCGCTTTCTTCTGCCCACAAAGAAATTTGCAGCAGTTACAATAGAGCTCCACTGAGCTCACTCACTCCCCCTCTCTCACTCTCTCATTCTGGTTTTCCTGCCACTGCAGACTGCCCTCTTTTGTACTGGGCCCCTGCATGCATTGCTGCCCTTTTCTGCCCACAAACAAATCTGCAGCAGTCCCAACAGAGCTCCACTGAGCTCACTCACTCCCCCTCCCTCACTCACTTGTTCTGTGTCTTCCACTGCTGCAGGCTGACCTTTTGTACTGGGCTCCTGCCTGTGTTGGCAGCTTTTTCTGGCCACAAAGAAATCTGAAGCAGTCCCAACACAGCTCCATTGAGCTCGCTTACTCCCCCTGTCTCACTCACTCATCCCATTTCTGCTGGAGCTGCAAGCTGGCGTTTTGTACTGGGCTCCTGCCTGCGTTGCTGCCTTTTTCGGCCCACAAAGAAATCTACAGCAGTCACAATAGAGCTCCATTGAGCTCGTTCACTACCGCTCTGTCACTCGCTCATTTTGTTTCTCTTGGCGCTGCAGGCTGCGCTTTTGTACGGGGCTCCTGGCTGCATTGGCACCTTTGTCTGTCCACAAAGAAATCTGCAGCTGTCCTGACAGAGCTCCGTTGAAGTTGCTCAGTCTCCCTCTCTCACGCACTCATTCTGTTTGTCCTGGCGCTGCAAGCTGCCCTTTCTTTGGGGATCCTGCCTGCATTGGTGCCTTTTTCTGCCCACAAAGAAATCCGCAGCAGTCCTGATAGAGCTCCGTTGAGCTCACTCAGTCCCCCTGTCTCACTCACTCGTACTGTTTCTCCCACTGCTGCAGGCTGGCCTTTTGTACTGGGTCCCTGCCTTCATTGATGCCTTTTTCTGCCCACAAAGAAATCTGCAGCAGTCCTGAGAGCGCTCCGGTGAGTTTGCTCACTCCCCCTCCCTCACTCGCTCTCTCGTTCTGTTTCTCCCAGTGCTGCAGGCTGTCCTTTTGCACTGGGGTCTTGCGTTGGGGCCTTTTTCTGCCCACAAACAAATCCACAGCAGTTCTGACAGAGCTCATTTGAGCTTGGTCACTCCCCCCTCTCACTTGCTTGATCTTAATCTGTCCCAAACACTGATTTCCCACAGTGACTGTGCTATTCTCTGGCAGGAGTGCAAAAACATATTTTAGCCAGGATATGAAAAGTGATAGCTGTACTGTTCATAAGGAGGTGTGAAAAAATGCCACTGTTGAAAATGTGGCTTGAAAATATTACAAATTTGTGAAGTTAAAAGGGTGTGTGGAAACAGTACAACGCACACTTGTAACACAGTCATGTTATGGAGTTTCATCACCAAATTTTCAACATAGGGATTTTAGGACCTCTGCTCATGAATAGTGCAAGTGTCATTTTCTTAATCTGTCCCGAAGACTGATTTCCCACAGTGACTGAGTTGTTCTGCCCCGGAACTGTGAAAACACATTTTGGTCAGGATGTGAAAAATGACAGCTGGGCTGCTCATAAGGAGGTGTGAAAAAATGCCAGTGTTGAAAATCTGGCATGACAATATTACAAATCTACGAAGTTACAAGGGTGCGTGGAAAGTGCGCAATACACACTTGTAACACAGTCATTTGATGGGCTATCATCACCAAATTTTCAACACAGGCATTTAGGACCTCTGCTCATGAACATTATCACTGTCATGTTCTTAATCTGTCCTGAACAGTGATTTCCCACAGCGACCACTCTATTCTGCGCCGGAAGTGAGAAAACACATTTCGGCCAGGATGGGAAAAATGACAGCTGTACTGTTCATAAGTAGGTTTGGTAAAATGGCAATTTTGAAAATCTGCAGTGAAAATATTACAAATTCGTGAAGTTATGAGCATGCGTGCGAACTGCACAACGAACCCCCAAAACACAGTCATTTTATGGAGTATCACCACCAAATTTTCAATATAGGCATTTTAGGACCTCTACTCATGAACCGTGTCACTGTCATTTTCTTACTCTGTCCCGAACACTAATTTCCCACAGTGACCGTGCTATTCTGCGCTGGAAGTGCGAAAACACATTTTGGCCAGGATGTGAACAATGAAAGCTGTACTGTTCACAAGGTGGTGTGAAAAAATGCCAATGTTGAAAATCTGGCATGAAAATATTACAAATTTGCAAAGTTATGAGCGTGCGTAACAACTGCACAACACACACTCATGAAACAGTCATTTTTTGGATTTTTTCCACCAAATTTGCAACATAGGCTTTTTGAGAGCCCACCTCATGAACTCTGGCACTGTTGTTTTGTTACTCTATCATGGCGTTAATTGGCCTCGAAAGGTGATTTCACAGTCACTGCTTGGAATCACCTTTTGGGGCAGATTAACGCCATGACAGTTCCAGAATTTATGAGAAAGGGTCCCAAAAACCCCATGTTGAAAATTTGGTGCCAAAATTCCCCAAAATGACTGAGATATGCATTAAAGTTGGAAAAAAAAACATTTATGCCATTATACAGTTTACCGGCATTTCCTGAGTTTGAGGTCAGCTTTGAAGAGTGTAGACGTGTTCCCGGTCCCCCAAAGATTTTCGCGCCAAGCTCTGGAGGTAAGTATGGGGTGAGGGGGCATGTGGGGAGGCAGGGTGCACAGTGGGAGGGCACGAGTTGCGGGAGGGGGGCAGGGAGACCGCCGAGGAACAGTTTCCTTTTTTATAGGTTTAAAAAAAAAATACATCGTGGGACAGTTTTTTATTTTACAGGGGCATGTGGCATGCTGGGTGGGCTCCCAGCGTGCCACCAGATTCTTTCTTTGGGGGGGCAAGCAGTAGCCGACGATGGATTGGTCACCCCTGTCACCACACAACAAAAAGGGGGGGGTGATATTATGCCAACGGGGATTGGGCACCCAGTCGGCAGACAATATAAGTGAGGAGGGTGTTTACTTAATGCTGACGGGGAGTGGGCTCCTCCGTCGGCAACATACACATTGGGGCACTGAAGCCGATGGGGATTGGGGCCTCTGTCTGCAAATAAACATGGTGGGGGGGTTAATTTTGTTTGTGAACATAGTGGAAAACTGCTGCCATGTTCAGAAACAATATCAGTGTGTCAAGATCCCACCCTGCAATGACAGGTCACACCCTCATTGCAGCGAATGGTTTATGCTGCAATAACAAGGCGGCCCCTGATTGCAATGGCTAAATTTTTACAAGTTGGTGGCACGCTGGCTGAACTAGTGTCAGCAGCAGCATGCCACGGCATTGGGGGACACTGGACAAGCCTTTAAAGGCTGTGGGGGCATTGGCCACAACAGTTCAGTACCTCCACAACCTGCTTGTGGAGAAAGCTGCGTCAATATGCTTCTTGCGCATGCATGCAATCAACATTAAAACTACTTGCAGATATACCGATCTGGTCTAAAATGTCAAATTCCCTGAAATTCTTTGTTTTTACCAGTGTGCAGGCATCCATATTCCAGAATTCTGCCTGATTTTCTAGCAAAAACTAAAAATCAGTGGCCTTGCCTATAGATCACCCCTAAACAAACTTTCATGCCTGAGGCTGCCATGGGCTGCAACCATACTGACTCAGCCTCTCCACTGCTACCCCTAATACTTCAGTCTTCTACAACTTCAGTGCCTTCCTTAACAAAAAAGGGCAACTCTCCCTCTACCATTTCTTCTATCCCTCCTCAACAGTGAATATGCAGGGTCTGTCATCTCCCAGTCATTTTTATCTGTGACCCACATTTCTGTGATGGTCATCAGGTCCACTTCAGTGTCTGTCATCAGTGCCTGGAGCTCACCAAGTTTGTTGCCTAGGATTCTGGGGTTAAGGTATACCCCCTCCATTTGACCCCGCTCTAACTATGTTATTGTCCTTTTGCTTTTTGCATTTTCTTCCCTCCTTGTTTGTGCTTATACTTTTTACTTTCCTCCTCACTGATATTCCTCCCTTTGGCACTTTAAACCCTATTGTGTTCCCACACACTCTTTGCTGTTACTTTCTCCTGGATGTGGGGGAGTTCTTTCTAGGATCCCCTTCTGCTCACCATTTACCATGGATCCCTTTGACCTGCACTTCCCCACAGTTAGTTTATGATGTAGATGTCAAACATCTGCCCTAGTGTGCTAGCCCCCTCTCTTATCAGGTGAAGTCCATCACCCTTGAAGAATATCCTGTTCCAGAAATCCTCCCAATCCCTGACAAAGTGGTACCCCATGTCCTGACACCACCTTTAAGCCAACTGCTAAACTCCTGCATTTCATTACTTCAAATTCTGTCGTGCATCCCCTCCCTACCCCACCCAGGGAGGACCTCAGAAAAGGCCAGGGAGGCTGACTGTGACACAAAACTGTGCCCCAGTCTTTAGAAGTTTTGCTTCACTGTCTGTACCAACTGGTTGGCCAAATCATTGGTACCCAGGTGTACCAGAACTCCCAGTTTCCCCCTCTCCCCATAGTATATCCCAAAGTGCTGTACTGTAGGGCTTACAAGCAGACTGTATGGGCCTAGCGGTCCTTATCCGCCAACAATTGCTGTTTCTATATTTCTCCCTCTCCACCATCCTTCTTATTCTGTCTAAATCCCAGTTGGCTGATGCTCCAGGTAAACATCAGACCAACCTCCTCCCATCCCAGTGGGAAAATTGTGATGCTCAAGTAATGCATTTGAGGATTCAACTGTTCTCCAACAGAGAGTGCCGATGTCCATCTCCAAATCCAACATTTATCTGAACAACTTCAGATGTTGGATTTTTTAGGTCAGAATCTTAAATCCAAGGTCAGATACACAGGGTTGGATCCATGAATCTGACATTAGGAGGAGGAACCACTTGCTGGGAGTGACCATTATTTGATTTGTCCAGGCTCAACATGGGGAGAGAAACAGGGGACATAAATACAAGGATGATTGAGCTTAGGGGGCGAACTTTAAGAAGATGGAGGAACTTTTGGGCAGGCATCTAGCAGGTATGCAACTGCACAAGGATGCAGGCCAGAAATGGGACATCATAAAGGAAGGGCTGGCAGAGGCTATGGAGTCTTGCACTAGGAAGAAAAGCAAGAAGGGGAGGGCAAAGAAACCCAGTTGGCTGACACAGGAGGTTAAGGAAGGGGTGAGGGTCAAGAAGGCATTATTTCCAAAGTACAGGAAATTGGGAAGGGGTGAAGATAAAGATACATACATGGAGAAGCTTAGGTAGGTTACCAGACTGGTCAGGGAGGCCAAGGCATCCATGGAGCTGAGACTGGTGCAGGGTATCAAAAGTAGAGACAAATAATTCTTTCTCTACACCAGAGAGAGAAGAAGGAGCAAGAATCAGCTGGTGAGGATTAAGAAGAATGGAGGGTAGATGGAGAAAGGGGCAGAGCAGGCAGAGGCACTGAACAAATACTTCTGCTCTGTATTCATGTAGGAGAAGAGGTGGGAAGAAACCTCATGTGAGGGTGGGGGAGCGACAGATGTAGGGATTACAGAAAGCAAGGTACTAGATGGGTTGAGGGCATTAAGGGTGGACAAAGCACCTGTACCTGATGGCATTCACCCTAGGGTACTAAGGGAGTTGCCAGAGGTCCTGGTGGGGCCACTGGCCAACCTGTTCAATACCTCCCTGGACATGGGATGTGTACCACAGAAAGGAGAATGGCCCATGTGGTGCCCATCCACAAAAGTGGCCTAAAGGATGAACCAGGAAACTATAAACCAGTGAACCTCACATCGATCATGGGAAAGCTCATGGAGACCATCCTAAAAGATAGGGTAGTGAGCTTCTTGGAGGAAAACAGTCTCCAGGATGGTCAACAACATGGGTTTGAAGTGGGCAGATCCTGCCAGACAAACCTTGTAGAGTACTACGACTGGGTGTTGTGGGAACTGGACAAGGACCATGCAGTGGATGTCCTGCATTTAGACTTTAGCAAGGCCTTTGATTCAGTGCCACATGGCAGGTTGGGTGGGAACTGGAACATGTGGGGATGGGACCAAAAATGGTGAAATGGATCACAAACTAGCAAAAGGGAATGCAGCAAAGGGTGGTGATGGTTGGGGACCTCTCGTCACCAAGAGCGGTAACGAGCGGGGTTTCTCAGGGATCAGTATTGGGACTGGTGGTGTTTGGGATTTTTATTGCAGATATCTCACATGAGATCTGGAGCAAGAGCAGTCTGTTCACAGATAATATCAAGATGGAAGCTGTGGTTGATGATGCGGAGGGCTGGAAGGGGTTGCAGGAGGACCTGACTAAGCTGCAGAAGTGGGTGGAAACATGGCAGTTGGGGTTCAATGCCAAGAAGTGCAAGACTCTGCACATTGGAGCCAGGAACCAGAGGAGGGATTATCACCCGAATGGGGTACAGCAGAGGAGTTCCACAGAGGAGAAGGACCTAGAAGTGATCATTACTGGGAGCATGAAAAACTCTGCTCAGTGCAGGAAGGCGGCAGAAAAAGTCAATAAAATGCTGGGGTATATTGCAAGAGGGATCTCCTCCAGAAGGAGGGAGGTTATCCTGTTATTGGTCAGGCCCCAACTCGAGTACTGCGTGCAGTATTGGTGCCCATTCCTGAAGAAGGACATCAGATTGTTGGGGGTGCAGCGAAGACCCACAAAGATGATCCAGGAATTAGAGAGCAAGCCCTACGAGGACAGGCTGGGAGAGTTAAATATGTATTCACTGGAGGAGAGGGGAGATGGGGGGATATGTTTGAGACCTTTAGGTATCTAAAGGGGATAAACAAGACCAACACAGAAGGGATTTTCCAGGTAAGAAACGGAAGGGACATGAGAGAGTATGGACTGAGATTGGAGGGGCTGGAAGATTCAGGAGGGAGATGAGGAGACAATTTTTGACTGAAAGAGTGATGGACAAATGGAGCACCTTACCAGGGGTTCTATGTGACAATGGCAATCTCAGAAAGGTGGTTACCATTAGAGCAAATGTACATTAGCGAAAATCAATTTTGTCAATGCACACTCCCCTGGGCACTGCAAAAGGGTGCTGGGGACTTGTTTTGTATTTGTTTATATGGGGGGAGGCTCTGCCTCCTGCACCCCCTACTAATGGATTCTCAACTCCAGGGGGTGTATGTGGGGGGAGGGTGCAAAACCAGACCAAAAAAAAATGTAAGCTTGGCGCTCAACAAAACAAACACATGCGTGGAACCAAACTCTGCACCCTGACAATCCTAGCCTACCACCCACCCACCACACCACAGGGCAAGCTCGGCAACCCACTGCCACACTACACCTCTCAAACCCTCCTTCCCCTTCCGCCCATCACATTGCATGCTTGTTCCACCCGCGCATGTACATACAGTGACAGGATGTCGCTATATCCATTTTCCCCCCCCCCACCCAGTAGCTCTGTGAACAGGCACCGCTATTTAGTTATCCTTTTTGTAAGTGCTCAATAGCGGATGCCCTTATCACAGAATACCCTTACCAGATGAGATAGTGTCCTGTATGATGGTGGTAGTTTCAAGAGGGGCAGGGACAGGGTAAGGGATACTGGAAAGAAGGGGTTGGGAGGGGCAGCTACGAGATCAGGTGCTAACTGTACACTTGAGCAGTCTTGATAAACCATGAGGCCTCTTTCTGCTGGCAGTTTCATATGTTCATAGGATGAATGGATCCAACCACCAGAGCTAAATGATCCTAGTATTCTAAATTGATCAGTCAGATACATGGATGGTATCTGAGGTTGTTAGATCCATTCTCAGATGTCACTGTTATTTAATGACATCCCATGTCTGACATTTTGCCCACTATTCAATGGTATCTGACTTGGTTGGAAACTATTCAAACAGAACTCCAGGAAAAGCAGGAGGAACAAAATCTCAGAGGAAAGGAGCCTGTTTCCATACAAATGCCTCTAGTAATAAAGAATGAAATGTCCTAAAATTTATGGTTTGGGGGAGTGTTATAAGATTTGAGTCTTTTCAATGACAACCATATATTTTTTTCAGGAAGCAGGAAAATATTTTTGACCTCCATCAGTTTCAAAGAACTGTTTTGTGCATTCCTCAAGGCTACTGCCAACAGTTGACAGTGGCAATCAACCAAGTTGACATGGCATTATTATCAATTGACAAACCCTTCATCAGTAGATCTGGGTGGGTACTTATGGCATTGTAGAGATCATTGGTAA